>OY740771.1:14960953-16276556 GCA_963513935.1 Aphrophora alni
TTTCATACAAAAAATGTTTGGACGTTCTACTGTCAACAATCCTTTGTCCATGTCCAAACTATGTCAATTACTAACCTCTCTGCTCCCTACCAAATTCACATCATTGTATAAATTCCTTAGCTATGTGTTGGTTCTTATTTTCCAGTTACTTTTTTTTCTCTGACGGTTTTATAAATCCTTCTTAACACTCTACGCCCTCAGACATTTAGTTTTTGCCCAAACATTACACACGGGCTGGCTTTAGGATTGTCTTCCTGAATGTCATTGAGACATGTTCGAGTTGGAACGTAGACCAAACATCTATTTTGTCTTGAAATTTTGGCATTCATATCACTTTATATTTCGTTCTAAGGTATTAATTGATAACTGAATTTGCTTAAATGTTTAAATGATTAAATTGTTTGAATGAATGAATTTGTTTGCTTAAATGATTAAATTTTGCTTAAATGTTGCCTCTAAAGACTAAAACCTCAACATGTTCTGATATGCCCTTACATACTGGATAGTAATAAAAATAATAATAAAACAAACAAAATCTGTATAGATACTTCTTCATACGAGGTTCCGGAGTCGATGGACTTTCTATAGCTTGATCTCTTCTGTACGTCTCCTCCGTCGATGTTCAGATTTCCTTTAAAATCTTTTCAAGTGTCCTTTGGAATCTTGGATGAAGTGGTTTTCCCACCAGTGTAAGTGTCACTGAAGATGTAACAAGGGCGAGTGCATTATCTCCTTAATTCCACTTCAGGACAGAAATAAAATCTGTACAAATAGACACCAGGAATAACGTACTCTGTAACTCAGGCTGTGAATGATGCTACAGAGTTTGAACCATTTTGGTTCATTCCGAATTTTTAAATCTCATAAAAGGCGCTCCTAGTATTACATATTTTCCGGCTTTCCTTCCAGATTCTCTCTCTCTCTCTCTCTCTCTCTCTCTCCCTCCCTCTCTATCTCTCTCACTCTCTCTCTCTCTATGTATCTGTGTATCTATCTCACACACACTCAACAATAGTCTTACCATTTTTAAGAGATTGGCATTTAGAGGGAGATCTGATGATATCCAAGCCACGTCATTTAAAAAAAGTTATTACTTTTAAACGTTTTATTTCAATTGTCCTTATTTTCTTGAAACATTTAAATCAGTTTGACCACTACTTCAAGTTATAAAGATATTACAGTTTGCTTCTACCATTAAGAAAACATCATCAAATCACTCTTTTTCTCACTACACACAAACACTTATCACTGTATCACTTGTATAGATGACGTCTCAATCTTCCTCGGTGACTACTCAATTTTATGCTCCATCTTTAATCTGCCTCTACAGTTATGTTAAAGACATGAAATATAATTAAATGACATATTCCGACATTCATTGATTTTACACACGGTAACAGCTTCCTTATAAAACTTTACAGTTATGATAACATCTGCTACGTAATGAATACGGTACTAAGATGAAAATATTCATACTAAAAGTGATACCAAGGGATATGAAAATGCAGAGATCAACAGGTTAATTTTAATGAATTGTAAACTACAAATGTTGTTACGGTAATAATAATTTTGAATAGAGACTTCAGAGAAACTGGCAAACACTTTGCGGTATTAATAAAGTAATCAAGGTGGACATTTTATGTACTAGGTAGCTATGAACCTGTTCTGAACGGAAGAGTTTGTAGTACAACGATCCACACATAGAGTAAGCTAAATTTATTATGAATATATTTCCTGTTACTTGAAAATACTGATACTGAATCATAGGAACGATAAGTATTGTGACGTTGAATAATAGTGCATATTGAAATTTTTATGAATAATTATTTAGAGAATTGTACAGAGTTCGTTCTCAAAACTTTTGTCTATATTTTACTGAAGTTCTTTATGAAGATTCCCTACGGCACCCTTCATATGTTCCATGTTCCCTGAGAGCAGGGCGAGGTGGGTAACTTCCGTGTGGAGACATGTACGGACCTACACGTCTCCTTACTGGTACAGGACGGGAAACGTGTTATTTTAGCAGACAGAGATGATTTCGCAATTTGGCGGAAAGATAGGGTGCTAATTTCCCAAAGGGTGAACAACATATGCTTACGGCTGCTGTCTAAAGTGGAGCTAAGACTATGATATACCAACTTAAATACCAGGAGACTTCCAGTTTTAATGTAACCTTACATGCGTATGCTCAGATTGACCACATATAATCCCTGGATATCCAAACCAATCAAGATGAATTCAATGATGAATATCCAAGTGTTGAAATAAACATGGTTGTGGATGATGATCGGGTAATTCTATCTTCACAATTCACTTCTTAAAGGAAGTTCTAGGGATCAACTAAACTATGTAATGCTGTGATTTGATAAAATTAGAGATGGGATCGAACATTTAAACATTCGAAAAATAAACACTGGCCACACAATCTTTGTTTATGCGTATCTTATAGATACAAGGTTTAGAAAATTCCAACGGAACTCTCACAAGATATGGTAATCATTTGAGTATTAAATCTTGTTGAGGGGACTAGATTAGAACCTCTGCAATTAGTTGCAGTTGAGGCGCCAAAGATCACAATCCCTCTAACCCCTTTTGCTCTAAAAACCTAAAATGTATTTGAGTTTTCAAATTTGGAACCATTTAACGATTTTTTATGATTTTCCATTATCAGATAGCATTTTAAAAAAAAAAAATTTATTTTTTATTTATTTATTTTTTTATTTTATAAGCACATGTATAATACGTTACTATTACGAAAATGATTTTGCTATTTATATGAAAGTAGTTGAAAAGTGCACTTGTATCCATAAAAGGCCGACTTTTTTCACTCCATCTCTAAAAAATTGATTTATTTTTGTTCAACTATACCACCAACATTATTTGTTGGTGATGTTGTTTAATACTAAACAATATAGGGCTAGGAGGAAGTCATTGATATGTTTCAACTGGGATTGATTTAAAGGACATAAATTGGAGGTAATGACTAATGTAGTAAACTATGAAAGATGTGCCAAAATATGAAGATACTAGGAGTTAAACCAACACATATCAAATGCAAATTGTCAGATATAATTAGACTGGATTAATGAAAATAATATGGAAGGAAGAAAGGGTGAAAGTTGATTGAGAATGGCGAAAATCTAAAGATAATAGAAGACGTTATAATAGGACACCATTCGGATAAAAAAAAGAAGAAAATAATATAACGTAAAACTAATTTATTTTTAAAAGTAGAGAGAAAATAAAGAATAATATAAGTAAAGAAAATGATATAAAAAAAAGAAGATGATATTAAAGAACAAGTAAACGTTAAAAAATATTAAAATAAGGGAGAAATTATGAAGATGAAAATAAAGTAATAAAAAAAGTTTGAACGTAGAAAAATGAATAAAGAAGCAAACAAGATATGGAGATGAACGTGAGTATATCGAAGAATAAAATACTAAGAAAATACGACCATAAAATTGATGAAAAGAAAGATACTAGGTAATGAAGAAGAAGAAAATGTTTTTAAAGAGGGAAAATTTTTAAGTGTTGATGTAGATAATGATAACAAAGGGAATAATGCTAAGAAGAAGAGGTGAAGAACTAGAAGAATAATATAAAGAGAACAAAAACAGAAAGTTCTGTGCAATGTAGGACGATAAAGATAATATACAAGGGGGCACTGAAGACATAAAAGAAAATAATAAAACAAAAACAAAAAATGATGAGAAAGAAAGAGATGAGGATAACAAAATGACGAAGAAGATAATAATGTATACAGACTTCAGGATATCCCAGTGCTTGACATCAATATTAAAAATGAACATCTCGGTTGTAAGCTTTTTTTGGCTTTGTCACTGACATTTCGATCTTATTCAATTCTATTTATTAAGACTGTTTGTCCCCCCCCCCCCAAAGTACCGTCTTCCAATCCTAGACGTTGATTTTTCTTCTCTTTACACTTTCATAGGTCATCCTCTATTCCTTTCCTATGTAAATAATAATGTATTTAAAATAATTTAACCCTATTCTAGAAATAGTTTTAATTCATATTTACAAGTAATATGTTGAAGTGTTTTATTTTTTGGAAAACTAAACACTCTCTGCGTAGAAAGTTTTTGAAAATATTTTAATTACACTTTTACTGTAAAGTTTTTTCTATCAGTCCTGGTTTACACCAATACGTTTATTACTTTTAAGCGTGCGCACTAAATTCGTTGACTCATTTTTAATGTGAAGGCGAAAAACTATCTCGACTATTTTCGCCTGAATATCGTGATTAATATTTATTAGGATATCATGATGAAGAAGAAAAAAAGAAAAAGATAATAAATACAAAATAGAAGATAATAGGGACTAAGAAGATGACAATTTTAATTTTGTTATTACAATACGTCATGTAATTATTTTTTTCCTTTTCCTGAGCGTATCTTTTACCTGATCGGATCATCGCGCATCATCAGAATAATTACAAAACAATACAACACACATGACGTGCATAACACATAATTTGGTGGGGAAGTCATAAATAGTTCAAGTATTAATAAGTACTGTATAAGTGCGTTTTCAACGAAGTGTTGACTGGCAAGTTGACATTCCGGTAGATTGATATATGTTTCATTGTGTTGTTAATACCATGATGCGAACACCTGAAACTGTAGGAATAAAGGAAGAGATAGATGAAAAGAGGTTTAGCTGATACAGAAATTAATTTCTTACTAATCTGCCGGGTTACCGCAATAGAAATAAAGGTTAAGAGGTTAAAGAATAATGATAATAAATTCTTTAAAAATTAATGGAATAATTACAAATGTTTGAATAAATGCTCTGACATAAAATTAATCTGAACTAGTCTGTGTCCTTCGTTCTATATACCATCTCATATTTTATAGCCCAATCACGTTACAGCTGTTAAACGGCAGGACCTATGTACGAATTTTAAATACCTGTTTTACATATAAATTGTGCTGGTGTTGTGATTTCACATTCGATACGTTTTCATTGGCCGTTAAGTAATCGATATCTCTTTACGGAATGTCCTAGTACTTGGGCTGTGTTTATATGACCTGTAGTACAAGTGTGGATAATGAAGATATCGGAAGAATGACTGTAGGCGGTGTTTGCTAAGTACCACATGTGGTTTGCCTATTTCACATTACACAGATTTAAACTATTAGACTTATCTGGAATGATAATATAACCGTTGTGACCTTGTTAGCCTGGTTTAACGATGTTTAACTTTGTTGGAGTAAGTGTGTACATTAAGGAAACATGTATTGCAGTGGAATATTATGGTTTAACGGTGTAAAATGTTAAAACAGAAAGGTAAGGTTTTGTTTTTACTGTTTAGAGGGCGTAGAGCAAGTATGAAGTTTAATTTATTCCGTGTTGTAAAAATATATAATTTTACATAGGGGGTCACGTGGTAACTTTATTTCTTTTTCTATAAAGGCGAAACACCTCTCATTCATCAACGCCTTAAAAAAAGGAAGAATAGAATATAAAATAAAAACCCTTAAGAAGGAAGAAAATAATATTAAATAAAAACTCCTAAAAAAGTAGGAAAAAAGCCTAAAATAAAAACCCTTAAAAAGGAAGAAAATATTATTTAATAAAAACTCTTAAAAAAGTAGGAAAAAAGCTTAAAATAAAAACCGCTAAAAAGGAAGAAATTACATAAAATAAAAAACCCTAAAAAGGAAGAAAAAACAAAATAAAAACACATAAAAAAGAAAGAAAAGTACATAAAATAAAACCAACTTAAAAAGGAAGAAAATAATATTAAATAAAAACTCCTAAAAAGTAGGGAAAATGCTTAAAATAAAAACTGTTTAAAAGGAAGAAAATTACATAAAATAAAAAACCCTAAAAAGGAAGAAAAAACAAATTAAAAACACCTAAAAAAGAAAGAAAAATATATAAAATAAAAACAACTTAAAAGGAAGAAAATAATATAAAATAAAACCCGCTATAGAAGTAAGAAAAGAATCAAATAAAAACACACGAAAAATAAAGAAAAGAACATAAAATTAAAGTTTCAAAAGAATTGGTTGAGGAATAAGTAATTAATAGAAAATCAAATGATTGTACCTCTTCGTGGGAGACACTGTATATTTCTTATGTTGTTTAAAGCTGAAAAACCTCTCAGTCATCATCGCCGTCATTTTCTTTATAGGACCATCATACCCTCTACAACAAGAAATAAAAGGAAACGCTGACAATCGCGTTTATAAAATGTCCACCAATCCTATAAGATTAATTTAGCTCGATGTTTGACAATATTTGAGTCCATAATATTTAGTGTGCATCATTTAAATTTTTATAAGTGAATATTTCAAAATCCGGATATCTTGGCCCCGGCATTAGGTTACATAGGTGCAAACCTCTTAACATCCTTTTTCCAAAAATGGAATTCACCTACAAACATATTTCTTCACACTCTATAATATCTAACGACTGCATAGTTTATTCGACGGACTGTCAACTTATAGTTTTAATGTGCCAAAGATTGTATCCAAGAAACTATCAAGTCACCAGATATTAAATAAAGATATTATCTTACATATCTTGCGCTATTGCTGGAGATTCTTCAAATTCCATTTTAAGTTAATTGACTGTGATGAAGGATGTTCTGTCAATTTTTCGTATTTCGAGGAATTTTAATGTTATTATTTACTTAGGTCAACAGTATTTTACTATATATTTTCGTAAAGCTCAAACCTCTTGGTCATCTTCCCTTTAAAAACTGTTAACAAACTTTGTACAAACAACGTATCCTTTTTTTTTATATTTTCTAATGTATTTGTTAATTGTAGTTTTCCTTAACAAAAAATGTGCGACGTAGATTTAGGTTGTTATTACATTTTATCAACATTTTTTGGAATTCATTTTGCTGATTTTTTCCCCTGATGGTAGAGCTGTTATTTACTACCATAATAACCCTCAAGGTCACATATTGTGAGTACACCTATGGCATACCGGACGTACCTTTGTTGGATCTACACCATTTCCCTTGTAGACATTAGTTAGATCCTTATCTTTCCTTTCTGGTCGATCTTGACCAATTCTGGTTCTCTTCAGATCGTGTTGCTATTAAAGTTTTTGAGGGCTTTATTTTATATTTTATTCTTCCATCTTTTATAAGATGATGATGAACAAAAAGGTTTTAGCCTTTAAATATAAGAACAAAATAAAACAGTACTATTTACTTTGAAAATAAAATTAATAAATACTCTAAATATTATACCTTTATCGGTAGTGTTGTATGTTTTGACTTATTAATTCCAAACTGGTATTTTTGACAGAGATGACTATTAATAGGTTATGTTTCAAGGACTACATTATTAGAAAATGTGATAGAAAACGGTTCTCGTGTTATTAAAATCAAAATTTTTGTGTTTTTTAAATTTTGATATATCAAATCGAAACGATTTATATCGTACTATAACTGTAAAAATATAATGTGGTGGTAAGATTACGTTAGGTTAGGTTAGGTTAGGTTAGGTTATGTTAGGTTATGTTAGGTTATGTTAGATTAGGTTAGGTTAGGTTAGGTTAGGTTACTATTAAAAAGTAATCAACCAAGATTGATCAAAATACGCCCACCATTTTAGGCTGCAACGAATTGGATGGACGACAGTTTTATAGATTAGGTTAGGTTAGGTTAGATTAGGTTAGGTTACAATTAAAAATTAAACAACCAAGCTTGATCAAAATACGCCCACCAATTTAGGCTGTAACAAATTGGATGGACGACAGATTTGTAGGTGTTTTTTGTTGTAGTTGTTTAAAAGAGAAGAGTCACCTTAACCTTTAAAAAAACGGATGAAATAATACAAAATGAATGTAGTGACTTGAAAGAGAACACGAGTTGGTCAAGAGAAACCTTGTAGGAAAGATGAAAT
Organism: Aphrophora alni; assembly: GCA_963513935.1. Taxonomy (NCBI): domain Eukaryota; kingdom Metazoa; phylum Arthropoda; class Insecta; order Hemiptera; family Aphrophoridae; genus Aphrophora; species Aphrophora alni. Next base: position 14,968,843 of record OY740771.1, read on the forward strand.
GGGGGGGGGGGTATTGGGTATTGCCATACCCATACTCACTAATATTGTACCCTGAAGAGTATATAATCATTTTCACATACAGAGTATAACAATATTCCATAATAATTTATTTTATAAACATTTAAAGCTTTGTCTACGAAGAACAAAAATGAACAATTCTCACTACAAATATAAATTGATATAACTTATAGGCTAATATTTATAAACGGTTAAAAAACACTGTAAAAATATTTTCACATATTCATTCATAATCGAAATATTCAAACCATTAAAAATTATTCAAATTTCATATCAAGTTTAAATGACAGCTTTAAATTATAAGGGTCCTTGTTTTATGCAACTTAATAAAAAGTAATCAATGAAAATGTAATTAGGCCTAATCTTTTAATGAGTATTGAAGATATTTATTTCATCTAAAAAAAAACTTCTTGTAAAACTTATACACTACCCATTTCTTATTGTGTGGTGTAATTAAATTCCATCAGTAATATACAAAATTATAATTTATGATTTCAGACTGTAATTTGATTTCAAATCCATATAATTTTTTTTTCTTTCAAATTTGTAACCTAACCTAACCAACGCTTGTACTCTTCCGACCCTGAAACTAATAAGATATTCTTTATTGTATCACCTTTTCTTCTTTTTTATATGGCAATGAGGAAGGAGAGGTTTTCCGCTTTAAAAACAATAACGAAGAACACATGTCAGACGCTTGCTAATGTGATCACACTCAAAACTGTGGAACGTATGTATTGCGCGTTGTATGCACACAGTTCTGAAGGCGCAAAGTTTGAAAGTCGTTTAGAACAATTTCTTCCATTCCTAACGAATCAATGTGTACAACATAAGGACAGGGAATTATTTTTATTTCTTCCTTATCGTTTACTTTCTTACTCAAACCACTATCTAAGGTGCACAATTATTACACAAACGTTTTGATTGTATATAACGTATATAATCACAAAAACATAAATAAATAAATAAAAAATATTTTTGCTGGGAAATTCATAATTAATTTAAGTAAATATTTCTGCCATTTTTAACATTATCTTAACTTTTAATGACACGTTTTGTATGCACTTCATTTTTAAAACCTACTTACGTACTCTTTAGCTATTACGTAGTATTAAAAATGAACCTAAAATCAAATCTAGAGGTTTTGATACATAAAAAAATGTAGCCCTCTCGTTCCATTCTCCAATAGTTAAGAAAAACCCACTCGTTCCTTTAGAGTGTTTTAGTTGGTAATGATAATTTTCGTCCACCTTCCCAATAACTCCTAATATTATTTCTTCTATTTTATCCTATTTAGTTGAACCTATTTTAAAAAATAATATCTTTTGACAGGTGTTTGATAATTTAACGATAACTCCTGTATTACCATTACTTGAGAAGATGCGAGTAACCGAAATGTGGTTTGGAAACTTAGGGTGTATATTTGTAAAAACAATATTCAAAATAATTAGAAATAAGAACATCAGGATTGTTTTCTATTTTGCTTTAGCAAGTAACCTCAGCTATTTTTCAATATTGGATCAAATCGGTCGTATGGTTTTTGAAATTATACCAACTATTAACGAGACATGTATTGTAAAAAGAATTAAAGTGATTCTGAATGGATTATACATACTAATATCTTAAAATAAATCCCCCGCACTAAATATAGAAGGAGAATGAAAAAAAAAAATCATTTATCATAGAACAACATATTTTATTTTCATCATTGATTTATGCAGATCAAAACTCTTCTAAACTGTTCTTACAGTTATAGTTTCCTAAAAAAAAACATTATTCTAAAAACTTCAAGAGGGCGTACTCAAACTACATAATGAACAGGCATTATGCTAGTTTATAAGTGGGTCAGAGGTTTATAATACACCATTGTCGTAATGTAATTATGTATTCATGTGCCACATTACTAATGTGTTTCCTGGAATGTGCTTGATACAAACTTTATGACCTATAGGAGAGTTAATGAACCGAACAAAATATCTTTCTTATTCTTCTTCATTAGCACTAAAACCCTCTTTTGGTTTTGGCTATTAAATATTATTATTATTCGGTACAACAATAATACTTTTCAATCCGTTGCTTTACAATCCTCTTACATATTTTACAACGTGATTTGTTACTTCTTCTAACACATCTTTTAAGATAATCTTTTGTCTTGCTATAGTATGAGGTCCTTTTTAGTTTATTTCTCCTGCATCCTCTTTAGATCCTACCTATCTCTCTATCTATTTCTCTACCTAGAGTAAAATATCATTTTCAGCATACTCTTTGGCATTTGTGTTCTCGGAATTCTTTCTAGGTGGCCTAACCATTATGTTTTAGGTCGTCATTTTCTCTTCACAGCTTCCCCTTTAATATTATCTTCAACACCTAATGCTCCAGTATTCTATTGGGCATTTGTATTCAAAAAATCCAGTTTAGATGACCTAGTAACAGATTCTTTGGCATATCTACAGATTGTTTAGATTCCCCTTAAAACAACAACAAATTAAATGCAGCTTACAGTTTTAAATGACACTTTTACCATTAGACACTTTTGATCCAAACAATAACAAGTATTTCTGTAGGCAGAATTTTTTTCGAAATATTATTCTTTCGATTTAACAAAAATCATGCTATATTTTAAATTACTTTTTTAAAGCTTATGCTTCATTTTCACTTTTCGTGTACAATATCAAACAATTTTAAGGCTCATTTTCACCAAATATTTTTAGATGATATAAAACTTTGTAGATTTGTTACAAAATTCACGAAAATATACCATAATAAATACATTGTACATTTACTTCCACAAATATTTATGTATTTAATTCTCTTTTTCAGACGGTGAAATCAAAATAAAAAAACTATTAAAGGTAAGTAATACATGATTTATAAAAGTATTGAACGGTTGGTATTTTAAATCTGTAAAGATAATTCACTGGTCAACAAACTAAACCGATATCTAGGCAATTTCAGCTTATGATGTCCGAATGGTTAACGCCCTTAGAATGGCTGTGGCAATCTACCTAGCTACATCTTAACATTTCTTCGTGTAGTCTTGGGTTATATCTTTCTCTTTTAACTTTTCTATAAGATCTACTTTGACTAACTCTGGTTCTCTTCTAACCCTGACACCTTTAGAATATATTCGAGCTAAGGCTCTAATTTGTGTTCTTTTCTTCCTTTTTTTATATGGCGATAATTATCTAGAGGTTTTTCATCTTTAAACAACACAGAAATCTAATGGTTAACGAATTTTATTCCAATGATCATCTGTTGGTGGCTCCGTTATTTCCTCTTACGGAACAAATCAATGGCTTATTCTTTTGTTCAAACATTTACATTATTATAGATATGTACAAAGTTTCGAAAATATAAATTAATTTCCGTTATTAAGTGGTAAATCTAGAATACACAACATAAAAAGGACCAACATAACTAGAACTATGCAACGAGATAAAACTGTATAAAAAAAAGAACTCGAAAATGCTACGACTAAACTGTCACACAGATGGTATATCAGAATTAGCGGACGAATATCTGAATGAACCAATAATTGAGAAGAATCTATCGTCATCCAATAACTTTAGAGACAGAATTTATAAAATTCATTTTTTATAAGAATTTGAAAACAAATTTTTTTGAATGATGTAAGATTTTTACAGTAGTAGCCCATAGAGAGAGATGCGTTGCGTCGAAGAATCTATGTTAAATGTTTTTTCTGTTATATCCTATTTGAGATCCTCTGAGTCAAAATTATTTTGTATAATGTTTGTCCGTCATCTGTGCAGTGCTCTACATTCCACACTAATCAAATATGGACACTGAGCATATTTTGGCCGTGATTAGAAACTTCGTTGTTTCGGTAACTACATATTTGTGTGTAACTGTCATAAGAAAAATACATCGATTTTAATCACATTTTGCTCCCGTTATCCATTTTAGATAGCATTGTTTATCTGTTGTTAAATTAAGTCTCCAACATTCTCTTGGAAATCTGCGTTCCCACAATACTTTCTAGACCTATACACCACTACTTATGTTGTTTTTATCTCTCTTCATACATTACTATTTTAGTTTCAGCATTATCTTTGGACTTCCAAAATTAAAGCATTTTATTGGATTTTTTGTCGTTGGAATCTTTTCTAACTTGGGCACCTCTTCCTAAGAAGTTCGTTTGTATATCTTATACAAATTTGGAAATAAAAGTTTACGGCGAACATCTCGGCTACCGACTGAAGCGAACGTCAGCCCTCGTTATTGGATATGACCAGACGTTCGAACCGCTTAAAGTTCGGGAAGGATTGATTGGAAAAACGTGTTAGGACTTACCCAGTAAATATATTGCATAATTAATTAACGCTTAGTCTCAAACCCAACTAATCACTATGCTCACAGCCAGCTTATGATGAGATATAATTTAATTACTGAACTAACTAATTAATTATTATAATTACTTAACTTATCGTTTAGAACTTACGGTTAGGGACAGGCGTTATGGGAGAATTACGTTAACCCTTTAGGTCAATAATAATTCCTTCTTAATTTTAGTCGGATGACTTACTAATGACTACGTAACACCCGGGGGTCGATCAGACCCCGCGATTACGGGTTTAGGTAGCCATTTAGGTTTATTACCAAAAGGTTAAATAGTAACAACGCGCAACTTACATCCGCTGACCTCGGCGCACTGTGAACGACTGTGGTTTGTCTTGACTACGGTGCGCGCGCATCGCATATCAATTTAAATTTGTAACTAGTACAGTATAACCAACACACAGAACACAATTCTCACAAAAAATACGCCTAAGTAATTGTGAGAATTGTGTTCTGTGTGTTGGTTATACTGTATAATTTTACTCATAAGTCAAGCTCAACATTCAATATTAGTAACTAGTATTAATTTAAACAATAAATATAACAATAATAATTAATATTCTACACTCTTTAATAGTTGTGTTTGAACAATGAATATTCACAAACATTTGTAAGTCTATACCTCGACACTTCATGCTTTTGTTAAATTGTTAATCCAGTAAGACAAAAACAGAAACCAATTACACACAATAAAATGGTAATATAATTGTAACTACTAGTATCAAGACAACGTATCTATTCCAATCAATTGCACCTGTTCAAATCCTTTTACGAGCAGGAAGAATTTTAATGAAGTAAACTACAAGTAATTCACGAGAAAGATGTGGGTGAGAGACCGGAAAAGGGAAGAAGAAAAAAGAAATTAAGGTCAAGGTTTACGTGGGAAGTAGAGGCAAGGATAAGTCATGGTCGAGGGAGGAGCGCAATACGTGTTTCATCACATGGTATTAATCAAATAGACATTTCAATGAAACATAACCTCAACAAATGTTGACTTTATAACCATAATGGGGAGATTGTTTGTTTTATTAATTTTAATATTTGAATCATCATAAAGCAATGATTGAATCACTGATCGTCGTTAAAATATGTTTTTCATAGAATTTATAATGGTTTTACCATTTAGGTTTCATATTTATATATTGCATTTAGGCGTTTGAAAGAGATTTGATTGTTCAACGCACGATGATTATATTCATAGTGACCTCAGAAAACTAATATTTGAAGAGCTTGAAATCCAATAAATTATATTTAATTTAAGTTTTATTTAATGTAAAATTTATGATCTAGTGAGTTTTGAATTCATCAAAAGTAAATGTACTTTTTAAACTGAGGAAGTTTTGAGTTTTTGTCGTGCATAATTTTACGATAATATCATCATCAAAAGCAGTGTTGAAAAAAATTGACATAATTTATTATAGATTAAAAATAAATAGACCTTATATTCTTACACATTCTTAAAGAGGGCCCTATAACAGTAATTACTATAATTATTCTATTATTATCAGAAAATATTAACAACCATTATCAAACATTCAACTTTCTTTCATAAAAAAATAGTAGTAATACAGATCTATGATTGGTTCAAACTGATTACTTAACTGTGAAAAATTAATTGGTATCAAAATTTACAGGATCCAATGGCGAATGTTGTCTTTAAATGCTTAATTTTAGGGCCCTTTTTCTTTGTAACGTAGTTAAAATTTACACCAACTATTGTAAGATTCATTTAGAGGTCAAGCACTGTAAATAATGATTATATATTTTGAATTTTGATTATTCCCATTTGTTAATAGTATGAATGCCATTTTGTTTAATATGGTATACGTACAATGTTAGTCATTGCTGTTAGGAAAATTATTAATTTGTGTTGTAATTATATACCCATACTTTTAGATGTCATTCAGAAATCTGTCAAGAAATTTGCATGAATAATAATATCAAACGTTTACATTTTGTGTGTGCCATGTTTTTAGTTGAGTTGGAAAGAGAATAGAAAAGTTCTCCAAAACTTTTTCAGTTACCAACTTTGATACCACAGCTTATTTTTTGAAATACATTTAAATACTAACAAGAATTTAAAAATTAACATAGATAAAAAACGAATTTTAAAATTGTTTGTGGAAAAAAGAAAAGGATTTCCGCAAACTTGTCATCGCATTCGAATACAGATAGGCCTATCTCTCCCTATAAATTGCTTGTTTCCCATTCTTCACACTTATTATTATAATAATATGATTTTGTGTGTATGTGGTTCTTCTACGTTTTGTTTTTACATATTCGACCTTATTATATTGTTTTATTATTTCTACTGCTTGTTATGATTGACCAATACAAGTTCAGTGTTTAAAAAACTAATAATAATTCTTAGGGGCTCACTATAGTGAGTAGTGTAAGAGCGAGGGCCAGCCGACCTAACATTTAACGTGTGTAATACGGGTAATTTTTGTTTGCAGAGCGAGGAGGCAGGCCGAGCCGGGCAGGTGGTGGAGAAAACCCATTAGTCATAAGAGAGAAAGCAAGGGATTCCTAAAATAGTCCCATTTCCCATCAAAATTATTGCTATATTTTCCGATTTTAGAATTCTATGATTATACAAAATAACCAAACATAGTGATTCTTATAACTACTAATATATTATTGTTTACCAAAAACTTCTTTTAATCTCGAGTCTCGGCTTTTACTTATCGGCTGGCTCTCGCTCCTCAATGGAGATTCATTAGGTGCCACTAAAAACACGCTGGCTTTTGCTAAGTTCCCCTTATAATGAGTTCAGGTTTAGCAATTCCAAGTTGTCCTATCTGGATTAATACATTTTTGTTAAGTACTTTTAAGTTACAGTCTTCTCTCATCTTTCCTGTCAGGTCTTTCTTATCAACTCTTGTTTCTTTCCGATCTGACTCTAATAGAATATGGGAGATTTAAGAATTTTTTTATATCAGGTATTTTTCTTTTTTTTAAGGTATATAATAACAAAATAAATATAATCCATAAACGCTTTCTTTAAAATATAATTTTATTCAAATAAGGCATTTGGGTGTGTTTATGACACAAACGAAGCAAGTTTATAGTTGTTTTTTTTTTTATTCGCAACTATCGACATGATTTCTTTCGTAACTATTAATTTCGTGTTTTTTTTTTTAAATTTTGTTTTGTGGATTGTGTAAGTTTGTGCAATGTTGTTGCACCGTTCAATCAATATTCTTTTGTTCTTACCGATTCAGTAGTACTCTAAATTATTACGCATTCAAACTGCATATTGCACAATAAATTGTACCCTCGTTAAACCAATCTTTATTAATACAATCCCACTTTGCACCATGGACCGTAACCTTTGAAATTCGAGTTATAATTTTTTAATTAAATTGTTTTATATTCATCCGCAGACACTTACCCGTGGGGGGTACATCGGTTTTGTGCCCTATATTCTAAAACTTTCTAATTTAATAGCCACGTTCCTAAATATCAACTCTCGATATTAATTAAGTTGTAAATAAGATCGATATCTTAAGGCACTCCCAAGCCATCACACTTTATCCTGAGCATTCGCCAAGGTAAACACAGCCTTGTGATAGACTGCGGAAACCTAACCTTACTCTTTGGAATTTAGACAACTCCCACACCTGCATGTCACCTTGAGATTGTGCTCCGAATTATCAATCTTGTAACTGGTATGACCTTTTCCCTCTTAGCTGTCATTTAGTATGACATGTCTGTTTGTATACATGCGTCTCTTGATTAAATATTACACAATAATTAACAAATATTGTATAAAATGTTCTGGTTCTTGATGAATTGATATTGAAACGTTACGTCTGTCTGCCTGTTGAGTGGCTTAATGCGTTCAGTTGTATTTCCTAACCTAACAAGAACATTAGTCAGTGAGTAACTCCTTTTCTCTGTTCATATCTCGGATAAACTTTCTCATTTCGTGCATATTTAAAAAAAAATATTTCGTGCATATTGAAACTGTTTATTTCTCACTGTGCATAATTTAGTTTTATTTCTCACATGTATGTGGTACAGAGACATTTATGAGATGGTTTGAAAATTGAGTAGAATTTTTCAGGTTCCTTGAGCCGAAAAAGTTTTATTTTAGTGTTGTCTCTCTATTGTTTGTGAAATCTAAAGAGTAGACAGATGTGGATCATATTTGGTATGCGGATTAGCCATAACTTAAATCATAAAATATTCATTTGGGTCGTGGTGACAAGAAGTTGAGTAGCCTCGGATCCGTTTATAACTAAAACGGTTTTAAGATGACCATATCATGCGATTTTTCTTTTTAAACTCAAAATTTTGGAGTTGACGTAAGTTAAAAACTAAAATTACGATTTTCTCAAAATTTATTCAAATTTTGGATATATTTTTGCATATAACTCGTAACAACAAAAATAAAAGCTACCGCTTCAAAAATTCCATTTCCGAAATTATGGGGGGGGGGATCGTCCATGAAAACTGTGTAAAAGATTTTTATAAAATATATTGTGCGACGAAAAGTAGAGTAAATTTTAAGTTACGATTATTATATAAATCATATTTAATTTTAAGCTAAAATACACTGTGAAATCAATTTTTAAAATGTCGGACTGACGGTTTTAAAAAAAATACAGTTTGTCGGAGATCCGACAAGGATTTTGTAAAACTCTATTCGACTCGGGGGTCAAAATGGTTCTTCTGACCAAATTTACGATAACTTTTCGATCATTTAAACTAAGAAACTAATTGATCCATCTGTTAAATATATACTTTATTAACTGGGTTACAGAAACGTTCTTATAAATGTACTTATAAAAATTACGAATTACAAATTATTAGTGATTTTATTTTCGTATTTTATAAATTACTTGTAAACTGAAATTTTATTTTACATTTAGTGTGTTTGAAATTTAGGTTTTAATCTCCAACTCTTATATTTCACAAAAAAATTATCAAAATTGTTTGGTCCGTTGAGATAAACGATATTCCATTGCTCATTTTCACTTTTTGATTGATATATCTCGGGATTTTCAAGTTATTTATGACATAATTTGTTAAAATTACATCTAATATTATCATTCAAAATATCAACACAACTAAGCACTCACGTGTTCATATGACCTTAAAAAATAGATGTTAAAATTTGTATGTATTTTTGTAGCCGTGTAACTCCTCACTATGTAAAATTAGTCCGACTTTGTTTAAATTTTGGGGGAAATGGGATAAATATCCCAATTTAGTTCCTTAACTTGTAAAATCCGTTCAAAGTTTCAAAATGGTGGCAGATCATAATTTAAAAAAATCGTGTCTCAATTAAATTTTACAGTATTTTCACCAATTGAAAAGAATCAATAATATTAATTTTAAATAAATATGATTTTTTAGAATATTAAATAAACAATAAATTAAGTACGATTTATTTTTTGCAGTAAGTTGTTTCAACTCATAAAAATTCGTTTACCGCTCTAAGCGAAGGAATATGTTCATCTCATCGTAGATATTAACATACAATTTACATAAGTTAATATACTCTCCACCACGTGGCGACGACAAAGCGTAGGTGAAGATGGTTGACATAAATAAACACACAGAAGTATTAAATAATTGTGACTTAAAATTAATCGGAAGCTGTAGCAGTGTTGCCAATAAACAACTTGCTTTCTAAAGTTATTGTCCCCCTTGTCCGAATAATTACACTAAACATTCTTTATCTTCATGACAAACCAGAATTAAAATTAGAATGTTTAAATAAGGCTAAGCGAAATTGAAATTGAAAATTACAGCTTACAACAAAAGCAATCGTAATGAAGACCTAGCGAAAGCCTAAAGGGATTCGAGACACAAATTATAGGACGTGGTTGCTTAAATAATGCATTCAGAATCATGAACTGTATCGGGTCCGTTATTACGTACATCATTTGTTAAATTATGATCGGAAACATGTTTTTAATTTATTATATAACTCAATAAATGTGTGCGTAGATAATGATTAAATGTAAAAAAGAGAACTGTTACAACCTGTTTTTATACTACACGAAGTAGCGTTTTGTAGATAGGGAGTGTGTTGCGTCTTTGATATTTTTAACACTAAATTACACGCTACCAACATTACAATTACGGGACTAGAAATGAGTATATAAACGGTACAAGAGAGAATTGTAAATATTATTAAAAGAGTGGAAAGTTTAAGAAATTTAAGTAGACAAAGCGATAAAACTGAAATTTATATTTTATTATTATACATTTTCGGACATTTGCCATCATTTGTGTGTTAAAAATCAAAACACGACGTTTCGGGAATAAGAAACTATAATATATAATCAATAATATATAAAACTAACGGACAATCCTATCAGCCAATCAAGTATAGAAGTAAGGCCATTATGGATCCTATTATTAAAAAAAGAACTAAAATTTTATTATAATACCCCTACAACTAAAAAACAAGCTGAAATTTTACCTGTTAAATCGCCACAAGGGGTTGTAACCCGCTCTCGGGCTAGGAAGCTTAATACAACTAACAACTTTGATACAACACGTATTTGACGTTAGTTGTGTGTTACCGGAATTTTATTTATTATTTTTTTTTTTTTGACTTCTCAGTTTTAGCTCTGAGATGCATGCTTAGATATTAAGGTTGGTGGTATTCTAATTTAATTTTACTTCTTACATAGGCTTAGTTTCTAGTTTCATGTTTCTTTAGTTTTTAGTCACTTGATAACAGGAATTGATTCTTATTCCCGAAACGTCGTGTTTTGATTTTTAACACACAACTGATGGCAAATGTCCGGAAAATGTATAATAATAAAATTGAACTTCCACCATTAACAAATAACTTCAAACAGAGAATTAAATTAATGTATTCGCACATAAACAGGAAGTAGCCTCAATCTGATAGGTTGATACTTCTTTGGAGTGGAAGGGATGGTAGGCATTTATGTTAGATTAGATTTAAATGTTAGTTCTAGTTTAGATATCGAACCTTCTGATTTTGTTAACCATGCAATCGAAATGTATATCAGAGTGTTTAAGGGAATGATCTTAGTAATAATATTGCAATTTAAGAATACAAGCTACGAATAGATATTTTAGCATTATTGTAAATGTCTAAAGATCAACTTTTGTGATACCTGGTACATTTTTTAACATTTTACAACTTTGATTTTAATAGATTAAAAACAACAAGTTTCCTTTCCACATGTAGTTAGTTTGCAAAACTAACACGAACTATGTCAGCTGTAATAAACAATGTATATTAACTTTTAAAACTTTCAAAGAAAGTAAAAGTTCTTTGCGTACAAGTGTAGTTCAATTTCCAATCGCGATTATTTACAACATTTACCAACAATTAAACCTAGCGAATAATTCATATTGTTGTCCAATCAGAAAACAAAACCCTCATGACAATACAAAAGTCGTTTCAAAATCGGCCGACATATTGCGAGGATCTGATAAGTTGCGTGAAGTAGCTAATATATGGATCTGGTTTGACTCGGTGACCACGGGCGAGTGCAGTTACCAAACCGCCAACGTAAATAATGATATCACTAAATGCGCTATTACTGTTTCACACATTTTGTTATGGTCGAGTTGCTTTGTCTACCGATCGCATTTGTCATGATTGCCCTCATTCAAGCCTTGTGTGTGATTCGATTATTGCAGTTGTATTAAATTTATGAAATATACTTACAGTAGTACCAACATAAAAATAAATAATTGTGTTGCAAGTCAGTTAACATGTTTAGTACAAATTGAATTGTGATAAGATATTTATTTTAAATTGACTTTGGGAAATATAACTTTTTTTTCTAGGATAGTTTATCTCCCTCCCTCACAAATTGTAATGAAAAACATGAAAAACAACTATCTAATAATAATAGTCCCCGGTAAGATGATAAAACAGTGTGTGTGACGCCGATGAAAGTGAAAGATCAATAGATGCAGGAAGTGCATGAGTTATACAGGCTGACGTTAGATGCAGAATTGGTAAAGCTTGCACATTTAACAGTCTGAAGAAGTTATAGAGCTTAAGAAATCTTTTCCAGAGAAACAAAATCAGGATTTTCAACTCTATCGTAAGGAGTGTGGAACTTGGAAGTAGGAGAAGACGCTGGTTGGGAAAGTCCAGATATTTATGAATTGTTGTGAATAATACTAAAATAAATGGCCGGGCACAATCAGGAACGAAGAACTGCTTAGAAGAGCTAATCAAGATCTAATCTAGAACCAAATTATTAGAAGGAAATGGAGCTTGAGACATTGTCAGAGAAACAATATTGTTTAATCTTCCACGAAGAATATACATATGTAATGAGTGCAATGTTTAAGTAAGGACATTAAAATAATCATAGTACAAAAAATTTCCATTTTTAAGGGGAGGAGGTAACTTTCAAATAATCTTAATGGTAGTTCCATTTTTATTGAAATTCAGATTCTACGTTACAAAATATGTAAGTTTTTACTGAAATTTTTTGATTCGTGATAGATGACGTTGCAACATTATTGCTCACATTATTTTTCGATTGCAAGTGCATTTCTTGCAATAACAGCAAAATATTATTGTTTTATTAAAAAGGCATCCGTACTGAATTTAAAAAAAAAGTTTTGTTTAAAACTTACTTATTTTTCCCGCATAATCTGTACATACAATAAAAAAAAATGGGCGTTTCTATTAAAAATTTCAAAATTACTTTCCGCTCTCCATAAAAGACAAGCGGGGCCGGTCTAATTTTAGCCCCGTCAAAAATATTAACTTTTCATTTAAGAGATTTTACGTACTATGTTTATTGTTCTAGACCATTTGGTGTATTTACTTAATACGACCACCTTGTATGTATTGTAATAATGCTTGCTTAATTCGCTTGTGCCATAAGTTCGTCCTAATAAATTGTAAAACGTATTTGTTGAAATCGAGTGAAAGCGGTCAAGTTACTTTTCGTTTTATTATTTAAAAAAATAAAAATAAATTCCTGAACATAAATTCGTTTTTAATAGAGATTTGCTGCAATGTTTTTGGGTCGTTAATCTTCAGATTTAACCAAACTTTTCACAACATTAGTAGAAATGTTTTTGAGAAATTAGCTTTTAAAGGTTCTTTTAGTCTACACGCATTTTTGTTTCTTTATCAACAAATTCCAAACCCACATTGAGGACAGTGCCATCAATATGTTGTGTTTTAGTAATTAGAGAAAAGTTGCATAAGAATCTTAACAAATTATTTTCAGAATATCGGAATTTTTAATTTAATATCGAATAAATAGAGAAAAAACTTCTCTAGTTATGGTCCAAATACGCCTACATATTAAACTTGATCAAAATCAGTTTACACGGTGTAAAACACTGCACAAGAGACAATATGTATTCCTTAAACAAAATGGTCAAGCGTGTGCTAAAACCACACAACTTGTGTTCCGTAGGGCATAGGCTATAGAGACAGTTATTTTTAAGAAGTTGAATAAAAAATGAGAATAACCTCTTGATATCTAACAAATAATAGTTACAAAAATATAAATTTTCAACTGTATAGTCGTTGCTCCATAACTACCACAAGGTATTTTTTTGTTGCCGCTATATTTTTTCCAAAACGTGGGGGAAAACAAAGAATTTAAGAGTAGTTTCAAATATATAGTTGACTGTGTAGACGGGTTGCTACTTACAGACAAGCGCGTGAAATTATAAGGGTCTTTGGTTTTTTATCTACGGACCCTAATAAAGAGTTATCAATAAAATTGCAATCCATTTTAAATGACTATTGAATTATTTGTCTCACATCTCACAAAACTGTTTTTATATTCGTCATACAAAAAACTATAATATATGATTTCGCACTGCAATTTAATTTAAAATCGAAATTGTTTTCGTAGTGATTTGTAGTTCACGTCGGGTTCACGTTTGAGGGGGGGGGGGGGGTATATGGTATTTAAATTTGGTTTAGTGCAAACATATTAATTATTTCGTCAAATAAACATACAAATTCGTAATCGGAATAACTTTCACATTAATTTGATATCCTACACATAATATATATATATATATATATATATATATATATATATATATATATATAAAAGGTTTTTTCAACATGATAGTTTTTGCCCCATAACTACGCCTAATTTTTTTTTCATCGTTATATTTTCCCTATAATGTGGGAGAAAACAAAGAATATAAATAGATTTTTGGTTTTTTTCTGTGTATATTGGTTGCGACTTTCGGACAGATAAATGGACATACACGAGCGTGAAATTATAGGGGTTTTTGGTTTTATTCTACGGATCTTAAAAAATACATTTTTGTCTCAGATGACGTCACGTTCTTCCCTTTACAAAACCTTGTCAATACTATGTACATATAAAAAAGAAAGATTCAAATGTACATATGTTTGACTTCGTGAGAGAAAACTAAAGTCCGAGTGGCTACATAAGAATCGTGTTTTCTATTATATCTTTACTTGAAACTTTCCAAAGTAGAATTTTTCGCGTAGATAGTTTCACCTAATAACCTTCCTCTTGTATCTGTACAATCTTCTTCGTGCCATAAGATCTCGCCTTGAGTGTATAATGTTATAAATGTGGAAATGATTTAGTGATCATTCCCTTTGTTATTTACGATTGAAGATGATATTGGAATGTAAGGCCACCTAGAAAGTATTCACCCGACATCCAACAAGTTATTTCTCAGAATGTTATTGCATTTCTAAACTGACTTATGCGTCTCTAAACGTTTCCCCCCAATTCACCGATAGAGTGCACTGCCCGTGACCCGTGCCAGAATCGTGCGCCTCTTCGACCAAGGTCACGGTTCCGGATCTCTCGGCACTTGCCTCAACCTGTCCGCACGATTTCCATATCATTTGAATTGTTTGTCCTTACATGGTCTGAAAACAATTGTAAAAGGAGAATTTAACAATTGTAAACGTCGGTATCGAGGCTAAATGATAAGTGAATTGTGCGCGACTATTGAAAGAAACGCGCATATTGTCTTGTTGGTTGGTAAGGCTGTGTACACACGCACAGGCGCACACATTTGTAAGATCGAAATATTAGATAGAATAAAATGAAAATATTGAGACAAGAATGGTATTAGAGTTAGAAAGTATTCAAATTCAAAACTGTTAAAAACGTACATAAGTTTAATGATTAAAACTTAGTTCTTCTCTCTTTTCGCATATGGATTTTGAAAAGTCGAGAAATTCTTAAATTTTTAAAGATATAAAACCTTGCTGTCATCATCGCTTAAAAAAAAGAACAAAATAAAGACTCATATTTTTCGATTATTCTATTAACGTAAGGGTAGGAAATGAACAAAAGTTTGTCCATAGAGAATTATTAAGAAAAAGAGGAAGAGAGGGATCTAACGAAAAACTGGATGAAGGAAGGTTGCAAGAGGTTGTAAACTACAAAAAAATGTTTTCTAGGCACTACAATACGGAGTCATATATTCACCGTTTCATTTAGAAATATACAGCAGAATAAAAATTACAATAAAGAAGTTACAATCCCAAAATAAAAACTTAAAAATAAAAACGAAGAACAAAGTATCTTTAAATAAATACATAGCACAAAGAAACAGTGCAAAATTCTCTTTAGTCAGCTAAACTTGCTGTGGTGTAAGTCTTAAATTTAAGTATACTATACAACTATCATAAAATTGCTTTTTTTAACACACACCAATCTATAAACTACTCCCTTCCCTTAAGGTCAGTTACTATAGATGTTATAAACCTAAATACTTCTCCAATGTTAAAAGCATTTCAATCAACATTGAAAGGTTTCAAATACCTTGTGTTATCATCACAATCATAAACAAGATCACTACACACGTGTAAAACCACATATAACACAAGTTTGAACTCTATTTAAGCACATCTCGTATTTCAACAAGTCTGTATAACAATTTACAGTGTCGGTTAGATATAGTGTAAGTTGTTAAATTAATAGTACAACTCTTTTTATTGTATTTGTAACAAATTGCTACAAGTTTCCCCGTAGATGGGAGACTGTTAGAGACCATTATACTAGTCTTACATGTGTTACGGCTCGTTTAACTTCTAGATCTCCAATTTAAATGATAAGGAATAATTTTATACCTTTATAAACGTGAGACAGTTGGGTATTTAAAAACTATTGTTTTTTATATTTCATTATGTATACAATTGTATGATTAGAGTATGTTTAAGACTTGTGCTTGATGTGCAACTGGGTAAGATTCTTCAAGATTGAGGAATCCTGGTGCGTGGTGACGAAATATACCGCGAGCGTTACAAAGTGCGGTGAAGAGACACTTTACGCTTTGTCGTTACCATGGCGATTTTATTGCTCCTCTCTTAAAAATATTTCTTAAAACAAGAAGAAATAAATTATGCAAAAAAAATGAGCAAACGTCACCTGTCTACAAAACCAAATCCAACCAAAACTGTTCGTCACCATCAGTTCGGTTTTTGACTAAAAAGGGAAGACCATTTACAAATTTCAGGAGGTGGTTTCACTTCATCAAAGTTAAAAAAAAAGTTTCTATAAACTATAACAATGAAAATTTGTTATATATATATATATTTTTTTAATCTAATTTTAATTTAATTTATTTTAATTCTCTTGAAAACTTTTGAAAAACTATTATGATGGTTTTAGTAAATTAGTTCAACAAACAAGTTTTTATCCTTTAACTGACTTCAGGATTTATTAGCAAAACAATTATTTATAACAACCAATATCAATTCAATTTATCTATTCATTGAAATATCTTAAGGCTACTTCATTCTCTCACACTTGCATTCTTTAAAAAACTAATTTACTCTAATACACAATATTATTGATTACAAATTTAAAATCTACAATTGATTATTCAATTCACATAAAATCAAAACTCTACAAAATGTTCAACAAATCTTGTCCAAAATGTTCTTATTAAATTTATCTCAATTTTATTACAAAAACAAAACAATTATCTTAATTAACTTATTTTTCCAAATTTACTTTTATTTTTGCCGGCTAGCTCAATTACTTTACTTTTAAATTAATTATACAAAAAAAACTTGACTCTTATCTCGGGCATGGGAACTTTTAATGACTCAATTAAAGTGAAATACTAACTCTAATGATTATTTATTCTGAAATTTTGTACTTATCAGCAATTCTCCTCGTCCGCTATAATTTTGGCACTTTTACACAACACAAATCACTAACGATGTACAACAACACAACGTATCCTTAGCCTGTGAAGTCGGATGCTGCTAACACTGGTTCATTGACTGGTGGTGAATCTCTGGTGATACTCCGCTAACTCTATTTAGTCTCCTTACTCGTTCTCGATTACTATGGACTTCGACGCGATGATCTCTCCTCTTCTTTTATGAATTTTATAATCCTTGACTCTATTTAAGTTATGATTCTAACAAACTTCAAGATAAATTACTAAATTTTGTTGCGGCTCTGCCTTTTAATTAACCAATGACTTAGAATTAAACCCTCAGGTTAATTCTTAACACTTAACACCTCCTACTCTGATTCCTAGCTGTAAGTCAAGACCTACACGCTCTTAACCCCAGTTCTAGACTGACTCTCCTTACTGTTCGATTTCACCTCTCCCGAAATTCAAGTGTAGCGTCCTCTTCGCTTATTGGTTAAATCTCATTTTTTTTTAAACTCAGGCCTCTCCTGATTGGACCTCTAACTTTCTAAAAATCGTTGGTTTTTTATTACACGCGCTGGCTTCACCCTCGGAGATACCGTTAGGAATTCGCTTTCTCATTTTTTCTTGGTTCCCATTTTTTTTACAACACGCAGCTGCGTTGAATAGCAAAACTCCGTTATGTTTTTCTACTTAAATTTTATTTGTGTCGGCGAACTTTCTTCTCTTAAGTAAAACAGAATGTCTTCTTTCCCTTGTCCTTGTCACGTTTGTCAAATTGTACAGTTATTTTCGAAACTTAACCTTGCAGCTGCTCTTTCGGTAAGATTTGCTTGTCCACATGTGTTCTGTTTCAATTTACACATTTACACAATTATTTATTAATGTTAACTTTTGATTGATTATTATTATTTTAATATTTGATATTAGGCCTAATTAATTGTTTATCCATTGTGATCGTTTGAGATCGTTATACTGTCCCCAGATAAAATTTGTCTTTGAAATGCTTCAAGATAAATTTTTTCTTACGCCCGTTTCTTTAACAATAGGTTGTAAAGAACCTTTTTCTTACAATGCCCTTTATGTTGCGGTTACCCACTGTTTTACAATAGACCTTTCTTCTATTGTTCCTCTTGTGGTCAACCCTAGTCCCTTTTATGGTTTTCCTTTCACTCTTGCTCCTTTATTGTTTATGTTTTGTTTACTGCCTAAGTTTATCCTAGTGTCCTTAATTATAATATTTCTTTAATAATCTACAATTAAATATTCCCCTAATTTTATTTTTATTTATGTGTCCTAACCTATATGTATTATTTCCTAATTTATTTATTATTTTATAAGGTCCTTCATACAGTTCGCAAAACTTGTGATATCTTTTTATGATCAGTTTTGAAGGTATGCATGCTCTGACCAATACTTGCTCGCCTATTTTGTACTCGGTGGGTGGGTGTTGCTCATTAAATTTTCTTGCATAATTTTCTCTTTTGCTCTTTATACGTAAGTAAATTTCCGCGTCGCTGATGATTGGCTCTTTTTGGTCATCTGGTTTGATGAGATATCTGGCCCAACTACGTGTCGGTTTCCTTTTAAACTGCGCCTCTACGGGTGTGGTTTCAATTGTGTCATGATACGATTCATTGATGCATGATTCTATTACTTCTACTATCTTTCCCCAATCTTGATGCCTGTCCTTTAATAATATCCTGCAAAATTGTCCAATTTGTCTCATAATCCGCTCGGCCATGTTCCCTTGTGGATTCCTGATCGCTACTGTTCTTTTCTGTATCCCTAATTTTGTTAATCCTGTTTCCCATTTTGGTGAAGTAAACTGTGTTCCGTTATCTGATAATATGTATTGAGGTACTTGTATTTCCTGTATATATTTTTCTATTTGTTTAAGTGTGGTGTTTGTAGTAGTGTTCCTGACTTTATACAATTTCGTATATTTTGTAAATGCGTCGATCATTACAAAGATGTATTTGCACCCTCCTGTTGACTTTGGTAACGGTCCGTAATAATCCACACAGATTAACTCTCCCACTCCTTTTGGTATGATCGGTATTAGCTCCCCATTTCGATGTTTCAGATCAAATTTACATTTCTGGCATTTTTGACATTTTATTAATTCTTCCCTTATATACCTAGCAATTTTGTTTCCCGTAAAATCTTCTTTAAATATTTTATAACATTTATTTATACCAATGTGTCCATACATTACGTGTATTTCATTTGCTAATATTTTGACATAATCCGGTGGTATCATTAATTTCCATATTTCTTTTTCTTTCCTAAATAACTTATTTTTACATAACTGGTAATGTTCCTTAAATTTTTGGTTATTATTATTTAAATTTTCAATTATATTTTTACAATTTTGATCTTTTCCTTGTATTACTTCAAAATTTGTTAATATTTTACCTATTTCTACACTAAACCCTTTTGCTAATAATAATATTTCGACCAGTCTTTCGTCACTTGTTTCTTTGACTTCGGCGTTATCCTCAGGATATCGACTCAAGGTGTCTGCTACTACGTTCTCCTTTCCTTTACAATGTTGAATTTGGATGTTGTACTCCTGTATTAATAAAATCCACCTGGTCATGCGTGCATTCAGTAATCTACAATTATTCATAAAAGTAATGGCTTTGTTGTCGGTTATTACTGTTAACTTTTTCCCTAAAACATAATTTCTAAATTTCCTTAAACATATTACGACGCTATATAACTCTTTTTCTGCTGTACTGTAGAATTTCTCGGCTCCTTTAAATGTACGACTGGTGTACCCTATTACACCGATCTCCTGGTTATCCCCAATTTGGTACAGTTGTCCACCAGCTGCGATTTCCGAAGCATCTGTTTGCAAATAAAACATTTTATCCTTATCTGGGTGCCGTAATGTGACAACTTCTACAAATTCCCTTTTAACCCTACTGAAACTTTCTTCAACCTCTGTGGTCCATTTAAATTTTACCCCCTTTTTTAGTAGTTCTTGTAACGGTGCAGTAACTAAAGCGTAATTCTTCGAAAACTTATGATAAAAATTAGTAAGACCCAAAAATCCCTTCAGTTGCCTTGCTGTTTTCGGTCTTGGAAAATTCCTAATTGCAGCCATTTTGTTTTCTTGTGGTTTGATCCCCTCTGTCGTTAATAAAAAACCTAAGTACTCTATTTGTTGTCTGCAGAAGTTTGATTTATTAAGGTTAACGGTTAAATTTGCATTTTTAAATAATTCTAAAATTTGTTCTATTTGTATTAAATGTTCCTTCCAGCTCCCTGCTAAGCATAAACAATCATCGACGTATAATGTTAAAAATTTCTTCACCTGTTCATTTAATATGGAATTTAATCCCCTTGTGAGACTGGCTAAACTGGTGCTTAGTCCAAAAGGTACTGTTTTGTATCGATAACACAGGCCTTTATGTAGAAACGCGGTGTAGTCTCTGCTTTCTACATGAAGTGGTATCTGCCAAAAACTACTTGTTAAGTCAAAGCTACTCATCCAATTAATCTTCTGTTCTATTGTTAATAACTCTTGAATCGGTTGCGACCCCTCATAATCTGGAACTGTTCGCGCATTTATTATTCTAGCGTCCAGGCATATTCTGACACTTCCATCTTTTTTACACACTGGAACGATAGGATTAATATATGGGCTGTTGCATCTTTCAATAATTCCGTAATCTAGCATCTTTTTGATTTCCAGATCCACGCTTTCCCTATACTTCATCGCAATCGGCCAACTTCTCTGACAGTATGGACTTTTATCCGTTATTTTCAATTTATGCTGGTATGTGCTAATTAACCCTGGTTTTTTACTAAATACCCCTTTATATTTTATTAAAATTTCACTTAATTGTTCTTTTTGTATTTCCGAAATGTGCCCTAATTCATTTATTTTTTGCATAATTTCTTTCTGATCAGTTTCGTAACTTTCTATTTCCATATGTTGTATTAATTTATGTTTATAATGTTCTTCCGGGTCTTCAAACATGATCTCCTTCCTTACTTCACAATTATCTTCATTATTTATACCTAATTCTAATTTATTGCTGATAAAATCTACGACAGCCTTATTTTTAACCAAAAAATCTAACCCTAAAATGCAGTTTCTTATTAAGTCTGGTACAATGATAAAATGAATATTCATTACAATATCTCCCACATTTGCTCCAATTATTATTTGTTTTTTAATATTCTTCGAGCGTAAGCCGGTTGCTCCAATTACCTTAACTCCTGCTACTGGTAATTCTTCGTATGGTCCCATTATTTCCTTATTCTCTAAATAAAACCGTTCCGACAAGGAATTGAATTCACACCCTGTATCCACTAAAGCCTGTACATTTATTCTATTAAAACCTATTGTTATTTCTGGACATTTTGTTAAATTTTTACATATTAAATCTGAGTTATCCTGTGCTTCTAAATAATCTTTTAAATCAGTAAATAAGGTGTTCATAACGCTATTGTTTTGTATTGCCCCTTGTCGGTTGCTTACGCCCTCGGCTAACCTTCACTTTTCCTTTCTATTAGGGGTTGTTTCTCTAACAAACCGCCTGTCCGGAACTCTCGGGTCATTGCTCGTTCCTTCATTGTTTCCCTGTCTTCTCCACTCAACTGGTTTATGACCTTGTTCTCGCCATGGAGTCACATGGTCACTCGGTCGTCTACCCCAATTACTCGGTTTGTTGTTATTTACTTGTTCCCTAAAATTTCCTCTATTATTGTTTACCCTTTCCCTTTCATTGACTTCCTCTATCCTAGCATGTTCAAATTCCATGAGCAATTTTATAAATTCTGTTTTCTTTTTAATCCCCCTTGTAATTATTGCAATCAAGATATTTGGATGGAAATGTTTTCCCGCCTTATAAACTAATTGTTCCTCTGCTAACGGCGGACTTAACTCGGAACATTGTAGCATCAACATTTCTACATATGCAATTGCCTCGTCATTCATTCTGCCTCTAAATTTCCCAAACTCTAAATGGTCCCTAATTTTCGCCTGTATTATCTCATTGAAATACTTCTCCCTAAACAATTCCTCAAATTCTTTAAAATTTTTAACACTTCTCCTATGTAGCTGCCACCATATATAAGCCTCGTCTTTTAAATATCGGTCTATCCAATGCATGCCGTTTCCAATTACCTGCTCGCTTATCTCCTCCATTACATTTAGAAATTGTATGGGAAACCTCTCTTTTCCCGAGAAACTAATATTTCTTACTTCTGGCTCGTGACAATATCCTTCCCCTAAATTTCTGACCGTTTTTAATCTCCTATCTAATTCAATTAATTTTTTAGCGACCTCTTCCGTCTTCTTCGCATTCTCCTCAATTTTCGCGATGTTAGTTTCATTATTTTTCGTGCATATTTCCCCGATTTCTTCGTCTTTCGCCGCGAGTTCTTCCAACCGATTGTTGACAACTACGCCACGGTTTTCGAGTTCTTGCACGCGACCCTCCGTTTCCGCGCGATATCCCTTGACTCGATCGCCGAATTCTTCTTCCGTCTTCTTCAACCTCTCTTCGACGCTCGTACGAATTTCCGCGACTTGTGTTTCGACCATCTCCACTCGACTGTTGACTCCGTCAAAACGCTCATTTATCTTCCTGTTAAATTTTTCTTCTAATGCGGTTAGACTACCCTTAACTTCCCCAAATTTCTCTTCCATAGTTTTTCGATTTTCTTCAAAACCCTTCCTGTTCTCTTCCGCCATCTTTTCCGCGATTCTCCGATTTTCTTCTGTCATCTGCTTTAACATTTCCTGTATCATTGCCATACCCGCGTTTCCTGCTTGCACTGCCGCCGATGTTGTTGGATTGTCTACTTCTGTCCCCGCCCGTGAATTTACGTTACTTTCTATCTCTAATTCCCCATTTTGATTAATTGACTCTAATTGTTCCCCTTCTTGACTAAAATTTAAACTCCCACTATTTAATCCCAATTGATTATATATTTCACTTTCATTTGCCATTTTAAGTTCTAATTCCCTCTTTTTACTTCTGGTTAACATAAACAATACTATTCTAACCTATTATCTACCACACAATATTTCCTGTAACAATGTTAATATTCTTATCCTCTAACAATTCTATAACTAGCAATTTAAATTTCACTTTAATGAGCCACGCGGTGGAGCGCCAAATATAACAATGAAAATTTGTTATATATATATTTTTTTAATCTAATTTTAATTTAATTTATTTTAATTCTCTTGAAAACTTTTGAAAAACTATTATGATGGTTTTAGTAAATTAGTTCAACAAACAAGTTATTATCCTTTAACTGACTTCAGGATTTATTAGCAAAACAATTATTTATAACAACCAATATCAATTCAATTTATCTATTCATTGAAATATCTTAAGGCTACTTCATTCTCTCACACTTGCATTCTTTAAAAAAACTAATTTACTCTAATACACAATATTATTGATTACAAATTTAAAATCTACAATTGATTATTCAATTCACATAAAATCAAAACTCTACAAAATGTTCAACAAATCTTGTCCAAAATGTTCTTATTAAATTTATCTCAATTTTATTACAAAAACAAAACAATTATCTTAATTAACTTATTTTTCCAAATTTACTTTTATTTTTGCCGGCTAGCTCAATTACTTTACTTTTAAATTAATTATACAAAAAAAACTTGACTCTTATCTCGGGCATGGGAACTTTTAATGACTCAATTAAAGTGAAATACTAACTCTAATGATTATTTATTCTGAAATTTTGTACTTATCAGCATATCTCCTCGTCCGCTATAATTTTGGCACTTTTACACAACACAAATCACTAACGATGTACAACAACACAACGTATCCTTAGCCTGTGAAGTCGGATGCTGCTAACACTGGTTCATTGACTGGTGGTGAATCTCTGGTGATACTCCGCTAACTCTATTTAGTCTCCTTACTCGTTCTCGATTACTATGGACTTCGACGCGATGATCTCTCCTCTTCTTTTATGAATTTTATAATCCTTGACTCTATTTAATTTATGATTCTAACAAACTTCAAGATAAATTACTAAATTTTGTTGCGGCTCTGCCTTTTAATTAACCAATGACTTAGAATTAAACCCTCAGGTTAATTCTTAACACTTAACACCTCCTACTCTGATTCCTAGCTGTAAGTCAAGACCTACACGCTCTTAACCCCAGTTCTAGACTGACTCTCCTTACTGTTCGATTTCACCTCTCCCGAAATTCAAGTGTAGCGTCCTCTTCGCTTATTGGTTAAATCTCATTTTTTTTAAAACTCAGGCCTCTCCTGATTGGACCTCTAACTTTCTAAAAATCGTTGGTTTTTTATTACACGCGCTGGCTTCACCCTCGGAGATACCGTTAGGAATTCGCTTTCTCATTTTTTCTTGGTTCCCATTTTTTTTACAACACGCAGCTGCGTTGAATAGCAAAACTCCGTTATGTTTTTCTACTTAAATTTTATTTGTGTCGGCGAACTTTCTTCTCTTAAGTAAAACAGAATGTCTTCTTTCCCTTGTCCTTGTCACGTTTGTCAAATTGTACAGTTATTTTCGAAACTTAACCTTGCAGCTGCTCTTTCGGTAAGATTTGCTTGTCCACATGTGTTCTGTTTCAATTTACACATTTACACAATTATTTATTAATGTTAACTTTTGATTGATTATTATTATTATTTTAATATTTGATATTAGGCCTAATTAATTGTTTATCCATTGTGATCGTTTGAGATCGTTATACTGTCCCCAGATAAAATTTGTCTTTGAAATGCTTCAAGATAAATTTTTTCTTACGCCCGTTTCTTTAACAATAGGTTGTAAAGAACCTTTTTCTTACAATGCCCTTTATGTTGCGGTTACCCACTGTTTTACAATAGACCTTTCTTCTATTGTTCCTCTTGTGGTCAACCCTAGTCCCTTTTATGGTTTTCCTTTCACTCTTGCTCCTTTATTGTTTATGTTTTGTTTACTGCCTAAGTTTATCCTAGTGTCCTTAATTATAATATTTCTTTAATAATCTACAATTAAATATTCCCCTAATTTTATTTTTATTTATGTGTCCTAACCTATATGTATTATTTCCTAATTTATTTATTATTTTATAAGGTCCTTCATACAGTTCGCAAAACTTGTGATATCTTTTTATGATCAGTTTTGAAGGTATGCATGCTCTGACCAATACTTGCTCGCCTATTTTGTACTCGGTGGGTGGGTGTTGCTCATTAAATTTTCTTGCATAATTTTCTCTTTTGCTCTTTATACGTAAGTAAATTTCCGCGTCGCTGATGATTGGCTCTTTTTGGTCATCTGGTTTGATGAGATATCTGGCCCAACTACGTGTCGGTTTCCTTTTAAACTGCGCCTCTACGGGTGTGGTTTCAATGGTGTCATGATACGATTCATTGATGCATGATTCTATTACTTCTACTATCTTTCCCCAATCTTGATGCCTGTCCTTTAATAATATCCTGCAAAATTGTCCAATTTGTCTCATAATCCGCTCGGCCATGTTCCCTTGTGGATTCCTGATCGCTACTGTTCTTTTCTGTATCCCTAATTTTGTTAATCCTGTTTCCCATTTTGGTGAAGTAAACTGTGTTCCGTTATCTGATAATATGTATTGAGGTACTTGTATTTCCTGTATATATTTTTCTATTTGTTTAAGTGTGGTGTTTGTAGTAGTGTTCCTGACTTTATACAATTTCGTATATTTTGTAAATGCGTCGATCATTACAAAGATGTATTTGCACCCTCCTGTTGACTTTGGTAATGGTCCGTAATAATCCACACAGATTAACTCTCCCACTCCTTTTGGTATGATCGGTATTAGCTCCCCATTTCGATGTTTCAGATCAAATTTACATTTCGGGCATTTTTGACATTTTATTAATTCTTCCCTTATATACCTAGCAATTTTGTTTCCCGTAAAATCTTCTTTAAATATTTTATAACATTTATTTATACCAATGTGTCCATACATTACGTGTATTTCATTTGCTAATATTTTGACATAATCCGGTGGTATCATTAATTTCCATATTTCTTTTTCTTTCCTAAATAACTTATTTTTACATAACTGGTAATGTTCCTTAAATTTTTGGTTATTATTATTTAAATTTTCAATTATATTTTTACAATTTTGATCTTTTCCTTGTATTACTTCAAAATTTGTTAATATTTTACCTATTTCTACACTAAACCCTTTTGCTAATAATAATATTTCGACCAGTCTTTCGTCACTTGTTTCTTTGACTTCGGCGTTATCCTCAGGATATCGACTCAAGGTGTCTGCTACTACGTTCTCCTTTCCTTTACAATGTTGAATTTGGATGTTGTACTCCTGTATTAATAAAATCCACCTGGTCATGCGTGCATTCAGTAATCTACAATTATTCATAAAAGTAATGGCTTTGTTGTCGGTTATTACTGTTAACTTTTTCCCTAAAACATAATTTCTAAATTTCCTTAAACATATTACGACGCTATATAACTCTTTTTCTGCTGTACTGTAGAATTTCTCGGCTCCTTTAAATGTACGACTGGTGTACCCTATTACACCGATCTCCTGGTTATCCCCAATTTGGTACAGTTGTCCACCAGCTGCGATTTCCGAAGCATCTGTTTGCAAATAAAACATTTTATCCTTATCTGGGTGCCGTAATGTGACAACTTCTACAAATTCCCTTTTAACCCTACTGAAACTTTCTTCAACCTCTGTGGTCCATTTAAATTTTACCCCCTTTTTTAGTAGTTCTTGTAACGGTGCAGTAACTAAAGCGTAATTCTTCGAAAACTTATGATAAAAATTAGTAAGACCCAAAAATCCCTTCAGTTGCCTTGCTGTTTTCGGTCTTGGAAAATTCCTAATTGCAGCCATTTTGTTTTCTTGTGGTTTGATCCCCTCTGTCGTTAATAAAAAACCTAAGTACTCTATTTGTTGTCTGCAGAAGTTTGATTTATTAAGGTTAACGGTTAAATTTGCATTTTTAAATAATTCTAAAATTTGTTCTATTTGTATTAAATGTTCCTTCCAGCTCCCTGCTAAGCATAAACAATCATCGACGTATAATGTTAAAAATTTCTTCACCTGTTCATTTAATATGGAATTTAATCCCCTTGTGAGACTGGCTAAACTGGTGCTTAGTCCAAAAGGTACTGTTTTGTATCGATAACACAGGCCTTTATGTAGAAACGCGGTGTAGTCTCTGCTTTCTACATGAAGTGGTATCTGCCAAAAACTACTTGTTAAGTCAAAGCTACTCATCCAATTAATCTTCTGTTCTATTGTTAATAACTCTTGAATCGGTTGCGACCCCTCATAATCTGGAACTGTTCGCGCATTTATTATTCTAGCGTCCAGGCATATTCTGACACTTCCATCTTTTTTACACACTGGAACGATAGGATTAATATATGGGCTGTTGCATCTTTCAATAATTCCGTAATCTAGCATCTTTTTGATTTCCAGATCCACGCTTTCCCTATACTTCATCGCAATCGGCCAACTTCTCTGACAGTATGGACTTTTATCCGTTATTTTCAATTTATGCTGGTATGTGCTAATTAACCCTGGTTTTTTACTAAATACCCCTTTATATTTTATTAAAATTTCACTTAATTGTTCTTTTTGTATTTCCGAAATGTGCCCTAATTCATTTATTTTTTGCATAATTTCTTTCTGATCAGTTTCGTAACTTTCTATTTCCATATGTTGTATTAATTTATGTTTATAATGTTCTTCCGGGTCTTCAAACATGATCTCCTTCCTTACTTCACAATTATCTTCATTATTTATACCTAATTCTAATTTATTGCTGATAAAATCTACGACAGCCTTATTTTTAACCAAAAAATCTAACCCTAAAATGCAGTTTCTTATTAAGTCTGGTACAATGATAAAATGAATATTCATTACAATATCTCCCACATTTGCTCCAATTATTATTTGTTTTTTAATATTCTTCGAGCGTAAGCCGGTTGCTCCAATTACCTTAACTCCTGCTACTGGTAATTCTTCGTATGGTCCCATTATTTCCTTATTCTCTAAATAAAACCGTTCCGACAAGGAATTGAATTCACACCCTGTATCCACTAAAGCCTGTACATTTATTCTATTAAAACCTATTGTTATTTCTGGACATTTTGTTAAATTTTTACATATTAAATCTGAGTTATCCTGTGCTTCTAAATAATCTTTTAAATCAGTAAATAAGGTGTTCATAACGCTATTGTTTTGTATTGCCCCTTGTCGGTTGCTTACGCCCTCGGCTAACCTTCACTTTTCCTTTCTATTAGGGGTTGTTTCTCTAACAAACCGCCTGTCCGGAACTCTCGGGTCATTGCTCGTTCCTTCATTGTTTCCCTGTCTTCTCCACTCAACTGGTTTATGACCTTGTTCTCGCCATGGAGTCACATGGTCACTCGGTCGTCTACCCCAATTACTCGGTTTGTTGTTATTTACTTGTTCCCTAAAATTTCCTCTATTATTGTTTACCCTTTCCCTTTCATTGACTTCCTCTATCCTAGCATGTTCAAATTCCATGAGCAATTTTATAAATTCTGTTTTCTTTTTAATCCCCCTTGTAATTATTGCAATCAAGATATTTGGATGGAAATGTTTTCCCGCCTTATAAACTAATTGTTCCTCTGCTAACGGCGGACTTAACTCGGAACATTGTAGCATCAACATTTCTACATATGCAATTGCCTCGTCATTCATTCTGCCTCTAAATTTCCCAAACTCTAAATGGTCCCTAATTTTCGCCTGTATTATCTCATTGAAATACTTCTCCCTAAACAATTCCTCAAATTCTTTAAAATTTTTAACACTTCTCCTATGTAGCTGCCACCATATATAAGCCTCGTCTTTTAAATATCGGTCAATCCAATGCATGCCGTTTCCAATTACCTGCTCGCTTATCTCCTCCATTACATTTAGAAATTGTATGGGAAACCTCTCTTTTCCCGAGAAACTAATATTTCTTACTTCTGGCTCGTGACAATATCCTTCCCCTAAATTTCTGACCGTTTTTAATCTCCTATCTAATTCAATTAATTTTTTAGCGACCTCTTCCGTCTTCTTCGCATTCTCCTCAATTTTCGCGATGTTAGTTTCATTATTTTTCGTGCATATTTCCCCGATTTCTTCGTCTTTCGCCGCGAGTTCTTCCAACCGATTGTTGACAACTACGCCACGGTTTTCGAGTTCTTGCACGCGACCCTCCGTTTCCGCGCGATATCCCTTGACTCGATCGCCGAATTCTTCTTCCGTCTTCTTCAACCTCTCTTCGACGCTCGTACGAATTTCCGCGACTTGTGTTTCGACCATCTCCACTCGACTGTTGACTCCGTCAAAACGCTCATTTATCTTCCTGTTAAATTTTTCTTCTAATGCGGTTAGACTACCCTTAACTTCCCCAAATTTCTCTTCCATAGTTTTTCGATTTTCTTCAAAACCCTTCCTGTTCTCTTCCGCCATCTTTTCCGCGATTCTCCGATTTTCTTCTGTCATCTGCTTTAACATTTCCTGTATCATTGCCATACCCGCGTTTCCTGCTTGCACTGCCGCCGATGTTGTTGGATTGTCTACTTCTGTCCCCGCCCGTGAATTTACGTTACTTTCTATCTCTAATTCCCCATTTTGATTAATTGACTCTAATTGTTCCCCTTCTTGACTAAAATTTAAACTCCCACTATTTAATCCCAATTGATTATATATTTCACTTTCATTTGCCATTTTAAGTTCTAATTCCCTCTTTTTACTTCTGGTTAACATAAACAATACTATTCTAACCTATTATCTACCGCACAATATTTCCTGTAACAATGTTAATATTCTTATCCTCTAACAATTCTATAACTAGCAATTTAAATTTCACTTTAATGAGCCACGCGGTGGAGCGCCAAATATAACAATGAAAATTTGTTATATATATATATTTTTTTTTAATCTAATTTTAATTTAATTTATTTTAATTCTCTTGAAAACTTTTGAAAAACTATTATGATGGTTTTAGTAAATTAGTTCAACAAACAAGTTTTTATCCTTTAACTGACTTCAGGATTTATTAGCAAAACAATTATTTATAACAACCAATATCAATTCAATTTATCTATTCATTGAAATATCTTAAGGCTACTTCATTCTCTCACACTTGCATTCTTTAAAAAACTAATTTACTCTAATACACAATATTATTGATTACAAATTTAAAATCTACAATTGATTATTCAATTCACATAAAATCAAAACTCTACAAAATGTTCAACAAATCTTGTCCAAAATGTTCTTATTAAATTTATCTCAATTTTATTACAAAAACAAAACAATTATCTTAATTAACTTATTTTTCCAAATTTACTTTTATTTTTGCCGGCTAGCTCAATTACTTTACTTTTAAATTAATTATACAAAAAAAACTTGACTCTTATCTCGGGCATGGGAACTTTTAATGACTCAATTAAAGTGAAATACTAACTCTAATGATTATTTATTCTGAAATTTTGTACTTATCAGCAATTCTCCTCGTCCGCTATAATTTTGGCACTTTTACACAACACAAATCACTAACGATGTACAACAACACAACGTATCCTTAGCCTGTGAAGTCGGATGCTGCTAACACTGGTTCATTGACTGGTGGTGAATCTCTGGTGATACTCCGCTAACTCTATTTAGTCTCCTTACTCGTTCTCGATTACTATGGACTTCGACGCGATGATCTCTCCTCTTCTTTTATGAATTTTATAATCCTTGACTCTATTTAATTTATGATTCTAACAAACTTCAAGATAAATTACTAAATTTTGTTGCGGCTCTGCCTTTTAATTAACCAATGACTTAGAATTAAACCCTCAGGTTAATTCTTAACACTTAACACCTCCTACTCTGATTCCTAGTTGTAAGTCAAGACCTACACGCTCTTAACCCCAGTTCT
This sequence comes from Aphrophora alni, assembly GCA_963513935.1. Lineage (NCBI taxonomy): Eukaryota > Metazoa > Arthropoda > Insecta > Hemiptera > Aphrophoridae > Aphrophora > Aphrophora alni. The sequence goes on from OY740771.1 coordinate 15,000,243, forward strand.
AGACTGACTCTCCTTACTGTTCGATTTCACCTCTCCCGAAATTCAAGTGTAGCGTCCTCTTCGCTTATTGGTTAAATCTCATTTTTTTTAAAACTCAGGCCTCTCCTGATTGGACCTCTAACTTTCTAAAAATCGTTGGTTTTTTATTACACGCGCTGGCTTCACCCTCGGAGATACCGTTAGGAATTCGCTTTCTCATTTTTTCTTGGTTCCCATTTTTTTTACAACACGCAGCTGCGTTGAATAGCAAAACTCCGTTATGTTTTTCTACTTAAATTTTATTTGTGTCGGCGAACTTTCTTCTCTTAAGTAAAACAGAATGTCTTCTTTCCCTTGTCCTTGTCACGTTTGTCAAATTGTACAGTTATTTTCGAAACTTAACCTTGCAGCTGCTCTTTCGGTAAGATTTGCTTGTCCACATGTGTTCTGTTTCAATTTACACATTTACACAATTATTTATTAATGTTAACTTTTGATTGATTATTATTATTTTAATATTTGATATTAGGCCTAATTAATTGTTTATCCATTGTGATCGTTTGAGATCGTTATAAAACATATCTCCGGAATTGTCTAGTTACACAAATATTCGTCATTTCGTTTTTTTTACACTAAATATTTTTTATCTCCAGAACGGTTCGACGGATTGAATTGAAACTTAAAGTGGTATCTAATAATAAAAATAACTATTTAAAAAGGATAACTTACCTTACCAATAACTCCTTTCAAAATTACAACTTTGTTAAACATCAAAATAAGCCGTTTTGTTCAGCGATTCTAGTAAAATGTCATAAAACCATTATTTTAATATTAATAAACTCGTGTTATTTATAAAGTTAAATTCTTGTTTTCAAATGGTAAATAAGAAAAATGAAAAAGAAAAACGACAATCAGAAATTAAATGGTTAAATAACCGTGTTGATGTTATATTAAATATATAAAAACATAATGGTATATACATTGTTTAGAAACATGGACGAATTGAATTCAATAAAGAATACAGAATATATATATATATATATATATATATATATATATATATATACTTTTTAAAGACTTTTAACTGTGTGTGAAAAGCTTAAATTCATTAGTTGTTCTCCTTAAGTCTATATTGAATGAGTTAATTTTATTGTCCTTGAACTGATAATGGAGAGAAGTATATACTGGAATATACACATAAATATAAATAGAGACAAAGCGTGAGAGTGGAGATACACAGAGAAAGAAAGAGATAGAGGGAAAGACACCAAATGAAAGAAAGTTGAATGTATGGATCATTTTTACATTTTTACAAGGTTAGGACTTTCAAGTCCTCTCTACCATGTAACTCCAACAAAGACTAATAGAAATAAAAATAAAAATAATTTTATTTTTACATGGAAATAAAAATAATACTCCATGTAGGAGTATAAAAAAAATTTGGTTTATAATATAGAAAATAATAAATTTCGATATTCATAGAAATAAAAATTGCAACAATTAAATGAATATTATAAAATTAGACAGGATTTTCTGTAGTAGAGCCTACATTACATTTTCAAAAATTAAACATAGATTTAAAAAATTTAAGTAGCCGCCATTAAAAAACTTTTTTCAAAATAGTTCGTTATCTTATTAGGTACCATACCAAGTTTCAATTCAATCCGTTCTAGAGATAAAAAATATTTCAAACGAAACAAAATGGCTGATATTTGGGAAACTAGGCAATACCGGATATATGTCGATAGTTAGTTTATAATATAGTATGTTTATACAAACTTTTTTTTTAAAGTTTTGTTTTGGAAAATCCTGAAGTTTGGATATACAATTTTATTTTGAGACAACCTGTATATTTAAATAGGACCTAAACTTGTTCCGTTTGTGCTATAAGCTCGTCCTTAGCGTAAATCGTATTTAATTGAATTCGAGTTTTAATTATCAATTTATTCCTGAACCTAAATAGTTTACTTGCTATTTTGTACAAGGATTTGTATCATTAATCTTTACGTCATTAAAATTCGAGTTAAAATTTGTAACCTATTTTTAGGCTGTAACCTAACCTAACCTAACCCATTATACACAACGCAACCTAAACTAACATAACCTAACCTAACCTAACCTAACCTAACCTAACCCTTGTTAACCTAACCTAACCTAACCCTAGTAAATCTAACCTAACCTAAATGGTTTACTTGCTATTTTGTACACGGATTCGTATCATGAATCTTTACTTCATTGGAATTCGAGTTAAAATTTGTAACCTATTTTTAGGCTGTAACCTAACCTAACCCAATCCACTCACAACGCAACCTAACCTAACCTAACATAACATAACCAAACCTAACCTTACCGTACTTAAACATACAAGATTGCCAGTTTGAAGAAAAATCACACCAAAAGTGCTATTTTTAGAGTATATTCTAACACGCATATATACAGCAAGTAAAAAAGTAAGAAATCCACCTATAGATATAGTCGAATTCCACGGAATTTAAATTTTCCAACTACCACAATAGAGCCAGTAATAGCTAGACTTCCAATACAACAATTCCGCTCACAGTTAACATTAGCAAGGAACTAGTTTAACGCGCATATTACTGCGAACTTGACCACGATATCGCAACTTTTACGCAACTCGCTACATTTCCATACTCAAGTGTAAACAGTTAGTTTCCCCATGTAATACACGTCTGAGCATTGTCATAGCTTGAAGCGATCGTGAGCCCAACCCAACAAGACATCTCGAGCGTGTTACAATATTCATAATTAATGTAATTAGACATTGACATCACCGTTTCCAATTAGTCGATATATCGAACATGTAAGTTTCGGGATCGATTTATTACATCATCAAGTTTTCTCTCAGCTCGGCAACGATAATTGGATCCCATTGCATCAGTGATCTTTTGACCTGTGTCAATTTTTATCTGCGAGTAAAATACGGTTAAATAGTCCGTAGATAAATCAATAGGTACTCTTAATTTATCTTAAAATTGCGTCTTATTGTTAACATTTGTTTAAATACTATCGATAAATCATATTATTTTAAAAGTATTGTTTGTGGTAGCGATATAAATACAGTGCAGTTGTTAATTTATCAAATCGATGAATCATAACGTTGGAAACAATATTTGCCTTTCTCTGATAAAACTGTTGTAAACCTACAGTGGTTTAATCTAAACCAAAATATCGTTAGAATTCATAAGAATTAAACTAGAAGTAAATTGTTCTGGTTTCATATCATTGTTGTTTGTGTGTAAGCACGATAGGGGTTCAAAAATTAAGATACAAAAGTGAAATTTGGTTTGGGGACTATAGTTGGTTTAAATATAGAATCGTATTGAAATTCATAAAAATGGAATTATAGCTCCAATTGGGGACATTTTCAAAAACATTTTGATCATATGTCTTGTGTTATTCAAATTATAACACAATTAAATAAATTTAAAGATTTCAATTCTGCATCCAATAGTATCAACCTCACTTCTGTATGATAAAAAATAGCGAAGTTATTTCAAAAATTTAATTTCAAACACTACCCTCCAAAGAGTGAGAGTTCATTAACATATGTAATACGAACGAAGCGAGTGGAGGTTTTTTAATACATACACTTCTACAAGACTCGTTAGGGCCTAACTGATGCCAATAAAGTACAATTACGAGGTTCAAGATTGTCTACCCTACTGGATAAAACATCTTTATCTAACAATACAATTTCACATTTCTATAAGGCTCAAGAATTGATCTGCTTTGTGTGATAGAATTAGGTAAGTACTATGGGTATTGGGTACGACAACGGACTGACCGCAAGTCTCAAATCACGTTTGAGACATCCCTGAAGCCATTAAAAGTGAAGAGTACTACCAAATGTACCCTATACTTTGTACACTCTATAAGTAACATTTATACTTATAAATAAGCCTATACAACTTTTCAGCTCCTTTAAAAAAAATTCTACGAAGAATTGATTGTGTCAATTATTAAATATTATATTCCAATTAATAAATCAAACATATGACATTTAAACTAGTCGAAGAGTTACTAATTGCCTAGATGATAGCTAGGTGCAGCATTTCAGTCCCACGTCCTAGTGTTGATGTGCTTACTGTTTGACATCTCAGTTTAAAACACCTAGGCGTGAAGTTAGTTGGGCGATTAAACGTTTAACAATTTGAAATAATTACACCGTTTAGTCGAATTAAACGTTTCATTACTTACTGTTGTTAAGTGGCTTATATTTTAATTACAAAAAAGGGAAATATTAGACAAAATGAAAATAATATCAGAAGTGACTAAATATTTATAATAATTTAGATGGTACCGCGCAAAAATTCAACGCATTAATTTTGAAAAATAACTTTAAAATTTGCTAATAATAAATTAATAAGAACCTATAAAAACTTTTAATATATTGTCTCCTTAGATGTTTACTTAAAATGACTCTAAGTGGCAATCCGTAGGTCCCTTAGCTAAATCTACAATATTTTCATTCAGCTTTCTTTTAAATCCCTCTACTCAATCACTCTTGTTCTCTTCCCACGTTGATGCCAATAAAGTATTCTAGTTTTAGAAGTCTCCATTTAACTTTTTCTTATTTTTTTAGGCGATGGTGACTGCGTGGTTTTCACATTTAATCCACAGTGAAAAATATGTCTTGTTAATTCTCGTTTAGTCTATTTATAATGATGTTATCGAATAGTATGTCAGTGTATTGTTTACTGTTTTGTTTCTGTAAATGTGGATAAAAGAATTATCAATTAATATTCTATATTGATAACAGATGATTAGGAAATCCATTGTATTTTATTGATCTAGACAAAATGATCCTGATTTTTATGGTAAAACTTTAGGCACTTTCAGTCTATGTATTTTAAATAATATATGATTTTTTTTTTAATTTTCGACTGCTACAGAATAATATTTATTAAAAAAATATACATTTTTTTTTTTTTTTTTTTTTTTTTTTTTTACGAAAAATATATTAAAATTGAATAGTGTATAAATGTAAAAATACCTGTTTGAATGGACAATTATTTATGATTATTTTGAAACCCTAATGATGGATTTAAAAAAAATTAAAATTGAATAAAATTCATACAGTTTAAGCCTCGATGGAAAAGCACTGTAGGAGCCATACAAAAAAATAAGATAGGAACATGAAATTTTGTGTAGAGGACTCACTTGAAATAATTTGTAGTGGTACCAACCTTGAATGTACAACTTGAAGACCCACCGTGGCTGAGACAATGACTGGAGCGAAGTGAGAAGACATTTTTTAAATTTTACACATATACGACATTAATACTCGTTTTAAACAATATAGTGATGTGATGTAAGAATTTTTATGGTTTTAAAAAGCATATGATTTTAGCTGGTAATCCTCCCCCCCTCCAAACAATAGGAAAATAATAATGTAGTATTCACAGGTACTGGAATTCTCAAGTGTGTCAAGTTGACTCTTTGATAGCCCTCGCAGATTTATAAATATTTGAACTTTAGCCTTTTCATGAAATCTTGGTCATGGTTAACCTTTTTTTCTTGATAGGAGGCACAGTATTCACAGTTTTCTGTCCAAAATTGTGCAGTAAAAGCTAGTTGTTGAGATATTTTATTACCAAAACTGCACCACTTAACCTGCCAAAAGTTCTGGTATATGTATTGCCATTTTTATAGATGGCTACGAAAAACCTAGTAACCAGTCAGGAATTCAGGTAATCTCCTCAGATCAGTCCTCGTTAGACTAATCCTCTTTGTGGAGTCATAACGAATACTTGAGCATCCTCTTAGACTCTACATTACCCTTCGTTTGCTGCCAAAACTTCTTATGTACATTCATAACCCATTGAGAGATAAATCTACGTGCTAATGTATATTATACTCCGCAGTCAGGCTCTGGGCTAAGGTTCAGTTCCTTTTTTTGGCACAGTAATCTGCTTCTTCATTCCCCTCAATATCCTGATGACCTGGATCCCACAACAGATTAGCTTTTCTGGTTGAAACATAGTGCACATTGAAGTGGTATATATTTGTAAAACCCTCCAGATAGTTAGACATGGTACAACCCTTGTGGTGAATTAACCGAACTACAAAAAGAAATGTTTCAAGACGTCACGGATATAACTTACAATATAAGCAAATAAAGATTGTCCAGATTTTAGTTACTGATAAAAATAGTAGAGATAACGCTGTTGGAGCGGATAAGATTGGGAAAGGGTAGGTAAGTAATTAGTATAGAAAAACCACAAGGGATGGGGAAATTACCAGAAAGCCGTTAAGAAAAACATGGTAGGATGGAATAGCAGATAATTCAAGTAATTGAGAATAAGCTACTAGGAGAGTAGTCGCAGGTAGAGATGAGAGGTAGAAATTGAAAGAGATAAGACATTGGTTAGGTTAGGTATAGTGTCATACAAGTTTACATCGCTCGGGCACTGGAATCAACAATGGGCTTATAGTCTTAACCACCCACTTTACATTTCCTTTCGTATCAAGTTACATTATAACTAAAAAGTAAGTTTCCTAAATTAATTTATAATAATTAACTCATTAAAAACTGGTTACCTAGAGAAGTGTCTGGTCTGATGGGAATAAGGGAATTTAGATCTCATGGTGGAAAGGAAAGGACGTTTTTCTTGTTTGAGCCTATGCTAGTTTAAACTATTTTCCCTGTGTTAGTTGGAGATATTGCTGCCAAAAACCTGAAAGCTAGCAAATATCACCGCAGTAGTATTAGTGCAGAGCATTGACTTTCAGGGAGGAAACAGTTTAATACTATCTTTTCTGAATATATTCAGCTGAAGTTTAAGTGTTTAGTCATTAAAAATTATTTTTATTACCTGTTCAATTTTTATGTCAGTAGATATACCTATTGTACATAGGAATTATGACACTGGAAATCTATATGAATTGCATCCCATCACGTTGCACATGTTCACCCAACTTTGTCAACCTATTGCATATAAATATTTTATTAGACTCCAATTGTTGTTTTACTATGCAGCAATATCTCTCTTATGTCTGGTCTATTTCGTTATGAGTTTGTTAATGCTCAATAACAAAAAGTCAACACTTTCTATGCAATATTAAACAGCTGTTTTCTCCACGAGCAAAACATAGATAGAGTATTTGATTTGTAATTTTCTGAACTGCCGATTTGCCGGGTATAAATTAATAGGCGACCTCCGGCGCTGGTAGAGAGGTGGACGTGTATTCAATGTTTGAATATGTTCTTTTAACACTTACAATTACCACTGTTGAAATACACACCAATCTATTCATACCCACGCTTCGCATCACAAAGTCTCGATGTATTTATTGCCGGCAATTACTTCTATGCTGTCTGTAAATCAAAACATGAAATTTCATTATTTTTTTTGTAACGTTTCTTTGAAGTCTTGTTTGTTTAAATATCTGAGATTAAAGTTTCTGAGTTTTTATTTAGTCGTGTTTTTTTAAAGGATTGTTTGCACAGATTGGATATACTGTTAAAGAAAAACTTATTCAACTTGTTACAGACTAAATTAATTAGATAAATATTTCCAGATTTAAAATCTACACGTAATGGTATCGCCTCTTTACGATGATAAATAGTAAAGTTATTGTCAAAAATGCAATTTCCAACTCTGAAATAGTTATTTGTGCAACTAGTGAGCAAAGTGGCACTTTTTTTAAACGAGAGGAAAATGTTGACGCACGAGGCTTGCCGAGTGCGTCAATTTTATCGAGTTTAAAAAAGACACTTTGCTCACGAATTGCACATTATAGGCCTACTTTGTCCACAGTTGTTATTTTGTGACAAATAAAAAACATACTTCAACAGTAACACAATTTAATAAAACATTCATTTAATACAATAGTGTTCAAACAAACAATCAATTACAATTCGATCTTTAATATCCACATTTTTCTTATTTTTCAGATTATTTGAAAATCTGAACTATCCATATTTTAAAACTAACTACACAAAATATAGCAGTAGTGCTAAACACTGAGTAAAAGTTCTCACGTCAAAATTGAGGTTATTTATGAGTATTACAAATAACTTAGGTGTATTGTTGAGGAAACGGGATTGCCAACTTCAAAACTCGGCAAACGAAAAATACACTCCGTGTACATACACTGTCAATCATATTCATGAATAATTACTTCCTTTTTCAACTTTAAAACGTTTTTTTGTTGTTTATTTATGTTATTTTACATGTAAGAATTAATCTAACCTACATACGGGACATTTCCTGTATATTATAAATCAATTCAAATAAACTTAACCTAAATTTCGTTTTGTTTAGTTGCCATTCGGAGTGAGCAAAGTAGTGGGCAAAGTGAAACTGTTGAGAAATCAGCTGTTTTGCAAACTAATTTAAATGAACAAAATGCCACTTTGTCAACAACTGTAGACAAAATATAATGCTATTTCCATAGAAATGTGTAATTTGTAAAGTTACAAAAACTGGCGGACGAGTCTCCGAAAGGAACGTAGCGAGCCACTGACAACAGCTAAGCGATTGTTATTTGCACTTATTCTAGGTTTTGATAGTGCTGAGACGCTGATATGAGCGGAACGAATGGATTCATATATATATATATATATATATATATATATATATATATATATATATATATATACACACACACGAGACCCCATTAGGGCCCAGCTGATATTTATAAAGTAGTGATATAAACAGTTAAAAGTTTCATAAATGTTGTATAAAAACTGTTATAAATAATTTACAATACAGGGTAACTTTATGATCTATCAATACAATTTAAAATTTCCTACAAAGTTCAAGAAACCACATTTTGGGTATTACATTTAGAGGAACTACTTTTATTAAATTGTATCATGGGTTTGGGTAAGTATGACAATGGTAGGCCTACTCATTAAAAGGTAGGATGAACTTAGAGACCTCTAGTTTGGGCCATTATTCTTATTTTTAAAAGACCTTTAAAATGAGGTATCACTCAATTGGCGTTTGCTATTTAAAATTCTTGACTTACCCCCAAACTACCCCATTTTGGGGGTAAGGGTTGAAGATTTTTACACTTCAAAAAACTCTTCCTTTGGTTATCTAAATTTGCCCTAAAGCAAATCTGTCTATTTCCATTAATAAAAAAAAAACAATAGGGGGGGGGGACTTTTAGGACACTTGGTATAATACGGTATTAATACGGTACTTGGTATTAATACGGATAACCGTATTAATTATAGGTTTTTAGAAAATTGTACTCAATTCCTTGTTAGCTTACATTTATATATAAATGTATAATACAACAATATTAAAGTGTTTTAAAAGCAAACGGCATACAATATTTCTCACAAAACTCTAAATTTGGTGGTAATAATGTATAATTTTCAAATTTCTCAAAAGGTGTGATGATCTCACTTTTCTTAAATGTAGTAGGTACTAATGCCTTAATATCATATTGATTGTCATCGCCTAAAAAAAAAAAAAAACTAGTAAAATGGACTATGAACTCTGTTCCTAAATGTTCTGATATCCTAAATGATTTAGATGAAATTTATGTGATGTGTATAGGATTATAATTAACCAAGGCGCTAGTAAAAAAAAAAGAAAGAAAAAAAAGTTTAATGAGGAAATTTGTTATTAAATAAATATATACTTTACTCTTATAGACTTTGAATTAATTTATATTTTCAATATATTTTAAATTGTCTTGTATATTTTTGTTATTTAATGCATTTATATTGTTTATACTATATTTTACTTGTCATTGTGTATTTATAATTTGTAATTATATTTCATATATTTTTTTATTTATTCAACTTCTATCTAATTAATTCTGCTTCTCTTTATCATTATTAATTAGGTTTTATAATATTGAAGTTTTTCTCTTTGGTTTATTAATCTCCTTTTAAATATCTTTTCTTTGCTGGTATTATTTTGTTATTATAAAGTAATGTTTTTGGTTATCTGATTTAGTTATCTTCTTTTAATATCTTTTACTTTTCTATAATAATTATTATTACTATTTAAATATTACATGTTTGTAGTTTGATTTGTTTATTTTTTAAAGTTTATTTTATTTTTTTCATCACTATTATTTCGACTTTATAATGTTATTGATTTATCTTTTATTAATTCTTCTAAATATTTTTAATTTATAATGTTACGTTATTATAATTTAATTTATTTACATCCTATTTTATATAGTTTCCGATATTTGTTATTATTTAAAATTTTATTTTCGTTTTGATGTTTGATTTATATATTGCTTTTTACTTCTCTTTTTAATTTTTATTATAAATATATAAATATTTCAACTACTTTAAACATCGTTTTTTATTGTATTTCTGTTATGTTTTTATATACTCTTTTATGATTTATTTACTTCTACTACTTTTTTAATTCATCATTCTTATATTTATTTTGAAATAGTCATTATTAAATTATATTTATTTACTCTGATTTTTTTTTTACTATTCTTTAGCATCTTTTATTATTTTTTTCATCATCGTTATTATTATTCTATATATTTCTAGCTCTTCACCTATTATTTATAGCATCTAATAAATGTTTAATTCAAATTATAAATCAACATCTGTATATCTAGGTTAGTTAATCCATTTATTTAAAGTTACCATTGCAAATGCATGGTCGATGACACAAACGTTATTAAATGCTGTTAATTAACATTTGATTTCCTTTGTCGGAAGAAGACAGAGGAATGTTAAGCGGAGTTCAATGAGAATTTATTAGTAATAATCAAATAATAAATAGTCTACGTCACCCTTCCCACTACCGTACATCTGCATCAACTTCTACACCCGCGCACAATACATCCTTCTGATCAAAATACAAGTTGCGCTAATATATTGTACTTGTCAAAAGTTGTAATATTTCATTTTTCCCAATTACAGAGTGGAGCACGAGTCCGACGAGTATTTGTTTCCAATTGCAAAGCATAAATAATGTGGCCCCATTGGACACCGTATTAATACCTCTGTTTTATTTATATATAAATTTGTTTATTATTAGAATATTTATTAATGTACTAATGTATTTTTTAATTGTATATTATATATGCGTAATATATTATATAAATTAATTTTATTGACAGAATCTAAATTTGGTATACATATTTTTTATAACTGTACCAAAACTAGAACTTTGTTTTCCATGATTTCTAAACGGCGGCCGTTTAAAATTTATTTTACAATTTTTAATATATTCCATATAAAAAATTTAAAAAAAAACGCAAACAAATATGACATCAATTTTAAGACCCATTATGTAAGAAAGTAAAAATAGATATTTTCTGATAAAACAGATATTTGTATCCCAATGTTTTAAAGAATATCTTCTTCAAATATCCATATTTCTAAATTATTACAAATTATTAAAATGTGAAATGCAAAAATAGGAAACAAATCAGAAGTTAGCGCGAAGAAGACGCCTATTTGCAAAATAATCAAACAACAACATTCATGTAGTTATGAGGAAATTGGAGATTTTTAGCGTGCTAAGTAAATATATAAACTTAAAGATAGTTAAAATGTTGAGACATCAATTTGTTACTTTTTGACAATAACAACACAAACTTTATCCGTGGGATAAAATTGTATATATTAGCATGCGAGTTATGAGTTTTTTTTTTAATGGAGCTTGTCTTTACCTGCAGATTAAAAGTACATACAGAGTGTTTCTGAACTACGTTCCGAAACTTCAGGATATGGTTCCTTGGGTATAAATAAGTAAAAACGTTTCTATTATGTGTCCTAAAATGTTTAGTCTGTCCGCTATTTTGTGTTTAAAAAAAATATAGAAATAAATTTGATATCGATTCTAAATTTGGTATACATAATTTTTATGTGACTTTTTATCAATATACAAAAAAAATCAGGACTTTATTTTGCAGTTATTCAAAATGGCGTCCGTTCAAATTCTTAATGTCGAATGTAAACAGAAGAAAATAAAGTTCTGTTTTTTGGAAGATTGATAAAAGTTCAGATAAAAAATATGTATACCAAATTTAAAATCGATATTTAATTTATTCCAAAAATTTTTTTTTTTGTAATAAACACAAAACGGCGGACAGACGGAAAACTAAGCATTTTAGGACTATGTTCATAGGAACGTTTTTACTTATTTTTGGAACGTAGTTTGGAAACACCGTAAGTTATATCTTAGGGAATTTACAGGTTCACAATTTAAAATATTTTGAAATATGACCAATAAATACCGCTATTTTAGAAATATATTATTGAGCTTATAATCTGGTTATTATTATTACTTTTTTTTAGCAATACCAAGAAAAGTATTTTCCCATTCGACCAAAAATGACTCCTTTTCCTTAACAATAAATATTTGATTCGACTTAACGCCCCTTTGGGACTCCTTACAAAACCCATAATTACTTCAGATTCTTCTTCCAGCTCACGTATAGTGAGTACGGTGTGGCATGCCCAAGAGACCCTAGCTAGATCTACGTTACACCTTTCTTCATTTAGTCTTGGGATATATCTTTCTATGTCATATTTTCTATCAGGTGTCGACCAAATCTTTTACTTTCCCGATCCTGACGAAGTTAGAGTATTGAAGGGCATTTATTTTACTTTATTTTTGTTTTCTCTTTTTTTTTTTTTTTTTTTTTTTTTCATTTTTTAAGGTGTTGATTTAAACGAGAGGTTTTCGCCTTTAAACAAGAAAAAAAAATCGAAATAATCTAACGCTCTGGACAAAAAAAAACTCAAACTTACACAGTACCTAGGGATTTTAACACCACAGTTTCATAGGAGTAGAAGAAAAAATAGACGTCTTGTTCTATAAAATCATAAACTTATTTCATTCAAATATTTAAAAGTAACATATTTTAGTATTTTACTTACTTTATTAGTTCAAGATTTTTCAATTTTTGTTTAGCTTTTGAACATTTTATTCATCCATGAGATGCACACATATTGTGAGAACGGGTCTCAGGAATTTAAGGGGATCTATTTTTCTTCACGTAGTCTTGGGTTAGATTATGTTATGTTAGGTTAGGATAGATTAGGTTAGGTTAGGTTAGGTTAGGTTAGGTATGTTTGGTTAGGTTAGGTTAGGTTAGGTATGTTTGGTTAGGTTAGGTTATGTTAGGTTAGGTTAGGTTAGGTTAGGTTAGGTTTGGTTAGGTTAGGTTAGGTTAGGTTAGGTTATGTTAGGTTAGGTTAGGTTAGGTTAGGTTAGGTTAGGTTAGGTTAGGTTAGGTTAGGTTATGTTAGGTTAGGTTAGGTTAGGTTAGGTTAGGTTAGGTTAGGTTAGGTATGTTAGGTTAGGTTAGGTTAGGTTAGGTTAGGTTAGGTTAGGTTAGGTTAGGTTAGGTTAGGTTAGGTTAGGTTAGGTTAGGTTAGGTTAGGTTAGGTTAGGTTAGGTTAGGTTAGGTTAGGTTAGGTATGTTACTTTCTGCATAATCTTTCGTTTTAAGTTTCTCTTGTTATTCTCTTCTGACTTGACACTATTAGAGTATTGAGTGCAGAACTCTTTCTTCGTTTTTCAAAAGTTTTTCGCTTTTAAACAACAAAACATAAACGAAATATTGTATAATAAGCTTTATTATAAAAATGTTAATATATTTTTGAAGTTTAAATTGAGTTAGGCCTAATTTAAAATAGTGATTTCTATGAACGGTTATAAAAACCACATTTCCGAAAGCAATTATTCCAACTTTTTTTATAAGACACGGACTGTACATTTAATAACTACGCACCCAGGATCTATGCACATGTCGAATTAAAATCGTTGACTCAGGAATTCACCGTATCAATCGATCGTCACGATCACATAGCGGTCTAATTTCCAATCTATTTGTCGACCAACTTGGACAAAGATGTCAAGGTTTGTCAAATCCAAGACTCGGGGTAATTATGTCCAGAGTTCTGATTGATGTGGTTAGCAAATTGTAAATCGTATCGACTTCCTGAGATCGGATCGAAGCGTGACCACGGTAATACTTGCACAAGTTTGACCGCCTACACCTGTACTTAATTGGAAATTAGGCAACCACCGATACAATGGACACGGACCTATGACGCAAGCAGGAGAGAGTTCACCTCTGAACCTTGAATACATCAATCGTGTTCAGACATCTCGCTATGTTTGATCATCGGTTCCAGTAAACCTGTTCATTGACACACCCGCATGCAAGGGCTACCGGCCTGGTTACCGGTATTGCCCTCGCCCGCGCTCCAGCTCGCGATCTACATACGCCGTCTACCATTTCTCAATATATCAAGCGTTCATTCTTTAATTGATTTCTAACGGAAACTTTGACTGCTTGGTTTCACGGATTTAATAAATTGCTCTACTTAATGGAAACTGTAAGTATTCGCCGACATTAGTTTATGGTTTTATTTTAAAAGAGGAAATGACCTTAACAATAACATATGATTAATTAAAAGAGATACCAATTGCAATCTTCTAAATCGATATAATATTATGTTTTTTTAACATGTCAAATAGAACGCACCGTCGCATATTGTTTACTAATAAACTGTGCAAAAAAATGCATGAAGTTTTTCATCAACCAAAAAACAAAATCAAATACTATATAGATACAGGTTTGTTAACGAATAATAATTTATTTTAGTACGAGTTCTACCAGGGAAAAAAATAAATAAATAAAAAATTAATAAGTATTGATCCCAAAAAAGTTTATTTCCAGTCAATAATAAATTATAACTTTGGAAGTAGTTAAGATATTGTGTTCAGATTTGTTTCTAATACTCTTTTTATTACGGTTTACAAGTGTAGCAAAAATAAAAGAATTTATTATATATATTTTTGAAATGGCGGCCGTTTAAAATATTTAACATTGAATATCTTGTAATTTAAATGTAAACACAACTACGAGGCCCATAAGGTCTTACCGGGCGTCAAAAAGTGTGGTGTACATAACCTTGTTCTACCAATACAATTTAACATTTCTTACAAGGTCCAAGAAAACAAATTTTGGATATTATATATTTAGAGAATATTCCACTACCTTTGCAAATAATCTACAAAAGACACAATATTTTCCTCTATTACGAAAAACAAAAAAAAAAGTGTTTTAAATATGTTTTCTGTAGGTCAAAGGATAACCGAGTTTTCACTTTTTTTTAAATATTAATTTTTATGAGTGGAATTATTTTCTCTAGTACTCATGCAATTTTTGATTTGGTTTAACATTCTCAAATTTAATTCATGACGTTTAAAATAAAAATATTCACAGATAAAATTATTAGAATTAGAAAATGTCTTGTTTTTCGTCAAGAAATATTTTTTTTAGTATTTTTGTCGTTAACTCAATTATACTTTGACTTTTAGAAAAATATAAATAGTATTTTGTTTGTCTTGAAAAGTGGAAAATATTTTATCTCTTGTACATTTCATTTTAAAAAAGAATCAAATAAAGTATTTGTTTTTGTATACTTGTAAAACGTCATATAAAAGTGGGTGTTTCAAATTTAAACTCAATATTTATTTATTTCTAAATGTGTATATATATATATATATTTAATGGCTGACCTATCAATTAGTGAAATGTTTTAAACGCCTTTCATTTTGTATTGTAATCATTTTGTCAATCGGCTTCAAAGTATATGATTTCAACAAAAGATGAATGTATAAATATAATGGTACTAACCGGCTCTAAATAACTGAAAATTATTTTTAATTCTTTTTCAGAAACATTCCATTATACAAAAAAAAATGTTTCTTAAAACCTCAAGACTTATTTTTAAAATACCGTAATTTAAACAATATTCTTGCAAGATCGAAAATTCCGTCTAATGAAAAAACGACTAAATTATGACTGCCTTGTAATAAACCTGGATGTGCAGCTTGTAAAATTCATTTGCAATCTCCTTTTTTTTTTAGAAGCGAAGTCATTATAAAAAAATGTCATATATGGTCGTTTTACGTGTAACTATTTACAAGAGACAAAATATTATCCTTTTTTAACGGTAATTTTTTTTTTCTTTGTTCATTCTTAACTGATAACTTTAACGGTAAAAAAATGCTTTTCTTTATTCATTCTGTAGCGTTAATGATAACTGAGTTATCGAAAAAACTCTAAACATTAATTCTTGGTAATTACCCCCCCCCCATAATTAGTCTAAAACCAACTTTTTTTTTAATTCTCCAAATTTTTATCTCAAAAGTTTTCCTGTAACTTAAAGTACAACTGAGTTTCGATACAATAATATGTAGTAACTAATATCATAAACTTTTGTGTTTTGATCTCTTTTAGTTTATTTTATACAGATCTTTTCATTAGCTTTTTGTTAAATAAATTTCCATTGAAAATAAAAAAAATATTCATTATTTTTTCCTGATCAAATTCTGGTTCTACCCTAATCTTGGGTGTTGTGAAAATTTTTAAATTTTTTTCGATGTCAGTTTCGATCCTTTAAGCTACAGAAAGTATTTAAAAGAATTGTTTACCGTTAAAAGAGGAAAATATTTTGTGAAATTAACGGATTTCGATATATTCCACGTTAAAAAGTAATAAAATTAGGTCTTTACTACACTAAGTAGTATTTAAAATTATAACTGTATATATATATATATATGTAGGATTAAAACCATGAATGTTTAGGTTTAAAACCACAAAATGGCGGCTAGATAGAAAACTAGGCATTTTAGGAAGTATGTTTGTATATTCCTTTTCACTGGTTTTGTTGTGAGGAATAAGCTCCTGAATTTTTGAACACCCTTTATATTTAAATATGGCTAAACTTGTTTAATTTCTTGCCTAAACCGTGTATCAGCGTAAATAGTATTTTATTAAAATTGAGCTTTTAACAATAGAACCCAATGTATATATTTTTTAGAAATTATTCCTAAACAGATAGTTTTTTATTTCCAATTTTGCACATAAATTTTTTTCATTAATCGTTAAATTTTACTAAAATTTTTAGAAATTAGGACAAAATAACCTAACCTAACTTATTTGTATATTATTATTAGAGATATGATAACCAATGCGTTTTATTTTGGTCTTTAGAAGCTACACTTGAGTACAATGTAATCTAAATCGTTGGAATTTTTTCTTGTGAAATCTACCTGGAAAGTGTAGTTATTTAAAAACAAACTTCCAAATATGACCAAAATATGCTCACATGTCAAATTTAATTAAAATCGGTCCACGCGTTTGGCCTTTACCACATAAAACTGTAAAACATCATTCCAAAAACTACTTTCTTCTTAGGAAACATATAAATCGATGTTTGTTTCATTACATAACTTTCCATATAGTACATAATATGCTGCAAAGTAAAAATTCAAAAACAAATGCGTGTTCTATCATGACAGCATAACTGGTTCATAACGACTGTTTAATTTATCAAATAAACGAAACTTTCAGATTTATTGCTTTAAAAACAGAAGTGTATTGTCTAACAGCGCCACGGTGATTGACTAACCTCACAAATCAGTCATGTTATAGGTTAGGAAAGTGAAGTTAAAGGCGATCCACTTTCCCTCAAGGAGTAAATGGCTGTAGGCTAAGGCTCATCACGATCAACAGCTGATCCTCTCCGAGCCTTGGAGATCTGTTTAACAATATGCTTCGGCAACGAAACAAGTATTTAGTCGAGCTTACAATCTCCGGCACGGAAACTTTAATGCCCTGTCTACTGAACGTATCATTTTACCGATTTATGAAATAGTAATTTTTCTAACTGTTTATATTTTGATACTTAAGTTCCATTTTATAAACATTAAAAAAGAAAAATTTGAATAGGCGACTATTTTAACTAGTTTACATAAATAATTTATCATCTGCAATAACCTCGTTAGTCATTCACTACGGTAGTACAGATGGAGAATTCGAGCAACGATTGATTATAAAATGACTTATACATTATAGTATTGAAGATGTAGTTTTCCTTCCTCTTCTCAGAACTTAGTATCCATTAGTGGTTCACTTACATTGAATACAACTTTGGCAACCCAGAGATATCTTAACTGAATCTAACTTTTCTTAATCTAGTCTTTTCTTCTTTCATCCTTCCTATCAGGTCTCTTCACTAACTCCTTTTCTCTTCCTACCATGACGGTTTTGATATAGGACTTGGGAGATAGTTTCATATACTCTGTCTTTGTAAGGCGATAGTTTTACGCGTATAAACTACTAGAAAATATTGTGGAATTGCCAAATTTTGTTATTTGTGTATCCTCGGTTTTCAGTTGTCCATATTTGTGCTAAAGATTCAAAAATTGTTATTTCTAACCTATTATATCAAAAGAGAAAGCATCTTTAATTTACGGTCTATCAATTAAAAAAAATAATTCAGTTAGTTAGATAGCGCGTAAAAAACGAAGAATCTGGCGTTTGATTTCCTATCCGTAGGTTTTGCATCACGTTAAAAACTAGATGTTAGGTGATTTAGACACTTAAAACTATTTCCCTCAAGACGTTTTCCCTACATAATAAGTACGATTGTGGCACACCCGGGGAATTCCATTTGGATCTACACTTTCTTCATCTAATATTGGGTTAATCCCTCTCCTGTATCTTTTTAATGGCGTCTGTCTTGACCAACTTTCATTCTATTCTGATCCTGAGGCTATTACGGTATTCAAAGGCCAGTAGTCTCTATTTTGTGCTCTATTCTTCTTCTTCTTAAGGGAATGATAACCGAAAGGTTTTTTCAACTTGCATGATAAAACTTTTTTCAAAAATGATAAGTGTTTACACCAAGGATGGCAGTGAGCTCTGTGTGACTTGAAATATTTGTAGCAGAAAATGATCTTCAAAAGCGTTATGCAATTATTCAGATCAGAAGCAGGTAAGGTGTGACATCACTATTCAAAACGCGAATAAATCGGTCTTTGTAGGGTGTTAAACTGATTCATTAGGGTTCTTTATCGAGACTTGTGCTGATAAAAGTACTGGTCAATGGTTTTTGTCTATCAATTTACTGCATTTCTGAGAGGAAAACAACCTCATAGTTGAAGGAAAAAGATGCAGATTATACTTACAATTTCTCTATTGTGAGGGAGACTCCGATAAAAGGATCCTTGGAATTGTCGAAGTCTAAACTGATTAAATAAGTGCGAAAGAGTAGAAAATCTTTAGACAACTTCAATATGATAGTTGAAGTAGTTTTACTGCCCAGGGAGGACAGCAGGTGACTGGGCACCTACAGCTTAAAAACAACGAGTTTGGAAAACGAGATGTCTTTATTTCCTGCTTTTGCGAATTGGAAATTCAGCCTTCTGAAAAAGTCCTTTTAGCGATGAAAAAGTCTTTAGCGTTGATGATCCTGTTTTGAACCTGGTAACAATTTTAAATCGTATTCCACAATATAACCGTTTTGCGTAACTGTGTTGAAAGACTAATCTCCACTCAACCGCACTAAAGTGATAAACGGTGTAATCCCGAGGGATATTAGCTGGATTTACACATTTTTCCGTATAGTCTTTAGTTAGACCCGTCTCTCACATATTTCCGTTCTGGCTCCTCTTTACCAATTATTGTTTCCTTGTGATCCTGACACTAGTAGAGTATAGGTCGTGCGGAACGAGAAGAAGCCTGGCCTCAATTTTAGAAAGTGGTTGAAACCGGTTTTAAGGGGTGGTGGTAGCGAGCCTCAGTAGTCACGTATCCGTATCTTATATAAGATATATACTATACCACCCCTTAAAAACCGGTTTCAACCACTTTCTAAAATTGAGGCCAGGCTTCTTCTCGTTCCACACAACCTATATATGAGTGTAGTGGTCCTAATTTTTCCTTGTAAAACGGTGAATATTGACAGATATAACGTATCAAAATAACAAGAAAATTAAATGAATTGTTTCTCCTTGAATAGAGATCCCAAAAGGGATACGCGTGAATACCATAATCATCGACACAATGTACATAAATTGAAAACCAACAAAGCGGTTTCTATTTGAAACAATATGATTCTGAATGTTAGGAAGTTCACGCCTAACCCTGTTCGCTTATTGTGTAATGATTTGTTTTTTTAAAGACAAAAAAGTATTCCATCATCAATGCTTCAGCAACGAAACAATTTAACAGTTTCTTCGTTTCATTTTCCTATACACTTAGTGTAAGACGAGACTTAGTTTAGTGTGAGAGAAAAGAAGAATGAGGGAAAAGTTCTGTAACATTTAGCGAATTACTGAATTGGATATTCTACTTATTGTGATGTTCCTCATAGAAATGTCTACGACATAAACTGTGCACCGATCTTACTCAATAGATCTAGTATTAATATTCTGTATACAAAGTATAGATTAGGTTAGTTTAGGTTAGGTTAGTTTAATTTAGGTTAGGTTTGGTTTGAATAATCCAACACCAAACATAACCTTAAAATTAGAACGAATGAGTAGAATAGCTCTATTAGTCAGAATTTTAGGTATTTTTTGTTTTATTATTCGTTAAATATGATTGAAAAAACTGTGTATAAATTTCAATATGTCGACTGCTTGAAATGATTTTTGTTAGTTTCTGCCTTTCAAAATAACACGAACTCATTTCTTTCAATTATTGATCTCGATCTAACCTTAATGATGCTCAGGTATAAATCTGAAAATTACCGGAGGTACAAAACCTACTAAACGAAATTCACGTCCAAATCAACTCAGAGTATCAGCCATAATATATTTTCAACGCTCCTGAATTATTTCCAAAGGAAATAAAATGTTCCAATGTTGAGATTGTAGACTTGCGCTCAGTCGTGAATATAACGAATGCTCAGAACGAACCGCCCCGAGCGTCGATAACACAACAGATTACTGCTATGTTAATACGATTCAGGAGCTCTAGGCATCCTGTACCGGTACCGTACGATACACTTGTGTCTGCTCTTGTTTCCAAAACACTCGTATCTATTGTGAAACAAAAGAACATTGCATAATATTAATGTTTATTGGACTGTGTGTAAGTGAAAGTAGCGGGGGAGGTACCTGTATCAGCTACCTGCTCTAGTCGTTTGATTCTTCCTGGATTATTTACGCGTTGATTAACACTACCGTATACTTTAATTATAATAATATACTCTGGTCGATAGCAATTACACGTAACGTAGAATTAAAATTAGATTTTGAAAGTCTACTGTCCTACTCCATCGTTAAAATCTCTTTGCAAGTAGTGATTAACCTATAGACTTGGAACTGGAAATATGACAATTAAAATACAAATTAACCTAGTGGTATTGTTTTATCTGAAATGCGATCAGTGTAGAGTTTGTGCTAATACTTATATGATTTCAGTGACTATATTTTAAAAATAATGCGGTTAAGTAATACTATATGTGTATCTAGACTGTTCTAATGGAATAATAAACATAATTTGTTTTATATCAAGTCACAACTCCATTAAAAATTATTTTTTTAATGGAGATTTTTAAAGTCAATTTGCCTATTTATTTATGTGCGACTACGGTAATAGAAGAAGCCCTTCTTGGAGGAGGGTGTTCAAATCCAAATTTTTAAATTTAAAAGCCTGGTACACCTTTGAAATATGTTTACGGATAGCTTAAAATTCTCAAATCAAAACACCAATTAAGAGGTTTTAAAATTTTCCGATATTCAAACTCAGTTTTGAGTCAGACTCTCAATTCAACATGTCAGACAAAATTTAATAAAATTATTAAAAAGCACGCATTACAAACTTACAAATTTGGGATATTAAATTTGAATTCGATCAGTAGTTTTGTGTTGAGGGATTGCTATACCTGTCTCATACTTCATGTTTATGAATTAGTAGGTACGGATTCAATGACGATGGGTTGTCACCAAATCGTGTTCTGTATTTGACTTTTAAATTATGATAACACTCTATAAATAATTACTTTACAACCACGCCACCCTACCCACAGTTCGCCAACCTCTCAACCCTACATCACCCAATGATTAAAAATCTTAAAGACACTAAACAGAATTTGTGTTTATGCAAGGAATTTTTTGATAAGTGAACAAAGTAGATGTATAAGTTAGGTTTGGAAAACTGACGCTACATTATTTGTGGCTTAAAATTCTGAGGGGACTGGATCTAAAGCTGTGGTGAAAGGAAAATAAAAGTGGCCAAGTAGTTTAAATACCATTTGACATTTATATGAACATGTCAAAACACGCAAAGACAACAACACATGACAGTGAGAAGCTTGTAGGAGCTATAGAGTTATGGCAAATTTTGAGGGCCCAGTATCAGAAAAAGTTGGACGTTATTGCGGCGTACTCCGCGTCATTATAAATTAATATTATTACATCTTTTCAGTATGATAACAAGCTGACTAGGGTAGAAAATATCGCAAGGATAGTGAGTTCATATAGGATCATTTCTACAAAGGATGTTTTGTTTCTAGCAGGCGGTCACCTTATCGACCTGTTGATCCGGGAGAGGTTAAGGTATCGTGAAAACAACGGTTTGGTTTACAAGAAGCTAATGGTGATCGGGCAACAAAGAAGGAAGATGCACAATGGCCTGGGGATTCAAACAAGGAAGTTGATTCAGGACTTCAGACGGATCTTAAGAGGTTTTGGTGAACTAACGTATTATTTAACAGAAGCGTTGACTGGTCACGGAGAATTTGTAATATATCTCTGTAGGTTCAAGATTAGGTGCAATGGAGGTGGAATTTGTACAGGTAGAAATTCAGGCGTGTAAGTTGAATGCGCTCTGGAAGTAGAAAACCTTGTTGATTGTATATCTAGTAAGACATAGTACTGGACAGCTGTTGGAAGCTGATTATATAAGTTTCGGCCCAAAATAAGGAAGAGGCAGCGGGTGATAAAACACCAAGTCAGAGATAGCAAGAGAATGTGAGATAAGAGATGAAGCTTTTGTCTATTTTTAAGTTTGTAATTAGGATAAAGTCTAAATTTAAATTTTGTCGCAAAACACAATATGCTGTTGAATAATTGTTGCCATTTAAGGTAATTTTAGGAGATATTTGTGTAAATATATTTACTTGCCTATTTTACGAAATGGATAAGTTTTTTTAGTAACCGCAAAAAATGTTGATCTCAGGTTTTTGACTGTTTCTGTAAACCTAGTTTTCAATGTGGGGTCCGTTCGACTTTGTTGTCGCTGTCGTCTGTACGTAAGTATCAGAGAAGTCACAAAAACTTTAAATTTGGTATAGGGAACTATATTGTGTTCTATAAATCCCTATTGATATTCACAAAAATCGAATTAAAAATGTTAAAATGGCTACCAATTTAAACAGTTTAAATATATAAAACGTGTGTTATTCAACTTTAACATACTAAATTAAATTAAAATTCAATGTTTTCAATTCTACATGTAACGGTAACAACACCACCTCTCTTCGATGACAAATACCAAAGTATTATCAGAAACGTAATTTCGTAATTACGGAGTTCAGAAAACCTGTGTAACAACGGTTTTAAATAAACTTAGCTTAAAGACATAATTTAACATTTTTTTTTACAAGCCTCAGAAACCAACATTTGGGCATTACCTTTAGAGGATCTGGTTGTATTTTATGATAGAAATAGAAATAATTTATTTCTCATAACATTTTTATAAAACTAGATGGTGCTGGTGAAAATAGGCAAAGAATCAACGCTATCATTCCAAATTATATTATTATAACAATTACAAATCATTTTCATTATTTATTACACTAATAACAAACTTACAAGCGAAAGAAAATACAATACTTCAATATCTATTCAAATCTAGAACAAACATGGAAACTATGGAAAAAATTATTCAAAATGTATTTTCTGCAAGATCCCATTTATCAACAAAATCAAAGAAAAAAACTCCTAGAAGCTAGAAATTAGCATCCAGATATTCATGAACCGAGTAAAACGCTCTTTGCGTTAAAGTAATTTTAATACGGGTTTTAAATTCATTTACATTTATATGCAGTTTATTAAACAATTTAATACCGTTATAATAAGGTGTTTTTCAAAGATAGAAAACCTGTTTTAAATAGTTTAAATAACTAAGGATTTATTATTTCGGGTTAAATATCCATGGATACTCTGCTTTTCAAGGAAATATTTTATTTAGTTTTACTAGCAACAGACAGTTATATATGAAAAGGGTTGGGACAGTTATCAACTTTAAATCGATGAATAAATTCTTACAAGAAGTTTGACTTTCTAAAAGTCATAAGGCGAATATATCTTTTTTGTACCTTAAAAATAATTGAAATATCCGATGCCTTACCCCAAACCTCTACACTGTATTGAATTTTAGAGAAAAAAAAACAAAGCAATAGAAGTTTCCATATGTCAATACTTGACTACGTCTCTAAGTATGTTCATTTGATAACAAAGGGTGTAATGTTGATTTGTTAATTTTTGTATGAATGGCCTCCAAGAGAGATTCTTATCTAGTAAAATTCCTAGTAAAGTTGCACGTGATGGTACAATTTGTTTACCCCCCAAATGACAATATATTTCAATATTATTTTGACTTTGTAATGGTTTAAATTGTACTATTTGTGTTTTCCTTTGTTCAGTTTCAGTCCATTGAATAAGCTTATTGTGGATTACAGCATTCAATTTATTATTTCAATACTTATTATTTCTCATATTTTTATTTTGACTTTGTAATGGTTTTAACTGTATTAAAGGACCCAAAATTGCCCCCCTGAGGAACAACTCACTTCACTCTCTTCCAGCTAGATTGATAGATCAAATCATTATTACGAATGATTGTCCTTTGATATCGGTCTTCTAAATATGATTTAATCCAACAAATTTACTTTTTCAACGAAGTTATAATTTTAAGTTTGCATGATGGTCGATTAACTTGTCAACTAATTTATTTTGAAAAATCATGTTGCTGAATAATTTTATCAAAAAATAAACTTAAAAAACATTACAAGCCTCAGTATAAACCCTACTTTAAATATCATAATTGAACAAAATCAGAGTTTTCGTTGACAAATCAGTTTACATAAAATACGCAAACGCATTTAAGTACAATAACTAAAGTGAAGATGAAGTTGATATGAGAATGTCAAGGCAGCATCTTCTATTAATACCGATGGAACATCACTGCGTCGGAATAATTGAATCATTGAACTTTAAAACTTAATTAGAATCATTTCATGCATAAACTGTAACGTATTGTTTGACTGGCCTCAGCATTCCAACAGATCACGTTTACAACGTCATCCATCGAAATAGACTTTAAGGCCTCCGGGCCTCTAATGGCAATAGAAATACTTAATATATGTACGGAATCATATTGAGTCTAATTTGTTAAGAGAATTTAATATAACCTTACGTTAAGCTTTGTACAGTCTTCTATGAGATTTAAATCTATTTTAAATTGTTTTTCTAAGATAGAAATGTGACTCTTTCTTCACCCCTTCTTGAATCATAATATTATCATTTGATTTTCATTCACTTGAACTGAGCAATACTTGTGAAAACTTCATTTATCTAATGACAAAAAACAGTATTTTCTAAAATAAATACAACATTTGTTTAAGGTGACGTTTCAACGACTAAGCCATCATCTTCAATTGCTACATGTACATAAATCTGAGGTGTCATATAGTGATGTGAAGTTTTGTTGTGCATGTAACTATTAATATAAGATGAGTCGTTGAAACGACGCTGTCACGTGATCAAAGTGTTTATTGTTGAGTATAAAATTGTGTTTTACTTCATTTACCGTTTAATTTATTATTTTAGACTCTACTTTTATTTAACTGATATACTGATATGAATTATAAGGTAAGTTTTGTAGATAAACTGAAAATTCTGACAGAGTTTCAATCGGTGCATTATACTCAGGGATCATCTTTAAAAAATCGAAATATAAAATGATGGGGCCCGAAGATTCTGCCAAGAGGAGGTCTGCCTAACCTCACATTGTCTATTAGTTGAATGCGGTGCAGTAATGTATCACATCTAATTTCTCACCGTACGGGAATGCACGGATTATTCTATTTCTTAACATTGATTCTAGCCATTTGCTAATAGTGTTTTCTACCCCTCGATTTTTACCTGCTACTATGATTGATTGATAAGCAGTATTAGAGAAATTCAAGTAACTGAAATTCTTTGTTACGTATTGATTTCTCGTTTCTACTCAACAGTTGATGCAAGGCTTTTTCACAGATATCGTTCTATTTCTTAAATCGACTCCAATGATGACAAAATAAATGTGAAACCGTTTCTATCTTTCAATTTAAAAAAAAGGATAGAAGTCTGGGAAGGTACCAGATGTATGTAGAGGAGTCACCTACTTTTAACTCCCTTCATGTGCTACAATTCCTAAAAGAGTCGTGGGTGGAGGGAGTCTGGGAAGGTACCAGATGTATGTAGAGGAGACACCTACTTTTAACTCCCTTCATGTGCTACAATTCCTAAAAGAGTCGTGGGTGGAGGGAGTCTGGGAAGGTACCAGATGTATGTAGAGGAGAAACCCACTTTTAACTCCCTTCATGTGCTACACTTCCTAAAAGAGTCGTGGGTGGAGGGAGTCTGGGAAGGTACCAGATGTATGTAGAGGAGAAACCCACTTTTAACTCCCTTCATGTGCTACACTTCCTAAAAGAGTCGTGGGTGGAGGGAGTCTGGGAAGGTACCAGATGTATGTAGAGGAGAAACCTACTTTTAACTCCCTTCATGTGCTGCACTTCCTAAAAGAGTCATGGGTGGAGGGAGTCTGGGAAGGTACCAGATGTATGTAGAGGAGAAACCTACTTTTAACTCCCTGAATGTGCTTACACTTCCTAAAAGAGTCGTGGGTGGAGGGAGTCTGGGAAGGTACCAGATGTACGTAGAGGAGAAACCTACTTTTAACTCCCTTCATGTGCTGCACTTCCTAAAAGAGTCGTGGGTGGAGGGAGTCTGGGAAGGTACCAGATGTATGTAGAGGAGAAACCTACTTTTAACTCCCTTCATGTGCTGCACTTCCTAAAAGAGTCGTGGGTGGAGGGAGTCTGGGAAGGTACCAGAGGTATGTAGAGGAGAAACCTACTTTTGACTCCCTGAATGTGCTACACTTCCTAAAAGAGTCGTGGGTGGAGGGAGTCTGGGAAGGTACCAGATGTATGTAGAGGAGAAACCCACTTTTAACTCCCTGAATGTGCTTACACTTCCTAAAAGAGTCGTGGGTGGAGGGAGTCTGGGAAGGTACCAGATGTACGTAGAGAGACACCTACTCTTGACTCCCTGAATGTGCTACACTTCCTAAAAGAGTCGTGGGTGGAGGGAGTCTGGGAAGGTACCAGATGTATGTAGAGGAGACACCTACTTTTAACGCCCTTCATGTGCTACAATTCCTAAAAGAGTCGTGAGTGGAGGGGCTTCTTTAGAAGGTAGTCTCTCATCTTAGAAATTGTAGGCGGACAAAACATCCCTAGAGGTTGTGGTGCAATTCACACCTATATTACGTATTTCGGATTCTAATTACGTTAAAAAAATAACTCTAATGTAACTGATGTATGGGAGTCATATTGGATATATTATATTAGAAAATTTGTTAATTTTAATTTTTTTTAATATCCCTCAGCAATATCCTATTTAATTTAATGAATTTAATTTATTTTTAAGATAGTTTTATCATATTGTTGCCACCATATTGGTGCGCAATCTTTAATTTATTCCGGCAATTTAAAATTTCGTCTATTTTAATTAAAGAACTTATCACATATATATTCATAACTTTTCGACATAAACTTTAACGAAACTATTACATTTTTTATAATGTTTTAGCATTTTATAGCCGCCATATTTATTCTGCCATCTTGCAGGTTGGTGTTTGACAAATTTGGACATCAGATTCGTAATCAGCGACCTCAAAAACTCCAGAGTAACAATATTTATGTAAATTGAACTGTATTAGAAAGTATCTGTTTTTTTTTTTTTGAAAGATTTATTAAGAATTAAATACAAAATGGTCATTTTGGCTAAACTCAATATTTTTCGTTACATTAGGTTTCGAAACAAGTGCTCTAGATAATTTTGAACAAAAGAATTGCGATTCGTGCCACGGTGCAACTCCCAAGAAACGATCTTTTGGACATTAGATTTAGAGGATCCTACTTGTCCTAAATTATTATATGGGCTGGGTAAGTACCACGATGGCCCCTATTAACTTGTTTAAATTGATGATGAAACTCCTAAATTTTTACTTTTTAATATTCCAGCTCTAATGTTCCCAAATCAAAATGCCCGTGTTACCATTTAAACTGCCATATTAATCTCCTTCGAGAATAAAAGTAGTTACATCAAACTGTATTTTACATCAAAATTGGGTCATTAAGCGACATATTTACGTCTCATAATGGATTATCAATTAATTGCCAACCATTCAAAACTAATTAAGCCAAGAACAAAGATATAAATAAACTGTCAGAAGTTAATAGAAATTACTAGTTGTGTCAATTGCCGAGCTGAACAAGTTAATCAGTGTTTAAATAAAAATCTAATTATTTAAAGTCATTAATAATCTGCGTCAATAGTTATTCAAAAGTCAGTGAAATTGATTAGCAAAGAACTGGTTTAACTTTACCATGCTCCTTGTTTTGAAACGCTTCACGTGTTTATTGGTGAATAGATCTAAACATTTAGCCAACGCCTATTGTTGCCCACGTTAATGTCATCAATAAGATTTCATATTTATTGACAGGAAATTTAATAGTGGAGTAAGAATGATTTATTTACTTTCTGGTTTGTTTTTAGTTTATCACATATATACGGAGTGTTTAGGAACTCTTTAGGGGATTGATTTTGGAGTTGAAGTAAACACAGAACGAGCATTTATTTGTTAGAAATAAGGTTAGTCTCTTCACCATTTTATATAGTCTACAAAAAACATATTTTTGGAATGAAATTTCATATCAAGTCCAAATTTGGAATACGCATATTTTATGTGACCTTTTATTAATGTACCGAAATCCACAACCTTATTTCGTATTCTTTTCAAAATGGCGGCCGTTTAAACTTTGTAACGTCGAATACCTCGAAAACCGTTAATGAATACAAATTTACAAAAGACAAAAATGTTTCCCTTTTAAATGACAAACAAATTGTTTTTATGTATTTTTACTGTAGCTCAAAGGATAACAGTTATCGTCAATAAAATAAAATTAAAATTTCTTTGAATTTGACAATAATTACCAAAATTAGCCTCAAAATAAAATATTTTTAAATTAAGATGTTTTTAAATAGTAATAATAAAATCAATTGATTAGTTTACCATGTTTTTCTGTCAAAATAGTTCATTGTTAGTTCATCTAGGTTAAGTTAGATTAGGTAACGTTAGAAAAGGTTAGGTTAGGTTAGGTAGGAATATGTTTAGGTAATTATATATATAATAACAACTAAAATTGGACAATATAAGAATGATAAGATTATATTAGTGGTTGCAATAATTACCACAAACAGTTTAGGTTAGATTAGGTTAGACAACTACCAAGAAATTATATTTGTATTTTTTTGTCAATAATTCGATTATCCTTTAACTTATTTTTATTAAATTTGTACTTAAAAGAAAAATTGTTCTGAACTTTTATTTTTTTGTAAAATTTATGGTTTTCGAGATATTCAACATTAAAAATTTTAAACAGCCGTCATTTGAAAAATAATGCAATGCAGTCTTCATGTTTTCCACACTTGTAAATCATAACGTACAAAGTCTTGAAAATCTTAGCCTAATATCTTATCCACTTTGAAAGCTCTTTTAAAAATTATTTTTTTAAATTTAAATACAAAATGACGTATTATTCGAAAACGCAGTTTCGAATATATATTTACAGGAATATTTTTATTTATTTTTATGTAATGAATGTGCTCCCGAAACTTGTCAATGTATTTCAGAAACACCCTGTATAATACTAAAATCAGACAATATAACAACAATAAGATTAAATTAGTGGTTGCAAGCATCACCACAAACAGGTTAGGTAATTATATAATAATAGACTAATGTATATTGTCCCCAACTTGATTTTCTATTTGTTCATTTAGACAGGAAATGTGACTATTCTGGGATTCCTTTGCCTCCTCTCTTTTGACTAATATCATCTGTTCACCGGAGATCGCTTGTTGTAGTTGTGACAATTCTGAGTTATCTAGCTGTACCTACGTGTTTCTTAATCTAGTTATAGTTAGATCCTCTCTTTTAACTTTCATACCATGTATCTCTTAACGTATTTTTTTCTCTTCAGCCTCTTATGTTATTAGGCTATTCAAAGGCTAAACATATCTAATTTATGCTGGCTTTTCTTAATAATTTTGACGATTATTACCAGATGATTTAGTTTAGAACAAAATACTTATCGATCTCCTCTTATTTGTTCGTAAAGCATACTTTACAAACACACATTCCAGCTAGAAATGTGACCAAATGAGTTTATATAACTATCAGTGAATAATAATATTCTCTGATGTCGATATTTTCATGATGATATGGAAACTTATAACTACCATATTAAAAAGCAACAGCTTCACAGCTATACCATATAATATGATACTATTGATATTATCATAATCTCATATTGTATGGCGCCAGTCAGGCCTACATGTATTTGTTCCCAGTAGAGACAAGGGTCAAACTCACACCTTTCCTGTGTAATGTACGACATGTGTTCCTGCGTACTTTCTATGAAGACACACGCTGAGACTAGGGCTTTACAACCTTGTGTAGAGTCGCTGCAGCCGCATCTAACATCTAAAACAATAAAATAATAAACCGAATCATTACATATCCCTGTCTAGAATAGGAAAATCTATACGGAAATTACATTATCAAATGATATTTTGCTTTCTACTGTTTTATTGGTTTCATCTGTTGATTGGGTAAACTTTTATCGGTAATTGTTTACAATTACTTTGTCACCTCTAACTTTTTTTAGTATGAAGACATTTGACATATTTAAGTTTGTAAATATAGGAATAACATTTATTATGGCCCGGAAAAGTAAAAAAAGTGGGATACTTACTTTAGAAGTAACTATAAACTTACTTTGTTAGCTCACAATTGTCGCACAGAAACGGATTGAAACCGGAACACGACGCCATTAGAACTGAGCAACTGACTCATCCACCAGCCCAAACCTTTCGTATGTTTATTTAAATTAATAATCCTTACTTTGCGAGATAATTATAATATAAGCTATCATAGTATCATTACAAGTTTGGCCAGGTAGCTATATATATTTATATATATAAATATGGCCAAACCTTTCTCAGGTAAACGGATTGAAACCGGAACATGACGCCATTAGAACTTACTGCAAAGGACCGCTTCATATCGCAGCATTGATAAGACTTTGACCCTGTGTAACTGGTATTTTCTAGTTGTTCCGGGCCTTCAAACATGTTTATCTGGCGTTTGTAGTACATTGTTGATAACATATCTAAATACTAAAGAAGTTAGAGGTGACAAAGTAATTGTAAACAATTACCCTTTTATCCTTATAGCAATATGATTTTTTTAGTCTTTCTATATGTAGAGAGGATCATTTGTAATAAACCACCAGTTTGATTTCCATTCATTTTTAATTATAGTTATTTAAATTAGTATTTTGGTTTTTTACATATATAGAGTAGTTGGAACTTCAGTGTAAAGTAATGGTGGATCCAACGCCCTACAAAACTCAATTTTTTTCTTGGTTCTTTAAAGGCCAAAAACTATTGGGCTTGTAAAAAATGAAGAAAAAGACATAAAATGAAGACCTCTAGCCCTATCATACTTTAATATCGTCAACATCGGAAGAGAACAAAAGGTATTCAAGAGACCTGAGACGAAATATGAAAGAAAAGGATGTAATACAAGACCACAGCTAGATTCCCTCAGGGTTGTCAAGCTGTAGTGAGCCCCTGAAGGCTACAAATACTCGAAGGATTTCCTCCTTAAACTGAGAGGTTCTAGAGAATTTAAGACTCTAACAATTAAAAGAAGATTGAAGGTACAAAAATATTGTACAAAATTTCATACACATTCATCCATGAAATTAAATACCAACAAAACAAAACTATTAATCGCAAACAAAAATACTAAAAAGTGAATGTTAACCATGGACGCTGTTTCAGATTAGTCCAATATTTTTGTGTGAAAACGTTTGTATATTTAAATATAATTGAAAATGGGATAGCTCGTGTCATAAATTTGTCCTAAATGTAAATTGTGTTTAATTTATATCGAGCTTTTAGTGGCGGTCATGAGGATCCTTTTTCATTATTTGGCAATTTATTTCAGAATAGATTTTTGTGTACATTTTTTTTCCGTGTAACCAATCATTTAAATTTCTTCAGGGATCCAAAGTCTAAGGATAGTCTATCATCGTTTATGACCTTTTACAAAAAAGGACCTAGTACCGAGGCATGGGGAACACCGTCTGTAATTCTGTATACTTGATATCATTATCAGTGTTATACTACAGGAGTCGACAGTCAAATAATTCTAATCTAAGTATTTATATTTAAATTTATTTTAAAAGCATCTAGTATGAAACACCACATGGCAGAGTCATTAATGATCTCCAAATTGACAACGCCACCGTACTTTGTTCCATCTCTTGCAAACATCATCTCGAGCGACATTACCTACGAGATCTGCTACATCAAACGCCAAAAAAACCTTTCTGAACCGTACTGATGTTTTGCGAGCACTTCAACTTTCTCGCAGCATCTTCTAACCTCTTTTAAATAATAAACTCGAAGGTCTTCCCTCGACAGCCAAGTCCTCAATAATTCTACTGATATAAAAAAGGTATATTTAAGTCGTCTATGGCATCAAGGGTCCAACTGTACCTAGCCGTGTCATTTTTTATCTCCAAATAAACAACAGGACCGTACTTTCAGAGCCTTCCTTCCATCTCTTATATTCTACCTCTCGGGAGAAACTAACTACGAGCCCTGATACATCAATCGTCAAACCAACCTTTCTGAAATCATACTCGTGATCTGCGAGATCTTCATTCAACTTTCTTTACAACATCAAAGGTTTACACAGCTGTATCAAAATACTCATCAGCTGATAAGATGACGTT
Source organism: Aphrophora alni (assembly GCA_963513935.1). NCBI lineage: Eukaryota > Metazoa > Arthropoda > Insecta > Hemiptera > Aphrophoridae > Aphrophora > Aphrophora alni. Next base: position 15,033,151 of record OY740771.1, read on the forward strand.
TCTACTGGCTTTTACCTTTTTCGGTAGTAGCATCTCTTTTATTTTTCAGGAAACAATCCTTATATCATCGAAGAGGTTTACACAAGTTTACACAAAATTTAATTTCTTGCCAGTATTGTGGATATGAGATCTATGTTCAGTGTTCAATTGTTTCCAGGAGCATTATTCTTCAGTTTGCAATTAGTTTACCGTAGTTTGTCCATAGTAATTTGTGGTGTGTACGTGAGTTTTACCGGATGTATTTATGGTTAGAGTATGCTGAAATATTCTATTTTAGCTCGTTTTGACTAATATTTGCATAAATTCTTAATAACTAACAATATATATTTTTGAATGGCGACCGACGTTCAAATTTACATGATAGAGTATTTTATGAATATCTATCAACGGTATGTCATATAACATCCCATAATAGCTCATATTAACGTTTAAACCTGAATCCAATGACGCCAAAACTTTCTATGATACTTTTTTTTTTTAACATTAGCAAAGTTATTTGAATTTTAGACAATTTTAGAATGTAAACTAGGTTGTTAATTATTGAAAAAGTTAAAAAATGGCGGTCTTGTGCAGTTTTTTGTTAGTTGCTCCTGATATAGTAAGTTATTTTGTGCAGCTTGTCGATCTACATATTAAACTCAAGGTCGGCAAACGTATTTATAAACAAAAATCAAAACAAAGTAATCAGCATGCTAATATTTAATATTATAAATAGATATACATTTCATATTTTTTAAATTATCTAAAAGGAGATACTAAGCGAATGGTAAATTTAATTCCAGTTAAACGACGTTTGCAGTCCTTTAAGTTGTGACGTCACTTGGATCATCATAAGAAGTAGAATAATCTCTGCTTCCTCTTAGTTCAAACGTTTACAGATAGAAAGCGCTAGGGTGAGATCTATAAACTGCATTCCTTGAAGTATTTTCGTACAAATTGATAATAACACTCCCCGAACTCACATGTAACGTAAGACTAACTGATTCACTCAATGACTGTCTTCTCTAATATATTTCCATCTGGAGATGTACAGAAATAAAGGGTTTTTAATTTTGATATGTAAAAATAAACATGATCCAAAAAAAAGACATTCCAAAAGTTGCACGCATTATTTTATTTTATTTTCTCAAAATTTAAATCGAATAAGTATACTTCAATATATTTTGTGTGCGTTCAGAATTTGAATTAAAATTTATCACTCTTGGTTATATCACTTCAGGAAGCTGTTTTTAATAAAGTTAATTTTGATGATTTTAATCAAGAAAGTGTTTATACCACTATTTATAGCTAAAATAATACAGAGATTAAATTATTTAAATGGAATTTTGTTCAGTAAGTAGTTTATTTTTAATTAAATGTTCGCTTACAATATTTATTAAACAGTAAATAAGTTTCTGGGGGGGAGGATCTCAAGGAAGGTATAGGAACATATGAATCAGTTAGGAGGATATACTGTTGAGAATTAGGAGAAATAACGAACTGCACAACAAATGTATGAAGAACTTGAATATTTTTTGAAATAAAAAAGAGAAGACTAAGATGGGCTAGCCATTTGCAAAGGATGTCAGAAAGAAGTTACGAAAATCAAGAAGGACCAGGAGAAGAGCAATGCCAAGAAAATAGTTACTGGACAACATTGAGGAGATCCTCAGAAGTATGGATATGTTGCACTTGTAACATGTGGCGGGGGATAGAAGAAAGTGGTGACTGGTGATGGTAGACGTCAGGTTATGACAAGAGATAAAGCGCCGTGGATGATTATTATAATACAAAGAATCAACCACTAAATTAGGGGGGGGGGTTTCCTGTGTTATTGTTATTCAAAGTAAAAATATCCGAACTTAAAGATTAAACATATTTAACTTTTAAAATTAAAGAATTAAGCGTGTTCTAAAACCACACGACTTATGGTTTGTAGCCATTATAAGAACAGTTATTTATATAATAAGAGAATCTTTTAAGTGACGTAACGCCTACATATTAATTTATTCGTCAAATAAACATACATATTCATAATCAGAACAATTTCTGGTTTTGTTTGATATTCACACATAATATTTCCACAAATAAAATATTTCATTCTATAGTTTTGTCACTTAACTATCCCAAGGTCACTCTTTTTCAATTTGTGGAACAGTTAGTTATCTTCTTATACAAAGAATATAATTTTGTAAGATTGAAAGATATAGGATTTAATGTCTTGTCTGTGTAGAATTAACAGGTTGCACACTTAAAATTGGTTGTACCTACGGAGCCTAAAAACGACAAAAGTATGTTAGTTTTACCAAAAAATCTAACCAGTGTCTTTTCTCTTCAAGAAAGGTGTTACATTTGTTGCCAGAAATTCAAACGTACAAAACATTACACTAATTGTCTCGAGAGGTTTCTAGAATGTCCGACCTTCACATCAACAATTAATTGATGACTCGTTTTGAAAATCAAGTCGGAAAAATATATTGGAATATTTCGTAGGGTCTACGAACGTTAGTGACGGGGCTCTTAGACGCTGAGGGGCACAGTTTTGAAACCAGTACTTCCACTCAGGGGCGCAACTAGTTTGGCAATCCCGATTGTTTTTTGTTGTATCTACAACTTTTTTCACGTAGTGTTAATCTCTCTTTCATATATCCTACCACGTCACTCTTGAACAACTATTGTTCTCTTCCGACCCTGATCCTGAATGTTTGTGGGTTAGGGGTTTTATTTTATGATCTTTTCGTCCTTTTTCTATAAAGTGATGACCTTGATAAAGTTTTTCGCCCTTAAACACAAGGGTACAATTTAATACGGAACAAGGAAACAACAATGTGCTTGGTTACAATTTTACATCAGTATTTTCACGTCATGAGTTTACCACATGAATTTTTTCTTTTTTTTTTCTAACAAGCTTTTGAATGTCACAATTTGAAAAGTAGAGACTCATTAAGTTCCCACACCCACAATTCTAAGAACTAATGAGTACTTTACCCCTTAATCTGTCCATTATCGTCAACAACATTGTAAAGGTGGATGTTTACCATTCTCTTAATTATAGGACCAAAGTTAATTTTCCTAACTCTACCTTGAAATAAAAATAATGAAATCTGTTCAAGTGAACGTAGATAATTTCGCTTTGGTTGTAACCTTTGTTTTTTTCTTAGAAACGTGTTATTAATTTGAGATAATGTCATTAGTTGGACAAACATTTTAAAACCTCGATTTGGAGATTGTATTTCATCAGATCATTGGCTAACAGCGTAGCAAGTAACGAGAAGGAATGAAATAAAATTAAACGGATATAATTTCAATTTTATTTCATTAATTTTATTTTGTGTATAAAAATAAAACTATGTTCCTCCATTTTAAGACCTCAATCCAGGACTGTGAAATGTGTAAATGTCTTTATTTCTATAACAGTTTTGAATTACTTACTAAGTGATTAAAGTAATTACTAGAATGATCTTTGTGATCGCACACAAAAACTAGTTGATGAACGCCATTATAGAATTTACTCATCCAAATAATACAATGTAATATCACAGATCCTGGAAATGTAACACCCAAGAGTTGTCATTTGGGGCTTAAAGGAAATGTTTTAAATTGTATTGGTAGATCAAGCAGTCAATACTACTTACCAGTAGGGTAAGTTTGTTTAAAACAGTTGTTAAACGGAGGTTATGATAATCGTATTATATACATCACTACTTTCTTAACTCGTGTCTACACTCGCTTCGCTTGTGCCAATGATGTGGCCCTGTCGGAGTTCGAAACGGTACATACGTGAAGAGGCTCTGGCGGAGTACGAAGCGGTACATACGTGAAGAGGCTCTGGCGGAGTAAGAAGTGTTACATAGGTGAAAGGGCCCTGGGGGGGGGGGTTCGAAGCGTTGCATAGGTGAAGAGGCCCTGGTGGAGTACGAAGCGTTACCTACTTGAAGAGGCTCTGGCAGATATATGTGAAGAGGCCCTGGCGGAGTTCGAAACGTTACATACGTGATGAGGCCATGGCGGAGTTCGAAGCGTTACATACGTGAAGAGGCCCTGGCGGAGTACGAAGCGTTACATACGTGTAGAAGTCCTGGCAGAGTACAAAGCGTTACATACGTGAAGAGGCCTTGACGGAGTTCGAAGCGTTACATACGTGAAAAGGTTCTGGCGGAGTACGAAGCGTTACATACGCGAAGAGTCCTGGCAGAGTAAAAAGCGTTACATACGTGAAGAGGCCTTGACGGAGTTCGAAGCGTTACATACGTGAAAAGGTTCTGGCGGAGTACGAAGCGTTACATACAGGAAGAGTCCTGGCAGAGTACAAAGCGTTACATACGTGAAGAGGCCTTGACGGAGCTCGAAGCGGTACATACGTGAAGAGGCTCTGGCGGAGTACGAAGCGTTACATACGCGAAGAGGCCTGACAGAGTACAAAGCGTTACATACGTGAAGAGGCCTTGACGGAGTTCGAAGCGTTACATACGTGAAAAAGTTCTGGCGGAGTACGAAGCGTTACATACAGGAAGAGTCCTGGCAGAGTACAAAGCGTTACATACGTGAAGAGGCCTTGACGGAGCTCGAAGCGGTACATACGTGAAGAGGCTCTGGCGGAGTACGAAGCGTTACATACGCGAAGAGGCCTGACAGAGTACAAAGCGTTATATACGTGATGGGGCCCTGACGGAGTACGAAACGTTATATACTTGAAGAGTCCCACTCGCTAGGCTCGTCCCAGTAACTTGGCTCTGTCTGATGAATATCACATTTTTTTGAGGGGTCAATTACATTTATCGAAATTACATTTTTAACAATAACTTTGCTGTTTCTTGAGGTTAGCATTGAGGAAAACGATACACATTTGATATGATTTCGCGAGATTTACTATGGAGGACTTTACTTCCACCAAATTTCTTCCTGACACAAAAAACCTATGTTTTTGAAATGAACGTATAACTACGAAACCTACAGTACAAAACTCACTGCAACATTCAGTGTTTCCACCACAACACCAAACGGCACAGAAACGACTGCATATCTCAGTGACATAGGACAGGTCAATTCTTAGGAACTGTATAGACGACAACAATGAAGAACATACGGCATGTCAAAAATCACTTTTTCATGAAGCTATGAAACGTAAAGATCAGTAGAAAACCGTAATTCGAATTATTATTATTTTATTACTTTTTATTTCGTACGCTAGATAAATAATGAGTTATATTATAAATTCCTATATACTTTATGTTCTGTAAATATTCAAACACTTTCCTCGATTTAGTAATACCATCACGTTATTCTAATTCACACATAGTGTATATTGTACTTTACATTAACTCCTGCATAGATACAAGGTATAGTCTCGTACCACACCCAAAGCAAGTGCATTTTAATTGTATGCTAAATATACAACTATTTACCGGACAATGAGCTCCAACAACAGCTGATTGTAATCCAACTGCCTACTTTTACATACGTTTACAATTACACAATGACCATTCACGCAAGAAACGTTATTTTAAATGTAAATTGTCTTCCTTCGTTTTGACAGATGTTTATATTTAAATTATGACTGTCACGGTGTAAATTTATTATTATATTATTCAATGAAAAGTGAATGAAATTAGAAAAATAATTCTCCTGATACACTGACCTGATATGACTCGGTGATTCTTTCTTGTAGGATGCTAGGATCATCCTACACTTCAATAAAAGTTATATATTGTACGAATTATCCCCACACAGCCATTCACAGTACAAATAAAAACCAATCAAAGTTATTTACCAAAAATATTCGTTTGGTAGCTGTTAGTCAAGTGTGGAAAATATGTCTGATGTAAATAGTGTTAAATTTGCTTCGCCATGTGCAATAAAATCGTCAATAGTATAAATTGAATTTGATTAAAATCAAGCTTTTAACGACAATGGCCAAGGGTTTTTCTAAAATAATTTACGTGAATCCTACATTTTTATAAAAATTGCGATTGTTTTGGTTAACATTGAAAGAAATCAGAAAAAAAACAATTTTGGAAAAATTGCGTCTTTTATAACAGATTATCGACTTTTTATCGATAAATAATTTAATACTTATTTATTTTGCCTATGTCTGTTCTTTGCTAAAATATGGGATGTCTTTTAGACGAGTCTAAAAATATTTCAGTTGCAAAAAAATTGCACACTCAATGTTCCACATAAACTATTATCAATCGTGTATTCCTTTTTCCAAAACAAAATTACCTTTCGCTTGTACTTACATTTATGACATTTTCATTTATTTAAGTGCAATCAACACTTCCACGAATATCCGATCCGTTATTTTTTTCAATATCCTGACTACAGACTTTAATTTTTTTGAACGTGGGCCATATTTGTAATAAAATTGTTGAACACACTTTCATAAAATAATAAAAACAAGATTCTAATGAGACTTTCCTGAATTCGCTAAGGTTTCAGAACTCATTGAAAAGGCGTTATACAAGGTGGAAGAATACCTTTGCGGATCCAGAAGCACATAAACTCAGTCTGCTGGTGTCGGAAAGCCATATTATTTTTATTTGTTTGTTCTTGTTTGAATGTTTGCTAATTGTAGTGTTCGATTACGCTTCAGGAAAGGCTTTTTTTTCGTTGGTTCTTTTTGTATGTTTGTTATTTGTAGTAGTCCTAGATGACGATTTTTATGTATATTTATGTGGTATTTTATTAAAACGAACATTTTGTTTTCGCTTTTCTTTTTTAGTTTATTTATACAATGTTCGGAAAATTTAGTGCCTAACTTTAAGTGGTGGTTGTACGGTTCAAAAAATAGAAAAACCTATCTATAAATATATGTTCCGAAACTTTTTTTTCGATCTCTCGGCCATTTTATATTAAACAAAAATAATTACAGCTTTTGAAATTATTACGATTTTGAGTCTTTTTTTTATAGATTATTTGGGGACTATTAAAATATTTTTTTATATTTAATGAGACACAACTAGTTTACTCAAAGAAGAGTTTTGTAAAAACAGAATGAACATCAATTGAGCCAAAGATGAGAACAACTTTCGATTGTTTTATAGTTTTAGTCTTATGAAGCCAAAACGTATTTAGATTAAAAAATTAGAGTTTAATGCAAACTTTAAAAAGTAAGACATAAAATTTATAGAGAATTTTAGTCATGTAAATTTACAAAAACGCAGAAGTGTTAAGAACAATTCACCTATCTATTATACAGATTTAACAAGTTGATTGTACAATATTGTCTTTCCAATTAAAACGGAGAGAGAGAGAGAGAGAGAGAGAGAGAGAGAGAGAGAGAGAGAGAGAGAGAGAGAGAGAGAGAGAGAGAGAGAGAGAGAGAGAGAGAGAGAGAGAGAGAGAGAGAGAGAGAGAGAGAGAGAGAGAGAGAGAGAGAGAGAGAGAGAGAGAGAGAGAGAGAGAGAGAGAGAGAGAGAGAGAGAGAGAGAGAGAGAAAGAGAGAGAGAGAGATGGGAGGGAGGGAGAGAGAGAGACCTAAATACACGACGCCCGTTTAGGCCTATCCTACGTCAAGATTGCACACAATTACGAGGTTCAGAAAACCAGTGTAACAACCTTTTTTTAAACTTACCCTATACTAAGTAACCTTCAATTTAATATTTCCTCCAATGTCCAGAGAGAGAGAGAGTTCTGAACAAAATAATACAACAATAACGTTCAAACAAAAATCGATTTCATTTCAGTTGATTTTAATTATAGTATATTTAACATACGATGGTATCGATACAAGTCAATTACGAATCATTCGATATATTTACTTTCAAATACACTTTCAAATGGCGACACCTTGACATTTACAAAGCGTGTGCCCCGTTTTATTTTTATTAGTTGCGGTATTTACAAAGCAAAATGTTAGCATCTCATGTTCCCATTTTTAAAAGTTTGCAGTTCTCGAAAAATCAAATTCATACAAAATTCGGAGGACAACAGGATGTACTTTACAACAAAGTGGTTTTATCATATTCATGCTGTTTGATATCTTATCTTCCGTCAATTGTCTAGTTATACATTTTCATGTTTGAAACCATACTAAAAACATTTTAAGAACCTTATAAAAATCTTCTTTTTTTAATTGAAATACAAGGATGAAATGACATGATATCTTATTGTTCTTTTTTTATAAAAGATAATGTATCTATCCCTCAGGAACTCATTATAGTGAGGAGGGGCATAATAATCCCAAGGGACTTGCACGTTTTCTATGTAGGGTTAGACCTCGCTCTTTCATCTTTCCTATCAGGTCTCTCTAGACCAAATTTTGTTTTCGTCTGCCCCTGATTGTATTAGAGTATTGGAGGAATGTTTTTTTCCTTCTTTTTTCATACGACAATGGTAACTGAAAGGGGTTTTGCCTTTAAGTAACAAAGGAAAATCCAAACGTATTTTAATATACCCTTTACAAAATTTTGTATTAGCTTTTTCAAGTATTTCATTTCTACTGAAAAATAAAGCAATTAAAGCACGTAATTTTATTTTGTCATTAGATGTGGTATGAGTTTAAAAAATGTTTATATTGAAGGTATGTTTATTGTTTAGCTTTTTTTTAAGTTTGAAAGTCTTGACGACTATTTAACATTTAAAAAAAATCAGTTAAATTATTTGTTATTAGAGACAAAATAATGAAAGGATGTTAGGACATCTGTGTATTTAGTCTCGGCAGCCCTAACTATTATTTTCACGGTACAACACTGGATAGATCTTTATTCAGTTTAAGAGCTTCCCAATTTCATTTCTCTTTTGGGTTACTCTTCTTCATCTTTCAATTTCCACAATTCAAAGGCCGACTTCCGTATCCTTGGCTATGCCCAACTTTATTCTGTCTTGCAACGTGGCTTTTTTTTCTCATTCTGTACCAAGATTAAATGTCTTTGTAGTTCTCCTTTCTTCCACCCTTACACCGTCACCATAGAAACGGCATTTCCTAATATTTTCAACGATTCAAAAAAACATCCAAAACAGATTATCCGATTTTATTATTTATTAATAAATATTTTTTGTTCTCTAGATAATGTTCTTTCATCTAAATATTAAAAGTAAAATTCTACAAAGATTTCACAGAAAGGTGAAGGATTACGTTTCTTGTTCAGGAAGTAAAACTTTCATTCTTTCACTGCTGACTAGTTGTTGCCTGATCATCCTTAGAGGCTCGTCTATTATCATTATGGAAATGGTAATCCAGAGGAGTTTAGCTGGATCTATACCTTTTATCATGTAATTCTGAGTTAGTTCCCTCTCTTTCATCTTTATAATCAGGTCTCTCTTAACTGTCTCTTTTTCTTTCTGAGCCTGACACTATTAGAGTTTTCGATTGCTATGTGACTATATTTTTTACCTTTCAATTTTTTTAAAGCGAATATAACAGTATGGGTTATCGTCGTTAATACAAAACAGTATTTGTTTTCCACTTCCATGGGCTGATAGATAAGTCTGATGCCCTGCTTGAGATCCAGTTAAAAAGCTTATGTCTACTCAGTGAGACAATTAACTTCTTTGGTTGAGTTAGTACAATCATCGATATATCTTTCTTTGTATGCCTCTAGCGTCTGACCATACCCAATTGTTTGTAAAATTGTCCATGGAATCATATAGGCCCCTATGTTTGAAATATTCTTCAAATTCTTATCAAAGCTGAAGACTTTGTTTTTTGTTATCATGAATTTTCTCTTTAAGGATCTCATGAATTGTTCGTAATTTGAATATGAAATCTATGACACAGAAACCATAGGGGCTTAAATTTAGTGAGTTTGGTTGTGGGAATTCCGAAGGATTTTATCCGGATATGGACCTTTCTTTGTGTTGTCATAAGGTTAGATCCCTCTAGTTGATCTTCTCTATCAGGTTCTTCCAAACTTTTGTTCTTTTCCAAACTTGAATTACTCTAGTGATATGTGTTTTTACTTTATGTTCGTTTCTTTGTTTATTTTTATAAGGCGATTATGACTTCGAGGTTTTCGCCTTAAAAAAAGTAAAATAAAGACGCGTATAAAATAATGTACAAAACTAGAAACAGGCAGGAAATAGTAAACATAAATTGTTTCCCATCAAGCTACACTCTCTTTAAACATAAAATTAGAAAGTAAAAGAAAATAAGCGGTTGCATAAATAGCAAATGTGATAGTCACTATATAATAACTACTGTAATAAAATTTATTGTTTAATAAATTGAAAGCAGAGTCGAGAGAAAATTAATCAGGAATAGTTTTTATTATGAATAGAAAGAGAAGGTATAGTAAGGTGCAGAATCACCTGTTGGAACATCACAAGGCCAGACTGACGGCCTCGACCCCGCTCGAAGAATGTCAGAGAAAGGAAGCGAAGCGAACATTGCAACACAAATCCAAAGTAATTTCCTTTTAATAATAATTGTACTAGTTTTCGAAGACAAAAATTACATCGGTATCGCGGCCACAAATGGCAAGGTACCCATTAGAAACGCCTTTTTAACAACCTCATTGTCGGAGTCTATACTTTATTCGGGTTTAATTTATGGAATTATATTTTAAAGTCGTGGATTACTAATCCCTCTGTTCCATTTGTTTGACTTTCAGTGCAAATAATATTAAGACAAGTATTCAGTCCTTTCTTGACTATCCTGAAATCAATTTTAGTTTCTACTGTGTAATTTAATTATTTCAAAAGGAAATCTTTATATTATGACCTGAAGCACAGTAGATATGCCTATTGTGTTGTATGCAATTGCACGTTTCTTTATATAATGGAATTTATTTTAGAATAATTAGTACAAGTAAAATAATAACTAAACTGTTCAAAAACATTGCACTAACTTTCTCACACATGCATTCACAGTAAAAATACTAACGGAATTAAACTACTCGTCTGAAAAAATGACAGTTTTGTAGTAAAAGTCAACCATGGAAACTAACCGTCTAAACTAGTCTTATATATAAAAATATTATAGGATGACTACAAATTAAATAACAGCAGTCAAAATTCGTTTTATTTATTTTTTAAAATTATTCTTTAAGAATTTTTTAATTTTTGAAATTTTCATAATGGCTTATTAATCTACAGAATACACCTAAATTTCATTGTAATCGGTATAACAAATTTTGAAAATTACGTCATTTTATAGTTCGTAAGTAAAACCAAAGACCTATATCATTTCACGCGTGCGTCTGTCCGTCTGTAAGTAGCAACCCGCCTACACAGACAACACAATACATCCTGTATATTTCAAACTTTGCATTTATAGTCTTTGTATTGTCCCACATAATATAGAAAAAAAATATGTCGGTAACAAAACGAACCAAACCTTGGGGTTTTTAAGGAGTAAAAACTATCGCGTTACAAAACTTTTTTTGGAAATACTATGTGTGATGTATTAAATAAACCTTAAAGTTATTCCAACTACGAATATGTATGTTTCTTTAACGAATTGATGAATATGTTTGGACTAGGACAAATTTAAAATGTCAGATTTGATAGTCCTCCTTCTAACTTGTACCAAACGTGATCTACAAATCTGAAAAGACATTATTTGGATTTGAAATTAAATTTCAGTGCGAAATCATATATTATAGTTTCTTTTATGACGAATACAACTTAATTTAATCACACAATGAGAAATCTATAGCTTATAAGTTATAGAAATGTGAAAGAAACAATTCAATAGCCAATAACAGACAGGATTTTCATTGATTTATTTTTATTAGGTTACGTAGCTACTACCAAGGACCAATATAATTTCACACTCTTTATAATTTGGAGATTATTTTGTCTATTATTGAAATTTCCACATTGCATTCGATTTTCAGAAATTACATCTTTTTAGTGGCCTTAGGTAAAAACAAGGACCCTTATAATTTCACGGGCGTGTCTGTCCGTTTTGTCCAATAAGTCGCAACCAGACTTCAGGGACAAGAAGACAAATCTTGTGTATTTCAGGCTTCGTATTTATATTCTTTCTATTGTCCTAAATATAGGATAAATATACTGGTAAAAATATTTTCGATCTTTCTAAAAGAAATATATGTCGTAAACCAACTCTAATTTCCGACTTTTTCAAACTTGACTGTAAATTGTAATTATGAGGGAAAAACTATAATGTGAAATAAATTATTTTTTGGAAATATTATGTGTGGGGAAAATAAGTAGAAGTTATTTTGATTACGCATATGTATGTTTATTTGACAAAGAAATTAATATGTTGGCGCTAGGCCACTTAAAAGACGTCCACTTAGTAAGAATGCGCCTACTAACCCTAAGTCGTGTGATTTTACAAACGCTTGACTCAATTTATTTTAGAGGTCTATGGCCGATTGTTTTGTTATTAACGATAACACATAAATCTCCATTTTTTAGAGATTGCAACCAATAAGTTAATTTGGGTAATTAGGGGATGCATTAAAAAACATCAAGATAGTTGGAACTGATTTTTAAAAAATCGGAATTTTGTGTTTTTATCTTGTGACAGATTCAAACAAACTTTGAGTTATCGGAAAAAAAAATTAAATAAAAGAATCCCCTTTGTTAAAGGTTATATATTTTATTGTTGGTACCTTTATGTATTATAATTTATTCCACTTGATATAAAAAAGCTATGTGTGTGTCAAACAATCGATGCTGTATTTTTCGTGGAAATGCCCATTTTTAGATTCCCTAGGCCAGAAAATGTTTTGTGGAACGATGTTTGTCTGTTGTCTGTGATATAATCTACTGAAGAAATGACTGGAACGATTTCAATAAAATTTGGTATGTTTTCGAGAAATTGTTTTTCAATTTGTAATAATTAAATTTACATGTAGTTATTCAACTCTATGGCTGTAACAATTTTGATAAAATTCAGTCTCTAAGGCTACAAAACGTACTAGCACCAGTTTTCTTTAAAAAAATTGATTTTCTTAAAAATTGTCAAAAAGATAAAAATTAACCACCATAAAAGTAGACTATAAATAAAATTGGTGAAATGTGAAGATGTATTGAATAAAGTTAAAAATTCCGAATTGAATAAGGACAGTCCTTGAAATCTACGTTTTATAAAAATACTGTAAAAATCGTTAGAGCAGATTTTGAGAAAATATGTTATTAACTTGTTGTTTCTGGAACCCTATACTGTAACAAATATGTACTGTACTTATATGTAATGTAATAACTTATGCTATTCTTATTTTCCTTTAATTTTGAGCTTTATTAGTATCTGGTTGCGTACATAGAAATGAGAAAGTGTACTGCTACATTATTATAAAAATCCCATCAATATTTTACAACATCCCAATACTTTCTCTATGATATATCTGAGAGTTCAAGACATATGTATTGAGCCACTTTCTAATTAATTGATGATTATCGAACTGTAAAGCTAAAGATTTTGACCCTTACTAATGATCGAAGGGACAGTTGATGACCTTACTTCTGTTATAGGTCATGCACGACTCGCTCCGCTCTGTTATACTCTCCTGACCTTTGCCACATTTCTCTTGATTTGACAGGGCTTAATGTACTACAAAGAGTATTTGTTCTAACATGTTTCGTATACATGTTAAAAGGTTTTTCTTTTCCGTAACAAGCGGTGAATTATTACAGCATTGCTGTTGTAGGAGACAATTTGTATTTGTTACGTGTAGGAAGAAGTATTGCGATAGTGAAAAAATAAATTTTGAGATTCTGTAACATTAGCTTCTGTAAATAAAACAGTTCAAAACATTTTCTTAAATACTGGTAGTCTATTTGTTTTGTATTTAAATGTTTCGTTTGTTTTGATTTTCCAATTATGCAAAAGAAGTAGTTCATTCTATAATTCAGAGTTGCCTGTAAGTTACCTTCTGACTCTGTTATTATAGAAAATCCATAAAATACTTTCTGAGCATTAATTAAATGAACCAATTGCTTTTCAAAAACTCTTCAAACAATTCTAATTAAATAAATCAAAATCAAATTTCGTAGAAAAATATCATAATTTCTACATATATTTTATTATGGTTCCTAACGTTATTACGCTTCGATACAGTTGGATAAATTTCAGGATTATTTATCTTTGGGTCAATCTGTCTTGAGATTTTTGTATCACGTTATTTCAATAACGAATTTTCGAATAAACTAAATACTTTCATAGGAAAATTTCTCATTATTGTATTGCTAACAAAATCGTTATAATATTTTTGAAAAAAAATAGAAATTTTTCATGTTTGTCTTATAACTGCAAACCTTAAATAATAATAAAAAAGTCTAGTTCCAGAATAAAAAAAGCTCCTACACGCTTTTATGCTATAACTCGGTGCGTAGACAGAAGATAAACTGTAAATTGCATTGCACAAAACACTTACGTTGTGTCGAAAACTTTCAAGACAGATATAAATGAAAAAATCTTGAATTAAATGTTTTTTCTATTACAGTACATTGTTTATAGAACGTATATAATATTAAGTGATTGGAAATAAGACAAATCGTATGTACAGAAAGTAAAGATCATTGTCAAGTTACAAATTCATTATTTGTCGGCTAGACACGAGGTGGCGAAATGATTTCTCGAAATATCGAGTAGATAAATCGACGGCCGTATACAAACAATTGCATTACATTTTAACTGGATATGTTATAAATTGTAGTTTAAAGGTCAAAATTGACTCGTCGTTCTGAACGGAGGTGCATTAAACCCTAGTGCGCTACTGAGTGCGAGCATAGTACCACACCCTATACAGGTTTCCGAGAGAGTTATGGGATGTGGTAGTGAGGTTTCATACAGCACTCCGACAACTTCATCCGCGATGGTTTCTTCTGCTACGCAAAACTTTCTGATCTATAAATATATTATCGGAAGAACGTTTAAATGTAGTTTTGTTTATATTTCTTTTTCAATTGCAAAGTTTTTTTACGATTAGTTTTACACCTTAAATTCATTTCATTGTGGTTTGATTTAATACTATTATAGTCTGATTTTATAAATAATGTCACTGGCGGAGCGGTCGCGCGGAGACACAATTCTTGGTTAAATGTTCTCAAATATAGCATAATAGATTTTTTTAAATTTACTTTACAGAAGGTAAGTTTAACCAAGGATCCGATTCAAGTTAATTACTAATTTATTGCTGCTTTTATATCATTTCGAGAAATATTTTAGTAGAAAGTTTTTGCCTAGAATTAGCTCACCGCGCAGCCGCTCCGCCAGTGACATTAATTTATAAAATCAGACTGTAGTTACCATTCTTAAAATTGAACATGTTTCTTAAAAATCGATAGAACAGTTCGTGAGAAAATATTTTACAATATTAACAGCATTGAACGATTTTTTTACTGTATACCAATAAATGTAGAATTGGATTTTTTAGGGATTAGTAAGAATTTTTTTTTTTTTTTAATAATCAAAATCGTTATAGGCGATTTTGAGAAAATGAAACTTTTTCTCTATCGTGTATGAACTAAAATGTAAATTTACTGAGGGCTTATTTATAGTGATTACGGAAGAGGCAATGGTGGATCTACAAAATTTCGTCTAGTCTTTTAGTTTTTGTCTAGAGAGGGTTAGGTCCCTCTTTTTCACATCAGGTTTCTTTTGCCAAACTCTTGTGTTCTTCCAACACTATTAGAGTAATCAAATTCAGTATGTTTTGCCATTTTTATACATTCACTCAAAATTTGGAGTACTTGCCATAAAAAACATGTTATTGCGCTTTTATAAAAGTCGACTTCGACGATGTTGATCGAATCTCCTTCACTTTAGTAAGTAAAGGTGTTACAATCCCGAAGTATATCACCTAGATCTACACTTTCTAATGTAAGCGATAAAAAGTTATTATTAATATTATTATTATTATTATTATTATTATTAAGACTGGGGAGAGTGTTTTAAAGACGCCTCCTGCACTGCGACCTAATTAGATCTTTTGTGCCCCCCCTCTTGTTGGACTCAGGAGAGATCTATGTCTTTGACAAAAATTGATCAAACCCCCCGGTCGGAAGGTTTAGTAATTCTTCTTCCGAAATGAAGATAAATTCTAGAAATGTATGTCTTTTTAGGCACAAGGCCGGGCACTCAATGATGATGTGTTCCATGCGTTCCACCTCTTCACCACAGTACCTGCAAGTGTCATCATCCACCAGGCCCATCTTACTTAAGTGATACCTGCAACGATCAAAAGTTACACTGATTTCTGTTTGGTTGGTGGCGTCACATTTATCTGTCCGTTATACTACTCCGTCTTCCATAATCTAACAAAAATAGGCTTAATGTACATTACAACGTTTACAATTATAATAACTTTTTAAGTTGATCAAATTTCTAATTACTGCTAATATAATTTAGCTATTTTCTAGATGTTTAATAATTTCTTGTTGAAAATATTTCTATAATATAAGACATTAACTTTCAAGTGTTTAGACAAATTAAGTTTCAAAGTTTGGAGGCTTTTGTAGTTCATTGTGAATGTGTCAAACTATTTACGTTTCACGAAGACAATAGGCGTCCATTTTTCAACTCAGATGACCCGTAGGTTAAATAGGAAAGATAATAAAATAGTCATTAAGGAGTTCGTGTATTGTATACTCTGGTTATAAGTAACTGTTAAAATAAACTAGATTTTGAATATTAAACTAGGGGTCAAAAACACTACTACCCTTTCTCCATTCTGACTCAAATGTGATTCACTCTGGAATATGTGTTACTGTGATCGAAATTTGGTGAATGTTGAATTACTCCGGTGATTGTCGGCATTTATCTAATTGTTTGGTGTATATCCGTCCAAAATTCAAGGGTGAATGTTGAAAAAAGTAAGTGACATCACATTTTATTTTAATGGAAATTACGTTTGTATCATTATAAAATATATGTTATACAGATTCTTCTAAACGCCTAAGTAATAAATCAAACAAATATTTGTGTTAGATACAATCTTGTTGAATACTGTGGTGAAATTCACAATAATAATTCGAATTTGCCCCTAACCACAATCACTAGAAACTTAATAAGACACAATTATCTGGTTAATTGTTCTTTATTAATTTTAATTGTTTTTCATTAGTAGATATGTAAGGTTAGATTTAGTTTATAAGCAAGACCCTCCGATGATGATAACCATGTTATCGAAATGTACATCAGGGCATTAAGTGGAAATAATTAATAAAGAACAATTAACCAGATAATTGTGTCTTATTAAGTTTCTAGTGATTGTGGTTAGGGGAAAATACGAATTATTATTTTTAATATTTGTGTGATGAACTTTCACATCAGCTAAAAGTATTATAACACTTCGAATTTGTTAGGTTAAATTAGAATAGAATAGCTTAGGTTAGATTTACATTATTTATGACCTCCACCGAAATCATCTGTGTTGTCGAAATACACCGTCAAACATCCAAAATGTAAAATACTATTCGGTCTTTCATAGACATGTTAGGTATGTTTTGACATTCACTTATTTTAGTGTTTCACGGTAACATATACACAGGATGTTTTAAAAAATTTACATCTTAATTTATTGTGAAACTAAAAACGACATAATTCTCTCGTTTGCATGAAACGTTAATACACCCAAGGAGAACTATTTTTGTGAAATTTAAGTAAATCTCCCACATCTACTTAACACCCATAAATAAATACTTTCAAATAGCAACCTACCCTTAGTGATAATGAAACTTTTTATGAATAAAGTAATATCCTTTTCGAAATATTGCACGATATTTAATTAGACTTGCAAATGTTTGTTACTGCGTTTTATCAACTTCTTTATCTTGGTAAAACAATTTATGGGAGAAGAACCGACGTTTCTAATTATCAGTAGTTTAATATTAGTAATGTGAGTTCATAATATTAAAAAATCCATAAAAACTCTCACTTGATAACAAGTTATGTGCGGACAGCTTATTGTAATAAAATTAATATTGTTGAATTGTCCAAATATTAAGAAGTTAAATCAACGTATAATATTCCAAAACATCATTTACTCATAGATAAGATACGAAATAATAAAAAAGCAGATCCGATAAAAATAATATACGAAGATTTTTTGTGGAATTTAGAAGAAAATCCAAGGAAGTGTAATGTTACAACCTGCCAATTAAAATGTTTATTAATTCACAAATTGACACAGTCTTTATTTAATAACTAATAAAACTTTAAATATTTGAACTTAACTATTAACCCTCACCTAAATAAAGAGCTTGAGCAAACGTGTAGCAAATAAATTAAATATCGTGCGAAATTGGAGAACGGATGATCTATTTTATTGCTTTTTTCATTCAAATTTTTATTTTTATGTACTTTAGTTAAAGGTGTCACATGTTTACCGTTTGAAAATTTTTAAATTAAGAATTGAAAGGAGATGTGGTAGAGTGGGTTACTTAGATTTCACAAAACTTAATCCCTTGCATGTATTAACGATTCCCGCAAACCGCGCATTTAAGTCTCTTTTAGTTTTTTAATAAATTAAGATGTAAATTAATAAACATTGTAAATTTATAATTAGAATTCCTCTTGACCCTTCCTACAGTGTTTATTGAAATACATGAGGACTATAGGGTCAACAATTTTAAAATTCAGACCTTGTCAAAAATGGTAAATTTTCATAATTTGACGTTCCAGTCATGTGTGATTTTTACCTCAACAAAATCTATCCTTGATACTTAATTGTTTGAGACTATATAAGTAACATTAAAAGAAGCATATTGTACCAAAAAAATAATAGAATAATTAAATATTATTAAAAATAACTTATATAGTTTGTTAGAGAAGGTTATATATACTGTTATGGAATAAATTAAACAAAGGCAATATGTTGTAAAATTATACAATTTTATGGAGTCTCCCCATCATGGTTTTGACTTGTCCTATATACCTAGCAGTTTTAACACAAACTAAGGAATATATTAAAAAACCGAACAATTTATCCATATTTACTATAATACACTGTTAATTCGTATTCAAAATAAACAGGTAGTAGGTTGGGATGGGATGTGGGGGAGACTATGGTCATAGATTTCTTAAAACAAATTTAGTACATGTATGTTTTGTATGTTTAACAATTGTGGTAATTTAAACTAATTAATGATAAATTCTATTAAATTACTTTACTTAAAAAAAATTGCTAGAGAAGTATTTTCCTCTTTTAAATATGAACGTGAAGGTGTTTTTATTCTACTGTAGTTTAAGGGATAAATAAATTGTCAAAGAAGCCTTAATAAATATCATCGACTACAACCTCCAGAATTTTACTATTAAAAATTAAAAATTGTATTTTTATAAATAATTGAGTTTCTTTTAATCTGGAATAGAAGGTATTTGAGCTGTAAATTTTGTGTTGCAACTTTTTTTAAAAAAAATAATGGTTTCCGAGATAAGATTTTTAAATACAGATATTTTGAAAATTTACGATGTATGGTGTACTAGTAAACACAATCAAATCTAAACTCAATATCTTACCTATTTCGGAAGTTATAATTATCTTTAAAAAAACATAAATTGACAGACTGAAAAGTAAGATCGTTTTCGCACATCTGTTTATAGTAACGATTTTACTTATTTTGCAAGTAAAGAAACTTCTTCTAAAATTGTTCATTGTATTTTCGAGAAATAATTTCTTAACCTTAGTTCAGCTCTCAGCACGAATAAACAGAAATTTCCACACAATAGCATGAACTTTCCAGACAACATAATCTCTGCAACTTAACTACTGGCAAATTTAGCGCATATACTCAACCTATCCTAAGCTAATGTAACAATTCTCAATCCGATATGCTCTTATCGGTGATTCAGCCCTGCCTCGTAACTAACTATATAAATATCACTTATTTTGAGAAGGCAGGATTCGAAATTACATGTTCGACAGTAATTTTGCTATTTTCATCGTAAAATTGTTTTAAATTACCGCAATTGTAATATTTTAAATTCAATTAAAAAAAAAATCAATAGAGTTTTATATAATCCCTTATACCAAATTTGATGTTGCTATCTTACTTTATGCTATCTTGCTTACGTACCGACGTCAACGACGATGGACTGAGGACACGTCAAAATTACTTTTTCGGTTTCCTGAAGTAATGAAAAATAAAGTGGTCGAAATGTTAGACGATTACCAAACATACCCTATAGGCTACTTCGTATACTGGGTCGTCAATTTTTTTAAATCGGAACACATTCATACCTAACCTAACTCAACCTAACCTAACCTAACCTAACCTAACTCAAAAAAGGAGTAGATCCAGGTAGAGTTCTTCGTCCAAGCTAACTCAACCTAACCTAACCTCACCTAATTAAACCTAATATAATCTAAACTATCTCAACCTAACCTAACCTAACCTAACCTAAACTAACTCAACCTAACCTAATCTAACCTAACCTAACCTAACTCAACTTAACCTAACCTCACCTATTTCAACCTAACCTAACCTAACCTAATCCAACCTAACCTAAACTAACTCAACCTAATCTAACCTAACCTAACCTAAACTAACTCAACCTAACCTAACCTTATCTAACCTAACCTAATCCAACCTAACCTAACCTAACCTAACCTAACCTAAACTAACTCGACCTAACCTAATCTAACCTAACCTAACCTAACTCAACTTAACCTAACCTCACCTATTTCAACCTAACCTAACCTAACCTAATCCAACCTAACCTAAACTAACTCAACCTAACCTAACCTCACCTCTAACCTAACTTTAAAAATGACGTCACAGATATATTATTTTACGATAAATACTATTCACGTAAACAGTTCACGGATTTAACATTATTCTTATAGACATTAAATCCAAGATGGCGGTTACTTTATCAGTACCTTAAAGGATGTATCAGTAATTTTCTTAAATTGTATGATAATGAAGCAAGATTATGACTGTGACGACCCCTCCATATTGATGTATAGCTTTATGATGGGTAATTGTATTCTGCGCAGTTTGGGTTACAAGTAGCTCACACAATGCATACTCACTAGAGTATAGTTATTTACGTTTCAGAGAGGGGGAGTCGAGCAGATGTACGCGCTTGCACGTGCCTTTACAGGCGGGCGCGCGACACAACCTCGGCCAAATACTGACTTAAGGGGGAATTGCCAACGGCTCTTTTTGCTGATCCGATCCATGGTCGGGTATAAATAGTACTGTCTCCCCTTGAAGCTTTCCATCACCTGCCTCGGCTTTTGTGAACAGATTGTCGGTTGGATTGACAAAAGAAAGGGAGCGAATGAATGGATTCCCTGACGATCCTGCATGAATTTAGGCTAGAGACAATACCGGGAACGGTCGGGACACCTGCGTACCTTCTACGCAAACATGGTGCCACGCTTCGTACGCGCGCCAGGATCCTAGCTTCACAACACTTGCTGAAACATTAATCTAATTTCGTTCATTTAAAATTGTATGAATCGAATCGTTATGGAATGTTTAACTGCACCTTTTGATCAACATAGGAAAATTTAAATGCTATTGAATACATAGAAATATACGAGGATAGTTTATTTATTACAGATTCATGTATTGAAAGGAATTTACAGAATGACTTACTGCCGAAATAAATTTAAAATATGAAGTGACTTTTTGTACAACCTGTATGTTGAATGTTTATATATGACGACGATCTCCCTTATGGAAACACCAAAACCTGAAACTATGAAATGTGCACATATCTTACTTCTAAGAGTTATTTCTCGCTATTTTTTTTATTCCTGTCTATAGATATTAATTATTTTATGGTGTTCACTAAAATCTAGCGAACTTTGTTACTCGTTCATGGAATTTGAAAAGCAGTTTTCCAAATTAACCTAACCTAACCTAACCTAACCTAACCTAACCTAACCTAACCTAACCTAACATAAGATGGCTTCATACTTTTAAAAATCCTTACATACAAACCTACTTTTTATGCAGTTATCGGATTAAAAACTTTTTAAATTCTTGAATGTATTTTTATAAACTCACTTATTTATCAGTTACAGGCACTTAAAGTTTTGTTCATATTTGTGAGTCGATTTTCGGTACTTCCCAATGTTGCGTCAAATTGACAATTGCATGAGTAATATACTAAAAGTGTAGATAGCAATGCATCACTAAAATTATATAACTAATTTGTGGATCAACTGACTAATTTAATTCCTGACTTATGTCGTATAATTCAGTAGATTTGAGCAAATTTTTATCTGTTTTACAAATTAGTTATAATACATTTAGTCATGCATTGGTATTTATAGTTCTTACCCCATGCATAATTAAATTATAATTTTGTTTAACAATATCAAGTACGAAAAATTGCCTCAAAAATGCATGTCTTAAAATTTTCTAAAGTTCTTGTGCCTTTACTTCTAAATGAGTGAGTGTTACAAAAAAATCTAGAAATACAAAATTTAGAATAATTTATATATTATATGCGAGGTTTATATAAAAAGTGTTTAAAGTTAGCTGCCATATTTGAAAATGGCAGCCACTTTAAATGTTTGGGTAAATGTTTTTTTTAATTCCATGGAAAACCAACGAAAGTCCTTCATTTAAAGTTTTTCATAGGCTCAATAGGTTTACAGTATAGCAATAGCATCCCAGATAAAATAATCACCCTGGATGTGAGTGTGTTTACTTACTTTTGGGGGGGGGGGGGGTTGAAATTTTGGTTCGATTCTATTGACATTTTACGAATCTTTCAAAAACCTCGTAGTCTAACCTATATCATAAGCGTGAAAGTAAATTTGAACTTTCGAAAAATGAAAAGAATATATGTTTTAGGAATAATTTTTTACCCGTCTTCAATAGTCTCACACTAGCATACTGAGGGCATTTTTTAAATTTATATCCAATGACGTCATAACATGAGTTGTACGAAACACAATACAAGAATTATCATTAAAAAACAAACCCTTAACGAAAAACCTCAAAATAGAAAAAAAAAAACAAATACTCGTAAAATCGAGTAGCTAGATATTTAGGCAATGTGAACAGTAAACTATATTTTAAAACTAGTGGTTTTAAAAAGATGGAAACTGTAAAGCTGAAACCGTTTTAAATATGTTCTTTTACCGAGTGAGCAAAGTCATGTTTTATCTAAACCATTTGGAATAGGGTTTTTTGTACTTACAGATTTATCAATCTTTGTGAATTAGTTCTTTTCAACGAAGTACTAGGTTTTCATTCTTTTTCCTCCATTTTAGAAATACGGAACTCAAATCTTACTGCAAAACTCCAAAATACAGACAGGGATGCTCCAAACAGGATTAAATACAATGGTGTAAACGAAGTACAAAGAGCAGTAATAAAAACAACTTTTAAAGAAAATAAATTTGATCCGTTTTATAAAAGTTTCTACGTGACCTAAATTTAGAAAAAGTTTTTCTTTTCTCATTTTTTTTTAATGTTTTCATGTACTTGTTTAAAAATGTATACAAAATCAAATACACTATTACTTATTTACAATTTACACTTTTTAATTTCTCGTAATTTCCTCTAAAACTTGATATAATTTTCACGAAAGTTCTGTTTTCCTGGTTTTTTAGGTGAAAAATATTTCAGTAATCATTGCCTTATAAAAAAGGAAAAAAAACATAAAATGAAAACTCCTCGAGAACTATATAACCGTCAGGGTTGGAAGAGAACAAGAGTTGGTTAAAAGACACCTGGTAAAAAAGATGAAAGAGAGGGATCTAACCCACGACGACATTTAAAACACAGATTTAGCTAGGGCCCTTCGGGATTTTCTAGCTCGTACTCGTTAAAGGGTGCCCCAGGGAGTATGTTACTTGTACTCGTATTATAGAAATACAAATACAAATAGTTGTATGATGTTTCAACGAGGTCATTAAACATGACTTAAGTGATTTTTTAAAAGAATATTTATATTTTTTCCAACAAATAATAATTCTCAAATAACTGAATACAAAAATAATTTAATAGGGCCATCATGGTACTTACCCAGCCCCATCATACACTATAATACAATCAACGTCGGGTAGGCCAAGACGTGCCTTGTATATGAGTATTAAAACACTCCATTCGCTTCGCTCGTGTCATATTTGAAGTAATCTCCATTTTCTAAGCTATATTCGGTGATTCGGCCCTCCCGTATCTCAGCTCAACGAATATAATTTTCCTTAGTTGGTTCGTATTCTAAATTACATTTTTTTAAAATAACTTCGATATTTGTAGAGTGGGGTTGATACCACTACACGAAGAATTAAAACCTGCTTTTTTTATCAAATTTAGCGTGTTATAAATTGAATAACACAATCTATATTAATAAAAATGTGTTTACCATGTCCGTCAATTTACTATTTAAAATTAAAATTTTATGGATTTCAATTGGGTTTTATATGAGCACGCTATAGTACCAAATCAAATTTTATGTTCCTAACAGAAATTTTATTGGTGATATCCTTCATTTAGCTGAGAACGGCGACACGTCTAAAATCACTTTTTTAGTTTCCTGATGACCTAAAACTTGTCTATCAGTCAAAAAACGGAATTCAAATTTGTTTACGACTACCACACTTTCCCTATGCTACAGATATTCAATAATATGATGAGAACTACGTACTACCCGAATTTCACAGCTTACTTTCAAATTTAAAAAATCTTAGCATCTCAGTTTGGTTAATTTCGAATTACCCAAAATTCATTTCACCCTTGATTTCCAACAACCGGCAGGAACAACTTTCCTTTCACATATTACATCAGGACAATAAGTCGAGTTAAGAAGGGTTTTCGGGGTACAATTGCTGTGAGCTATGTTATACAAGGGGGGCGTATAATGCGTGACTTGGGAATCCCACACAATAGATAATATGAGACGCAACGACAATAGTGTTACGCATGTTAAGTGAAAGGAAGTGAAATATTAATAAAATGTTGCTAAAATATTGCACTAACTTTCTCATACACACATTCACAAAACAACAAATTATGTTCGTCTGTTTTCAAAAATATATCTGTAAATGAGAAATAAAAAAAATAAAAAAATAAAATTACCTTTTCTAACGAATTTTTTCCTTAATTTATGCAAATTGCATTATATATTTTTTAATCGAAAAAATTAAATATTTAAATAATTCCTAACTTAGCTTTGCTTGTGCCTTAAATTCAAAAACCATAAATGGTATTTGTTTCAAACAAAATATGTACAAAAAGTTTTTGCCATTATATGTGAAATTAAATTTTAATTTATTTGCAAAATTTTCACATTAATTTAGGCTAATAATTTTCGTATTTCAACAAAATATGAACGAAAATGGTTTCACCAATTTTAACAATTTATCTCTTTTGAAACATCTTCATGGTGAAATTTAAAAAAAAAAAGTTATTTATTTGTAACTACCAAAGAATTTGGAGACAGCACTCTTTGAGTACTCAAGCTACATTGTTGTAAAGATTTTATAAATCGTTAAAGCGGTTTAAAAAAAAAATGTAGTTTTGTATATTTACCTTGCAGTTAACCTGAAATATTCAGTTAAATAAAAAATTTATAAAAAATTCGAGTTATTGTTAAAATAATAATTTATTGATTTTAACCCTTACAATAATATTAATATTAAGTATTATTAAATAAATATATTATTTATTGGTAAATAAATATATGTGTTAAAATCAATAAATTTATGTAAATATGTGCATACGTAAAAGTTGCAAGCCGAGTACACAGATAAATTTCAATGTGGTTAACTAGATGATTGATCTGTTATAACTCAAAAATTGCAGCAAAGGTAAAGTCCAGTGAGAAATGTACACCTTATACTGGGAACTAGGAAGCAATCAAGAATAGCTCTGTTGGTAGAGCATTGATCCTTAAAACCAAAGGTCCCTGGTTCAATTCATAGTAAAGATCGTATATTTTTCACATGAAATAATTATTTAATTGTCAAAATGTGTTCAAGATAAAAATCTGTCAACTAATTTCGACTCTATAATACTGCATACAAGATATACGGACATAATTCCAAAAAATGCATTTTGCTAATCAAAATACCTAAAACGCAATATGTTCGTGAAAAATTCATCATAGTTTGTTTAACTTTATAATAAAAATAGTCATATGTTTAAAATCGTGTATGACTTTTTCTGTTATTGGCCTCCTGACATATTAACGAATAATTTTTAATTGTATAAATATACATTTCATGAATAAAAATAGTAACAAAGTGTGTGCAATGATTGCACATAATTCAGTTAAAACAATTATTTTATCAATAAAATATAACAAATTTCTTTTTCACCATTGCGTCTAATAAACCGCTATCATCTCCTATTTTAAAGCTAGTACAACTCTCTCCCAACATTGATGTGAGAGGTCAGGTTTCACCCATTTCAACCCCCTTCAAATCTCCAACAGTTGCACCAAACCACCCTTCTTTTTAAGAATACAATGACCTCTGGATGCTAACGGATGCAAGCTCAGTCCATATGCTACTCTTCTGTAACTAAACCTTAACAGGGGTTTTAATTTGTGTGATTTTATTGTTTCAAATTAACTTCTTTAAATTATTGTAATGGCATTGATAGTAATAGGGTATTTGTCTATTGTAAATAACAGATTTATGTCAGATATTGGAATTTTTACTTTTTAACATTAAAACATATAGTGTAATGGGTAGAAAAAAATCTAAGATTTTTTTTGCAGATATATCCGGTTTTCAGCTCCTGAGTTTCAAAAAGTAGTTTTTGAATGATATCTGTCTGTTTTATATGCAGTAATCTACGGAACGAACGAGTAGATTCCAAATTTATTATATGGGCATATATTCGACATATGTGGGGATTTTTGAATATCTAAAAATTTGGTTCTAATGATTTTGATTAAATGTTGCTCAAGAGTAGCCTCAATTGGTCGCCATCTGGCGATTTGTGGTTGTCGTTAAAAAAAAATCGGTTTTGAGGACGTAATTTCTCAAAATCTACTACAGAGATTTTGTTGAAATTTTAGTAAAATGAGAAGATAAATGACTCAAACTCGTGCGTAAAATGGCACGCAAAAACTTATTATAGCTCAGAAGTAATTGGTAGAATGAAGTTTGACCGATACCATTAAAACTTGATTGTAATAAAATATGATTTACTTTCAGGAACATTATAGAACATTTCAATAACTAAAAACATCTCATTGGGTTAACTAGTTTTTTCTTAACAAATTATGTTTTCAGCCCGGTCTTAGTTAAATTACACCAGTAACATCTTCCAAGATACGTTAGCTCAAGTCAGGGTGGATTCATTACGTCACAGCCAGGTGATAAAATTACGCAAAACCATCCAAGAAGGATAACGCACGCTTCCTTGAATAGGGAAGACCTTAGGACTCTGAACAGCTGTTTCTCCCAGCATTGTGTGTTCCCCCTAAGGTTGAAGGTTACAGGTTGCTGGGGAACACAAAGACTTTCCTCGTTCTAGGCACCTACAATGTCTCCACTAAGTGTAAACACTCCAACAATAGGATCTTTACCTGACCCGAACTTTGTAGGAAACCAGTTATGCTATCTTATAAAATGATTGGAAATAACGGAATTTCTGATTGATAAGCGTTATCAGTATAAATGTTGGTAGATTATTGGGACAGATGTATATGTGTTCTTTGTGTTGTTATGATTTTATTGTGAAAGAGGAAGGGGTGTTTGGATTGGAGTCAGTCTAGGTTTTCAAACTAATTTGATTATACTTTATAGATCTATTTAATGATGTTGCCTACATTTCTTTTAAGCTTACCTTGGATTTACTAATATTTTAGATGGTTGAATTTTTTAAAAATAAAATGTAAACAATGTAAAAACTTTTAATGACCCCCCTCATTCCTAAACCTTAAATTATTTTTACTTGCGATTTTGCACGTCTTGAATAATTAGTCTGCACATTTTAATATAATTTAAACAAAATCTCTATAACCGATTTTTTAGAAATAAGCTTTTTTTTACCGATAGGTTACGAAAACCCACTTTTAGAAAGATGGCAACCAATACTTTTTTTTAGGTCTTTAGAGGCTATATACTACAGTAAAAATTGATCAAAATCGTTGTATCAGATGTTGAGAAAAAAAAAATAATAATAGCAGTTAACGTAATTTGATGTTTTCTTTTTATAGACGCCTCACCCAAATTTTGAGTTATCGAAAAAATATTTTGAGATATAGCCAAAATATATCCACATGTTCAATTTTATTAAAATCGGTCTATACGACAGACAGACATACGTCCAAAAACGACTTTTTACTCACAGGAATTCAAACAAAGATATAGCCTGAAATAATATATCTGTTTTTATGATCCGTAGATAAAAGTACCCTTATAATTTAACTCGCTTCTCCTGTATAATCTGTAGTCGCAACCATGCTACACAGACAAGACATTCTATATATTTCAAACTTTACATTAATATTTTTCGTATTGTCTCACATATTGGAGAAAAAAACGTGTTCATAAAAAAAAATTAGAATTGGTAAGTGCAAAAAATATAGTTGTGAATTTATATTTTTGGAAATATTATGTGTAGGGTATCAAATAAAACTAGAAGTTATTTTGATTGCGAATATGTACGTTTATTTGACGAAACAATTAATATGTTGATGTTAAGTCAAATTTAAAGTGTTAGATATCACGTCCCCCCCTCTAACACGAATTCGACTTGACCTACAAATCTGTAAAAATTACTTAGATTTGAAATTAAATTGCATTGCGAAATCATATAATTATTATATAAACTAACTGATATTATAGTTTTGGTTATGAGGAATACAATTATTTACTTTAACCACAAAAAGGAAAAGCGTGCAGCTTATAAGTTTTAAAAGCAGCTTTTTGTGAGATGTGATACAATCGATTTAATAGTCGTTAATTGATGGATTGAATATTTATTAATTCTTCTTTGTAACGATACAGGACCGTTATAATTTAACGTGTGTGTCTGTCTGTGAGCCGCAACCAATCTACACAGACAAAACGATAATTCTTGTATATTTCAAATTATGTATTTATATTCTTTCTATTGTCCCAAATATAGGAAAAATATATCGATTACAAATGACCTTGAAGTAGTTAAGGAGCATAAACTATTGATTTTAAATATTTTATATTTGTAATATTATCTGTGGGGGTATCAGATAAAACTATAAGTTTTTCTTATAACAAATATGTATGTTTATTTGACGGAAAATTGAATATGTTGAGGCTAAACCGCTTAGAAGACTTCTATTTTATAAAAAACGCCCTATATCCCTAACTTGTGTGGTTTTGGTGGATTTAGTCATCACATTTTTTTTTTAATGACATGTGTTTATTGAAATACTGGATTATTACAATCTTAAGCTACTGCTCATAAGTAATACATATACAAGAAATCGAGAAACATGTTTTGAAGCCTTAATCATAATCTAGGTTCTAGCTGCCTAGTAAACCTTACTAGGTATCTAAAAACTTCAATATTGAGGTAGATCCTGTGGCTTCAGCCGGCCAAGTCTTCTTATACACAGTTCCGTGTCCAGCAGTTGTAAAGCTTCCACGTTAACATGATTTAGGAGTCTTTCCTCATGTCTATCTGCACAATCCGTTATAACGTCTTCTACTGATTTCAGATTTAAGTCCGAATGTAGGTCATCATTACGCTGATATCATCTTGCGTTGGCCATTGCACGAATTATACCATTTTGGCTTCTTTGTACCAACAGTCGATTAGATTTTTTTGTACATCCCTAAAGTTCCACTCCGTATGTCCAAATTGGTCTGATTATTGTTAAATAAAGTAGTCGCTTATTATAAAGGTCCAGTTGCGATTTTCTGCCAATTAGCTAGTACATTTGACGTATTTTAAAATCACATGAATTTCTTTACACTGCACAGTGAGAAAGTGGGAATCATTCTCATTAAATTTTAGTCAAACAACGTGATTTATAAAAAAATAATTTCCCCTTCAATGAACCTAAATTACGTACAACATAATTATTTACGTTTAAACGTTTGTAACACTGCGGACGTAACTATCCATCCGTCCGTCTTTAAGTTGTCGAATAATTTTATTGTTTTCCGCTAACAGAGTTGGAGCGCAGTTAATGAATGAAAGATAGCCCGCTTAGAGGTCCGTGAGATATGGGCTCCTTCAGTAAGTTTATTTGGAATCTGTGTTGTGCTTGTTATTAAAGGTAGGATTTATATCTAGAGCGCTACACCTAGAGGCTACATTTAACAAGCGTTCTGTGACAAACGTATCAATTTATGGTTTTCATTCGTTATGTTTATATTTCATGATTTAGTAAAAGTTGAAGCTTTAAAACCGTTGCTTGGATTTAGTGTTTGCGATAACGGAAAACCTTTTAAAGTATGAATATTTTAGATAAATACACAGTATAATTTTTTAAAGGCGAAAAAAATCTCAGTGATCATCGCCGCTATCATTGTACTTACCGAGCCCTATAATAGGCCTACAATTTAAATCGAATCATTTAAGTAATGGCCAAAAGTTGGTGTCTTGGACCTTTTAGGAAATGTTAAATTATTGTATTGGTAGATCAATAGGTAATATTAGGTAAATTTGTTTAAAACAGTTGTTACACAAGTTTTCTGAACCTTGTAATTGTATTATTTATCACTACTTCCCCTAGAAGCCTTGTAGATGTTTATACATGGTGATCTTTTAATTATGAAATCGATTTTATAATACTTAGACGCAGAAACAATTTAATATGATCTACATAGTTTAAAAAATTATACTTTTTTAAGTCTTACATTTTTGTCCGCGATTTAAATAGGAAGCTAGACATGTGATACATAATTTTCATGTATATTTTTACAAAAAAAAACATTGTGAAAGCTTTTTTTCCGATAAATACCTTCGTTTTAAGTTATAAGCATTCAAAGTTATAATGATGGAAAAATCACGTTAGTAATAAAACAGTGTAAAATGCGCCTTCGAAATATTTCTATTGTGTTTTTCCTGCAGAATACATCCAATAACGAACTAGAAAACAATTTTGAAAAAGTAAAACCTAATTTTACAGGCAAAATGAGTAAGCTGCAGTGATTTAAACTAGGCCTACACTCATAAACGGATATTAATTAAGGTTAGGTCAGATTAGGTTGCCAGTCTGTAGAAGGGAAGCACTTTGAACATTTATTGTAGAATGGTATGCTTTCAAAATTTATAGTATTAGTAATGTATGATCGAAAACATTTATTTAAATTTTTTAATAATTAAAGTGATTAATATCAGTTGAGATTTAATTTATAGCTGTGTTGTTAATTATTCGTTATTGTTTGTTATTATCATCGCTATACTCTTTAAAGTTCTGTATTGGATGTATTCTACAGAAAAAAAATAGAAAAGTTTCGACAGCGCATTTTACCCCGTTTAATTGCAACTTTGAATGCTTATAATTTAAAAACGAATGCGTTTACCGAAAACCGCATGCACCATCGGTTTTCTTGTATACCCCTAATTGTACATGAAAATTATGTAATACATGTCCTACTTAAAAAAATAAGTTTGATTCATGGCGAATCCAAGTTTGGGGATAAAAATTTCAAACCTACAATGAACTCTAATATTTCAAACTATGTATTTGTTTTTGCCTTTCAAGTACCTCTCAGTTATGCAGTATAAAGCTGTTTCCACACTTTAAAATCACCCTGATATTTAAAAACATTTCCCCTCGCTTCGCTCGTGTCAGTGTCTCGGCCATACCGGGTATCGAAGCTGTACGAATATTAAATTTTCTGTAGAGGTGCTTTATGACGATAATATTTGTCTTCATACAGAGGTGGTGTTTGTAACATTATATACAATATTTTAATCTGAAAATTTGTAACTAACTTAATGTGTTATAAGTTGAATAAAACACGAATGGCCGCCGTGTTGATGTGTCCAATTCCTTTTTTCTGGATGTTAATAGGGTTCTATATTTGGTCTTCTGTACCAAATTTCATGTTCTTATATTAATTTTAGTGATTATCGTATTTACATAAGATCTACAATAATAACGAGGGATTTTTTTTTATATAAGAAGATGATTAACGAAAAGATATTTGCTTTAAAAAAACTAATTTGCTAAATCCAGAATCCGTTATTCATCCGATAACTAAATTAATTCCTAATACAGAAGTTAATTTAAAATCTAACTGTTCCATAATTCAAACTTTCACAACCATAAATAATTCCGAATCTTGTTTTCATTTCCGAATTCAATTCGTGATGTTAAACATTATCAATTGTATATAGATCTCATCCTGCAGGATCCTACTGAGCTCCTGGCGGGTTACAAGCCGAAATTTAAACGTTCATCGTTCATCAAAGTTGATCGTACATTACGCTTTACACTGCGCAGCACATCGGCAGCGGTCGGCTTTGTAAACCAGTACAGAAGTCAGGAAATGAAAACATCTGGGTTGATATATAACGATCTAAAAGTTATTATATTTAATGCATTGATAGAAAGACGATGGTCGGGATAAATTATATTTTTTGTTTTTGTAACGTTTCGCTGATGAAGTCATCATCAAGATAAATTCGAGATAAATAAAATAATAACATTGAAATATTTGTCACAAAATTATAATAAAATAAAAATATCGAAGGCCCAAAATTGCGTAAAAAACCAAAACAAACACTATTAGATTCAGGCTTCAATTTAGAATTTTTCAATTTACACCCGTAATTTCCTTTTACATGAAAGTTACTATTATAATTATTCACGTAAAAATTGCTTAGATCCGATTTAAAGGTATTTAAAGTTGAATAACGGCGTCCATAGTTTCCATTTATGGTGAGTCAAATTTTAAAGGTCGTATTGTAGAAAATGTGAACGAAAACGTACCACAAGTTTCGTCCTAGCGTATAGCAATAACTCAGACGACAGATATCGTTAAAACGTTTCGGTACAAATAAGTTTTAATGGGAACTCCCTTTATTTTTGTAATCTCTAAAATGACATGGAAATCAATTTTGAAAAAAAGTACTAAATTCCATTATAAAAATTGGGGGTTACCAATTTAAAAAAAACCAAATCCCAATTTATAATGAAATTTAACACTTTTTTCAAAATTGATTTTCATGTCATTTTAGAGCTTACAAAAAGGGAGTTCTCCATTAAAACGTATTTGTACCCCCAACGGTTCAAAAGTTAGCTATTGCAACATTTTAGGTGTGACATCCATTATTTTATTCCTGTCAAACGTTTAATTTTCTGATCTTTAAGTGACTATAATTCATAAACTGCTAAATATTTAAAAAAAAATACACAATAAAACTTTTGATTTGAATTAAACTTTTAAAAATATTGTTTTACACCTAAAAAAACCATAAAATTCAGGGTGTTTCGTAATAAATTTCAAATTTGACGGTCATATTTGAAAATAGCGGATATTTTTAACACTTTTACAAAATGGATTTTTAAACTTCATTAAAAAAAAGGATGGTTCCCCATTTAAAGCGCTTTATCATATTTATAATTCAAAAGTTAACTATTGTAACATTGTAGGTGGGAGACCCAGTAAACACGAAAAACTTGTTAATGGATTTTTAATGCATGACAAATCCTTCATTATACAGGGTGTTCTGAAACTGGCTATTTAATTTCGAATTACACAGATCAAAATGAACAAAAAATTTAAAATAACATTTAACGAAATCCGCTTCACTATCCGTCATCAGTCATTTTGTTCTTTAACAACAAAATTATAACTCCAAAAATAGTTAAGATATTGAGTGCAGATTTGGTATTACCATTTTATATGTTACGTTTTACAAGTTTAACAAACAAAAAGATCTAAAAAATATATTTTTTAAAATGGCGGCCGCTTAAAACTTTTAACCTCAAATATCTACAAAACCGCTAACTTTAAAACAAATTTTAAACAGCCACCATTTTGAAAATTCAAAAAAACCGACATTCTGTATGTCAAAAAGTAAAAATAAGCTGAAACACCACAAAAAAGACAATATTTTGAAAACGGTCCTGTTATTTTTTTTTTAAAGTTGTTAGATGCATCGTTTTTAGAGTGAAAAAGCAGACCTAAATGATGTCTCACATGACCTACTAAAGTTTTGAAATTTTACATGAACCAATAAATGTTCAAATGATCCAAATTCCCCGTTTCTATATCTAGTAAAACGCCATATCGATAAATCAGGGGGGATGTATCAGGAGGGGAGCCGTAAATCCAAGCGTTATGAGAAATCCAAACAGTATTGACATTATTTTATGGTCTCAATGATTCATTTATTTCGTTTATTCTATGGTGATGTTCTCACTTAAACCCGATAAATAAATTCCAGGTTGACATGTTTCTTTATCACACTGGTCACTATGTTGTTGCAAATGTTTATAAAATAGTGTATTGGTAAATAGTAACTTATAAAAACACCAATATGTTTACTGTATTTGGTGACGCTGATTTATAGGACAATAAAGTATAAATCATTGTTTAAATCACTATATTTTACTTTGTAATGAGTTCTTGAATAAGTGAAGGACTGTTTGGGATGAGTGGGAAGTGTTTTTATACAGTCTCATAACAAAAATGTTAGTGGGCTGCAGAATCGAGAGATATATATTATGATTGATTAAATTTTCAGTATGTATTATTTTTTTTAATTTAAATTTGGTACACTTTTTAGATCCATTGAGATACTTTCGTTACATAAATAAATAGTTATGTTAAATCGTTAATCGAGCTTTAATAACAGCGTTCAATGTAAACTTTTTCGTGAATTATTACCGAGTAGTATTTTTGCTTGCGATTTTTCATTAATATTCACATTTCACTTAAATTTGAATGAAATTGGTAGCGCAGATTTAGAAAAAAAAAGTTATACAAAAAAGTGATTTTGCTTCACTGACGACTTTTGCCTGTCTCTCTAGCTGTTTCTCTGTAGTTTTAATAAATACAATAAAGAGATTTTAATAAATTCCATATTGCCTTATGAATGCTTTAAAATAAGTTTATTACTAAATTACTTACGTCTTAGCAATCTTGTGTTTAGTATTTATTTATTAATATTTCATTACTGTAAATATTTCATTACAGTACATAATTTACAGTATAAGTCGACTTGTACTGCAGTACCAAACATTTTATGTTTATTTATTTTTGTGAAATGTGTATCAGTATGTGTGTAAACGTGTTGTTTCATCTGGTGATGGTATATGTTATACCGAAACAGCTGTAATGAAATATTAATAAATAAATACTAAACACAAGATTGTTAAGACGTAAGTAATTTAGTAATAAACAGATTTTAATACATTTCGTAGTTAATTTTGACTGCTCAGGTCTAGATTTTTAGGTTCTTTTCTCAGTTTATAGATACAGCGTTTTTACCTATGTGGGTATATTTTGACCATTTAGGAATGTTGAGGAAGGAAATTTGTGCAATGATTTTGCAGTGTTTAATTATGTGGAAGTATGACAATTCCCAAACTTTGAAAATCGAAAACGTAAGATGAAAACACTGTGCTTTTAAAAGTCTCTGATATACAAACTTTCCAATCAATTTACCTTTAACTTATTATTTTATAATACTGTCGTAGTCTTGTTTCACTTAACATTTCTACACATTCTTATCAGTAGATCTCATTAAATCACACACATTTATGTAGATTAAACAACACATATGGCGTCTAATGTCTGCATAAATTCAACTGAAGTAGTAAAATGTAAAAGTTTCTCATTCCACACAACTGTTGTTAACAGGAATATGTAAAATGCGTATTGAGTGCGTGCGTAGGTGTGCGCAATGAGTCATTCACATATATTACGTGCCATGAATCGTAGTGTTACACCTGCGCCAGATAATTCAGTTACAAATCATGCGGTAAATGTATTTCTTCACTTCAGGGCTTAAAATATGTTTGTTTTATACAATGAAGTTTTGAATTTTAATTTGATTTTGTAATACGCAGCAGTAATGTGACACTTATTATAATTTCATGTAGCGACGATGTGTGATATCTGGCAACATTTATGAACATCATTAGAACTGATTTTGAGAAATTGTAATTTTATGGTTTGTTCTTGTTACTCTCAAATTTTTAGTTAATTTTTTTTTTGTAATCTGGAGATTACAGACACAGAAAGTCTAATTAAAATCGATTTCTTTTTTAGTCTAAAAACAAATGTATTTAAAAATACTTAATATTTGAAAAAATTAATTGAAATACACTTACATAGTAAATTTCACTTCATTTTTCTTGAACACCGCCGACGATCCGAAATTACTTTTTGAACATCAAAATGGATATTTCTGTAAATACTATTTTTTTTGTACTACTGTATATACATGTAATATAAAACACCAATAGACATTTTTCGTACATAAGCAAATATTGTATTTGTTGTTATTAAATTAAATTACAACAGATATTTTTATAGTACAAAAAATCCTTACGGAATTTAAAAATTTTTTTACTATAATATTTAAATTGTGGTCATAATTTAACGGTAGGCCTAATTATAATCAAATACTTATTTTTACAGATCACTCTTCATAAACAATCTGCTATAACGTACTAGAATAAATTAAATTATATATAGGCTATATATCTTATACATGGGGGGGGGGGTGAAAAGTAACTTTCAATATTGTAGACTTTCCATCCATGTATTTGTATCGGAAGACAAAGTTCTAGTACTCTCTTGTTTTATTTTCATATTTTGGTACGTATTTAAGCACATTTTAAATTTCTTGCTAGTCGATCGTTGCGTAAAATTTCATTTATTTGAATTTTGTTGTTCTTGTTGAAATTTTTTGTATACCTTTTTTGCACACGTGTTTGAGTGATCGTAACATTTCATCAAAATTTGATCGAAATCAGTAGAGACGATTTTGAGAATTGAAGTCTTACAGGTTAAATTTTAGCCTAATTTAATAACAAACGTTAAAAATATACAATACATCTATATTTTAAACATAAAAATCGGTTCACACGTTTTGGCTTGTAAATAACTACTCAGATGAGAGAACTACACCATGTCAAAAATCACACCTTTGTTCAATAAGTGTAAAAATATTACATGATTTTTTTTTTTTAAATCACATGACTTTCTCTATGTTTCAAATACTTGAGAAAATCTTTTAAAAATCAAAGTTAGTTCATGTCTAATTGTATAGACAGGATGCTGCGATTTTTATTTGATAATATTGAACTCAGCTGTTTTGATGGCGTAGACGACGAACACCGGTAAATTATTAGGTGAAATAGTGAAAAGCAGTTTTTGCACGTCCACCTTCCTCCGGATAGGTCCTAACCTAACCTAACCTAATCAAACCTAACCTAACCTATACTCAACTTCATGAAAGTCTGGGTTTCAGTGTCTGGTTTATTCACAGAACGGCTAGGCTTACGTGCGTGTCCGTAAACTTACGATACCGATTGGGACAAACGGTAATCCCGGTGGCATCTAAGGTTCCTATTGGAACCTAAACCTCAACCAAGAACCTAACCGCGGTGATCGCTGTTCACAACCGAAGTGAAAATCTTTTCAAAGGAATGTAAAATCTAGGTGTTAACAGGGTGTATTGTTTGGTTAGTCGTACTAGTTTTTTGAAGAAACATTCTTTAACAGAAGATTTTTTTGGGTTAAAGTGAATTTAATTATTTAATTATAAATATTTTTTCAAAGATTGCGTTGATGGTTTATTTTCACTTTTTAAATGACGCTGAATAACTGACATATTTTATGACTTGGTTTTTATTTGCTTTTAGGAATGGAAAGTTTGAGCAATGTCTTTGAACTGTTTAATTATTTGGAAGTATGAATATTCTCAAACTTTAAAAACTGTGACCCTGAGATGATAACACTGTGCTTTTAAAATTCCCAGATGTAAAAATATTGCAATCAAATTATCTTTAACGAATTAATAGATTTTTCGTTCCTCTGAATACGCCACAAATTTCAACTTTTTTTAAATAGGTTAAAAAATGTATCAAATTTTGGTTAAATGTAAACTGTAAGGACGGAAACAAAACGTATTGGTCGCCATTTCTCTAAAATATGTTTGTTCGTCAGTTTTGGGTATAAAACAAAACAAACAGCCGTGTTTAAAATAAGTTGAAATAAAACGTATTTTCTCAAAATCGACTCTACAGATTTTGTTGAAATATTAGTCAAATTAACGACCCAAACTTTTGGAACAATTGGTACAAAAACTAAATGAAAGTTGACCGCAGTCATTTAAAGTTATATTTTAAACAAAAATAAAATGTAAGCTAAGGATGAATTTAAAGTTTTTTAAAGATTGCATCCATGGTTTATTTTCTCTTTTTAACTGACATTTTTATGACTTGGTTTTTATTTAGTTTTAGGAATGGAAAGTTTGAGCAATGATATTGCACTGTTTAATTATTTGGTAGTATGAATATCCTCAAACTTTAAAAACCATGAACATAAGATGAAAAAAAACTCTCCTTTTAAAATTCCGCTATGTAAAAATATTCAAATCAAATTATCTCTAACGAATTTAAAAAAAAATCATTAAATCAGATACTGTCAAAATGTTACAAATTATGAGGGCGTACAAAGAATCTTGTTTTTATAGATCACCTTTCAGAAATCATCTGCCGTAACGTACTAGATACACACAACTGTATTAAATAAAAAAAAAAATCCCAACCCGCAGAATGTATCCACCAAGACAATTGACAATAACGGACGCGTGGCGTGCAAACCCGGATGTTCTTTTCTTATCATCAAATATCATTGATTCAACATCTGTGCAACCGTTATAAGAAAGGAAGTGCATTGTATTATCTTTGATTTTATTTTGATTCCGTTACCTGACAATTGGGGTGCACGTGTCAGGAGTGTGCCCTCACTCAGGGGGGGCGTGTTCCCTAGACTCAAGTTTCAGGACGCATCTGGAGTGGTCTGTTTCCGGCACTTCTTTCACCTTGCATCCGGTCCAGCTACGACCTTTGACACGGCTGAAATGATTTTTAAAACAACTGTATTTGAGATTGTCTAGTTTAGTAAATGATTAACGATTTGTGGTAGAAATGTTTGTGTTTTGGAGTTTTTAAATTGTTTTGTAGCAGCCGTGTGTTGCAAATATATAAAAGGATGAAATTGAATAATTAAAAAAAAAATACAACATCCAATGAGCTTTGTGTTTAATAAAAATATACAAGAAGTAATCCCCAAACCAGAAATAAAACACAAACACAATTAACGTTAGAAAGTTTAATAAACTTTTATGTACGTTTCGGTAACATAGCCCTCAGGGGGGGATGTAATACAATATCATTCTCATCCGAATGAGGATATTACAGAAACGTATTACAGAACGTTAAACTTCCTAACGTTAATTGTGTTACTGTTTTATTTCTAGTTTGGGGATTACTTCTTGCATATAGATTGATTATAAGTTGATGTACAATAATATTATTGTATTTGTTTATTTTGGTGTTAAGTTAGGTTTCAGGTTCAAATTAATTCTATTATAAGACTGAAAAAAACAAACAAGAAAATTGAAAGTAATAAACAAAATTGTTAAAAAACATAACCTCAATATTTTTAAAAAATCAGCTGTTGATTTAATCTACAAGCCAGGGAAAAACTAGTTTCTGGCCTTTGTTATAAAGTGGCGTTTTCACAAAAACTGGGTAAACTTGTCTTTGAATAACCATAATTACACTTTAACCCAAAAAATCTTCTGTTAAAGAATGTTTCTTCAAAAAACCTAGGACGACTAACCAAACAATTCACCCAGTTACACTCTGTTAACACCTAGATTTTACGTTCCCTTGAAAAACAAAAAAAACTAAATTACGTTTTTTCAATATGTGTAAATCAGAAGCAAGTGTAACTCGGACTAATAATTTGTCTCCTTTAGTTACACGCCATTTACTTGCCCCATATGCAGACTAGTTCTATAAATCTCATTTCATATGCTCTACCAAATCTTAAGTTCAATCTCAGAATACAAATGAGTTGTGTGTTAGTTTTCAAGTATTTTCCAATGCAAGGCCTTGACATTTATGTACGAAATACAAGTTAGGTGTCTGAAACAATTAAAATGAAGCCTTGAAGTTAGGTTAGGTACGCCTAGCTTGGGTCGCATAACTTCACGTTTAAAATTAATAACGGTATACAGATGTTAGTTTAACAGGTGAGAAGGAGTGTGAGTAATGAAGAAATTATATGGATACTTTAGGAAACAATGTTTTGTAATCTTCCATTCAAAAGAAAATTTAAAAAAAACTTCTGAAATAAATATGGTGTAGGATATTATTTTTATACTACTACTATAGATGAGATAATAGGCTTACAAAAGAATCTACCAGTAAAGAATTGTTTGAAAATTTTGATAAATTCAGAAACTGCACCAGAGAACTCTCAAAAGGGAAGCTCTATGAGTGGTCAGCAGGATCAGGAACTCTTTAGATTTGTCGCTGCATAAACCAAACGAAATCAATTGAAAATCTTAAGCTTCATGCCAGGACGCGCTTTTAAGAAATATCTGATTAACATGTGATTAATCCAGAGCAGCTTGAAATGCAGACTCTGCAATCAGCACTTGAAAACTGCATAACACATACTTATGAAATGTTAATCATTAGAGAGAACTAGCGATCTTCGGTTCAAATGGAACTCATGAAGAAAAGATAAGCGATAATGCTAGCCAAATTCTATACCTAACCAATGGTATAAAATAAGCTTAGTAACGGATCAAGAAGTATACAAGAAATCTTATATGCTGAGATGTCTGGGGGTAAAACCCGCTTTCAGAACTAATAATCATGATTAATTCAATTAATATATATATATATATATATATATATATATATATATATATATATATATATATATATATTGATGTTTAAATAGAACTTAAATTCAATATACTTTTGCTATTAACGCTATTCTTCAACTTAAATCGTGTTTGTATAAATTTATGTTTTATTTTTTGGTTAGGTTAGGTTAGTTTTTGGTTTCTTATGTTAGGAATAATTCTTTTTTGTGTCAATTATTCGTAAACTGTTATATATTTTTACTTGAGATTTTGCACACCGATTTGGGTCATTAATTATCATACCTCATCAAAATTTGAACGAAATCGGTAGAGTCAATTTTGAAACATTATGCTACGTGTTTTATAACAGCTGGGCGTTTGTTTTTACCGACAACTGACGAAAAAAGAAATTTTTGAGAGATGGCAACCAATACCTTCTGTTTGAGTCCTTAGACGCTACACATGATGAAAATTGGACCAAAACCTAACCTAACCTAAACTATTTGTATTTTTTTAAAAATTTTTACGCCAGCTACCACAAAATTTTTACTTGTCGAAAAGTGAAAAATAAACCTCACGAGATATGGAGATAATATGCTCAAATACAAAATTTGATTAAAATCGGTCCACGCGTTTAGGCTGTACGGCGGTGCACTCAGAGAATATAAAACTAATACGCAATAAAACTCGACACGAGTTTTTAAACCTATCGTATAACTTTCTCTGAATTATGCGTGAAAGTAAAATAGGGCAAAAATCGAATAATTAATTGTTTTGTAAACATTAAAACTTTATCCGCACCTATGTTTGATTAAAAAAACTTCAACATTCTTTGTTCATTCTGTGCCTCACTTTCGTCCTCATGAATCTACTCTATTAAAAACATTTTTAAAGCACAAGACTTAAATCGGATCCTACATAACCTCAAAACGTCTACGCGTGCGAGTTGCACTATCTAAAGTGACAAACAGCGCATGCTGCTTTCTGTGTGTACCCGGACTAATTACTATGTAAGAAGGACCATTGTGTTAGACATATAGTAAATCAATATAGCATTGACGTAATTAATGTAGAGGGACTTGATTGAGAAATACGTTAAACACAGTGTTAATTATTGTAACATGTTCTTAGTAAAGGTCATGTTAAACGGTGAGACAGCTTTCTTTCCAACAATAGGTAGTTAACTCGGGACCTACATGTTGCTTTTAATTTTCTATTTATCCTATATTTTCCCCCCGTCAGTCGTTATAGTATGGGAGACAGATTAGTATGGCCTAATGCAACTGCGTATGCTTTAAGGTTATGGTGAATACCCAATATAGAATTCGAGATTGCTACCGCCGTATGTGTGCCGTTGTAAACTCTATCACGGTTAATTTTGATCAGAATTTCATCAAATTTGGTGTATTGGTCCGGTTTTATTGTTGAACATGTTTTATAGCTGGAAAAATCGGAAGTGAATTTTTCAAATGACAGCCGATTTTGAAATGTTAAAAAATTAATTTAAGGATTCACAAAAACCTTTAGCGCGCTATACAGGATTTCACGTATATGAAAAAATTTCTATAAATATATTTTTTTTCATTCACCTTAGTTTAGTCGCAATCTACCATTTTGTTTTTTTATACTCACTGTAACTTAAATATTAAAAAGTTCAAATTTCGTAAAAGCGTTTTTTATGTTACGATTTATAAGTATACCAAATAGAAATACTTTATTTTATTAATTTTCAAAATGGAGATAGTTTAACAATTTTGTTCAAGTTAACAGTATTGAAGATATGGATGAAGTTTTAACGGTCGCCATTTTGAAACTTATGGAAAATAAAGTATTTCTTCATATTGATAGTCTAGAGCACCGGATATGCTTCAATAACTATTTGTTATCTTTGACTTACCGCCAGCAATCTTTTATTAGTTATTTTTTTCAGTTTATATTGTCATATATCTCTTTGCACTACACGTGTTTCGGACATTATCGTCCATTGTCGGGTGATAATACTTAATTAAAACATTCAACACAAAATACAAGTACCCACATAACGCTCACTGCACAAGAAACACTATATTTTATTTTACACTGATATCACCGCGCCGGCGCTACATAGTATAGTATACTATTAAAAAATAAATAAATAAAAAATAAAATAAATAAAAATAAAATAAAACTAATCAAGGATTGCTGGCGGTAAGTCAAAGATAACAAATAAAGTATTTCTGTTTGGTACACATGTAAAACGTAACATACATTATGCTTCCAAATTTGACCTCAATATCTTATCTATTTCTGAAGTTAAAAACAAAATGGCGGATTGTCATTAATCTAAGGCGCATTCGGAAAAACGTTACTGTACATTTTTCGTTTGTTGAGATATGTCATTGTAGAATCCGATTTGATGTTGAAGGTTTTTGTGACACCTTGTATATAGGGTGTTCAGAAAATTCTTGTTAAACTTTATTGTGGTTAGGTTAGGTTAGGTTGGGTTAGATTACGGTTAAAATGAAGAAAATTTTCTACTGAAATTTATCCGGAAACGCTTTTCCTGTTGCCCATTTTGGGTTTTTTGTTTCGAAAAATAATTATAACTTTTGAAATTATCAATATTTCAAGTCGAAATTTGGTATACGCATTTTTTTTGCAACGATTTATCAGTATATAAACAATAAAAACTTTATCTCATACATTTTCAAAATTATGTTCGTTTACATTTTTTGTAAAATTAACGATTTTTGAGATATCCAATATTTAAAATTTCAAATCGTCACTATTTTGACGATTTAATAATCTAAATCTTATAAACTTAGTTTAAAGATTAAGTTCTGATAAAAATATGTACACCAAATTTCGATTCGCAATATTAATAATTTCAAAAACAATAATTATTTTTCAAAAAACACAAATTCTCACGCAGATGGAAAACTATGCGTTTGTGGACATACGTTTATAGGAACCAATTTTCTGGTTAAAGAAAACGAGTTAGTAAAGATCATTTGATTTTTTTTTAAACTGGTTTTTTTTGTTACAAATTTATTTTGATCTATAACAAGTATTTATCAATACTACGTATTAGTTAGGAAATATAAACACGTATACTTAAATATTAAGAACTCAGTTCAGTAGTAATGAAATCTCTACCGAACTGCGCTCTCTGAAAACAGGTTGTTCAAATATTGCTGTAATGGTGATCGCACAAATGGTATATGGAGCTCCGAGATATCACCAAGAGTCATATATCAAGCGGATATCTGCCGGAGGCTGGAGTATTACTACCAAGGTTAACTCCTTACTAACTCCCGCACGGCGTCTGATTCTATTACGTGCTCAGAGTTCGGAATGAAATCGAAAATTAGAACGAGTTTAATGCTTTGAATAGTTCACGATTATTTATACAGGACGGGTTTATTTGATTGTTTTTTAATGTGATAAACGATTTGCTAATTCAAATTTCGGAATTAAATTGTGTGTTAGAAAGCGCGTTTATAAAAAATAACTGGTAAAAAGTATTTATTTAAAATATACAGCTTATGTGCATATACTGTAGTTAACTATAATTAAGCTGGATGGCCGTTATGGTATCTCCATTTTAAACAGCAATTTTTTATAAAATCTGAGTGGAAAGAAAAAATCAAGTTAAATATAATTTGTTCCTGTCGAAGTGCGGTGGTCTTAAAGTCTAAACGTATGCACAGATTTTAATGAAATTTGATATGGGGTTTTTTAACTATATCTAGAGACTATTTTGATATGGGAACAATGTACATAGTTAAAAAATATATTTAAATAAGGGCTTTTAAACTTGTTTCCCTTGTGCTAAAAACACGTTCTCAGCGTAAATCGAGATTTCAGATCAATTTAGTTTCATTTTTTGTTGTTTGACTATTTTATAA
Organism: Aphrophora alni; assembly: GCA_963513935.1. Taxonomy (NCBI): domain Eukaryota; kingdom Metazoa; phylum Arthropoda; class Insecta; order Hemiptera; family Aphrophoridae; genus Aphrophora; species Aphrophora alni. Next base: position 15,077,643 of record OY740771.1, read on the forward strand.
GAATTTTAATATTTCGTTACTTGAGTTTTTGGATACGATTTTGGTTCGATAATCATCACATTTCACTACAAGTTAAAGGAAATTGGTAAAAACAGTTTTGAGAAATTACTTTTTTTTTAACAATCCCATGACATAATTTTTTTTATTGGTATCTCACAAGCTGACAATTTTTGAGAGGTAAAAAATCATTTTGGGTCCTTACAGGATACATTTGTGAAAATTTTAATCAAAATATTTATAGCAGATTTTGAAAAAAAATCGTAATTTTGTAATTTTTATTTGTTAACCTCCAAATTTTAAGTTATCAAAACATTGAAAAAAATAGTCCCGAGATATTTTCAACGTTTGCCCAGATACGAAATTTTATGAAAATCGGTGGAAGCGTTTCGATTGTAGACACTGTACAGACAGATAGACATCATTCCTAAAACAAAGCACTAGACGGATATATTTCGAAATTTCACTTAATTTTCTCTAATACAGAGTGTTCAGGATATGTTGTGCCAAACTTTAAGTGGTAATTGTATTACTCAAAATAAAGAAAAAAAACATAAGTCAGAAAACGCTTCATTTTTCATCAGTCGGCCTTTTTTCCTTTTTTTAAATAATTAACGCGTTTGAAATTATTAATATTTCGTGACTTTAAATTGGTATACACATTGTTTTATGCAACGGTTTACTAGTATACAAAGAATCAAAGGTTTATTTAACAAATTTTCAAAATGGCGCCAGTTTACATTTTTTTGTAAAGTATTAAAGGGTTAAAGGGATATTCAACATTAAAAATTTCAAAAATCACAATTTCTACAATTTAAGAGAAAAAGTTTTGTTTCTGTATGAAAATGTAGCATGAAAAATGTGTATAGGAAATTCTCATAAAGAAAAACACAAAATGGCCGACAGATGGCAAAAAAAAGTTTCCAAACATTTGTTTAAAGGTGAATATTTTTATTTTGACTTATATAACCACCATTTAAAGTTTGGTACGACATTTGTCTGAGAGTAATCGGAAATGTAATAATGAAATGTTTGGTTTTAAAATTTAATTTAATAGCCTATCATTTAGGAAAACCAAAATGGCAGATAACTTACGAGACTTGGACATTTTTGTAAAATTTTAAAATTTGCATTTTTAAAGCCTTATTAAAAACCATTAAGATAGTTATATTAATATGTTCTTCCCTCAGGACTCATAGTGAGTGAGGGTGTGGGAATCACCGAGGAATTCCAGGAGATCTCCATCTTTTTTCATAGTGTTCGAATGTTCTCTTTCATCATTACTACTTGACCTCACTTGACCAACTCTTGTTCTCTTCAGACTTTGACGCTAGTATTCGAGAGATAGGGATCTTTATTTTATGTTGTTTTTTTTTAAAATTTTTATAAGGGGTTGATGATAGAGAGTTTGTTATAACATATTCTGGTTGTATATTTATGTATGCAAGTTTGTATAAAACTCCTAAACATCCGAAATCATAACGAAATACACAAAATAGTATGCCCTGCAATAATAAACTATTACACAAAAGAAATTATTATACATTGAAACATTGCCACGGTATAAATTAAAAAATTAAAAATATAAATTCCTTTAATCCCTCCACAGATAATTCAGTCTAAAGGATTAAAACCAAAAATGAAAGTTCCCGGTTCCAGACAAGGTATATATCACCCAACGTGTTGACAACATTTGAACCGTAACAAAACTAATTTGTACGGAACAACCGCCATTGTGCAAGTCAGTGCCAGCTCTGATGAGTTTACATCTTGTACACCGCCCTTTGGCTCTCTCACAAATCACTCCTCCGATACCGGTAAAACACACTACATAATTACAAGAAGACCCTCCTCCATTTCCGCTTAAACTTTGACAACATATAAATGTTTCTTGAATAACCCTGCGTCCAGAGGTTACTGGGGCACGTGGCTTCGACTGACGGACTGTAATTAGAAACACAATTGAATTGAATACCGTTAACATCCGTAATATTTAGTTTAATGGTTTAAAGTCTGACAGACTAGACGCTTAGGAAATAAGTTTGTTATAGCCTACAAAATATTCTTATGGATAGTTTCCAGTTTACATTCTTATTTTAGTTTTATTCCTTTCGACATTTTCACATACACGTGTTCTGGAGAAAATTACGTGATGAAGGAAAAAATGGATTTCAAGCTTTTCACGGATATGTTATTTTGAGATCCTTCAATCCAAAAAAGTGTTTTCGGGAATCATGCTTGTCTGTCATCTGTACAAACCCAAAGACGTAAAGCAATTTAATCAAAATTCGGTTTAAGGGATTATAGATCGTCGTCATCTGCAAGTAAACATCATTGCGGCTACAAAAATTAATATGGAATGTAAGTTTGGTGTAAGAGATTATAGATTGTCCTTGTCGTCTGTAATAGCACAATTGTTTCCACAAAAATTATTATGGAACATACAATTTGGTGTAAGGGATTATAGATTGTCGTTGTAGTCTGTAAGTAAGCACGATTGCTTCTACAAAGATTAATATGGAATATAGTATTTGGTGTAAGGGATTATAGATTGTCGTTAATGTTTGTAACTAAGCACGATTGCTTCTACAAAGATTAATATGGAATATAGTATTTGGTGTAAGGGATTATACATTGTCGTTGTAGTCTGTAAGTAAGCACGATTGCTTCTACAAAGATTAATATGGAATATAGTATTTGGTGTAAGGGATTATACATTGTCGTTGTAGTCTGTAAGTAAGCACGATTGCAGCTGCACAATTAAATGTGGAATATAGTATTTGTTGTAAGGGATTATAGATTGTCGTTAATGTTTGTAAGTAAGCACGATTGCAGCTACACAATTAAATGTGGAATATAGTATTTGTTGTAAGGGATTATAGATTGTCGTTAATGTTTGTAAGTAAGAACGATTGCGGCTATAAAAAATATTATGGAATATAAAATTTGGTGTAAGGGATTATAGATTGTCGTTGTCGTCTGTAAGTAAGCACGATTGCAGCTACACAATTAAATGTGGAATATAGTAGTCTATTTGGTGTAAGGGATTATAGATTGTCGTTGTCGTCTGTAAGTAAGCACGATTGCGGCTATAAAAATGAATATGGAACATAAAATTTGGTGTAAGGGATTATAGATTTACGTTGTTGTTTGTAAGTAAGCACGATTGCAGCTACACTATTAAATGTGGAATATAGTATTTGGTGTAAGTGATTATAGATTGTCATTGTTATCTGTAAGTAAAACACGATTGTGTCTACAAAAATTAACATGGAATATAAAAATTGGTGTTAGGTATTATGGTTGTCGTTGTCATCTGTAAGTAAGGAACCCTACATCTCTATGATGGCAATAGAGATTATTTTCAAATGTAATTTCGAAACATAACCTCCAAAGAAAGTGTTACGAGATACGGTAGGGCCGAGTCATCGACGCGAGCGTAGTGAGTGGAAGCTTCCCACATACAGTCAGACAACGTACAGACCTTTACCGTTGCACTTTGTAACTCTTGCTGGTCAACAACATCTTATCAGTATATGTTTGTGATAATACACGATTCACAGCTGTGTCAATGTTTGTTACATGACTAGTAACACGTTGGCCGATTCCTACTCCACGTTATCCGACATATATGTACAACTGGGGTAATGTGAGGCTCAGTACGTGGGTTCATGTTCAGAATGCGCTAGTGTTTGAGAAGTAGGAGAATATAATATGCCGCGTTGTCCTTGAAGTTACCAAAAATGGGTATTAGATGGCAGCACTATAGCGTCTAATTTCTGAGCTTCAAACCATATTGTGTAGACGGCAAACTATGGCGTATGTAAAACCAATGGCAGTAGTATCATTGCATTTACAATAATGATATATTGTAAGTATTGCCTGTTCCCTGATGCAATATTTTCCCCTGGGTTTTGGTGTTTTGTTCAAGTGTGTAGTAATATCTACTGTTACGTATTAATTTATGAACATTGCCGTGTCATTTAGTACGTTAAACAGTAGCTACATTATGTTTACGAGAATTGTTTATTGAATGTCATAAAATTTTCTTACCTCGTGATCTAAACAGTTATTTATTAATCTAAAATTAATTTTAATTATAATACAAACACAACTAATAAATGCAATTAGAATTAAATGGAGGAAAGAGGATGTTTTATCAAAAGGAAGGAAACAAGAATTTATGTTATTGCTTTTCATTGTAGATTAAGAGAAAGGGGTTTTCAGATTTAAAACCCCTTTAATGAGGCACAATTTTAGTTTTAAACAGAACAGCAAAATGATAATTATCTTCAAACATAATAACAATAAATTGAACTGGTTTAATTTATAGGAAAGGGACTTGTAGTAATTAATGTAGTGCATGTTTTGTCCATTAACAAACCTCAGGTAGCTTTCTTGGCTTTGCAAAATACTTCTCCTAGCAACGGTAACTATGCAAATAGGATATGCAGCTGGTCTATTGTGTGTGCTTTGCTGGCAGGCTGTTAGTAGTGAATGGAAGAAATCACGGGGTCCCGCCATAGAGACAGGTGGACGGATTCGCTACTGGAGTCTGTCCCTGCTTCTGTCATTCCTGTATAAACTGTATGTAAATTATGATAAATAAATAAAAATTTGTATTTACCATTTTGTTGTCAAATTATACGCGCATTTCGAGATACTAACTGAAATATATGTTTTGAGATTTTCAAGCTTAGAGAAGTGATTTTAAGAATGACGCCCTGTTTTCTGTGTTCCATGTCGTCTGCCGTCTGTACATTAAGTCTTACGACTTGATGTATTGTTATAAAATATCATATACAATTTATTTACTGAATACTAAAGAGTTTTCATGTAGGCTATTAATGTTATTGATTCAAATTTAATTTTTGATGAGGAAAGGGTAGAATTGAATATGAAACACTGTCACTCTTAGAAGGGCAATACCTTAAAATCAGTCCAAAATATTTCATTTAAATTTATCAAATTTTTAACCAATCTAACACTTATAAGAAACTTTGTATATTTCCAACCAAACAACTGAAAAAGATTGAAATGTATTTGGGGGATGTTAAATTCTAATTCTGAATTCCAAAATATAGAATATCACGAGTTTTATAATAATAGAATTACCAATTAAATTTTTTCACAAATGGCATTCAACACCCACCAATAAATAGTCAACCTCAACTATTTGATCGATTTTGACTGGAATTTTTAATCATTAATAATAATCATGTTTATTATAAAGACTACAAAAACTTAAAAGGCCTTTAAAAAATCGAATAATACTGGGTTTTTAAAAGTAAGTTAAAACTTTAAGTTGTGGTTTCGGTATTTGTTGTCCAATCCCTGAGAAAAACTCTTTATTGTACGCAGATATAATTGGGATTTATTAAAACATCAGCTGTTATTTTCATTGCTGTTTATGTGTTGCCATAGCAACGAGTTTTCTCATTGTTGTCTAATTTTGTTTTATTTGTGTGATAACTAATCACAATTACTTCTAAAATATTTTTTTTTGTTTTTAGTATAAGGATATCTTCAATTAATTTCAGCTCGTTAAATATTTTCTATTATGAGGGGGGGGGTCCAATATAGGCTTTTCCTTAGGACTTCCTCTTGTGCAATTTTGTTGTTGTCAGTTTTTCAATTTTATTTTCTTTTAAATAAGCTCTTTAGGGTAATGTATTATGTTTTTAATTGTTGTGGTATGTTTTATTGTGAATTTTGTATTTGTTATAGTGTGTAATCTTTAAATTATTATTATTTCAAACACAGGAATCTTGTAGGTGGTAAACTTGTTGTAGTTATCAATTAATTAATTGATTGTTTGTTTTATACCATCATGAATTTTTCACCATTATTAAACTTTTCACTTCTTCCCCTTGAAAAACGACTGTTCATTGAATGCGAGACTTAACGGTTTAAAAACAGGAAATATTTCGCCTAAACTTGAGCACTTTCGGCTTTCGGTTTAGCACTTTCGCTTAAACTTTTTGGACACTTTAATTTTTACTTTTTTACATGTATATTTACTTAACAGGTCGCTAAAATTACGAGGTATAAAGGCACGCCCTTATTACAACCAGCACCGTCGCCTTAATATTCTTTTGAATTGGAAACTTTGTAAGGATACAGATTACTTTAGAGTAAAAAGAAGTAATATTTATAATTCCTTATCGATAATAATAATAATAACAAATTGATTGATCAATAATTATTAAATTTTATCGGTAAACGACAGCTAACTTACAAGACTTTGTTGCTGAAAGTGAGTTAAGAATTATAGTTTTAGAAATTACTGAGGAAAGAATTCAATTCTTATTACATTGAAATTAAAGAAGGAAACAACTCTTAAGACAGGATTGTGTTGAAACTACTACCGTAACGACATACAGCTGCATTTCTTATTGAAGGAGACAAATAAAATCTTTAAGTAACACATTTGACGTAACTTTGAGCAGGATTAATGGTTCATATGTAACGGACTATACCACCCCTCCTGCCATCATTTGGCGCACGCCGGGTAGGCACGCGTGTTGAGAAATGTGGTGGGGGAGGTAAAAGCAGGTGGGCTCTCCCCATAGTGCACTCTCCCCCAACCTTACTGCACAGATTTCACTAACGCTACATCTCTCTGGACCGTTCTAACTATTATACGTTTCGAAAACATTTGCTATCCGTATATACGAAGATTTATTCGAAAAAAAGGTTTAATGGCAATATAGTTATAGTATGATGATGCTTGTACTGTAAATAAGTTGATGAGTGACATCATGGTACTTACCCAGCCCCTATAATGTAATGTAATCAGATTCTCTAAATGTAATGCCTAAAAGTTGTTTGTTGGGTCTTGTAGGAAATATTAAACTGTATTAAAAGATGAAGAAGTTTTTCCAATACTTTGTTTAAAACATTTGTTACACAGACTTTCTGTATTTAGTAATATTGTATATTATTACTTTATTGGCGTCGATAATGTTGTGCATATCGAGTGGTCAATTTGAGTGAAGACATCAACATTTCTCGAAAAATAAGCATGGTACGAAAAAAATGTCAATTAGAAGTTAATACTTTTCAGGGTGCCATTCACTCGTGCTAAATAGACGCCCTTTTGAGGGAGGCACATAGGTAAATTTGAGATCTTAAATGGGAACACCCATCTTTATGGGAAAAATAAGAGTTTTATTCAAACATTGGTTTAGATTCGTGGCAATTTCCTCTGTAATTGCAAAAACGTAATTTATCAGTTATTGCACGAAATGCACGTGAATTTTAATAACTCGGTTTGGCTTTATGACCAACAATTATTACGTCAAACAAATATTAGTCACAGAGAAAATTAAAAAAAAATCTGCATTTAAATAATCTTTTCTTGATTGTTATTTGAAAAATTACAGCAGTTTTGATTTTGCCAATTATAATTATCATTTTTTTCACTCGGTTGATTTCTTTGCCGCGTAATGGTAATTAAATGTCTAGGAAAAAAACATCCCTACTACAGCGTCATCTACGACGATCAGATCATTTTAAAAATAAAAGCTTCTTTCCATTGTTGCATCATTTTGTAACAAAACATGTTGATATTACTTAAAAAACTAAACTTAACTAATATCCGCCAATTGAAGCGCCATCTATCCCGAATCAAAAACATATCAGACAAAACCTACGTATTTTGTAGCGTAAAATCCGAATCAACAATAAAAAATGCTCAACATTTAACATTACTATATGCCCCCCTCTAAAGGGGGAGACAGGTTGGTCTAATGTAAATAACCGCCACAAAAATATTAACTTTTCATTTGGGACATTTTTTTTATCCATGCTTATTTTTCGTCTTGTTTTTACTTATTTACCACTAGAAAAGTCTCCACTCACGGTCACTGTTTAAACCTAGCATGCCATAAATATATATGAAGAAGTTTGCTTATTTTGACATTAACAAAAATTAATTTTGAATTTCAATATAGGAAGGACTACATGAGAACACTTATACTTCTTTATAGCTTAATAAACTTTCGTATCCTGAGGTCGTGAAACGTGAAAATCGGAAAAAAATATAAGGGTAATTTTTTTGGTAAACTTTGTATACTTGGTAAGTAAAAACGAAATAAGCACAAAACAGTTCAACAGATTTCGAAAAAAGAATAGAAGGGTTTTTTGTAGCATTTGAAAAAAAAAAAATGAAAAAAAAAAGAATATCCGTCAACCGCGTACAATGCAAAGTTGATTTTATATTAGAATGTGTGAAAACATACATAACCTATACGAAAATTCTAATCTATTGATCATTTAATTTATTTTAAAACAAACAATTGTATAAGTTTACATCAAATGTACGTATTTCGTTCTTTCCAAGAATATTATGTTCAATATATAAAAGTTAACTGAGAATGATTTTAAACATTTTGAAAGGCCGCCATGTTGAAACTTGAAACAAATTTATTAGGTTAGATGTATTATACGAGAGTTTTGTCATGTTGACAATATTTCAAGGATGGGTGACAGGTTTTTTTTAAGAACTCGAAGGAGATATATTTATACAATTTTTAACAAAAAGATATTTTTGTAGTCCTCAGAAAATAAAAATAAAAAATTTCAAAACTCAGATGTTTTGGCATAGCTTACAAATTCGTTAGCGGCTTTGACCTATTTTTGTGATTTAAATTAACGTTTTGTTACAACAGATATGTTTAATTTATTGATCTAAGTACTTTTTATTTTTTTACAGTATTTTAATTTTAATGGTTAAAAAAAATTTTAAAACATTTACTTTTTGAATTTATCTAAAATTTAGTTACCATAGAAACCATAAGCAATCAGTTTTAACAATTCTATACTGAAATAGGTTACGCCTAACTCCTTAGAGCTTTACTTTTATTGAGGACGGGTATAAATCCCGAGGAACCCCTAGCTGCGTCTACACCTAATCTCATGTAGTCCGGAGTTATATCTCTCTCTTTTATCTTTCTACAGGTCTCTCTTTACCAACTCTTATTGTAAACCCAGAACGAATACAATATTTGGCAGACAGTTTTATACCATTAAATTGTAGTTACACGGGCTCTGAGTGGTAAGTGGCAACCCCGAAGAATCCTAATTACATCTACACCTGTTTCCCTGTAGTCTTCAATTAGAACCATCTCTTTCATCTGTACTTTAAGGTTTCCTTGACCAATACTTGAGCTTTTCCTACTCCGACGCTATTAGAGTGTTCGAGAGTTAGTGGGTCTTTATTATATCTTCTTTTCTTCCTTTGTTTCATAAGGCGATAATAACAGAGAAGTTTTTCGCCCAACAACAGAACAAGTTAGGATTGGTCTATAACCAGCGTGAAACATTTATGAATAAGTATCCAAAGTCTTTTAATATTTGAAAATATAAAGTTTTGTTTTATGAGGTTTTGCGAGTAAGCATGACATAATTATTTTGAATATATGTCTTTTGAAATGGAGTGAAGCACTAAATGATTTAAATTAATACATGTTTCTTTTTAACTTCGAGGTAGTGTTTAAAACATTGATAGAAACAAATCTCCAGATAGTTTAACGACAACCAAATGGTTGTTTCATAAAGAAATGTAAGTTTATAAAAGAAAAACTCTGTTTTATAAAAATATAAAGTTGTAAAATTTTTTATAAGTTGGGCTGTAAATTATTAGTTATAAATTAGATTAAATTATTTATTTATGAGGACTAGAGTACGTCAATCTAAGCTTATTTATAGTAGACTACACCACAAAGACCTATTAGAATGGCAAGCCAATAGCTGTACTTTCAATGAGTCTCAGGTGAGTTTTCAGTTAAATAGAATGAACAATTTGTTTTGGGCGCATATATTCTCAAAATGGCTCTACCGATTTTGTTCAAATCTCTGTAAAATAAAAAATGGATAATAAACGTGATGTGAAAATCGCAAGTAAAATAACAATAAAAATAAGAAGTAATTAGACAAAAACAAAAATTAACCTCGACTGTCATCATTAAAACTTTGGTTTTAGTCAAATATGAGTTATTTTGTTAATGAGAAATATCTGTCTGTCTAGTGTCTTCAAATCAAACACAATTTTTATGGAATGTGTTCTTGTGTTTATTTTTGATACTGTAACAAAATTACAATATATTGTTATGTAATGCCTTTTAAAAATAATGTTTCTTTATTCGTGTTTTATCACTAATTCTATATTTATTTTAAAAATGTTTTTGATTCGTAGCAGTTGAAGAATAGACGCGAAAACAGCTGATTGTAGGAAGGATAACGTCCGTCACACCTGTAGCCTATAGTACAATACTGCACCTGGTCTGATCCTTCCTTACAATGCCAAATCTATTCCTTTAGAAGTCCGCAAGTTATGTCAATATAGTTCTGTACATAGAAGATGAAAATTGTGTCAAAAGAAAGATTTCGTATCTGCAAACAGCGTTCTTAGATTTTTATTTTAACACCATATTCTCTTCTGTAAATAAAACCTAATCTTTAGGGCTTTCATTTATGATTACAAAAACACGTAAACAAGTTTGAATTATAAAAGGTTGATTGTAGTTATTTCCTTTCTAAAGTTAGTTTAGGATTATCATATTTTTTAGACAAAATGAATAAAATTAAAGTGAACGCATTTTCTAAAAATAACTCAAATTTTCTCGTAATATATTTATTTAAAATATATAGTTTTTGTTAATTTATGGTCAGAATTAATTAATTTTCTTACATATAACTTAAGAAAAGTTATATGATATGTAAAAAAAAATGATGTACAGTTTTTGAAATAAAATTTCCCTTTTGAGGTGGTTACATGTCCTGACGAAAATGTCCTGCGACCCCTCTATTGGGTTTTAACCTGTTGGGGCTGCTTTTGCAACATAATTAATTTTGTATTTTATTTGTTGTAAAAATTGTTGTTGTTGCAATAAATGTATTCAATTATTCAATTATTTAATTATTCTCTGTTCACGTGCTCTATAGAGTCCAAACTAGTTGACATATTTTGTCCTATTTATTGTGTAATCATATTTTAGTCATACCTGCAAGAGCATTTTTTCGATATATTTTATTTTAGCTATAATAAGGCTAAAACTTTGAATTTGTTTAAATTTGAATTCAAAGTCATTTCGATAAAAATATTCTAGTATATAAACTTCAAGATCAAAGTTATAGAATAACAATTTAATCATTTATAAAACAGTAATTAGACCAGCGATGACCAGCTGAGCATTGTAAAGGAAAATAAGAAGAACGGTTTTATTAATGATGGGAATCTAAACAAAGGCTTTGTTCCTTTAAAAAACAATCAGGGATGTAGTAGAAAAATGTCAGATATTATCAGAATAGCGGTGAAATTAGGTGATGATTTTTTTTTTTTTACAGAAACGATATCAAAACTGCTCGCAATTTAATTACCTTTAAAATGAAATTAATTACCAAATTTTGAATGAAGTAGTCTAAAATTATTCAAGTATCATAATAGTTCACGAATGAAAAGTCTTAGCTTGGTAAACAGTTTTTATAGTAATGTGTGGTTAGCACATAGAGTTCCCGTTACATCGATTTTAGTCTTTGCAATTAGTATTCGATACCAATCATTAGTTCCCAACTTTAACTCGCAATGTTGGATTAACACCAAAACATTTTGAACACTCACTGGAATTTGATCTGGATAAAGTATTCTTTCTTAAAACAATAGAGCATTTCTTCGAGAATTCACAATTTAGAGAGCATTATTTATTTTTAAATAGAAATTATATCCTTCCGATCCTTAGAATTCAGGATTTTTGTTTTGTTTCTTTTGACATAGCGGTGAAATTAAGTAAGTCAACTTTTTAATATTTTACAGAAACTCAATTTAATTATAACTCAAAAAAGTTATTTACCAAATTTTGAATGAAGTAGTCGAATAATATTCCTGTCCATTACAGTTCATGAAATGTCTAAGTTTGTTAAAGAGCTTTCCATAAAATACCCGCTATCGATATTCTAGTCTTTGCGATAAATATTTAATACCAATCATTAGTTCCCAACTCACCTCGCAATTTCGGGTAAACACAGTAACATTTTGGGCTTTCAATGAATTTAACCCGAATAAAGTATTTCATACATCCTCGCAAATTTACCACTTAGAGAGGTTTGGTTATTATTAAAATAGAAATTATATTCTGTCGATCCTTAGAATTCAGCGTTCTTAAGGTACGAATCAGGCAGAAATGTTAGGGTGACGACTACCTCCGAGGATGACAAACGAGGGGCGAGTTCCCTCCAGTTAATTTTAAGTTGCGTAAAATAAGGAGAAATCTGATCTCTGCAGCTGTCTGCAATTTTTCCACTTTCTTATTGAAATGTAAAGATGTACTGTTGTAAATTAACAGTAATTCTTTCACAAATATGCAGACTATAGTTTGTAGGAAGCTCAAATATTCAATTGTCAATATTACCTAATAATATTTAGAAATTAATTAGAGGGAAATCATTGGTAATTTAAAACATCCATTTGACGTATTGATTTTTGAACTTTTAAGAATTATTTTTCTTCCATATTTTTAATGACTGAAATAAAAAGTAAGGTCAATAACTGAAATAACAAGTAAATTCTTACGTGCTTGTACAACACATTTTGTATGCTTTCCTCTGGGGCTCACTTTAGTGAGTACATTCTTGGCAATCCTGAGGTGTATTAGCTGGATCTACGTCTTTGTTGTTGTTGTTTTCAGTTATCTTCATCTTTCATCTCTTCTATCAGGTCTCACTTGACCAGCTTTTATTCTCTTCCGAATCTGTCGCTATTTAGATTATTTGAGGGTTAGAAGTTTTTATTTTACGTTCGTTTAATTTTTTATAAGGGGATAATAATCGAGGCGAAATTTTTTTTTTAAATATGCATCCAATATTAAGTTTTTACGGTATAAAAAACACTATTATTGCAAAAAAGTAGATATTTTGAACAGTGTATCACCAAAATTAAAGGAGAAAATACGAATTGTCTCAAATTTAAATCAGGTACTAACCATATATAATGGATTACCTGTTGAGATTTTTAGGAAAATCGGTTAGAAAATATAAAAATTGGGGCTAATTTTCAACATTTCAATATATTACTCTTTCATTTTCCTTACAGGTCTATCTTTACCACCTCTTGTTCTGTCGCTATTAGATAATTCGACTTTTACAGGATCTTTATTTCACTCCTTTTTATTTTAAGGTGATGATGACTTGAAGATATTTTTACATTTAAAAACGTCACTTCGTTCTGCTTTCTCCAAAAGATACTGCACACTAAACGTCTTGTTTAAAATTAAAAACTCTAAATTAATTAACTTAATCAATATCCACGATTCTATTTTAAGCCTAAAAAATACACCGTTACAAGCCACGCGTACGGATTCCCCTTACTGTTGTTATAAAAATTATATACCTATTGAAAATAACAGGGCGCGCTCTAATTTACTTGTTATCGTCTGTAGGCTGACACCTGAATCCAGGATTCCAGCTTGCACGCAGCAGATGTATCCTCCCCCCCCATCTAACAAACACTTTCCTATCCAAAGCAAACACATTTATACAACGTATGCGATGAAAGACATTTGATCTCTTTTTCAAACCTTTCTCCCACATGTTCGTTATGCGATAACTTTTGGGACCATTTATATCAGTTCTAACCCTTTCGACACCTGGAGTTTGGAAAGCTATGAACTTTCACGTGTGCCTTTAAAAAAGAAAAGATGTTACTTTATCGATATTATTTGCCTACTATATTTTTAATTACGATATATAATAAGACATAATAAGGTATCGATTTTGTAAATGTGTTCGATACCTGGCTTTGGAAAGCTATGAACTTACACATGTCTACAAATCAATATTGGGCATCTTGCCATTAATTGCCTATTGTAAATAATTATTAATATTAAGTTCTTAATTATAAAATTTCTAATTTTTAAATTGTAATTATTTTGATCTATATCGTGGAAAGCCGATGTCTGTGACCATAAACTGTCCACCATCCTATTTGAGTAATTTGGTACAATGTCAACGTTCTGTAATGAAAATAAGTCCTCTAGAGGTTCCAATTTTGGTACGATTTTGTATGTGGTCAGTATTTTACGTACGACTGGACAATTTTGTTGACGAGAATAATCGTACGTATAACCTTAAGAAATGAAACTAAACGTCTTCGGATGACCTTCATAAAAGTAAAAGTTGATTCATTAAATAAAAATTAACAATGTAACTCTTATAAAAATTAAATTTATTAAAACCGGCGATTAAGGTTTGGTTCAAATTTTACTGAAAATTGCAGAGCTAAGTTATTGTGACAAGTAAACGAAAATTATGACTCAGGAATAACAATCATAATTGAAAATTCAATTCACGCTGAGGCACATGTATCCTCAAAGGCTCATTTCCAATAAGTAATAGTTTCACGATCCCGAAGGACAAAATTTGTATCTACACCTTTTTCACGCAATCATGAGTTAGAGATACCTCTCTTTTTTTTTCTTATCAGGTCTCTCTTCATTAGATGTGTTTTTGTTTTTCGACCCTGACGTTAGGGGCTTTTCGAGAGCTAAATTAGGGGGTCAATATTTAATTTTTCTTCTAATTTCGTTAAAAAGCGATAGTGACCGAAAAGTTTTTAGCCTTTAAACAACTTTAAACAAGAAAAAAATATGGCGCAAGTGAATTTAGCTTAAGCAGTGTTTTTAGTAAATATATAACTTAAAATAAATTAATCTTTGTTACGTATATTATTTTAGAAACTTTATTTCGGTAATTCTGGTGAATTATATTTTTAACAGCAGCCTATTTAGTTTTGCAGATGAATTTGTGAAAACATCGCTACCCCTTAACGTTTGCGACCGCTACTCACTCCAATTTTTACAAGAATTAATTACATTACTGATTTTATTATATCAGAGACTTTAACGCTCCCATTATTTTGCATTATATAAATGACCACATTAACAATTTACACGTTTACAGTAATTACATCATACTATCCTGTATTATTCTGAGGCACATTAATTTTAATAATAAAACCAATAAAGTGTAATTAACCGAACGTTAGTTAGATGATCCTTATTCAATTAGTATTAAAATGATATATAAGTTGCAGAAGTAAGATATCTTTATTTAGTAACCGTTAACGTAAGCCTCTTACTTCAAGATTAACGTGTGGAAGTACTTTAAGACTCAGGTCTCAGTCGACAGGTTTTGGCCATGTACCATCTTTAGGGATTACTTCTCTCGGAGGATTATTTAATCGAAACGTTTCATTTAATTGTTGTTAATGAATTTATTGTTGTCAAAGGATTTGGAGATTTTTATTTATTTTTTGTAACAGGAAGTAATGTTTCAGAATAGTTTAAATTCTGTAACAAATTTGGTGTTTCAGGGGTAGCGATAGTTAGGAAGATTCCTTAGTAAAATCAGAATTTTCCTGGATTTACAAGTACTGTTTGTGATTTAATTTTAATCGGTCATTTAAAAATAACAATTAACAATGAGTAATACAAACTTGCATATAATTTAAAATTTGTTTGTTTATAATTTTATTTTTTAAGAAATTCAGTTGAATTGTATCTAAATTGTATTTTTCTTGTTGTTTAAGACGAAAAAACTTTCGGTCATCATCGCCAGGAAGAAAAGAACATAGAATGAAAACTCCTGAACTTGAATAATATAATAGCGTCAGGGTCGGAAAGTAACACGATTAAATTAAGAGAGACACGACGGGAAAGATGAAAGACAAGGATCTAATCAACGATTACACGACAAAAAGTGTAGACCCAGCTAGGCGTTTTCGGAATTGTCAACCCTGTACTTAGTCCCTGAGGATTCAATTGCCTTTAAACAATAAATGTTGCAAAAACATTACACTTATGTTGTCACGAAATATAAAACAAAATATCACTCGTGGTCTTCTTCCTGCCAAATTTTAGTTTTATTTTCTGTAGATCATCTAAATGTAATCCCCCAAAGTTAGTTTCTTTTGGATCTTGTGGGATAAGTTGTATTGGTAGTTTTACCCATTTGAGTGTTTGTTTATAGTAATTCTTACACAGGTTCTCTGATATAATTAAGTATATCACTACTTTCTTGACAGTAGGCACTAACGGGCGTCGTAGATGTTTTTATATATTTAGAAGTTGTCTCCACTCGCTCCGCTCGTGTCAGTGTTTCGGTTCTATCAGGCCGACATTTTCTAGACTATCACGTTATCTTGTAAGGTTTAGAAATTATATTTTTGACAATAATTTCACTGATGAGGTTGGTACCATTAGGTTAAAGATTGAAATCTGTAAATTTTTATTTAATTTAGTCTGTTGTAAGTTGTATATCAGAAAAAAGGTTTTTTTTAATATGGCCGCAATTTTGGCAATTTTAATTACATTTATCTGAATTTCATATGGATGAGCTTGATATAGTCCCCTATAACAAATTGCATTTTCATATCTTAATTTTTGCTTCCAGTAAGTACGTAATTATTACTCAAAAGATGGGAGTAGAAATGTTTTTTCGATTACCAAATTTAGACTACATTTCGTACAGTAGATAAGGAAAATTATCTGGATGGTATAAAACACTTTAGAATACATGTTCGTTTTCCAAATTTTATGGAATCATTAGTCATTGCCAACTAAAATATTGATAAACTGTAAGAGAAGTTTTCTAGAATATTCCAAAAATTATATTTTTAGAAAATAACTAACAATTTCATGTCTTGGAAATCTTATATAATTAACATCCAGAAATGCAACATCAAAGCAAGGAAGATACGTTTTCATTGTATAAGAGTTCAGTTACGTCATTTCAAACTGTTATCATGACTGCATTGATATTTCCTCCACTACAATGCTTTATTTTCACACAATCGTTTCAACACATGCGTACATCTTTCTATAATCTTGTTTACGCAATTTATATGTATTTATCGAACAAACAAATTCATTGATGGGAACCTACGTACATGCATTACTCTAGTCTTATCTCATAGACCTCTCTATGTTATTGATGAAACTATCATTGAGGGGGAGATTACCTATCGTTTACAACCAAATAACCAATAAAACAGTGTTTTTATCTGAAGTTTAATTTTATTTACACGGATTGTGATAACGTTCGAATGAAATTATGCAAGTATTTTGTTGTTATAGATTTTATTGTTTCCTTCTTATTTGCCCAGTGACGTAAAGGGTATGTCTGGTAATCGTTAACAATTGTACTTCCACTTTTATTGATCTTGACCGGATAGAAAAGATTCAAAAGAAGGAAAAATCCAACGCTACATAAAAAATTGCAGATTTAGAAAGTCCCTCAAGATTATCAAGCCCGTACTCTGAGGGGAGTTAATTCCGTAACCATTAAACATGGAAAAGTACCTATTTACTTGTAAACATTTTAAACAAAATTGAAATCGGTGTTATATTGTGAATTATTTTACAGTCACAATGTCTATGGAAGGAGTAGGCTACTTTGAAGCCTCTAGTTAATGTCTGATACCTCACCACTGTAGTCAAAACTTTTTAGAACAACTTTTTAGATAGTTTTTCTTCTGTTAATTTGAGTTTACATTGCAATTCTACCAGTATTAGCTGAGAATAGATTTTCCCATTTTTTCCCTCGAGATATATACTGTAAGTTCATGAGCCATCAATGATTTGAAGTTTAATAGTCTTGCACATTATTCTATTCTATAATTTTGCTCGCATAAACACACTTGTTATTCCATCCAGAGAATAGTATATTATCTATAATCTTTACCAAATCTATCTGTTCCCTTTACATACTTCAGAAAAAAAGAAAACTCTCGTAAATTTTCCACACTCAAAGTGTCAAATACCAGCACTTCTTCTGTACTCTTCCCAGTAAAGAAGTCCTCAGACGGTTCCTTCAATCCAAATCGATCGCAGTTAGATAGATAGATCTCCCTTTCTCATTATCTTAAGAATGATGTATATTCAAAACACAATGCTGTTTTAATAAACAATCATCATTTTCAAGTCTTAACCTTGAAAGACTATCTACCGCTTCCTTTATCAGATATGTTCAGGAAGACTGCCTACTCTCACCACTTACAAATGCTTATTCTTAGACTAGTTCCTATACATTGTTCTATCTGTTCCCTTGAACTGCCAGTGTAGCTTCAGGACTTATGAAAGGAATAGATGACCCTCCGTGATCCTTATCAGCATTCCCATTGCCGGCAGCTCTACAATGTCCCGACGTCCAATTCAACTTGATATCTTTAACTTGTGCTAAATCATGTAGTACACATTTTCACTGACCTATTAACACCATAGGTGACCTCTAAATTGCCTCATCTTAACCTTACCTTATTAGAACTCCTTCTCCAGAGTTGTATAATGCGTATACCTCTGATTGAAAAACCGATATACCCAGGGTTCTAAAAGTATCAGAAAAGCGTTATATTTTATGAATCATTTCAGATTCAGCAAAAAAAACTTAGCACATCAATACTATACCTTAAAATCTACTTTTTGAAGCAACCTCCTGATAACTTATGGAGACGGTCGGCAGGGAGCCAGATGAAAATCGTATATGATCATATTAAACGTATCTGATAGGAGTATACAATGACGCAAATCATATCTCTAAAGGTTCACCCAATACAAAATTGCTGCGGTTTAAAGTTACAGTATTGAGCTTTTTAAAAATGGCAAAATGACTTTTCACCTCCAGTGGGAACGGTCTAGGAGGAGTTAATCAAATAGCACTTTATTTGATGTGCTAGTTGGTCTAAGCTTACATTAAAATTTTTCTCCGTCCTCCTCGTAGACCGTTCCCACTGGAAGTGAAAAGTCTTAGACTAACCAGAAAAATTGTTCCTTACAACCAGTGTGGATTGTCAGGGCTTTACTTATGCAACTCATACCAAGAATGAATGTTAAGCCATTTTCAACAATCCCAACATTGTAACTTTAAACCGTCGCTATTTTGTATAGGGTAAACTTTCTGAAGTGGATTTACTACATTCTAATCTCATTGCAGAGGCCTTTAATATGATGTAACACTCGACCTATGCTCTCATTTAATATTTTCTATTTATCCCCTGCGTCCTTATATGGTAAAAAGTAAATTTTAAGGTACAGTATTGATTTGCTAAGTTTTATTGGTTAATCTGAAAATTAGTGTCTTTTGGACACCTAGTATATCAACCCAGCTGGTACGATCTGCTTCTTCAACAAATACACCAGAGACTGAACAACCAGTAGTATCCTTCATGGATACATCCATAAGGCAACCAACCAACAGCAATTCAGTATGTGTCCCTCTGACTACGCACTTCTAGTATGAATAACTAAAAGTAAAAATGCTATCTACTCCGAAACCGAGAATATGTTTTCACCTTTATCCTTATTACATATTGTCTGGCCTCATACTTCGACTGCCTTATATTTCATAAACGAAAGTTTCTGTACACTGCTTTCTAGATCGAACTACAGACAATATAAGGAGAGCGTCAGATTTTAGGAAATGCACGGGGAACTCGGCTCAACTTAGATATATGCGTCTTTATACTTGTAAATTAAATTATATAGTTTGTTTAAAACAAGGAAATCAAGAATTCCCCGAACCACAAAAACAAGAAACAAAAGTAAGACTATAATAAATTTAGTTAGGTTTATTATGTACATTACTATGACATTGTCATCATCCTCAGAGGTACGCTAATATAAACAAAGCATCGAAATGTACATAAGAAAAAACTAAATTTATTATAATCTTTGTTTTGTTTCTTATCTTTGTGGTTTGGAGAATCATTGTTTACCTTTTTGTTTATATCGCCATAGTGCACTTTGGAGATTGAAGTCTATTTAAAGTACTGAATTTATTTAAACTAAATATGAATTTAAAAACACTCAACTATCAATTTTCTTAGTAGTATTATTTTAAGATATTACTCAAACTAAATCAGATTACATTCTTTCCATTCAATATTTTTTTCCTGTTTTACATATTTAAACCATTCAGATTTAAAACCACTTCTTAAGCCTTGTAAAATCAGTCGGGTCTCTCGACAGGTAAGTCTGATTCCGATACCGCCCGTAGCATGTGCCTCAAAGAAGAATTCATTAATCTTTCTTGAACACATTTGTTCGCTGTGGGTTCGAAATTCAAAATGGACACAAGTTCTATTAATATCCTTAATGAACAGATAACAAGACAGCTGTGGTCAGTTCCAATAGGAAACGGGTTTTTATGAGTTGGTGTCGTACGAAATAGCGATCTGTATCGGGGCTACGTATATTTGTAAAATAACGTTTGTCTAACGTGTAGAGTTGATCTATAAATTTAACCGACACTTAGGACCTCACGCGTCGAACCTGATTTTGAAGTTAAAACACTCCGCTTTCTTAAATTCTTTTCGTACGATAAAAATGATAAATACGCCAGAAAATAATTTACATAAAAAGGTGATTTGTGGATGCAGAATTAAATTACTAATTCCTTTCAATATTTTTACTTAATTTTGAGGTTAACTGTAAAATTTTTTTTTTCAACAATATTTAAACCAATTTGTTTTAACCGAAGTATTTGTGAACACATTGTTGTCGAAAAGTTGATTTCAATTGTAAATAGCACGAGCAGTAATCCACCGAATCTACTTGATTTCATTGACAAACTGTTTATAAATATTCTGATGATGAATGTGCTTAGCCAATCCGAAGGCGTCGTTCGTGACTCATATCCAGGTAGTAGTCACTTTAGTAATTACGAATCTGTAACAGAAAGCTCAATGTGTTTATTGTTCGCTTCAGTTAAATCCTTGGTTACAGTTCAAAGTAATTTTCGGCGCACTTAAGGAGAAAATTCACCTACAGACAAGACACAATCTTGTTGAGCACTGTGGTGAAATTCACAATAATAATTCGAATTTGCCCCTAACCACAATCACTAGGGATCTGTCTTAAACGGACATATACATTTCTTTGTCAAATGACATTTGCCTCTAACCACAAGTGATTGGGGTTAGGGGCAAATTCGAATTATTATTACAGACAAGACCTTTATTCGTTGGTTTAATCATTTTAAAGAAATTGTAACTGTGAACGTCAAGCAATCTGCAGACCGACCACGGATATCGCTCAATAACGTGGAGCGTTTAGTCAGTCACGCTAGCATAGGTGTAAACAATCTCTCATTCGACGCAATTTAGAACTTAATTGTTCAAAACGTGCTTTTTAAACATTTGAGATTGCAGGCTTACACAATCCAGTTTAAACATGGAAGCAGATCCCCTTAAAAGGGTTGATTTTCTGTATCAATAATGACAGTAGTAGGCTGTGATAACAGCTACAACGGTGAATTAGGGAATCTAGTAAATGCAAATTGTCTGTATATTTATGATTCTCCTAAGATAAACGACGCGTGGAATACTGCTTGATCGAGTCGTGGGCTAGTCACGTTTGGTGAAAAACAATGAGTGTTACTCTACTTAAGTGGACATGCTAGAATTTTATGTACTTCAGCATGTAGATAACATAGAATGATAAAAGTAAATAAGTGAAAATTTTCAGCAAGGCGGAACGCATTTCTTTTACATTTTTAATGTACCAGAAGATTTCAGTGACAAGTTTCCTGGCTGTTGAATTGGAAAGAATAAAGTAACCACTAAGAAGCTCCGATATGATCCATTAAAGACGTTTCTTTTGTGTTTCCGCTGAAAAAACCCAAGATCAAAGTTATTTATGAGAGGGAATTACTACCGTCTTTTAGATTGATACTTCTGTTACGATCGAGATAGCCTTGGCGTAGATCTACCCCCTCAAGTAATTAGGGGGTGGAGATAAATCATTTACCTGCAGCATAAACTTACTTAATTTACTTCGAAATCATGGACATGTTTTTCGATGATCCTATGATTTGCAACAAGTTGAAAGTAACCCATTTGCACATTTGTGATACAAAAATGATCTCTTTAAAGAATTTTAAAGAAAATAATTTTTTAATGATATTTTAGCTCTTTTTATAAATTTATAAAGTTTGAAATATAATCATCATTGGTCTATATAATGAAATTTAACTACTCCAATAAAACAATATAATACAAATATGATATATTGTTTAATATAACACTATCCAACTAAATAAGCATCACAGAATATAATGAAATTAACAAAAACAGGTCAAATAAGTTGATCGGAACACTTTCAATTACACATCTCTCTTGCTGAAACATTTGTAACCGTAGAATTTTTAAACTCAGTTTTAAATTGTGAAACTTTTAATTTAATTCTATTGTTTGTCTAATATATTTGATGTTACACCAATATTTAATAATATTCTTTTCGATAGTTTCAAATGCACCTTTAATCTACCAAGGAACTTTATAATTTCAAGCTTTTGTCAGTCTGTAAGTCGCAAACTGTTTACACAGACGATTAATCCAATATATTTACAACATTGCATTTATATTCTTTGTATTTTCGAACATATAAGAAAGATATAGCGGTATCAAAAAAAATTAACTTAAAGGATAAGAACTATCAACTTGAAAAATCTTATATTTGTAAATATTATATATGAAGTTTTAGTTATATATGAACTAGAAGTTTTTCTGATTACGAATATGTATGTTTATTTGACAAAGAAATGTATATGTCCGTTTAAAGACTTTGACTTTATAAAAAAAAACTGTCCGTAAAAGCCAACGTCGTGTGGTAGGCCCTATTAGCACACGCTTTATATTAGTTTTGTAGTTTGTGAATTTGCATTGCTTTTCTGCTCAGAATTTTACTCTTACGCAAAATTACTTAAAAACCTACAGCTGGAAAACATAAATATTATATGTTTTATTGATATTTGTGTACAATTTTCACTGAAACCCATATTACAAATAAATCTATCTAACATAACCTTCCTCTACAGTACCAGAATGCTATTTATATGTCAACAAACAAGTGCATTAGAATCCCTATAATACAATTCATTAGAACTTACGACAAAAACCGAACGATGATACCATGTAAAATTATTTTCGTAATATGTGGAAACATTCTTTGTTTAACTACTCTACAAATCTTGTCAAAATGTTCCACCCAAGTTACGTTTCTGTCCACCACTAATCCTAAAATTTGTGGAGTCTCTACAGCTTCAATATTTTGTCAAATACAAGACCACACCAAGCATAAACCCTGGGCCGAGATATCGACACGAGTGTAGTGGAGGCTCCTTCACATGTACAGTTTGAGACCCTCTGGGATCACATACACCGACACTAGCGAAGCGAGTGGAGACTTTTTAACATACACACATCTACCAATGTCTTGTCAAATACAACATTAAAACCCTACAGGATAATATTTTGGATATTTTAATACCAGGAGTTGAAAAATCAGAACAACTGACTTGATATTTTGAGACAATAAACAATTAAAGAATTATAAATGTTCGTCCTTGGAAGAGAAGGGGGCTATTATAATTATTTCATTTCGACATACTATAGATAATTATTATATGAAAATAATTTTGGTTGATTCTAATTTAAAAATAATATTTATATTGAATATCAACAGCAACTGTTCCAAAATTGAGCCCTGTGGGACACCACTTTTCACCAATTCCAAATCAGACTGAATATTACGATATCTATATTAATATATATATTGGTGTATATCCAATATACTTACCCACTAAGAAAGATACTTAAAACCAAAATCAAGGCCACTATGCATAATGCTTTTCAAGCGAAACACCATGAGAGATAAAATCATAAGCCTTCAACAAATCCACAAACAAGCCTGCTACCTTCTTGCTAACATTCCATCTGTCATACATTTAATGTAAAACAATAGAAAAATAGTTTTTTAATGTTGAAAGCTATTCAAAATACTGATAGTATCAAAGAAACCTTGGTCTTGTCAAAATGAAACCTAACTCTAGTCCAAATGACCTTTTCAAAAACCTTGGCTAAAGGAACAGTTATTTTGATTGGTCAATAGTTTTGTGTTTCAAACATTTTACTTTTAAATTTATTTATTCAGTGCATTTGGTATGGAGAATATCAAAATTTCAACCTTCGTTTGTGACTGGTCTTCACATTTCATGGGCTTATAAAACCAAAAAAAGTTATTTTTGACTTTCTGTAAGTCTATCGCCTGTAAACAAACACGATAGCGCCCAGAAAATTACAATAAGAATATGAAATTTGGTGTAGTGTGATATGCTCAGATGGAACCTTATCAAAATTCAGAAATATAAAGAAATAATAACAAAATGACGGCCATTTTAATCAGTTTTTGTTTGTTTATATTTCATGTCTGATTCAACTTATAATATGTTAACTTAACAGAGAATTGTCAGATTTCAATTTTAATTATAATGGTACTAACCCCCATCTCTCTACGATGACAAATATCAAAGTTATTGTCAAAAATGTAATTTGGAACTCTGACCTTCCAAAAAAAGTGATAAGAGATTAGAGTGTAGCTCTTTCTCAATACACAGTTTTAAGGCCCTAGACACTGGACAAGAGCGAAGCGAGTGGAGACTTTTTAACATGAACTCATCTACAACACCCATTACAGCAGAACCGATATCAAGTAGTGAACACAATGACGAGGTTCATAAAACATGTGTAACAACTGTTTTAAACAAACTTACTTTACTGGATTAGAGCTCTTGATCTACCAATACAATTTAACATTTCCTACAAGGCCGAAGAGACCAACTTTTGGGGATTATAATTAGGAGATATGTTTGGAATGTATAATACAGGGTGATTCAAAATTACATATATTTTTGGAGATGATTTTAGAGCTAAAAAAAAGAAAAAAGTATATACAAACATTCATGCCTCGTTTTGCCACTGTTGGATATTTTGTATTTTTACGAAAATCATCGTATCTTTGGTAGTAGATGATATAATGAGTGAAGATTTTGTATAGGCATTATTTAAACCATTTAACAGTATACCAGAAAATAAATATTTCATTTAATATATTTTTTAAATGCAAACGTTAAAAATTGTTAATGTACAATATCTTGAAAATTATTAACATTACAAAATATTTATAAGAGAATATTTGATGAACGCGTTATTTATGTAACCTTTTACCAGTATATCAGAAAACCAAGACCTTATTTTGTATAGATTCAAAATGATGGACGTTTAAAATGTTTAATATCTAATATTTTTAAAACCATTAGCATGACAAAATATTGATGATAATTAAAAGATTTTCCTCTTTTAATTAAAATCAAAAAGATTTTTTTAAGTTTTCTGTAGAGTTATTGGCGAGAATAAAACAATAAAATATTAAAACAACATTTTAAAACTGTGAAGGGAAACATTTTAATTCTTGTAAATGTCTGGTCTTTGGATTATAACATTATTATCAATACTTATAATAATTCCATAATATTTTCGTTTATCTATCTTGGGTGTTGTAGACAATAACCAAGACAGTATGTACTACACTTTTGAGCACACTGTGGTCAACTTAAAGATTAAAATCTAACACCCAATACCACAATTCAATAAAACAAGATTTATTTCCTTATGCACATTTCAGTAACTTAGTTACCATCTTCAGAGGTTGAGTACTAAACAAACATTGTATAAACAAAAATTGTTTGTTTAATACTCAAACTCTGAAGACTTTTTTTTTTTTTTTTTTTTTTTTTTTTTTTTTTTTTTACTTTATTAACTACAACTAAGATACAATCTTATCTAGTAGCTTATTTTGCATAACTAATACACATTTTTAAAAGTCACTCCAATGAGTGACTTCACTACATTAACACTCGCTTCATTCGGCTGATCCACAACACATCACTGCACTAGGTCCAGCGGTTTTGTCCTTTTCAGTCTCCGCACCGTGTCTCGGCTCTGTAGCATCTTGAGGACATCGGAATTAACATGATTTTGGAGCCTATGTTCATGCTTCCATGCAGCACCCTTTATGGCATTGATGACCATATCCATCTTGAGGTCTCTATGCAAGTCATCGTTGCGCACATACCACGGTGCATCAACGATGCTCCTAAGCACCCTATTCTGAAATGATTGAATCACTTTAACATTGGTCTTCTTGGTGCACCCCCAGAGCTGCAGTCCATACATCCAAACTGGTTTTAACACTTGCTTGTATAAAAGCAGCTTGTTTGATATTTCCAATCCGGACTTCCGTCCCAGAGCCAGTACATACTTCTAAATTTCAGATTTTATTTTATTATTGGAGGAGACTTCAATGCGAAGCATCCATTCTGGGGCTCAAGAATAATATCTGCGAGAGGAAAAGAGCTTTTTGAAGCAGGTAGGAGGGAAAATTGTGACTTTCATTCATCTGGAGAGCCGACTTATTGGCCAACAGACAACATGAAAACGCCTGACCTTATTGATTTTTTTATCACTAAGGGACTGTCTGATAACTATGTGAAGGTTGAAAACAGTCATGATCTTTGTTCAGACCACTCTCCTGTGGTTATGACTGTAAGCAAAACATTGGTTGAGAAACTTTTGCCCCCCAGGTTAACCAGTTACAAAACTGATTGGGAGGGTTTTCAAAAAGACCTTGAAGATCGCATAGAAACTCAGGTGCCACTTAAAACCCCTGAACAGTTACTAGAGGAAGTTGAGCTGTATAATAGAAATGTACAACAGGCAGCTTGGAACAATACACCTGTAGTGAGTAGAACAACAGCTAAAAGCATGAACATCCCACTAGAAGTTAGGCAATTAGTAAGGGAAAAGAGAAAAGCTCGTAAAAAATGGCAAATCAGTCGATATCCACAAGATAAGATGGTGCTTAATCGTCTAAGTAACAAATTAAAGGAAGTCATTGATGAGTCAAAGAATGAAGCTGTCAGCACGTATCTTCAGGGCTTAACTCCAGGCAAAGATACTGATTATTCACTGTGGAAAGTCACTAAAGGCCTTAAAAGGCCTGTTATGCAAGTGCCTCCAATCAGAAAAGAAAATCATAAATGGGCGAGGAGTAATCAAGAAAAAGCGGAGATATTTGCAGAGTATCTAGAAAAGACATTTAAACCACATCCTGGTTAAACCTGTGATGAGAGTGTTTCAGTAAACTATAGTAGTGGAAACATGATTATAAAACAGGTGACACTGAAAGAACTCAAGGACGAAATTAAATTATTAAATATCAAGAAGGCCCCAGGCTATGATTTGATTACAGGCCAAGTACTTAAAGCCTTGCCTGGAAAAGCTATTGTGAAACTTTTACACCTCATCAATGCTTCTTTTAGACTTAAATTCTGTCCAAGTCAGTGGAAGGTCGCAGAGGTAATAATGGTACCCAAACCAGGGAAAGATTTAAGTGATCGGAAATCATATCGTCCAATCTCTCTCTTACCAATAATCTCCAAGCTATTTGAGAAACTGCTCCTTAGGCGTTTGAAACCTGTCATAGAAGAAAATCAGCTGATTCCAACTCACCAATTCGGCTTCAGAAACCAGCATTCAACTATCGATCAGGTGCATAGAGTGACTGGGATAATTGAAGAATCTCTTGAAAACAAAAGGATCTGCTCGGCTGTTTCCCTCGATATCTCCCAAGCTTTTGACAAAGTTTGGCATGAAGGGTTGCTCTTTAAGTTGCAAAGAGATCTCCCAGATCAGTTCTACCAGATATTAAAATCTTATTTGATGGACAGGATGTTTCGGGTCAAACAAGGCAATGAATATTCCGAAATAAAGACAATATCTGCAGGAGTCCCACAGGGTAGCGTACTTGGTCCTATCCTGTACCTACTATACACAAGAGACATCCCTGTTAATGAAAACACAACAATGGCAACTTTTGCTGACGATACTGCTGTGTTGGCCGTTGGAGCCACGGTCGAGGAGGCTTCAATGAAGCTACAGAGAAGTATTAATAACATTAGCACTTGGATGAAAAAGTGGCGGTTGAAATTAAATGAGTCAAAATCCACTCACATAAACTTTACAAACAATAAATTGATCAATGTTCCAATTCATATAAATTCACAAGTAGTTCCATCTAAGCTACATGCAAAGTACCTGGGGATGACTTTAGACGCAAGGCTAAATTGGAAACCCCATGTCAAAATGAAAAAAACTCTGAAGACTGATGGTAACTATGTTATTAAAAGTACATAAGGAAATAAATTTTGTTTTATTGAATAGTGGTTTTGGGGTGTTTGATTTTAATCAAGAAAGTATATTAAAATTTATTTTTTCGAAAACTAAGTTAGCCTTTGACCTGCAGAAAAAAATAAAGCATTTCGTTTTCGTTAAAAGAAGAAAAATCTCTACTTGTTGTAAATATTTTGTAATTTTAATGGTTTTCGAGATATTAAACATTTTATATGTAAGCCATTTTGATACTATACAAAATATAGTCTTGGTTTTCTGATATACTGTAATTAATGCGTTTACAAAATATTTATTCTATATCTTATCTAATTCCAAAGATTTTTTTTAGACACAAAATGGCTGACAGAGAGAAAACGAAGCATTTCCGGACCTATGTTAATATGTACTCTTTTTCTTATTTTAGCTCTTTAATGAGCTCCCCAACTATTGTCGTGGAATTTTGAGTCACCATGTATAATTTGTTAGAGCTGGGTAGTTACCATGATGGAGACCATCAGTTTGTTTTAGAATTATTATTAGTATCAGGTTAATTTTAAGTATAATCAAGTTTTATTGCCAAACCTTTCGACGTCTTTTATTTAAAATTTAATATTGTTAATTTTGAACAACGTCTTAAAAATTATTGTTACTAAAAAACGAGTGCCTACAATTTTCGCGCAGTACCAGCTTATTTTATTTATAATAAATGAAACTGAATGTATAATTTCTAAATTTAGGTTTTCTACTATGTGTGAAAGCGTACAAATTATCTCACTATTTCCAAATCAGTGACACAAGTCACGTCGGAAATGAGATACACAGACATTCTTTAAGTGAATACCAGGTGAATGAAACCTGTTGTTATATGAAATCAATAAACCCCATTCACAGAGATATCGATATTTACGACAAACAGATCGGTCAGGTTATAAGTTAGGGCAGATGTTTGGTGTGGGTGCATCTTATCTTGAACAAAACTGGTCGTTGTGTACGGTTAGGGCGTGGTAGTCTAACTTCTTTACGGCAACTAAAACCGTACTTTCCTAACAGAATTATAACCTAACACCTTTTAAAAATGAATTACAGTTCTGCGTTTTGTTGAATTTTAATACGAAAACGCTACTTTATTTTATAGGGTCGTTAAAAGAAAGGGTAAAAAAAAACAAAGCCCATCTGCAACAGAAAGGTTGCCAGGTGGGTTAAGTAGTGTTTTACGATGAAGAACGTGCCTGTACTGGAAATTACACCCTTCTAGCTATGTCTGTTAACGCCCCCGATTACAACCCCTAGTCTGGTCAACAACCCCCTAAGGTGATTGATAAAAAATTGCAAGGTGATTAAACTTTTTGATTATAAGGTTCAATTCACACCTTTTTTTTTTCAAATCACGCCGCCAATTTAGCGAGATTTATCGCGTCGTTATTTCCCGATTTTCTTTCAGTTCATCAACACTGTTGCAAGGTGGTAATTACAGAAGGTGCAAAGTATAAGATCGCTATCCTTCTCGTGGATTCCTCGGGCAAAACAGGAACCCTTTCACTTTTTAAAAAAAATAATTTTCAAACGTTTCTAATGAAGGTGGAATTATTTGGTCGACTCACGTTTTGCGTTATCGGTGAAGCCATCGCTTGATCCTTCCTTTCCTTACTGGAGGCTGGATTTCAAATTCTTCCGCATGTCCTGCTGTCTGTGTCACGTTGTTAAAATGTTCAGGTTGATGTTGTTCGCTTCGCTTTGTACGCGTGGGTGACTGATTGTTTTAAATATAGATTGAAAGAGAGAAGATTTTGTGGTTTCTTAATTATGGTGTTTTACAGTTAAAATTGTATTACTGATTTCGTTTTATTTAGTGGTTATTTTACTTTTACTTTCACACATTAGTATTCTACATCTAAAGTATTGTAACGTAAATTATCGATTTACGTTTTAAGGATATATATTTTGAGGTTTTGTGATAAAAAAATGTATTTTATTTTTTTTATATACAATTTTCACTGATTTTCTGTCTAAAAAATTTAACCAATTTGGGTATTTTTGAATAATTGTCATTTTTTATTATATATTCAGACTTTTCTTTTTAAAAATATTTTTATAGATTAAAACTCATAATTTCTCCAAAAAAATATAGGTTATACCAGGTGTCCATTTTCACCGGTTCACCATTGTTACCTCTGCAACTACGGTATTACAGTATTAATTAGACCCTTATAAATACCCCTTAAATAATGGAAGTTGATGAATCACCACAGATAAAAAAAAAAATTTAATGATCCATTTTATCACAAGTTAAATTATTATTTTTTTAAGCTGGAGTTCTGCCTTGATATTATTTAGTAACTGAATCCCTTCCCCTAAACTAAATTATGCCTACATTCAACGTTTCAAACTTAAAGTTATAGATTTTGATAAAAACGTAAAATATAAAGTGTTACAATAGTTAGGTGCTGATCTTGATTTATAAATGATTTTTATAGTCTTACACATTGCTAACAAAACGTTTTGTTATTGGTCAACAAGTTGGCTACAAGCCAATCGTAGTTATTTATACAAACGTTACGTTAATAATTTTTGATGAATTTCAGGGAGAATTATAATTTGTTGTACCAGCCATGCGATTATACAATATTTAGATCTTCACAAAATCGGATGCAATGATTTTTATTTAAATGTGTCTTCCAAATAAAATTAGCTACAAATGTCTTTTATTGATCAAGATAGAAATTACAACATGAACGGTCGAGTTTTTCTTAAATGTTTTTGAAATGTAGAGTTTTGTAAACCAAAACACTCTAATAAACCCGACGCCATTAAGTTTCATTTGGATTTTATGAATTTATTTACAAACTTAAATTTTCTGTACTTAAATAAGTGCAATTTATCACAATTTATTATCAATATTTCACAGATTGCTCATCTTCACTTTTTCATCAATAACATCCAAACCGGTTTGGGTGAAACATTTAGTTAGAAACAAATGATATCTTTTATTTGTTACGTAAGATATTACAACAGGAACAGAAAATATAGTGTAAGATAACATAAATAGAATAAATGAGAAAATAAATAACCTAACCTAACCTTTACCTACTGAAAAAAGCACAATGAAACAGAGGAGGTTTTGAGGCAAAGCCTTTGAACCCTCCAACACAATGAAAAACAAGTGGTTCTGCGCTATCATGTTACTTACCCAGCTCCGTCATAAAATCCAACACAGGCAAATCTCTAAAAGTAATGCTAAAAAGTAGGTCTCTTGATTCTTGTAGGATATGTAACTACACAAATGATGAGGTTAGAGTTCAAAATTATATTTTTTACAATAACTTTGCCATTTGTCATAGTAGATGGTTCAAGGTTGGTAGGCCTACATTACTGCAGATTTGAAATCCGTAAATTTTATCAAATTTAATGTCACCAAATAATTAAAATACAATTTTCAACAAAAAGTACTTTTTTTTGTGAACAAGACAACGTTTCAATGACTATATATAGTATCTATAAACGTAGTAATCTCAAGGAACCAAATATACTTTTATTTATTTTTCATTCCTTTTATTACATTTAGATAAACAAAACATGATTTAGATTCAGAAAAAGAATAAAGCTTTCCTTAACAATAAACTAAAACAAAACAAATAAATTGACATATGACATAATAATACATTACTCTAAATTAAAATACACAATAGGAAAGAAAAACTAAAACAATATTACTTCTAAATCCTAAACATAAACAAAGATAAACAATTTAAGATAAACAAAAAATATACGGAATGGAATAAAGCAGCCTCCAAGGGTCTACCCGTACTTAACCTAACCTAGCTGAATCTTCACGCTTTATCATTTATTCTTTGGATAAGATCCCTTTCTTTAAAAATTTCTTGACCAATTCTTGTTCATTTTCGACCCTGATGCTATTAGAATATTCGAGGAATAGAGGTTTTTATTTTATGTTATTTTCTTCTTCTTAAAAGGCTCTGATGAACTAGAAGTTTTCACTTTTAAGAACAAGAAAACAAAATTTTAATTATTGCTTTCGTCGAAATTAATACATTCTAAAAATTTTGAAAATATACAACGAATAGAGAAGCAAAACTACTTTTTCCAGGTTAAGAAATACTTTGTTGTTGTTTTTTATAAGTGGAGAAATGAGAAAGTTAGTACAATGGTTTTGAACTGTTATATACGTAACTAATTGGAAAGTTCTATTCTGTTGATTGACTAAATTGAATTCCTCTCCATTTAAATTAAAAGATTAACTCATTAAATCAACCTTGTAATTTAATCAATCAGAAAATATACATCTAACATTATCCTCCAGTCCAACATGATTAGTTATTAAACCAACACATTCGAGTTAATTGTTTCATTGAAATCTAATGAGTCATCTTGTGATAAGGTTGACTCCACACAACGTCAATTCATCACTGTCGGTCAGGTGATGACGTCAACATAATACCGAGCTCATGCGGTGAACTTATTAGAAAATCTCCACATGAAATTGCGGTAGTAGCAGCTGGTGCTTTACCTATAGCAGCTGACTGGAGTCTCTCGATCAATCAATACAATCCTTGAATGTGGAATGCGAAGGTAAAATGCAAAGATGAAGGTTAAAAGACAAAGGTCAGTACAAGTGTAACAAATACTAATCATCAATGTCGAGTCAGGTCTAATTTCTTTAAGAATTATAATCGTAGGGTCGAGGTTAGATAACCTATAGAAGGAATCAGTTCTAATATATTTACAATTCAATGTCAACAGGTTAGGATGGAATCTAGTTTGTATGAGCAGGTAGTCGTCACGTGTCATTGTTGTGGTGCGAGATAAGATGTGTTCTATCTGTCTTGCATTCTAAAATGAAAGGGTCTAAAGGAAGAAAGGCTAATAAGTTGTAGCGTAATAATAATAATAAACATGGGCAAAAGTCCGTGAAGCCCTTTACAGGGGTAGAATTTATGGGAACTATATTCAGAAACATACGACGTAAATTTAGACTCAGCGACAAAAATTTTGTATCAATCGTGCTTCTCAAATTTCCCACGATGTTGTGTCAACATTATAACTTTTCTAGATTAATTATTGTAACCGCGACCTGTCTCTCACACAAAGCGACAATTGTACAGTAAAAAATAGATTTTAAAATGTAAAGAATTAATGCTCCCTCCCAAAAATGAGAAATTGCTTTAAGATTTCCTTTTTAGGAAATCGCAAGTCCTGAATTCTTCAAAGTAGCGTTTTAGGGAAAGTAGGTAAATATTAGAAAAAAGATTTTCACAGAACTGTAGTTTTAAGATTGCTTTTCAATTTAAAAATACTATTTTTTTTTCACTTTGTATAAATTTTTTAACTATTTAAATCAACCATACTTTACGGAATTGTGTAAATCACATTGCAACTTTATTGTACGATTTAAAATTTTTAATGCATATATTTAAATATATGAAATTTTATCGTAAAACAACAATATTTCCGAGAATGAAAGTTCTTCTTGCTATATTACAATTTTGTTATCAAAATAACAAAAATCATTAAATTATTTCTTTAGTTAATTATGAATATTTCAATTTATTTAAAATTCTCATTTGGCCTAAATAAATTTTTTACTCATGAATTTTATCGATTGTTATTTTTGGATGTTGTCCCCACCCCCTGCAATATTTCAGAGCAAAAGTAAGAACTCAAGATCATTTATTGTTTTTGTCTAACAATGTCAGGGATGTTACTGAATCCAAATTGTTGATGGTTTTCACCAAAACTTATATTCTATAATGCATCTATGAACCGGTGAACGACGGAATTACCCTATGTAGGGGAGGTTGCTGAACCCATATTCTTGTAATATTTTCTAATTACAAACCTTTTTTTTCTGGGTTTGAAATATTTAATTTATCACCTAAATATGTAAAACAGTGGAAGAAAATTTCAGTATCATTGTTTAATCTAAATAATTGCTTCTTCTCAAAGGAAGATGATGAAGAATTTATAAGTTATAAACTTCTTTTTGTAATGCATTTTATTTTTAACCGATTTGCTTATTTATTATTTTTGTGTAAATGTCTTATAGTTTTTGATTTGCAAATTTATTATTATAATTTGCACATATTGTCTGTATATGGTGACGTCAATACTACAGTATTTCTGATTTATTTAGATTTTTTTATAATTAAAACAGGAGCTTGATAAACGAGTATAATAAATTAGTTTTAC
Source organism: Aphrophora alni (assembly GCA_963513935.1). Lineage (NCBI taxonomy): Eukaryota > Metazoa > Arthropoda > Insecta > Hemiptera > Aphrophoridae > Aphrophora > Aphrophora alni. The sequence goes on from OY740771.1 coordinate 15,111,901, forward strand.
TGCTGTCTATATTTTGTTATTACGTTTAAATTGTTATTCTAATTGTATTACTAGCAATGTTTACAAGACTACCATGTTTCGTATATGTGCGTTTGTGTGTAGTTATGTGTCTCGGTATTTATTTTTTTGAATTAATTTGTTTAAATGGATCTTTTAATTTGTAGGTTGATCTACAGACCATCAAATTTTTGATAATGCTGAGGTAAGGTGTAGTAATACTATTTTATTTAAAATTTAGTTTTAGTACATTTTTGTTTTTTGTATTTTTATACTGTTAAATTTATTATAAAAGAATAGAGGAACCAATATTATAAATTGTAAAGAGAAATTAGTAAATCTGTGGTTGCTTGACTAAACATTTTTATATATTTTTTGAAAATCGGTCGAAATTATGAGCCATTATACTACGTATATGCGAGAAAGGAAATGGATTTGATAGTCGTCATCTAGAATTTGTTTTCATTTTCAAGATACTTATTGACTTTCCATTTTTTCTACCTGAATAATTACTTTTAAGCAATTACTTGATTAAAATTATCTAAATTTTCAATCAATTTCTACAATTAATTACATTATTCTTCACCAATGGAAAATCAGAATTATTTACATATAAAGGCTGCGATTTATATTTTTTAATTCTTACAATTAAAATTTAATAAATAAATTTTATATAAAATTGGTTTCCGAGATGATTTCAATTGGATTGATTGCAACTTTTCTGCATACAGATAAACATTGCTTATTAATTGAATAGAGAAAATAAATTGTGTAGTTTAAACGAAATTGTGGGTACACGTAAGAGTAAAGTAACTTCAACTGTAATATAAATCTAAAAAAAATCGCTTTAAAGATTTCGTATTTAAAAACTGTAATTTATTAAATAGAATAACTCGAACACAAGATCTTACAAAAATTGAGCCATCCTAATTGATACACAAGCTACAAACTAAACTATAACTAGTATAAATAGTTAAAAATTCAGTTATTGTAACTCATTTATCACTAAGGATGGCGACTTTGTCGTTGAAACGTTTTTGATTAAGTAAACGAATTTTTTGTGAAATCGTGTGTTCGAGTTTTATTCTATCAAATATTATATCAGTCAAGCTCATCTTTTTTTTTATAGGTAATTTATTAAGACAAAGTTTTAATGGTTATAAATTCGAATTGATTGTTAAACAGAACACTATTTTTCATCGTATAGAGATCGGGTTAATATCACTACTTATAGAATTGAAATCCACAATTTGTTATCTATTTTTGTGTGTTATAAACAAAACACAAAGTATGGACAACAAACTGTTTAAAATGGCTGCCACTTTGACGTTTTTAATTATATTTTTCTTAATTTAAATACATTTCTATATGAGCACATTGTAGCCCCCCTATACAATCTGTGGCTGCTATCATGCTTACGTACAGAGGACAAAACGACGAACAGACAGAATGTGGAAAATCAGTTTTTCGATTTTCTGAGGCAACATAAAGTTCAATCAAAAAACGGACTTTAATATTTTGTACAAATGCCAAAAATACCCTATTTTTCATACTGTGGATAATTGAAAATTGTAATTCAAAAGTTAAAAATATGTTACCCTGTTTTATCCTTGTCTGTTTCTTACTTTATACGATAAAATGTATCTTTTGACATCCAACATTTGTACAAGAGAGAAACTAATTCAATAATTTACATCTTTATTGTTAAATAAAATTTTATTATTGAAGTGATTTCTGATTGAAACAATTATTCCATAACCTAACCTAACAAACTTCTCGTTATATTATCTGCAACTAAGGCGCCACCCAGTTTCGACCGCTATATTTACGACATGTAGTTGTATCTTGCGTTGTACATACACACTACTAAGCATTTATGTCACTAAGCATTTAAAAAAAAAAACACTCGTACAATCCTTTCTTTTGTGTATTCAACACAATAGATTTTCTATTTCATTTTTTTATTATTGTCGTTCGACAGATGTTTTATGATCGTGGTGCACCTGGTTGCGATAGTCTTGTTTATTTTTGGTAAATTCCAAAATAATCGTAGTCAAAATAAGCTTTGAATATGACATATGTGACAGTTGATTTGAAGTCATAAAAACCATGTGCTCACTTTATTGTTGGACTGTTGTAACAAAAAATAATATTGTTGCATGGTCGGTATTGTAGACTTCAATTTAATTATGGAGAGTTGGTAAAGATATTACAGATTTATCTTAATATATTATAATTATATTGTATACGTCACTTATTGGTCCTTCAATGGGAATTTTAAATTATTAAATAATATAATATTAGAAAGTTATCGCTTGTGGAATGTTTACATTTTTAGTCTGGTGTTCTGTTCTTTCATCGATTCTTGAAGATATGAACGGTCTCTTCATCTTTGTCAGGTTGGTACTTTTTGCCATTTCGCTGTCAAAACCATTTCTTGTGTTGAAATTTAATATGACAATAGTGTTCATCACCATTAATTATTTTCCTTACTTTATGTGATAAGAAAACAAACCCCCACTCCGCCAATCATCATTTACTCCTTTAAAAAAATATATATTCTTTCAACTTTAGAAATTTGTGTTAAAAAATAAATTTTAATAAAACATCCAGGTTGAACAAATTTTTTGAAAGTTTTATTACAAAATTTCTCAAAATTGGATTATTATTTGGTGACATGTAAAATGGTTGTCAAATATAAAAATAATCTAACCTAAACTCCATCTTGTATACGTAAACGGATTGTGAGGTAAAAACCATTTGAAAGTCAGTTAATGGGTTGGGGTACAAGAGTGACACTGTCAGCTAGATACTAACAAAGAAATGAGCATTACCTGAAAATTTTTAATCAATATTGAAATCTAAAAGTAGTAGGATTTCCATATTTATTGCAAAACAGAACTAGAGAAATCATTATTGACTGGAAAATAATTTTAAAAATGTAATGTTAATTTTAAAAATAGAAGGAAAGTAGAAAAATATATTGTATGCAAAAAATAAATACAGGTTATATGAAAATGAAATATATTTGGGCTATAAAAAGAAATAAAGGAATAGAATTGAAAAAGAAGGGGAAATCAATATGGGCAGTAAAAAGGAAAGAATAATATCAATATTACCAGAGCAGAAAAATCGATATTGACTGAGAAAAATTATAAGGTACACAAATTCTGAATGGAAAATAAATGAATGTTGACTGTGAAAGAATTAAAATATTAGAAGAAATCAATATTGATAAAAAAAGAATAAAAATTATTATTAAAACATCAATATTGTCTGTAAAAGAATTAAAATATCAAAAAAATCAATATTAACTGTAAAGGAATTAAAAAATATAAAAGAAGTCAATATTGGCTGCGAAGGAATTAAATTATAAAAGAATCAATATTGTCTGTAAAAAAAATAAAACTCAAAAGGAAATCAATATTTACTCAAAAACAATTAAAATTTCAAAAGAAATCAAATAGACTGTAAAAGAATTAAATTATCAAAATAAATCAATATTGAATGTAAAAGAATTAAAATATCAAAAGAACTCAATATTGACTAATAAAAGGGAAAAGTAATAAAAAAATGTAGTAACAAAGAAGTAAGTATTAGAAAATTAAACTAATTTAATTTTGACTGCAAAAAAATTAATAATATGGGGAAATAAATCAACGTCGCATAAAACCAATTCATTATTTCATTCATGTATACTTCATCAATTGAAAGATAGTCTCAAGCTTTGTGTATTTTTTCAATAAACAATCAATCAAAATCCTACCTCATTAAAAGCACTTACAACATACATTTCCCACGTTTGACGAACTGGTCTACATATTAACCCCAAAACCAAAGCAGTTACGACAGATTAAAATAAAGCAAAGATCAAGGTTAAAAAGTAAATCGAAAATTGCTGATTTAATCTACGCTCGGGCACAGGTTGGCCGTGTGTTTGTAGATCCTACGATACGGTATGGCTGACTAATCTTATTCATTCAGATTGCATTCCTGTACAAAAAAAAAACAATCAAAACGTGTTAAATTAAAATCACGCCCTCGTGGAACAGTGATTAACGTTCAGTTGTGTAAGGGAGAGGTCAAAGTTGGAGCCTAGCTACTGGTTACATGATACCGGTGACTGATTGCTCTCCCAGTTTCACAATGGCGATCCACTTTCTTCTATTGTTGTCACTTTTAATTATTGATTGGAAATTAAATAAAACTTTTTTTTGTTTTACTGTAGGAAAAGAATTAACATTGATGATGTTTAACGTTCTATATTGTACGAAACTCGAACAGTTACGTAAGGTCCCCCCCCCACCGTTTTATTCTGTAACAACTTAGGATAAAATCATGTTTATACCAGATCTCTTGTCCTACGTTTCAAATGGACACCATTTTCGATTGTGATTCAATTTTTTTTAATGTTACCTTGATATTGTGACGCCAGATTAAACTTTAATCTCTGTTAGATGCTTTTATATGTTTAAAATTTGTGTATGCTTTCAAGGATAATATATTTTTTAACCTACGCAGGTACAGTTCGGTACCTTTTTAACAGTTCGGTAGTTGTCAATCAGTTAAAAATTATACAGAGTGTTTTCAAATCTTCAGAAATTTTGGATGAAATAAAGATCCAATTTGAGAAAAATAGTAGACAATTTTCCTTTACTCATTCAAAAGAAATTTTGGAGATACAAATTTGCAGAATTACCAATTTTTTTGGATTGTAGGCTAATCTTGGATGTTGTAGGACAAGATATAATATTTTAAGTTTTTTTTCGAAAACTCAGTTATAATTTAAGCTACAGAAAGAATAAAAAAAAAATCTTTGCAGTTAAAAAAGGTAAATATTTTGTAGAAAATGTTTTTTAGATATTAGACGTTAAAAAGTTTAAATCGCTGATATTTTGACATTTGTAAAGGAAATCAGTTTTTTGTTTTTTAAATTTTTTTTTTTTAAACTGGGTCTTCATAACGAGTTACATGCAAAATTTCAACTCCTTATCATTATTTTAATGATAGGTTTTATTATTTTATTTTATCTTTTGTTCTTATTTATCGATATTATTAAGAATGTTTATTTAAGTACCAAGTAAAACAATTTTCTGCCTGTTTTGTTGTTTTTTACTTTAATAAAATTCAATTTTGTAAACTTTGTATTTATTTTTCTAAACTTTATATTGTATGAGAATCTAAATAAAAATTTACACAAATCATAGAAAAATTTCGTTCTAGACTGATCTAAATTGCAGACAACTAAAAAGAAATTATTTTTTGTTTTTTTTTGTCAATAACTCGATTATCCTTTGAAGTAAAGAAAAAAAAGAAGCAAACAAAATTGTCATTAAAAGAGGAAACTGTCTTCCTCGTATTCAAAGATAATAATTTCAAATGGTCGCCATTTTTAAATTAGTAAAAAAAAATTTGATAATTTTTCTAAAATTGGGGCTTAAATAGTGCTAAGTAATTTGCAAAATTTCAACTTAGTATCATTTACGTTCAAAAGATATGAAATATTTGCCCAAAACACAAAATTGTGGCAGATGTACCAACCAACCAACCATTTTAGGGTATATGTTCATTTGTCTTTATTTCCACCAGTAAGAATACGTCCTGGAAGTTTTTCAGTTTTTTCGTGTGACATTCTGTATAAGGCGATGATGATCAAGAAAGGGGGGATTTGAAATATAATCATAACAAGCCAAAAGATATTTTTTTGTTAAAGACAAATCTTAAATTTGTTGACGCCTTTTAATTTCCCATGTAGTATAGAGAAAATTAAGTGATGGGTAAATGAGAAAAGTTGTGCAATTTAGCTTTTATTTATTCGTTTTTATAATTACAGATATTTCTAAACCCACTGTCCAAAAAGATGTCAAACTTTGTTCAACAACGTTCCTACAGGACACATAAATTCTAGACTTGTTTTTTAAATATTTTTTTCCAATTTAACAAAATTTACATCCACTAATAATATTTTTAAACTACGACGCGTTGCACGATTGTCACAAAAGACTATGCCACAATACACAATTATTAACCTTATTCATAACCTAACCGATACAACTTTCAAGCTATATTTGTTTTCTACTGTATATTTTATAGCTATATCGTATTTCAGAAGCTTGAAACGGTCACATTGCTGTCCGTACTGTTTTGACGATATAATCGGACCGTCCGTTTGTTGCGGCTTGCCCCCCCACGAAGCACGATACCCCATGCGGAGTGTGCGGTCTAATTTACACGCAAACTCAGTTCGTTCGACTCTCTTAGCCACTTAGAAACTATTATAAAGATATAAATTATTCGTATACTGTTTGGTGTCCGCTTTCCCTATAGAAAGCCGAGCTATTTCGTCACTGACTATAGCCTATTGTTATGCTAAGACTGGGCTTGTTGTAAGAGTTCTGACGTTAATAAACAACCAACTCGCTGACCATTGACCATAAGTCTGCCTTCACAAGAACTTGTTTCTACAAGCGGGAGGAATCGATATTGTTTTACGTTTAATGAAAACTTTTTATTGTTACTTTCTTGAATAGTGGTGGAGAGAAAGTTGATGAGTTAAAAAAACATAGTTTGAGTTGTTAGCGAATCATCAAAATTGGGGTTACCGAGTAAATAAAAATAGTGTTGGGATGAAGGAGTTTTGATAACATTTTGTATATAGGGATATCTTGGCCACAACTAGAGACTTTTCCTAATTTTTTAACAATGTAATATTTGAGGTTAGCTACAATGAATCAAAGTTAGTTAATTGTTTACCAATTATTAATTAAATCTTTTTATTCACGATTTTTGGTCATTAATCTTCACATGTCAATAAAATGTGAACGAAATTAGTTGACCCGGTTGTGAGAAATTGTGTATTTTATAATAACTCCATTTGTTTTTTAAAGGAAAGCGCCAGGATTCACTATTCTGGATACGCCTCTCAGCTATATAGCTTATTATGGACCCTCGTTCAAAGAACCTTACTTATGAATCCACTCTCAGGGTTTTGAAAAACGTTGAGATTCTTTGGATGATGTTATCCCTTCTGTCCTCTACTCTATTCCTCTAGTGATTCAAGTAGATTCCTGCCCAGAACAGGGCAGTCAAAAACTATGTGTAGAAGGCTACGTAAAATCCTGTGACTAGTGAGGAACCCAGTAACTCTCCACAGATCAGTCCTGTTAAGTCTAAGCGCCTCCTTTGTGTGGAGCCTTAGTGGACCATTGAGCATCATCTTAATCTGTGTACTACCCTTCTCTCCCAAAACTCCTGGTATTAATTGAAAACCTATTGAGTGACAAACCTGCGTCCTAACGATATTCTGCAGGCTAGTTATGGGCCAATGAAGGGTTATCCGATTTATTCTTTGTCACACCTATTTGCCTCTTCATTCCCCTTGATACTCTGATGTCCCGGAATCTACAACATATTTATTTTGTTAGTTTTTTCAAAGTTTTTCAGAGCGACTTAACAGTCCACACTATCCTAGACGTGTAGTTGTGTTTTGCCAAAGCCGGAAGCGATGCCATACTATCTGACTGTATATAGATATTTTTGTTACTATAGCCGCATTCCGTATTTTTTGCACATTTTGTGACTCCAATCGCCTTCCCTTAAAGAACGACTGTCAGCATTCCCAGGCTAATGCTGAAGCTCTTTCTGGGTCTGACTCCGTAAGCACCTGACTAAGTAACTTTGGAGGTTTAAGATCCATCGGTTTACTGAATCTAAATTTACTGAGACCATTCCTCTGTAAACACAGCTGATACTATATTGTGAGTCAATGTCAGTATTTTTGACATCTTGTCCGGCATCATTTCAAGAATATCTTTCTGATAAATGTCGCCGTCCATGTACGTTGCTGGACAGACATCCTCTCACTGTATTCTCTAAGCCGCCAACCTAGCCCCCCTCCCAAAATAATAAAATCTAGTTGAGACAGGCTTAACAACACCTCCATAGCAGCAGTCGGAGTTCCTTTTTAGCACCCATAGTAAGCGCACTGCACTTTAGACAGGTTTGTAGTGGCAGTACTCTGTTGCATCTGCCATCATAACTACACATTCAAATATCAGCATTAGTGTATATCCAGGTCGTCATCTGGGAGATTATTCCTCATGTGCACCCTAAACCTCGCTTCATCATCACCAATGAAATTTGCGATTAATAATACTTGTTATATTCCTATGGATTTGAATTCTCTGTCTACCTAGATTCGCACGCCTAGACGTCTGGTCCTTCAGTACACTCCACAGTCCTACGTTTGGTAAATGCCACCATGACAGTTTTTAGAGGATTTAGGTATCTAGGTCACATCCAAGCAGGTACTTTAGTTATTTTCTGATTTGTATAACACAATCATTAACGTAACCCTGAGCATACATATCCTGATTATTTAGAATCATGAACAGGTCATCTGGCACTAGGTTCCGAAAAACCGGCGAACCACACCTTACCTACCGAATCTTACCTACACCTCCGCACAAGATAGGCTGTCTGTTGTTTAGTATATTATTTATCCAGCTCACAATAGTTCGCTCAGCACGTCTGGAACTTCGACCCTATCAAGTTAATACTCTTGTTATCAACAGCCCCTCAATATCCAGAGCGAATTCTTTGTATGTGATTGTATGTTAAAACTAACTAATACATGTAGCGCTGATTCGCAAGATTGCTTTGATAACTATGCTGATGCAGCGGTAGACTTTCCAAAACTTTATCTCTTATACGCCTAATAACCTTGTGACAGATTTTTGTGCTCTTTTAATCGATCTTTCAGGAAACGGGATTTTTTTGTAAAAAGGTCGCAATATTGCTTGTTTAATTTATTCGCAGCTACACCTGAGGAAAATTTGATCAAAATCTTTACAGTTGATTTTAATAAAATCGTCATTTAGTATTTGTTGTCTTGTGGAAGGTACCCCGAAATTTAAAGTTATCAATAAAGTAATAAAAAATTCTAATAAATTCCAATATACCCACATACCAAATTTGTTTAAATTTAGTCCACCCGTTTGGCTGGTGAGCACTGTCACACTGTATATAGCAGACAGACATCCTTAAACACTTCTTTTTTTGACTCAGGGAACCTAACAGAGGTTACATCCATAAAAAAACAAACAAAGATGTTTTGACCCACCACCTATCTCTCTCCATACAACGTAGGCAAGTTAAAACAAATATGTCTTCACAGTCGAAATAGCAACTCGAGATTTTAAAATATTCAGTTTGTTCTTTTCCTGAACACTTCAAATAATGCCACTGCAATTACGCCACATTTATCATTTGCAAAGATCTTTTCAATCGACTTCCTACGTCATTTGGAAACTGCGATGATAAAGTGTATGCAGTACTTTTGCCCATCCCTAAATATTAATAAATAAACATTCTTAAGAAGGTCATTTCCTGAGTTAAATCCAAATAAATACAAGAAATAGAACATGTGTGCTTTATGAATGGTTACCATTGTTGACATTTAGTAAGAGAACCGTTACAGTATTAAATAGATAAGCGTGATGGGGAGGGGGAGAGGTATACGTCATAATCAGTAAAATGATAACATCTTTATTGAAAATAAAGTTAAATATTAGGGAGCATCCTATTATTCTCAATATATGTAATTAGGAGTACAATTGTGAGAGACTTAAAATCGAATAGTCACTTAAAGATATTAAATAAATGGTGCAAGACCTTCTCCACATCATCCGTCCTCGAAACAAAATAAAAACAAACTAAAACTGAACGTCGCCAAAAATGTCAGTGAAGTAATTGTCAATCAAAGAGTGAAAAGTACCATGGACGTTGTCTGTACAAAAAAATTAATAAATTGACCTCTAAACTTTCGTCCTATCAAAATTCGTGCTTAAATAATTAAATAAATTTCTAAAATTGCTTCCTATCAAAGTTCAAGATTAATTTTTCAAATCAACTTTCCTTTTTAATTGTAATTTTCATGTTACGATCTTCATCAGGGATTGAATAATTAATTTTCACTAAAATTCTATTGAAATTGGTAGAGCTGATTTTGATAAATTAGTATTACATGAAAGATTTTTTTTTACCAACATTTCATGAACCGACAGTTTTGGAGATATTCCGACCAATAAGTTTCGTTCGTATCCTTTTAGGGTACACAGGAACAAAATTTCACAAAAAACTGTATTACTGACTATGAAAAAAAAAAAGTTAAATATTTAGTTTTTTCTTTTGACCAACTTCTCACGTTGCAGACAACGTTTGAGTAAGTTCGTGTGAAATATATTCTTAAACACAAGTCTTATCACCTCCAAACCTGTTTCTGGTAAGAAATAATCATGTTTAAATGGTTTAACATAGCTCTAAAAATAATTAATTATTCTTGTGAAACTTATAAACATAAGTTTGAATAAAAACAGCATGATTTCTTACAGCCCTACCTTCCTAAGTGTGCACGTTATTTTTTTACATCTAAATCGGAATAAATATGAGAATGTTAGAAACCTAATATACAAAAAATCGAACATTTTTACTCTAAAGGGTACATGCGCCCCTTAAAGAAATAAAGCAAATTTGAACGTCAGATATCTTTGATCATTAATACAAATTTGAAAATCGTTTTTAAATTTTACAGCAAACTAGAAAATCCGATGCATTACAATATAAAGCAAACTTAAAATATATCATATATCATCAATTTATCAAAATAGGAAACTATTAATGTAACACGAAAACAAAATGATTTCAATCTCTTATTTTCATTTAAACGTATTTGTGTAATATTAATGAGTATTTTTTAAGTCGTGCTATAATGTTTTACGACATTAAACTTTTAAAAAAACTACAAGTTGCCAGTATTGGATGTAAACCTTACAAAAGATCTAAAGATGGAAAATATAATAGAATATAGCAAGGTAGAAACATGCAAGAAAGATTGTTTGGTAAGTGGTAGAGCAAAGAATTGAAGATAAGCTTTACCAGCGTACAGAGACACAGGCTGTAAAAACAATTACACTCTGCGAAGCGGACACTTGGGGAATGTCAGAATCAGGGAAGAGAAAACTAATGACGCATGAAATAGTTGTCGTGAAATCGTGTAGAGTATCTAGAATAGAAAGACTTAAGGTCAGAGAAATGATAAAAGTAGAGACAACGAAAGGGAAAGATATTAAAAGGAAGTAATTTGGGGTTTACAACGCATTGGATAGGATGTTACACAAATAAGCTATCAAAGGAATAAATTCCAAAAGAGGAGAAGAGAAAATCATGGAACGAAGAAATCTCAAAGTCTATGTTTGGAAGGAATCTGAAAGGGCAACTGTATTGAGACAAAGAAGAACCTAAACTCTAAAAGCAACGTTGGAGGAATAGACAATGTTTTAACTGTTTAATGTAAGTCTGCATATAGAAACTTAATTTGATTATCCACAAAGAAATGCAATTGTACTGTACGTTTTATAAATATAACGACTGTTACAGTGTATTGAGTTTCTTCAGAGTAAGCACAAAAGTGTCCAGTTGTTAATCAGCGCTATTCTCCGAACTTTTTATGTTCTTTTCGATAATCCTAACATCTATTTGAGGCACACCTCTTTCTGTTCCTGATTTCACTTGAATTATTTTCAGTTTTATCTCTTGAAATGCGATTATCTCTTTAAATAACACCAGCGAGATAAATTTATTGGAGAATGATGAAGAGATATCTCTGGACATAATCCCTTGGAGACAAGTTCTCATAACACAAATTTTAAGAGCTCTATTTTGTTGAAACTACGTTGGTTTCCTTTCACATTCTACTCAAGTAATAACATGTCTTCATAAAAGTCTGCTGAAAGTATATTTTCAAAAAAATATATATCCAACAATCCAAGGATGAGAAAGGATCACAATAATCTTTTCTTTTTTTTTAAATTCGTTGGAAAATAAAAAAAATGTTGTAATTAAAAAAATATTTAATAATGAATACTTGGGCATCTTCGTAAAAAAACAATATATATATATATATATATATATATATATATATATATATATATATATATATATAATAAAATAAAATTCCTGAAATACAGATCACTGTTCATGAAACAAAATAACCTTTAATGTAAACTTAACTAATAATAATATCAGATGATGCAAAATGAATTACTTTGAGCAGAGATATAAACTCATTAATCGTAAATTATCGTAAAAATATGTGAATTAAACTTATATCTATGTTCGTTAAAAGCATATATATTATTTTTTATTGTTTAATGAAAAAAAACACTATCAACATTTTTAGATCTACACAAAACAACGAACGTCAAACATCAAATTAAACTGAGAACCTACCAGGGTTAAGAAAATAAATTGGAGTTTTATACCACGGAGTGGTTATCGGTAGGGTTTGGAATAACGGTTTTCCACGGCTTTTAGGTTATGTTAGGTTAGTTTGTGTTAGGTTATGTAATGTTAGGTTAGGTTATGTTGGGTTAATTTATGTTTTGTTAGATTAGGTTGGGCTTATTGATTTCAGAAAATATTTATTACACACATTCTGTTTTCTCCATTTGTTTTTTTAAATATCGTAAATAAATTGTTTTCTGAGCAAATTAGTTCATTTAATATTTTGCCAGAAAAACCCTAGTCATTTTACAAAATGCCTAGGTATTATAAGTAACGCCTAGCAATATGAGTAAAGATCTAACAAAATTATTTCATTTTATACTTTCACAAAAATAATTAGACAATTTGTGGAATGGCAAGGTATTCTATAGAATCCCTGGATTTTATACATTGCTGGTATAAATATATTTTATACATTGCTGATTTACGACTGAATCATTGTAGGTCCTTTGTTAAATATAACAAACGCCTTGTGTTGTGTAATCTGCTATTTGTGTTTTTCCTTTTCACGTTTGTAATTCGTAGTTAATGTGATTTCTCAGACCTAGTTTTAGCCCTGGGTAAATTCATAAAAGAATTGTTTTAGTTTTACACATGGCTACTAAGATATATGAATATTTTCACATTTCACAAGTTTATCACTTGATAACGTTGGTTGATTCATTATCTTGAAAATCTTTTATTAAAGGTTATGTTCACGAATGTCCAAAACAACTGTATGAACAACATATTATGAACAACCCATCATCGAAAAATCAAAATATCAATGTTAGAATGTTAATAACAAATTTTCTCCCAGCGTCCTACAATCTAGCGATCAAAAAACCCCTTTTTAACAAATCAAAGCTTACTAGGTCAATCAAAACATTCTAATTTTCAACTGGAACAATCAATTTCAAACATTTTCCAACAGAAACGATTAAATATTGTTTAACGGTCCGAGCCTGGTTACAAAAGTTGAACATTCAATGACAATTGCTCTTTCGCGTGCGCTTGAACAAATTAACCTTGGGTTTACATTTACTGAGTTTATTTGAAATTATCGAAGGTAAAATTAAAAATAACATTCAAAGTCATGACTGAAAACATTCTGTTTGAATCAATCTTTGTCCTTTCGTAAGGTAACTAACTTGAAACACGCAGATTATTGTAGGCTGACTTTAGATGATACTAATTTTGAATGTTTGTTATATACATACATTGTTTGTAAATTTACCATAAAATGTAACCAAAAATATTTTCTACTCTACATTCAAGTAATCCTTCCTGATTAAAACTATTTTTAATAACGTTTACAGAGTGTTTTTTTTAAACATTTTTGTTTATTTGAAAAAAATTACAATTCACATCATACTTATTTACGGTTTGTGCGTACAAATCTCGTTCTTTGAAAAACCTCTTGGTCATCATTGTCTTTAAAAAATACATTAAAAAAAACATAAAATAAAGGTACCTAGCCCTCGAATACTCTATTAGTCTCAGGGTTGCAGGCGTACAACAGTTTCTCAAGAGTGACCTGATAGGGAAGATGAATGAGAGGGATCTAACCCAAGACTAGACGAAGAAATGCATAGATCCAAATGGATACCTCAGCATTAGCACTTTGTTACTCACTAAAAGTGAGCCCTTACATAGTACGCATCATCCCAGAATATTCAGATATCAGGATTTAACAATAAACGTAAATCACAGCTACTGTACACTTGAATAAAACAATGCTTTCGGGCTGAACGAATACAAATTAAATACTTTATTAGTAGCTTCTCTTTGCATTGTATTTAAATTTATTATTTATTGGAATGACAGTGATACTAAATACAATCTTTACAGTCCGTAAGGAGTAGCCTGTAGTTTTCATAAAGCGCGTCAGGGGTGTTGCAAACGGGAGGAGAAGCGATGTCTTAACAACTACTGATGATAAATGCGTTTGTCATTTTGTCGTCGCGTCTTATCGTCTGTTTGACATCTTTGTTTTGTTTACAAACAATTGAACAAACTTTCTACTCAGAAAAATCGTTAGTTTTTAAACCTTTCTATTAGTAGGTTTGGTTTCTATTAAATTTACGCTCATATTTGTAAAATTAATAGCTTCTCCTTTCTCGGCTTCTTGTTTCATAAAACGAGACACGTTTAATATGACTTCGCGAGATTGACTGTGACTTTACTCCCATCAACTTTCTTCTTGACCTTCTTCCTTCCACCACAACACAACAAACCCAATGTTTTTGAAATGCACGTATAACTATGAAACGGACAGTAGAAAACGCACTGCAAGACTGAGCTCAATGTTTTCCCCACTACACCAACTGGCCCAGAAACGACTGCGCATCTCATTGAGAGAAGTCAGACTAAATCCATCAAACTGTACTGATAAATCCTGGAATGTTGACTGACTTAACAAAAGAAACGAATTTTAATCCCCACCACTAATAGCCTACGTCAGTAGGTGGTTTAATTCTTTAACTATTCGAATACTGTACCTATTTAATTCAATTTCACATCAATTAAAAATAAAAGCATTATATTTTTTCTAAATATTATAACGGTTGAGTCCGTTGTGGAAGGAGCTAGTAGGCACCATGACCTTGAAGAAACCAATAAAAATCGTGCGGGTTTGCCAATTTGTTTTCCTGCTGTGACAGTGGTTGGAACTGTGATTTTTCCACAATTACGTTCATTTAAAGCGCTCGGTTATTTAATTTTGCACAGTTGCAAAGAGCATAACTTAATGACCAGTTTAAAATATATACATCCGCAACTGCTTTCCGTAACTAAAGGAGCAAAGGAAGAGCAACCTGAGATTCTCCAAACCCTCCAAGCAGCAAGAAGCCAAATTGATACCACCATATCTAGGTTTACTAAGAACCTCCTAAAAGGCTTAAGTATAGGCAAAATGTGGGAGAACCTTGCGACTCCAGAGCACATGCCTGCTGATCTAAAGAGAAGTGAAGCTGTTGCAAGGTTCCGTCTGGAAACTGTGCACGACTACCTTCAGGTCCACCTACACCGCCTTGGCTTGGCTGACTCAGACACATGCCCTCTCTGATAAACCGGAATAATTGTGGGAAGTCACCTCCTCATCTGTCCCAAACTCAACCATCTTCCTGACGATTTCACAATGCGATACTGGGAGACTCGGCGTCAAATGGCACAACCGCCACCGACGGGCATTGGCCAAAGTGAAGTAAGTACTGCTTTCCCTCCTTGTAAACAAATCATCCGAAATTTCCTAACGAAAATAATATTTTTCCTACTGGGTTAATAAATCTAATAAATCTACCCTTTAAATTGCAAGAAAAACTTCGATTAAAAATTAATATTTAGTTTTGTATAAATTTTAAGATATAAATCTCTCAATACCGATGATATGATGGTTGTATATCAGTTGTACTAAACATGTTTAAATGATTTTAAAGAAAACACGAAAATTTATCGTTTAACTCATAAAAAAACTACGCAAACACAACAAAACTCTATTAGCATAGTAAGACAGTTTTTAGTAGTGGTAGCCTTGCTCGGCGGCTAGCCTCGTGTAGGGAGCTCTTCGAATTGACAAACGCACGCTACTCTAGCCCTCCTATTGGCTATTACTCAACGGACATGATTCGCGGTGCATACAATAGATAAAATATTGTAGATTTCAATTCTACATGTAATGTAACAATCTCTCTACGATGAAAAATAGCAAAAATATTGTCAAAAATGTAATTTTGTATCATGACCTCCCAAGTATATTTGATATTTGTATAACGAGATCCGATAGAACCATGTCGCCGACAAGAGCGAAGCGAGTGGAAACTTTGCAACACCAACACGTCTACAACTATCTTTAGGGTGTAGTCGACATAAAAAAAAGAGTGATATATACAATTACTAGATTCAGAAAACCTGTTTATCAACTGTTTTTAAAACAAACTTACCCTACTGGATAAAACTCCTTGATCTACCAATACAATTTAACATTTCTTACAAGGAAATTTCCAATTTCTCGGTAATACATTGATTATAAGCTGGTTTCAGTACGATGAACTTGTTTTTTTGAATTGTTGTATGAACAATAATTTTGTATATATTTTTAAATACCCCGTTTGGACATCTATTGTCTTGTCGCTTTACGGTCCAGACACATAAGACCTTGCAGCATCCTTCCTCATGTTTATTTAAATCCAATGACATCCTAATAACCTCTGAAAGTAAAGGTTATACATATTAATGAGACCGAGTCCATCCATCTTGAGAGTGCCATGTCCCGCCGTGCTTCAACAAAACACTGTAACCTTTGGACATAACAATCGGACATTTAACTGTAAAATGAAAAATCGATTAATAAAAAAGTTAAAAAAAAAAATCGTTTTAACTTCTATGTAGACCAGCTTAAAAGAAAGTACCGTTTACAGTGAGAAATAAAATGTTTTATGGAATGATGTCTGTCTATTGTCTGTACGTCGTGTATTATTCAGATAAAACGATTAATTATGCTGTCTTTATCTTGGTCTACTCACTACTCTTGTAAGATGCATTAGGTTTAAAAAGTTACGGTGTTGAGTAAACATCGCGAGTTGTAAGTAGGAAGTTACAATTTATAGCGATATTTATTTGCGAAGACTAGAGGAACTAGATGTGTCACCCACACATTACCAGATTGTAAAGTCGTCAAGTAGATCTAAGGAGTGGGGATTGTTCTTTTTGACATTTATAGGCAAACAATTTTGTATCAAAATTTTTAAAGCTTCTTAAACTCTGGCTGTTGGTGATTGATGACATAGAAACTTTGTGGGGGTGATTGTGTAGTGCTGGGTAAAATTATAATGTAAGTGAGTGTTTGTGTGTAAAGTCTAGAGATAATTGTTTCTTAACATAAGTGTGTTGTGCATTATGTTGCTATGAATATGTGAATAAATTTGAGCGTATGTTATACTAATGCCTGTGTGCGTGTATTAATTAAGTATAATAAAACTGTTTAAAATTAGTTTTATAAAATTAGTCTAATTCCTAGACATGTTTCAGAAATTGTTTTTGTTATTAGTATCAATAGTTTAACTGCTTCCAAATAACTAACTTCAGTACTCAATTTGTTTTGTGATTATTTAATGATATGAAGCTACAAGCCTAGAGGTGGCATAATTTCTTTTCTTTTGTACTTAAATTAGTCTTTATTTTTAGTTGTTTTTTTCTCTCTATTTTTCCTTGTTTTAAATTCTTTCTTTTATTTTTCTTCAATGTTTGTTTATACATTTAATTTGTAAGAATGTTTTTCGTCAAATGTTTGCTGTGTAAAGGAGAAAATAAATTACTTTAAAAACCTCTCTGTCATCATACCCGTATAAAACAAGTTAATGGGCATAATCATAGTACTTACCCCGTCCTATCTTATAATACAATCAGATTCTCTAAATAGAATACCCAAAAGTTGGTTTTTTGGGCCTTGTAGGAAATGTTAAATTGTATTGGTAGTTCAAAGAGTCTTACCCAGTAGTGTAAATTTGTTTAAGCAGCTGTTACACAGGTTATTTGAACCTCGTAATTGTGTATATTACTACTTTTTTAACGTCGTGCATGTGTATATAATAAAAACTCTCAAATAGTTTTCCTCGCATCGTACTAGTTCACTTCCTTAGGAGCCCAGAGTTCAAAATTACAATTACTATAACTTCGTTATTTGTCATAGTAGAGACGTGGTGTTGGTAAAGTTACATGGAAAATAAAATCTCCAAATTCGTTTAATTCGGTGTGTTTTAAAAGTTGAATAACACACTAGAATAGAAGAAAATACTGTTTAAATGTTAAACATTTTGACATGTTAAATTCGTTTTCAACAGGGTTCTATATAAGTACATTATAGTCAAATATAGCAAGTTTCATGTTTCTATCTTAATTATGTGGCCATTATTGTACTTATGTATAGACTACAACAATAGACCGACGCCATAAAAAAATCACTTTTTCGACTTTCTGACGCTGTGAAACGTTTATAATTGTCAACAATTTGATTTACAATTGGAATTTGATGACTTTGTATACTTTTTATATAAAACGAAAGAAAAAAAGATAAACGTAAACCTACTATCATTCGAATATTCCAATAGCGTCATGGTGGAAGAGAGTAGTTGTTCAAGATATACTTTAGGACCCTGTGAAATCCTTGAGATTGCCAATCCCGTATTAATTAAAGCAACCCTCTGATAGGGTTAAGAGGGACACTTGTTTACTACATATTAGCCAACCGAAGAATTTGTGTTGTTATTAATTAGTATTACTCTATGAAAGTTGTTTTACCTTTTACATAAACAGTAGTGTAGGGAAATAATTTGAAATTTCTCTGAAGGCTGTAAAAAAGTTTTTATAACGCTGTCTGTTTCACTGTTATCCTGATGTCTGTAGCCCAATAAAAGAAAGTAAAAATTACAATTATTTCAAAATTTTTCATTACGATTTCTGCTAAAACTTAGCTCATAATGACAAAAAACAGAACATAGTGGTAGACATTTATTTGAAAATATTGTCTGGAGTTATCTCTGGAAAATGAATCAATGCTCCAATCGGTCAAATTCGAAACTTTCCTTTTAAAATATAATAACAATTTATAAAATTGGGTAAACCCATTTTTAAGTACCCACATAAAGATGCTGTGTGATTTTTAAAATGTTTCTCTTTTCTCTAAAAAAAATTATTCTTGGAAAAATGTTTTGATCTAATATAACTAGTAACTGTGTATGTATATAAAAAATAATAAAATAAAAGTTGAAAGTAACTGCAACCTTAAAGGAAAGTTACATAGACTAGTTTCGTTGCCATAGTTTTGCCCTTTAATTAACTACATTTAACGCTTATGGCTTTTCGTGTTTTACCTTTGGCCCTCGAGGTGTGTTACTACATACGTGGCAAATTATGAATCACGCATTTGTCGGCGTTTACGTAAATTTCAATTTTATAAAATTGTACTGTATTATTATTATCAAGAATAACGACAGATTAAAAAAAATACATTTACCTTAAGGAAATGTGATAATACAGTATTACTTGGCAATATATTATAATAGTTATTTTTAAACGCAAATCTTTCGCGTATTTTTACGATATCTGTTTTGAAAATTCCACCAAAGTTGTAATTATCATTCTGCTTTCTAACAATTATAATTTGGAGTTTTCTTTCTAATATAACTATGTCATTTCAAACATTTGATTAAATTAAAAGTGAAGTTACCAGAAGTAAGATCTGTCTACGCTATTTCCTTAGCTCGTGGGACATCTTACCCATCTGCTATTAATTATTAATATATTTGTTCTACTTACGTCTGCTCATCCAAAATTGTTTCAATGCATTGCAGCCGTTTCGACTATTTATTCAGCCATGGTCACATGCGTTAATTTCGGTCCTATATATAGCATATATATATATATATATATATATATATATATATATATATATATATATATATATATATATACCTCGTCAACATTGTTATAAAATCATTTAAAACATTAGTACGTATTTGACACACATTTACACACTTTTAATTTCTATTAAATTATTTAAAAGCTCTCCAGTAAGGTGAAGAATATTAAAAAATATATATATTAATTATTGCACACTATACGTCATACGGCTCATGTTTTATTAAACAATTTTTTATATAGTCAGCATCATTTTTAATTCTTCACGAAATAATATGATTTCAAATTCCAACCTGGCTATTAATAATGTGATTACGTTAGTTGTTTTTCTTGAAGCGGAAAACTTGACTGGAATAAAAAAAGAAGAAAACAGCATAAAATTGATACCTTTCACGAATACCCTAATTACGTCATTATTGGTAGAGAGCAAGAGTTGATAAGGATAGACCAGATGGAAAAGATGAAAACAAATGTAATAAAAACTGTTTGAATACATGCATCGATATTGCCTCACTGTAATACTCATTAGGGAGTAATTATATGTAATATAAATTATTACATTTTTTATTTATTATTAATTTAATTGTTTATTTGCTAACATATTATTTACTGACTTTTAGTCGGGTAATATGACTTCAGCACACTGATTACCCATCACCCTAAACACTGAACCACCCACAGATTCATTACCAATTCTAGTTGCAATTTTTTTCTATAACGTTGGATCAATACGTAAATGTTTAAGGTCCACAAGAGTTGAACCCAGAATTTCGTAAACCAAGCGAGAGCCAATAGGCAAACAGTGTGTTGAGAATTAATCACTTTATTTTAAGCCGGAAACCTGTGTAGAATCAATTTTGTTAGACTCTGGCAATTAATAAACCTAAAACTCGAACCTCACGTAATTCATTAAATATTAATTAATTATTCCAAACGGATAGAATTGAACCAATTACTCGTTATATTTTTAGTATCCTACAATATGAATTATCTACAAACTTCATACAAAATACTCCAGTTTTATTAAAAAAACAGACAATTAAATTTCAAACATTTTTATTGCAATTGTATTATTAAATAGTCTCAAAACACCATTAATACCATCACACCATTTTCAATATAGAGATTTAAAAGACAAAATTGTTTTCCAAATGTCGTTAAAAATTAACAATTTAAGATATCTTCTTCATATTTTGCATTACAAAGTATTAATTAATTTTTATCTCATTTAATTGCGTATTATTTCCACCAAACCAAGTTATATCCCACCATATTTCACTATCTCTACAGTACTTCTTACAAATATCGTTAAAGTACTGTCAATAGATAATAATACTATTTTTACAAGACTAGTTTTTCAATTCATAAAGAGTGAAGGCCCTAAAACTAAACCTTGAGGTATTCCACGAACTGTACAGGCAAAATGTTAATAATAACTTGTTTATTTGAAATGAGCAATTGTGAAAATTTCAATCACTAAATAAAATAAAACAAACAACTATTTTTTTAAAAATAAGACAACCTTTCGTCGACTAAATCGTCATCTTCAGTTTGACTCAAACCGTAAAACGCGCAACTTTGTGAAGGTGTGTGTACAAATAACAACAGAAGATGATGACTTATTCATTTCAACGTCTTGTTTTAAATAAAGTGTTAATAATGGAATGTTCTGTTTTCTCTCATTTAGTTTCTTTAGTATTTAACTTTTTAAATAAACTTCGCAAAGAATGTGTATACGAAGATTTGTGTATACGTAACAACTTAAATGATGACTTAGTCATTTAAATAAAGTGTGATTTGATGAATTATTTATTTTAAAGATTCCATTTAGTTTTCCTATCACTTACAACTTTACAAAGTAAATAAATTTAATCTTCATCATATAATGATAATTTCCTGAAAGAAACTTGGAACAATGAAAGAGGCTCCTGTGAAGATCCGAATAGACATTCTTCACGAAGTATAACCTATTGCAACTGCTCGGTATCTGCAATCGATGTGCATTCTCTGTAATTGTAGAGTTCGACCTATCGATCCATGTCTGACTAAGACTTGCAACAATTACTTCAACGATTCGGAAACTTGCGAAACCGTTATTATTTCAGGGCGAAAGTAAGCGTAAGTGCATCGAGGCAATGCAAGTTCACAAAGTGGAAAAACCAAACCTATTTAATCAGAGAAAAAACAATACTTATTCGTGATGATAACGGTTAGAAGGTATGCAAAGTAGATGTTAGAGTAAACTAAGAAATTAGTTTGGAATGTAAAAGTTACGAGATTAATTTGCTTAACGTTAAGTGTTTTAATTGTTGTAAACTTCTCCTTACCTCAGGTGGGATTCTGTATTTATATGTGACTAACTGCACAAGCGTATCCATCTTAATGGAAATCGGGCTTTGCGAGCAATCCATTTACGTTTGAAATGAAAAAGTTACTTCAAAATTTGAGTTTTCCATAATCGCACAACCTCGATATTTTCAGGGTATAATCTTTGTAAATACGTTATTACAAAATTCTGTTGATTAGATTATTTATTTGACTGCTTCACAACTCCTCCACAGACAGCGCTAGTCTCAGTTACTATCTAGTGGGTGTTGTTCTTTATTTCTAAGCAGGCTGTGATTAAATAACTACGTTTTTATTTTTATCTGATTTCACTATTTAAGTGGTTAGTTGGTTTTTAATTCCAGTGAAGGCCTCGGGTTAACAATAGCAATACAGATATCAAACGAGTCAATTGTTACAACTAGATCAATCTGTGCATTCCATTTTATATTGTAACAAGGCAGGAGTGTAATTTATGAGTTTATTTTGCGGCGATTGTCCAGTAGGAGTTAAATAAAGGGTGTAAAAAATTGCACAAAGTTTTTTACTAAAGTAAAGACCCGTGTAATAAATCAAAAAAAAGGCAAACTAGTGTAACATTAAGAGTATCAGTTTGGTAATTTTCGGTGGTAATTGTCGGTGGTAATTGTCGAAGTAATTGTAGGTGGCAATTGTCGGTGGTAATTGTCGAAGTAATTGTAGGTGGCAATTGTCGGTGGAAATTGTCGCAGTAATTGTAGGTGGCAATTGTCGGTGGTAATTGTCGAAGTAATTGTAGGTGGCAATAGTCGGTGGTAATTGTCGGTGGCTCTCTCTCTCTCTCTCTCTCTCTCTCTCTCTCTCTCTCTCTCTCTCTCTCTCTCTCTCTCTCTCTCTCTCTCTCTCTCTCTCTCTCTCTCTCTCTCTCTCTCTCTCTCTCTCTCTCTCTCTCTCTCTCTCTCTCTCTCTCTCTCTCTCTCTCTCTCTCTCTCTCTCTCTCTCTCTCGCTCTATATATATATATATACTGGGTTATTGACATTTAGTAATATAGTATTAAGTATAATACTATATTTACTTAATATAGGTTGTCTTCAGTCCGTATTTGTGCATATAGCTACATCGCTGTTTCGCCGATCACTGTCAGGCTTAGTGTTGATTCTAAGCCTGTTGAAGCAGACAGTGATCGGTGAAACAGCGCTGTGGCTATATGCACAAAAACGAACTGAAGTAACCTATATAGCACTAAATAAGTACACTAATATTATTACTTTTCAAAATAAAAATAGTTGTATTTTACTAAAAATTTCTTACCCTTTTCAGAAAGTAATACCAAGAGTAACAGTTAGTGACTGAAAAGTTCAGAAATTACGATTTTTTTAAACGTTAAAAAATTCATAGTTAGAAGCCAGATTGCGAGTATTTTTTTTACTTTTTATAGTGTTTACTCTTACTCAGAATATTATTTGACACTAATAATAACATTCAATAATGAGACAATGTATAATGTGCACCCATGCTTGAGCGTAAGCATTATTATTACTTTCAATAAGTGGCTGGATAGATTTTGATAAAATTTTGTTTAGTGTCCAAAAGAGTTAAACAAAACGAATGGGTGTTAATCTTTCCAAAAAGAGTTGGTTTAAAAACGTTTGGTCAGAATTAATCTGGATCATAAAAACAACATAGATGATAATTCTCTAATTCGTAGATCTGAATGGAAGATCTATTTTTTCTGAAATATTAAATGTGGTCAACAAGCTTTGAAACGCAGGACTATCGAAAAGGTTTATTTAAAGGATACATAATAACGACTCTACAAGCTGGGCTTTGTTTGGGCGATGGATTTGTCGTCCAACACAATGAACAGCTCTGTGTCCAAACCTAACGGTTTTCGACTTGTTTCTGTTCGACAGTCCAATAGAATTAAAGAATAATGAAGTCGATAGAGATCACGAAGTCCTTCAAATTGTTCCTGGAAAGTTTTGGAAAATAGGGAGCTATTTAGAAAGCAATAAAACAAATGTTAATTTGATAAATAGAACAGTTGAACATGCATTTTTACACTTGCAGGCGAAAAATCAATAGTTCAACCTAATACAAAATTAGGAAAAATATATATAATAAATACCCCTAGCCTTCGATTACTCAAGTAACGTCAGGGTCAGTATTGATGGTAAAATATATTGATAAATACCTAGCTGACTGATATACCTGATAGACTCAAAGACTGATCTAACATAACTACATCAAAAAATGTTTAGATCCAGGTAGGCTCCCTTGGGACTGCAACGCCTGTAATAAGTGTGCCTTTGAGAAGAACATGAGTTCTAATTTCACAATTAGTCGTTCGTAATATCTTAGTGATTATACAATTTATGCCGTCTTCAGCATACAACTTTTTATTTTTCCCGATTGTTCTAATATAAAAGCGAAAAAAAATCATCATCTCCTTATAAAAACAGTAGTAAGACTAGAATACAATATAAAGACTTCCAATCATTAAATACTCAACTTCAGTATCAGAAAATAACAATAGTTGGTCATGACAGACCTGATAGGAACATAAAAAGAGGGATCTAACCCAAGACTACATGAAAATGTGTAGCTCCAGCTGGGCTACTTGGAGTTTGCCTCGCTCTTATTCACTATACGTAAGCCCTGAGGGTTGAACATCCATTCTAATTTTACAGTCAGGCGTTAGTATTTGCTTAATCATTTAAATTTGTACTGTAATTGTAACTTTAAAATTGCCTAATACAAAATATTATGTTAAATTGGAACTGGTAAACTTAAAGCACACAATTACATTTCATCAAAATATCCAAGTAGAGGAATAAATTTGTTGTAATTTTTTATGGAAATTTGAACAAAATAGATTTAAGATATGTCAAATTCGTTATCAGAACTCCAAAAAATAAAACATAATGAATATTTTTCACATTATTGGGTTCATCTTAAAATTTTAAATAATGTAGGCCAGATCTGTTGGAATTTAAATTTAGGGCTATAACGATTATAAATATCAGATAATTAAAAAAAAAATTACTTGTTTGAATAGTTTATTTTTTATTTCCTTTAGGGTAATTCGAGATCAGCGCTCTAACATACACAAATATAATGAGTTTCAGAATTAATACATTTAAAAATTCTGGGTTGAACCCTATTTATAAACTCATCTCTTAAGCAATTTTAACAAAATTCTCATTATTATGTATGTGGAACATCTAATTAGTATCAAACATCAAAATTTGGTTTAAATAAAAATATTATACGTAACATAATTTAGAGATACATCAACCATGAACATGCACAAACTATTTCGCTCAACCATTTTTGTGACTCGAAACAAACTTGAGATGAACAAATAAAAAACTAGTTTGTACCCAATTCTTTTTCTCCACCGTAAAACTTTTTCTCTTTGATTATAAAAGAAAACCTTGAAATAATATAGTTATTGTTTTATCAAAAATGAATCCATTGAAACTTGACACCGAATTTTATAGCTCAATGAATTTATTAGCAAATGAAAGAAACAAATTACCGACATATAATCAAAGTAATTAAAACTATTATGAATAAATAATAAAGATTGTAAGTCGCATCGTTAAAGGTGTTGCCAGCTTATACATTATTTTAAATAATTTATGTGTAATTATATATAAAACTATAATTGCAGTTCTGATTATAAAAGATGGAGTCGTAAAGTGTTCAGGTACAGTCACTTTAGTGCGGTACATTTACAGCTCCTTTAAGTACAGGCAGTGTTATGCGCAGCGTTTATAACTTCTATGGTTTCTTGTTCAGCTACGTTCTTACCATCCTAATGTAGGTTGTAGATACAAACAGAACTAGACTTCCCCCTAGGTACTGGTAGTATAAGGGATCTTCTAAATACACCTTACAGGGCAGGCGGTTCTCTTTAATATCAAATTTCTTGGGTACTTCTAGTGCAGGGTGCTGTAATCACGGGTCTTCTAAATATACCTTACAGATGCAGAAAGTGCTCTTTAATCTCAACTCTCTTTTGCACAACCAGTGCGGAAATGTGCGTTTATAACTCTTCTAAATATATTTTTCAGGGGCAGGCAGTTCTCTTTAATATCAAGTCTCTTGGGTACAACTAGTGCAGGGTGTTGAGATCACAACTCCCCTAAATACACCTTGCAGAGGCAGGCTATGTTACAGGTTGAAGGTGCAGGCAGCTCTTCCTTCTCAACTCTCCTAGATACAGTCCAGTGATAGGCAATCCGCTCATAATTCTCTTGTGTAGAGGATAGTACAGGGCGATCCGTTCACAACTCTCTTGTATACAAGATAGCACACAACTCTTTCGTATACAGGATAGTACAGGGGCACCGTTCACAAATCTCGTGTGTACAGGTTAAAGGTGGTGGTAGTGATCTTCTTTCTCAATTCTATTAAGTACAGGGCAGTACAGGGCGCTCAGTTCACACCTCTCTTGTGTACAGGTTGAACGTGTAGTCAGTGCTCTTCCTTCTCAACTCTCCTAGATACAGGACAGTAAATGGCGCTCCTTTCACGTCTCCCTTGTGTGCATGTTAAAGGTGGTGTTTTTTCTTCTCAATTCTACTAGCTACATAGTAGATAAGGGAACTCAGTTTACAACTCTTTTACGTACAAGTTGAAGGTGCAGGCAGTGTTCCTTCTTATCAACTCACCTGGATACGGAATGCTCCAGGTTCACAAATCTTTTGTGTAGGGGTTGAAAGTGTAGATTAACCACCTAAAGGTGTAGGCGTAGATCTAAAGAGTACAGGTTGAAAGTGCAGGCAGTGTTCATCCTTATACACTCTCCTGGGTACCTACAGGTAATTATCCGAATTACAAAGTGTTGTGTTTATAACTCTATTTTGCACAGATTGAAGGTGGAGGTAGTGTTTTCTTCTCAACTCCTCTGTGTACAGACAGTATAAGGGGCTGTGATGATTTTTCTCGGGTTGTAGGTACAAGCAGTTCTCTTCTTTCTCAAAATATCTGTGTGCAAGTACTGTTATCTAAAATTATTGAGTAAAAGATATAAAAGGACAGTACGGTGCTTCCACAACGCTCCTATACAGGGAGTTTTTCTCTTTCTAAAAACTCCTTGGACGCTGCTATCAAAAGTCTATAAGGCACAACGTGTATAAGGAAACCGCTGTTTACGAAGTTACCGGGTACAGGCAGTGTTGTGAACTGCAGTCACCACACTTTTGAGTACTTATTAGATTAAGTGAATTAAAAATTTACATTGAGTTGCGTTCAAAAATTCCAAAGGTACAGATATTACTTTACTATGCGGTCTGAGCTTCTCCGTTTTCACTTTCTCTCCTAAAATTAAACAATAGACAATATGTTTTGATCAGTGATTTATTAACAGATTTGATTTTTTGATTATAGTTTAAACTGTTTCCAAGCGGGAGAAGAAAATTACTTTCAGTCTGCACGATTCATTGTGTTCAATAGTCGTTGAACCATGGAGACAAAACAAGTGTTGCACAATCTTTCGTATTTACACATATGCACAGAAACTTACTTGCACATAGACATTGTAAGAAGTATGAAAGCGAACTAAACTCGCTTCGCTTGCAAGTAACTCTGGGCTTCCCGGTTTGTTCTAATTTAAATTGAAAGATTTAAATATTTAAAATTCAACCCCTTTTCTTGGAAACTGATCTTTAAGGACACTTAATTCTCCATCGACTATGGTCATCTCAATTGATCATTTAAAAATTAGTTTATAATGACGGCAGTCAAATTTAGTTTTGTTAATTACTAATTCGGTCTTTTCTAACAATGTTAGAGGTATTATTTCTCTCCAATTGCCATTTCCCTGGAGTTGGCTAAAAATGCTCTTTGTCTGGGTTTTTTGTGATTAGATTTGAGGGAAATGAGTTCAAAAATTGGCGCTAATACTCATTTTACGACATATACAACAGAAAATAATTTTTTTTTTAAGTAAAATATTTATGTTTATGAATGAGAAAGCTTATGCAATTTTTTATTGCACATTTATAAATTAATTCAATAAACTCTCATCGGGTTACTCATTTACTCATAAAAATACGGATGCGGCAATCCCTAAGGCCGCCACCTGGATCTATACTTATTTTCATATAGACTTGGGATATATCCCTATTTTTTCTTTTCCAGGTCTCTCTTAACCAACTCTTGTTCTCTTCCGAATCTATAGCTATTCGAGAAATTGGATTCTTCATTTTACGCTTTTTCTTCCTTTTAATAAAGTTTTTCGCCTTCAAACAAGAACGAAATATTACCTCTGTAAACATTCCCAGTTATTAAATTCTTTAAACTATTGGTAGCATCTAACCTAACCTAAATATGAAGGATCAAGAAATATTGGTTTAAAAGTAGCAGCTCAAAACCGTAATTTCTTTTCACAAAAATATTCTAATTTGTTTATCCGATTTTTAGATATTCGATATTTTACAGCGACACATATATCGATAACCAACACGTTTTATTTTAGTCTTTGGAAGCAACATTTTAGAAAACCTGAATTAAGACAGTTACCTTCAAATTTTAAGGTAATTTTTTTAAAAACTCTTAGATATGGATGAAATACGATCATCTCTCAAATTGTATCACAATTATTCTTTGCTGTATACACGACAGACCATCAAGATTTCAAAAAAAAAAATTTCTTTAGTTCCACCAAATAATAACTCTGGATTTTTGTTGTCCATTACCTAACTTTCTCTAATTTATGTCGGTACGATCAACATAAACAAGCGGATGGGCGCCATGACAGTACTTACCCAGGCCTATACAACTTAATAAAAGCAGATCCTCTAAATGAAATATCAATAAGATCTTTGGCAATGTAGGAAATGTTAAATTGTAGATCAAGGAGTCTTATCCAGTAGGGTTGTAACACAGGTTTCGTGAATCTTTTGAATTTTTACATAATTACATTCTTTACATCGGCTAAGCCTGACGGGCTTAGAAGCTGGACAAATGTGAAGGCACCTCCAGTCTGTACTATCTGTCAGTCACTCGGCCCTGAAGATCTTTTAACTACGTATAACGGTATCATATTTTCTCGTGAGGTCTAAGTTTAAAATTACGTTTTTTGACAGTAACTTGTTGCGATATGATACCTTGGTGCTACCCTACCATTGGTATAGATTTTGGGAATTGCGTGACCACTAACCCATGAAGGTCGTAATTTCCCTTATACCCCCTGAGCATTAACCAATCGTGTGAGCCAGGTGTCGATGAACTTGTAATACTAATTTACAATAATTAGGACTATATACTACCTAAACTCTGCACTGAAAAACCATGCACTGAATTTGGCATGCATTGAATAGATCTACAGTCTATTACGACTGACATAGCAGTTGTAATATATATATATATATATATATATATATATATATATATATATATATATATATATATATATATATTTCAGAGCGCGATTGTATAAATACTCACGCCGATTACCAGCTAATGCGAATTTGGTATAGTTTATAAATTAGTAAAATTAGATAAAACCAATAACGCTGATTAAACAATTGTTTACGTGGTACTTCTTTGAAGCACAGTCTCTGAAGACAGGCGATCACTTTGTGTTGTGCACAAATTGCTCAGGTCAGCTGATCCACTGCCATTGGAATATCGCAACCGCAGGAGAGAGGTTTCGAATTGATATCTTACATCTCTTATAACGATGGTTCTAGTATCAGCTGGAATTCAGTAGAAGGAAGCTTAGGCTTATTGCCCTACAGTCCGGACACTGTCTGGTGAATTACCATCTAAAACACACGGGGAAGGCTGCAGTGGATACATGAAGCTTTTACCTGACACATAAAGAAACAGCTGAACAATGGTTGTGTGAGTGTGAATTTCTAACTTACAAAAGGCTACTTTACCTCAGCATTTCATTCCCCACGGTTGCAGAGGTTACGATCATGTTCTCGAGAACAAATTTAGGATTCTTAGGAAGCCTTAATCTAGGCTGGGTCTAAATCAGTTGGTAGCCATTAAAGGTACATTTGCATCGCAGTGACAAGAAGCTGAATAGCCTCGGATCACTAAATCGCTAGTGAACTACTAACTTTGCACGCTATAATATTCTGTACAAAATTCCTACTTTACCTGTTAAAACCTCTATTGTCCTTGTGTACAAACAACGATGAGGAACAAACGGCATGTTTAAAATGTTTTCTGTGAAGATCAGTCGAAAAATGGAGGTCGAATTTTTTGACGATTACCAAAATTATACATTCAATACTTGGTTAGTAAAACAGAGAAATTTTAAAACAATAAGTTATAAAAATACTTTCAGAAATAAAACAATAAATTGTTGACCTTATTTGTACAAAGAGATTAAAATATATCGATTTCCTTTCAATGGAAAGTTGGAGTTCATATCCGTGTATATTAAACGGTTTATTTTTAATCCATCAGGCGCACTGGCGAATAATAATGATAGAAAGTCAGTGCACGACCATTGCCACTGTTCAGAGTTGATATATAGATAGCCATTGTACCGCAGCCTGATTGTGATTTACTCTCCTTGCAAACAATTAAAACTGATACAGTTGAGATTAACAAACAATGCACATCTGATCTGAAGACCTGCTGAGCAGCGAGACCGTGTAGTCTAGTTCAACTTTTTATGGCGATTGAATTTTAAAATTTATCGTCAGTTATTGGCTACTGCATTACACTAAAACAGTTATCTTTTAAGATAATATACTGTTTACTGATTAAGGGTTTGCATGAATATTTTTATTTAGAAAGTGTACAGCGTGATTCAAGTGATTCAGGGCATTAAAATAAAGAAAAATATCTTGTAAACAAATCTCCACAATCGCTTTGTAAGCAATTTTGTGTGTGGGTGTGTTTTTTTTTTAATATTGATACCTTTAGAAAATTGTAAGATTTTGGTTAGATATTAAACACATTTTTATGATATGCTTTACCAGTATACCCAACATCAAAAATGTATTAAAAAATTTCAAAGCGGTGGCAGTTTACAATTTTAGTAAAGTTAACAACTTCATATTAATTATTGAAAATTTCAAACTGTCGCCATTATGATAATTTAATAGCTAAAGATTTGATTCTCTGGTACAACGTAGGATGATAAAAATGTATACCAAATTTCGACTCGAAAAAATTGTATTTTTTTTTTTATAATAATGTTTTGAAAAAAAAAAACAACAACACAAATTGTCCGACAGACGCATTATGAAACTGTTCCGGGCGTATGTTTATAAGAGCATTTAACTTCATTTTGATGCCTTACATAAATAATGCCATAATAAAGTCAGGAGATATATTTTTAAACACCATTTATATTAACTATCATATAATAATTGGAAGTATTTAGGAATTAATTTTATATTGTCTCTATATTAGTGTCTATCTTTAACAAGAACGAATTTCACAATGTCTCTGTCTTTAAAAAGAGTTAATTTACAAAGTCTCTATCTTTAACAAGAGTGAAGTTTACATAGTCTCTATCTTTAAAAAGATTAAATTTGACATAGCTTCGATCTTTAAAAAAAGTTAATTTTACATAGCCTCTATCTTTAAAAGAGTAACTTTTACATAGCCTCTATCTTTAAAAAAGAGTAACTTTTACATAGCCTCTATCTTTAAAAAGAGTAAATTTTACATAGCCTCTATCTTTAAAAGAGTAACTTTTACATAGCCTCTATCTTTAAAAGAGTAACTTTTACATAGCCTAGATCTTTAAAAAGAGAACATTTTACATAGCCTCTATCTTTAAAAGAGTAACTTTTACATAGCCTCTATCTTTAAAAGAGTAACTTTTACATAGCCTCTATCTTTTAAAAAGTAACTTTTACATAGCCTCTACCTTTAAAAGAGTGAATTTTACATAGCCTTTGTCTTTATCAACAGTGAATCTTACATAGTCTCCATCTCTAAAAAGAGTAACTTTTACATAACCTCTATCTTTAACAAGAGTGAATTTTACATAGCCTCTATCTTTAACAATAGTGATTTTTACATAGTCTCTATCTTTAAAAAGAGTAACTTTTACATAGCCTCTATCTTTAAAAGAGTGAATTTTACATAGCTCTATCTTTAACAAGTGTGAATTTTACATAGCCTCTATCTTTAAAAGAGTGAATTTTACATAGCCTTTGTCTTTATCAACAGTGAATCTTACATAGTCTCCATCTTTAAAAAGAGTAACTTTTACATAGCCATTATCTTTAAAAGAGTGAATTTTACATAGCCTCTATCTTTAACAAGTGTGAATTTTACATAGTTGCTATCTAAAAAAGAGTAAATTTTACATAGACTATATCTTTATCAACAGGAAATCTTACATAGTCTCTATCTTTAAAAAGAGTAAATTTTACATAGTCTCATTCAACCGTAAATACCAACAAAATAAAAATACAGAAACAATACAGTAACTACAATCGTTCAATTTGTCATTGGGTCAAGTTAGCGTAGAGACCATTGTGAAATACCTGGAATGACTCAGGTCACGATACAGGTGTTCGACCCCCCGTAACAATACTATCCATGATCGTTTATTTAAATTACTTCTCTAGATAACAAAATCCATTCACTGATTGCCAACATCTAATCTGATTACTGATAATTAGATAAGTCATTATCTAGTAACATAAATCATTCGATCTTCCTGATAAGCAAATCGGACCAATTAAATAATCGATATTGTAATTAAATGTGATCAATCGTGAAAAGTGATTAGTCGAACAGGTATTGTAAAGCTTGCATAACATCGACGATTACCGTATAAATCTTGTTGGTATATTTTAACAAGACTAAATAAACTTTAAATTGCTTGATTTATTGATCGCTTCTAATGAGTTACAAGAACGAGTGATTCATTAACATATTAATTGCCGTCGATTTGTGTTAAGTTACGTGTGGTTAAATCGGTGGATTTTAAAATAGTTGGTAATATTTAGTGAATGTTACAGTCAAAATTACGGGTATTATTTCGTTTAATTAATTATTATGATCAGCAACGTTGTTTTGTTCTTTACAGTGGTTGGTTCAGTTAACTTACACTGAATGTGAATACCGTTTAAATTAGAGGCTTTTATATATTTTACTACTTGCTGCAAAAAAAAAACACTGAAATTTAATAAATTGTAAAACGTTAATAATAGATAGTTTGAGTAAGATAGAAGATTATTAAATAGGACTTTTAATAAATCAAAAGTTAAAACAAGATGAAGCATGACAGTTTTTAGTTGCCTATTTAAAGTAGGTATAGGGTAACTTTGGTATTCGCAAAAATTCCAGCCTACTTTTTTGACATTTCATTCTCAGAGAAAAGTTATTTTCGACATTTTGTCCATCCATATAGTGATCTGTAAGTATTAACGGAGAAAATAAATAAATATCAGAATGTGAAATTTGGTAGAAGGGAATATTATTATTATTATTATTAAGACTGGGGAGATTGTTTTACAAAACCTCCTGCACTGCGACCTAGTTAGATCTTTTGTACCCCCCTCTTGTTGGACTCAGGAGAGATCTATGTCTTTGGACAAAATTGATCAGACCCCTGGTCGGGAGGTTTAGTAATTCTTCTTCCGAAATGAAGATAAATTCTAGAAATTTATGTCTTTTTTGGCATAAGGCCGGGCACTCAATGATGATGTGTTCCATGCGTTCCACCTCTTCACCACAGTACCTGCAAGTATCATCGTCCACCAGGCCCATCTTACTTAAGTGATACCTGCAATGGATAATGTCCTGTTAGTAGCCTATACCACAGAGGAGTTTAACCTCTCTTCTCCTTAGGTTTAGCACTTCCTGCCCTCTCTTTTTATTAGGGCTAAGGAACTTCTTGGAATGTATAAGACCCGGCAATGTATTCCAGGTTCTGTTGATTACTTTGTTGTCCCAGTTGGTAATAACCTCCTGGTAATCCCTAGGGCCAAATCCATACATAGGAGATGGCCCTGTAAATGGTTTAGATGCACCAAGTAGAAGGGAATATAGTATGCTCATATGCAACTCTATTGAAATTAAGAATAATCCAATTGAAAATGCCAAAATAATAACACACCGGGATGTCCGCTCTCACCTGTATGATTTGTTACTATTAATTAAGATATTTTTCCTCATTAATATTTTATACTAGTAATTTACAGTTTTTACAAAAAATTATTATTTTTCTCTTAACGATTTTAAAATGGCGGTTTTACAATGAATTACTAGTTTTAGTTCCTTCAACAGTAAACAAGATATCTTTACTTTTATTATACGCCACATAGTAGATATGGGAACACATTACAGTCAATTTTTAACATCCTTTTTAAATTTAATACTTGTAAGAAAATGTTCCTGAATAAAATTTTACTCTATTGCATTGTAAATAAAAAGATTTATATTTTATAATTACTTATAGTTTAGTTTTATTCAAAGTATAGCGTTACTTTGCCATACAACTAATTTTACTTAAAGTCTTCATTAGTGGGACTTTAATTGTGATTTTGAAATTTCTAGTAGTTTTTGTAGCATTATAATATATCAACGTTTCAATTTTATTCTAGTTTAAACTGTTTTGAGTATAGAACTCTGAACGCATCCAAAATCTTGTTTTCAACTAATTTGAGCCTAATTAGGCTAGTTTGATGTACACAACAATACAACGAATGGAAAAATGTTAATTTTATGTTTATAATCTAAATAGGTAAATACAAAATAGGTAATAATATAAGAAATTTTAAATTTGGGCGACATATTAAAAACTCGGCTGATGCTATAAATTTTAAAACCCCCAAAAAAGACAACATACAAAGTTCAGGGTAATCGCCACTTACATTTTTCAATATATCAAATACTTTTAATTGAAATAGGTGGCACAGTTATTCAACCACTCTGTATAGTCCAGACCTATGTCATACAACTTAACACATAAATGTTACTTTTTGATGTAATCTGAAATGTCAGAGAGCGAGTTTAAAGTTTTAAATATGAAGGGGTAATTTGGTACGTAAATAAAACCGCCCTTTTCTTTCTCTTATATACGTAATATATAAACAAAAAAAACTTAAAAACCCTGTATGTTGTTCTATTTCGTCCATAGCTCGGGATATTTATTTCACTTTTTTTCAATAAACCAAAGTTTAATGGTAATTTGTTAAGGACAAAAACTGCTTATTTCTCTAAATCAGTTTAAACAAATTTTGCTAAAATGTAGCCCTAAATACCCAAGAAAAACTTATTAGTCCAAAATACAATCACTAAATTTGTTGAAAGTAGTATATTTTGTTTTGAAAAGCACACCTTACATTTTCATTCAACTTCTTCTTCCCTTCCTTATAGCATTTGCGTCAGGACCTCAGAGGAATACCTCCAACTTATTAGGCTATCGTTAGTTTTTTCTTCCCTCTCTTCTTCCATACTTTATTTACTCTTTTGGTAAATTGTGTATGAGGTGGATTATGTTTCGTTTTAAAAAGATTTTTACAGACGTTCTAAATAGTACATTCTATCAGTAGTTCTGATTGACAGGGATTTGCACAAATTCGCAGAAAACGTAATTTTTATCCAAAGATAGTCTACTAATTTTGTTTGTGTTTAAAATATTTCAAACTGAGCTTCTTTACAGGTATATCCTCGAAACATGACGATAATCTAGTTGAATCGCTTTTCGGTTTCGTGGCAATTTTCACCAGCTGCTCTTGAAGTAAAGATTTCTTAAAAATTGTCTTCAATTTTCCGCGCCATTTTGATACAGATCTTATTTAAACGTAAACTGAACTAAACTTGAGAGGAAATATAACCGTGAAAACCTTTAATAAAGTAAGAAAATCAGTTGGGTTAGGTTTTTGAAATATTGAATCTAATAAAACAAAAATTTCAAAATACGTAAATTGTAACAGTTTAAAAAAATGATATACCGAATAAGTTTATGTCTGTTTTATATACATGTTAAACTCAAGAAAAACAAGTTGGACTTTGTTTGTTTAGACTCTGTATATATGAAAGGACATTTTTCGATAGTAATTTTACTAATTAAATATTTAAATATATAGTAAGTATTGTGATAACAAACAAAATAGTTTTCAACATTTTTGTTTATATTTGTTTTTAGAATCTCTGACTCTATATTTATTGCCAGATTTTGTACCGAAACACTTGCAATTGTTTTTTATAATTAAATACTTGTATTTATTGTGGCGCATTTGAACGCCAATTATTTATCATATTTCCAGACTGTTTATTTTTGTATAACTAGAAATTTGGAGGTAGCTGCCAAAATTAAAGGATATACTAAAATAAAAATTACGATTTAATTAAAATAGTCTATAAGGACACTGATATATTTTTAAAAAGTGTGTTCCCTAAGAACCCAACAAAAAATGTCATGGTCCCAAATATGACAGTTTAGAGTTAAATTTCAAAAATCGAAAACCCTGTTCAAATATTTAGAATTTCTAAAAATCTGCATACATGATTTGGGTAAAATTTTTGGAAAACTTAAACACGTATGAATTACAAGTAAATGTGAAGCCTTAAATCAAAACAAAATTACAGTTGGTGAAAGTATGTGAAAATACAAAAATTAACTCTCTGCGTTTCTTTGTGTATTTTCAAAATAATTTAAGAACTGTCTGGCAATGTGTGATTTGTATATATGATTTGGCAGTTTAGTTTCATTCACATATTTTTACATTATTTTTTTCAAAATCGCTTCAGCGGTTTTTGAGATTACAATGTTTTAAAACAGCAGTTATGGTTCATTTAAATTTGTAATAGATAGAACCTTTTTCTTCTTTTTTTTTGCGGTAAACGACTATAGCCCTAAAGACTATATTTTAGCAAACTTTTATATACAATTTTGGTAAATTGGCGTCAACTGTAAAGTTTTGAGTGTTTAATCTTCCCCCACTCAACAATCTTTTCCAATAATGCAGACCAATCAACATCTTACATTATACGAAAGATGCTGCTCTGTAACATTGCCTCGGCGTATCCGATCTAATGATTATCTCGACTAGGAAAACAATGTAAAAGGCTTAAACTAATTATTACGGAAAACAATATTGTGCACTACAATGCATTATTATTGCATAGCCTTTACATTGATCGTAGATAGCCTTACCTAATTCATAGGCGATCATTAGCAATATATACGAGTCGATTTCCCTTTTCAACTTGGTGGTCTTGTAAATATATATTTTAGCTTCTATGAGTTGTCCATTAACCGACAGGTAAACGGTAATTAAGGAATAACAGTGCAATATTTCTTAGCTCCGAAGTGGGTGGCGGCGGTCGGCGCGCGCGCGCTCTCTACCGGGGCACGAGTTGTATACAATTTGGAAACACATAGACGAACCTATCAAGTTATTGTGCAATTCGTAGGGAATCGTGAACGAATCGTACCGTGGGAATCGGTGGGCCATTTAATGGTTATGGAATTCATTAAGAAGAAATTTATAGCTCGGCAATATTCCATCAATATCCGGTGTCGGTTATTGCGGTTGAAAATCTCATTATTTCACGTTATATAACGCATTTGCATTGCGTTGTCCTTTGATTACGTTGTAATAAATTGCCTGTGAAGTTTTCTACTAGGCTGTAATGTTTTTGTGTATCTTTTGGTACAATTTTGTGTTCACTTAAAGAATTTTGAGGGAAATCTTATGACAAAAAATGTGGGTTTTCTCACAATAAAGAAGTTTACATATGCCTGTATTCAAAATGGATACTTTGTGAAAATATGATACGATTTAGTATTTTATTTTTCGGATTAATGTATAGATTTCGAAATTTTATACAGAATTATTCCTGCTTACAATATCAGTTTTATTATCCAAATCTATCCGAACAGAATACTTGTATTTACAGCCTTGTAAATGTGAAAATCTCATGGAAAAATACATGGATTTTGACTGCCTAAAGCGACCAATTTTTCGTAGCAATACTTTTAATTCTATGACTTATTTCAACGAAATTAAACAAATTCTGTGTAAAACTATTTATATAAACAGAGGCAATTTTTATAGATTGTACTGACGATTTCTTTTTCAAAATGTACAATAGATTGAATTTTTGTCACACAAAACCTTTGACTGAATACCTTTTGAAAGTTTTTTTATCTGAATACCATCATTTTGGGCCTTGATAAAGCAATTGTTCGACGTATCAGCTTTTATTGTATTTAATCTTTAGAACTGAAAGTCATATTTGTGTCTATGCACGAGCGACGATTTATAATGATGCAAATAAAACACACAGGTGACCGATTTTACTAGTGATAATTTTTAAACCATTAGACAGATTTCAGGAAAATAAAAAGAATTTCATTTTCAAATCTACGATTAATGGTTTAGTTGTCTGTTCCACGATCTCCACAGATATTAAAATGAATTGTATTTTTTGAAAATCAAAATAACCTCAAAGTTTTATCGCCAAAGCTAAAAAAGGGGTTTTTTTATTTGAAACTACCAAACATCAGCTATACGTTATGTATTAAAAATTGATTTTGTTGTT
Source organism: Aphrophora alni (assembly GCA_963513935.1). NCBI lineage: Eukaryota > Metazoa > Arthropoda > Insecta > Hemiptera > Aphrophoridae > Aphrophora > Aphrophora alni. The sequence goes on from OY740771.1 coordinate 15,150,435, forward strand.
GTTATAATTTGAGAGATATCCACTTATATTTATTTCAACTCGCATTATGGTTTGTAATTTTGGAATAAATTCTATATTTTAGGCTTCAATAAAATAGTGTAAATAAACGAAATGGATGAAATTTAAACATGACTGATGTTTATTAACACAATTAAATTGATCGTACATTTGGAAAAGTATTCATATATCCACTTTTTGAAATTTTAGAGGAAGTAAACGGCTGAAAAACCTTTTGGTCTTTTAGTTAGTAATATGAGAGAGATTCTATATTTTTTTATAAATTTGTATGTTCCTATATTCTTGGGCATGGTCTATCTTAATTATTCAAATTGTTGCTTTGTTCAAAACATTTAATCATGTGGAAATGTGGCCTTTTCGAACTAAACACTTATTTTTTTATAAAAATAAGTGCACAGGTTAGGTGCTAATAAAACTAACAAATAACAAACTACTTTTTTAATAAGAACAGTAAATAAAAATATCATATTTTATAGTTTAGTAATCTTCTTCTGGGACCTCTGCGTTTTTAGTGTTGGCCAGTTAAAGAGGTTTTCACAAAAGTCCTTCTTATTTTCAGGAATGTACTGCATAAACTTTTTAAAATCCTTAATTTTCTTTAAATTAATTGGAATTTCGTGAAGATATGCTTTGTCAACTAACATAGTTGGAAATAATGAGGCATTTAAAAAAAAATCATACCTCTGAAGGCTTTCAATAAAACTTTTTTGCTACTAAAATTTTTGGTTTGTTATTAAAATACTAAACATGGTAATATTTTGAAATCAAAAGTAAATTTTATCTTTTTTTTGTGCGGAGTCAACTGAGAAAGTATTCTTCTTATAGTAAAATGGCTACCATTTTTTAAACGTTAGCACCAGATCCGAACTGATATTGACACTATTATTTTTCGAGTGTTTGAAGAGGAGCAGATCATTGTATCCTGCATGTGTCTAAATTCTGTCTTTTTTCCTTATCAGTCACTTGGCTAAACCAAAATCCCTGTCACACGGTAAAAATGAATGGACCCTAATCGGGAAGTACTGGTCTATTTTAATGAATCTTCCACTTTCTACTGAAGCCAAGAGAAATCTTACTAAGGTATTATTTCTATTCTGTACCCCACAACATCAGAAAAAATGTGAACTTCATTTACAGTAGGGGGCATTTCACGGTCAAGAAAATGTTTGAGCAAGCTACACACTTCGTTCGGAACTTTGAGTGACAAATGTTTTTATCAATAAAACTGTTAAACTTGCCGAATATGTGAATTTTGTCATTTTCAGTAAAGAACCGAAAAGCAATTTTTCTTGCACATAAAACAAAAAAGACAATAATTTTTGTATTTTAGTAAACGGAAAAGTTTAAATACTTATAATATTAGTTTTATTTCCTTTGTTTTATTTCTTATCAAATTTAAATACATTTCCAAGCACAGTTTGTAAAGGTACACTTTAAAACCATATATTTCCTTTTCAAAAACTCAAAAAATAAACTAAACAAAAGGATTCTTTTATTACGATAACATACATAATCTTAATCTTACCTGAAATCTTCGACAGTTTTTCAAGCCTCAACGGGCTTTCCAGCATAACTAGTGTAGCTTTCACCTTTAAATCTATGTCTCTTAATAACTTCACTTTTGTACTTTTCAATATTGGTTACACCTTTCTTGCTTTATACAGTGATTGAGTCCATAATAGTCGAAATATCTGTTGAAATCGTCACAAATTCTCATAAAATTTGTCTGTAATAAATATTCAGTCTTCCGAAGTTTAGTAATGATCGGAGAAGAAAATGTTTTTATATACGTCCGAAATAGAGACTTTATACAGTGATTTAGAGTTAATAAAAGTCAAAGTACCTGTCGAAATCAATACTGTATCTACATCCAAGTAACCATTTTGTGTTCTGAACACTTCTAATATTTTTCATATTTGTTGTTTTTCATGGAAATCATGGTTTTCCGCTCATGAAAAATGTTTCAAAAAACAAAATTCAGGTGAAAAAAATATACTAAGTCTTATTTTAATCTTAAAATTTATCATAAATTTTTGTATTTCTCTTAGCTATTTTACTTATGATTTTTTACACATTTGATCAAGATTTGAACGAAATCGGTATAGCCTTTTTTGAGAAATTACATTTTGTATAGCAACCCCGTAATTGATATTGTTTTACTGATAACTCACAAAGCGGTATTTCTGGAAAGATGGAGAGTCATACTTTGTGTTCGGGTCGTTAGAGGCTTCACTTGAGCAATATTTCATCGAAATTTGTAGAAGCAATTTTGAGAAAATCATATTTTGTGTTTTTTGTTTATTATTTTTGCAGATATTCCTAAATTTTTAATTATATATATAGGCTATATATATATATATATATATATATATATATATATATATATATATATATATATATATATATAATTAATGTTTCTAAAAATGGCCACATTAGAAATTCTATTATAATCGGTCCAGTTGTTTGTACTGAAAAGCACTGCAAAGACGACAGACATACAAACAACCAGAACAGTCTCAAAACAGCATTTAAAAAATATAGAACACCTAATATTTGTCTAAAAATACGAAACATTTTCTTACCGATCACAAACTTTCTCTATACTACGAATAAGCGAAAAAAATTACAAAAAATAAAGAACTAAGAAATAACAATTTATTTCTCCCGCCAGATTAAAATTCCCTTTTTGTTTATGTATTCAGGAAGTTGAATTAATGATAAAGATTTGGTGCTTCCGCTGTCACTGGAACGGAAATAAAAGATTGTCCTTGAAAACAACCAGTTCTTCGGTTGTTACTCTACAAGGGCTTTCAACATGTGAACCTTTATCTAGCGATTAATTTATCCCCCCCCCCTCCCAATCATCTCAGATATAAAGAACATCCAGCTCAGTGGTTTGGAAAAATAATAAAAAACCCGTGGATATGCAAATACCTTCGTGCTTCAACATCCGAAGTAGGGTTTAGCTCAGGTGTGGGATTTTCTCACTTGTTTAGATTTATTTGAAGTCATCTGAGTCAATGGTTGACATTTCATTAAGGAAGGGTTTAACCCCCCCCCCCTTTCCCTCCCCGGGATAGCAAAGGACAAAACCAAAACTCGGCGGCATAAATTAACACATTATTGTCGTTGTTCACTGAGTACTAGATTTGTATTTTAATAGAGTGACTCATTACGTAAATCAACTTTGTCATTCGTGACTTTGATATAACGTCAAATATACATTACTTAGGAAATTACATGGGCTAGATTTATGTAACGTATAACTTATGTTTATTTATCCAAGCCTCCCTTCTGTTGACATTATTAATGTGTCTCTGGGCTTGAGATTAAACCCTTGTAAAACTGAAGTTGAATAATCGTAAATGGTAATCAAAATATCTACATATATTAAATCTAATATAAATCAAGCTCAAATAATAGATAAAGGTGTCATACACAACACTTACGATTCTGATCAAATTTTCTGAAATGAAGTATTCGAGGCAGTTATCGATCTATAAATAAAAAAACAAACATGGATACAAACTTAGAAAGTTGAATGTCTCTAAATCTTGTGATGTTTGGTAAAAATGTGAATTTCTTCTTTAATATTGTATTTAGGTATTTCTTATCTTATCTCTATTGCAGTTTCGGATGTATCAGCCATAATCAGGAAAATAAAAACACAATTACGATCATACGACACTACACAAAACACATTTCATTCCATTCAGAGGTCGATTATGTTTAAGGTATTGCGAAAATGTAGTCAAGCCGTGTTATCACGGACATGCATGTCTTACACTGGGGTTAGTTCTAGTAAGGACTTTGTGTTCTAATTAAATTGTCAATTATCATGTTTGACTGAAAAGACAGTTAGCCATTTAATAAGGTGATAGAATTATATATTTTATATCTTATAATGACAGAACTAACCCCACCGTCGAATTACTAGTTAGACATTTACGTCCATGATAACACGGCTCGTCTACAAACTTATGTTACAAAATGACACCAAAACCAGCACTGTGTAAGTAATCTGAATAAATGTATATGAATCTATAATCCTTTTTTAATCTCCCAGTATCTTCATCCCTTTTTTACTAATTGTGTACAATAACGAGAGAAAAAACGCATAGAAACAGCGAAAATCACTAACGCCAAATTAAATTAAAATTAGCCCTTTCGTTTGAAACTTAATGCATTGCACCACTGCAGTGACAGATCATTTACCCCCCACCCCCTTAAGAAAAAGGATTTTAACATATCACAGGTTCGTTGTCTATGTGATAAAATAACTTACTATAGAATTTTTTTTTAAACAGCTTGCAATAAAGCTTACCATGTTATATATTAGTGATTTCGCCATTTGGAGTAGAATTATGTTGTCACTGCAAACTCGTGCGGACATGCCCAATGCTAGCTTGTTAAGCGTCGATATTGTGGTCCTGTCAAAAAAGCTCCCGTTTGAAGTCTAAACTTCATTAGAAACGTAGGAGGTGATTTTTATGATAATATGTTTAACATGGCACCCACAATACAGGTTCTGCTGCCGAGCCCTTCGTACGTAGGCCTAATGTATATATCTTACAATAGGTATCATTGGAGGGTCTTAGTCAGACAATATACTGTGGTATGTGGATATCCAGACAAAGTCGACAAAAGTTCACAAACTTTATGCATACTTTCCCACATGCATACAAACAAAACCATTACTAAAAAACTTTAAACTTTGAGTTAACAATTTTTGAAACTTTTTATTTATTTGTAATTAATTTTAAAACTTATTATTTTTATTTACATTGGATAGGATTCATTATCTCCATGTGACAAAAGTTTCATAGAAATCATTGAATATTATTTTTAGAAATTAGACTTTTGTAATAATCAATTTACCATTTGTTGTTTTTACGAACCAGGATTTTTGTAGCGATGGAAAAATAAGTAGTTATCAACATAGTTTATTAAAACTTTGGCATCATTTGTGTATATAAGAATTAATCCATGGCTTCTCAAGAATATGAAATTACTCTCGTTAACAACCTATAACATAACAAACAAACATGAAAAGAGTATTCATATACCTTCAAGGGCTGATATATATATTAAGTACTGACTTAGCAATATCGAAGGGTCCTAGCTGAATGTACACTTTTTCATGTACTTTTGGGTTAGATCACTCTCTTTCATTTTACTATTATGTCGATCTTGATCAACTCTTGTTTTTCCGACCACGACGTTATATAAGATTTCGAGGACTTCTTTCTGTTCTTTTGTTAATTTGTTTACAAGGCGCTGATGACGTAGAGGTTTTTTACCATTAAACCAAAGAAAAAAGAGGCTATCATAGTTAGTTAGTTTAAAACTATATTGGAAACTAATACTAGTGAATTAAAAAAGGAATTGAGGGCTGAAACTAGTTCTGAGGTATTCTTTAAAATACAAACGTAATTAGGAAAAACCAATTTCAATAGAAAGACACACCAACAGAAGAAATTACAAACACCAAGAACAGAGATATACATTAGTAGAGTAAAACAAAAAGGGTTTAGTGCCAACGGTGTAGTTAACTAACAGTTTTATCAGGGGTAATAACTTTTGTTCCCTCTTAAGAGATTAGCGCTTGACTTTCAAGTCACGACTTACGGTGAATTAACAGGAAATCTTAGTATTTTTTCAAAATTTTTATACTTAATAACTAGGCTCCAGCAATTCTCAAGAAACGTTGAAATTATTATAATAATTATATCTTCTGGGATCTACATAATTATTTTTTGTACAAATTTCAGAAGACAATCTTCTGCAATCCTAGCATTTTCTCGTTATTTATATTTGTCGACAGGTTTTGGAATTTCTCCATCTTCGAGACTTAGTTTACGAGACTATAGTATTAAAATAAGTTTTGAAGATGAAGGGACTCAAGCACGCAGACATAAAATAAAGAAGAAATTCTAGGATTGGGCAGAAGATTGTACTCAAATTAAAACGTTGTTTATTAATTTTTATTTTCACAAATAATCTTACTAGAATTTATTGAAGTTTCTTTTACTTCTTTACCTATATTTTAAACATGAAAAAGTAAAATAAAGATGTAATGTTTTTCAACATTAAAAATGTTAAATATTTTATGTAAATATCAAGTCTTTAATGAACCACATTTTGTGAGGGTTACGCGAAAATTATAAGATTTTTTGGTATACTGAAAAGTAATAGTATAAAACAATTTGAAAATTTTTGGTATAGCTATCCTAATCCGATCTTTTGTTTTTTTTTAAAAAAATGCAAGAAGATGGACAGCATTTTGGACAATATGTTCGTAGTAACATTTTCTATATTTGATGTCTACAACCACTACTCAAAGTTTGGTACGATAATTTACTGGACAGGTTATTGACAAAGCCCGAAGACCAGTTGCAACAATTACATCCGAGGATTATAAGAAGGCCATAAATGTCAGCCTAGCGACAATCAAAGTTCTCAGCTTCCTTGAAATCTCATTCTCCGTGCCCTACGTGTCCTGTCAAATGCCAACATCTGGGATGAATACCTAGGCATTGAGAGAAACGACGAGAGGGCCGACCTGTTGTGAAAAAAGGGAGCTGCTGTCTGCCTAGTGGGACCAGAACACATGCGGGATCAGTTGTTCAATGCAGAGAAGTGCAGTAAGAAAATGGGCTAGAGAAGAACACATCAGACTGTGGGGATAATATCCTAGCCAGAGACTGAGAAAACGCATTTTTTCGGGGATAGATTATGAGCTGACTAAGCACTTCTTTAGTTTAAAAGGAGTCCCTGAAACAAGTCGTTGCATGATTACCAGACAAGACCATAAACAAGGTGGGAGTACTCCAAGTCTCATCTAACTGTCGTCTCTGCGGTTAGGAACCTGAAACCGCAAGACATATACTCTTTGGTTGCATGACGCTGGAGTCCAGAAGAAGGAGATTCTTGGACTTCAGCAAACAAACGAAGGTACCCAATCTTAGAGCTTGTCAGAGGCACTGGTCGGTGTGAAGTGAAGATAGGGGAGCAAAATAAGTTTGTAGCTGACGCGTCGGATCACAACAGAGCTTCAGTAATAATTCCCCCAGTACAAAAAAATAATAATCTAAATTAATAAACTATTTAATCATCGTCTTTTATCCGGATATCTTGATGACTATCCAGAGTTACTGATAAGTTTTGGGTAAAAGTAATTATGAGTTTTCATTTTTCATTCGTTAACTTTTCTGGCTTTGTCTTCCGTTGTTATTCGTATTTTGATTCGCAATGTCTCTTCAATCCTTATTCCGTACAGCTACGACTCCGTTTCCAAACCAGTCTCAATCCCTAATTTCCATTTAGTATTCGTGTAGGCCTACTACTTGTGTATGTGTACATTTGACGAATGAGTCAAAAAACGGAGGTGGACGTTGTTCGATTTTGCAAGTTAGCTTAGACTTTGTACACTGGGTAAGTAACAAAAACCCATTAGCAACTAGCAGATGTATTATCAGTTATCTATTGCCAACCTACCAAACATTGAGTTCTAAATCATAGTAAAATATCAGATAAAATGTACAAAACGTAGGGGGGGGGGAATTGTGTAAAGTAATATAAGAACACATTTCATAGTTGTGTGTCGGAAAATCCATAATTATAATTTGAACATTATAAATTCTCAATCACTTCACTGGTTGATAATGTCATTTAAAAAGTTGATGCAATAATTAGTATCAAACGTCGTGACGTCATCAGTCGTGACTCTATTAGAGAATATAAATACAAAATACGATACAATTAACTTGATTTAAGTGATGCTGTGAGGCAATTTACCTGTGTAAAGTGAAATCATTGATTGATCTCACGTACTGACTAATTGTCATTCTGGCAAGACGAAAGGTGGGGGGGGGGAAAGAAGATATTTGTAAAATAATATACAATTAACTTCACTTGTGTTGTAACAAGTATAATAGTTTTTTTTTAATTTTGACGGAACAATTATTAACTTTAATTGTAAGATACCATTCTGATATTGCAAAAATATTCATATCACATTCCGACTGGTTCTTCACGTCAACACTCCCAAAAAATTAGAAAATCCTTGCTCTTTTATCCACCAAATGTTAATTTATTTAAAAAAATAAAATAGACATAAATGTCTGATTTACGGAAAACTTTAAAACACCCCAAGGAAACTAGTTTTGTAGAATATAAGTAACTCAGCCGTACTTTCTTGCAATACCAACTTAAAAGTTTCAAATGGCGACTTACCCTTTGTGACACCTTTAATTAAAGGACGTAAAAGATAAATTTTATTGAAAAAAGTAATCGAATTTATTCGTTCTCGATAAATTGTACGATCTTTAATTTATATTTACACTTTTTTGCAACTGACATTTTCACACGTTTACTCAAGCTCTTTATTTTGTAAAATTGGTAAAAACCATTATGGAAGAAGAGCTTTCAAGATTTAACTATCATTGGTTTAATAATAATAATGAGTAATGGGAGTTTAAAATTCCATAAAAAGTGTCAATGAAATAACAGATTATTGTAATACATTTAATGTTGTTGAGTTTGTTCAAATATTAAGAAGGTAAATCAATTAAAAATATACCAAAGTCTCGTCTGAAAATAGATAATAATTAATAAGGAGACTGATGCTGTAACAATACTGTACAGTTAATAATAAAACCAGGCCAGTTAATTTAGAGGAGTTTAGAAATAGAATAACAGAATCTCTAGGGATATTCCAAGAGAAACATTTCTTAGAGTCAGAAATTAGTTTCAGAACAGATTGTATTATTGCAAGAAAAGAAATTGTAAACATTTCGAACATCTGTGAAATTTAGAAGGAAAACCAAACATGGTTAAATGTAATGTTATTATTTTATTGTTTTTTCACATATGAGCCAGTACAAATTGTTAATGAATAATCAAATATAAATATTTGAACTAAACTATTTACCTTAACTTATTTTTTACCAAAATTAAAAGCTTAAGCAAACGCCTTCTCAGTATTAAAAATAATGTATAAATTACAGATCGTGCAATATTTGGAGAACGGTTGATCCAATTTGAAAATTATTTAACCCCTTTAATTAAATGTGTCATAAGGGGTAGGTTTCCACTTGAAATTTTTAAGTTTGGAGTGGAAAAGAGGTATGACTTAGTGGGAGGATGACTTACATTCCAGTAAACTAGTTCCTTTTGGGTGTATTAAAGTTTCTCACAAACCGTACATATTTTTGTTTTTTCAATAAATTTAAAACATCCAGTTTATTTTTAATTATTTATTTTATGGCTGTAGATAAAAACAATTACATTACCATAGTCAATTTAAAATATTACACAAACAATACAACAAATAAATCAACAAAAACTGTTCAATACAGACTAGACAAAATACAAAACACAAAACAACAATTCACAAAATAACTCCAATAACCAATTAATAAAAAAAAATAAAAAATAAATATTAACATACATAATACAAATACATTTAAATATAATTACAATAGTATAATCACAATACTAATATTAATAATAGTATAATTACAATAGTACAATAGTATATATAAATGTATATACAAAGGAGAGAAAGAAACTATCCATCATAACATCCGGCGAAGAAAGTATGTTATATAAATTCAATTTATTCTGTCCAGCACCTTACTGGACTATACATAACTATACTGTATATATCTTTATTTTGGATATGCTCACATTTGAACCTGTAGTACAGTATCACCTCAAGTACATATATACTCGGAAATGTAAGAAATCCAAACTCTTAAAACACAACCCTACATGACCCCTTTTTAACACCTGATATTCCTAACTGAAGAATCTCCCCAATTATTAAGGATTCCACTTTTCAGATGCGGATATACAAGGCTATAATAAGTTGTTAGTAGAATCGTATGATTGCCATATGAACTCAATTTTCTAAGGAACCATTATGGTTTTGTTGAATCTCTAATTATTTTCGTACTTAAGATGCTGGATCTGAATTCGCAGACAGTTTTACATAAATAATTTTTAATCAAATACTTCAAAAATTTTGATTTCATCGTACGAATTTAGACAGTTTTTTTTATGAAGATTTCTTCTTTTGTTAGTTGTGACCTTCTGGTCAGACAATTTTGATGACTCAGTCAGTCAGGTAGTTTCACGTGGGTTAACAGAGAAGCTTTTATTTATGTTAGGTCGGTAGGTGTATTTTATGTAAAACACTTGTTTTGAATTATAATATTATCAAACAATTTATAAAATACAAATCGGCGAGTTCAAAGTCTTCCGTTGAATTTAAGAATTCCTTATTAAGAAGTTAGTGTCAGACAGAATTGTTTATCACTTGATAAATACTGTAATCTAGGGTATTTAAAACGCACTTGACCGCCATCTTGAATCCGTTATATTGGATTAGTTTTTATTGATTATTTGTGGTTCATGGAGGGAAAAACATTGTTGGTAGTACTTTTTGTCTTTGAATTACTCTTAGCTTGGCCAAAGTTTTTTGAGGGAACGGATATTGGTTAGGAATCACGTCTAACTCGTTGAAGTTTTGAATTATGAACCAATATTGAAATTGTTTGGTCGATTTAAATTAATTTCTTTATGTTTTATTATTTTTATTTTGTGACGCTTAGTTCAAATTCAGCTTTGATTTATTTTTAGTTTGCCCCAAATATTTACACAATTGTTGATAAGAGGACAAGAGTGGCTTCTAGCTCGTTATACTTCGGAATTATAAAACAATGATGATTTTTTTGTCGATTTTAATTGAATCGTTTTGGTAGCGCCTTTTTATAATTAGCCTTTGATTTATTTTTAGCTTGGCATAAATATTGCAAGGTTTTTTAAAGAAAAAGATGTGGCACAGTTGGTTTAGGAGCGCGTCTACCTTTATATAATTTAGAATTGAGGAAACTATTTTTATTTAATTTTACAATATTTAAGTTCCTGTAACCACTAAATTTTAAAATCAGATATTCACGTCAATAATTGAAAATCCCATCTGTTACAAGTTATTATAAAAAGTGAACCCCTTGCACATTGCACATTGCGCAACTCTTGTTGTAACACGATAATTTCCTTATACAATATTACCTTACAATGCACTTGAACTTGTTTTCTTTAAATAAAAGAACCTGTTCACTAGGGAAACCAGAAATACCCGTAGGGTTGCAGGTTGTCTGCAAGAACCTGCTCTCGAGTTCACCCCTAGCGTTTAGCTTTCTGCTAATGGGCTTGAGAAAAATGTTGATTTAAAAAAATGTTATTTAGAATAAATTGTAAAGGATCGAGAAAGGCAAGTCATGTGGTCATCCAACGTCTGTGTGCGATGACCTGTGACGCGGGGAGTTGGGAGGGCGATGGTCAAGGAACTGGGTTTTGCACTCAGGGGTCTCTGTACTGTAGTAAAATGTGTTGGTGTTTTAGATTACATCTGTGTATTGGTTTAATAGATTCAGAATTGAGAGTTATAGCTTTCACTTCAATAGATATCGAAACTTTACGAAAGATAAAAATATGGCGGAAACTTTCTCTCGCATACATATCCAATAACAATGTTAAGAAATAACAGAACTATGTTCCAGAAATTCGAAAATCTAAAATTAAAAGGATAAATAATTAATACAATATTGAACAACCACAACGTTTACTATTTCCTAACAAGTTTTTTCCATATATTTTTTTGAAAATACTTATGATCCAATCCACCACTGATTTTAAATTTATTTTAAAAAGATGGGTTGTTCATGTCGTTGAAACAATGGGACGTTTAAACTAATTAACGACGTTTCCAGACAATAAATTCACCCCCGTTTTCAAGTGATAAACTTAGAATATGAAACAGGTAAAAATGTGATCTCCGTCATTATGGTAACTTACCCATCCCGGTAATATAATCTAATACTAACAAATCCTCCAAATTTAAAACGGTAAAGTTTGTTTTCTGAGCCTTCTAGGAAATGTTAAATTGTATTGCTACATTAAGGGGTTTTACAAAAAAGTGTAAGTTTGTTTAAAACCGTTGTTAAACAGGATTGAAGTAGTAGTAGATTATTTAAAAATTATCCACTCACTTCGCTCGTGTCTGTGTGTCTGCTCTTGCCGGCTATTAAGCTTTACATTTTGAGGACCCTACAGTCGCTACGCTCATGCTTGTGACTCGGCCCTACCGGATTTCGAAACTTTAGGAATATTTTCTTGGACAAAGTTTCGAAACTACATTTTTAACAATGACTTCGCTATTTATTATCGTAGAGAGGTGGGGTTGGTTAGGTTAAGTTAAGTTAGACTAGGTTAGGTTAGGTTAGACTACGTTAGGTTAGGTTAGACTAGTTTAGGTTAGGTTGGGGAGTGCAGAATTGAAATCTGTAAAGTTTTTTTTTTAAATTTAGTGTGCTATAAGTTGTAATACACGATATGTGAACAACAAAATGTTTAAAATTACCATCATTTTGATTTTAAATTAAAATTTTCCCAATTTCAATTGCGTTTTATATGAGTAGGCTACATTAAAATATGCCCGCTGTCGTTTTTACATACAGATGAAGACGGGGACGGAAGGACGGAAATAAATGGTTCACTTTCTGAAACCATAAAACGTGATGTTCAGTCAAAAAGATTAAGAAAATTGACGATTACCAAAGATACCCAATACTTCGTATACTATGTTTCCGAAAATGAAAGTCGTAAATTAACGAAAAAGTCGTTGATAAAATAGTGAACTATTTGAATTATTTTATAATTTAATAAAAACTGAAACACAGACGTCCAATCCTGATTTTATAATTAATCATGATGGCTTGTTCATAGGGTTTAATTAGACGGTGGTCATCATTTATTTTAATGTGTACTATGTACTAATTCATGACGTTTCCAGGGAATAAATCAACATCCATTATCAAGTGCTAAACCTATAACATGATGTATAGTGTATGTGGTATGTGCAGTGCTCTACAAGCTAAAATCTTTGACCTAATAATTTTGACGTATATTTTGCTATATCTCCCGATTGGTTTTTTTTTTATGACTCAAAATTAGAAGGTTGAAAAACACTACAATTTCATCAAAATCGTCTTTAACGATTTTGAATATTTTTTTTTCTCAGCGTTTAAATTAGACGTTATCCATTCTAATTATTCAAATCCTGTAATAATAAAAAAAACACAATAAAAACATAATTATTAAAAGATATTTCTTAGCTACAAACTAAAAGAGTTAGTTCAACTTTATTACAAATTCTGGACGTAAATTTCCTTCGCTTACAGATGATATTCGTTTATGCAATTGAATATAAATTAATAAACTTCACTGTTGTTGAAATGAAATGTTGTTTATGCAGAAGTTGTATAGTTTAAAGCGATGATTAAAATGTCACCGCCCGTTTATCTTACAAACAGCGCAGACGCAGAACACGTATGAATCAGTGTAGATTGTCGCTAGGTCTTGTGCGATGGCATAAACTATTATTATCGGTCCAACTATTTACACGAGATAAACGACTCAGCTCGGTAGACAAATCAACGTGGTACATGCCGAGCAAACTGCGCATGCTCTTAAATCATACAACTGGACTACTCGGACAATGAATTTGTATTCTTAGTATGGAGATTAATTTGAATTGCGGAATGAGTGTGTATAAAGAGTAATAATGGATTTGACAGGTCGGTTGCCGCTAATCGTATACCGTTATTCATTCTATGGACAATTCGCTTCCGACTATCACGGTTTAATTACGTTTAGTGATATATTTTTAACTTGTTTTATGGATTTTGTGTCGCGAAATAACAGTTAATATTGAGAGAAAAACTTGCTGTTCGAAACGAAATCGGTTTGTCGTGTTATTTATTGTGTGACATAAAATATTGTAAACCTACACATTTTCTTGTATAAATGAGAAAAACCGGAGGCGTGCCTTTAGGGGTAGCGTTGCCGCTTTCCTATTTTTACCATCATATTACGTTCGGACAATTTTTGAACTTTAATTTTTTTTAACATTGCTGTTAATTCGATCTCACAAGACGTATTTTGGTTTCTTATAACTGTCTAATTTGTCTAAGACATTTTTTAAAACTATTAATTGCTTTAAAAATAAGGTTGATCAAATTTTGTGAAAAGATGAAAATCGCATTCAATATTGGGTATTCCTCTTTAAGCGCCTTCTCTCCCATTTTAAATAAATTATAAGAATTGGGATAAAGAAACAATAAAGGAAAGGATTAACTCCAAAATCACAACAAAAAAACACTATCAAAACAAAAACTGTATAATTAATATAACTATCCCTACATAATTGTATATTCACCACAGTGCTCTAGTGATTCTATGATAAAGAAAGCACTTATATTTTTCAACTTTTTTTCCCTTTTTTTTCTTCCTCCTTTTACAGTTATAAAATTTTTACATATATATAAAAAAAAATTAAATTTTTTTCAGTATATTAACACATATTAAAATAAACGTAATATCTCAAGGAAAGAGAAAGAGAAACAAAAAAAAATAAATACTACAAACAAATTATAAATAAAAGTATAAATTAGGTACAAGGCAAAAATACAAAATTTTGTTGATCAGTACAGCAGTACACGAAACTATACATGAGGCAGCTTAGAGTCTCATGTTTTATTATTTTGTTACTCTTACATTTCGAATTATCTAAAAGAAAAACACAAAACTTCTAAAAAATATTGTATAAATACGTAACGCACAACAGAAAATACATAATATAGGGATTCAACAAATAAAATACAATATGGGTACAGTAAACCTCAAAATTTATATTTCAATGAATTCGATATATGTTTTTGACACATTACAAAACTTTCTCTATGGTACCAATATGGAAAAAATACAGCTGGTGTCAGTTTTCAATACCCTTATTGATCTTCTTCTATTTTAATCCACCAATTGCCTCAATTTCACTTCCTCTATCATCCATTTACTCTTCTTTGTGACAAAACATAATTAAATTGCTTCGCCATTGCCAGGTATATCAATTAACCATTTCAAACGTCTACTTTAAATCCAGTCAATAGTAGTTTCTGCTGTCTCCATTCTATCCTTTATACACAAGTTTGTAATAATTTTTCGCCTGAAACCCCTACACTTCTCCTAAGATATACTATTTTGACAGATGTAATTTTCTCTGTTAATTTCACGTTTAATTTCTGTTGATAGTATCCAAACCTGACAAACGTAACATCAAGGATTTAACTTACTTTTGATCTAGTTGTTCTCTTCTTTGGGTCCAAATTTCGCCATCTCTTTATAGAGAGTAAACACCTAATTATTTCGTTTACCCATTTACGTTTTTACCCTCACTGGATTGTTAATAATTAGTTTACTAATTTCAGTTACCTTACGGTGAATCTATCGAACAATCCTTGTTTCGATGTCCTTTTTGTATTTTCTCACTTAAATACAAAAATAAAATACAAAAAGGACATCAAAACAAGGATTGTTCGACAGCTTCACCATAACTTCACCGTAACTGATATTAATAAACTATTCGGTTACCATTTTAAACATGATTTTGTTCACTTGAAATGAACAACACTCATGGCTAATTTTTTTTTTCAATAAGTACCTCGTTCGTAACAAGACGACGTTTCAAAGACTGACTTAACTCAGTCAATTAACATATCCTTCTTGGCATTAAAAACAGGTGTACTCAAAATGGTTATGTGTTTGTATTGCTGATGATGACTTCGCATAGAAACAACAACGCATTGTGTTACTTTGTAATCACACATAATTTTGTAACCATTGTCATATTTTATTCACAATAAAGTGCAATATTTTAGTGTTAATTTCGTAGAATAAAATAGAAAAAAAATCTTACAAACAACACTTTACCTAACATCACTAGTCTTTGTAAAATCCATAACAAAATACCCAACAATAACTTTATTTCTGCGAATAAAATTGTACCAAACAGTTTTTCATCTCCTACATAACTACAGTTGTTTGCGAGTACATCATACGATACAAGAAATAATACCATTACCATTAGCATAAACTATAATCAATCACTTGAAGTTGTTATAGACATGTGGTAACCACACCTAAGCAAGACAGCCGGACAGGGCGCCAGCGCCTATGTGGGTGAGGTGGGGGGGGAAGTTAAGCGAGCGTCCCGACGGTGCACCTAGCTACTAGTTACCCTTGACCGTACCTTGTATATAGTGGTAATTGTATGCATTGTACTGGAAGTGTTTCCTTGTCTACTTAGTTATTACACTGTGAATATTTCTAAGAACTTCTATGATGTATTTATTTGTATTTTATTTATTTATTGTTTTTCTTTACAGTATTAAGTGGTCGTAAGACAAGTAATATTATATTCAATGGTATAAAATTGTAATAGCAGTATAATATAAATTAATATAAATCCTCTTGTTATAATAATAAATAATAAAGAACTACAAGATAGTAATAAATTGTATGTTTACATTGCAGGCCTAACCTTACCACATTCTACAGCTTACTTGGCATTGTAATGATACGTTGATGTTTGATACATGTGTAGCTGAGTGAAATTATAAATTAAATATACAGGGTGTGTCCAAACTCTCCTCACAAATATGGGGCATTGTTCCTTGGGTAAAAAGAAGTCAAAAACTTAATGCAACCTGGGGTCTATCTAGTTTTGTTCTCCGTCTGTCCATCGTGTGTTTTTCATTAAAAAAAAAAAGTTGTTTTTTTAAACTAATCTACAAAATTAAACCAAATTTGAGTGAATTGTTGCTATTGTTAGTTTCTGTTAGTATGTTAAGTTCCATATTGTAACTCAACTCGTTTCAAAATGGCGGCCATTCAAAAGTTTCAAATCGAAATAACACTAAAACTATAGTCTATATTTTATTTTTTTTAAAATATGTAATAACTTTATATTAATTTTATGATAAATTTATAATTACTCTTGTTTTTCTAAATGGGCAAAAAATAAACGAGATTTTGAAATTTTTTGTTCAGCTGTGGTTGACCATGTTCTAGTTCTCTTCAGAATAGATTATGTAACAACAATGGTATGAATAAATGAAGTTGTTTTTAGGTATAAATTTTAATTGGAGTTTTATTCACATTTGTCTATTAACAGTAATTTTTTATTAAGTGATATATTTGTAGTTGTAGAAAAATGCATTTTATGAAAGTAAATAACTATAAGAATTTATGTAGTTACTTATTGACAGAAGGAATTCAACAAATTAGCTGTGATTATTACAAATAATAGATCAGTGGAGTAATCAGCTATTTTTTCAGTAAAGCAATGAACAGTTTGAAATAAACACATTACAGGAAGAAAACATACCCATTACAGACAAGATATTCCAAATCTTCTTTGTTTTCACCCAATTGTAAAAACTAAAGCAACTATTGATTTGTCATACAATTATCAGTGTTGATAGATTAATAGTATAATGGTCAGCTGATCTATTATTTATAATAATAACAGCTGATTTGTTGAATTCCTACTATCAATTAGCATAAATTATTCTCATACTTATTTACTTCATAAAAGACATTCTTGTACAACAAGTTTTAGTTAATAAACGGTTAGGCAAATGTGAGTAAAACTCGTATTAAAATTTATACCTACAAAACAACTACATTTAAACATTTCATTGTTGTTGCATTCTGAAGAGGATAAGAACATGGCTTTGCACAGCTGGACAAGATAGTTCATATCTTCTTCATTTTCACCCAATTTTAACAGCAACTATAGATTTGTCATATTATTTACTAAAAAAAGTTGTTGTCTTTTTTTATAAAATAGCTAGTTTTACAGTTATTTTATTTTTAAAACTTTAAAAGGCCGCCATTTTGAAAAGATATAGGTTACAATAATGAAACTTAACATACTAATTGAAAGTGACAAAAGCCACAACACATCCAAATTTGGTTTAATTCTATACAGACGTTTTTTAAAAACAATTTTTTTAGTAAAAAACATATATTGACGGACAGACGGACAACGAAACTAGATATACCTGTGGTTTTGTTAAGTTTTTGGCTTCTTTTTACCCAAGGAACATTGCCCCGAAGTTTGTAAGGAGAGATCGGAAACACATTTATATATTTTTGAATACGGTAAATCTACCCTAATGTACTGTACCTTCATGTTAATGGACTGTTAAGAGTGAGAGGGAGGCGCTACTTAACACTTAGCTCTAGGTTTATTTTTATCCTCTATCAGTTTAGCCGGCTCCCTCTGATGATGATGAAAAAAGGTATACATTCAAATATACAAAAGGGTAGTATAATAAACATATGGATTAGAATACAATCTTTATTTTTATGTTTGCGTATTATTTGTTATAATCCATCCAAATTCAGCTATTTCGGAAGCTTTAGGAAAATAATTGTCTTAGGTGGACAGACCTACAACTCTACCTAATTTTGCCTCATTTTTCATTTCGAATTTCAATATTTCTTTTTAATTATTTATATATGTTTCAGTAAAAATAGAATATTTAATTTCTTATTCCCTCAATATTACAATCCTATTTTTTTCAAATTTGTTTATTTCAGTGACTGTAATAACAAAAAAAAAACAAAATACTATTTAAAAATCATAAAATTAATAGAAACTAATGTGGTAATAAATTATAGAGGTATGATATTTACAATATTAACTTTGCTTTACATTCACAGCCCTATTTTGGCTTCACAGTCACAATTGCTTAATATAGTCACAACTTCGTGATTTGATAATCTGCACCGTGTGTATCAGCTTTGTTATAATTTCAAAGTTTACCAGAGTAATGTGAAATTGTTTAGCTTATGTGTAATAGATAAGTGATTTCATCCCGCTTGTTTTAAATGTTTTTCATTTAAAATGAAATGCATGAAAATCGGTACAGTAGAACTCGAGAAATAGGTGTTAATAGGCTTGCAGAAACTATTTCAAAAACCCCGCAAATGTGACCTTTGTGATCTTGAGTTAGGTCACAAGGTAACGATCTATACACACTCCATCTCAGATCCTAAACTTTCCAATTATACCATCTCCTTCACTTTAAGTTGATCCTACGCGAAGGAATTCTTTAAAACACTAATATAAGTTAGGCCCATGTGTGTAGAACAATATGAAACAATTGTAAAGTGTTTTAAACGTGATTTTATAATCAGATTTAGCTTTCATGGTAACCAAAACAGTAATGCATATTTAAATCTTATAAATAGGTCATTGCTTTTATAATTCAGCACAAAAATAGGAATAGACCAACGTGAAACATTTTTTAACGTGTTATATAATGATTGACTTTGTAATTAAACCAAATTTAATTATGTGACAATAGCAACCAATTTATTTAAACAAATAACAACGAATAAATAGCTGATTAATTCCTATATATGTAATATAATATAATATAATATAATATAATATAATATAATATAATATAATGTAATGTAATGTAATGTAATATATGAAATATGTATTACCAGTGACTGTGGTGTGATTTGTGACTGACGCCAATAGGGCTGTTAATGAGTGTTAAAAAGAGTTTATTAAGTATAAAAACGAAATTAAATTAGCGTTTCGTATTTTTTTTCCAAATAATAACAAAATGTTAGTTTAAAACATAACCCGTGAAAATCGCCCTGGTAGAACTGAAGAAATAGTCATTGTCACCAAAAACCACTTCAAAAACTCGAAAAAGTACCCGTGTGAACATGTGTTAGGCTAGGCTAGGTTGGGTAGGTTGGGTAGGTTAAGTTAGGTCACGTTCTGTATACTATTGATCCTTAAAATCTAACCTTTCCAATGAGGCCATCCCTATCTCTGTTGGTTGAATAGGTGTGAAGGAGTTCTTAAGCTAACATATTTAGGCTCTACTGAGTGTTCCTTGGACATATGATATATCTTCTGTTAACACCCTTACTCTAGACACTTAAGACATTATTTGAGGATGGGATATCAATATCCTCATAATCCAGCATATTCAAGATAAAAAGTCTCAGGGATTAATTGGTGCTTTTCACCTTTGATCAGAGAGTCATCGCATTTTAATTTATAAATCCACCACTGTGAGTAGAAATATAATTCTTTCAAAGTTTATTCTTTAATTTTTGTATTCAGCTAATGAACAGGTTATTTATCTCTTGTGGTTACAATTTTAGTTCAACCAAATTTGTTTTTCAGATGTTTTTAACCGGTTAGTTCGAAACATCACTGAATATGAATTTGGATTTTAGCTAATTTTCAATTTTGACTACAGAAATTTTACTATTTTTGGTATAAACATTGTTTAAAAAAAATCAAATAAAATTACTTCTTGTTACGTGAGTAAAGCGTCCTGCAATGCCAGCATGTGACCAGCAGCTGTATGGAAGTGAGGATTGCTTTAAAGGATCGATTTGTCTTAATTACTCATGGCAGTTATTTATTTTATTCACGGTGTTGCACATTTTTTGTATTATAAATTTTCTCATTTAAACAAAAATTTGGTCAAAATCGCTTTCACCAAACGATAACTACTTAATACGGTGGTGTCCAATACGATCTATTTTATCTGGAAACTAAATTTCATTAAAATAGTAGGAACGATTTTAAGAAAAACTAAATTTGATCTTGACAGCATTTCTCATAAATATTTTCCTGATTTACGAACGATTCTCTGAGAAAGATTGTGCAATCATCGTTAATATAAATACCACCCATGTACTATCTACTTCATACTATCTAAGATCTGCTAATCATTCATGTTTTCCTCAATGAATCATATTATACATACCACATCAAATATTAGCTACCTAATCCGGTAAACGAAATGATACAGTAAACAAGCAAAACATATCATTTATTAGTAAGCTCTAAACTATAATCTCTTAATCAGTGCTTTGAACAAAATAATTCGATGAGACGAACTATAATTGGACTAGAGCACGGAGTGAAAACACTGGAATTAGTTCTGGAGGCAGTCGACAGAGGGCCCAACTTTGATGTCTTTATAATTTCAGGCTAATCGTTAATCGACATCGTTATGTTAAGAGAGGTTTTGCAAACTGCCGGAACATGTGGAATAGTTTGTGTTGAGAATAGAAAGTTTTCGTGAAAATGGGCGAAATATTTTTTAGGTTACGTAAGCCTATTTGTGTGAAATATGTTATTCTTTTGAAGTGTAGAAACTTCAATCAACAAGGAAAAAGAAAATAAACAATTTACGTCTAAGCCTCTATTTTTGCTTGTTAGAGTACATAACATGATGCCATAATTTTCCAATATGGCTGCCATCTTTAATTTCTTATGTAGTACTTATATTGTACTGCATAGTAAAATGTACTTTTAAGGTGTTTTTCAGATTCAGTACAAAATTTTAGGACTTATTTTATTTTTGGTTATTTTTCATAAACTACTCGGTTAGGAGTAATAAGGCGCTTAAAGTTTCGAACAATTGATCCATTTTCAGGAGGAAATTTCCCATATTTCCCATTGTTAAATTAAGATAGAAATGTAAATTGCCACTGTCTAGGATGTTTAAATACTAATGTAGGCCTAAAAATAAAACAAATAATTTGCGCAACAAATACTAGTGCAAACTAAGTAAGGTTAGGTTAGGTGAAGAATAAGCTAAGTAAGGAATTAAACGGCCTATAAAATTTTATGTTTTTATATGTGGTCTTGCATTATTATTTACACATCCTAGACTGTAATTACATTTTTATCTTGATTTAATTATGGGAAGTATGGGACATTTCCTCCTGAATATACTTCAAACGTATTTCAATTAAAAAAAAAAAAATAATTGCCGCTATTTTGAAACGAGTTTTGTTGCAATAATGAAACTTAACATACTAACTGAACCTAAAAATGCATCCAAATTCGGTTAAATTTTGTAGACCTGTTTTTTTTTTAAGTTTTTTAATTTTTTGTAAAAAATATACTCGGACGGACAGGCAGAGAAGGAAACGATAGACACTTAGTTGCATTAACTTTCGACTTCTCTTTACCTAAGAAACAATACCTCGAAGCTTGGAAAGCGAATTCGGAATCACCCTGTATTTGTTGATAGACGGCTTACTACAAAGCTCTTTTCCTCTATTTTATTGTCAAAAATGTGAACTAATATTTTTGTTCATGATTATTACTTTTGATTTGGTTTTTGTTAGCGGGAAAGTTTGTGCACAGCTTATTTTATAACGACCCTTATCATTTCGCAACTTATTTCCCTCTCCGTCTAAAACACCCTTTATACAAACTCAACACTTGTGTACACTTTCTTGAGTAATAACTATGTTTTTGACGTTTTTCCAATCCTTACGTTGTTACATCCTGAATCTGTTGTATGAATGCCTGCGTGGGGCCTAATTAAAGCAATGGTAGAGTAAGGAACACACGTGGTATGTCGCAGACAGACAGACAGACAAGGACTTGATGTGAGATAAGGTACTTCCTCTTCCCATATGACATCTTCACTTAATTAGGCACGTGTTTACACAATACGGTGCATCATACAGTCCAATTATGGTATCAGAGCATCAAAATATATTTTATATCGTCCAATACTCAAATATTATTCACATAAGGATGTGTAATACTAACTGTTAACTATACATATTAAAATTCTTCCCTCGACCATAAAAAAATTAAATCTGTATAGGCCTATCCATAAGGATAAAATATTAAGGATTTTTTAAAGATGGTGTATAATATTACTGATTTATATGAATAGAAAATTTAGGTTAGGTTATGTTATGTTATGTTATGTTAGGTTAGGTTAGGTTAGGTTATGTTATGTTATGTTATGTTATATTAGGTTAGGTTAGGTTTGATCGTAGATATTATAATTTTTCCCTCGACCATAAAAAAATTTAATCTGTACATTTAAAAGGATAAAATAATAAATTAAATCTGTATAGGCCTATCCATAAGGATAAAATAAATGGATTTTTTAAAGATGGTATATAATATTACTGATTTATATGAATAGATAATTTAACTAAGGTTAGGTTAGGTCGTTAACTATAGATAATAAAATTCTTCCCTCGAACATAAAAAAATTAAATTTGTATATTTAAAAGGATAAAATATTAAGGAAGTTTTTCAGGTGGGTATAATATTACTAATTTTAGATGAATAGATAATTTATGTCAAAACAATCCTCCTTGGCCAAGGAAAGGTACACGAATATAACCGTTACTAATACCCCGTGAGAGTGAGACAGGGATGTCGGTCCTTTTAATTCAGTTTTTTTGCTCACCTTGTCCTTGATCTGCATCAAAATAAAAGCATAACAATTAGATTTTAGTGCAAATTAGACGGTGCATTATGATTAGCTACATAGTTAACAATAGTATCCTGGGTATAAAATGTATTAGAAGAAAGAGCAGAGGGGATATGCAGCTGACATGTTAATATGTGGATTTTTGTTTCTACGTCCTCATTTAGCGACCTCGATCTTGGTAATTTCTGATCACATGTAATACAATATATTATATTGCAAACGTATGTATGTCCTAATGACAAAAAGTTTGAAATTTTGAAATTTGTACATCATTTTACCAAATTATAAGTAGATTTTTTAATTTTTTTGAAGTTATTTTTTGAACAAATATGTATGTTTTTAAGTATTTTGAAAATGTTTACGGTAGAAAAAAAAACGTTATACATCAGTGCAGAATTACTGCACAAAATTTTGTTAGTCTTGTTGTGCCCTACAAGTTCGAGTTTATAATTTATACTTCAAAAGGAAATTGTATGTTTTTTAGTTGAACCCCCAGATAGATTTTTAGGGGAATTTCAACACCATCGTCCTTATGTAATCGCCCACTGTGAAACCTGATTTTACAATTTAACTATTTCTCTTAAAAAATACATTTTGTAAATTAAATTTTTACATTTCATAATTTTTATTGTTGACATACGTAAACAAGTTGATTAACTCCATTACGGTACACATCCAACCCATCATAAACTGTAATACAAGCATATACTATAAAAGTAATGACTTAAATTTGCTTTCGTAAGCGTTATGGGAAATGTTAAATTGCAGTGGTAGAACAAGGGGTCCTATCCAGTATGAGAAATGTTTAAAACAGTTGTTACACAGGGTGTATGAACCCAATGGGTCTCGTAGATGTGAATTTCCACTCGCTTCGCTCGAGTTAGTATCTTTTGCGGGGCTTTTAGAAGCGAAACATAGTAAAGAAGAATAAATTAAAACAACAACTGTTTAGTATAAACCACAATATTTTAATTGAAACTTGCCGACCATGGTTTCGCTAGGACTTATACAAGAATGAAACAAAAATGATAAATATACTAAAGAAGCCTACACTCGACACTGCTCAATCTCGTGTCTATACGAATATCACATTTTCGTCAGGTGTTGTTAGCGTTCAAAATTACAATAATTTGTCGTCGTAAAGAGATTTTGTTGGTATCACTGCATATTAGATTAATTAGAAATATTTTAGTGTGTTATAAATTGAATTACATAAGAGATACGAAAAAACTTTAAAATTGTCGCCCATTTAACTTTTTCAATTAAAGTTCCTACGGCACCACATGAATTCACACAAGTAGGAATCTAGCAAATCTCTACTGGTTTTACATTCATTTGTTCCTTTTAAAATACTGCCCTTAAAAAATTTCAGGCTAACTAACCTAACATTACCTAATTAACGTTTTACGTAATATATGAATACACAATTTATTGTTCTGAAACCCAATATAAATTTATTTATTTCCAGATGGTGTCTAACAGATCTTCATCCTTGTTACTGCGGTGCCACATGAATTCACACAAGTAGGAATCTATGAAATCTCTACTGTTTCCACATTCTTTCTGTTCCTTGTAAATTACGGTACCTAACACATTTCAGGCTAACTAACCTAACCTAACCAATGTTATACGTAATACACGAATACACAATTTATTGTTCTGAAACCCAATATAAATTGATTTCCTTCCAGATGGTGTCGAACAGATCTTCATCCTTGTTCCTGCTGTGCCACATGAATTCATATAAGTAAGAATCTAAGAAATCTCTACTGTTTCCACATTCTTTCTGTTCCTTGTAAAATACGGCACCTAACACATTTCAGGCCAACTAACCTAACACTACCTAATTAACGTTTTACGTAATACATGAATACACAATTTATTGTTCTAAAACCCAATATAAATTGATTTCCTTCCAGATGGTGCCAAACAAATCTTCATCCTTGTTCCTAGGGCGCCACACGAATTCATATAAGTAGGAAACTAACAAATCTGTAGTGGTTCCCCCATTCTTTCTGTTCCTTTTAAAATACGGCACCTAACACATTTCAGGCTAACTAACCTAACATTACCTAACCAACTTTATTCATAATATATAAATACACACTTTATTGGTCTGGAGCACAATATAAACTGATGACCTTCCAGGTGGTGTTAAACAAATCTTCATCCTTGTTCCTAGGGCGCCACGCGAATTCATATAAGTAGGAAACTAACAAATCTGTAGTGGTTCTCCCATTCTTTCTGTTTTTTGTAAAATACACGCCAACAACGTTTCATCTATTCTATCAGGGGAGACTCTGTCTTCTATTTATGTCAATAGAAAATTGTTTCGACTGGCGGTTCTCTTCATGAATAGACCCGATATTTCTATTTGTTTACGAGTGTTTTAGAAAACTTGTGCAAAGTTTGGGAGATAATTCCATACGAAACAAAATTAAAACTTTGATTTTTCATTTCGCTTAACAAACATTTTCTTTTTCATCCTCGAGAAATCGTATTTTTGTAACGAGAGATTCGCCTCAATAGAGAACTCACAGATGCCAACCTGTGATTGATATGTGTGAACTCTAGTCACAGAGTAGAAAGTATTCATTTGAGCACGTTCAGACCCAACTCGTGCTGCTAGTAGTCAGCATATGTCACGCTATCTGTACATCTGACACTAGTATCTCAATGGGGGCGCATTTTGTGGTTTCTTTGAGTCACTGGAAAGACGGTTGCTATTGACATGCCCTATCATCAATCTCTTATCTCGTTGCAGATCTTGCAGTACTAATATCTTTCTTTGTTTGCGTTTCAACCCGAGTAAATATGTTAAAGGATTTTCAAATTCATGTTTATTTCTAATTTCTGATCACGCGGTGTTGTTGAACATTAGGAATTTTAAATCCTTAAAAAACTTCAGTTAGAATATAATAAATGCAGTTTTAAAAATTTGGTTTTCATTGTTCCTCGTGGAAATTCAGTAATCAAATAACAGAAACGTATAAATTTGTGCAATGATTACTTAATACGAAATATACTAAATATAGGGTGGTAATCGCAAATAATTTCGACCTCTAGTTTTTTCGACGATCCATCTGTCCGTCAGCCGTAAGTGAAAACAATAGCGGCCACAAGAATTAGGATAGAAGCATAGTATAGGGGACTGTAGCGTTCTCATATAGAATCCTATAGAAATTATATAAAAAATTAAAATTCCAAAATGGTGGCTATTTTAAAGTGTCTTTGTTTATATCTCGTAAATTATTCGACTTATAACACATTAAATTAGATAAATATTTTCAGATTTTAATTCTGCTTGTAATGGTACGAAAACCACCCCTCTACGATGACAAAATGTCAAGGTTTTTGATACCTCATTTCTCAAGAAAATATGATACGGTGTAGTTAACAGTCGCTGACACTTCAAAAAATCTTTGCTGTCCGTTACGGCTGAGAAAGTAACATACAAAAGTGAGTAAAAACTTTTTAAATTATACACTTCTACGTGGCCCATGAGGGCCTATTTGACGTCAAGAACGTAATTTTTAAACGGATGTACCCTATTGAGTAAGCTTGATCTACGAATACAGTTAAACATTTTTTTAAAAGGTAGAATATTGTGCATTACGTTTAGAGTATCTGTTTGTATTACCTTGTGTACTGGGTACGTAGTCTACCATTAAGTCGCAAATCAACTGGTTTCGATGTTGATTTAATTTCATCATGTTTGATTATTTTAAGCGTTTGAACTAGTTATTTAATTATTATTTTTTAAATAGTAATAATTTAATCAAAATATGTGGTGTGTGTGTGTGTGTGTGTGTGTGTGTGTGTGTGTGTGTGTGTGTGTGTGTGTGTGTGTGTGTGTGTGTGTGTGTGTGTGTGTGTGTGTGTGTGTGTGTGTGTGTGTGTGTGTGTGTGTGTGTGTGTGTGTGTGTGTGTGTGTGTGTGTGTGTGTGTGTGTGTGTGTGTGTGTGTGTGTGTGTGTGTGTGTGTGTGTGTGTGTGTGTGTGTGTGTGTGCGCGCGCGATAGTGTTTGTGTAAGATCACCTGTTTAATTTATAATGTTATACATAGTGTTACAAAATTGCATTTTCTAACATCAGGAGCTGGATTCCCTCATCAAAATTGAGAAAAGTTCTAGTGAACATGTTCTAAATTTTTAGTTTTCAAGATATCCGTCTGTCTGTTTTTTAAAGAAAAAAATGTTTATCTGAGAACGTATAACAAACACGCAGAACACAATTCTCATTAAAAATACGCCTAAGTATCAGACGCGTTTCAACGACAAGGTCGTCCTCCTCAGTGATACACGAGCTACACCAATCAAACTCCAACTGAATTCATAAAAGGAGTACAAGGAGGACGACGTTGTCGTTGAAACGCGTCTGATACTTAGGCGTATTTTTTATGAGAATTGTGTTCTGTGTGTTTAGTTATACTGTATAATTTTTCTCATAAGTCAAGCTCAACATTTAATATATCTGAGAACGGTTTGACGGATTGAATTGAATCTTGGTGACACCTATTAAGGCAAAGAAATATTAAAAAATACCTAACCCAATCCATTAATCCGTTTCAAAATGGAGACGGCTTAATTAAAAAATCTAAATAACTTAATATGGAAAATTTTAATGAAAAATTTAAACAGCAGCCATTTTGAAACGGATTATTGGATTAGGATGGTTATTTTTTTTTCCACAATACTACATTATCTTGTTTGGTAATATGACAAGTTTCAATTTAATCCGACTTGGAAATATAAAAATAATTTGTGAAAAATAAATGCTGGATATCTGAAAAAGTATTCTTAGTTGTCATTTAGTAAACCACTTCCTGAAGTTTGAAAATACAATTTTACAACACTCTGTATGTAGTTGTTTCATTTATTTTTTTTAAATTTATTTTTTTCAACAAAAATATGAAAATTAATTTAGAAGTTGAAGTTTAATGAAAAATTTCTTATTACCAATGAAATGTGTAATCAGCTTTTACTATCTAGAGCTTATTATAATATGCCTAGATACAACTAGGTTGCTTCAGGCTAAATGTAGCTTCATAAACCTTAAAAAAATAAATCTCCGAATAAAAAACTCTAAATAATTTTCCAATTTATGGATCCAATCTAATTTAACACTGCCCTTTGCTATAATCCAGATTTTTCAATTATTCTTCACCGTATACAAGAAAAGGTAGTGCTGATATTCTGTAAAGTTAGTCCATACAAGACAAAATCACTTAGTATTCTAATGTATGTTTTATCATAATGGAAATACGTTGTAAGTGTAAAATTACTTTTGGGCCACCCAGTGTTACACGATCAGTCAATAAAGAATTCATATCACTTTTTACCTTTAACCTATGTACGTATAACCTTGGTAAATACCATTAGAGTAATGTTTAACATTTACCAGGCAAGGTGTATACTTTGCTTTGTAACTCTATTATCGATCCAAGAAATGATTATCAATTATATTGGAAGTCGATTCTAATAACACGTTTCTCATAATTTATTCACTGTTTTAGATGAATTATGTAATTTAAAATCAATCAATTACATTATTATTATTATAAACATATTCTTGGGTAATATCATATAAATGAATGCAAGACGTTTTGTGAATTTGATATCAAGTGGTAAACATAAAACATTTAGAAAAGTGAAAAACCCAATATAGCCTAGTAGCGTGTTAGAAATTAAAAAAAAATAATAATAATAAGAAGAAAAAGATTAAGATTAATCGTTGGTTTGAGCAGTGAAACTAAAATATGTCAATTCTAACACCGATTTTAGAAGGAAAGAAAGGTCTGATTAACTAGATATACAGGACATGAAAGAAGTAATCGAAAATCACAAATAAAACACTAACACAATTAACGATAGAAAGATTAATAAACCCTTATGTATGTTTCGAGTTACCATCCTCAGAGTGATAGGCTATAATTTGGTCAACGCGGTTTGGTTGTTGTGCATTGTTTACGATAGACAGACAAACGTCATTCCATTTTTTTTTTAAATCCGGAAGATATTAAAATTGGATTTCCAATAACCTTGCAACGATTTTTTTGACCCATCACATAACTTTCTCTGTATTGCATAAAGAGTGCTTTTAACCCCCTCTCTGTTTTGAACACAACTTACATCAGTTTATTTTTTAACCAATAGGATTCACATTAAACGTAAATACACTTACGTTTTGAGTGTTTGGGAATTTCAGGGGACCACTCACTCTATGTCCAATATGTAGGAGGGTACTTCAATAACTTAATACGAAGGCGGTCATGCGACTATTTGGTAAACACTGTCTTTGTTCTAAAAAACAGTGGTTGAATCAAAAGTGAATATGTTTTTACCGCTTTCGATATATCAGTAGGTTTAAGATTTAGTAATCGACTTGACAGTTCTTATGAGAAAGCGTTCATGCGACTATTTGGTAAACACTGTCTTTTTCCTAAAACACAGCGGTTGAATCAAAACTGAAAAAGGTTTTACTGTTTATGAGATATCAGTTAGTTTTAAGATTTAGGAGTCGACTTGACTCCTAATAAGTTGTAATGATAAGTTAGTTTGTCATGCGAAATCGAAGTTGAACTAAAATTTAAAATAAGTTGTACAGTTTTCTAGATAACCTAACCTAACCTATACCTATTTACAGATCTTTAAAACGGTAAAACCTTTTTTCAATTTTGTTCAACCACTTTTTTTTTTAGAAAAAAGACAGTATTAAACATTTTGTCGCATGACCACTTTCGCATTCAATTTTTGACGTTGACTCCTACATCTTGGACAATGAGTGATCGCGTAAAATTCCCCAATATTTAAAATTTAGTATTTTTACAATTATAGGCCTAATAGGTAAGATTGATTAAAAATGTGCAAAAATAGGGTGAAGGACTTTAAAAGCACCCTGTATATGATATAGTAAAGGCGCTATCTGAAGGGTTTCTATCGCGTTTCTGATCATGTGGAGAGAACAATGCACCTTATTGGTCACGTTAGATTTAGATTTTCTAAATTCAACAGGGCACTGTTTTGGTACGTCAACCTCAAGCTGTCTCAACACCGTACCTTGAGATTATTTGAGTTCTTCAAGCTGAAAATATAACTAAAAACCATTAGATTTCGCGGAGAAATAAAACCTAATGGATAACAAATATATACACTTCTTCACGTAGCAGCTAGTGACTGACGCTCTTTGTATATAGAACATATATGAGACTCAGTGGGGAAAATTGTAGTTGGATACCTTTAGAACAGATATTTTATAGTTTAAAACTGATCAAAAGGAATTTCGTGTTGTGTCTTAGAGGTATCAAGGTTCTGTCGAAGTTATGAAAGTTACAGGGTTGACCCAACACTATCATTGTGAAAATACTAAAGGTTCAAAAGAAAGCTGTTAGACTATTGTCTAATGCTGGTATAGAGAAAATTGTCGCCCCATTTTTATTAGACTAAAGATTATGACCGTAATTAATCTGTATCTCTTTGATTTACTGACACATATTATAATCAATACAGCGGAAGACCTCTATAGGTCTAGTGTTCATTGCTATAATACAAGAAATAGCTGTCTTATTGATGTTCCCTACTGTCGTCTGACTAAGTCTACAAACAGTTTCTATGTTCTGGGATTACAGCTCTTCAATGGTCTGCCACAAAGGTTAAACTTCATAAATGGCTTATTATGAATCCATTTTATGATATTAGGGAATTCAGTGGCATAAACATCCCTTAAATAACTAAATTGGAGGCTGAATGGTCTGATATTTTAAATTTTAGTGTATTTTGTTATATTATATAATGCAATAATTGTATTCAGATTGAAACCAGAAACATGTGTTTTTATAAATTATTTGTATGTTATAACAAATTGTGTAGCTTGTTTGTACAAATTATAATTAATATTATTTAATTGTAAAGTAGAACTTTGACAATGCCTATTGCATTATTTAATGTTTAATGGCTGTATGTAAATAAATAAATAAATGAAGAAGAAAGCGTTGTAGTCGCGAAAAGTAAAGTCCACGTCAGTTTTTAAGGACATTCACTTCATGATCTTAGGCAGACGGAAAAGGATTTTTTTCACGTAATAATAAATCATATTCCTATCTGTTGACGTCGTTATAATTATTGCAAGCACGACGCTAATTTAAAATTTAGTTTCATTTTGGCATCATTACATGTAGATTTTCAAGCTGTACTAAACGAGCTGTTGAGGAACGTTGTAAGATAATGAAAAACAGGGCAACCATTTTGAAATTTACTGACTGATTATTCCGGTTTTAAACTCGTACAGTGGTTTTTGTGCAACCGAGCCTGCATGCCAAATTTGAGTAAAACCGAACCGCAATTGCAGCATTTGACTGTTTACTAATTTAAGTTTACTCCAATGACCTTAGTGTAAGCTTTTCCATTAAAGACATGAAAATAACAACAATTTTCCATGAAATAGTTTTAATATTCTACATACCTGTAATATGTATTAGTCGACCCTCAAAACACTGTCAAAATGTATACAATGTTTCGATTTATATTTTAGTACCCAACGTCTACCTGATGTAGTACAATAGACTGGGACAAGTGCAACGTTCTAGCGGTTAGGACCCTCGTCTTTTGATTGAAGAAAATATCCAAGGGACAAGTAGTTTGTGGAGACAAAGGGATCTGGTGCCCTGGAGCCGTTATACACACATGGTAAGTTACTAGTTCACATCACTTCAAATACGAGTAGTTTTATATCTCGAATTTATTATTAGTTTTATACTTGAAATAAATAAAAAGGATGTTTTAAAGTCATTAACAATTTATCTTGATGATCGTGCGATGGTATTTTGTATAGTTTTAGGCTTAAAAAAATGTTTGTCAAACCATTAGTGAATAAAGGAGAAATGAAAACTGGAGTAAAAATTTAACAACAAAATGTGTGACGTCAATTTAGAAAATACAGGATGTTTCCAAAATATTATCCTAAACTTTAGAATAAGTACAATTCTTTCCTAAAATGGTAAATTTTCCTTCTGTACACTATTGTGTTTTTTTTTTTTTTTGTTTTTTTCAAAATACATTACATTTTTTGGAAGTAAGTTAAATATCGAGTCTAAATTGGTGATTTTGTATGTAATCTTTTATCAATATACCTATTAGTGTACCAGAAATTTCTTTTTTATCTTTACAAAATGGCGGCCGTTTAAAATTATCAATGTCAAATATATCTAAAACCAACACTTTACAGAAAATGTACAAGAAACCAAAATTTTTACTTTTTCAATGAAAAGGGTTTTATAACTATTCAATATAAAAAAAAGATGATCGAGTTATTCTCAAAAAACTGGAAACATAATTTCTTGATAATTGTCTACAACAGGCAAAACTATTCTAAAACCAAAAAAAAAAATTGTTAATTTAAACTTTTAATCTCCAAAATTGTTAACGACCGTTATTTTGAAAAATATAAAAAATTTGTTTTTGTTATACTCCTTGTAAATAGTAAAAATTTAAAATGTTTATACCAAATTTGAACTAATGTGAACTTGTTAATACAATTATTAAACCCTTTTAATACCTTATAATATCTTAATTAAACACAAGGTCTAATACACCAGTTACAATTACAAACTGGTATAAGCCAGTAGATGTTCTTAAAGATTACCAGAAAAGTTCAATACCAGGAGGTAAAATCGCCTCTTCAAAATGTCAACACAATTTTTCGAAACTGCTTTGCATTTTAAAATTTGCATAACAGCTGTTTTATGGAATCAAGAGTATTAAAATAACTACCTCATATTTATAAAGTGTATGGCCAACATTACTGTTATCCAGGAAAATAATTATCAATTTATCAAAAATATTTTCATTTTTGCAGTCCTGCCAAGTGACCAAAAGAAAAAACAAAATATTGGTTTTCATTTTTTAAAATTCATTACAGTCTACCATGTTTCAATTTTAAATTCAATTCAAATGTTTTAGGTACGGAAAATAGACATTTGAAAACACTTTAAACCTTTTATTTTCACAAATTTGAGCGCTTATAGTTGCTAAACAGTTAAAGATATCGAAAAATATCCAAAAATAAAAAAGCTTTAAAATAATGTGTTTTTCCCAAAATTTCCATAAACTAAGGATCAACAGTAAAATTTTGAGCCGACCGCCATATTGGAAAATGGCTGGTGAAAATTTTAGTAAAACCTCTAGTTTAAATCTTGTAATTTTAAGGATTCCTTTTTAAAGTTTTTTGTAACTTTGTATTTATCGAATAAAACTGGGGGTCACACCTGTTTTAATCACTCAATATGAAAATATTTTCCTTCTTTTGTTAAAACAAGCATCATTAATTTGTAGCCAAACTAAATGACAAACCGTGAATACTGCACCGGCTCAGCTGTCGTTTTAAAAACCTTAGCTTACAAGTTCGTACAAGAAATCATTTGAAACGAATCAGAACAGATTCAAGCCAGGTGCTTATCCGCACAAGTTTATACATAGCCAGAACAACCCCCCTAAGAGAGGGGTGTTGCAACGAGGGGAGTATTAAGGGCTAAACGGGAAGGTTTGAGCCGGTTTTATACTTGTACTTAAGAGAGAGAAGAAAAATTCTGGTCTAACCGGATGTGGAAACAATCTATTAAGTTCCGGTGGTGAAATAGCCTACAAGATGTGTTGCAATTGTTAGGAAATACCCTGTGGACAAAAGCACACTTGATCAACTTAATTGCATGTTACCCCTTCTTGCGCAAGGGAGGTCTCTGTTGGAAGCTGAGAGTTGCTAAACTGTACATTGCGCAACTTTGCCTAATAAATATTGTACAATACCCATAGTAGATTATCACAAATGTGACACAATGTCGCAAAAACGAACCATATATATTACGTAAACTTTCTCAGTCTTATACAGAGTGTTTCATTACACGTGTTCAATATCGAAATTAATGTAATTAAATGTATGAATAAACAGTGCACAAACTTAAAATAAATGTTTGGACAAACTTTATCCCTCAAATAAAAACTAATCAAAACTGTCCGTCATTAAATATACTTCGATACTTGTCAAAAATAAAATTGAACCATTTTGAAGACAACGTTTTAAAGCAAACACAGTTACTGAAGCCTGAATTTGTACCATAAACACGTCCTCAGCGGGTCCCCAAAATTAAATTTGGTAAAAATGGACCTTTTAAGAGGTTTCCTTAACCGTTTTATTTTATCTTCTGTTTAGTACACTGTTTTTGGTTAGGTTAAATCAGGATATGTTAGGTTAAATAAAGGAAAGTAAGGTTAGGTTAGGTTAGGTAGGATTAAGTTAGGTTATATTTTACTAAAATTTGAAAATCAAACAAAAACTAACATATAAATCTCATTATTTATATTGTTTAGATCATAGTGAAATGGAAGTTTTGTTCTTTGGAATCCATGTTCTGATTTTAAGAGCACAATTTGAAATTTATTAATTTTAACAAAAAAGTTACGGTCACCTAAAATTGTACCATAAACACGACCTGAAAATCGTATTTGGTGAAAATGAAGCAGTTATGACTATTGTCACGGTTCTTTTTGTTTTTGATAATTATTCCTTAACTCTCTTATTTTCTACTTGCAATTTAGTACACTGTTTAGGTTAGGTTAAGGCAGGTTATAGTAGGTTAGGTTAGGTTACGATAGTTTATATTAGGTTAGGTGTACATATTTTACTTCAATATGAACGACTACGAACAAAAAATAGCATATAAATCGATTTATTTATCTATTTTAGATCTTTGTAAAATGGAAGTTTTGTTCTTACGAATCCAGGGTCTAACTTTATGGTTACAAATTAAATTTTAATAATTTCAACCTTATTTAATCGTTGCCGATATTACAAATAATTTTTTCCAACATATTCTTCTCAATCAATTTTAAATCTTGGGGTATTGTCTGACCATATATAGGCCTACTTAGACCTTCTTGTTTGTCTTTTATATTTCAATCTTTGGTTCCAATCTTGTTATAGAATCTTATTATCTGACTTGAAGCTTCCAAAAGTTATAATATGAAGCTACTTTTTCTAGTTTACATCATTTTTTAAACATATATTACGTCTTATTTTAGGATCGTCTACAGTCCTATTATTGAACCCGTTTCAATAATTTAAATATCATCATTAGATTAATTCCACCAGCTAATGAGGTACGTTACTATTCAGAAGAAACAAAACAAAACAAATAACGACAGTTACCACAAACAAAAATGAGTTCACCATGACTGATGATAGGACAGTACTCAAAGTCTATAGTAGAGTGGGGTTAAATTTAATTTTGTTTTTCTAAATTCTCCCTTTTCATTGGTGTTTTTCGGTCTATGCATTTTGGTAGACCTCTTCATTTTTCGTGAAAATAGGAATTCAGAAATCTCAATTGTACTGATAGGCATTTGTAAAAACAAACATTTGAACTCAAGAAAGACCAAAACGAGAATATTTCTAATTCTAAAAAAATGATTTTTCCCCCACCATACTAAATTTTCTCTTATCTCATTTATCCTATATGAAAGTACAAGAGTCAAGACTGTTAAACCCACACGAATTAGATTCCGTAGGGGTAGAGCGATAGTTATTTGTATAAGTTGGATTAAGGCGGGAATTGAAATTAGGTGATCGTTCCGTACAACCGTAGAATTGTAGAATGTCAAAGTGTTTTTCTCTCCTTATTCTTAAATTTTCTAAGAACGAATTTGCATAGAATCTGATGTTCACTAATTGTATTATCAATAGCAATAGAATCGCATCCCCTAGAGAGTTGAAAACAGATTATTTCAAACAAATGTTTATACTATTTGACAAAACCAAATCAGCTGGTAGTTGAGAACATCTGTTTTCCATTGATGTAACTTACTCATTGTTGTCATTTCTGTTATTTCTTAATAAACATGGCTGAAGTTCAGTTGCCTTGACATATTTGGTGATACTTCATTTTTGTTTTTATTTAGTTTGTGGATGAGTGAGTGAGA
Source organism: Aphrophora alni (assembly GCA_963513935.1). Classification (NCBI taxonomy): domain Eukaryota; kingdom Metazoa; phylum Arthropoda; class Insecta; order Hemiptera; family Aphrophoridae; genus Aphrophora; species Aphrophora alni. The sequence goes on from OY740771.1 coordinate 15,186,627, forward strand.
AAGTTTGTTCAAAGTTTTTCTCCGTTTATTTTTAACTTAGAGCCAATACTAATCTTCATTTTGAAACATTTTTATGAAAAGTATCGGAGATGAAAACTAAAAGTCTGATAAAGATTTCACATGACGTCACCATAACTTTTCAGTCGTAATTGAAGAAACCGAAAATAAATTACAACATAATCTTTCTCTGATATCGGATGATTACAATATAAAGATTTAACCTTCTAAATATGGAAAACCCGGCCAGATCCAGAATTTCAATAATTTACGGACAAGTTAATGCAGAACGTTTAAAAAAATACACAGTTTGAACAGTTGTATTTAATCATAGGAAACCAAAGGATATATGAATCTTGCATTAACAACAATACACCTACGGGAACGGTTTAATACAGAACGACAAACTGTAGTGTAGCTAGAGGGACCGCAGGAACTGCATTATCGATTAGCTCCTCTAGTGTCTTTGGTGTTTTACCATACAAAGTGTCGTTTAAAACACAACAGAAGTAACTGTCCATGGGTGTTACGTCTGGAGATCAAGCCGGGCACTCCTAAGCACTTCCTATCCATCTTTGAAGAACGGTGTTGTCAAGATATCACCTCACGTCACGATGATAGTGGGGTGAAGACGTCTTGTTAATAGTGCACTTTTCATAGACTTAGAGGTTATGTAAAGCAAACATAATACTGTTTTGTAGCATTTGTACGAAAAAAATACCAGTGACAATCCATCAAAAGTAAAATGACTCAACAATACCTTTTAAAGAAAGACCATACCACACTGTTGAACAGGCTTCTCTACAATTATGTGTGGATTTACGTTAGCCCGATAAAAACTGTTATGTCTGTTAATTGTCCCAATAAGTTTTAAACTGGGTTCATCCGAAAAAAAATTAAGTTTTCAACTCTTCATTTATTTCACAATTGTTTTGATACCATTCACAAAACTCTAACCGCCTGTCTGAATCCATGCATTCATTTAATGCATGTAGAAGTCTTGGAATCTATGATCTCCACTTATGGGCTTATGAAATTCTATGAACACTGTATTTTTTCTACCAGTTTCATGAAAACTATTCTAAGGGTTTTCTTTGTGGATCATGTAAAGGCCTGCATTTCTAAAGTGCCATTTCCATTACTCATTGAGGTTTTTCTTCGTCCAGACAAATCCTTTGTTTACCTTTCCCCTCGTATTCAAACATGTCATGAATGCTTGTAATTGTAATAAAGGCTATCAAAGTTTGCCTGGTTGCAAATTATTGCTGAACGTTAATATGTTCTTACTTTAGATTTGTCATTTAAATGTTTACAATATTTACGTTTCACTCAAATTTTAACGAAATTGGTTCAGCTAATTGTGAGAAATTATAATGGCCGTAGCTCATTAATCGGAATTTTTATAAGTAAATTTTGGGAAAATCTTAAAATCTGATACAAACACTGGTAAAAAATATTTTTTTTTAACACTGGAAGAAGCTCTCAAAGAATTTTCCGATTATCCAAAGTTAATAAATCTATGTTTACAACCTCATTACTATTTATTGCGCCTAAGTATTTTAACTGCTATACAGTATCGAATCCTGGCAAAATTTGTATAACTTTCTTAAAATAATTAAAGGTTGGGTACTTTATCTTTTTATATTAGTGATGCAATTGTTTTAAATTTTACTCACATGAACTTATTTTTAATTTTGTTTTTTTAGTTACAATATTTCTAAATACTATATATTGATGGACAATTTTTGTTATTAATATTTTACTTAAGCTAACTTTTAATTAAGAAGATTATTTTGTAATACGAGTATAACCTTTATTGTATACTATATTAATTTATTGTTAAGATACAGACGCCGCGGAATGAGAGTTTTGTAATTGTTCTCCCGAACTCATACGTTATGTATATTTTCTTTCTTTTATATATGAGAAAAAAAAACTTTTTATTATTCATATATATCATGAATATTGGTAGTTCTGGCCGACATAATTTCTTTTAAACCCAATGTTGTTAATTGTTCTTCATGATGGAAATAAATTCATATTCTCTCATTTTATGCTACATAAACATGTTAAATTTGGATTAAAATCAAGCAATGAGTTTAGGTTGTGAATACTGCACAGACATATATATTTTGGACTTAAGGGTCCTCAAAATCTGCAACAAAATATCATATTGAGTTTTCTCCATCGCTTAAATTTGATTATATATGTGAGAAATTCAAAATGATAACATCTTATACGCGAGGAGACAGTTGAAAATGTTAAAATATTAAAAAATATGATTTAAAAAAAATTGGTAATTAAATATTTTAAATTAAATTATTAAAAATTGTTTTAAAATTTATTATAACTCGGTAAATAAATGACAGAGTCCTGCATCGATACTCGCAGTAGGAACACGAGTCGGGAAGGACTTTTCTAGCAACTCTGTATATATTTTACTTATTAAAGATCCTTCCTATACAAGTAAAACAAATCGCTTTTGAAAATATAGTTGTTTAATAGGCGATGGTTTTATCGCTTTAAAATCACAACCCAGCTGGAGTCCTGGGCCACACGACAGCTGCCAGAACACCTTTCCATGGCGACACCTTCTCTCTCTCACTCCCTCTTTCTGCATTTCCTTACCTCCCCTCTCTCTTAATTAACTCCACTACCGGTCTGCTTAATATGTCTGGATTTGCATAAATTAAAAAAAAGTTTTGTTCCGCGCAAAACAATGGTGTCAATATTTTACAAAACCGGTATTCAGAAACAATGGAACAAAGCGCTGTAAAGCACATCTCTCCCCCTTGACAAAAAAAAACATATATTTTTACTTCTAGGTTATGTTACCCGTTCGAAAATAAAATACACAGCCCTGACCTAGATTTTATTTTTTCGAAAGATACAAAGTTACAGCTTTAAAAGAAACAATTCTAAATAAATTATTAGATTTCGATGTAGATTGTTTACCATGTAGAAACTTAACGGTGAGTCTGCGATCCGTCAGGAAGACTGGAATCACAAATTACCTCGTTCTCTTAGGATTCAAGACGGTGGGTAGGCCTATATACAAGTATCTATGAGTGTTTAAGGTTAGGCAAATTAAACCGTAGATCATTCAGGGTTCATAGCAAGTACGGACGTATTTATCAAAACTGAATCTACACTCTGTTTCATCTAGTCACAGAGATACTTCTCTTCTATCTTTCCCACCTGGTCTTTCTTGACCACATCTTGTTCTTCCAACTCTGACGCAGAGTATGATTTTACAAAACTATTATAACTTAAATGTTTTTTATCTTTAGTGTGTTATTAGAAATTAATATATTAATATCATTATATTTTATTATTATATAATATTTAATTGTCGTTTAAAGGCGAAAAACCTTTCGGTCATCATCGCCTTATATAAAGTTAGGTTTTGAAAAGAGCAAGAGTTGGTGAAAAGAGACCTGATAAGAGTCTAAAAGGCGAAAGAGAGGGATCTAACCCAAGACTATGTGAAAAAGGTATAGATCCAGGTAAGGTACTCGGGTCCCTCACATCCGCATTCATGTTGAGCCTCTAAGCAATAGAACGTGTAACGGTGTCACTAAGTTTGGGACCGAAAGTTGACGGGACCTACATGAACAGCGTCCGTTTTTCTATACAGCAGTAAACAGCTGACCGGAACTGGATCGGTAGTAGTGATGTGTGAGTTCGAATTAAAATACTCGGTGATTCCGAGTATCAAAATCCTCGGAAGAGTCCGAATATTAAAATCCTCGGTTTCGTATTAAAATTACTCGGACAAAATCCTCGTAACTAGGAACAAGGAGGAGGTATTGTGCGAGTACTGCGAGTATCCTCGGTGTGCGAGTATCCTCGGACAACGATATTCGTTAGTGTTGTGTCAATTCTAAACAAAATACTCGGTGTTTCTACTTTGGTTACATTAGTTTCTAAGCTGATTTTTCACTACACAATAATTAAACATTACGATTTTGAGTTATAATGATTTAGATTCGGTAACAAGTTCAATTTAAAATAACAATAGTATTAATTTATTTCCACATTAACAAAAAGTAAATTAAATTATTATTTTTTTCTTTTTTTTGTACTTTTATACAATTAATTGTTAATTTTGGGGCGGTATAATATTTTTTAAATATAATTAAATTTCCACTACGTTTTGGCTTATCAAGTGATAAAATTTAATATAAAGTCACAGTTTTCGAAACACCATCCAGTGTTTGAATTATATAAGTCACATAGAGAGTTTATGTGGAGACATATAGGCTATTACACACAAACGTCCAAAAGTTTCGCGTTTTTCAAGCGTCGCAAATTCCTTATTGTTAATTACAAGTATTTCAGGATTTTAATTTAATTAAGTATAACATCTTTCCGAACTAGTGTAAAACATTTGATAACCTATTACTACAAGCTGTAACTGATTGCATTTCCTGTATATTTTGTCTGTATTCCATGTATCAGACAAATGGCTAATATATACTATATTATTTAAATTAAAACATTTAATAAATTGCCATGTATGATTATATCCGAAAAAAAAAACAATTTATTTACTCTTTTTAATCACTTTTTCTTCTTCTTCTTCTTCTTCTTCTTCTTTTTTTTTTTTTTTAATTTCGCAGGATCTAAATCTTTAAAAGACAAAGGGAGAAATCCGCTCTTCCCAATAGTGTGAGATACTTACTCACTAAAAACCACCTTCCTTCGTGTTAGTACCCTATCAGGACAAGGAAACAGGAAAGGTTTTCCATGTACCAAGCTTAGAAGCTCTTTCCATGGGCATATCGAGATTGTAAATGTGAAAGAAAGCAAAACGTTATGTATCCGCGCGAAGGGCGAGGTAAAGACCAGACTTGACACACTTCTCAGACTCTAATTATTTCTAGTTCTGGACACCCTCATAGATAGCGTTGTGTACCCTCCATTGTGTAGTCATATTGCATATGTAACGCCTTATCAAACCCTAATTATTAATATTTAAAATTAATGGTTTATTAATTAACGTTCTCTGATTTCCTCATCTCCAAAATTCAAAGTTCTCTATTTTTATTGCTTTTTTTAGAGTAAAAAAGTGGTTGTAGTATTAAAACTGTTAAAAAGTATTGTAGAGTTTTCGAAAATATATCACAAAATTCGATGTTTCGTTCGTTTGATGTCTGTCTCTCGACCATCTATTGTTCATACTTTATACAGTGTAGCTCAAACTAATGTTCAGATTTTTATCAATAATTTAAAATATTTTGTAGATTTTTTTCTATGTGTTGTTGGTAGTCAAAAGTAAATATAATAAAAAATACTTTTTTTTTCAAAATAAGCTATACCGATATTCATCAAATTTTGTTAAAATGAACCCTTTATAAGGATCCATATAGGCCTAGTAATGGTTGCCGTTTACCAAAATATTCTGTTACTGGAAGTATAGACCGTCATAAATCTCATATATGAGACATAATTTCTCAAAATCGTCTTTCCAGATTTTTAAAATTTTTTGATGAAATGTAAAATTTCACATACCAGACTAAATCGAAATTAGAAGAAAATTGGTACAAAATAAACATTAATCTCAATGTCGTTAAAAACTGGATTTCTATTGTGTAAAATGTACATTATGGACAAGTATATATGTACAAATATTAAAACAAAATAAATTAATAGAAGAAAGTAATGAAAACATTGCATAAAATAGTTATTATTTTATTCTTCTCACCTTTCGATTTTTAGATGCGTGTGTTGGTAAACTGTTTTTGCAACTAGGATAGATGCAAAGTTGCAGTAATAAAATTAAATCATTCTACATTATATTTAGAAATATATAGTATTTACGTTTTTCTTTCACTGTTTCTGAATCTTCAGAGATTATTGATTATCACTTTGATTTTTTGATTCCTTAAAATTCCAAAATATATTATTTGAATTAGAACTATTGTCATATTATTTTAATGTTTACTTTTATTTTAATTTGATTATTAAATATTATAATCAGTTTAGAGCATAAAAATTAATTAAATTCCCCTTTTATAAATGGTTTCGATTTTATTATAATAGTTGTCGTAGTACTTTATACTTAATGTATAAACTATTTAAAATAGTTATAAAATAAAGGGGAAAACAGCTATTTTTTACTTTATCACGCATATATAATATAGAGAAATTTGTGATATTAATGTAGAAGATAAAGATTAACACATTTTGATGTGACTAACTCCAAAAATATGTTTTATAGAACGATTTCTGTCTATTGTCAGCAACATTCAGCTTTCTAAAGCCCAAAAACGTGAACCAATTTGAGCCAAATTTGGTAGATCAGTATATTTTGACCATATTTTAGGACACTTTTTTTTCCACTTTTTTCGAATATTTGGGTAGCTGTATAAAGAAAAAAATAGTGATTAACGATTTTCTCAAAATAAGATGAATCGTTTTTGATAAAAAAATGTTCAAGTACGCCTAATGACTCGAACGAAAATTATTAGTCGCCGTCTCTAAACAACTTTCGATCGGAGAGAAATTAGTAAAAAAAAAATAATATTAAAAAAAAATCGTATGTGAAATATTTAATTTCTCATAATCGTCTCAAATATATTATTCTCACCATAATTTAAATCGTTATGAAAAAGTTGGCTTTACGTTAATTTCTACTGGTTTGACCTTCATATAACTTATAAACTAAAAGGCCGATTTTTATATTTGACTGTTCTGATAAAATAATCAATATTAATAAATAGAAATAAGTTTTATTTTTATTTATTAATTTTATTTTTTTGTAAACTAATAAAGTAATTATATTTATTAATTACAATATTGCATCTAACTCAAAAGTTTATTTATACACTAAAAGGACAGTAGCCCTAATATAAATATAAGTAGTGATAAATATGAAAATATTAACTTTCAAAATATTAACTTCTCTTCCCATAACAGAACTTTAGACAGTTTTCTCCGCTTCCCTACAATATTTACGGAATATTAAGGCGTAACACAAATAAAAATTCAGTAGCCTATATCAACTTCTACTTAATATAATGTTTAGAATATCACTTTTTTTAGAGCACTGAAGAAGTAAATTAAATTGGTAAATATTTATAAAATTAAAAAAAAAAAAAAACTTGTTCGTTTTAAACGATATATACGGACGTTCTAACAACCTTCTGTTTGTTCAATGAATTCGGTCGTAGAGAGGTTTACAACGAGTAGTTTACAAAAGTTAAAGTCGAGAATGTTTCAATGCAAAAAACACAAATCAAAATAGAGAGTAATAAAAGTGCTTGTGAAATATTTTTTATTAAAATAATAATAATAGTCTACTAATAAATTTTCAACTATATATTAGAAACATTTTTAAAGTAAATTCATAATTCTGAAATATTTTCTTCCTGTAGGAAATTTTTTTTTCGGATGTTGAGATGTAGGGCCTATTTTCAGGATTACTTAAAAATGCAAATTAATTTTGGAAGAAATAACATCCATTTTAATAATTTAAAGTTCATAATAACGGGTATATAACGTGACATGTAAGGTAACAGTTCGAACTGATTTTAATAAAATAAACAAATAATATGTGTATAGTTTTTTATTATGTTACATGTAACTGTATTGATGTTGTGACGAGTTCTATCCAGCAATTATTGAAGATTGAGTTCCGTCTCTGAAACGCGTCTAAGACACAAGACGGAACCAAATAAAGTTTCATAGCCTATATTAATAAAAATTATATTTCAATAATTTTGCTTAAACTATTATTTTTTTAAAACGGTTTTCTTTTTTCTTTTTTTTTTAAAAAGAAAAAAAAACATATTTTAATGTAAAACTTCTGTGAACTTCGTGGTGAAATTCACAATAATTTATATGAACATTTCCTTAAACACAAAGTTAGGAAAAATGCAAACAACTAAACGCCAAACACAAATGGACAAATATTTGTTTAATCCTTTAATTTTCTGATGTACATTTCAATAACAAAATTATCATCCCCAGAGGATAGATATTCCTAAACTAGAAATAAATAAAGTAACTTTTTTATTGAAATGTACGTCTGGAAATTAAAAGGATAAACAGATAATTGTCCATTTGTGTTTGGCGTTTAGTTATTTGAGTTTTTTATAAGTTTGTGGTTAAAGGAATTTTAAACTAAATAATTGTCTATTTTTAATGGATTAAACGTTTTTACCCAAAATAAATTTAGTTTCGTAAAAAAAAGTTATTAGATTTCTTATTATATTTTTAGCCTGCAATTAAATTATAAATTATTTAATATAAAAAAAGTATTACTGTATTTACTTTATAATACTATATTTTGTACTTTTCAACCTACTACGAAAAACATTTGTAACATTGAAATCAAATTTTATTTACAAAACCATTTTCAACATCAACTGGCATTGAAATTCTCGTAAAAAAGGGTTGAAGCACTTAGCCCATTGTTTTTGTCAGCTACTAACGCAACAACTGCCCGAATGGGACTAAAGCCTGTCGAAATATTCACACCTGTTAGTCCCCTCTCTGTCTAACTCCTCCTCGCAAGTACCGTAACAGTGGCTTCCTTTGAGGACACCGCGCTCTGTGATTGGTCGACGGTGAACGCTCCTGATTGGTCGGACAGCACGTGCGCTAAGACAGAGCTATTTTTTTCCATCCACCTGATCTCGTAGACGGCAGCTGGTCCAGAAACCAGTAGTGTACTGAGCTAGGGGTGGGGGTCTTGTATATGTTGAGAACATCATTCTGTCGCCGGCAGAACCACTCTAGAACTGCTCCAGTGAGGATGTGCTTATAATCAGTGCCTGCTAGGATTAAGTGCCATCGTATTTTGTGTGTTGTTTTTTTATATATTTTAAGTGTGTTTTAAAGACTTTTATTTACTTACGATAATTTTTGTGTCAAGTTTTATAAAAAATGCACGTCGTTGGAGAGGAATCGGCAACGATGTCGCGTGCGTTTTTAATGAAAAAGACTAACTATAGCCATTGCCCGCTGAAGAAACGACCTGTACATATATTCAAAGATGATTCTGCTGACTCTCAAAAAGGTAAATATCATAAAATGTCATATAGATAAGTTTCTTTATTAAAAATACATAATTGATTAAAACTTTATTTTTCTTTTTTATTAAAATTCTTATAGTTAGTTGAAACTCATTGGTAAAAATAACTAAAAAATAATATTTATAAGATAGAAAAAACATGATAATACAGCTGAAAACAAGTCTGGTATTATTAAAAAATACACATTGCCTTTCTTTATAAAATGAGTTTGGAACAACTAAAAATAAAAACGACACATTTAAACCATAAAATGAATTTTAAAAACAACCCTTGATAAATTTATGATATAATACGAATGTAATAATCGAAAAGAATTTGTTTTGCACTAATCATAATTTAAATATTATATTACGCCATCATATTTCCTACATTTAATAATTTGTTTAATTTAAACACTAACGTAGTAAATAATAAATGGTTTGGAGAAAATAAATAAAGTAAATATTAGAATAATAATAAATTAAAATATTCCATACAAGTAAATGATAAAGTATATTGTACACGTAATATTAATAATAATATTTATACGTAAACGTAATGATAATGCATAATATTTAAGTATATTTTAAATAATATAAACTAATATTCGACGTAAATATTTGACGTAATATTCTTAGGCGTAATTTTTTGGTGAAATACATAGTCTTATTCTTAAGGAGTTTTAACGAAACGTGTATATAGTATTGAAGAAGTAAATAAGTTTTAATAGTTAAAAAAATGTTTTAAAACCATTAAATAGTTTCATTTTTACCACATAATAATTTTTAGTACAATTATTCGATTTTAAAACAAATACAATATTTTCTTACGCGATATTAAACTAAATAAAAACAATCTTATTAATTTATTATCTTTATTAAATTTTATTATTATCAAGTGACTTTTTTACAAAATGACGTTTATTAATGCAAATTATTTATATCTAATAATAATTGTAAACTCACATTGTCAAGCATTTATAGATAATTAAGCAAATATATACTATAATATTAAAATTGCACTAAAATTATAAATTGATAATATTTTCATATTAATAGACTAGTCTATCTGAAGTTATAAAAGTATTATATATTTTATTAAATTATATGTAGCATTATTTTAATTTAATTAAGCAACTCACAAAAATGTACTTTAATCTGTACAATTATCGAAAGATTTATTTAATAAAATAATGTAATTACATTTGGTTACACCCGTCGAATTCTACAAAATGTAAAAAATCTACTGTCAAATATTCGGTTTATATAAGTTATATTTGTTGAATTTATATCAATGATTAAAATCATAACGTTTTGTATTCTTCTTTATGTGTATGCACAGAATGTATTCACGACGAGAACATGCGCAGTGAAGATTGAACCCTAATTATGAGCTTTACTTTCCATCCACACAGCTCTGCTCTCGTTCTTTTTACTCTCTTCCAGTTCGCTTTCTCTCGGAAATCACGAGCTTTGTTTGAGATTAGATCGGACAATAACTTATATATTTGACGTGCTGGCAAAGCCATTTGCATTCTTCAATTTAAATTAATTTAATTTTAATAAATTTGTATTGAGAGTACAGTGTTGCAGAGTAAAATGAATTTTAAAATTGCGAGCACACAACGTAAAAAAAATATATTTCTCTTGTATTGTTTCCCTTTTTCTTATATAATATATTATCCGATTTTTTTTATTGTTTTTCTAATCTTTTTAATATATTATAACGTATATAAAACCAAACTGAATGCATAATAAATTTAAAATAACATATTTTGGCTCAATTTTTATTAGTTGACCGGAATCGTGTAGGGAACGTAAATTATGTGGCTGTGATTTAACAGCGGGTTTTGCTATAAAATATGTCTGATGAACTCTATCGGAATAAAGCTTTCGTTCTGAACAGAGATTGTAGGTAGTATAAACCATAATACTATAATTATTGCAGTCTGAAATTATTATAATAGTACATACTGTCGTTTTATAATAACGTATTATTATATAAACATAATAACTTTCGTAAATTAACCTCGCCTAGGTTCTGCGACTGTTTGATTTATTTTTTATATTCATGCTTGTGAGATTTTGTCTTAACGTTTTTTTTTTTTTTTTTACAGATGTTGTTGATGATAATTCTGAACCTGAGAACCTCAGCACCAAACCAGAAGATCTCAGTCTGAGCTGTAAAACACCATCACCAGCAGTTGCTCTCATCACCGGAAAGAAGTCACCAGTCGTTGAAAGAAACGTCATTCAGCCTACACCTGTTCTGCTACATCATCCGATTTTGCAAACGTCTCACCATCACGGTCATCACTTCCTTAGCAAATCAGGAGGTCCCTTAGAACCTTTAAACCTTAATACTCCTGCTGAGCATCCTTACAGACCGACATCTCCCTCAGCATGGTCGAGACTTCCTCCACATTATCCATCTCATTATATTTACCCTTACCCTCCGCCTACAGAAGTTTACCAACACTACTACCCCGCTCGAAGTCCTCCGGAGCAACAAATGTCACCATACAGACCTGCGCCGCGAGATTCACCACCTCATCATGGATTCCGCCCCCATATTCCTACATTACCTAAACTTTTCATGCCATACCAGACTTCCGATCACTGCGGACTTTCACCAACTTCTTCGACTTCATCAATCTCACATAGTTTATTTCATGGAACTTCCCCACCACCACCAACACCTGAAGATCTTTCTTCACCAGGAAGTGTAGCGAGCAGCGGTGGTTCCAGTACTGGAAGCGTTGGCTACGGTAAGAAAAGAGCGAAGGAAGGATCAACACCACGATATCAGTGTCCTTTCTGTTCCAAATCATACTCAACCTACTCGGGACTTTCAAAACACCAACAGTTCCACTGCGCAGCGAACGAAGACTCAACCGCAAAGAAGACATTCAGTTGTAAATATTGCGAAAAGGTTTACGTCTCGTTAGGCGCGCTGAAGATGCACATCAGAACGCACACGCTTCCTTGTAAGTGCGTTCTATGCGGGAAAGCTTTCTCAAGACCATGGCTTCTTCAAGGACACATAAGGACGCACACGGGAGAAAAACCATTCTCGTGTCCACTTTGTAACAGAGCTTTCGCTGACCGATCTAATCTAAGAGCCCATCTTCAGACACATTCGGACGTCAAGAAGTACTCGTGTACAACGTGTAGTAAGACTTTCTCCAGGATGTCTTTGTTATCGAAACATTGTGATGGAGGCTGTCCTGGGATTGGAGGACATCCGACAGAAGATTTGAACTTATATCAGTAATTTAAATGTTTTTATCCTTCTATAAGCTATCAAAACAATGCAGAGATCCCACCTAGTGTTCACAAGCACAACTTAAATTCTATTTTATCCCTTAGCAATACGACGCAATGTTTCTACATTCCCTTTTTTCAGACAATTTAACTATTTATTTGAAAATAAAATAAGTTCCCCATTAGTTTTAACTTAACAAAGTGTTTGAGACTGTAAAAAAGAAAATTTAATATATTTATAGAAATTATATTTGGCCTAAGTCAACACGTATATAATAATATATTTTTTGTTTTGTAGAGTCGAGCTGGATCGTTGTGTTAAACACTTGTTTGTCTTTAGAGACTATAATCTTTCCCCGAGTCATATTTAGGTTTAAATGAGAATGGCTATTTATAGGTTTTAAATTAACGTATTTATAATTGTTGTACATATTAATAGTAAGTATGTGCCTTGTTTTAAAGACTGATCAATGAAAGTGTTCTTGCATTTCTAGATTTAAGATTTTATTACCAACAAATTCTATTTTTCATTTTTATAGCCGATACTGCCTTGTTTAGAAAAATATTTCTTTTTTAATTATATATTACCATTTTTATTTATCATGTTTTTATAAAAAAGTTTGTGCCATAGGTTTTTCACATATTTTCTAACTGTACAATTTTTAGAATCTCTTTTAGCCATTCTGAAAGCTAGTCACGTTAAAGGCAGATAATGATTGCCTTTGTATTTTAAATATATATATATATTTTTTATATGTACAATTTTAAGAAATATTGTAAATAGTTTTTTAAAGTGCCTTAGTATTGTATTTATATTATTCTGTTCCTTGGATAAAATATATTTTACATTTTATAAAGTTTTATACATTCGTAATAAATGATATTGTTTTATGTATGCAGTTGTTTGATTCGTTCTCCTATTTCAAAACGATATATTAATAAAACATATTAAGATATCTTGCAATTTATGTAGTTATATTTTTTAAATTAATATAAGCAGGATAACATTTTTTTAATCAGACACTAAATCTAAAAACAAAACACTTAAAAAAAACTGTATATTGTAATGTTGAATTTACGCTGATTTATCTTAAATATTTTCACAATTTATTATATTTAACTATACTTTATGACGTAGAATAATTTTAATTCAGAATATCTATTTAAATAATTTAAATTCTGCAACAAGTAAAACTTTGCTATTAACAATAAATAAATAATATTATTTATATGTAAGAATAAATATCTTTTTTTTTTTCGTTTTTTATTAAGGTGATTGTAATTAATTTAAATTAAAAGAAAACACATGGTACTTCTTACCCAACCGTGCGTTAAAGTTTCCAAACATAATATGGTATGTCTATATCTAGTTATGTAATATAATTTATATTTTTTATAATATTTGTTCACAAAAATTGTTTTTTCAACTTTTCTTTTATGAGTTGGATAAATTGATAATGACATAAACGGTACGCTAACGAAAACAATCAAGGGGAGTTATTACAAAATATTACAGGATAACAATTTGAAAGTAAAAAATGAAAATTTATTTGTACCCATATTTAAAGAACATTTTACAAGTTACATTTTCAACATTTCTAGAATGTTTGAACAATGGTAGCGTAAAAAAAACGTAAAAAAAATATTAATTACTAAATCAACAAAGTTAAATTAATATTTTTCATCTGGAAGTAAGTGTCTCTCGTTTTTTTAGCAATGATCCAATTATAATAAATATCACATGATTTGAATAAAAAAATATAAAAGTAATATAGGCTACACTTTTGAAATACAGGTTGTTTCAGCAAAGATATTTTAAAAATTGAGAGGTGAAAGGCAAAATAAAATGCATTTAAACTTTAATGAAAAATGTTTAGATTTACGAAAATTCTCCGTCTATAGGCTACCTGTCAATAATTTTCACAAAAATAATATAATTCAGGACGTAAGATATATACTTCAAATTTTACACACATGTGTATTTTATCATATTTCATTAATGTATTCACACTATTTCAGTCTTTTCATGGTGTAGTTGTTTTACAAAAATGTTATCAAATTCTATAAAAACTGTTAGTTTTCGAAATATTTACAAGACTGCACAAGTTTACAGAAATTCAAGAAGAATCTAAAGATAAATTTTTGGTTATAATTTGGAATGGCCTATATTTTAATATTTTTTACACTCATTACATCTACACTTCGCAAATTACAACATATTAAACCACTATATATTTGAAGTGGCCTACATCTTGAAATAGTTGTGTATAGGCCTATTAGTTTTGTATACACTAATAGAAATTTATATATAAACTAGTTTTGATTCGACAAGAAATTGTATGAAAATGATGAAAATAAATTCTTGGTGTTTGGTACACTTGCAAAACGTAACATACAAAATACGTATACTAAATTTGAACTCAATAGGTCTACTATTTCAGCAGTTTTTTTTTTGATAAAAAAAAACAAAACAAAATGGTGGATAGACGGGAAATGAAGAGGAATTCAACTATAAAACTATGTGACATATTTGAATGCTTTTGATGTATTTAATCCAAAAATGAATAGCTAGTCCACCTTTTTCGTTAAACCCTGTATTTTTATACAATAATTATAAATTATTTTGGTAGCATATTTTGTGAACGAACATATTTTTTATTAATTATATTTATTTTTAAACGTTATTTTAAACGTTCTAAATTACCATATAACAATATTTTTTTTGTATATTTGTATATGACTGTGATGACACAACAATAATTATATAAAGTTTATTTTTATTTATTATTAAAAAAAAGGGATGAAATAAAGCTAATATAGAATTTTTCGGATTTTTATGACATATTTTTTTAAAACAAAAATACTAATTAGAGGAGAAATGTAATGCAATAATTAATTATAAATAAAAAGTAATAGTTAAATCGATATCCAGATTAGATCCAGTGTAAATCTGAAAAAACTGTAATATATAGATTCGATGCGTTTAAAGGCAGAAGACCTCTCAGTCTTTCAAAGAAAGGGAAAAAGAACATAAAATAAAGACGCCTAGTCCTCGAATGTTCTTCAAGGTTCGTCTCGGAAAAGAACATTAATTGGTCAAAAGAGACCTGACAGGAAATATGGAAGGAAAGTTTCTATTCCAAGACTACATGAAAAAGGTGTACATCTTGCAAGGTTGCCTCGGGATTGCCAAGTATCTACCTGAAGGATGTTCGATGCAAATGGTTTGGAGTAAATACCAAATTGTTCTATACATATTTTAGAATTACTAATAGAGTTAAACCTTATTTGATATCACACAAGTAATCGTCAACTTATTTAAATGTTCAATTTTAAATTTAACTAGACTGAATTCAGTAGCATATTGATCACAATTTTGTTTTTCTAAAATTATAGTTGTTAAGAAAACGTGTTAAATTTCATGTGAGTAAATTTTTTTTAGAGCAAGTAAACAAAATCCCGCCTTTGAAATCACACAAATAAAACAGAGCAAAAGTGTGTGCGTTTGACTGGGCAATGCCAGGTGTGGCTGTACTTAGACAAGCACTTAACTCAGGGTTGGTTGTGATTGATATTGTAACTTAGAAAAAAAGAAGAAAAAAAGTTCTTTTGTGTATTCATTGATGAATTACTGTAAGAATATAAATGGTGTCGCAAAAGTACGTAAACCTATTTGTTTGGAGTACAGAATCGTCTGTTTATTTCTTTATCATTGGTAGATTTACTTTTAGAAAAAACTGTTCAATTTTAAAGTTGTTACAATTTAATTTTTTAAATACCATGGTTTTTCTTTTTTGAAAGTAGAAAAACCATGTCACTTTTGTTACTACAGTTGTTTCATGTCAACATGTGTCATCTTCAGGCAAAAGCGTTCAAACTATGCCTGAAGATGCCTCTCGTTGATGTGAAACAGCTGTAGTAACAAAAAACGACAGAACTACTTTTTTACGAAGAAAAAACAATGTATTAAAAAAATAGTAATTAAACATAGTGTTTCAATAAGGTTATAATGCAAACAACTTATTGTTGTAATGTTTAACAGCCTGTCTGTCGTCTGAAATCCTCTACAGACCAAACGGGTGGACCGATTTTAATTTGTTTCCTATGTGGGAATATTTTAGTCACATATCGAGACTTTTTAATATTTATTCTTATAAGGTAAATTTTGGAGATAGCTTCGAAAAGAATAAAATACCAAATTACGATTTCTCCAAACCGGATCTAATAATTTTGATGAAATTTATCTCAATCTTACCGCTTCTCACCCAAACAAAACGTCACCTTTTTTGTGATTTATCGTTTAAAAACCATAAAAATCGGTAATGGGAAGGGGGGTTATAAAATACGCATTTTTTTTCAGGTTCGACTCTATTTCTTTTAAAGTTTAGCGATCTGTGAAATCGCAAGTATTCTTTATGCAATTGTTTAGAAGGAAGAAGAAAAAAAAGTAACTTAAGTACACTTATTAAAATAAGTTATTTATAATAAATATATGTTTATGGCAATAGCTAAGCAAGTTACCCGTATTTCAGACGGTGTTCATGGTTATTTCACTTTTTCATCGACAACTAGAAAACTTACGCTTTTGGTACAATTAAGTAAGGTTCATTTTATTTGTTGTTCGGAATGATTAAGTGAGAAAGTTAGTGCATAATTGTTTTTACACCATTTATTCATTTCCACATTTTACCTCTTGAAAATTACCAATAGTTTTTTTACCACCAATATTTGATCAAATTTTTATCCCATGTTTTCATCTTTCACTGTACCCCAAATATATTGAATTAAAAAAATAAATAACAACGCCAAAGGTAGGCTAATGCTCGCAAACGAAATTAAAACAAACTCGGCAAAATCGTAGTGAACAGCAAGAATGTCAGACCAAACAGTTTGTTATTATATCGTAAACAGACGGTTAAATCTCAGATTTAAAACTAATCAACTATAATTTCGATTTATCGAAGATTATAATTCGTTCTTACAACCTGTATACCACGCGGCACGAGAAGCAAGTGAATTTGTAAAGTATCGGAACCAGTTGTTTTGCATGACCTTGGGACAGTCCACAGTTGCGTTCGTAACTCCGGGATTCTATTGAATCATTCATCTTGACTTTATGTAGGTCATCTTTAGGTTGTTTTCATTGAATACGTAAATTGAACACACATATAACATTACGTTCAATTGTAACTGAAAAAATTGTAGCTGATTCTAAAAGACAATGTCGCATTCGTAGTGTGTATACAAAGGCACGAGAATAAATTGAACTGTCATCGCAATTTCAATCACCTCTGGGGCTCGTTTATAGTGAGTACGGGTGTATCAATCCCGAGGTAACCTAGTTGGATCTACACACTTTTATCCAAATAGTTTTAAATTAATTATCTTTCTTTTAAATATCATGTCGGGTTTCTCTTGTCCAACTCTCTTTCTTTAACGTTTATGAAGGGCTATCTTTATTTTAATTCTTCTTTTCTTTTTTTAGGAAGACGATGATTTTAACTTTTTTGGGAGAATAATTAAGTACAGGACTGTTCAGTGAATTATTTGTATTGACTCATAATATTACGCGGATGTCTATCTGTAAGTCGCTAGCAGTCAACACAGACAAGACGATAAATCATATATATTTTAAACTTTTCATTTATTGTCTTTGTATTTTCCCACATATAATAAAAATATAGGAGTATTTAAAAATTGACCTTGTTGTAGTTAAGTAGCAAAAACTATCGAGTTGATTATTTTTCTAATAAAACTTGAAGTTATTCTGGTTACGAATATTTATGTTTATTTGATGAAAAAATTAACATGTTCACGATATTTCAAATTTAAAGTATCAGATATGTCTTCCCCTTCTTACTTGAACACAACGAGACCTACAAATCTGATAAAATAGATTTAAAATGAAATTTCAGTGTGAAAACATTATTATAGTTTTGTGTATAACGAATACAATTTAACTACAGAATGAAAAACTCTTAGCGTATGTTTTAAACGCAGGTTTTGTGAAATGCGAGATAAACCATTTCCTAGCTAATAAAAAATGGAAAGGGTTTTTATTGATTTCTCTTTATTAGGGTCCGTAGGTAGAACACTTTTCACGCGTATGTATGTCTGTCTATATGTTGCAACCCGTCTACACAGACAACACGATTACATTTCTTTTCATTTCTATTCTATGCATTGCCCCACACAAAGGAAATATATATCGGTAAACAAAAATGATCTGGAGGATCGTTAAGGGAAAAAAAACTATCGAATTGAAAAAAATGTATTTTTGAAATATTACGTGTGGGGTATGAAATAAAACTGAAGTTATTCAGATTAAGAATATGTATGTTTATTTGACGAAGAAATTAATATGCTACAGCTAGGCCGTTTAAATGACTTCGATTTTTTGAAATATCTGTCTCTATATTGCCTACGGACCCGAAATCGTGTGTTTTTAGCACAGACATGACCCTTTTATTAGTCTTACAATTAATTGTCAGCAGGATTGTTGCTAGAACTCGTGCGACAAAATTCCACATGTCCGTTCAAGAATCAAAGACTCGACAGTTAAACTCCAGATACGTTCATTAAATTAAAAACACAGTTTCCAAACTAAAACCATCTATAACCATTTTTTAAATATAATAAACATCGAAAAAAAAACGCCCAAATATTCTGATAGAGATATTTCATGATATCAACAACTAGTAGAGTTAAATATAACTTGTAGAATTAATTATTAGTTGACGCCATTTTGTAACACGTTTACCACCCTTTCGCAACGATTAAAAGTTGTGGCAATAACACCGTGCTATGTTTTTGTCTGCCAGTAATTGATGCCTACAAGACAGTTGGTATATTTCGCCATGTTACATATTTTTCTTTCTGTCAACGCTTTAAATATGGTCAAGTAGTCTTAGATTTGGATCTTTTATAATGACATCAGTCAAATAACAATTTAACGGTATATTTTAAATTTTTGTTACTCCAAGCACTTAACATAAATTTAACTCATAAAATTCCTCTTTAAACGTGTGTTTTATAACATTATTACACATTATTATTATTTTTTTATTATTTAATTACAAAATGAACACTATTAATCTCTGGGTTCAAAAGTTCAATAGTTCGTAACTTCTACCTTTGCTTTTTTTTACAACAATTTTGGGTGTACAAAATAAAATAGGCTTTTAAGAGGATACAAATTTTATCCAAGCAATTTGGATATATATATATATATATATATATATATATATATATATATATATCTTAAAAACTAATAAAAAGTGTGTAGTGGGTGCATATGATAGAAAATTGATGACATTTTTATTTATTTTTTTTTTTAAATTTTAATTTTAATTTCATATTTCAAATGTTTATTAAATTTCTTTCCTTCGCAGGTTTCGGAATTATAACGGCCTTTAATGAATTTTGAGGGAGTTGGAATTTTCATCTGTAAATTTTGGCTGGATTTTATCTGGATGAATTTTGTCTGAAAGGTGAGTTTACAATATTGTATCAATTCCTGAAGCGATAAATAAAGTTATACAGTGTGACTGTAAAGTCTTCCCCCCCCCTATTTTTTTATAAACTTAAATACTCTTCCACGATAGGTCTACTGAAGTTTTTTTTAATGATAATTTGAAATTTTTCACCTACCCTAAATAGGGAAGTTTTGTGGGAACATTTTCAAAATTTTCAAATAGGTACATACATCTTGTCATGTCAAATTAAATGGCATAAAAAGACAAAATTTATGGTGGTGAAGAAATTTTTTTGGATAACACAACTATAACCAAAATTCCGCCATAAAATGTATTTGAGAATTTTAAACTACAAAATCACTAAATAATGTGAAATAAGATCATCAAACAATTTTTAAAATATTTGTTACAATGAACTGAATTTCACCTCTGCCTCATAAAAGTGGTACTTTTGGGCACATTCAAAATACCAAAAAAAAACGAACCACATCATGTGACATCAAATTAAATTACTTGTTAAGGCAAAACTAATGGCACCAACAAATTTCACTTTTAACATGATTTAGGCTAAATGTTATAAACATAAATCAAAATGTGGATGACATTAAAACAAAATTGTATTGTATTTTCACATTAGTAAGAGAGTTATATTTTGTATTCGCAGTTGGTTTTGTGATTATTTAGATTAAGTGTTCAAACGATATGTAGCCTAACTCTCCTACTCACTGTAAAAATACAATATCATTTTTTGAAAATGTCATTCACATTTTGAAATAACATTTTTAATCAAGTTATAAGTGAAATTTGTTGGTGTCATTAGTTTAGCGTTATAAAGCAATTTCATTTGATGTGACATGACGTGGTTCTTTTTTTGTATTTTGAATGTGCCCAAAAGTATGTCTACCACGCTTTTGGGAGACAAGTAAAATTCGAATGTTTCGCTCAGATTAGTCTAGGGAACCATTAAAAACTGTTTAGCGTTCTTATTTCAGTTATTTAGCGATTTTATAATTAAATAGTCTCAAATATATTTTGCGACGCCATTTTGTAAGGATCCAAAAAATATTTCGTGAGTGCCATTAATTTTGTGTTTTTGTGCACATATAATTTGACAACTCACAAGATGCTTGTTCCAATTTGAATATTTTGACTACGCCCAAACATTTACCCAAACTATCATAAAATAAACTTCATTTGACCTAGTTAACAGACCCATAAGGGTTTGGCTTTATTTAGGTTCATACAAAAGTTAAGTTGGGGGGGGGGGCTTAACTAACACGCTGTATATTCCTCTCACCACTGATTCTAAACTAGCATGTTATACATAAGCTACTTACTTCTTTTTTTTTATTACTAGACTTTTATTTAAAGCACTGATTTTTTTCCTGGATCTAAACAAGATAATGCCCTTTTAGATGCTTTGAATAGAATGTCCCAAAACATTTTTTTCTTCTTCACCCTTGAGATTTCCTTTTCCCCCAAGTGACAGTTCATTTTTCTATTGTTTCTTCTCTTTTAAAACTTGTTACATATAATATGCATTCTGTCACTGTTCATACTGCAGAAATTATATTAAATATAGATACAAAATGTGATGTTATTTATATCTACTGTGGTTTGGGTTTTATATATTTAATTGGATGATTTTCATATTATGTTTGTATAATCTTATAAATTAGGAATTTGGTAGCTTACAACCTTACAAATTTTTGACCACGTCTGACATAAATTTTGTCTTTTATGTTGTCAAGAGTTATCTAAAATTATATTTCTTGTTTATTTTTTTCTTGTACTTTTCAATAAAGTTTAGCATATAATGTCATCTTCAGATATTTTCCTTTTCTTTTTCTTTTCTTTATTTTGTGGGAAGCAAGTTACCTTCTTGGCACCTAAAAGACTTTTCATGCACTTCTAGTTATCCTAGTTGATCCAATTTAGTTCTATGTCCTTCCGTAGGAGGTCCCGTTTTTACGATCTATGGTTTCACATTTCAGGAGTAAGTGTTCTACTGTCTCTATGTGTTTGTTGCACAGTCTGCATTTTAAGCTTACTTTGTATAGATCTAGGATGTTCAGATTTTCAGATGAGATTTTTCCTCTCTCAGGACGTTTCTTTGATTTTTATCTCTAAATTTTGTAGTTAGGATGATACACAGATCCATAGAGTTTTCCTTTTCAAGTCAGATATACGTCGTTTGAACGTGGAACTATCAGTTGATTTATTGTCACTGATCAGTTACTGTAGTATATGTTTGTAAATTTAATGTGCCATTTTTTAATTTCTTACATATATCTTTAGTATATAAATGGTCAGACGATGGGTCAAAAATCCACTGTATCAAGGTCACCTTCGTCAAACAGTGGTTTCGGTTACGTCTATTTCTGAAGTCTGTCATTTTGACAATCGTCTAGGGCAAAATGATTTTAGTGATTTAATCAAATTTGGTATATAAGCATATTTTGGACATATACGCAAAGGTTCTTTTCATTAAAAAAAATTAATATTTTCTGAAATCGACTCTAGATTTTGATAAAATATTGTTAAAATTTAGAGATAAGTACCCTTACAACATAATGGTCGTCTTCTATGCAAAATACGTGTTTACACGTTATGCGATCGTTTATCGAAATAAAAAAACACAATTTTTCAAAATAGTCTCTACTGATTTCATTCAAATTACGACACAATGTGACGAATAATAACAAAAACTGTTTAAAATTGCTAGTTTGTGTAATGGTCATATAAATTATAACCATTAAAGCATGAAATTGAAGTAACTTTAGACACGAGCTGGAGGCGACAGTTTTACACTTCAAACGAGTTACTTGTTACGTATGATCGTTGTATACACTATTTCATTTAAGACTACTTTAGATAGGAAAATATAAAGAGTATTGGAAAATAAACCAATATTATTATCAAGAGGACATACTTGAAACTCCACCCGATTATAGGTATAATAGTATTTAATAATATTTCAATATGTGTAGGCCTACTTTGTGTTTTATATAAATAGTAGAGTTAAGCATTTAACAAGAAGGAAGATTTTTTTTTTGACAATTTCATAACATTAATCAGAAAATGAATTAATATCATTTTTGTTAGCTCAAGTGTATAAATTGAGTATACACTTTCTCCTATTTTTACTACGATTTGGAAGTTCTGTAGCGAATATAGTTTTCCCGTTTATTTCACTTGAACTAAGAGACGTTATTTCTTCGTCACAGTTACTATCATTCATTTTAAATTATTTTAAAATAAAAACTCACTACGCAATACAGTTCAACGTTAGATACGTTAGGTTACAAATAAAAAACAATACGACAAGATCAGCTGATTTAACAACTGTATTGAAGAAGTGGAACGTTAATGTTACATTTCGAATAGTGGATTCGAAAAGCGTAAAATCGCAGATAAAATAAATTATCGCGCAGAAATAATTATAAAAAAATAAACCTTGATTTAAGTCAACAAATAATTATGATTAAATAGAGATTATTAGAGAAGCAAAGCAACGATAGGGTCTATTTAAAGGTTTTGCATTTTCTACTAACTTTTGACGGCTATCATTAAACTTAATTTAATTTTATAGTGGTTATACTCAAGCTGATTTTATGACAATTGAAGTCAATTTTAATATTGTTTAAAATAGGCCTAACTTACAAAAATCTAAAATGGTGACTAATAGTTTTGTTTGGTTATTATCGTGAACTTATGTCAAAAAGTTTGTGCATTGTTTCTTGTCCAGTTATAATGATCTGTTACTATTTGTAACGGTAGTGTTATGTCTAGGCCTAACCTAGGTGCTAAATTTTGTATATCGATAATGCTTTGGTCCACGCTCCATTTGGAGGGTTTAAAACGCACACCCCAAGTCTGCTCATGCACCATTGGGCACCCAACTTTGAAGAGATTAGTTAATATATTACCGAATTATAGCTAATTACTAAATATTCACACACAACAAAATAACTCATTAGATACTGAGTTGAAGTTGTGCGTTCCCATTCTCATCTCCTTTCGTTTATATTAAGAAAAATACGCGCCCGATTTTGGGATTGGGCTTCCGGGAAAACTCCGAACGCCTTGACCGCGATTAATTAAACAACCATGGTGTAATTTTGAATAAAGTATCAAACCAAAAATAACACTAGACATTTTTACTACACATCTCGATTGGTTCCGAGAACTCACGGGTGACTTCTGGATCTCTGGTGGTCTGGTCAACATAGCTACGAACCAAGTTCTGGTAGGCTGTTTTCTATGATAAGGAAAAACGGACTACGCTCAAGTAGGTCCTAACGTCACACTTGCAAGTTGCCAGTAACAATTTGAATGTTTTGTCCAGAGAAGAGAAGAGCAGTGTCAACACAAAATGTTGGCGTTACTTTTCCGTCATTCCTGGATGTGTTACTAGTGTATAGTCCGTAAATAACAGGGTAAAAGATGTTCCCTCTTAGAACGCCAGCAGAAATATTATTTAGTTCTCAATAATCTTCGCTGCATTTTACTTTGAAACATTGATATTATATATATGACTTTAGAAGTTTTCTCATTCGCTGAGGAAAGTATTTATTGAGATTAAATTTTAAGATATGTTGACAAACTCTATCGAAATTATTGGGTAATAAATATTTTCTATATATTTAAATTGTTTTTGCGTTTTTCAATAACCTTTTCTTCCTCTCCCTATCCATTGTGGCCTCAGAAAATAACTACCATTCTTTTTCGTCAACCCAAACGGAGGGAAGGATTGTTACATTTCTCACTCGTACATCCCTCTCTTTATTCCATGTTTTGCTATTTTTTCTATCCGGATTATAAGTGGTCTTCTTCTGCTTCTATTTTCAATTTGTCGTGCTTCTAAAATATTTATTGCTATCTATTCAAGCTTCCGTACAATTTCTTCTTTTTTTTTTCTAATCGTTCAATTTACGATTCTATCTTAAATCATATCTAGTTTTAGTATATTTTCTTTATGCATTTGTGTTTTGCCTGTCACTCGTTTCAGTTGCTTCGTCTCTGCTGCTGTTATTTTACTCCCAGTTCCGGTTTGAATGGAGTTAGCCCTTCATTTAAGGGTAACTAATTACATATTATCATTATTGTGTTTATGTCTATTTTCTTCATACCTATTATAGTGTTACTTATTTGATGGTAAACGTTAGTACCTTCCTAAAATCTGTTAAGTATTTCGTAATGTATTTACCAATATTTCTAAAAATGGTTACCAAATAACTACATTCAATAACTTATTTCATCTATTCACCTCTTATCTCTACACCTTTTAATGTTTGCTCTCTTTCCCAACATGCAAAGTTTACGTGTCTTTGTATTTATTATCATCCCTCTTTCCCCCAACTCTCACTGTCTGCACAATTTTTCCCAGTTTATATTCTGCATCTGATTTTAAAATTAAATACTCAAAATATTTATACTAAGCGGATACATTTTTATAGAGTTTAAAATATCGGAATTATAATGAAGAATAATTGCAATAAGCTATAAGTTATTTGAAATTCCCTAATGATTACACAATATGTTAAATTTACTTAACACATTGGTCTAAACAAAATATTCAAATGACTGTTTTTATTAACTCCATAATTTTGAAAATCAGCTTAATAACGAATTTAGAAATCAACTTTGAATAGGCCTCTATGATATTTAGATTCGCCTTAAATATATGCCTAATTTATTCAATCGGGTGGGCACGATATTATTCTCCGTCTGGTAAAAGATACGACTACAATGAAAAATCTGCAGGTGGTCTTAAATTACCGAATACGCTTTTAATATCACACACTAATGGAATCATTGGAGGGACGTTTAAACACAAAAAAAGTTGAATTTCAACGAAGTTTTACCAATGATTTGTTGCATTATTTGAATTATTAAAGAGTGTTCCTAAATGTGTGGTCTATGGAAACAATAGCAATGCCAAAAGTTGACTCATTCACCTGCGATGGAGCAGGCGCCATGGGCGACGCCCTGTATAGCACCCAGACGCCGGTGACATTGACATACGCCCGATACGAGGCACCCACATGCTCACTCCAGTAAGTTTTGTCCTATTCATACGCTCCACTGATTTGCATACATATTCTGGGACAAAAGATCTTTACACCTCTTGTAAAACGCGACACGTTGATTATCTGCCGGCGGAATAGGAAGGGTATTTCTGTTATCATTATCGATCATCATCGTGCCGGTCTTCAACCTTTAATAATGATGCTAGGTAGGATAAACTTTCGAAAATCCGTTCCAACGGCCACTATTTTGAAATTTGATGACTTGTATTTTTATTTTTTTTACACAGATGTTGTGTAGAGATTGGTCAAGAAATCTATGAAATACTCGATTTAAGTATATGTACTCGTTGTGAAGTTCCTTGATCCAATTTTTTTTTGTAAAGGTGTCTGTCGACGTTCTTGCAGTTCTCTGGACCCCAAAATGAGTAGACCGACAATAATGAAATTTGGTCATATCTCTAAACATGCTTTTAATTTTGTTGAAAATTAAAAATTTTGTTTGGCTGGCAATAAAAACTCCAATTTCCCTAACAACTCCAAAAATATTCCCTACTAAGTTGTATCATTTAAAAAGCTACAAATATTTTTCAAAATTGTCTGTACTGATTTCAATCAAATTATTGTGAAATATGGAGATTAATAAACCAGACCAGTGTGCTAAATTGCTGTTAAAATAAAATCGCTATACAAATATAATTGACTTCAAAAAACGATTTCCCAAATAAATATCATCTACCCTTGAAACAAGTTATGACTTATATTTAACAAGCTTTTGTTCTACTTAAATATACAAATTGATCACTTTTGCAGTTTTAAATTCGGTATGATTCTCAAACTTGATAAAAATGAAAGTAATAAAAGTTGCAGAAACAATTAAACAAACTTACACTACACACTGCAACGAAATGAAAACCAAAAAAAAGTGTCAGTTTGATAGTTGTTTGCAAATTATGAAACGTATGGTCATTAAAAATTTGAAGTAAACCGTTAGAGTACATTTTGAGGTTTAGTGTGTTTCACAACATCCCCATGTCCCATTTTTATAACAGCTAAGGACTCATAAATTCACACGTGTGTTTGTAATTAGCAATCAGTCTACACAGACAAGACAATAAATCCTATGTTTCAAACCTTGCATTTATATTCGTTGTTTTGTCCCTCACATAAAAAGAAATATAGTCGTAACAAAAAATGAGCTTGGGATAGCGTTAAAGGGCAAAAACTATTGAGTTGGAAAATATTATATGTGGGGTATCAAATTAAACTATAAATAATAAATACTGACTACGATTATGTTTATTTGATGAAAAATTAATATGTTGGCGCTAGGCTGAATTTTAAGTGTCAGATATCATGTCTTCTCCCCTCTAACTTAAACACGGCGTGACTTTCAATTATGTAAAATAATCATTTGGATTTGAAATTAAAATGCATGGCATAATCATATATTATAGTTTTTGTATGACGAATACAACTTAAGTTAACCACATAATGAGAGAGTCGCTATCTAAGTTCTGAAACAGTTTCGTGAGATGTGAGACAAAAAATAATTTAATAGCCATTAAAAGAAGGATTGGATTTAGATTGATTTCTATTTATTAGGTAAAACCAAAAACTTATAATTTCACGCGCGTGTACTTTTGTAAAATTTAAACTACTAAATAATTTCGATTTTATAAAAATAACTGTCCCTATAAGCCTCAGTCGTGTGGTTAGCAAATGCTTGACTCTTTTATTTATCGATAACTCAGTCGTTTTTGAGAGATGGCGGTAAAAAACGTTTTATTTGGGTTCTCAGAGGCTGTTGTGTGAGTGGGTACGGAAAACCAGGTGTGTGCCGTCAAGTCCCAGGCGGAGCATGAAGGGAATCCGAAACCGTAGCGGTCCTAAATGGTGGTCTATTTACGATCTTGGCCCGCGACCATTCTGGGCATCAGAGCGAAGCTGAGAAATCAGTATAGCTGAAAAAGGTACCACGGGGCATGGGAGCCCTGGCAGAGCTTCACTCCGTCACTCATGTAGTGAAGGTTGGACTCGTGGGGGTGGTGGTTCTGCTGATGGTGGATATTCTCCTTTCCTCCTTTAGATTAGGTAAGTTTTAACATTCAGGGGTGTCGTTGATTTCCAGGTGGGTATAAATAAATATTATTAAGTTATTCATTGGGACAATTGGCACTACATAAGGCCGCACAGGCCTTCAAATAGTGACACAGAAAATAATGAAAGGAAAAAAAAGTCCCTATATGCCTCAGGACTCAGTCGTGTGGTTTAGCAAACGTGTGGTTCTTTTATTTATCGATAACTCAGTCGTTTTTGAGAGATGGCGATAAAAAGAGTTTTATTTGGGTTCTCAGAGGCTGTACTTTATCAAAATTTAGAGCTGATCGATTATGCAAATTGTGGTTTTGAGTTTTTTCTTTAAGACAACTCAATCCAAATAATTTATTAAATAAAATGAAAAAAAGCCCTGAGATATGACGAAAATATGTCCAGTTTTAAACCGTAGAGCACTCCACATACAACAGACAACAGACGGACAGACCTTGTTCCAAAAAACACTTTTTGAACTCAGGAGAATGCAAAAGTGATATACTCCCAAAACCGCAACACCGATTTTTTTACCATAAATAACTTTCTATGAATTACTAATGGGTGAACTGAAACCATTCAACATATAGTATTTTTCTCAAGACAAATTTACCTCCTACCATGTCAGTATTTTAAATTCAATTCATTACTAAACCAGTGTAAAATAATATTCAATGAATGAGTGTGTAAGATCATTAAGTACTCACATAACACGTCACTCACCGCATCGCCTCGAGCTGTTATTTCCCCGACACATATGCCGCATTAATTACATTAACCTTCTTAAACCATCGACATGTTTTTCAATTCACACGTCTCTCATACACCCCAGTGTTGTAAATAATTTCGGTAATGGCCGATTGGCCGTTCATATGTCGTCTATTGTATCGAAAGTGTTAGTTTAATTTGACGTTTGACGATTATGAAATTCGACACTGTTCAAATGTTAGCCGATATATTGGCACGTCATTTGAAATAGCGATTTAGGTCGTTAGGTGTTGAATTAACATTTGAAATAATACATTCTGTTCGATCTACAGTTAGTCAGTAATTGGGTGTTGAATGACTGAAACCGCAATTATTTCTCAGGTAGGCATGTGTATGCATCTGTTTAATGAAAGTATTGGCTGCGCCTTGATTTCTGTTTCAGTTATGTTCAGAAAACAGATTACAATTATATGAATCATATGGCGTTAGAAATAAGTGTGGAGTAGCTTTGGATAATTATTTAACACTTTTTAACCTTTTGATTTTGGTTATATTTTACCCTTCTTGTTTAATGGGGAAAAAACCTCTGGACTTTAAAAAAAATAAAGAGTTTCACAAAAGACCCTCAAATACTTTAATAGCGTCAGGGACGGAAAGTATCAAGTGTTGGTAAATATTGATCTGATAGGAAATATGAAAGAGACCGATCTAATTCAAAACTATATGAATAAAAGGGTATATCTATGTACGGTCCTCGGGTTTGCAACATAAGTGAGTTTTGAGGAATTGCGGTAAAACTAAATGTAGTATAGTTTTGGTTATTTTGAATCTGCTTATTTAACTTCTTAACGATTTTCTTTTAGAGGAGGTTTATCTGACAGGACACAGAGGAGGGTTTGTTCTTTACCTTGAAGCTCCATTGTCTGTCTGTTGTATGTTTAGTACAGAACAAACGTGTCTACCAATTCTAATCAAAACTTTTTTTACGGGAGTATTTTGCATATATAACGGACTGTACAAGGTGATTGATATGTGTGTCAGCTACTCAAATGGTAACTCAAATGAACTTTTAATATTGTCTTATTTAAAGGTTTTAAATTTTGATACCATCAGCCCTTTTTCCAATATGACAGATAACTTAATTTCTTAAAAATACTTATGATTTTTTTAGATTTTACAAATTTTAAGATTATTTTGTTTTTGTGTATTTTTTTATCCATCCAACCCTTTAGACACTACAGAGACTCAAATTAGTGAAATAAAAGACTTTTTCAGATGTCCATATTTTGTACTTAAAACAGTCAAAACAAGATTAAAATTGGAATGTAGATGAAATACAAAAGTAATAAAAACTACTAGATCTATGAAAATAAAAAAATAAATTGCTGGTATAGGCTATTAAGAAGCGATAGGCTATTTAATGAACAACTAATTAGTAATAATTGATTTTCACGATAAACGTTTTACACTAGTAACTTGCAGTTTTTTCAATATATTTATATTTTTTCACTTAACGGTTTCAAAATGGTGTATTTACAAAAACTACTAATTTTCATTCCTTAAATGCTAAGGAAGATGATATCTTTACTTTATTGTACTTCATAGAGTAACGGAGAAAATTTGTGGTAAATTTACTAGAATACCCTAGAGTTGATTTTTTAAACAGCCATTAAAATTTAACTCTTGTACACAAAATCGTTTCTCAATAGCATTATAAATTTTGTTTGTGTAAATACAAAAATATATGTTTCAATGTTATTTGTAATTTAGTTTTATTATTTTGTCATTTAACGAACCTAACTTTAAGGCCTGCATTATTGTATTGCAACTATTCTATAAGAAACTTTCGTTGCAATTTTCAAAATTCTAGTTGTTTTTATTACATTATACTCTATCCACGTTCCAATTTTAATCTCAGTTCAACTGTTTTAAGTACAGAAAATCTCTAAAAACGTCTGAAATAATGACTTTAACTAATTAAAACCCTTTGTAGCTCCTAAAGACCTACTTGTATCAAAATATACCAAAAAATATAAAAGTATTACAATTTTTTGTAAACTAAAACTATCATACAAAATAAGTATTTATACAGAAATTTTAAAATTGGATCCCATATTGTAAAAATGGCTGATGGTATGGACATTTTTAAACAACCCAACGAGGCAACGTTAAAAGTTCAGGGGAAGTGCCTTTTGACTTTTTCTAATATATCAAAAGCAGCTGACATATCAATCAACCTGTATATACATTTTTTTCAATTACTCGAAATTCGGACGTAGCTGTAATAAAAAATACAAAGTATGATTTAACAAAATATAATCTGAAAAACTAGGATTCTCCGAAACGCAAAAACAGGATTAGTTTATTAGCTGATATCAATGAGGATGATGTATGTTATCGAAATGTACATAAGGATAATATAATAAACATACTGCTTTTATTACAGCCTTAGTTTTGTTTCTTGTTTTTATAATTCAGGGGATGTTTTTGTTTTCCTTATTGTGAAAAATGCCCCTTGGACATTTGAAATTTATATCTAATATTTTATACTTTTATTATTTTTATTTTTACACACATAAAGAAAATAGTTAATATCTTTTCTATTAACACACATAAAATAAACATAGTCCTTAAAAACACACACAAAAAATTATAAATTAAAAGGAAAAATAGATAACATCTGTAAGGACTCAAGAAATATAGTGGTCGCATCTCTTTAAGAATAATAGTTATCGGTAAAACTGAAAAAGAACTGCTATTAATGAAAGCCAAGTCTACTGATTTTAGTGAAATATAAAGATTATTGACAAAATCACTTGTGTAAAAACGATTATATATTAAAATATTGAGGAATAATTGTAAAATATAAAACCCTTTATTGAAACGTCAATTCCGATCATATTCGATTTTGTTTATGAACACTCTGACATGTACGTGTACAAGCGAAGCACGTTCTTTTAATGGTTCATTTTAACTTTGTAATCCCCCATTTTTCCGGAAATACTTTGTTGTCATAACTTTACATTGTAACACGCCTGTTTCGTTACATAATATGTTCTTACATAGATGAGTAGACACACTGTAGTTTAAAGAAGAAGATATCTCAAACAAATTCACACAAAACCAGCATGTCTGTACTCCATAACAGCGTAAGGGATATTCATGTTACTGTTTTGCATATATGAAGCAAATTGGCAAGTAAGAAGCACAAAGCTGCTTTGAGTTAACATGTTTGCAGGTCTAATGAGACAATATCTTATTCAGGATTGGAAAATCAGTACAAACAATCCCGGGGATTAAAAGTGTATCAGTTAGGAACTGATGTATAGTTATCAGGCCCCAGAAAAGTTTTATTATATTAACT
Source organism: Aphrophora alni (assembly GCA_963513935.1). Taxonomy (NCBI): domain Eukaryota; kingdom Metazoa; phylum Arthropoda; class Insecta; order Hemiptera; family Aphrophoridae; genus Aphrophora; species Aphrophora alni. The sequence goes on from OY740771.1 coordinate 15,218,574, forward strand.
TGAAATAATTATTTTATTTATTCCTTATGAGGGTTGAAGATTCTTAAGGAATAAGGCCCCAAGAATGTTTTATTATATTAACTACAGTTATTTTATTTGTTCCTTAAGAGGGATGAAGGGTTTTAAGGAATAACACCCACGAATGTTTTATTACATTAACTTGAGTTATTTGTTTATTCCTTAATAGGGTTTAAGGGTCTTAATGAATAAGGCTCCAAGAATTTTTTATTATATTAACTTGAGTTATTTTATTTATTCCTTAAAAGGTTTGAAGGTTCTTAATGAATAGGGTTCCAGGAATGTTTTATTATATAACTTGAGTTATTTTCTTGATTGAGGGTTAAAGGATCTTAATGAAGGATATACATCTTGATTAATTTCCAATTCTCCTTTTCCAATCTACTCAAATTTTGCTTAATTTCCTTTTCTACTGTAAAATATTTTGGATCTGACAGGTTTCTCTTTCGTTGTAAATTCTATTTCAGGACTTATTAATGTTATCTTTTTTAAGGGTGTATTAAATCCATCCTTAATTTCATTTTTTTAAATGATTTTTACTCAATGGTTTCGTAAACGCCTTCTCCATGTAATATCTTGAGAATTAAAGGCGGTATTAAAATGGATTGTGGCAATATTTGTAGAACACAAAAGCAGTATTAAATGATGTGTCATGTGACCCTTTCCTTTAAATTAAGTTTCTCGATGAGAGTTTCAACATGGAAGCCAAAAATTAAAAACATAAAAAGAAAAGACATTATACTTTTTAAAAAATACACCAAATTTGTCGCTTTATTTGAGTATTACAGAGTTTTTTTACACTTTTTAAAAAGAAACAATTAACAAATATAATAGTTCTGAAAAAAGAGAAAGGGATTTTGAATTAGAGTTTAAGATATATAATTGAAATACAAATTGAAGTTTGGGATTTGGTCGACATTAAAGTCATTAATTAATTTACGAACCACAATACAAATCAAAAGGATGATTTCTGAAGAAGAACCATCTAGATAATTTTAATATATTGTCTGATTTATGTCATCTTTTTTATAGTTAGATTTATCTAGTCAATTTCAACCACTTTAAATACAAGTTGAAGTTGTAAGTAAAAATGACCATTGTAATAATAAAGTAATGTATCAGCGAGGGTTATTTAAAAGAAGTCAAAATTAGTCGATGTTCAGTAGAAAATATGATCGAAACATTTTTAATTGCGGTTGAATTTTACTCAAATATGGTATGTAGGTTAAGTTAGGTTAGGTTGCATTTTGCCTAAAACATCCATTATTTACTTTACCAATGAATAATTATTACCAATGAGTGTGTAGTGACAAGTAACATGCTTGTAAATATTTACCTACACCTAGGAGACGGTACTTACCGACCATACTGTATATATTGACAGAACGTTACGACAATGTCTCTGTAATCTTTTGAATCATTATTGACAATCCCCATGAATAATTATTACCATAATGACGTGGTGTGTAGCGAGAAGTGACCTGCTTGTAATGTTGACCCACACCTACACCACGCAGACCTGAGTGACCATTGCGTAATAATTTATACTCAATTTACACTATTTTATCCGTACTTTATCAGGAATAAGTATTAAGCACAGCATAAATTATGTTGTAATACTTGTGTTTACTAAGTTCTACTTAGTATCGAAATCCTAATATAATAACTATAACTGATGGATATTTTGTCCTTGTTTAAAGTCGAAAACATATCGGTTTTAATTATCTTGTGATATTGGAATAAAAGATGAAGACCCTCGAATACTCTAATAGCGTCAGGATCGGAAAAGAACAAGAGTTGGTCAAGAGAGACCTGATAGAAAAGTTGAAAGAGAGGTATCTAACACAAGACTACAATGGAAAAATAAATCCTAGTGGAACGTCGTTACCAGAGACTATGAAACGTCTATTGATCCTACCCATGAGTACACAATTTTAGATTAGTCTACAATATACAGGGCCTGCAGTATGATCATAAAATCTTCCCCTTTATTACATACTCAGTATATGAGAAGTTTGGTTATTGTTAAAAACAAACTCAATTTTTTTTAGACTGTACCAAGGAACTGAAAAAGTGATTTTCGTCATCCCGTCCTCCGTCGTTGTTGTCGCCAGCATCTGTACGTCACTACGACACCAGCTGCAGAAATTAAGATGGTAACAAATTAGGTAGCGAAGCACAGTGTGCTCATATAAAACTCTGTTGAAATTCATAAAAATCTAATTGAAAATGTCAAAGTGGCTACAATTAATTTTAAACAGTTTTTTATCCATATTTCAACTTATAACATACTAAATTATTTTGCTTTTAAAGTTATTTGATAATGATGTGTTGTTTATATTATTAAACTGAACATTTGCCATTATTTGTGTATAGAAAATGAATACACGACGTTTCGTGATTATAAATCAAATACCGTTATCAAGTGTTAAACTTATATATAAAGAGAAAATCACCAATTTAACCTAGTAACGTAAGTCCATATTGGAAACTAAAACTAAATCTACTATGTAAGAAAGAACTCAAGCCTAAAACTAAGGCTGAGCCAGTCAAAGCTAATAAGGAAAACATGGATTCCCAGAATCCACAAAACGTTTAAAAAATATTATAACAGTACAAGGAAGTGCCTTGTGGTATAACCGGATCATACATTAAAGTCCAACTTAGCCATACATAAGCCATTTTGTCTGATCTAGTTTATATTTAGTCTTGCACATTATGCACACTATCCATATTGGATTTGGAAGTTTTCCTTTTTTAAGAAGTAAGTTTTGGATATTAGATCAGCTGATTTTGAAAAACTACGTATTTTGTAACAGCCCCTTGGCTGATGTTTTGGTTTTTTACTGATAATTTATGAACCGGTAGTTTTTGGTGAAATTGTAATACGTTTTGTTTGGGTCCTTAGAGTCACACACGAGCAAAATTTTATTAAAATCGTTAAAACTGATTTTTAAAAAAAATCGTAATTAAGTTTTTCCTTATGGTACTCAAATTTTTCCATATAAAAATAAATGGAAAACCAAAGTTCACACCATACTATAATATGGACATTCTCAATATATGTCCACATAATATTTGATTAAAATCTGTCTACGTAATTAGGCTGTAGATCACTGCACATATGACGGACAGAGAAGAGTCGCCAGACAGACATATTTCTAAAACCAATTTTTAAAACCCACGGGAATGTTAGACAATATTCGCAAAAAAATCTACATCGATTTTTGCCACATTAAACTTTCTCTACCGAGAAAGTAATTAACCCTAAATCACTTAAAACCCGAAATCATCTCAATATTAAACAATTAGAAAGATGACTTTAAATCGAACCCGAAACGTCCAAAATTAAAGTCATAATTTAAATTAACAAACACGGATACTTTAATTAACTACAAATTTCCTTTAGAAATCGATTCAAAGCAAGTGCATTGCTCTTCTAATTAATTGAAAGAACAACAACGAATCCAACCTGAGAACGGCGGTTGACAAGTAGTTGTGAAACTACGTAGGGCGACTAGCTTGTCTCGGATCACTCATCACATTTACATACAATAGAGTCTAGAGTAAATCATAGTCGCTGGATTAGCCTAACGTTGCGGAAACAACCGCATCATTAACATCGAAATTTAGACAACGGCTAGGCTACTTTAATCAAACTGGCTGTGGTGAGCACTTACACATTCACACATTGTTCTGTACGGTTCTGAGAATACTCTAAATTGTGTGTTGTTAAATTGAGTTGTTTTTGTAAGAAACTATTGTTTCTGATACCTAAAAGGATTTCTCCATAATATTATCCTACGTCTTCGTTATCTATCAAGTTCATTCTTCTTCCACATCTCCTAGCCATCTCTTCCTTAGAATTATCTCCAAGACTACCACCCTTGGGAAATAAAAATAATTTCTCCTTGGTTCTATATTGACCGATTCTACTTCCACTTACAACTTGTTTTTCTTTATATCTTCCAGAAACAATGTTATATCTTAGGTTGGTCTTAGAATCATGATTACTTTTAATTCTTTTTCTATCCATGTTTTCTTCCCCTTATCCTACTACGCAGTCGTTCCAAATGATTAATGATAAATTTCACATTGAGCAACAATCCTCCCAGTTTAAGTTCTTCCTATAAATCTTCTTGACTTCCCCAAATTCCAAGTCTCCCAACACCAAATCCTTCAGAGATCTTAAAGTCTACAAGGGTATAGCTAAATAAGTTTCATCTTGTTAAACCCCCAAACTTGTTATTACTGGTATCCTCGTTTCTTGTCTTCCCTAATCGTTTCTAGTCATCTCTTCTTCACCTTACAGTTCGACGTTGACAGTCTTTGATGGGTTATGACAAAATACAAACAACTACCTCCATCCGTTTCATATTGAGCAGTTATCTTCCCAGTTATAAATCGGGTCACTATTTTTCTTTCTCCAAATCTTCAAGACTTCTCTTACTACAACACCAAAACCTTTGGTTGATTTTGGAATCATCGAAGAGTTTTTTCAATGGGATACATCTTGGGAAATCCTCTTGTACCTTCACGGCCACTTTACTCTGAAGTATTCCTGGAAAATGTTTCAAAAATTTCTTTCTTACCTTAACCCCCAATACTAAAATCACTAACCAGTCTTGGTCACCTTAAGGAGCTTTATTCATCAGTTATATCTTGAGGTATTTTCAATTATCTTTGCAACACATCACTATTGAACTTAACTTTCAACGTTGTAATCATTGGGAGAGTCCGACCTGCTGAATAATCCTCCATATTAGTTACATCGTATTTCATCTCTATCTTCGTAGGCTTTAACTCCAAAACGTCCGTCCACAATTTTTAACAATTTTTGATTTATTATATTATTCAGTGTACAAACAATGGCATTCCCAAAGATCTCTCTTCTTAAATTCCATTCTGAATTACTCTACTCCATCTAATAATCTTCATCATTCTCAAACCTCTCTCTTACTATCTCGCTCTTTCAAATCTTGTTATTTTTAGACTTCATCAAGAAACTTTCTCCGTCAGATCCAACTGAGGAACATATTAATATTTGCAGGACGTCACTTTCACATCTTCTAGTTATATCTTCTTTACCTTAGCTTTAGAAAATACTACCCTTGGTCGAATTTGATCACAAAGGAGGTACTCGAACAGTTATAACTTAGGAACATTTGTTGTAATTTTTGAGATCGTAACTATAAAGATTTTTTCTACCAGTTTCAGCCATTATTTTCATACTTCTCAACGATTTGCCTCCTCGATTTCTTTCTTCTTAGGTCAATCTTGAGCAACTATCTTTCGTCTTAGTAGTCGTCTCAAACATTACAATGAATAGCCTATTCCTTCAACATAAACATCTTCATGGACTTCATTTACATCAATGAGCATCCTTGATTTGATTCATCTTGGGCAACTCGCTTTATCTTCGCTGTTAGCCACTCTCACGTCTTCATAAACTTCTTCCAGCTTTTCCTTGCGCACCCTTCCTTCGACTTGATCACCTCATGAAACTTTCAATTATATATATCTTCTAATACATCCACTATCAAATATAGTATATCTCGTCATATTACACGATATCAGTGCTACTTGCTGTGGGTTGATTATCTTGAGTTATCGAAAACAAAATTAGGTATTCATCCTCAAAACCACTCTATACCTAATCTTCTTTATTCAATTTATACAAATGGATTCAACTTTTTCCTTTGGTTTACACTGACGCAATACATGTTTTAATAGTTCAAAGAAAAACTATGTCCATTTGAAAAAAAAAAGTGTTATTACCTCATTTTGTGTATTGCAATTTAAACTACTAAAAGAATTAGGAGATAACTATTTGAAAAGCTACTATTTTGAAATTTTATTAATTTACTTAAATTTATATGTGAATCCAAAAGGGATTAAGATTCTCCAAAAAAATTAAATTTTCTAGACGGCTAAATAAAAAGAACCCTACTATTAAAATATAAATTCCTCAGGATTTGTTTCATCGCTATGTTTCATCCCTTATCCTATAAGGTTTTGGCTTAATCAAATTTTGTTTTCTATAAAAGCATTCCAGGGTCACAGGGCATTGCACACTTATAAGACATCTCGGGAAGCTTGGTCTAACGGATACCACGACCTGTAGGTAAGGAGGGTGAGAAAACCCCTTATCACCTACTAGTAACTGCGTGACCATATCTATTAAAAGAACAAGAACTTTGGGGAAATACCAATTAAAAGTGAATAATCTACCCTCCCTAAATCCCCTTCAAATTATACAGTTTATCATGGGTATAGAATTGGGAAGGATTATGGAACGGAGCAACTCAGGAAGAGTGAAAAGGAAAGACAATAAATCTATAAAAGTCGCACTGCTGTCGTCGTCCTTATGTACATTACAATAAAGGGTATTTATTTTATGTAATATCCTTTTTTTATAAGGCGATGGATCACTGAGAGCTTTTTCGACTAAAAAGGAAAACATTATTAATAAAATTAAGTAGGGTGATGGGCAGAAATAATTCTATTACTCGCCAAAGAATAAATCATTTTTAAAAAAAATAGATAAAATGTATTTCTGACCATGGAGTTTTCCTTTACGTTTTCTGATGGATAACAAAAACAGACCACCATATCTCGATCATAGAATATCAATTTTCCGAACGATTATGACCAATCTTCAACTAAATACTATTCACAATACACTATCTACTTTATTCTTGAAACAAAACATCATTGTTTTGAATGCAACGAGGATCTATAAATCATTTCCGATTCAGATGTACTATCTTGATCCTTCAGATAGTGATCCCGTTAGCTTTTAAATTTATTGCGACATTTTATGTGGGAAGTAAAACATCAAGATAACACGAAAAACAAGAATAGTAAATGAACTTCAATGTCTCGCGTCATTGCCATATCTTAATCAAACATCACAGTTTGTAGTGGGAGGACCGTGCGAATACCACAAGCATCAAACATCAAACATGGAAAGAAAATTAGATGCAGTGTACAAGTCAATCATTTCATTCAGGAGATAAGAGTTCATTGTTTACATTCCTTTCTATTTAGAGTTCATTCTTTATAACACCGCTTACTCTTTAATAGATAAACAAGTAGATGGCGCAACCAGCGACAAAGTCCTCTAAATGTAATGGCCAAAATGTGGTTTCTTGAGCTTCGTAGTAAATTTTAATCGTAGTGGTAATATCAAGCGGTCTTATCCAGAAGGAGTTGTTTATTTAAAACTATTGTATGTTCTCTGAACTTTGTAAATAGTACTACTTTCTTTTACAACGTCGTTTACGTGTATACAGGATGTCCAGAAAAATGTTAACGGGTTATTCATTTTCGGAATATATAGATTAAAACGAACAAAAAATGTCAAATAACATATAGTAGTATTCGTTATCAGTTTATACGCCATTTGATTCTTTTACAAAAAAAAAAAATAATAAAAAAAAACAATAAATAAAAAAATAAAAAACGTAACTCCAGCAATAGATAAGATATTCAGTTCCGATTTGGTATAAGCATTTCGAATGTTAATTTTTTTAAATTTACCTAATACAAGGCTTTATATTTATAATTTTCAAAATGGTGGGCCGTTTAAAACTTTTAATGTTGAATATCTGCAAAACCGTTAACTTAAAAAAAACATGTCAACAGCTGCCATTTTCAAAATTATAAAAATAAAGTCTCACCTAAGAAAACATTGTGTCCTTATAGTTATGTCACCCGGTAGGATTAAAGTGAGTTTAGGGTTCCTAATATACAGGGCGCCCCGAAAAACCTGAATTGAGTATTCATTTTCGGATTATATATGTTAAACGAAAAAAAAGTGAAATAACATTTAGTTGAATTTTGCTTTATGTTAAGACTAACCGGAAAGCGTCTATCCGCCATTTTCTTCTTTTACAAAAAATAAATTAAAAAAAAACTCCAGAAATAAATGATATATTCAGTTCAGATTAATTTGGTTTAAATAGTTTCACATGTGTACCAATACACATGTAATTCGTTTATATAGTTTTCAAAATGGCGGCAGTTTTTAACTTTGAAAGTCGAATATCTCCAAACTGTTAACTTTAAAAAACCATTGTGGAGTAATAATGTTTATTTTTAACCTAATCTAACGTAATCTGTCCTATTTTCATATGTGGTATAAAATTGAAATTTGGCAAACTTTATAGCTTCTACCCTGTAACCGACAGGAAAATTTCAAAAAGTTAATTTTTCTAATTTTCTCCCCAAAAAAAGGTTAATATGACGGACGTGATTTTACGGATTTGGCGAGATCTACAAGTTTGTTTCTATAAAGTTTTCGTATCTCTATTTTTATACTTTAGAGCTATATTTTTGATTGTGAGTAAATTTTGTATATTTTTAATAATTTTTATTAAATATTTTAACACACTTATAAGACAACTAAAATCATCAAATTTGGTACACTAATGACAGTTATATGTGGTAGAATGCCTGCCAAATTGTATGATTCTAGATGTCCTAATAATGTGTCAATAATGTCTAATAATTTTAAAATGTGTCAATAATTAAAAAATGTGTCGAAATTATTTTAATCTTTATTCCAATGTCAAACCATAATATATCAATGTCTATAACCAATGGCAATGAGATCCATTGTCAAACCCTCCACTCCTCTCTCCGGTTTGTCAAAACTCACTAGGGGTTTCGAGGATTGTTGGTTATAGGATTATTTATATAAGCAGGTTGTATATACTCTACAAAAGAAATATTTTAATTTCAGACCTGCATTGGTATTTGTAGTTCTTGTACTATGTCTAACTATATTTTTAACTTGAAAATGTTGTCCCAAAATTCAACAATTTTCACGTGTTCAAATGTTCAAACGCTTTTAAATCTTTGTTTATACAAAACTTAAGTATTAAGGTTTTAATTTGGTGTAAAGTTCGAAACATAAAAAAGGAATTTCTATAAGGGTGTCTCCTACATTGGAAAATGGTGATCATTTTTCATAGTTTGCAAAAGGGGTTTTTAAATTCTATTTTAAAAAGTAACTAACGTCCACAATTTTTAATTTTTAAAAGAAACAATACTAATAGTACCCGCTACAAAATGATAAGCCTGTATATACCGGGTGTCAAAACCTTTCCGGCACGATTAGGTAACTTCAAAACTTTAAAAGGTAACAAGCTCAATTTTTGGGAGTAAAAACAACGTATTTTGATTTTTTTTTAATGTACATCCCACCCATAATTGTGTTGGAGGGGGGGGCCTCAATATTTTCAAATGTAAATCCATTATTTTAAAGGTTCTTCTTTAATAGAAAACAACTGTGCAAACTAGAGGTCGCTATTTTAATACAATCCAAAATGGCGACCTGTGAATATATGAAAAAACAATATACACTATACTCTATGAAAATAATAAGGTGAAAAAATTATAATAGCAAACACTTTATTGTTAATTTATTCAAATTTGATCAGCAGTAATATAAAATTTTAATTTTAAACTCAAGATATTTTTTTAGTTTGAGTAAAATATCGACCACTAGTTTAAGAAATTGTTTTCTATTAAAAACACTTTTAATTTGAGGTATTACTCGATGGGATTTAACATTCAAAAATTTTGAGTTGCTTCCCTTCTTCAATCCCCCCCCCCGTATTTTTAAGTGGAATTGAATTTGTTTTATAATGCTAAAATGTTGTGTTTTAACCAAAAACATGTCGTAAATTTGAATTTTTTAACCTTTTATTTAACCGTGACTTTTTGACATCTGGTATTACATAATTTAAACAAACTTTTTTTTTTTTTTTTTTTAGTTTTTAAGGCGAAGAACCATTTCCCATAACCAAACAAAACTTTTCATCATCGAAAATGTAAGTTCAATTTTGCTTAGCGATAAAGTTGAAATATATCCATCTTAGAGATATTCAAATATAAAGACACTCAAATTATTTCTAGTTACCGGATCGAACCAGAAGATGAGCTTCTTTTCCTTCCTACAATGAAGCTTTATATCTATTTCGTTGACAGTTGTACTTTATTGGAAACAAAACAGATTTATTGAAAGATTTCTCAAAATGCCACGCTCGAGCGACCGTTGCCCTTCATCTGGAAGAAGTAAATCCCAGCAACTTTCGATTCTCTGCTGGAGGTCCTTATTTGTGAAAGGTTCTCATCTACTCTGGCATATTTTTTTTTCTTCGCAAAACGTTTACCAAACATATTCAAGGTAAGTCTAATTATGAATTGGTCAACGAAAACAATTTTAAGAGGAAATAAAGCGTAAAAAACAGACATAAATAACAGAAGTTTCGCAATCGAAATACATAGATTGTTTTTTTAAAAAAAAATACTGTAAGGATATAAAAGCTGTTGGGCACAGTTATTGTACTTACCTATCCCAATTATACAATGTAATACAAGCAAATCCTCTAATTAAAAATTAATTCCGAAGCTTATTGGAAATATTAAATGTATCGGTAAATCATATACAGTAGGGTAAGTTAGTTTTAAACCTCGTAATTGTGTGTATCACTACTTTCTTCACCCCTGGCAGGCCCTAATGGGCCTCCTAGATGTGTATATATTAAGATTCGCTTAGCTCGTGTCTGTGTCTGTGTCTCGGCTTTGGAGATCCTCAAAAAATGTGCAAACATGCTCGAGGCTACGATAGCGTCGGTGACACGGCCCTTCTGGATCTCGAACTAACTTTTCTTTTGCACAATTTGACTACTGAATTGAAATCTGTAAAGTTGAACTTAACAATCTTGACAAATGCGGCGGCATATAAGATTAAAACGTTTAGACTACTAATGTTTTGTGAATAATGTGTTGTGTGTTTTAATTAATTTTTAACTTGTTATAAACACCTGATGATGGGATTTATCCTGAAACATCTGCAGTGTAGCAATAAAAGAAAAATAACAGTTCCACTTGTGACGTCAAACGAAGTAAGTTTTATAGTTATTAAATATGTGGTTCATTAGACAGAAACGGTTTGAAGTAATGCAATGAAATTTAGCATAGTAGTTGATAACATTGTTCAACATTAACCAATCTCATTTGTTCATCCATTAATGATGATCCATTCATCAGGATGGCGACATTAATAATTGTCTAAACTCAATAGCAATAAAACGTTTGAACTCTCAAAAATTATTAAGAATACATTTTTCTACAATTTTAAATTTCAAATCGGACACTTTCTGTTTCAAATAGATTGGATAAAAATATTGTCTGAATTCTTCATCCGATATATTTGTAATGTATAACATTATTACTATAAAAAACATTATAAAACAAAAACATTTTCGGTATTGTAGACAATACCAAGAAATTATGTTCAGTTTTTGACAATAACTCGGGTGTCCTAAACTACTGAGAAATTACAAAACTCATTTTGTTTGCCTTAATCCAGAAACTTTTTGGTCTCTTGTAAATTTTTCTAAAGTTAATGTTGTTTGACATATTCGACATTAAAAATCAAATGCCCGCCATTTTGTAAACATACAAAACAAAGTCCTTGTTTTTGGTACTTTGATACGAGGCCACATAAGAAATATGTATAACAAATTTGGAGTTAGTATCTAATTTATTTCCAAAAAAAAAAGTAATGGCTGACAGACAGAAAAATAAGTATTTAAGGAGATATGTTGAAGTTAAGTTTTTACCTACTTTGACGTAAGGAACCATATCTTAAAGTTTTTGACCGTAGTAACACTCTCTATATAGAAATCTTACAAACTGTCAGAGGTAAATTAAAATCAAGAAGATCAATGCAAAAACATAATAGACGCAAATGCCCAATAATCAAAACAGGTAAATTAAAATTTGTTAGTTGAAATTTGGTCTTTTACTTTTTTAAATAATACTAAACGCATATCTTATTAAAATTCTCTGGTAAAGCATTAAATACTGGAGATATTAAATTTGCTACACAGGTTCTTCAAATATGGGTGAATTTTTAATTTACAAATTACTATTACAAAAAAAAAAAATAGTTATAGATTTTTTTCTACAAATAAATATTGTGCCAAAGACATCACCACTTTAAAAGATTTTCTTTTTTTTTTATTTGCAGGTATTAATAAACTTAAAATTAATTTCTTGTAAATTTTATTATAATTTTGACTTGTGTAAATGAAACACTACCCCTAACTTGCAATACTTATCATAATATGCACTCAATATTTTACAGTAATATTACGCATAACACTTCAGCTTATGGTTTAATGATTTGCCTAAATATCTATATAATTCCACAGAATCCAAATCCTTTCAGCTACACCGATCACCCACATAAATATGTCAATGTAGACAATCATTAAAATGATATCTGATTAAATTTTTTTTTACGCGGTGAATGAAAATATATTCCTTTAATTCTATCACTATTTATAACTAATTCATTATCATGACACCAACCCACCATTATGTTAACATTATTTTGCAATATTCTGTTTCTTTAACACTCATATGAGCTGCCACAATAGCTGTATAACATTTTACAATTATTAATGCAATATACTCTTAACATAATTTATAAATAACATTGGTCCCAGACATCGTCCAAATATTATTTTTATGTAACAGTAAAATTAAGACCTTTTGGTCGACGCCGGTGAGGCCTCTGACGGAGGCTATTACAGCCCATAACAAAAAAAAAAAACAAAAAAAACAGTAAATTGTTTTTCTTAGTATTGAAGCGATTTTTGGTTTGGGTTTTAATTTAAACATTTTTACATCTCCCTTCTTCCAATACAATTAGTAATTTATTCCAAATGTATTAAATAAAAAAAAAATTCCGATTATAGATTTAGAAAATGTTATGTTTTCGATAATGATCAATAAATTACAATTTAATTTTTTTTATAAGTTGGTTGTCCTTGGAAGAAAATCCATTTTCTTTGTCAATAAAATTGGCTAAAAAATATTTCCCTTTTACATTTTTTTTTTGATAAAATTAACAATTTTCTAGATATAATTTAAATATTGTCTTTCTGTTTTACACTTGCAAAAAATGATTATCAAATCTGAACTCAATTTCTTATTTATTTATAAATTTATAATGTTTTTTTGTAAACAAATACAAAATTTAATAAACGGGAAAAAATCGTTTTTTAATCTATATTTATGTGAACTGTTTTTTTTATTTTTAGTAATATAATTCGTCTTGAAATTTCTTCGTTTATTTATTTTTGGTCCTGTAATTAAGGGAACCGTTTATTTTATTTTTACCAGTAGAACTCGTCCTGAAATTTCTTCGTTAAAGACAACTATAAGATGATACAAATTTATGAAATTCAACGTAATTTAAATTGTAAGACAATCCATATTTGAATATTTTATGTAAATATACCTAAATTCTCTTATAAAGTCATTTACAGTTTTAGCACAGTACAGTGTCAGATAATACAAAATCGACCAATGTTAATTCCTATCTAATTTTCCTTTTTTGCTCCAAATTGCACTGTTAAAAAAGTTAAATATTTGGTTTAAACTAATTAAAAAAATATATAATTAATAACATGTGCACAAACATAGTTACAAATATTTGATGAGACATTTTACCCACACTGTATCTTTTTTTTAATTTCAAGTCTCAAGAACCAGTTCACAAATCAACTAAGAATAAACTATGCTCAAGGAAGGTTGGTACGACTGTTTCTATTTTGATTGATGTTCAGTTGTCGATCTACGTAAATAGGATTAAAAATAGACGTCCCATGATTAGACGAACCATGTTTTGTGAATGAATGATGATGGAGCACCTGTAGTGACCGGATAAGGAAGTCACGTTACCAAACAAGGTGACAAGTGTCAAATCAAATAGGTTTAGGGATGATATTTTGAGATGTCAGATAGTGGTTGGACAGTCCGTTCTATACATAGTGTTCGGGAAATATTAGGAGAATTATTCGGGAGTGAAGTCCTTTTGTAAAAATAAAAAGTAAAGGATTTTATGAATGTAAATTTGAAAATAATACGTTCTAGCATTTCAAATCTAAATTAACAAATGTTTAGATATATACTAACTTTTCTGATCATTATAAGGAATTGAACTCTCCAGCGTTGAATTATAGTGGACGTACGTTCTTGGCAATCCTGAGGGATTCTAGCTGGATCTTCACCATTATGTCTTCCGTTAGATCCATACTTTGTACCTTTCCATCAGATCTTCCTTGATCAACTCTTGTTCTTTTCTGACCCTGTCACTATGAAAGTATTCGAGGGATAAGTTTTTTTTTCAATTTTTCTTTTTATCACATGGCGATGTTGACCAACATAGTTTTCATTTCAAAACAACAAGAATAAAAACACAAGCGATTGATTTTTTGGAACTAAATTATCAACCATAGTTTTTGTAGTAAAACTACTTGGATTCTCTTTTCCCCGTTCACTAGGAAACTTTTGATATCTGTTAATATTGCAGTATCAAGTATCGATGAAATCTTTTTCCAACGTACCAATGTGGCGTACGTTCAAGAAAAGTACTCCCTCTCAAACAGTGCTTTCCAGAAGGTTTCCTAACCTGGGATAACCAAACTTGACCTAACCCAACCTAACCTAACCTAATCAACTTTGTACATATACATCAAGAAATTTTATTGTTCTGGAGCCCAATATAAATATTTTCATCCTTGTTCCTACGGAGCTACATGAATTCACATTTATAGAAATCTAACAATTATTATTTTTTTTATTTTTTATTTTTTAAACTATTTTAATTTCTTTGTTTCTTTCTTCTATTTACAGTAACAATATTTATAAAAATATAATGAAAATTTATAAAGTTGATACAGTTTATAATTTAAACTTCATTTACAGATAATTTTTGAATTGTAAAAATGAAATGAATGGATATGTCTCATTTTTATTGCATCACAACTAGTACATTTAATTAAAACACTTTTGTAAATTTGTATATACAAGAAATTTATTCAAAAAAATAATTTGTGTATAAATTTTGGCTGATAAATAAAAATCGGGGTGGATTCTAAAACGCTACTGAACACTGTTGTAGTAAATATAAATATTTAGGAATTTCCTTGAGCTTTAAAAAAAAACAAAAAAAAAAAAAAAAATCTATTTAATTAAAAACCTATCAATGATACATGAACTTTCACAATTATCCATTACCAAAAGCGTAAAAAATTAACATTATAAGAAATATAATACACTTTTGTAATATGATACAAAATTGTTAATGACAGCGGTGCTAAGGTAATGGTTTTTTCCCCTATTTTTACCATTACTCGTTACCACATATTCAAAATACCCGAATTTTAGTCCATACTAAATCAATTTTTGAGACATATCCTACATAAATTGTCTTAGATTAAAATAACAATAATTTTCAGACAAAATATAAATCTCTACTGGTTCCACATTATTTCTGTTCCTGGTAAAATACTAACCTTAATGCACGCCAACTTGTTTTCAGTTGTTCAGTCAGTTTAGGTTCTATTTGTTCTACTTATGTCAATAGAAAATTGTTTACGAGTCGCTGTCTTCGTCAAATTTTTAAGAAAACTTACTTTTACAGTTCATATAAATCAGGAAATTATTCTAAAATTTGGGTGTTTTTACTCTTGTTCATACATAAATATCATTGGGTAATACTGATAACTTAAAATGTTTGTTTTCTACCACAGAGAGTTTGATTTTGTTGAACAAATTCTTGTTAATTAGTCAGGTTTTCTTTACGTTTTGATAAAAAAAAAAAATTACAAATGCAGATGTTAAATAGACCAGTTTTGACACGATGTTGAACATCTTTAGCTTGATTACCTTAAATCGGGCGTACGGACGTATAATATAGTGATAAATCTATCCACTGTATAATGTATTTAAATCAATACGTTTTTAATTGCATCGACCACTTTCTAGCCTCTAACAGGGTTATCTAGACTACATATTATTGAAAAGACAAAACATTAGAGCATTGTGAAAGGCTAATAAACATGTATTGCGATAGAAATGCGTAGTTCTAGATCCTAGATAAAAGTAAAAGTGTAAACATTTGTAGGAGGTTAGGTCATGCGCGCGCAAGGCTTTCTCCTGTACCTCTAGAAACAGCTGATTGAGTTGTCGGGTTCACAGTGACCTATAGATGGTTTCCTCGTTATAATCAATTTTTCGTGTTTGAACGGAGCAAATAGTTTGACCTGGTTTCAACGCACGTATTCGCTTTTCTAATTAAACCTAACTACATATATGTTGGATGGTTAAGACTTTATATCTCCATCGGTAGCGGGTTAATACAGGGAAAAAAACCTCTTCAAGAAACCGGTTTTGTATTATAGAAATTTAGTGCAAATAAATTGTTGATGTATTTAACTTCCATTAAACTAGTTTTTACTGCTGAGATTGTAATAACTGGATTGTAAGTACACCTACGTTGGTTAAGAGATAACAGAACTTGAAACGTAATGACGCACGGTGTATGCTTTCACTAAGTACTCAGTAAAAGGCACCAGCTATGTGCTGTGCTGTGGCAAATATAAACTTGTTTGAAAAACTCTGTAACGACAAAAAAATAATAATGGAAACGACAAGATTTTTGTTTGGTTTTCATTGTATGATTAGTTTAGTACTAATGTTGAACTTGGACTACTTTTAGCGCCAGACCTATTTTAGGTACGCTAACTTGAAGATTACATATTTTTCCATATATTTTACTAGGGAACCAACACATTTTTGTATCTCTTTAAGAAGGGGACCGTCACTCAAACAGTAGCAGAACTTTTTCTAACCTAACCTAACCTAATCTAACCTAACTTAACCAACTTTATATATAATATATTAAATACACACTTTTGTTCTGGTTCCAAACAGATTTTCATCCTTGTTCCAACAGTACCACCTGAATTTACGTTATTAGAAATCTAACAAAACTCTACTGGTTCCACATTCTTTCTGTTTCTGATAAAATACACGCCAACAACGTTTCAGCTGTTCTGTCAAGGCAGGTTTTGTCTGTCCTATTTATTTCTATAGAAAATTGTTTACTAGTGGCGGTCCTCATCTTGAACAATTTTTTACTTGAAAAGTTTTACAATGAACTATGACTAGATTAATTTTTGTTACATACAAAAACAGTTTTTTTTTATCGTGTATTAAATTGATGCATGGTCTCTTTAAACGATTTTTGACTTAAAACATCACATTTGACCATCTGTAACAATTTTATAAAGGTATTTTGTATAGAAAAATTAATAAATTTAATTCAATCCACTTAACGATTGGCACCCAAATGGTTTCCTAACGTAACCTAACCTAACCAAATATAAAATATAGGCTTACGTAATATGTGAATACACACTTTATTGTTCTTAAGCCCAATATAAATTGATGTCATTCCAAATTGCGTCAAACAGATCTTCATCCTTGTTCCTATAGTTTTATAAAGAAATATTTTTTTAGCACAACCCTAATGGTGGTGCTATAGAAATAAATTATACCCAAATACATCAAAACATAAATTTTGATCAAAATCGATCCGTAAATAATAAAGACTTTTTACTGGTTTCAGGGGTAAACAACACCCTTTGTGTGGAACATTTTCAAAACCGTTTCTTAATACGAGTCTACAGATTTACAACAAACTATATTACCAATTTCATAGCTCTATGATTCTTGGATCCAGAGAATATGCATGAGGGGTAAAAAACACATTTGGAGTGGAACATTTTCAAAATCATTTCTTAGTACGCGTCTACAGACTACCCCAAACCATATTGCAAATTCCTACCTCTAGGTTTCTTGGATCGAGAGAATATGCATGAGGAGGTAAAAACACCCTTGTAGTGGAACAGTTTACCCCAAACCATATTTCCAAATCCATAGCTTTAGGATTCTTGTATCCAGAGATATGCTTTATGGGTTAAAACACCCTTGGAGTGAAACATTTTCAAAACCTTTTCTTAGTACGCGTCTACAAACCTACCCCAAACCATATTTCCAAATTAATAGCTTTAGGATTCTTGTATCCAGAGATATGCTTCATGGGTTAAAACACCCTTGGAGTGAAACATTTTCAAAACCTTTTCTTAGTAAGCGTCTACAAACCTACCCCAAACCATGTTAAGTAATTCATAGCTCTAGGCTTTTTGGATCCAGAGATATGCTTTAGGGGTAAAAACACCCTTGGAGTGAAACATTTTCAAAACCCTTACTTAGTAAACATCTACACAACTACCCCAAAGCTTGTTAAAAAATTAATAGCTCTAGGTTTCTTCGATCCAGAGATTTCGTGAGGAGTCAGTGGGTTTTGACTTATATATATATATATATATATATATATATATATATATATATATATATATATATTTGTTTAGATTTTAGAAGTTTTAATAAAATTTATATCGTTGGATGGGGCTAGGAGATCTTTTGGGGCTTGCTTAATTGGGCTGTATCCAAAAAGTTAGTTTTAGTTCTATCCCAAATTTTGTTACATATTCAAAAATTATTAAACAATTTTATACGATTCTAATACGTATCGTAAACTGTTAGTTTTCATTGTAAGAAGGGAAATCACAATATTGAGTATTTAAACGTAAACAGGTCTCATAATTATTACAGTCTATACTGTACAATATAATAAATAAACACCTGATTTGTTTGTTTCATATTTCAGAAATAAACATTTATTTCAAGTAACAGGTAGTTTATCAAAATTACTGCTAGAGCTAACAAGATTTTCATGGGACCGTAGCGAGTCATAATTTGACAGGTGAGCGGAGCGAAAGAACAAACAGTTAACTATCGATTTCACCGACCAATTAATCGACTCTAATCTCAAACATATAATTAGAACCACTGAAATTCTCATCTTTTTTTCCTCTTGTAATTAAAATTTCTTGTTTAAAATTTTCAATTTACTATCCTAGGGTCTAAATGTCATTGTTTATACTTCGTGATTTATCGTATCAGAACCATTTCGTTCGGATTGCCAAATCGGAATAACGACGGGGGTCAATTTGCCCCGGAGTCGTTCGATTAACTCCAGTTTTGAACTTTCACCTATATTCAGCCTCGTTGCACCTGTAGAGGAAATAACTTCTGACAACTGTTTAATCTACTTTAGGTTTCTCTTAACTTTTATCATGCCGTCAGTGGATTTTGATGAAATTATCAGATTTAGTTAACCGTGTTTTAAATTGTTGCGACAAGTGTTTCTCGACTTGTTCGAATTAACGATTCAATTTTTTTTTCAAAACATTAATATAGCTTTATTTTGTTTATATTTAAATAAATATATTGTAACAAAATTGAATTGTATATGAATTCTCGCTGATTATATTTTGTATATGTTTTCTCCTGTACAGACATAACAAACATACTGTAAACCCCAAATACTGCCATGATTAAATTTAAATGGAAAGCCGCCATAAGATCAAATCATAAAATTCCAATATTTTCTCAAGTGTTATTATACAAATTTTGGTCAAATGTAGCCTCTAAGAGCTATCTCCCCAAAAATATCAATTTCTGAACTGTCAAATGAAAATTACCGTTAAAGTGTCTCAAAATCAGTGCAAAGATTTTCGATAAAATTTTGTAGATTTATGAAACTTTTATAAACCAAATCACTGTGGAAGTTCGTTATACATTTGGATAAAACCTAAACAGACACTACAGCTTCTGTAAATGTTCTTTATCGTAGACAAATTAATGGATTTTTATCAAACTTTGGCTATATCTGGAGCCGTTTTTTTGAGTTAAAACTTAATTCAAACTTTTATAAACATGGCGCTTTTCCAATTTTTAATCGAGAACATCCGAAAAAGAAATATATCTATTTCGGAATTTGAACCCAACTTTTTTTAATCTAACCTTTTCATTTGTCATTAAATTATCTTCTTAATGCAGAATTAGTCGGAATATTCTGTTTTTTATCCAAATATTCTAAGTAAAAATAAAGAAATGAAAGTTGCTGATTCCATGGTCTACAAGACATTAGACGATTATACTGCGTTTAAAGTTGACTTCTTATCGGCATTTGTAGGTATAGAATTGATATAGAATAAGAAAATAAGTAAAGAGCAAAGTAAACTATGAACAAAGTTGTTATATAACATTGGTAATGCAAGTATTGACTTAATTATAGCACTTTATCTGCATATTGACTTAAACTATCACAATTTATCTGCATATTGATTTATGTTATAACACTTTATCTGCATATAGACTTATGGTATTGTACTCTATTTGCATATTGACTTACGCCATCCTACATTATCTGCATATTAACTTAAGTTATCGCACTTTATCTGCGTATTGACTTACGCCATCCCACATTATTTGTATATTGACTTACGTTATCACACTTTATCTGCGCATTGACTTACGTTATCGCAATTTATCTGCATATTGACTTACGTTGTCGAAATATATCTGCATATTGATTTACACTACCACAATATATCTGCATATTGATTTATATTATAACACTTTATCTGCATATGGACTACGTTATTGTACTCTATTTGAATATTGACTTACTCCATCGCACATTATCTGCATATTGACTTACGTTATCGCAATGTATCTGCATATTGACTTACGTTATCGCACTTTATCTGCGTATTGACTTACGCCATCCCACATTATTTGCATATTGACTTACGTTATTGCACTTTATCTGCGTATTGACTTACGTTATCACACTTTATCTGCGCATTGACTTACGTTATCGCAATTTATCTGCATATTGACTTACGTTGTCGAAATATATCTGCATATTGACTTACGCTATCGCACTTTATCTGCATATCGACTTACGTTATCGCACTTTATCTGCATATTGACTTACACTACCACAATATATCTGCATATTGATTTATATTATAACACTTTATATGGACTACGTTATTGTACTCTATTTGAATATTGACTTACGCCATCTCAAATTATCTGCATATTGACTTACGTTATCACACTTTGTTTGTATCGTTAGCGTCTGTACGTAGGCTAAGCACGATAGCAGCCGCAAAAATTAAGTAGGGAACATGTAGTTGTGTACAGTGCATCAAAGTGTGCTCGTATATAACTCTGTTGAAAATTAGAAAAATCCTAAATAAAATGTCAAAAAGACGTTATTTTAAACAGCTTTTTGTTATCGTTTTTCACTTTAAAATACTAAATTTGTATATTTCATTTCTGCATGCAATCTCCATCTATCTTTGATGACAAATAGCTAAATTCATTTTCAAAAATATAATTTGTAATTCTAACCTCAAAATGTGATATTCATTTACGAGATCCATTAGAGCCGCGTCATAGACAAGAATGTGGCGCTTTAGTATGTACACAAGGGCCACTAAGGAGACACTGACACGAGCGAAGCGAGTGGATTAAAGTTGCTTTCTTCTCAAAGCTAACGTTAAGAAAGTAGATATTTACGAGGTTCGGAAAACCTGGGTATCAACGGTTTTAAACAAACTACTGTGTAAAACCATATGATCTACTAATAGAATTTAACATTTCCTACAAGGCTCAATAAAGAACTTCTGGGAGTTACAATTTAAGGACTTAATAAAATTGTATTACCTTGCCTGTCAGGTGCTCACACATAGTGAGTACGAAAATGACGTACTCGAGAAGCCTAGCTGGGTTTACATATTTCTTTATTAAGTCTTGGGTTAGATCCCTTTTCATTTTTCCCATCACCTGAACAAGTCTTCTTATCTTTACGGTATTAGAGTTTTCGAGGGGTAATGGTCTTTACTTTTTTTTTTTAATATTTATTATATATATATATATATATATATATATATATATATATATATAAACGATGATGATCGATAAATTTTTCACCATCAACAAAGATGAAATCTATTTTATTTTTTTATTATAAAAAAAAAAAAAAAATTCTACAAATTAGTAAAATTCTCAATCATCTGGAATTTAATACATAATTCTAAATACACGTCATTAAAAACATGAAATATTACGACGCTTTTTTACAGAATTAAACGGTAATAAATCATTATTCTGATTTCTACTTACGTCAAACATTTCCATTTTAAAACCGTACATGCTATTTGTACAATTTAATGAAAGCCGCATGACCTTTTCTTACATAATTACCCTGCACGATTATAGTTGTATACCTTTTCGAAACGATCTAACCTCTAATTTAATCTAAAATATATGTACTGTGTATATATTTTGATAGAATTTCTCTCCGCGATATTCAATATATGGAAAATGATGAATGTGCATAATTGCCGTTCAAAACATTACGGCTTTGCTTGTTTATAGAATTATAAATATCAATAATAACTGACCTCTTCGGTATATTAATGATAAGTACATATGCCATATAAAGTATTATTTATGTACACATTTAAGATAATTTATCATTTTTATATGTAAAATTTATTACTCAGTTAAAAAACGTAATTAAACGTGAGAAATATTTTTAAAACGATCACGCACTTCCAGAACCGAAAGGGAAGACATGTGGTATTGATAAATGTTAATTATAAAACGTAAATCGATGAGGTTGGGTTCGTGGGCACCAGACACCTACACTCGAACCCTGACCTCCGCAGTGAAGGTGTCGACCACGATCAACGTTAGACAGGTGCATACAGACCTTCGCCATCTGTCTTTCATCGGATTTTATTGGAACCCGTACATCTGGAGCTGGCCTTGTTGTAACCTTTAAAAACCTATTCAGAATTTAAAACAACATGCAATCTATACTAAGTCACGTTCGCCGAAACAATGTAAATAAATCGTGCAAAAATATCGCACTAACTTTCTCATTTTAGCCATATATAGTCGGAACCATATTTGTTTAGCTGTTGTAAAAAAAAAAAAAAAAAAAAAAAAAGGAAAACATACAATAAAGTTTCAAGTGTCATAATTTGTTTAATAAATACTGTTTACATTTTTGGACATATTTGAGATATTTAGCTCGAAAAAAATTAATAGGCGCCATTTTGAAATAGTTACAGATCACAATTGAATTTTTTATGCAATTCAAAGCAATGGATTTTACAATTTTTATAAAGTGTTTATTGTCAATAACGCACTTATTTTTTGACCTTCACAAAAAATAGATAAACTGTAGGTCTCTAGATTTGTTTCTTTAGTGAATGTTTTGTAGAAGTAATGGTTTCCAAGATAATCAACATTATATATTTTTAACGGCCGCCATTTTGAACATATACAAAATAAACTATGTATTTTCGGTAGACTTATAAAACGTAACATACAAAATATATAAATATATGTACTAAATTTGAACTTAACATCTTTTCTATTACCCTAGTTTGTTTTGTATAAAAAAAACAAAACTACAGATATCTGGAAAACTAAGCGTTATTGAATAAAATTTTATTCTTAATTTTTTCACAAAAACAGTTTCCATTGTTTGGTAGGTTATTTATTGGACACTCTGTATACTTAAATAGGTTCTAAACTTGCTTGTATTAGCTATAAATTTGATTGAAATTGATCTTCTTATGAGGGCCGTTAAGCTTCTTTATTTTGCAAATATATTTTAATCGTATTATTACGTTACGATTTTGAACTCGTGTTTAGGCTGTAATTATTTACATTAATATTTGATTGAAATCAGAACAGACGATTTTGAGAAATCTCTTTTTATTGCATATTATTATTATTTTTACCGATAACTCATCAACTGAGATATTTAAAAGATGGTAACCAATAAGGTTTCTTGCGATAGTTACAACTAGTGCTTCAGCAAAATGTGACCAAAATACTTACAACTGTTTTAAATGAAATCTAAATTATATGTTTTGCTCTTACAGCAGTTACCACAAAATTTCAACTTATAAAAAATAATGAAATAAGTCAAGAGATACGGCTAAAATGTGCACTTGTATGAAACTTTATCACCGTGGCTGTATGGAGACGTCTATTGTTTGGCGTCGTACAAACAATAGGAGGATAGACAGACATCAGTCTACAACCACATTTTTAAGGCCCGTAGGTAACACTAAGGACGTTTCTAAATTTACGTGAATGACCAGTTATAAGTCCCAATCAGTCTACACAGACATGCCTATGAATCCAATATATTTCAAACTTTGCAGTTATATTCCTTGTATAAAGGGAAAAAATATCGGTAACAAAAAATTACCTTGGAGTAGTTAGAGGCAAAAATTATAGAGTTGATATATATATTTAAATATTATGTATGTGGTATTTAGTAAAACTAGCAGTTATTATGATTACGAATATGTATGTTTATTTGACGAACAGATTAATATTTTTGGGCTGGGCTAAATTTAAACTGTTAGATATCATGACTCCCCCCTCCACAACGTGGCCTTCAAATCTGTAAAATGTGAATTAGTATTTGCAATTAAACTACAGTGCGAAATCATACATTATAGTTATTTGTGTAGCGAATAAAACTTAATTTAACAACACAATGAGAAATACCAAGTGTCAAAGTTTTAAAAACAGTTTTTGTGAGTTGTGAGATAAACATCTCAATAAACATTAGAATAAAGATTGCATTTTCATTGATTTCTCTTTATTAACGATACGTATAATTTCATACTCCTCTGTTTGTAAGTTGCAACGCGTCTACACAAACAAGACGATATATTCTATATAATTCAAATTTGACATATATAATCATTGTACTTTCCACATATATGAAAAATATAGCGGTAACAAACAATTGACCTTGGGGTAGTTTGTGAGGTATCATATAAAACTATAAGTTATTTTGATTACGAATATGTAAAAAAATTAATATGTTGGCGATAGGACACATAAAAGATTTCCTATTTGTAAAAATAATTGTCCCTATATACCTACAGATCCCTTGACCCTTTTAATGAGAAGCTACCCTTGAGCAAAATTTGATAAACGTAGAGCAGATTTTCAGAAAAAAGTAATTTTCTAAATTTTCCTAACCTAACCTAAAATTTTGAGTTATAGAAAATGAACAAGTCCTAAGATTTGTCCACATACGAAATTTGATTTAAACCTGTCTTCCCAGTTTGAGCTGCACAAGCAACAGACGACAGACATTCTAAAAACCATTTTTTGTATTCAAATAACCTCAAAACGGATATATACGCATACACTTTGACATCGCATATTTAAGAAATTAAATAGAAGCCAAACTGGTTTAAAGTGATTGGAAATATTAATTAAATGAAAATCTCAAGCAGTAAATTGAAAAATTGTAACGTTGAAGATTTAGCCGTTATGGATCACGATTGTTATTAATTTAAAAAGTTGTGTGTTCTAGATTTAATTACTGGGACGGTCTTCTCGGCCAATTTAAGTAATTAATCAAATTAAAATAAAATGGAATTTCTAACAGGTTGATAATTAAATCAACTCGTCATGCGGTTGATATGCTGACTTGATAACACTGGAATGCCTGTTATAGAAATTGTGAACAATTTCATGTAACGTGCATTGATCCTAATAATGTTTAGTCATTTTGGTGTAGTGCATATATCGAATTTATTATGTAGTTTTTGAAACTATTGAAGAAGTCCTTTCAACCCAAAAAATTGGTTCCTTAATTTTAATGGTTCAGGAAAATAAAAAATTTAATATCCTAAACTAAATTTGGTGAAATCTGTAAACTAGTATAATGTCTCGCATATCTCATTTTGTGCAAAATAAAAACCAGCATTTAACGATGCCCAAACTAATTTGGAAAGAAACACAATAAAACTAATAAACGGCCTAACGACACTGCACACTCTTTCTCACTCACCCGAAATAAATAAATACGAGTGAAAACCTAATCGTCATTAAAAATATCTTTTCTATAGTTGTCAATCAAAGAATGAAAATGAACCATTCAGTCCGTCTTTGAAAAAAAACAAATTTATATTCAGAATGTTCCTGTAATGCGCGAAGATAATACAGGGGATGGTTGTATGTGTCAAAATAATAAAAAATTTCCTATAAACATATATCTGGAAACGCTTATTTTACCAGCTATCAGACATTCTGTTTTTTTAACTAAATAATTTATATCTCCAGAACGACTTAACCGATTGAGTTGAAATTATGCACGGTCTTACCAATATAAATACTTTAAGGACTCCTATTGCAAACTACTAGTGAGAAAAGTCGCGGTTTTTGGTACATTGACGAATTTAGACTATATATCTAATTTATTTCCAAAAATGTAATGTTTTTTTTGTATAAAACACAAAAAGGTGGCAAGAAAACTATGCTTGTTTCAAATAAATGAATGTTTCTTCTGTATTTACGTCAACCCCAGGAAAAATTTCCTAAAGTATCCGACAAGAATTCTGAAACATCTTGTATATATAAACACCTCTACTATCATTTGCTGAAATTACAAATTTAAATATGAAATTGTTACTTATTGATATTTATAAATGAAGAAAACGAAAATGCTTACGTGAAACTGAAGTAGTTGAAACGGCCAATCATTGTAGTGATGTTTTGATTTCTACAAACTATAAATTGCGTTTTTATGAAATATTTATCAAACAAGTGTCTACAATTAAAAGTATGTCAGAAATAATATTTTAGTTATTTCCATTTGAATTTCAAGCAATCATACCTATGCGACAATATATGAATATTCTCATAAATTTTGTAGGTATTTTTCACACAGACATTGACTTGAGACCCTAAATACTTTTCCAAGAATCTTTTAAGGATTTTTTTTTTCTATATTGACTAAAGAGTGTTTAATTTATTATTTAGTCTTTATTTTAAGAAAGTTTTCTCTAATATTGATTGCATTTGTTTTTGTAGGAATGAATCAAAATAAACACAAGTGTGTGCTAACACTACACGACTTAGGGTTCGTTCCTAGACATATAGGGACAGTTAGTCTTTTAAGCCGTCTAGCGCCAACATATTATTTTTTCGTCAAATAAACTAAGATGATGTACATAATCAGAATAACTTCTAGTTTTATTTGATACCTCACGTACTATATTTCCATTTTTTTTAACTCGATAGTTATTGCCCCCGAACTACCCCCGGGTCATTTTTTTTATTACCACTACATTTTCCCCATATGTGAGACATTACAAAGAATATAAATGCAAAGTTTGAAATAGATAAGATTATAAAGTATCGTCTTCTCTGTGTAGAAGAGTTGCGTCCTAGAGACAGAGAGACGGACACGCAAGTAGTAAGAGCGATACTTCACCGCGCCGGTCAAAGGTCAAGTCCAAAGGTCAAAGATAAGAATTATCGTCTTTGAGAACGTACTGGCGCCAATAAGTAAACAAAGATAAGGGTAATGTAAACAGTACATAGGTCAACTATGAGAAATAGTAGAGCCCACTAAGTAAACAAAGGTTTAAGTAATCATGTAATGTAAATAAAGAGTGAATTTTGGTCCAGTGTGTCGACATTCAAAGTAAATAAGAGATCAGAGTCCAGCGGCAGTTTGGCCCGGATTTAGAGTAAACATTGGTAAGCAAATAAACAAATAGGTCAAATTATCAGTTTAATTTGGTATCTATGTGAGTGAGCGTTACAGGTTGAAGTCCAAGATTATGACCTATTAAAGTCCACCCGGAGTTTGGGCCAGAAAATATTGTCTGATGTGACATGCGTCATTTTGAAATTAATTGGTATATATTATTATGGATTATGATCGGACAAAGTCCCCCCCCCCCGGAGTTTTGACCAGAAAATATTGTCACATGAGTTATTTTAGTCGACATATATTAGTTTAGACTATGACCGATCAAATTCCAACCGTATTTTGGGTAGTTCACAGATATTGAAATTACATAAGCTATTTAAAAATATTCAAACTTTTAAAAATTAGTTGATAAATATAAAATATATAGAATGTTATCAAAATACATCAGTTGAAATAATGGAGCCTTTGGGTCACTGTTAGGAGTCTGGCGCCATAGTGTAAACAAAGATAACGAGTACAGAGTTAATGTGTGTAAATAAAGAAAATTGATAATTAGTTATTAAAGTAAATAAAATGTTGTGGTCAGGGGGGGGGCAATCTTTGTCCACCATTAGTTTAGGGGCAGTTTGGGTTTGACGTCTGTTTTAAAATTATAAAATATATATAGTGTTATCAGAGATGAGAGACTACAAGTTAGTGTATGTAAATATTGATAACAAATAACGAGTACAAAGTTGATGTAAATAAAATGTTGTGGTCAGAGGGCTTCTCTGTTTATTGAATGTTATTGATTGATATCTAATTAGTCAATAATTAAAATATCATAATTTTTTAATTTCTATATATATATATATATATATATATATATATATTATTTATATTTATGTTCAGTGTAGTGTTAATAAATGCAAGTGTTCTTAAACGAGCTAATGCGGAGATAATTCTTTTTTTAATACAGCGTTCAATAAATTAAATAATAATATACTGTTACATTTATAATTTATTTGTAGACGTTGAAATATCATAAAACATTGAAATAATAAATGTATCAACGTTGTTAAATATGAAATTGTTTCTAGTATTGCTTTGTACAGATTGCTATGCATTGAGTACGATCATTATATTTCTAGTTGGATATATATAAGCCTATATATATATATATATATATATATATATATATATATATATATATATATATATATTACACTTCTACTTGTCACGTACCTTTAATTTATAAAATATCTATTTATTAATACAATTATATTAAACTATTATTTTTTATGTTTTATTTTTAAACTGAAAGTGTTAGTTGAATTTTCATTAGGTTTGGAAGAAATTATATAGTTAAACAGGTAAAATAAAATAAAATAATAATCTCGTGGGATTGTGCCAGGAATATGAGGGACGTAGCACAAAAAATTCACTTTTTTCCACTTTATTGACTGACAAGTAGAAAAATAAATCCCAGTCAAGCTGCGGTACATGGCGCCACGCGGAACACAATTGCCTATTATCTTCGCTTACAGTTTATTTATTTAACTAATATTAAACCTTATTCATAGAGTACGCAAATGTAGAGGTAAATCATAAAATAATCATCTGTTACTAACAATAGTGAGCAACATTGAATTAATCTAACCTAATGAAATTTCTCAATTAATGATTAAAATAAAACTTACTCTTCGATTTTATTAACGTATTTGTGATAAATTGTGTTTAAGTTTAGTTTTATTTATATGAAAACTTCTTACACATTAGGCTCAATTTTATTTATTCGTTATAATTATAAGATTTTATGATTCAATAATGTCATGGCGATGCATTTGTTCTCATACTTTCTTGAAAACAATAAGTATTGTCCAGCACAAATAACACCTAAATAATTAACATAAATAGTTTTTATGTTATGTATCTTTGTCATTCAAAGAAGAGATGAAAATATATAACTACATTTTAAAAACCAGCTTCAAAAACAAACTTTTATCGCTATTTCGTCATGCTGCAGAAATCATCTTTCAACATGAGAGAGCAACTGGCTCTCAAAAAATATCCGTGTAAGCAAAATGTCGAAAAATTTCTTACTTGCATTTTTGACTTTTTATGTTACAAACATCTATTTCCAGTGTAAGACTAAAAAGTAGAGTGAAATCAGGACATCACCTTGACAGACTTCTTTTATTAAAGAAAAAAAAAAACAAAAACATTATTTTGCAATCACAAAATTGTATACCATGTGTGTTTTATCACACAACCGTTTTATAATCTGCATTTGCAGAAACAAATATTTATCTCTATCTGGAGGCATAATAGAAGTGGTGTCCTATGGTAGGTAACTAAACTATTGTGATGGATAAACATTGACTGATACAATGTTATTAAACAGAAGTTAATCGAGTTAAACTTGTAAGAGAACTTCTGATACTACTTGTAACCATTAGACTAATAATTATTCCTTCTACTTCTCTAATTATTAGTATAGTTAACTTTCTATTTTACCATTAGATGAGATACTAACTTTGCTTACATAACATCTTCAATTATTATTAGTTTAGATTCTTGCTGGTTTGGTTTGTATTATCACTATTTTTCTAAAATATTACTGAAAGTATAATCAACAGTAAAATGTTTAATATTTTTTAAATAAATGTCAATAGAAAATATTTTAAATGGTTTATTTATAATAAATATTGGTTTTTTAACTCTTATATATATATATATATATATATATATATATATAGTTATTTCTTCGATTTACATATGGCTTGGAGAAAAAAGCTTATGAACAATATTTACTTATATTCCTACATTATATACACATTTTGATTGAAAATTTACAAAGATTATTTAAAATGCGTATATAGTTTCATAATAGTTATATGAAATGATTGTCTTCGTGTGTTATTGATGGGAAACGTAAACACATTAGAATATTCAACGCCTATACTTTAAAAAGATAATTACATGTTTAGAGGTTTTGGTTTTAATAATAAACTTAAAACATATGTCTTTCAAATTTAGGTAATAATAAAAAGAAGTATTGTTTTACGTGCCAATATGTTTGACACTAAAACGTTTCTACTGTTCTATATTGCTTAAAGTGAAATATAAAAATTCTGTCACGAAGATTCACTGAGATGTAATAAATGGTAAATATATACATAAAAATAAAACGTTTAAAATGTGTTTGTTGACGATGAGAGTAAAATATGGTAATATGTAAAATATGGAGATAAGTAATTTCATTACAAGTAGCTACTAAAAATTTAACATCACAAACCATTATCAATGTACGTTTTCCAGAACCACTCACATCCTCATTTGTTATTATTTACAAATTTGCAGCAACGATTTCACAAATAAAGATTCATTGAAACGCCTCATTCTTTAAAATAAGCCTACAATAACACTAATTAACTAAAACATAATATAAATAACCTTATTAATCATAATTAATTATAAGATTTAAATGTTAATTTTAGATTGTGAAACGGCGATGTCCATTAATGAAAAATAATATATATCTCTGAGAAGCTCAACTATATTTACTATGTTTTGGCAATTTCGAGTCACTCAATCTGAATATATTCCTTGTTAATGGACCATTTAGTAAAAAATCCCTCTCTTGCGTCTTACTCGGTCAGATCCATGTTCCTTTCAATCCTATGGTCAGAGATTAGAGTGAGCGCATGCGCAATAGTATCTAACCAAGCTATAAAAAACAATTCGCCAAGGGTTATTAATCAGTTCTTAAGTAACATGGATGTCAAACCCAGCAAGAGACGTACACCATACGAAAGGAATAAGAAAATCAACTTTAAAACTAATTTAATTCCGGAAAAAACAGACAAATTAGACCAAAATATGGAAAAGAAAATCGTTAATAGAACTCTGCCTGTGCTACTTTTGAATACGTGGTATTCTCTTAATAAAAGTCAAAGGAAAGTAGCTATAATTGGTTTGGATATTGAAAATATGTTTGAACCAAGATTGCAATTACGTAAATCAGATTCAAAAAGTGGAGTTTCACTAAGTATTTCTGAATGGAATATTTTACTACAAAAGTCTGAATTGATTTCCAATTTTTTCATGTGTAAAAAACAAAGTTATGAAAATTTTGATTTGGATAAGCATCAAGTTGTGTTTCAAATGATGTACGGTAAAAAATCTATTTTAATTCGTGAACTAATCTGTATTCAACCTCAGCTTTATCTACCAGATACACTCATTATTCAGGAACCTACATGGAAAGGATTGTTACAGATGTCACAATGCGTTTCAAACTACTTCAACTTTTGTACTCTGATGTCATCAAATGTGTTCAACTGTTTTCAAGATGTTAAAAATATTGTAGTGAATAACTTATTAACAAATGTACCAGCAGATGTAGTAAAAGAAGATTCTATTGTTAAAACTTATTTAGTGAAATGTTTGGATGAATTAGACATAAATGTTATAAAATGTGAAACAAATAATAAAGACTTGATTTTATCTGAAATTAAAATAATGTGTTTAGATACTTTTGTAAATTATTTAAGATTACACTTGTTTTATAAAGATATCAATGAATGTATATAATTATTGTTTCCAACATGTAAAACCTTTGTATACATACTATGTACCATTAAGTATTATTTTTCAATAAAATATTATTATAAATTTCACTGTTATTATTATTTAAAAGCCTGTATTAAAATAAGGAGAATGAAATAATGAAGTCTTATACAGAGATCAATACTTATAATTATCAAATAAATATATATATATATATACACACACACACACACACACACACACACACACACACACACACACACACACACACACCCCACACACACAAATACAATAATAACAAAATATATAACAGATTATACAATAAAACTATTTAAACAAGAATATATACAACATATTAAAAATGTCTTTGCCTTTTATTAGGCGGCTCGTCATTTTCTTCTTCACAATTATTTTCTATGTTTCTTTTTAAATAATAGTTATATAAAAATAATGTCATTGAATCGGCTCCCTCTGTTACACTTTCGTCCCCGCTTGAATACGGAATTACTTCATCGTATTCTTCTACTGCTACTTCTTCTTCTTCTTCTTCTTCTTCATTACCCCCCTCACCTTCAAAATTTTCTTCCTCCTCCTCTTCTGTCAAATCTATTACATCGTTA
This sequence comes from Aphrophora alni, assembly GCA_963513935.1. Lineage (NCBI taxonomy): Eukaryota > Metazoa > Arthropoda > Insecta > Hemiptera > Aphrophoridae > Aphrophora > Aphrophora alni. The sequence continues at coordinate 15,251,109 of OY740771.1, forward strand.
TCACTCCACGACAACCACCACTCGTCCATCCCAACCAACTCCTCAAACAAACTTTCATCCTCCTTCCACCATTCTTCTAAACCAGCCATTCTAAAAAACTCACTGAACCTCTATATAACCACAAGCAAAATAATAAAATTCTAATTCCTTACATCGTTTATAAAGGTTTACCCCCTACTCTTTGTTACAATAAATAGTTATTTAAACGACTTTTGCCCACAAGTAAATACCAATATGAAGTTTACAAACAAAATGTTAGTCACATCTACATGATTTTTATACATGTGTCAAAGTAAATATTAATCTGAACTTTACACTAAAAGTTAATTGTTTGATAATCAAACAGTATATAGTTTAATGTTCTAAGATAATATGGTAAGTTAATACTCAGAATGGTGTCTCACATCTTCCTCCTGCCGCTAAGGGACAACGACATTTTATTTAAAAGGTGTGTTACAGGAAAGTTGGTTTTTCAACTAGGTTCCGATCTCAATTCTTTAGTTGATGAAATAGAAATTATAAAATATAAACTTCACGGAAAAGTGTTAACTGTAATTGTATTAGTAAACGGCTCAAACCATAAAATAATTATTGATCGATTTGATGTGAGAGTTAAATTAAAATTTGTAATCACGTTTCCGTGCCATCGAGAAAATGTATGGCAAATATACATTGAAACTAGTTTTGACGGTGGTATACAGAGGGTGACAGCTTTAAGTAGCATACGTCACCATTCCTTGTTAAGAAAACTTCTTCATGGAGATGATCAATTAATGGCTTACAACGATGATGATGGTTACGATTCAGGACACTCAGAGGAACATTCCGACCAAGGTGAAGAAGAAGTTAATATGGAAGATGATATTGAACAAATACTAAACATTATGTAAATTATGATTTTATATATATATTAATATTATTTTAAAACATTATTGTAAATTTCATTGTTATTATTATTATTTGAGATCATTCATTAAATAATCCATCACACATACTATGTTTAAATAATTCAGTTATTTGAAAGTATTAATATTTTTATTTTAAAACATATTTTAGATTATGTCTGGAAATGTTTATAAATTATTTTAGATTGCAAATGTTTTATAACGATATTAATGAATGTACGGTATGTATTTTTTGAAAAATATTGATTTTAAAAATGTTAAATAAAGTATTTGTATGAAGATGTTTGTAATTTCTTTTAGATTGCTATTGTTTTATAAAATGTTTATATCCTTTGTATCCAATTATGAATACAATATACAAAAATATTATATAAACTACTTTGTAATTATTTGATTCCTTTATAATTAAACATAAGGTATTTGAAATAAGAAGCCTATAAGGAGGAACTATTTTAACGATACTTATTCTGACGATGGTTACGACTCAGGACTTACTGGAGAACGATCCGATCAAAGCGAAATTGAAGAGGAAGTTCATGTAGATGATGATGAAATTCAACAACTCTTTAATCGAATGTAAATCATTCACATAATGTAACGTATTACAAATACTATGTTTAAAGTAGATCATTTATTAAAAATGTGTTATCATTTTTTCTTGTTTTAAACCTATTTAGATAAATAATAGAGTAATGCATATCATATAATTGAAGTATATGTATGACATTAACATTTTTAGCTACCGTATCGCCATTTTTCAATGTTGCCCAGGAAGCACCACGAGGAGGTGGTAACCATCACTTCCCACTTAACCTAACATGCATTAAATGTAGCTTGTACTAATAACTAAATACATTAAATTAAGAGTCTAATTCAATTAAAGTTTATTATAAAACATGTAAAAATAACTTTAAACTAATCTTAAATCATACAAACTTAAAACTAATGTTATACACCTAATCGCTAAAAACGATATATAAGTCTACAATAATATCTTAATAAAATATCACAATATACAGATTTTTAACATATATATTATTTACATATACATAACACTATTAAAACATAACATAACTATGTACAGTTATCAAAAAATTAAAAACTTTAGACATTACTAAAACACATGGCATTGTTCTATTATAAAATATGTTATACGAAGAATAATTACTAAAATTTGTTTTATAACTATGTATGCAGATATATATTTCAATATGATATAAACAGTATATTAATTTATAAAATAAAAATATTTAAACTAATTTATAACAGTAGCTAAATTTAAACATAATATACACTATAGACATTATAAAATTAACAAGTGATCAGAGACAAGAAATATGGCAGATCCTGTGTCAAATTAAAAAAAATTCCTTAATTAATAGCTATTATGTTTCTAAAAATTAAACTATCGCTGTTAGCTGCCCTGTTTCACGGTTAATCCGTTATATGAAATTCACAAGAGCTCTCGCATTACCGATAATTACCTGCGCGCGCGCGTGTGTGTGTGTGTGTAAAGTTAAAATATTAACACATTTATACTAATGTTATAGTACAAATAAATGTGTTAATATTTTAACTTTACACACACACACACACGCGCGCGCGCAGGTAATTATCGGTAATGCGAGAGCTCTTGTGAATTTCATATAACGGATTAACCGTGAAACAGGGCAGCTAACAGCGATAGTTTAATTTTTAGAAACATAATAGCTATTAATTAAGGAATTTTTTTTAATTTGACACAGGATCTGCCATATTTCTTGTCTCTGATCACTTGTTAATTTTATAATGTCTATAGTGTATATTATGTTTAAATTTAGCTACTGTTATAAATTAGTTTAAATATTTTTATTTTATAAATTAATATACTGTTTATATCATATTGAAATATATATCTGCATACATAGTTATAAAACAAATTTTAGTAATTATTCTTCGTATAACATATTTTATAATAGAACAATGCCATGTGTTTTAGTAATGTCTAAAGTTTTTAATTTTTTGATAACTGTACATAGTTATGTTATGTTTTAATAGTGTTATGTATATGTAAATAATATATATGTTAAAAATCTGTATATTGTGATATTTTATTAAGATATTATTGTAGACTTATATATCGTTTTTAGCGATTAGGTGTATAACATTAGTTTTAAGTTTGTATGATTTAAGATTAGTTTAAAGTTATTTTTACATGTTTTATAATAAACTTTAATTGAATTAGACTCTTAATTTAATGTATTTAGTTATTAGTACAAGCTACATTTAATGCATGTTAGGTTAAGTGGGAAGTGATGGTTACCACCTCCTCGTGGTGCTTCCTGGGCAACATTGAAAAATGGCGATACGGTAGCTAAAAATGTTAATGTCATACATATACTTCAATTATATGATATGCATTACTCTATTATTTATCTAAATAGGTTTAAAACAAGAAAAAATGATAACACATTTTTAATAAATGATCTACTTTAAACATAGTATTTGTAATACGTTACATTATGTGAATGATTTACATTCGATTAAAGAGTTGTTGAATTTCATCATCATCTACATGAACTTCCTCTTCAATTTCGCTTTGATCGGATCGTTCTCCAGTAAGTCCTGAGTCGTAACCATCGTCAGAATAAGTATCGTTAAAATAGTTCCTCCTTATAGGCTTCTTATTTCAAATACCTTATGTTTAATTATAAAGGAATCAAATAATTACAAAGTAGTTTATATAATATTTTTGTATATTGTATTCATAATTGGATACAAAGGATATAAACATTTTATAAAACAATAGCAATCTAAAAGAAATTACAAACATCTTCATACAAATACTTTATTTAACATTTTTAAAATCAATATTTTTCAAAAAATACATACCGTACATTCATTAATATCGTTATAAAACATTTGCAATCTAAAATAATTTATAAACATTTCCAGACATAATCTAAAATATGTTTTAAAATAAAAATATTAATACTTTCAAATAACTGAATTATTTAAACATAGTATGTGTGATGGATTATTTAATGAATGATCTCAAATAATAATAATAACAATGAAATTTACAATAATGTTTTAAAATAATATTAATATATATATAAAATCATAATTTACATAATGTTTAGTATTTGTTCAATATCATCTTCCATATTAACTTCTTCTTCACCTTGGTCGGAATGTTCCTCTGAGTGTCCTGAATCGTAACCATCATCATCGTTGTAAGCCATTAATTGATCATCTCCATGAAGAAGTTTTCTTAACAAGGAATGGTGACGTATGCTACTTAAAGCTGTCACCCTCTGTATACCACCGTCAAAACTAGTTTCAATGTATATTTGCCATACATTTTCTCGATGGCACGGAAACGTGATTACAAATTTTAATTTAACTCTCACATCAAATCGATCAATAATTATTTTATGGTTTGAGCCGTTTACTAATACAATTACAGTTAACACTTTTCCGTGAAGTTTATATTTTATAATTTCTATTTCATCAACTAAAGAATTGAGATCGGAACCTAGTTGAAAAACCAACTTTCCTGTAACACACCTTTTAAATAAAATGTCGTTGTCCCTTAGCGGCAGGAGGAAGATGTGAGACACCATTCTGAGTATTAACTTACCATATTATCTTAGAACATTAAACTATATACTGTTTGATTATCAAACAATTAACTTTTAGTGTAAAGTTCAGATTAATATTTACTTTGACACATGTATAAAAATCATGTAGATGTGACTAACATTTTGTTTGTAAACTTCATATTGGTATTTACTTGTGGGCAAAAGTCGTTTAAATAACTATTTATTGTAACAAAGAGTAGGGGGTAAACCTTTATAAACGATGTAAGGAATTAGAATTTTATTATTTTGCTTGTGGTTATATAGAGGTTCAGTGAGTTTTTTAGAATGGCTGGTTTAGAAGAATGGTGGAAGGAGGATGAAAGTTTGTTTGAGGAGTTGGTTGGGATGGACGAGTGGTGGTTGTCGTGGAGTGATAACGATGTAATAGATTTGACAGAAGAGGAGGAGGAAGAAAATTTTGAAGGTGAGGGGGGTAATGAAGAAGAAGAAGAAGAAGAAGAAGTAGCAGTAGAAGAATACGATGAAGTAATTCCGTATTCAAGCGGGGACGAAAGTGTAACAGAGGGAGCCGATTCAATGACATTATTTTTATATAACTATTATTTAAAAAGAAACATAGAAAATAATTGTGAAGAAGAAAATGACGAGCCGCCTAATAAAAGGCAAAGACATTTTTAATATGTTGTATATATTCTTGTTTAAATAGTTTTATTGTATAATCTGTTATATATTTTGTTATTATTGTATTTGTGTGTGTGGGGTGTGTGTGTGTGTGTGTGTGTGTGTGTGTGTGTGTATATATATATATATATTTATTTGATAATTATAAGTATTGATCTCTGTATAAGACTTCATTATTTCATTCTCCTTATTTTAATACAGGCTTTTAAATAATAATAACAGTGAAATTTATAATAATATTTTATTGAAAAATAATACTTAATGGTACATAGTATGTATACAAAGGTTTTACATGTTGGAAACAATAATTATATACATTCATTGATATCTTTATAAAACAAGTGTAATCTTAAATAATTTACAAAAGTATCTAAACACATTATTTTAATTTCAGATAAAATCAAGTCTTTATTATTTGTTTCACATTTTATAACATTTATGTCTAATTCATCCAAACATTTCACTAAATAAGTTTTAACAATAGAATCTTCTTTTACTACATCTGCTGGTACATTTGTTAATAAGTTATTCACTACAATATTTTTAACATCTTGAAAACAGTTGAACACATTTGATGACATCAGAGTACAAAAGTTGAAGTAGTTTGAAACGCATTGTGACATCTGTAACAATCCTTTCCATGTAGGTTCCTGAATAATGAGTGTATCTGGTAGATAAAGCTGAGGTTGAATACAGATTAGTTCACGAATTAAAATAGATTTTTTACCGTACATCATTTGAAACACAACTTGATGCTTATCCAAATCAAAATTTTCATAACTTTGTTTTTTACACATGAAAAAATTGGAAATCAATTCAGACTTTTGTAGTAAAATATTCCATTCAGAAATACTTAGTGAAACTCCACTTTTTGAATCTGATTTACGTAATTGCAATCTTGGTTCAAACATATTTTCAATATCCAAACCAATTATAGCTACTTTCCTTTGACTTTTATTAAGAGAATACCACGTATTCAAAAGTAGCACAGGCAGAGTTCTATTAACGATTTTCTTTTCCATATTTTGGTCTAATTTGTCTGTTTTTTCCGGAATTAAATTAGTTTTAAAGTTGATTTTCTTATTCCTTTCGTATGGTGTACGTCTCTTGCTGGGTTTGACATCCATGTTACTTAAGAACTGATTAATAACCCTTGGCGAATTGTTTTTTATAGCTTGGTTAGATACTATTGCGCATGCGCTCACTCTAATCTCTGACCATAGGATTGAAAGGAACATGGATCTGACCGAGTAAGACGCAAGAGAGGGATTTTTTACTAAATGGTTCATTAACAAGGAATATATTCAGATTGAGTGACTCGAAATTGCCAAAACATAGTAAATATAGTTGAGCTTCTCAGAGATATATATTATTTTTCATTAATGGACATCGCCGTTTCACAATCTAAAATTAACATTTAAATCTTATAATTAATTATGATTAATAAGGTTATTTATATTATGTTTTAGTTAATTAGTGTTATTGTAGGCTTATTTTAAAGAATGAGGCGTTTCAATGAATCTTTATTTGTGAAATCGTTGCTGCAAATTTGTAAATAATAACAAATGAGGATGTGAGTGGTTCTGGAAAACGTACATTGATAATGGTTTGTGATGTTAAATTTTTAGTAGCTACTTGTAATGAAATTACTTATCTCCATATTTTACATATTACCATATTTTACTCTCATCGTCAACAAACACATTTTAAACGTTTTATTTTTATGTATATATTTACCATTTATTACATCTCAGTGAATCTTCGTGACAGAATTTTTATATTTCACTTTAAGCAATATAGAACAGTAGAAACGTTTTAGTGTCAAACATATTGGCACGTAAAACAATACTTCTTTTTATTATTACCTAAATTTGAAAGACATATGTTTTAAGTTTATTATTAAAACCAAAACCTCTAAACATGTAATTATCTTTTTAAAGTATAGGCGTTGAATATTCTAATGTGTTTACGTTTCCCATCAATAACACACGAAGACAATCATTTCATATAACTATTATGAAACTATATACGCATTTTAAATAATCTTTGTAAATTTTCAATCAAAATGTGTATATAATGTAGGAATATAAGTAAATATTGTTCATAAGCTTTTTTCTCCAAGCCATATGTAAATCGAAGAAATAACTATATATATATATATATATATATATATATATATATATATATAAGAGTTAAAAAACCAATATTTATTATAAATAAACCATTTAAAATATTTTCTATTGACATTTATTTAAAAAATATTAAACATTTTACTGTTGATTATACTTTCAGTAATATTTTAGAAAAATAGTGATAATACAAACCAAACCAGCAAGAATCTAAACTAATAATAATTGAAGATGTTATGTAAGCAAAGTTAGTATCTCATCTAATGGTAAAATAGAAAGTTAACTATACTAATAATTAGAGAAGTAGAAGGAATAATTATTAGTCTAATGGTTACAAGTAGTATCAGAAGTTCTCTTACAAGTTTAACTCGATTAACTTCTGTTTAATAACATTGTATCAGTCAATGTTTATCCATCACAATAGTTTAGTTACCTACCATAGGACACCACTTCTATTATGCCTCCAGATAGAGATAAATATTTGTTTCTGCAAATGCAGATTATAAAACGGTTGTGTGATAAAACACACATGGTATACAATTTTGTGATTGCAAAATAATGTTTTTGTTTTTTTTTTTCTTTAATAAAAGAAGTCTGTCAAGGTGATGTCCTGATTTCACTCTACTTTTTAGTCTTACACTGGAAATAGATGTTTGTAACATAAAAAGTCAAAAATGCAAGTAAGAAATTTTTCGACATTTTGCTTACACGGATATTTTTTGAGAGCCAGTTGCTCTCTCATGTTGAAAGATGATTTCTGCAGCATGACGAAATAGCGATAAAAGTTTGTTTTTGAAGCTGGTTTTTAAAATGTAGTTATATATTTTCATCTCTTCTTTGAATGACAAAGATACATAACATAAAAACTATTTATGTTAATTATTTAGGTGTTATTTGTGCTGGACAATACTTATTGTTTTCAAGAAAGTATGAGAACAAATGCATCGCCATGACATTATTGAATCATAAAATCTTATAATTATAACGAATAAATAAAATTGAGCCTAATGTGTAAGAAGTTTTCATATAAATAAAACTAAACTTAAACACAATTTATCACAAATACGTTAATAAAATCGAAGAGTAAGTTTTATTTTAATCATTAATTGAGAAATTTCATTAGGTTAGATTAATTCAATGTTGCTCACTATTGTTAGTAACAGATGATTATTTTATGATTTACCTCTACATTTGCGTACTCTATGAATAAGGTTTAATATTAGTTAAATAAATAAACTGTAAGCGAAGATAATAGGCAATTGTGTTCCGCGTGGCGCCATGTACCGCAGCTTGACTGGGATTTATTTTTCTACTTGTCAGTCAATAAAGTGGAAAAAAGTGAATTTTTTGTGCTACGTCCCTCATATTCCTGGCACAATCCCACGAGATTATTATTTTATTTTATTTTACCTGTTTAACTATATAATTTCTTCCAAACCTAATGAAAATTCAACTAACACTTTCAGTTTAAAAATAAAACATAAAAAATAATAGTTTAATATAATTGTATTAATAAATAGATATTTTATAAATTAAAGGTACGTGACAAGTAGAAGTGTAATATATATATATATATATATATATATATATATATATATAGGCTTATATATATCCAACTAGAAATATAATGATCGTACTCAATGCATAGCAATCTGTACAAAGCAATACTAGAAACAATTTCATATTTAACAACGTTGATACATTTATTATTTCAATGTTTTATGATATTTCAACGTCTACAAATAAATTATAAATGTAACAGTATATTATTATTTAATTTATTGAACGCTGTATTAAAAAAAGAATTATCTCCGCATTAGCTCGTTTAAGAACACTTGCATTTATTAACACTACACTGAACATAAATATAAATAATATATATATATATATATATATATATATATATATATATATATATATATATATATAGAAATTAAAAAATTATGATATTTTAATTATTGACTAATTAGATATCAATCAATAACATTCAATAAACAGAGAAGCCCTCTGACCACAACATTTTATTTACATCAACTTTGTACTCGTTATTTGTTATCAATATTTACATACACTAACTTGTAGTCTCTCATCTCTGATAACACTATATATATTTTATAATTTTAAAACAGACGTCAAACCCAAACTGCCCCTAAACTAATGGTGGACAAAGATTGCCCCCCCCTGACCACAACATTTTATTTACTTTAATAACTAATTATCAATTTTCTTTATTTACACACATTAACTCTGTACTCGTTATCTTTGTTTACACTATGGCGCCAGACTCCTAACAGTGACCCAAAGGCTCCATTATTTCAACTGATGTATTTTGATAACATTCTATATATTTTATATTTATCAACTAATTTTTAAAAGTTTGAATATTTTTAAATAGCTTATGTAATTTCAATATCTGTGAACTACCCAAAATACGGTTGGAATTTGATCGGTCATAGTCTAAACTAATATATGTCGACTAAAATAACTCATGTGACAATATTTTCTGGTCAAAACTCCGGGGGGGGGGGGACTTTGTCCGATCATAATCCATAATAATATATACCAATTAATTTCAAAATGACGCATGTCACATCAGACAATATTTTCTGGCCCAAACTCCGGGTGGACTTTAATAGGTCATAATCTTGGACTTCAACCTGTAACGCTCACTCACATAGATACCAAATTAAACTGATAATTTGACCTATTTGTTTATTTGCTTACCAATGTTTACTCTAAATCCGGGCCAAACTGCCGCTGGACTCTGATCTCTTATTTACTTTGAATGTCGACACACTGGACCAAAATTCACTCTTTATTTACATTACATGATTACTTAAACCTTTGTTTACTTAGTGGGCTCTACTATTTCTCATAGTTGACCTATGTACTGTTTACATTACCCTTATCTTTGTTTACTTATTGGCGCCAGTACGTTCTCAAAGACGATAATTCTTATCTTTGACCTTTGGACTTGACCTTTGACCGGCGCGGTGAAGTATCGCTCTTACTACTCACGCACGTACAATTATAAGAGTCCTTTTATCTACGGATCATAAAAATTTACTTTTGCAACAAAATTTAGTTTTTATAATTTAAAAACTAATTTACTGTTGTACATTTGCAGACGGTTATTTACAGTAAACCAATTAGCAGCAGAGTTAGGTTTCGATTGATCGATTTACACCGGGTATGATGTAACATTTAAATACCTTTTACCGCTCCTGATCGATTCATGGAAAGGTAATGAGGTTCTCATCAAGGCTAATATAACAGTATAATGTGTAGGAACAACGAGCAGGTAAAACTAAACCCGTTAGGGCCTATGTCTGCTAGCCAAATGTTTTACGGTATAATCAAGGGTTTTGTTTATACGCAGCTGTGATACTAAAAGATATTTCGTTTTGAAAATGTTCGTTGTTATTTATCATGTGATAAAAATGTGTTAGGTTTAATTTGTGGAATTATTTGTGAAGTGATGAATATTTTATTTAAAATTTTGCCTTCTCCGAAATTACTCCTTTCAGTTCCAGGATACTTTTCGTTTAACTTATTAATTTTTATATTTTTGGATCAGTACACGATCTATTTAAATTGTTTACTCCGAGAAGTATGTGACAAATAAAAAGATGTTTTGTTTTGTAGAAGGTCTATTTTGAAGTCCCTTCTGGGGTCGTAATCTATTTTTTAAGATCTTTTTTGTTAAATGTCTGTTTTGAACTCCGCTCTGGGATCTTTTTCGGGTTGTCAGTTATTTTTTAAGATTTTTTTTTTCTGTTTTGAATGCCTATTTTGATGTTCCCTCCGGGATTTTTTTGGAATGTCATTTATTTTTAAAGTTGTGTGTGTGTGTGTGTGTGTGTGTGTGTGTGTGTGTGTGGGCGGGGTGCAGGATGTCACTTATTTTCTGTGATCTTTTTTGTGTATACTGTCTATTTTGAAGTCCCCTCTAGGATATTTTTCAGAATGTCACTTTTTTTTTTTTTATTTGGTGTGTGTTTGGAATGTCTATTTTGAAGTCCCCTCTGGGAGAATTTTTGGAATGTCACTTATTTTCTGTGATCTTTTTTTGTTAAATGTCTATTTTGAAGTCCTCTCTGGGATCTTTTTCAGAATGTCAGTTATAAAAAAAAAAAAATTGTGTGTGTGTTTGGAATGTGTGTGTTCAACCCCTGGAACAATTCCATAAAATAACCGTCAAGAGTTCCGAAACACTCTGTATATAAATAAAATTACACCCCAATCCACGTTAGAGTTTCTTAAATTTTGAGATAAAAATGGTAATTTTCAAACGACTTCATGGAATTTTCTTTCTAATACTTTAAAGATTGTCGGTGCTTATTTTCCAATCTATCACAATGATATTTCTACCCCCCCCCCAGTTTAAGTTTAAGATAAATTTTGGACTTAAAACAATCACATATTTACACACGAGTCGTAAATTACTTATTAGATAACCTATCAATTCGCTACTCTCATCAAGAGATTACCTTTCAAGGATGTTTCCTAGCAGAAGGTTACCGTCCCGTTAATATCAGAAAGTTCATGCTAGACTAAGATGTCAACAAGATGTAAAAGACGTGTGGCTCGGGCACCTGTGTTTAGCAGTATTGGAACAATAGCTCCGCGTCCAATCTGGCGCGACAGGTGCGGGCTTCGCTTAGTGGTGGTCCTCTACACCTGCGAATATGATCGCCAAACCTCGGATTGAAATCGTTCACATTTCTTTGTTTACATTTAAAACACGCACACGCTCTATTTTTTTAACGGAACTAAACCAATATAGTTTAATGGAGGTTGGCTGTTTGCAATAACATTTGTTTGTAATAGTTTTATTTAGAAAGAACTGTTTAATTTATACAACAGGTTTTACCCTTTGTGGTGGAATTTAAACTTCGCATTTTTTTTTTATAAAGATGGAAGTTCAATCAAGTTGAAGGCGCCATCTTACTACTAACCAAGCTCAATGATACAATGAAATCCAATCAGATCTTCTAAATATTGATTGTGCCTTGTATGAAATGTTAAGTTCTATTGGTGTATCAAAGGTAGTTTCGTTTCTGTCAGTGTCTCGACTCCAGTAGGGCTCAAAGCTGTACATATGTGAGAAATAATTCATTCGCTACGCTCGTGTCAGTAACTCGGCTCTGCCGGATCTTGTAACTTTACGAATAATTTGGAGGTTAGAATTCAAAATTACATATTTGGCAATAACTTTGTTCTGTGCCATAGTAAAGCGATAAGGTTGGTACCATATGCAGAATTGAAATCAGCAAATTATTATCTTATTTGGAGTGTTAAGTTGAATAATACAAGTAATATGAGAGAAAAAATTGTTGAAATAGTCGCCATTTTGACAATTTCAATTCGGGGAACGTAAAAAACAAAGGTTCTGGATATTTTAATTGTGTGGGTGAGAAATAGTTGTTAGGTTAGGTTATGTTATATTAAGTTTGGTTAGGTTAGGTTGTTCAATTTCAAGTGATAAGTATAGGCTTGTGATACCTCATTTAAACGTCACTGTGAGACAAGAAAAATTATATAAATTTAAATTCTGACCACCCAAAACGAAAAGCCGTCCAGAATAGTTTATTTACGCAGCTATTGGTTCGGTACATCCGCTTGTATGACATTAATGTGTTTTTACCTTACATTAAATGATCAATTTGTTCTCCCTGTACTTTCATGAAGTTGTACAGTTTATATTCAAACATGGATTCCAAAGTTTAGTGTGTTCATCTACTGCATTCTGCTACTATATCTAAATGTAAATGGAAAGCTGTGATTGAAAAGATTCACCACAAAACAAGCAGGTTTTTGTTTGAAGCAGTGAATCAACAATTAAATAAATCTATTTTTTTGAATTCTGTCTAATTTATCGTAAACAAAATAACTCCTTCGGCTGCAATTTAGTTTTAGATAGTCAGAATTTAGTTTTTTTAATGTAATTTTCCTTATTTTACAGAGACGTTTAAAATGAGGTATCACAACACTATACGTACCATTTAAATTTTTTGAGAAACCCCTCCCACCCCCTTCTTAAACCACCAAAACCAAACAGTTCATAAACTTAACTTAACATGTTTTCTAAAGTTTGATTTGTTCATCTTCTGCACTCCGCTCTCTTAAATGGTAACTTAAAAGATTCGTAACAAAAGAATGAGGTTTTGTATTTGAAACTGTGCACTAACATTTAATAAAATCGATAGTCTTGCCGTCTAAATCGATATACGTACCATTCTACCTTCGTAAATAAAGTAACTCTATTAGCATCGCCTTATAAAAGTAGAAGAAGAAAACAGTATAAAATAAAGCCCTTGAATATTTTAATAGCGTCAGGTCGGAAGAGAACAAGAGTTGATCAAAATAGACGTGGCAGTAAAATTGAAAGAGAGGGTTATATACAGTATTTGTGAAAAATATGGAAAGTCCTAATATTTTTAAGAACACTTTTATATAGACAAATGTTCGCTCTGTTATTTTAAAGCTCTTAACCTAAATTAACCTTAAATTAAAACAATCAGTACAGCTATATTTAAAAATTCCGTAAATATTTTCTTAATACTTGTAACGCCCAGTGTATGAAGTTACACTTTTATTACACTTTATTAATTTACTGCTTGTACTTTCAATTGATATGTTACTATAATTTATATTCTAATACTCTTTGTACTATTAAGAAATATGTAGACTTCCTTTTTTTCTTTTTAAAACACACTATACTGGTCACGTAGTTTTCAATACATCTTGGCTTACTTTACATTATAATAACCCAACAAAAAATAACTATTCACTCAGCCCTGCAGAGAACGTTTAATATTTTGTTTGCGAAATTGACAATTTTAAAACGCAATACTTTAACATAACCATAACTAGGTTGTTATTAAAGATAGATTAAAAACACCTTTTAAGCAACTTAAATTGACCTTAAATACGTAAAAATAATATAAAAATAATTGAAAAAATAATGTTTTATTTTTATTTTTGAATAACCTGTATATCCTGCTAAACATTTGTACCTCCCTTTAGATAGTTCATGTTAAGAGAGTTAAAATGAAATGTGTAATAATTTTTAAAAGCAGTTCTTTAAATATTAAGCTGTTTGCATATTTTTACACAGATTATATATGTATTTACTATATATAATTTACAATAAGGAATTTGGGGATGGGGGTTAAATGACACTATTTCTATTCTCACAATTATTATCATATCTTTAAATGTCCAATAAAAATCTGAATAATTTTAAAAAAAATGATTATATTTACCAAACCGTTTAGGATTAACAATGCAAAATTTAGAGTGGACGTTAATTTAATTTTTTGGAAGTTCATTACACCTTGGTGCGTTTTTCCTATTATGAATTATTTGATTACATAACTGCAACTTTTTACGAGCTATGAAATCAATTAGAGCAATACATTCACCTGTTGTCCATACGTCTATATCGCCCACGCGTGTTTGAACTTGTCGTTGTTCATTTCAAATAGATAATTGTAGGTACTTCATCAATTCAGTATAATTGTGCTGGCAAAGATGTGTGTGGGTTAGTTTATTAATGATCCCTATGAAGTGTAGTTCTTGTTTTGAAACTTTCTTCCATTGCCGTTATGCTGGAGAATTTATAATCATTATTGTATGCTAAATGGGTATTTCAATAATGCAATAAGAGAGTGAATGCATAAGACTGAATGAAAATAAAACATAATTATCCGATATTAAGGAGCGGTACTTTCCTTGCCTACCTCTCTAAGATTTATTTAGTTGCAAGAATGTTCTGAGTTAAATATTTATAGTTGTTTATTTTACTAGATACTTTAAACTTTATGTTTATATATTTACATAACAAACTGTAAAGAGAGGGTGATTCAATAAAAACTCTGGCTTTTAAGTGTTGATTATAGTACTCAATATTTATGAATTGTAACATATTTCTACATCAATACAAAGGACACATGTTGTCATTATATGTGAAAACATTACATATGTAAAATACATGTGCTCCATAACTTGATGCATGTTGTAACTCGATCGATGAAATTTGCTATTACCTTCAGACAAGTGTTCTCCTAGAGTTGAGCGATGGCATTGGGAATCTCTTCCTTTAGTTGTGGTATTGTTCGAAGGTTATACTGACAAACTTGTAATTTTAAATACCCCCAAAGGAAGAAGTTACAGAGTGTAAGGTCACATGACCTTGCTGGCCAGTTCTAAAAGGACTCGGGTAGGAATTTTATTACTCAAAAAGGTCATCGTATCGCGTGAGGTGTGGCAGGTAGCGCCATTTTGTTGGAAACATAATTGATCAATATTCACTTTATTAAGTTAAGGACATACAAATTTTAAACAATATTCCTGTCTAGTTATCCGTTCAGCGTCCTGGAGTTTCCACCTTCATCTACAAAAAACTAAGGCCCGATGACTCCACAATCCACACCACACAGTTACTCTTTGCGGGTACATTACTTTGGGATGGGTTACGCAAGGATTTTCTGCCCCCTCCCCCGAATCCGACAGTTCTGTTTATTGACTTAGCCATTTCAATGAAAATGTGACTCATCAGAGAGGATTATTGTCTTTGCAAAAGCGTCGGCTGCATGTTGTCTCTCGAAAATCCATTCAACAAACTGTCTCCGTTGGTTTCAGTTGTTGAGTTAACTGGATTTTGTAGGCCTACGTATGGAGATACTTGTGAGAATTCGCTGACGGGAGCTTTTAGAGATGCCCAACTTTTGTGAACGACAGCGAATTTACTTTTGTGGACTCACGGCAACACTGTCTGGAACAATTGTAATGTTCTGATCAGACCGGCTGTAGCTAGAGCACACTGGTGTTTTGATGTCTGCAATCGAATCCTTTGCCTCAATTTTTTATCAGCCTACGAACTACTGACTCAGATGCATTCTGACGACCTAGAACAGTACGTAGCTTCACCACAGCTTCTGTGTTCATTTAACACATTAATATTCGATGTTCCATTATAACTAACCTCAAAAAATGCTGGTAATGATATAAATGTAATGTTGCCATGGCAACAATCGAAACAATAGCTTGAAATTTAAAGCAGGCATTTTTATTGAGTCACCCTATAGTTGTAGATTGAAAATTCCGATAAAAATCACTTTTTCTCTTTGTGTTAGAACTTGCAAGCTCTCGTCCCTTGTTAGAAGCATGTATGATAGGGTTAATATTTGTATTTCACTTTAATACACTAACACTAATACACACACTGTAACACACATATACATACAGGGTGCATAAAATTATCAGAAACCCGTATATCTGAATTACTATTTTACATTAAAATTCGGGCAACTCGTCATTTGCTTCTGAAAATGTTCAAAATGTTAAGATACTTTAATATTTAATATTGTGTTTTTTCTAGATAAAAATACGTCACTAGAGGTTAAGTTTGTGTGTCTATACTGACTAATAAATAAAAAGGTCAAGGGTATTCTGAAAATCAAGCATAAAGGAACAATTATTTTTATAAAGTCGTAGTCTTTTAAGCAGTCTAGCACTGTTTTACAGTGTTAATTTCTTCGTCAAATAAACATATATTTGCTTAATTAGAATAACATCTGGTTTTATTCGAGATTACACAGATAACTCAATAATTTATTACCCTTAACTACCTAAAGAATATACCATGTAAATTTTAAAATATATAGAATTTATCATCTTGTCTGTTTGTACATGTTGCTACTTACAGACAGACAGACACGCGTGTGAAATTATACGTATCCATGGTTTCATCTACGGACCCCAATAAAAAGAAATTAATGAAAATTCAATCTATCTTTTAATGGCTATTGAAATGTTTTTCTCACATCTTAGCAAAACTTCTTTTAAAACTTGTACGCTACACATTTATCATTGTGTGGTGAAAATAAGTTCTACTTACAAACTATATATGACTTCACACTGCAATTTAATTTCAAATCCAAATTTTTTTTGTTCAGACTTGTAGGTTACACAATGTTTAAGTAAGGGAAGGGGACATACGTGACAGTTTAAATATTGTTTAGCGCCAACATATTAATAATTGTTTCTTCAAATAAACATACATATTCGTAATCAGAATAACTTATAGTTTTATTTAATACCCCACACTTAACTTTCGAAAAAATAAATTGCCAACTCGATATTGTTTGCCCCTTTATTACCATAAGATCATTTTTTTGTTACCGCTATATATTTCCTATATGTAATACAATACAAAGAATATAACTGAAAAGTTTACAATATATAGGATTTATCGTCTTGTATGTTTAGACTGGTTGCGACAAACAGAGAGGTTATACCTACGTAGCCTAAACAGTTATGCAGATTCAAAGGGGCATTTAAAATATTCGAATATCCAATTGATAACGATGCAGGTGTAGACTGGATTATTTTAACAATTAAAATGATGTGTAGATGGTACACAAATAGAATTTCGGGTTACCATAATCTAGACTAAATTATCTTTAGTTTTGACTTAACGTTAAATTTACACCAAATGCAATTGCCCTCGATTGTTTGACAGTTCACCAATCTGTAGTAGTAAACAGACTCTTTGTTTATCAAATCGGGAGTAATTAATGTTGAATATTGATTGATACGATTTTTCATTTAAAATTTATGTTTTAGATAACCACAAAAAAAATCCAGAGGTGAAAGTTGAAGCAGGCGCGCAGACCATTATACAGTTCTCTTTTAACAATCCATCTGTTGAAAATGATTTTTTCTTGTTGTTTAATAGGAAAAAACCTCTTAGTTACCAACATTTAAAAAAAATTAAATAAAGCTCTCGAATACTCTAATAGTGTTAGAGTTAGAAGAGAAAATAGTTGGTCGATAAGGATTTGATAGAAAAGATAAAAGAGAGAGATCTCGCTCAAGCATAGATTAAAAAAGTGTAGAACCAGATATGTCCCCTCGGGATTGTCAAGCCGGTACTCATTAAAGTCAGCCACTGAGAGTTATGTTGTATTTAAGGGTGCACTTACTTGAAAAGCAATAAGGTGTTGAGGAGGTTAATCTTGCTGAAACCACAACTTTATTGAAATTTGATCCAGGAATATTGTGAATTTCTCGTACAAATTTATTTACCAACATGGCATTATAAGTAATTTCATTTTAATTTCTTCACTAATAAGAATCCCAAAGATTTCTGCCCACACATTCACTTTTTATGGATGCTGTGTGTGAGCGTCTTGTATCCAATTTGAGTTTTTGTCACTTCACAATCGGCAGTACCGTTCAGCATAAACGTTGCTTTATCAGAAAAAAGAAAGAAATTGTTGGTCTCTTGTAATTTTTCCATAGTGACTTTACAGTATTCAATGTTCTGTCAAAATCATCTTCTGAAAATGTATCTACTTGTTAATCTTGTTCGGGTAGAATTTGACTTGGAGAATTGAGTGAACAGAAAAGATATTTACTTTACATTCAATGGCAACTTTTCAAAGAGACTTTTGGATTTTCCACAAAGACTTCATTACGTTTAAGTGATGTCTCTTCATTAAAGTCAAACTTCGTTCTACCAGAACGGGGACGATTTCTTCAATACCGTTGATACGGGAGCTCTATTCGTAAATATAACTTTACATAAGTCAATCGCCTCTTGTTAAGATTGATCTCGATCACCATACCAACACATCATGAGTACAAAAATCCTCTCGGATTTTGACAGATCCATAGTTCGCGTATGGATCCGTTGAAACAACAGCACACTCTTGACGTCTAAAGACAATTGACATCTCACGTACTGTAACAATGCAGTTGATGACAATTCTAAGTAAATAGAACCTAGGAAACAGGTTTAGACCATCTAGATTCAAATAAAACCACACTTCGATCGTAATACTAGTCAATAAGTAGCCAATAGAATATTAGGCTGAAATAAATGAGAATATTTAGAATACAACTTTGAAGTGACAAACTTTTTTACTATTGATGATTGAGACCAAAACTTATTGAAGTATTCTTATCTGGAAAATAAGAATATTCTTACCATTTGAAAATTACCTGTAAAATATTATTTTATACATTAACGGAACAATCTGTTTGTGCAAAACCCGTTTTCACTCCCAATAAGATATCTTAGATTATTTAAAAAATACAGGTTAGTCGATTTTTACGTCTAATTTAAGCTGAGATGTACTACTGTTCCGATTCTACGCTATATAAAGGGTGTTTCAGAACCCTTGTCGGATATTTAAAGGGTTTGTTATTGGGGTTGAAGTAAACATACAACGAACATTCATTTATTTGAATCAAAATTATTTGACTGTCCGACATTTTGTTATATATTTTTGGAAATAAATTATATATCAAGTCCAAATTTGTATTAAATGTTGAGCTTGACTTATGAGAAAAACTATACAGTATAACAAACACACAGAACACAATTCTCATAAAAAAAATACGCCTAAGTATCAGACGCGTTTCAACGACAAGGTCGACCTCAGACAAGGTTGTTGTGGTTTGGTTGGTGTAGCCGGTGCATCACTGAAGAGGACGACCTTGACATTGAAACGCGTCTGATACTTAGGCGTATTTTTTTTTATGAGAATTGTGTTTGTTATACTGTAAGTCCAAATTTGGTATAGATATTTCGTATCTGACATTATCAATGTACCAAAAACCACGACCTAGTTTTGTATTTTTTTTTTGAAAATTGCGGCCGTTTAAAATTTTGAAAGTCGGAAAATTTAATTAAAATTGTCAAAATGGCAGCGATTTTTTTCTTCATTTTGTATACATTAAATTAGAAATTTTTTGTAGATTTCATTTGTACATATAAACCCCATACTCCTTATAACAGATATCGAAATTATTGTAAAAATCTAATTTTCAAACTTAACCTCCAAAGAAAGTCTAATTTTTGTATAGTTTATCCAGTAGGGTCGAGCGAAACGAGTGTAATCTTTTAATACGAAGCTCATTAATCCTTACCCATCGTCAAGAATGTATAGATATACATAATTACGTGGTTCAGAAAACCAGTGTAACAACTGTTTTAAATAATCTTCGTAAAACACCTTGATTTACTAAAACGAAACCAATTTTTGGGTGTTATTCAGAGGATATGCTTGTATTATGAGGCTGGGTAAGTACCATAATAACGTCAATCTAATTGTTCTTTACATAGAGTCATTTCACAATAACGATTTACATAATCTGCTAGTTCAGTGGTAACCAATGTTTAAATCCCATACCTAATAACAAAAACCTGTCGAAGATCTCTCTAAATTAAAAGACAAGCAGGTAGCGAGGGAAATCAAGACGCCTTATGTGAACATATGTTGAACCTAATTTATTTTGGCGCTCTCGGTTGAAACTAAATTGGAGATGTAATTACGACCAGGTCAGTGGATCGGTCGCTACCTGTCCCGGGTGTACAGGTGGACTCGCTCAGACGTAGTTCCCAGCTAATTTGGTAATATTTGTAGGTCGGTATGAAGTAAGCTTTTGTAATTAATTTTTCGATTAGATAAAGTTATAATGGTTTTGTTATAAATAGTATAATTAATCAATCCGTGTTTAAGTATTGCACCAACTATCAGACGTTGCTAATGCAAGTGGATATTATTTTTAGGTTCAACGTTTCGTCATATTTATTTCACGTTGTGTAGATTGGTCAGAAATGGATGTAGTATTTTTTGGTTGACAGAGTGTCCCGATAAAGGTGATTTAGGCATTTATTTTTGTATTATATACATCATAACGTACAAAAAATCACAAATAATATATACAGTCGATTTTCGGTTCGTTATCCGTCTATCCGTCATTCTATTGTCAAAAAAATGTTATAACTCAAGAAATAGATAAGATTTTGAGTTTAGATTTGGTGTAAGCATTTTGTATGTTTCGTACTACTAACATGAAGACTTTATTTTTATAATTTTCAAAATGGCGGTCGTGTAAAACTTTTATCTTCGAATATGTTCAAAACCGTTAACTTATTTATTTATTTTTTTTTAAATAATTTTGCCCTCATTTCTGCTTAAGAGTAAATTGAATTATTGTAATTCTTGAAACGTAATTTAAGAAACAAATTTGGTTGTTCCATATGTTTTTTCATCTCAATAATTTAATAAATAGGTAAAAAAACAATTCCGAGATATTGATGTGAAATACAACAAATTGAAATCGAAAACAAACTTTTTAATGGCGTAGAATAAAAATGTTAAATGGCTAATAATGGCTTTAAACGTTTAAAGAAAACGTGTAGACAATTTTGTTTTAATCAAATTGACTTTAAATATAGTCAAAAGATTCAGCCAATTACAGATGTTTTTTTGCTTACGAAGAAATGCATTATCAAGAATAATTTTTGTTGTGTTTAGAATTTTAACTTGTTTCTACCAGATTTGGTCCTTTTATTTTTAATAGAAGCCAAATGTGTGTAACATTTGTATTTTACTGGCTTTATTTATATATATATTTAAATAATATTATATATATATTAAATGTTGAGCTTGACTTATGAGAAAAATTATACAGTATAACAAACACACAGAACACAATTCTTATAAAAAATACGCCTAAGTATCAGACACGTTTCAACGACTAGTTCGTCCTCCTCAGTGATACACGAGTTACACCAATCAAACTATAACTTATAGTTATAAAAAAAAAAAAACTTAATATATTTAAAAACAATAAGTTATAGTTTGATTGGTGTTGCTCGTGTATCACTGAGGAGGACTACCTTGTCGTGGAAACGCGTCTGATACTTAGGCGTATGTTTTATGAGAATTGTGTTCTGTGTGTTTGTTATACTGTTAAATACAATTATCTGAATGTTTTGTTCAAAAATTGTATGCGTTTCGGAGTCATTTGACTAATTTATTTTACCTGAAAACTAAAGTGTGTGTTTTTCAACTCTCATTATATATTTTGTACACCAGTTTTTTCGTTGAAATTAATAAAGATACAGTTTTTTTTCAATTCTTTTTTTTGGTCTAATATTATTAAGATATGTTACATGGACATTAGTTGAGACATATTTTATTAAATGTTACAGATTATGTATATAGGATGTTTCTGTAATGCGTGAAGATAATTCAGGAGGTGGTTATGTCAAAATAAAGTAGAAGTTCCTATAAACATATCTCCGGAAAAGCTTCTTTTACCAGCTATTGTCATTTTATTTATTTTACTAAATGAATTACAGTTCTATAACGGCTTAACCGATTGAGTTGAAATTGTGTACGGTACTCATCTATGTAAAGAATTAGTTCAAGTGAAAATAATCAAGTTCTTCCATAATCGGTTCCAAAATGGTGGTCATTTTATTATTTTTTAAATGAAGTATAAAGTTATATTCGTTTAAAATGTTCAATTGTCCGCTATTTTGAAACGGATTTTAGAAAAAGTTGGTTTCAAACTCGGTTTACATTGTTCAGTATCGTACAAAATTTGAACTAAGTCGGTTAAGCCGTTTTAGAAATATTAACTATTTAGGAAAAAAAAGAAAATGTCGGATGTAGTGCAAGAAGATTTCCAGACATATGTTTCTAGAAATTTTCCCTTTATTTTGATCTATATAATCCCACCTTGAATTATCTCACCTCATTATAGAAACATCCTGCACATAGGGCGTAGAACCAACTTTGTTCTTTAATTACAGTTCAATTCGCAAATGAATCTGAAATCAGAGGGGAATTTTTCGTTAGCCGTAACTCGAAAACGAAGATTTTTTTGTATATATATTTGTTTACATGAAGTTTTTTATCTATAGACTCAGCTCCTTTATTTTTCCCTGCAATTTTGTATCACTGAATATGTAAAAAAATAAATAATAAATAAATAAATTATTTTACCAATAACATTCAGTGAAATTTGTTGGCGTTTATTGTACGTTCGTTATGAATGTGTTGAACGAATTCAATGAATAAATAATTATTTTAAGTAAGAAAATAAATTAAATGTCATCGCATTGGCAACGTGGATAGAATTTGAGGTCTTATGAAATATATTATTTTGTACAAATAACTCATTTTTATTACAAATATAACTTTTGCACTAAATTTTAAAGACATAGTTTTGTTAGTTAATAAAAATTTAAAACTTAATTTATATCTTGTATTTTGATTATTATTCATTGCTGTTCTTCAAACTTGCGTCTCCACATGTACAATAGACAGTTTCTTTACAAATTTATCATTAGAACAATTTTTTTCAAGGCGCTTGGAGTATGTTATTAAAATTTAATAAGTACGGTACTTTGAATTATTTTTCAACGCCGTAATCAACTTATCTTCCTATTATTGTTTTTAGACGCCGAACCCTCTAGATCTGTCTTCCTCAACCTAGAGTATTTATTATTTACGATGCTCCTCCATTACAAAGTTCAAGTAAAACGTTTACCTAATCAGCTGATATGAGTTCAATTCTATAGAAAGTAACCCTTGTATTGAAATAACCCTAAGCGTTGTTGTACTGTAAAGGTAAATTAAAATAATAGAAGCTTTTAAGTTGTTCGTCATGGTTTGATAGATTTCCAGCAGAAATAGTTTGTTAAACGGGGCACGTGTATGGGGGGGAGGGGGCATATGTTGCGGAACTGTGGTCGAAGAATCGTGAACACATGTTGGACAGGTTGGATGCAACTGGCGTCACAATGAGACGGGCGTACTCACTTGATCTGGAGATTGTTAAGTTGTATGTGGGTTTGATATTTATAATTATGTGGAGTTTTGTGGCCCAGGAATTTATTACTAAATCCTGAAAATTGTCGTATTAACAGACGGCTATGCCTTTCCTTTGAGGATACGTAATACAGCTAGTGTCACAAGCGTCCATGATCTGGTGGAATCTCAATGTCTTATGTTCGGTGTTCTACAGCAAATCTCGTGACTTTTTAGTTTTTTACCATAAAAGTAACTGCTAAAAAAAAAAACCAAATTACGATTTACTCAAAATCGGATCTAACGATTTTGAGCAAATATCACTCAAATGTAGCCTCATAAACCCAAACGAAACCTATTTTTGGCTATTTCAACAAAAACGCCGGCTTGTGAATTATCAGTATAAAAATAAAAAAGACTTTTGTAGGGTTGTTATAAAATACACCATATCTGAAAATTATCTCAACAGATATCGTTTAAATTTTAGTTCAATGTGAAACTTAATGACCCAAACAAGTATGCAATATCGCAAGTCAAAACAAATTTAGAAATAATACACTAAAATTTAATTAAGCCATCATACATAAACATCATACACCGTAAATGTTTATGGCACAAGTAAAGCTAATTTTCAAGTTATTTAATTTTTTTAATATTTTTTATATAGGTTCATAATTAATTTTCATATTTTGACTTTCAAAAAACGAACACATTTTTTTGTGACGATTATATTTTGGTTTGTTTTTATATGGTTTATTAAGAAAGTTAGATAGATATTTTTACATTGTTTATTTGTTACCAACCTGGCACAAGATCTCTGGGTCATGCCGTTAAGTATGGTAATATTTTAAAGATTTTCATTGATATTTGATTTTTTTTTAACTCTGTTGTATTCTATTTTCCATTTTGTTAGTTATGTACTAAAAAACACATTACTGTATATTAAATTTATTAATAAGCGATGATTCGTCAATCAAATTTAATTATCATGACTACAAAATAAAAATAAATTAACTTTATAAATATAATATCTATAACTCCATCAACTTTTTATATAATACTAAATAATAACAGTATCATTACTACACAGAAAGATTGAAACTGGTGTTACCTCTGAAAAGTTACAAAACTGGAAAAGGTAATCGCCAGGATTTTTTAAGCTAAAACTAGAGGTATTACAATTTTTTCACATTCACCCCATTTTTCCATAATGGCAGTTGGGTCTAAATTTTCTTATGGAAACCCATTTTTTGTAATTTTTGAAAAAACGCGTTAAGATACGATATCTCGAAACAATTAAGAGCCGTTGGGACTTAAATAATTTTTAAAAATACCAAATTCCAGTTGTTTTCAGAGACGATTTTTCTAATTTTTTAGAGTAAAATTCAAGTGAAATTTAATCTATAAATAGGATAAAAGGTGTAATAACACTACTGTTAGTTATATTTTTTTCTGTTTGTTGAAGAATACCAGAGTTATCAATAGAAAACAAAACTCATAATTCTCTAGAACCTCCACTGTCTTACAACAGCTTCTTATTATAACTAAATGTATCACACCTTGAGAATTAAGTACAATATGTATTATTAAATCATTGTTAATACATTTGTTTCGGATATAAATTGTTATTCATATGGTCTAATACATCCAGTAACAATAACAAACTGGTGTGAGTCAGTATATGTTGTAGACAATAAGAAAAGTTCAATAAAAGAAAGTCGTTAAATCGCCTATTTAAAAATGTCAACATATTAGTTCGAAACTGCTTTGCATTGTAAAATATTCACAACAGCTGTTTTAGGGAATAAAAAGTATCTAACTAAACTAAATACCTGATATTTTTAAAGTGAACGTTATTTTTACCGGAAAAATAATAATTTCTCAGAAATGTCACCATTCTTAGTTCTGCCACGCGAGTAAAAAAATATGTTGGTTTGCAACTTTTAATATTTTTTTATACATTACAGTCTATTCACAATTGAATTTTAACGGTTTTACGTACGGAAAATGGAATTTTGAAAACGCCTAAAACCTTGTACTTTTACAATTTTGATCACTTATATCATCAGTTAAGGATATTGAAAAATATCCAAGAATAAAAATTTCCTAAAATAATGTTTTAAACAAAATCGTTAAAAAAAAATAATATAAATAAGAAAATTATGAGAAGACCGCTATATTGAGAAATGGTGGGTGATATGAAAAATTTGGTAATACCTCTTCGTTAAACTCAAAAAATCCTGGTACCTACTTTTTAAAGTTTCTGTAACTTTTGTACTTTATCGAATAAACCAGCGGTCGCCTATTTCAAACATCCTGATCAAATATTCCTACTCCTTCGTCCTTCTTCTGTACAAACGTTTATCTTTGTTGTTTGTTTACAAAGCCGACAGCTGCCGATGTGCTGCGCAGTGTAAAGCGTAACGTATGATCAACTTTGATGAACGATGGACGTTTATATTTCAGCTTGTAACCCGCCAGGAGCTCAGTAGGATCCTGCAGGATGAGATCTATATACAATCATTGATACTGTTTACCATCACGAATTGAATTCGGAAATTAAAACAAGATTTGGAATTATTTATGTTTGTGAAGATTTAAGTCATTTAATGTTGGATATAGATTTGTAACAACATGAATATAAAATGTTACATTTGTAAAACTTGTATCAAGAGATATACTTCAGCATATTTTAAAACGCAATGTTGCAAACTGCATTCATAGCGATAAATTTACAGTCTGATTGGTAACTAAAAACAGAGATAATATTGCAGCTCTGTGTATAATTATAAATAACTAGCTGATGTCCCCAGTTTCACCTGGGGATAGCTGAGATAGTTTTATATAGGAATAATTTTTGGAAATGAATTATGACCAAATACAGCAACACAGCGATTTTTATCATATCTACCCATAATTAACAAAGATATAATACTTGTTCTAGGGGTAAAAAACACCCTTGGAGTGGAACATTTTCAAAACCCTTTCTTAGTATGCGTCTACATACCTACCCCAAACCGTGTATCAATTAAAAAATTAATTGATTAATTAATTAAGGCTTCTTGGATCCAGAGATTTCGTGATCAGTCCGTGGTACTTGACTATATATATATATAGAGAGAGAGAGAGAGAGAGAGAGAGAGAGAGAGAGAGAGAGAGAGAGAGAGAGAGAGAGAGAGAGAGAGAGAGAGAGAGAGAGAGAGAGAGAGAGAGTCTTTATTTTTTATATTATAAACAACAAGGAAAAGGAATTTTTGTGTTAATTTTCACACTAACTACAGGACTTATACTGATAGAATTAATTTATTACTATGAAAATAGTTTGATAGATTGAAATTGTGTATGATAAATTATTCAAACTAAAATTTCATTCTTAATTTAAATTATATTTTAAAATGGTTGTCTATATAGAAATACAACTTTGAAATCAAAATATTGCTCATTGCATATCGTTTCGTGTTATGATCACCTAACATCATCATGTGAAATATTGCCATATATATTAAGTATAGCTACTGGTCATACAATGTATTTGAAATGCACTGGTGTAATTAAAGAATCGTTTAAAACTGTTCTACCTGTAGTTATGAAGTTTAATATTTAATTATATGTTTGCCTTTGGTTCAGCTCTGTCCGTGACCCAATGCACCGGGTATTCCAATCGTTTGGCTGACCGAACGGCGTCAGTTTAGAATGTACAAACAACAGGTGACCAGCCGGTTAACGCAGTGTAAAATATTTAAAACCACGTTGCGGTAAATTTAAGTTCAATTCGATGGATATGTAGTACACATTTTTTTAAAATTATGTTTATGCAAAAATTTGTAATTATACAGAGTGTTCCCGAACTCTCCTTTGGGATAATGTTCCTTGGGTAAAATGAGGTGAAACACTTAATACAACCAGCGGTCTTTCTCGTTTTGTTATCCGTCTGTCTCTTCGTATGCGTTTAAAACAAAATGGGTGCATTGTACCTATTGTTAATTTCAGCTAGTATGTTAAGTTTCATAATTGAATTTCAATAACTCATTAACTCATTTAAAAATTGTGGACATTTAAACCTTTAAATTGAAATAACTCCAAAACTAACCACTTTACAAAACATTTAAAGGATGACTTTTTTTTACTAAATTTTATGACAAATCCATAGTTGTTTTAAAAAAAAAATCGGTGTAAGGTAAACACATGATATTCGATTGATAGACTTTAAGAAACTAGTGTTATAATTACGAGATTCAAAAACCTGTGTAACAACTGTTTTAAACAATCCTAACCTCTTGTGTAAACCCTTTGATCTACCTATACAATTTAACAATTCCTACAAGTTCAAATTACATTACATTTAGAGGATGTCCTTGTATTACATTGAATGTTAGGACTGGGTAAGTAAATTGATGACCCCATCACCTTTTGTTCTTTATTTTTTACGTACGATCATTTCTTGAACTTTGTTAGATAGTTTTAAATCACCCTGTATATATTCATTCATATCAAGGCCACTACGTACAAACCTCCTACTGTTAAAACGACTTTATTATTTCGCGTTTGTTGAAATTTCACTGAATTTAAATTTATTTCAGGTCCGGGAAAACCGCGTATTGGCGGAGAAATCTTTACGACTTGTTTCTCTGTCATGATTAATTAAAGGTCTAACGTTTCATCGCCTTGATTTATACCTCAAACGATATACCTACGTTACAATACAATTTATACTTCTGAGCTTTTATGAATTAAGGACAAAATAATTAATGAGGACATGTGTTTCTTTAATTATTTATTACCGCGGTCTGTCTCGCACAAGGCGAAACAAGGTAGTAGTCAATCTCCTGCGACATTTTCCTGCTGTGATTTATAAATGCTTAACTGTAACTTACCGAATTTTAATGAATTCTTTAGTTTAATTCCCTCCTCTCTTTGTAAACTGACAGCAAAGTAAGAAAACTGTTTTTTAAGTTTTGAACAATGAAAGATTTTTTTTCTACACCTTGGTAAAATAGAACTACCTTTTTGTACAATTCAATTTTGCAAGGACTATCAGAAGGTTTATGTCAATATTTAAAAATGAATAAATATATTTTTTCTTCTATTTTTAACCTTTTGGTAATAGAGTTAATTATTCAATCAACATACCTTTTTCTACCCTTCCTGTGAAGTAGTTCTATTGCATCAAAACCTACATGAAGATGCCTCATATTGAGGTAAAACAGCTGTAGCGGTCACACGATAGAACTGCTTTTGACGAAGGATAAAAAAAAGGTATGGTTATTAATATATTTTTTGATGAAAGAAAATTCTTCAAGACCCACAAAGAACTTGTTTTATGGTGGTCTTGGGGAATTTTCTTTCATTGGATATCCACCACAGAGCTCTAGTGATTCATATGACTATATTTTTGTTATAGGCGTCGATAATATAAATTACATTTTTCTTCAGCCTTTTCTAAAATATACAACCGTTTAAGAGAGATATAAAACTTTTAGAAGAACATTACGAAAATAAGAATTGGGCTCAATTAATCGTCAAATCTTTTTATATACAACCGTATTTCTTCAGTCCAGAAAGAAGAACCCCTGTGTCTCTAAGCCAACATTTTCAAATGTAAATCTATTTAATTATTTGTTTTATTTTTGTTTATACTATACAACTGTATCGGAGGATCTCAAACGTTTTAAAAATAATACAATTATCTGCCCTGAAACTAAAATTAAATTTCTTATCGAGAAATTAGAATGAGTAAAATAGAACTATGATTATTATATTAATTCAGCCACTATAGTTGTGTAATAATTTTATGATCAAACCCAAACTCGAACTCTAAAGAGAAAAAAAGTTTACAAAAATTGCACCTATTAATTCAATCTATCTAATGACAAGGTGGATTTATTCTTAAATTTTCTTAAATATTTTAGCTTAGTTTAGTTTATAGGACCGAAAAATCTATACCCTCAACTTCTTTTAAGAACCACTATTTCATATATTGTGAACGATTGAATATATATATTAAACCAAGAACTTTTGGTTTTCTGTGCGATTGAAATTTGCCAACAGTCGCTTCCAACAATACAAATCGCTTTTTTTAGTGATTCACCTTCCGCTATACCACAGTTCTGAGAGAACTGACAAACTATTTTAGTCTTTAGAGGGACAATTGAACCACATTTAAACACCGCAAAGCCGATTTAAAAAAAAATAATAATAATAATTTAGCCCCAAATTTTGAGTCATAAGAAAAAACCTTATATGAACAAAATATGCCCTATTAATTTGCATTTTTCATAAATATTAATGAGACATAAAAATTAATGACTTAAATAACAAACAAATTATGACTACGTAACAAATTTCGATAAAATAGGTCCGCTTGTTTCGGCTGAAAAAGACAACACGCGACAGAATAAAAGAAAGTTTTTTGGAATTTCAACGCTAATTTTTTAACGTACAAAAAATCTAATACCTTTTATTTGTCATAAAATGATGTCCTTAATATTAGGTTTAGCAAGAATTATCACAAATAGGTTAGACTAGATTGGGTTTGGTTTGATTATGTTAGGTTACGTTAGGTTGTTATATATATTAAGTGTGTATACACGGATAAGCAATAAAGTGAGACAATATGCAGATAAAGTGCATAACCAATGTCGTAACAACTTTGTCATTTGTTTACTTCCTTATTTACTGTATTTCCTTATTCTAAATCCATTCTTTACCCAACAATGCTGATAGAAGTCAAAAACAGTACAAGCATCTAATGTCTTGTAAACTATGGAATCAGCAACATTCATTTCTTTAGAATTATTGGTTAAAAAAACTTATCTCTATGACTAATATTCAATTGAGAACATAGTTTTAACAAATGAAAAGGATTTGATTTTTAAAAAGTGGGGTTGAAATTACGAAAAAGATCCCCAAATTTGACTGAAATCGGTTCACGCTTTATGGCTGTAGAGGACAACACTATAATAACCACTTTTATGGACTCGCGCGACAAACTTAAATATCCACAAAGAAACTCATTATTTACTATTTACGAGTGAGTAATTAAATACACGAGATTATTTTAGTTTTCCACTTTATAATATTTATTTCCATATTGACGGTGAATAGAGAAGTTTGGAATAAGAAAAAAAATAACGTTTACGAATTTTTTATCAGATTCACTAACAACTACTTTTAACCTTGTAACCGTTACATTTGAAGCAAGTTGATACATTATGATGCACCTTGTATTGCCCTATTAACAATAGCAAACCATATTGTTGAACAATAGGTAATTCGGGTGTTGTCTAAGTCTATGTTAAGTCAACCCATTCCAATGGTAAGTGTTTAAGGTCAATGGCTGCAATATGTTTTGTGAAATTATGCATCGAGTTTGTAATCTTTACACGTAAAATAATGTATTACAAAGTAATGGTGCGTAAACATTACACTATCTTTCTCTAAAATTTAAATAGAAGATTATACTTCCAAGGAAATAAAAGTATTTCTTTGTGATTTCTTAAAATTTGCTGGTTCAGTAGCCAAAATCAGGATTAAAATTATCAATAGTTCTTGGAGTATGTAAAAGTTTTCATAAAAAGTTGTACCTACCAGATTGTAAAAGAAAATTATGGTTGAAATTTGAAGAAAGAAATGGGGGCGTAATAATGGTTTGGATCTTAAATTTTACATTTCCACAAATTTAATATAACTCCTTTTTTAATGCATATTGTTTTTTTTTTTTTTTAAATACAGTGTCTAATAACTTTTGACTCATAATTCTTGGACTACCATTTTAAAGGAGATGGGATGTAGGCCTATACGTTTTTATCTGATGTCTAGGAACTACGTTTAAGGAAATTATAATGAAAATCTATATGATATATTTCAGAAATATGAAGATTTTTGTTTTGTGTGTTATACTAGAAATAATCAAATATTTAGTTATTAGTACACAAAATATATAGCATAGTATTTAGCTGTATTCCACAACACAGATGAAAAAATATCATCCCACACTACTTTATAGTTTTATAGAACATGATGGATAATCTTCGCTTCAAGTATTAGGTTATTGTTGGCAGATATGTGATAACATGTGCAACGTACATTGCTCAAGTTCGTCTTTTGCAAACGTGCCCTTTCAACTCTGACCCAACTAATTTCATTGTGTAGCAAGTGAAATATTTATGCAGTTATTCAATTTATACACATTGTAACTACACTACTGTATTTTACGACGGTATAATGTGTTAATGTTGTGGCAGCTCTGGAGAAAAGTGTGTTTAAATCAAAACTAAGGTTGTTACACGATACACTTTGCTGTAAGTGTGTAATTAATCTTTGTATCTGATATGGGATAGATAACTTTGTTTTGATTAAGTGCAAACGTTGAAAAACATTGCATTTACTTTCTTAGATACAAATCTACATAACAAAACAAGGCGAAGAAAGTCATCATGAAACTTACCCAAACCCACCATACAGTGTATATAAGTAGATCCATTAAACGTAGTTCAAAAAAGTTAGTTTCTTGTGTCTTGTAGAAATGTAAGTTTAGTTAGGTTAGGTTTAAAACAGTTGTTACACAGGCTTTCCGAACATTGTAATTGTGTATATAACTACGTTCTTGACGTAGGCTATAACCTAACTGGCCTCGTAGTCTCCACTCGCTTCGCTCGCAGCAGTGCTTCGACAATTATGTTACTCAAAGTTTTACGAATGTAAAGGAGTTTCCACTCGCTCCGCTCGTGACAGTGTCTCGTCCCCGCTGGTTCTCGTAACTATAAAAATATCACATTGTCTTTGCAGATCAGGTTTCGAGCTTACATTTTTGACAATAGTTGTGCTATTGTCATCGTAGAGAGTTGGTACCATTACATGCAGAACTGAAAGCTGAAAACATTTATTTTATCTCAATTAGTGTGTTATAACTTGAAGAATACAAGAGATATCACTAAAATATTTAAAATGGCCACCATTTTAAATTCGATTTTTAAAAATTTCAGTAGCATTCTACAGTTCCAAATTTTTAAGAATTACTTTATTTTTGGCTTTGTTAAAATATATATATATATATATATATATTGTAGGTCTAGCTCATGTACTTCTTGAGATAGCCTATTTGACATTAGGTTAACATGAGTTAATTGCGGTCAAACTGTCTTAAACAAAACAAGGTTATTATTTAACAATCCTGTTATTTGAGATTATATCTACTTCCTTACAGGAACTATTTGTGATATCATATTCAAATTTTTACTTCACATTCAACCAAATGTTTCAGAACTTGTAACACAATGTTTTAAAAATTAATTAATTTTAATATTGAAAAAAAAAAAAAAAATATATATATATATATATAAAACATTGTTAAAAAATTGCAATAATTGTCCCTCCCCCACCATAAATTAAGCAAATGTTTTTAAATCGCTCAATAATTAAGAAGGATGTAGAAAAATGTCAACTCTAACTTTTATAGAACATGAGAAAAAACATCATGAAAATACCCCACGTTAAAATTGGGAGACTCCTTTCTTCGTATTAGATTTTTAATGACGGCAGTTAAAAGGTTCCTTTTCATATTTTTACCAGTTTTACCTGTTAAAAAATTTTCTTCTACTTATATAATTTGGGTTATTAATTTAATGAAAATTTGTAAAAAAAAATAATAAATTATTTTATAACTGCTTAATTAACGATTAATGTTAGTTCACCGAAAACACCCGTATTGGGTTTTTGGCGAACTAGGGGAAAATACGATTTTATTATAAGCGTTGAAAGATAAAATTTCATCAAGATCATAAGGTCCGGTTATGAATAATTTGATGTTTTATAATAGCTCAATTGTCAATTATTATTATTTTAACGATATTTGAAAATTTGAAAATTTATTTATTTGACCCTCTTTTATACATAATTTTAACAAGAAAAAAATGATAATATTATACTCTTAATAATAAAATAGACAACTATTCACATTACAAAATGTAATACATATAAAATAAAATTCATAATAACATAATAAACATTAATAATAATAGTAACAAAAAATACTTCCTGCTGTATTACAAGAAAATAGCAAAGGGTCACTTCATCCCGAGGTTAAAACCTGTTTGGGATGAAATACTCTATACATTTCCAACAATACAGCTCAATGGGAGAGAAAACAATGTGACCGACAAGTCCAACTTACATATTATACACACACAAATTACATTTAGAAAACTAGGATATATCTCAAATTGACTTTTTTTGGGAACTGGGGAACAATACAGTTTTGTTTGAGGCATTGAAGAATAAATTTTAATAAAATTTCACCAAAATCTCATAATCCTGTTTTGAGAATTAGTGGTATTTTATAACTTCTCAATTAATTGTCGTTTATTGTTATTTCACCGTAATTTCTGAATCGGCATTTTTAGAGACTGGGAGACAATACTATTTTATTTGAGCCCTTGAAGGCTAAAGTTTAACAAAATTTCATCAACATCGTAAAATCTCGTTTCAAGAAGTTTGTTATTTTATAACAGATTAATTAATGATAATTGTTATTTCACCGATAACTCTAATATCGATTCTTTGGGGAACTGGGGAATAACACGATTTTATTTAAGGCCTTGAAGACTAAATTTAATAAAATTATATCAAAACCGTAAGATCTACTTTGAAAAGTTTGGTATTTTGTATTTTGATTTTAGTACAGCTGCCCTGTTTTTAGGTATCTTTAAAAAATGTCCATAGATATGTCCAAAGCCTACATTTTATTACTCACGCATATATTTTTGAAAAATTAGACATAATTTATTTTGAACTGTTGGGTAACATTTTATCAAATATGTGTGTGTGTGAATATAGAATAGAAAAAAATTATTTCGTAGTGTTTTCGCTCCTTGTAAAATATTGAAATACATAATATTTTAAACTATGATTATACACTGACAATCAGTTGGAATCGTATGCGCATGCGCGAAGTATTAACTGATATAAATCTAATTCGTACACATCACCACATAGGACCTCTCATCTAAAGAATAGATCAGCGCTAATGGCTTGGAAAAATAATACGCTAAAGGTTAACAACACATTTTTAATCGGGGTCTCTTCTTCACAGGTGAAATAATCCATTTAAAAAAATGCCACAACATATAGGAAACAAGCTATGTAAATGAGTGCATTCCCAGGTTGTGGTCAGTCCGAACCCGGGTTCTCGGGTTTCCACCACTTGTCTTAGTGCCGTTACGTAGGGTCGATTATGATGTGCGACTTTTAATTACATCGAGATATCGAATATCGAGAAACTCTGGCAGATAGCCATTGCAATTCTATGTAATTCAACTGTGACTAAGCAGCAATAGATGTTATAGGATTTATACTGTCTTGTTAATGAACATCTGTTTTGTATTAACATAACTCTGACTTTAATCACTTGTTTCTTAATAAGATAATTGTATATTAGAACGATTTTACTCTGACTTTATCTTCACGCAATCAAGTGTTGAAAGTTGAATTAATTTTGAAAGATTGTCAGGTTTCTAAACTACGAATTTCAGTTCTTTTGATTAGGGAACTTAATATATACTAAATTTTTATTCAATGATAAAGTTTAATCGGGCGTTTGCTATCATATGTATATATAAAGTAACACACGACTTTTCGGGAGTATCGATCAACTCCCTTTATCAAGTGATAAATTAAGTAAAAGATAAAGGTGAAAAACCTCTCGGTCGTCACGCCAAGTAAAAAAATAGAAATAAAAGAACCACATAAAGATCATTTAGCCTCCTCTAATAGCGTCAAAGTTAGAAAGTAAAGACGCGAGTAAAGCAAATGAAGACCGGCAATCTATTTAGTGTATACTATAATATAGTGCAAATATATATACTACTGGTAATGTGTTAATCAGGCATTGTATACAATGTCTATGGATTATATAAATTACCGAAAGTTGGTAGGGAAAACTTGAAACCAAGCATATTTCATACATTGTCTAGGAATTCTATAGAATGCCCGCTGCATGTCAGTTAAAGTTTGAAATAATGGTTTTTTCTTTGATTTCAGTTTAGGTTAGTTTGGGTTCATTTACGTCAGTAGATATTTAGTACACACGCACATTCTATTTTCTCGATTTCATATTTTTTATACTGTAAATAAAAAGTTTCTAAAGAAATCTTTTCATTTAATAGCTTACCTGAAGAAGCTTAACTATTTTACAAAAATTCCTAGGCATTATACACAATGCCTAGCTATGTTAAATAAAATTTCTTTATTTCATACTTTTCTAAAAATGATTAGGCAATGTATAGAATGCCTAGGTATTCTATACAATTCCAGTAACATCTAAGGCCCGTTCTAACCAAAGGAATGTAATGAAATAAGTGATATATACAATACGGGGTTAAAAAAACAGTGTAATAACTGTTTCAAACAAAGTTTATTACTGAGTAAGACCTCTTTATCTACCAAAACAATTTAACGTTTCCTACAAGGCTTATGAAACGACTTCTTAGTAATTACATTTGGAGGATCCGCTTACAGTACCCTGTATAATAGAGTTAGAGTTGGGTGAGTACTATGATGGTCCTATCAATTTGTTTTCCTTTTTTTTTAAAGTTGAAAACCTCTCTGTCGCAATATAAAAATATGCAAAACAATAAAATAAACAAGATAATAACCTAATAGCGCCTGGATAGGAAGAGAACAAGGGACCTGATAGGAAAAATGAAAGATAGAAATCCAAGACTACATGGATTAAGGTGTAAATCAAAGCAATGCTACTCGGGATTGTTATGCCGGTACTCTCTATAGCGAGTCACTGAGGGCTCTAAATAGTCGAAAAACAAATAACAAATCTGATCAGTAAAATAATAAATTTAAAAACCTCACAAGGCGTTGCAATCACCATGTTGACACTAAAGTCTATGCTGGTCAACTAACTAAATAGAGGTTGTATGCGAACGTTATGAACATCTAACGGTTTATCAAGCTGGATACCTCTTCATCCCTTGACAATGGGAGTTGATTTATACCCTCGAAACGTCGTGTATTAGTTTTACATATACAATTGATGATGAAAAATGTTGATGAAACTGCATCAGTAATGGGAATTATCAGTTATTTAAAACTTTAAAACCAGAATATTGTGATTTAACATCTGGACGATTTTTTCCACCCAAACTTGGTAGTCAAATTAATGAAACATGTTTTTTACAATACAAATTATAAACAAACAAAATTGTTAAAATTATTTATGAACTTTTATTGTTTTTTTAGTAGGATTTATAAATAATCGATTCTAGGTAACAAGGATATATTGAAAAATATGCACTGTCATTTTGATATTTTTTAAATCTGTAAGCATTCACTTATCTTGCTTAGGTATCCACTACTGAATCGTTAAAGGCTACCAGATTCGAGTACAATTAATGGTGTGATTTCCTTGTTATGCTTAAACCCCATCCCATTTTCATTAACTTAACTGTATTCATATTTATTTTTCGCTGTAAATAAACGTTAGAAATCTCCAATCACAAAATTACAGAAACACAATTTTCCACAAAAAAAACTATTTATTTTTCAATACAAATATAAGAAGAAATGCACACAAAATCTTTCTGACATGAACCTATACTAGTTTCCTATATTCAATAGTTAATAACAATGAGGAGACTTACATCCTATGTCTCAACATAGTCTCCTGCCCCTGCGCTACAATTAATTAATCAACGGAAAGATATTTTTTGGATTCATATTCACTCAAATTTAAACAACAGCATAAAACTTTTCTCGCGTGTTTAATTTCTACTCTCTTAAAAATTCTTGAATACGGCACAAATGATATTCCGATGGCGCTAAGTCTGGGCTGCAGTGGGTGAGGTAGCACATCCCACTTTCGTATCATTTCAATAGTCAAAGCAGCGAAATGTGGGCGAGCATTGTCCTGCAAGAACCCAACAGAAGATTGAGCGATTCTACTTTTGGAACGAAATGTTGACTTTATTTCATCTTTTAAATACTGAAATTCCAAAAACAATTCAACGAAAAATTAAATTATGAATTGTTTTTCTTTTTTGGTTTCAACTTAAGGTTATGAGGATTTAACCACCATCTCGAATTCATTATCCTCAACACCAATGTTTAACACATAAACATTCATAATGATAATAATCTCAAATTTTTTTGTAATAAGTCATTTTAAATATAAGATCAAAACAAACTGTTGTATATTTTTATTTAAAAAATATGTTTATTTAAAAATTAGTTGAGGTTAAAATTTGGATAGTTATTTGTACTTTACTTGTTGAATATAATAAAAATGTAAAAAACACTCTCGTAATATAGTTTAAATGATATTAATTTCAATAATTAAAGATGGCAAATAAATTGGAAATATGTCGAATTAAAATTTCATGTACCTGGAATTTGTGTCATTTGGGAGAGTTCATGCTAGTGCTGTGACATTTCTGTTCACTTCTGTCGAACCCTAAAAACTCTAGTTTAGGTTAGGTGTTCAAGTTTTGATTTTAGACGTACAAAGTTTTAATTCTAAACCATGATCTACTAGGAAAACTAGATATTAGAAGATTTTTTCCTTACGAAAAACTCATTAGTCATGATCGCTTTATAAAAAAGGAAAGAAAGAACATACAACAAAACCCCTTAGTTTTTAAATTTTCTAATAGCGGGATCTTTTTTGGAATTTCAACCCCACGATTGTTCTTTATTTTTTAATCCACCCCCTCTCATTTTTCATAAAATGATGTTCTTAATCATCATTAAGTTTTAAGTTCTTAAGTTTTAGCAAGAATCATTATAAATAGGTTTAGGTTAGGTATACCGTGCTTACCTGCGGTTAAGCTGTCAATATGCAGATAAAGTACGATAACATAAGACAATATGTAGATAACGTCATAACCAAGGTAATAACACCTTTATTAGGTGTTTACTTACTTATTTATTTATTTCCTTAATAAATCCATTCTATACCTACCACTATATCCTGGGGTATTCAAACTTTCTGAACACACGGTAAATAAAGCAATTGAACAACCCCATCGACCATATCAGTATAAGAATAAGAACGTTAAGGATTTCATTAGTCAAACTGAATTAGGAATTTTATTGCTATACTTTAAATAAGGCTGAAGTTTTCCGGTAAATTATCACAGAGAGTGACTAGAAGTTCTAGCAAATCTTGAGAAAGGGGACAATAGGTTGATTATGAATAAATAAACCGTTAGGTAACTACCCCTTTGACATACACCCCATTTGTTCAGTGAATCATTGGTCCTCGGTTCAACTAATTGGTTTTCAAATTATTTCCTTAATACATTTCTGTTGATATGGGTTTACCTGATTAATTGTATTCTCTTAAAATTGTTTTATCCCCTTAGAGCTAACTTTAGAGTCCATTCTTAGATTACTAGTTTTAGTATTTAACATTAGATTACAAGTTTTAGTATTTAACATAGACTTTTAGGTTATGTTGGGACTTTTTATGTTTTGTATGTACTAAGAGTTTCACTTGACAAGTAGACTTGATCTACATTTTTGAATGGTCACATGTTCATTTCTATCTTTGGATATACATCAATCTTAACTCTGGTACACCTACGTGTTTTAGTTAGTATTCTTAAAATTGTGTTTTGAATTGTTGGTGTGGAGATGTGAGTGATCCTCACTGACGAGTGCAACGAAGGAGTGCTTTATGCATTGTAGTGGTCGTCTTAAATACAAGAAGTCTTGACTTATTAAGAAATGGATAGAGTTGCGAGTGTCCTAAGTGTTTGTTTTACGATAGTTTTCTATTCCAGATACCTTCTAGGTTTTTGACTTGTAATTCCCAGTGAATATCTTCGTGAAATTGGATGATTTTTTGTTGTGTATACATCATCTAGTGAGCAGAAGTACCTAGCATTTTGACAGATTATCTTTTACTCTCGTGTTTTAAGATATGGATTTGCTACGTTGAGTTCATTTTGTATCACACGTCATTGCCATGACTGTATGGATGTAGTCTCTAACTGACAATATTTATTTTGTCAAACGTTGGTTGTTTGATACAGTCATTGAACATCACTGGTCTAATTACCGAACGTTGCGGGACACCCGCACAAACGGTTCACAATTAATTGTAGTTCAAACGGACAAATTCACAAACATTTCTTTGGAACTTTAGGAGGGTTGAAAGCTCTCGATAAGATAGAGCTGTAAGGTATTTTCTGATTTTTCGGAAGATTTGACTTTATTGCTTATATAAACTGTTGAAGTAAGTTTATAGTTTATATAAATAATTAGACGTTCTTTAAATGTGGGGAAACAGTTTTATTAGTTTTACGTTCATGATGGTTTCAAAAATATTTATTTATTTTTGCCCTCCTGAGGGGAAGGTTCTGTCATTTGCTGATGTGCGCTTTGTATTCGAGATTATCCTTTTACTTATTTATATATACGTAGTATAGAAATAGTTAGGTTAGGTTTGATTAACTTATGTTATGTTAGGTTAGGTTGTATTGTGTTGAGAGAAAAAGGTATGTAGAGTTTTCTCCGTATATCCGTGGTTTTGGAATAATATCCGTTTGTTGTCTTTTAACCCGTACAGTCCAAACGCGTCGACCGATATTGAGAAATTAGGTTTATTGTATATTTTCACAATAGCCAAATTTTTGAAATTATCTGATTTTAAAACAAATCACAAAATTACGATTTTATCAAAATCTGTTTTAACGATTTCAAGTGTAACCTGTAAAGACTACAAAAAGCATTAGTTACCAACTCTCTGTAAATGGCGGTTCGTGACTTATTTTTAAGAAAACCAAAAAAATAACCATCAGTTTTTAGATTCTAAAAATCAACGCTAGTTCCAGTTTTAGTGAAATGAGAAGATTAACTAACAAAAAACCGGGTGCAAATGGCAAAAATATTACGGTTTAAGATTAATTATAGAAAAACTTCGTTATTAAAAACTTCATTTTAGTCAAATCGCATTTACGGCCTTATGACACAATCGAAACAAATTTGAGTTCTATTTAAATATTTTTCTTTTTCCAAAATCGGGGTTCTTGGGTTGTTTTCATTTTTGACTGAACAACCACCGAACTTTGTTTTAGATGTTTATTTTACGTTTTCATTAAAACTGTTTCGATACTAGTACCATCACCAGATGAGATTAAAACACACTAAACACTAATACGCGCTATTTGCCCCCTTATATAAAAAGTGGTGTGTATCAAATCCTATGCGATGATTGCGATAAACAATACATTGGTCAAACTGGGAGCAATTTTAAAATTCGATTTAAGGAGAATTAACCACATAACAAGACTCAGTTCCACTTATACAGAAAACCTGAGAAATGAAAACCACAAATATACTGACAAGGAAAAATCATGAAATCATCCATTCACTGAATCAAGTTTAAACCATGGATATATTGGAAAAGTACCACATTAACACTTCAAAACAAAACTGGATAGTTAATTATATTATACTCCTAACTTTGCATCGGTAGATAATAAAACCTAATCAATATTCAACCAATATGATAGAAACTAGTTCAGTATGTTGAAACTAGTATAGTACAGAATGAAATGATTTGTGCAATCACAGAATCTGTCCTAAAACTCCAATTTTATTAATTATTATTAATGATTTTAATACATGTGAAATAATTCTAATTAATTAATATTATCTCTAATACGCTTAAATATCAACATTCAACGTTAATACAAGTATCAAAACAGCTGTAATGACAAAATGAAATAACCATCTAAAAAAAAACTGCAAGTACGGAGTAGCATATACTTTTTAAATTTTAATAAATTGGATGATGAATTCTTCATGAGAAAACTTTCATTATATATGGCTGTTTCTAACGCATCATGGGAAATCATTTAGACGTCTGAGGATGATTTTTTGAACTGCAAGAGTTTCTTTCAACCTGTTATCACTGAGAACGGCTCCGGCAGTTTATGTTAAAAAGAAACTATAAAACTACTAAAGGTAGGTTGGAGAAAAACCTTAAAGAGAACGGTGACAAATTGATCAGGTTTTCTATTGTTTTTATTCAATGTTAAATTTCCTTATACGTTATAAGTAAGGAAACAAACGTTGTACACCCAATGATAGTAAATTTTCTTTTATTCATCGCATCGACTTAAAGGCTGTGATTAAGACGTCGAGACTACAAAAGTAAAAGGCGGTGATTGCAGTAAAAGTCGATCATTCGGAACCCACTTGGTCTAATTGAAACGTCTAATAAAGCTAGGATTACGAGTGTTTGAATCAGCTGATTATCCGGCTGTCTACGAGAACAATATGCATTTAATACCTGATGGTAAACAAGTTAGCTGCCCACGAGAAGTTAGTTTGATTATTGTATTGTTATGTGTTTCATTGTCCTGCGTTGTGTGGTAGGTAAGGCGAGGAGGTGCTCATCTCTGTAACCTGTAGCAGACAGTCAGTCCTACGTATTGTTATGTAATGAAAGCTCCGAAAATAAGGCCAACACCAACGTTGGCTCTTTGTAAAAGTAGTGGAACTTTTCCGATTTATTTTAACGTTGACGATATTTTCTCTCAAATTTATTAGTTTCGGTTTGTTGTGATATAACAGAAATTTTGTGTTAGGCTGGATCTACACTAGCCACTATGTAATTACAAGTGTAATGTATTTTTACTTTTACAAAATATTCAAAGTGTAAAGTTATGTAATGGGTATGGATATCTATGTAAACTTTTTAAGGATATATCAGTGTTGAAGTCTCTAGAATCTAAACAAGTAGTTTTGGAATAATGTCTGTCCATTTTTAGTTGATTGGGTAGTGCTATACTGTTCACACTACTGACGCGAATTGGATATGTGGATTTGCCCATATCTAGCGAAATTTCAAGTGTAGAATCTAACGCTCCAAATATATTAGTCGCAATCTGTTCAAAAAACCGGATATTGATTCGTAGGTACAAAACCAAAAAATCGCCATGCTATTTTATAAAAGACGTAATTTCTCAAAATCAGGTCTACCGATTAACGTCAAATTTTAATGAAATTTGAAGATTTATACAAACCCGTGTGTATAATAATAAATAAATATATTTTACAAAAACATTGCACAAACTTTCT
Source organism: Aphrophora alni (assembly GCA_963513935.1). Taxonomy (NCBI): domain Eukaryota; kingdom Metazoa; phylum Arthropoda; class Insecta; order Hemiptera; family Aphrophoridae; genus Aphrophora; species Aphrophora alni. Next base: position 15,294,125 of record OY740771.1, read on the forward strand.
CATTCACTTATGCCCAAAACCGAAAATTAACCGTCACTAAAATGTATGTTTTGTAAAAAGAGAAAAAGAACAATATATGCCGACTTTGAATACATTTTATATATTTAAATATGACCTTAATCTTTCGCTTGTGCTATAAAAACATTCTCAGCGTAAATAGTGTTTGATAATTTATGAAATCTTAAACAGATCAGGGTTCATTTTCAATTTTTGTCAATTATTCCTGAACATTGGAGACAATTTTGAGGGTTCTTACCATTTCTCTAGAATCGGTATTTTAAATGGATAGCAATCAATAGTCTTAGTTTGTTCCTTAGAAGTTGCTTTAGCAAAATTTGATCAAAATTGTTACAGCTAATTTTGATAAAACAATAGTTTTGTATTTGTTCTAAAGTTAGCTACCCCTAAATTTTTAGTTTGAAAATGTCCCATTATAATCAAAATAAACCCGTATATAAAATTGGATTAAGAGAGACTGTCATAATTTCATAAACCACTTTTTTAATCGTGGAACACCAAAGTGGATATTTGTACATCGATTTTACAACCCATCACATACTTTCTCTGTACTATAAGGGAAAGTAATAGGCCTAGTGTTAAATAATTTTGTTCAATGAACTAACTGAAGGTTGAAATACTGGCAGTATATCTATCAAAAGTCATTTAAAAACATTTTCGTAAATATCTGAAAATGAGAAACATATATTAAAAATTCAATTGTTCCACGAACACTATCGTTGAAAGACGGTGTTAAACGATATGTCACATGACTATGTTACCATTTAAAAACATTTTCGTAAATATCTGAAAATAAGAAACATATATTAAAAATCCAATTGTTCCACAAACACTATCGTTGAAAGACGGTATAAAACGATATGTCACATGACTATGTTACCTTTTAAAAACATTTTCGTAAATATCTGAAAATAAGAAACATATATTAAAAATCCAATTGTTCCATGAACACTATCGTTGAAAGACGGTGTAAAACGATATGTCACATGACTATGTTACCTTTTAAAAATATTTTCGTAAATATCTGAAAATGAGAAACATATATTAAAAATCCAATTGCTCCAAGAACACTATCGTTGAAAGACGGTGTTAAACGATATGTCACATGACTATGTTACCATATAAAAACATTTTCGTAAATATCTGAAAATGAGAAACATATATTAAAAATCCAATTGTTCCACGAACGCTATCGTTGAAAGACGGTGTTAAACGATATGTCACATGACTATGTTACCATTTGAAAAAAATTGATTCAAATCCAAGATGGCGATAAAAAAATTTTAACCTGACAATTATAATTTTCTTAATTGATATGACTAAAATTTAAGGAATAAACTGTAGGTTACACACTTTCTAACTATCCTTTATATAGAATGTTGGCAAATAACTCCAATGATTAAGTTAAGTGTACATTACATGTTCTCCAGTGTACAATTCACCATTGCTGGACTTTGTTTGCATGACCTCGGAAGTATGTCAGGTTGATCCCACTACGTCCTCTCATTGTCTTTAAATTGATTGCTTTCTGATACTCCTATAACTCATGCCAAATTAAAGACAAACCACACAATCAACGTTTTGGATTTGAAGGTATAATTTAAAATGTATTTTAATTTCTTTTCAACACACCTAGAGTGCGTGGGTTATTTATAAAATATTCATGAAAAGCTGTTAAATGCCAAGCCTATAGCGACGAGTGTATGACTCATATTATAGTTTTAATAATTATAGTTCACAATTGTACGTATATTTATTTGTGTCTTACGGAAAAGATTTGTTACTTGTAAAAGTTCTAGCAACACATTATTATAAGTTTTTTTTTTTTTTATGTTGGAAAAACTTTCTTTAAACTAAGACTGACAGCAGGAAATATACAGATAAGTTTCTAAAAATATGAAATCTGTACATTTAATACTTTACCTGAAGAACTGTTAGCATTTTACACAATGCCTAGGCAAAGTGAGTAAATTTCAAACAAAGTTTCTTTATTACTTTACCAAAAATGCTTAGATAATGTATACGATGCCTAGGTAATCAATAGGATCATAATGATAGTCTAGAGTAACTGGATATGCTTGAAGAACTATTTATTATCTTTGACTTACCGCCAGCAATCATATAAAAAAAGGTTTGAAGCAACCTCCACCTTCGAGCTGATAAACAGATTGACTACCATACGCACATAACCAATGCATAGTATACTATGTAGTCCCGGTGCGGTGACATTAATGAAAAAGAAAATATTGTGTTTCTTGTGCGTGAATGTTATGTGTATACTTGTATTTTGTGTTGAATATTTTAACTAAGTGTTATCACCCGACGATGGTCGATAATGTCCGAAACACGTGTAGTGAATGAAATATATGACAATATAAACTAAAAAAGAATTAATCAAGGATTGCTGGCGGTAAGTCAAAGATAATAAATAACCAATGGGATGCCTGGATTTTATACAACGCCTGGAACATATACACTTCTAACAACCTTTATAACCAAACAAACTTAAAGAAATAAGTGATAGGCACAAATAATGATAAGAAAACGCATATAATAACTCTTTAAAACAAATTTATCCTACTGTTTAAGACCTCTTTATCTACCAATACAATTTAACATTTCCTATGAGGCTTACTGAAACCAACTTTTGGAATTTAAAGGATCCGCTTGTATTACTCTGTATTATCTGAGTTGGGTGAATACTATGATTGTCCTTTCAATTTGTTTTCCTTTCAGTTTAAAGGTGAAAAACCTTTCTGTTATCATCGCAAAATAAAAAAAGAAAGAAAAGAACATAAAATAAAAACCCTTAGCCTTCGACTACTCTAGGAAGAGATTAATAGTTGGTCAAGAGACCCGATAGGGTAGGTGATAAGGAGAGAGATAATCCAAGACTACGCGATGAACTATGTGGTACTGTTGAGATACCTCCGAGTTGCCAACCCCTTATTGACCATTGACCAGGTTGTGAAAACTTTAATAATCAAATTAAAAAAAAATTAAAAACTTACAAAAACAAACAGACTTTTTATCATCTGATTTCAACAATCTTTTAGTATCGAGTACTATACTTTTCAATCACTTTTTATGGATATCTATTATACTTCCAAAACCTTTTTTGTGGACTGTTTCATGTTCTCTAATTTGGTTATTTATATGTACCCTAATCAAGTTTTTAGTATTTAAGAATCAATCACTCGTTTAAAAAAATCGTCTCCATTAAAAAGTTTATGGGAGCCATCATGGTATTTACCCAGCTCTAGGATACAACATAATACAAGCGGTTCCTCTAATTGTAACGCCTAAACGTTGGTATCTTGATCCTTGTAGATGTAAATAGTATTGTTAGATCTACGGGTCTTATATAGTAGTGCGAGTTTGTTTAAAACAGTTATAACACTGATTTTTAGGAAGATCACTATTTTCTTAAGTTTGGTTCATAATCGGTCTATTTGATGTATCTCCACTCGCTTCGTTCATGTCAGTGTCTCAGCCCTGGCAGTCTTCGAAGCTGTACAGTAGTGAAAAAGACTCCACTCGCTACCCTCATACATGTGAATCGGTCTCAACGGATCTCGTATTATTTGTATTTGCATGATACGTCAGGATTCGAAATTACGTTTATGACATTAACTTCATTACTTCATGTTCTCATCAAAAATTTTATTACAACGACGACGGATGGACGGCTACTCGAAAATGAATTTTCCGTCTTACTATGTCTATGAAACGTCAATAGCAGTTAAAAACCGATGATCGAAATCGGCAATAATAAATTTACTCTATACCATGTATACAGTAAGTAATAAATAGCTGCAACGTACACAAGTACAAAATAAATAAATAAAATCAGAATGTTTTTCCTTTATCGACTACATTATACAGGGTGTTAAAAAAAAAAAAAAAAAGCTTCAGGAATTCAGTAGCTTTATTCTCACGTCAAAACCAATGAAAAAGTAAAATGTTTAATTTTCTATTTATCTGCAATTTATTTAAACAAAGCAAAATCATATCTTTTTATTGTTAAATGAAATAGCGTTTAAATTTTGAAGGTTACTCAGTTTTGTTAGGAAAGCATTTCAGAAAAAATAATCAACCTATTTCCTTTGCTAATTTCAAAATGGCAGGTACTTAAACTTTTAATGTCGTATATCAAAATCCGTTAATTTGATAGAGTATTTACCTTTTTTTAAAAGAAAAAGAAATTTTTTTTCCTTTCTCTTGCTTAAAGGATAACAGTTATTGACAAAAAACGGAAAACATTAATTATTGGCAATTTTCAGCTGACTCTATTTTTAAATAATAACAGCTGATTTGAGTGGGTTTTTATAGTACTAAGTAGCATGCAAAATTTTAACTCTATATCATTTGCTATTAAAAAGATATGTTTTTTTTTTTTAAAGTCAAAATGGTGGCTAGATAGAAAATTAAGTTAAGCATTTTAAGAAATAAATTTATATGATTTTTTTTATTGATTTTGATGTGAGGAATAAACTACTGCATTCTTTAAACGTTTTCTGTAAACACTCTGTATATTAAATTTTAAATATATTTTAATTTGTAAAGAAGGCACAAACACTACCAGAAGATTATTTTTAGACGAATATTATTCCCTGAAAACAACTTCCTCAAAATTGGTCGCACAAAATGCCCTTCTCCAGCTACAAACTACAAACCCATAATTTACCTCTCAAAGACGATTATGAACTATAGATAATAAATCGTGATTGATGCCGCAGAAAGGACAATGTCCTGCGCACATGCGTACAACGTCTCTTCTGACAAGAGCCGATCTGACATGCGCACAGAGAATGCACTCTTACCACCCATACACCATCGTCATGAAATCGGATATCCTTTGCAAATATTGTACTCACAAAGTATACAACTATAAGAAAGCAATTTAATATGCAGAATAAATCTCAACGAAATGTCATTGGGTATCAGTATCAAAGCCGATGATCGGAAATAAAAAAAATGGAGATGTCAAACTGTGACCTGATGCAATATCTTACCCTTAGCCGGCGTCCAGATCTTGTATTTACCTTATAGAGTATTTACGATTGTAGATCAATTTAGTTGTTGTACAATAAGATATTTTCCTTTACTTCTTGACAGAGAAGTCTTATGCAGTCGGACTGCTGCAAACGGTTCACAATAGACCACGCTCCAAGTATATCATTAGTGAACAGAATGTGGCTACCTTTTAATACGCAACTCGACGCACACCAATATTCACAGAACGTTAATTACTACCACAACTACAGTACACAATGACGAGTACCATCATGGTCTTAGACACCCTCATCATAAAATGTAATACAATCTGATTCGCAAATGTAAACCAGAAAGTTGGTTTCATGGGCTTTGTTGGAAACTTTAAACAATATTTGTAAACAGGTTTTCCTAACCTCGTAATTGTTTATCTCACTAGTCATCTAGGTCTTGATGGGCCTCATAAATTTGTATATTAAAGGGTGCCCACTCGCTTCGCTCGTTTTAATTTTTCGGCCTCAAAGCTGAAAATATGTGAAAGACCCTCCACACTTTTAAGGTTGTATCGGTGACTTGCCCTGTTGAATCTGCTGATATGAATATCAAATTTTATTTCAAGGTCATATAGAGGTTGATTGGCGCTATCATTGAATTTTTTTAAATTTTAATTTGTGTCTATTTTAGTTTGTTATAAGTTAAAAACCACACAAGATATGAAACAAAAAACTAATCAAAATTGCCAGCATTTTGATATTTTAAATTATATTTTCATTTCATATCTATATACTACGCCTATACAGAATTTCATATTCCTATCTTAATTTTTGTGGTCATTGTTTGTTTTGGTACTGATGTCAACGTCAACGGACAAACGGCCGTAGAAAATGATTTTTGCAGTTTTCAAAGACAATGTCACGACCCTATAGTCTAGTTTTCCCTTTTCTAATGGTTTCTCTTATATTTTCTTTTTAAATTTTGGTTACCTAGGTTATCCACTTTCATTGATCCAATCCGAGATCTTATAAGTGAATCGCCCATCTGCACATGCATCATTGCAATTAGTGACAATGTCGTCGCTAGGAAATAGGTATGGTTCACCTTTTTTATTAATTATTTGTTGGTATAATCGTTTCGTGGTTAAAATTATGTTATTACTGTATTGATTTTAACGTTTATACAATTTTTAACTAAGCAAGTAATTATTTCAAGTGAAAAATATACAACCTAGACTGGAAATTGTCCCCAAGATCTTTGTTTGCCTTTACGTACCAAAGCTATACCAACTAAGCTATCCTTGATCACTTCCCTTTGAACCAAACACCTGGGTTCAATTCAGACTTAATACATTAAATAATTATTTAAATGTATGTGTTTTTTGAGACTAAACAATCGCGAATAATAACCTCATATGCGCGCCTGACCTTGAGTGTAAGTCACACCTGTTGATCTTGAATTACACTTGCTGTTTTTAATTCTAAAAAATAAATGATAAATATAATGTAACGAGCATCAAGAGTTAAACCAGACGAGATAACTACATAATTATAATTGAGCATAAATAAAAATCAGTATATGCAGTAGAAATATAATTAGCTAATATTATCGTCACAGCTGTCTTCGTTCTTTATTCACTATGCAAACAGCCTTTAATGCCCATTTACGGAATACCCAATCAGGTCTTATTGCGTAGGTTGTCAAACATTATACACTCGACAAATAATTAATTAATGTTTGATAATTCATTTCTCAGACAGGAAACAATAGGGTATCGGTATTGTGTATTGTTTCTCTCGAAGACCATTGTTAGACTACTTAGCTAAAGTATCGCTAATTTATGTAACACATATCGTCATTGATAATAAAAAAGCAAACAATAAATATTAATAACAATTTAACAACCTACGAGGTTTTGTCATTTACATATATCACTGGTCAGTCGTATCCTTCAACACGTGCTTGTTGGAGTAATTGGTATATTATGTATATCTAATTATATTAATGGTGTCAGATAATTATCTTCTTTGAGAAATAGCTGTTGGAACAATGAAGGTGTACTGATCTGGACTTGCGGAAGATATCTCATCCCAGGAACTGTTCCCGGTATGTAGGTAAAACCAAATACCCTTATAATTTTACCTGCTTGTTAATCTGTAAGACTCAACCAGTATACACAGACAAGGTGACAAATCCTAATTTTAATGTTTGAATTGATATTCTTTGTATTGTCCCACATACAATATTTTTTAGCAGTAACCAAAAAAATGACCTGGCACTTAAAGGGTATTATTATCGACTTGAATTTATTTGTATAAAATATTATGTGCGTAGTATCAAATAAAACTAGGCGTTATTCTGATTACAAATATTTATGTTTATTTGACGGGGAAAAAATTATACGTCAGGACAATTTTAAAGTATCAAATATCCTCCCAACTTAAACACAGCGTGACGTACAAATTTGTAAAAAAAAAAAAATATCTGGATTTGAAATTAAATTACAGTGCGAAATTATATATTATAGTTTTTTGTATGACAAATACAACTTAATTTAACTACACAATGAGAAATGCTTTATAAAAGCAGATTTTGTGAGATGTGGGACAAACAATTAAATATCCATTAAAATATTGATTGCCTTTTCAATAATTTCTCTTTATTAGGGTTTATAGGTAAAAACAAGGAACCTTATAATTTCACTTTTGTTTCTGTACAATTTAAACTACCACTTAAATGGTTTCACCGTCATAAGAATAATTATCTCTATTTTGTTAGGATACGGTTGATTCTTTTATTATCTGGTACTCTGTCATCTATACGATTGTTTTGAGATTTTTGTAATTTGATATTTACTTCTTTTTATTTTGTTGTCTTGGACAACCACGTTATCTAGTATGTTCAATCGTATCGTTAAAAAACTGGGGGATGTTTTAGTGGATTTTTGGTTTTAACAGTCGACTTTTAAAGAATTATTTTGTGGAGAAATATGTAGCTAAGAAATATGTGATAACGTTGAATGTAAGTCTACGAAGACGATCCTTAACATACGATGTGATATTTCAATATGATGTGGTATCCTCAGAGGCTAGTCCGTGTGGGTGTTGTTATCCCGCGTTATCCTTGCTGGTTCTAACATTTCTTCATTTATCCTGTGTTAGATTCTTCTCTTTCGTCGTTCCAATCAGATTTCTCTTTACTCACTCTTCTCCTCTTCTAGCACCGATGTAATTAGAGTATTCAAGGACAATGTTATATATTTTATAGTCTTTTCTTCCTTTTTAAAACTTCCATGATCGCGAGGTTTCTCGTCTTTATGCAACAAGAAAACAAATCAATATGTCGATTGGCTAATTTTAGTTGTAGGGGTTTTAGTTCAGAATTCGGTAGGCTGGGATGAGTGGATGCATGCAATACACCATGCTGTCCTTGAAGTAACCACTAGTGAGCCGTTCGATAGCAGTACTAGAAATTTTAATTTCTAAGCTTCAAATCATATCATGGACATCTGGCTTTTTTAGTAACATTTAAAATTAATGCTGATAGTCAAAATATACTAAATTTAGAAGTGCAAATTATGGACGATTGATAAAAACACTGATTTCACTAAGAAATTCACAATTTTGTAAATATTTTATTTAATTATCTGCGAGAACATTAAACATATTAAAGACTAATTTTGTATATTATATTATTACAAAGATACAAAATGTTTTTTACTGTATATAACTTGAAATTTGGCTGTGTTGCTAAGGATATCTTAGAATATAATAATGTAAGGTGTATGGGTGTAAGGTTTTTACAAGTTGAATACATTATTCCCTGACTATTTATGTGAACACAATGGCAACAAATAATAAAACATTTCACCAATCCAACCTGGGAGAATTAAGGGAAGAACATACATGGAAGTGGAGAAGGATGTGAGTAACAACTTCAGCGTTTACTCCTGAATCTCAGGAGATTCCAGAGACAAAAACTGAGCCAGAACATCTTGGTATTGTGAATGTTAAAGTTGTGGTCGAACATGTAAACATAAGCAAATCTGCTGGCTACATAATCTTTGAATGTGAGGCTCTTACATGTAACATTATTAATACTATCGATAGATAAAATCTGCTAGATAAAAACCTGTGGGCCTAGTTGTGTAATAAGTGTTAACAATGTCGCTGTAAAGAGATAACACATCTCCTTTCTTCCTAATCTAAGTCGTCAATTTAAAACTGAACTGAGCTATGATAAAATACATTTTAATGTAAAACAGTAGGTTCTTGATGAAACTTCATATAGAAGAAATATAACCTTAAAAACATAGTTTTTTTTTTTAATGTACATTATTATGCAACATATGGAAATAAAGCAAAGTTTATAATAAATCATTTTTAAAGTTAATTATTTTTGTGTGCTATATTATATATATTTTGAAAAACATGGTTTTGCTTGTACGAAAACCGAAACACAATATAAAGTTCAATCGTTCTCTAATCATGCAAATATTTAATAATTTTCTTAATAAAATTATCCCAAAATCAGAACGTCAAATTTACGAGATACCATGTACACATATCCTATTACTTCACGCATGTACAGTAGAGTTTGTAAGAGGCTGTGAAAAATAACTCTTGAAATAAAAGAAAACATCGTGGTAGTGTACGCCATTGTTACGTCGGATTTGAAGTTTACGACGCGTTAGTAACCTAACCTAACAGAAACAAAGTCCATTCAATTATCTCTTTTACCAATTATTATTTCTACAACGAGTGTAATAGCTAATTAAGAAAGCAACATTGAAGACGTCCAAACCAAACTTGGCGAACATTACTGGAGTGTTGCTTACATTTCAATGCAAATTTCCTTGTATATATCACAGACTGTGAGAATGTAATTGTTAAATGTATATTCGTTACTTGTGTTAATAAGCTTGTAAAAGTAAAACTGCTGAGAGAATGTTACGTTACTTTTATACTTTCATTGTTACGTTATCATTGGAGAATGGAGAATTAGTTGTAATCAGTTTAGAGGAATGTTTTATTTACGTTGTTTAAATGATAGAAAGTTGTAACCTTGGAAGTGTCTTTAGGTTAACGAATGATTTAATTTGATTTTTTCGAAATATCTTTAATATTTATATTTATACAAAAATGGGATTAGGTTGAATGTGACTCCCTACACCGCGATTTTATGCAACTAATCTCCTTGGTTCATACATAACAGAACCCCCTTGTTGATTTTTAATAATTCACTGATTAATTTGATTTTGTCTGCTGTTTTGAATTTACAGTTTGGCGCACTTGAATGTCGCTTTCCACTGAAGTTGAAATGTTTGATGCCACCTCTCACGTTATGAATCGTAGGATTTCCTGGTTCAGTTGATATTCTTGGAACTTGCAGAGATTGCAGAGTGGATCAAATTGGTTAAGGTTAGACTATCCTCTATGTCCTTAATTTATTATTTACTCTTTGGGTATGTTTAATTATTGATCGTCTGTAGGTTTGGTTAAACGAAACAGATATCAGGTTACTCAAGTAAGAGTACATAAAACTGGAAGTTGCCAGCATCCTGAGTTCTCATATTAAAAGACTAAGCTGCCTGTTTAGCCAGGAAGCCACTCATATGCTGTTCCATTCTTTAGCTTAGGATGAGCATATTTCACTGTACGTTGTACTACCTGTACCAGCGTACTAGCGAGTGACTTGTAGATATGCACTTTATTCCTTAATCCTCATCCAACCTCGCTCTCCTTTTGGAAGAATATAGGTCATACGAAGGTAAGAAATCACCACAAGGATATAAATTTAAATCTAACTTGACCAAGTGACATTTCGCCTGTATGTTATATAATTACACCCAAATAAGTTTTAAAATCATATGTAATTTTAAAATAAGGAAAATATAAAACGCGTACATACACTGTTCCGGATTATTTGAATGAACCCTACATTGATTCCTATATTGCAAAACGGCCGGTATATGCATTTTAAACACAAATATACAAATATGCCAAATATCAGAGTTAAACTAAACCTAGGTTCAGTGAAATACAAACGTTTCGTCTAGTTAAGGTGTACGTAATTAGACTACTGTTCATATTTTATCCAGGTTACACAAATCAACTTATAAAAATTGCAAGAACAAAACGGTAGAATTTTTATTATAAGTGGACTAAGTTCAGGACCTGTTGCTGTGACTAACTCTATATATGTTGTCAAAGAGAATCATCCATGATCCAGTAAAACAGGATATGGTATTTAAATTTGTTTTTAATTATATGATTGCTCGTTATATCCCGTTCACGTCAATTTATTTAATATTTCAGAACACACTGCATCCCTAGTCTGACCGTCTTATCTTGAAAACTTGAAGTACTGTTTTGAGTCACTTTAAGTAAGAAAAATCAATTGTTAAAAACAAGTTTGGCAAAGATCTCTATATCTAATTTCATATTGATTATTTGAATCGTTACACCCCCCCCCACACACACACACCCCCCCCCACACACACATACACAATTTCACTTCAATTGTTATTACCCGATTTGTACTTTAATTATCAGGTAATTGTTTGAATCCATAAAGAAACTTCCTAATAAAAATATTTATCACTTATTGGACTCTGTACTAAGTTGGGTTAAGGTCCCGTATGCATTGGGATATATCAGCTTGTAATTATCATAGGAAGGTGACACATAAATGGATAGCTCTTAATTGGGACTATCTATACAGTGTGCCATAACTCGGGTTCCATATATAGAGTGTTCCGAAATATATAAAACTTATTCTTACCAATCTTTTTAAAAGTAAGCATATCATTGTTTTTTTTGTTTAAAAAAATCTCCCCAGTTACTTCTAAAAAATCCCTTTATTTTGGTGAAGGGAGAACTATTATTTTTACTTGAATACTGTGCAGAAAAATAATATTTAATTACACCAACAGACAGCAAATGAATAAGATTGAATAAAACTCGAACACAAGATCTCAAAAATTTACGTTTACTTAATCAAACGCGTTTCAACGACAAAGTCCCCATCCTCAGTAATATACGAGATATAATAACTAAACTATAATATTTTTTTTCCATGTCATTGTAGCGTTACAATTTAAGTGACGTCAATTTTCGCTACAAACTAACATCATGTATATTTATTTATATTAGAAAATTACAGTTCCTCATTCATTACTTCAATTCAATGTATTCCTCAATAGAATAAAGTTGGTTTGATATCATATATTTCTTTAATATTCTTTTAAATCTATCATTATCATTATCGTTTTTTTATTTTTATAATAGCCTATTTATAAATTTACTAACAAATAAGTTTTTTTTGGTTTTTTTTCCCCCAAAGAATTCCAGTCTATCTGGGGTTATCTCACAATTAGGGTAGATTTCAAGAATTATGTATTATGTAATCAATTAAATTATGCAAGAATAATTTTATTATGTATTATTGTCTGGAATATATATATATATATATATATATATATATATATATATATATATATGCGCTAAAAATTGTTACTATGTTTAAGTTTTTTAATTGTTCCTTTACTGTATCTTTCCACTCTAACTTGAGCATAATCCGAATCGCTCGTTTTTGGGGAATAAGAAATCTTTACATATTTTTAGTAGAGGTTCCTCCATAAATAAAGAGGTCAAACGTTATAATTTAATGAACATGTACAAAATATACTATTCTCAGTGTATTCAGGCTGCAAATCCTTGACAAAACCTACATAAAACAAAGAGCTCAAATGAAAACCTTCCCGTAACATAATCAATGTGAAAATCCCAACACAACTTATGGTCAACAATTCGTCCCAAAAATAGGTTTGACTAACCGCCTTCATTTCAACATTGTCTGAGTATATTTTTGGTTTGGTTAAAAGCGATTGCTTTTTTACTTTAACATTCGTTTTCGATAAATTCATCAAAACTTGATTTTCAGAATAGAATATATAAATTTTACTTAAATTATATCTAATTATTGTTTCAATTTGTTCATTAGAAATTCCACAAGGAGTTGTGCAGATTCACGACATTTAAAAATAAAACTTTTTAAATGGCCGCTATTTTTATATATTCAAATTTTTTTTTTTCGAAATTTCAGTAGGGGTTTTTGAGCACACTATAGTCCCCTATACCAAATTATCAGATATCGTTCACGGACTCAAAATATTTTTTTCGGTTTCATGAAGTCAGTCGAAAAACAGATGTCGAAATGTATAACAATTTTCTATCTTACTATAGACTTCATATACTATGTAAGTAGTGTGTGTTTCCATAAGTAATTTTAAAGTTAGCTGCCATATTGAAAAAGGGCGAATTTACAAAATTCGTAGAATATATTTTTAAATTCCATAAAAAAGTAAGGAAAATCCCACATTTAAAGATTTTATAAAATAATAATTTGTGAGATACCAATATTGTTTACAATAAAACGAACACACAGTATGTATATAAATCACTAACATATGGTATCGAATATTCCTGTTTTTATGACTCTAACGAATGCCTAATAAAAAAAACGCTTCTATAGGTTTCTATGTCAATTTAACCACAACATTATGCAGTTTTACCAAGTGGGTGGCCTTAGACGTTACTGAGCCTCGTAAATATTATCTTGGACTATAATTTCCACATATATTTATATTTTAATAATTCTCCTCACATGATATATTCCTTATTTATATCTCTAATAAATTTCATGGATACAAATATTTACATTTTGAGATGTAGGTAACTATGATAGTTGTGCAATGTGCTACTGCCATCTATACACCTGACCAATCGTGTTAAGTAATTGTAAATATTTTATGAAAGGTCTTGTTTGATGGGTGACTGTACGCCAACTCTTTGACGACCACACATGGTAAAGTAAGGATGGATTTTAGGGACGTTAGCACTGAGAATAAATATGTATAGCTTAGAATTCTGTTTGACAATCAAATTGTATGATGATTTTTAGTTGAGGTAGGGGTTTGAATTTACGAATTTAATAAAGTAAGTCGTCATAAGTAATCTACATAATTATATCTTTCATTTGTGCAACTTAAAACCCCATTCTTTGTTCAAGAATGTGTATCGACAGTAGCTCTACTATTGGATTTCCTATTACAGTTATTAAACATTGCTAATTCTTCAAGAAATTTTAGTATCTTTAGAATCGTAGTTGTGTTATTCCAAAACATCGTAGTCTCTGCAAGAAAGTACTGCAATAGTCAAGTGCATGTTCGTTTGTGTTTAACATTTTTAAAACTCCTAAATTGACTTCAACAGTTAATTAGAGAAATTAATTCCTTTTCACCAATTCGTATTTACAAATAATCACTCAATTAACCAGATCCACCGATTGTAAATATTGAAAAACATTAGAGGATAAGAAGACCTGTTCTGCAGTTTTTCTAAAATGTTACTCAGGCCTTTGATACAGTCTGGGGTAAAAAATGCACAGAGAGTTAACAAAGTAGTTTTATGAAATATTAAAATAACATATTCCCAATCGTAAATTCCGTCAAGGCGGTGAATATTCAGAACTGGAAACTTTTGTTGAGGTGTTCCTCAAGGGAGTGTCTTAGACCCAATCCTCTACCTAATATACATCTCTTAAGATAAGTATAAAATTATTGCTGCGTTTGTGGAAGACACGGCAATATTGGTTGTTGAAAAGACGTAGTTAGCCTATCAAATAAATTGCAATTAAGGTAAATCAAGTTTCTAACTGGACTATGTTATGGCTTATTAAACGAAATTTTAAAAAAATGCATATTATTTTTACTATTAAGAAGCATTAACCTCCTTGGGTACTATTAAACGAGAAGGTTATACCTCATATTAAATTAAGCTAGGTATCTGGATATGCCCTTAGACTGTAACTGTGGTGGAAAAAATGTCAAGAAGGAAAAAGAGGAACTTAACATACAGATACCTCTATTGACTCCTTATTATTATTATTATTATTATTATTATTATTATTATTTATTTGCATCATTTATGGCATACATAGTGCAGCAGTGTTGCGGTATACATTTGACGTGTCATACTATACGAAAATTACTCACAACACACAATACAAATAGACAATATACAATACAACAAATACACAATATAGAAATTTTATAAAATACAAACAAATTAAGACACAGTGAACCATGTATACATGTTATCTAATAATAATTAATTATTTAAGTCGTTATCCTGAATATCGTACTCCTTGACCGTAGATCTGAATTATTGATCTCAAATAAACTTCTAACTTATAAACAAATAATAAAACCAGTTGTCATCCAGCTTTAGGGATGAATAAAATAAGTAATGCAAATATAATCTAGATTTGTCAGAATAAAGTACCCCACAGAGTTGTTAATATACGTAACGTTAATATACATTGTGTTCTTCACAACAACTTGGTTGATGAAAAAATTTAAAAATCTCTATCGACGCCTCTCCATGGATTAAAATCTAAAGGTTTGCAAATCTCTAGTACTTTCTAGCGTCGCCTCAAGAGGACTAAATTGCCTGTTGCAGTGACTACTCTGTCAGTTAACGTTGTCAATGTATCAGTATGCTACAGTGCGTTCAGTGTCGTAGTTGTGTTATATCAAAAATTCGTTATTCTCTGCGATAAATTACTACAACAGTTGAATCTCATATTAGTTTACAATATTATTGAGTAGTGTTTTTCGATTGTATCGTTACTATCTTTTGTTTCTATCATTATTTCATTCATTTGCTATTAGTTAAAAATGTTTAATGATTCAGTATGCTACAGTGCGTTTAGTGTCGTAGTTGTGTTATTTCAAAAATTCGTTATTCTCTGCAATAAATTACTGCAACAAAAGAATCTCATATTAGTTTACGATTGAGTGGTGTCTTTCGACTGTATCGTAGCTGAACATTGTTATTCCTTCTGTAGACTACACTGCGTTTAGTGTCGTAGTTGTGTTATCTCTCTTTAATAAATTATTACAACATTCAAGACTTATATTCATTTACGATTGTCCTTAGATTTTTTTGTTTTTACTATTCCTTCCTATTGATGTTAGTTGAATTTTGTTAATGCTTAAGTGAGTTACAGTACGTTTAGTGTCGTAAAAAAGATTAATTCTTTGAAACTAAATATAGTATACCTATATAAACATATATACGTGTACCTGAATTTCCGTCATACAACTTGTGTTGTAGTTTACACTACGCGTTTCGAGAACAGGTTATTATCTTCAGGTGTAATGTTTACTCACATGTGAGCACGTAAACAAAAATAAAAAGTACAAGCACACACACATACACATAAATAACAAGATAAAATATTACACTGCACATAATTATAAAATTGTTTAAGTACAGGTACACGTATATATGTTTATATAGGTATACTATATTTAGTTTCATACTATATTGCAACTGGAGACATAAACAATGAATTAATTCTTTGAATGAATGGATTACATTAGTCCAAACTCATGTCCTTTTACGATTGTATTATCCTTCGACTACAACACTACTATCGATTGTTTCTTTCACTGTTGCTTATAGTTGAAGATAGTTAATGCTTCGGTAGGCTGCAGTGCGTGTAGTGTCGTAATCGTCGAGTACCAAGATGCATTATTAATTAAAAGAAAAGATTTCAACAGAAGAAGCTAATGTTGACATATGTAGAGTTTCCAGCTCCGCTAAGGTTGACATAATAGTACGATCGAGACTTTTTAATATCTTCGAGGCCCCAAATTCTTAGTCGACGTCAATTGTAGTGATATACACAATTAATTACAAGAGTAAGAACTGAGTTACAACTATTTTAAAGAAAATTATCCTACTAAATAGACGCTTAATTTCCTAATACAAATTAAAATTTCCTACAATGCTCAATATACCAACTTTTGGAAGTTATATTTAGAGAATCTGCTTGTATTACATTTTTTTATGAGGTTGGGTAAGTACCTTGATGGCGAAGATTAACTCGTTTAAGTTGTATTTATAAACGTTTGAAATAATTAAATAAATCAATAGAACGCTTTCCCCTGTGTACAATCATAGTATATTCACGTCTGCCTTGAGATAAAGTTAAACTATACCAGAAACAAAAAGACGATTTATTCAGAAATATTCCGACAGTCTATGATAATACCCAAGGAAATTTCCTTTGTTTTAAAAACATGATGATGTCAGTTTGGTTCCTTATATAAACTCTATAGCAGCATCGTTTATTGGAGCAGTGTTGTATATTTTAAAATGTTGTTATCAAGAATGAGGAATTTAAATCTTACTTTAAAGATAGTTTCGTAATGTATGTATTTTAGGGCATAGTTCATGTTAAAATAAAGCTAATCTAAAAAATGTTTCACATAGTGCGTTTATCAGTTTGTGTTTTCTTTAATAAACGATGCATAAATATTGCACTAACTTTCTCAAAACCCGTTTACAAAGTAGCAGTAGTAGTGATGTGGAAGTGAAGTGACACACACTGCGATATATAGAGGCATATTGTGCCCCTCTTGTTTCTACTAAGACGGGGAACTTCAGGAAGTGCAGTACATAAAGGAAGTCAATGGTAGGTCTCCTTCCAGACTTCTACCCTTTTGTACACTACTGCACCTCGTGACTAATAGATAGAGTCGATTGTTCTCCCTCTCTTGGCAGAATCTGCGAGTCGCATCATTCTGTATTCAGATCCTTCTAGTGTGTTCTCTAGTCTACATGCCTCAACAGAAACACTGTTAGTAGTTTATACTTCTACCCCATTAAGGCCTCTTCTCGGTGTGTCATCTCTCCTGCCAAGTTGTGTTAGTGGCGTGAGTGGGGTGTTAGTTCTTCCATGTTTCTGTGGTCTTTCTCTAGCCTCTCTCTATCTCATTGTTGGATGATCCTGAGTGGCCTGTTATCTCTTCGATGTCAATAAAATCTTGACGAAGAAGAGAACTCGCCATGTCATTTCGAAGGGTATGCTCTATTTTATCAGGACGTTGAGTTTTGATTACTTCGCGCAAAAGCTTGATATTTTTCGTTTATCTTTTTATTTTTTCTCCATGAGCCGCTAGGCAAAAGATGGTTCTGACACTAAGACTCTCACTGGCGTCGTATGCTACATCTTTACCCCGATAATGTTGACCCTAAGGTTGTTTACACTTTAGAGTTGGACTGAAAACAGACGAAACAGGAAAAATGGGGACGTAGACCATAGTGGGGCAGCGTTAATATGGAAAAACGCTGAGAGATTAGATCCTGAATGATTCGAGAGTGGGAAGTAATGTATGCCACGGAGTAGTGTGACCTAGAACGTCATAAAGAGTAGGGATTTGAGGAGGCTGTTTGTAATGGATGTCCAGTTTACAAAATAAAATTAAGTCTTTAAAAAACTCATTATGGATTATTTTGTGTTTTATCAAAAATAGAATATATTGTAACAAAAAACCATTCTAGTTATGCTCACATAAAACGATTTTGAACGAAGTCGGTTCACTTGCTTTGAGTGGTACAGTGAACTGAGTTCTGACATGATTACAAAAATCGTTTTACTGGACTAAGGGGACCTGAAAATGGATTGTAACTTTTCGAGTTACCGGTTTTTGGTCATTTGGTTTGAGTTCAACCTCGTTTGCCGATCAGATTTCAGATTTCTCAACTTGTTTGTTTTGTAAACAAAGGGATTTATTTCTATGACTCAAAACCCCCACATAACCGTGTGAAAACTAGTATATTACAATTAAAAAGTTATATCTTTATTTTTACGACAAAAATAAAAATATTATCTCGGTCTTCATAAAGTGCAACAACTTTAGACTTATAAGGTTTTTTTAAACCATTGGTTTGTAAATAAATAGAATTTTTTTAATTGACGCCATTTTGAAACGTTTGACTTAAAATATATAATTGACGGGGTATATTTTGATTAGAATGATTCAAAACTATACATAAACTATTGATTACGAGTTTTTTTTACACAATTTCCAAAATTGTTATTTAAATTTGAAATTTATGTACTTCAATAAAATTATACCTTAATGTTTTCAGTTCAACAATATAGGTAAAATTGTACTTCTAATGAAAAAACTTTTCAAAATTTAACGTATTTTGTATTACAATTTTGTATTTTGTAGAGTTTTATAATACCTTTATGGTTTCAAACCGGCGATAAAAATATTGGTTATTGGTGTGTTTTTAGATTTCTTTGTGTTTCAAAACTAATAAAAATCTGCTTAAAAGCGAACTGCAGATCTAACCATTCCGAATTCCAAGAAACAAAAAAAACTCAAATAAATTTCTCCATAATTATATTGTTCTTCTTGTTAACCGAAGACAAAGATTTGCTAATACCTTTTGTAATATCTGTGGTCAGTTGTACCGAATGGATAATGTTAATAACCTTCGATCTGTGGTCATGAGAGATCGAATCTTGATGGGAATTGTTACTAAACCACATTCGATTGGAAGTCCAACTCCCGCGGTAGCACACAGGTTCCGTGCGGTCGGTTGTCCGTCAATGAGTGCCAGCTAATAAGTCAGCAATAAATGTAATTCAGACGTAATATTTTGTACATGAATATTTACGCTTTCTAAACTTATATTTTCTGTAATACTGTACTGGATGGAAAATAATAAATAATAAATATTGCGCAAACTTTCTCAAACACTCATTGATGAACCCACAACCTCGTTATCTTTCCAAGAATTTTTATCGATTTCTCAGATATTCGATCTTTACGTTTCGTGACTTTGTCGTCCGTCCGTCGTCGTTGTTGTCGTCTAAACATAAGGACGATAAAGGACCAAAATATTAAGATAGAAACTAGCAATTCTGAATAAAGATTTCGTATGCACATCGAAACCCTATCGAAATGCAGAATAATCGAAACTAAAATTTCAATATGGCGGACTTTTTAAGCAATTATCAACCCCACTGCTGTACTATAACAAATATCGAACTCGTTGTTGAAAATGTAATTTCGAACCCTGACTTTTCAAGAATACGTCATATTTATACAATTACGAGATCCAGCAGGGCTGTGTCGCCGATACGAGCGAAGCGAGTAGTGACTCTCGAGCGAAGCGAGTGGATACTTTTAATATATACACATCTACCTGGCTACACATTTACGAACCTCGGAAAACGTAGATACTGTTATTGACAAACTTATCTCACTAGATAAGATTCCGTACAATACAATTTAATATTTCTTATGAGGTCCTCTTATATTACATTGAATGAAGAGACTGGGTAAACTTCACTGGGTAAATTTCATGATGTCCCACGTTCATTTTTTCTTTATTTCTGAGTTTTTCCAATTTTATAGAAAGGGCTTATCAACTACAAATTATTATTATTATTATTACATTGCATGAAGGGGCTAGTTAAATTTCTTGATGTCCCACGTTAACTTGTTATTCTTTGTTTCTGAGTTTTTCCAATTTTATAGAAATGACTTATCAGCTACAAATTATTATTATTATTATTACTTTGTATTACATTGCATATAGGGACTGGGAAAATTTCACTGGGAAAAATTTCATGATGTCCCACGTTAACTTTGTTTTTATTTATTTTTGAGTTTTATCAATTGTTTAAAAAGGGCCTCTCAACTACAAATTATTATTATTATTTTTAGTTAAAGTCATAACTTGGTTTTCTCAAAATGTAAAATCTATGTGACCATAAATGAATTTTGAGTATTTAATTACTACAAAACTGTCAAAGGGAATTTTCTTGTTTTGTTCAATTATTCCCCAACTGCAAATCATTGTTGATTATTAGCTATTTGCTAAACTGAGTTGTCATTATTCTTTGTATTGGATTAACTTTGAACGAAATCTGTATAGCCATTTTGTGAAATATGATCATTTGTTTTTTGAAACAACTCCAAGGACATTTTCTTATTATTATTATACAGGATGATTTAAAATTGTACGGTACTACTTTAGGAGTGATTCTAGTGTGAAAATGATCAAACAATTTAAAATAAACACGTATCTATACAACGCTTCGTTTTAGAGTTACTGCTAGAACAATATTTCACCCTGATTTGTGCTTCAATAGTAAAATGATGCAATACTGTGATTCTTAAATAAATTTAGTGGTTTTATGTATAAAGTGAATAAAATATGTCCAAGAACCAATATGTCTGAGAAAACTGTTTTAAAATACAACAAATTGGTATCCAAACAATTTTTGTGTAAAATAAATTTGTTAAATAGTTATGAATCCATGATATGAACAAAATTTGTAGAGAATATTGATGTGAATAAAGCCAATAGAAAGCCCATGTAAATTTGGTTTGCTTATAAGATTTTTTTTCTGTTTATAATTAAAACGTGTTTCTGATATATTTTGAACATTTTTGTTTTAATAAAAGAAGAATTTGTGTAACTACTATTAATAGTATATTGACTTTTATTTATATCAATTTTCTCACAGAAATCCTTGATTTTTCTTCAAAGGTTTTATACGTTATTAGTTAACAAAGATATTTACGCCATACCATTAAAGAATGTAATTTTTATTTTGTGTTTTACCAATTTTCTAGGACATTTCTACATAGGTTACAGTTCTGTGATCTATTTTATTCCATTTTTCAGATAGAAAACATATACAACCATCAAATTAGTTCCTTAATGTGGATTCCAGAATTACAGTATTATATAATTTCAATCTTATAATGAAAAACAGGGGGAAATATTTCGTTAGCCGTAACTCCCAATAACCTAACCTAACAATTTTAAATTTACAAATAAAGTTGTATTATTTTTTTGTTGTTCAAGGCGAAAAAGTCTCGAATACATCGCATTTAAAAAAAAATGAACATAAATTAAAGACCTCTAACGCGTCAATGGCTTAAATAACAAGAGTTGATCAACAGAGACCTAACAGGAATAATGAAAAAGAGGAATATCACATAAGAATACATGGAAAATGGTGTAAGGAAGGGCTGAATGTTACCTACTGTAATCTAAACATTACGCAACAACAAATGTCATCAAATTTGAAATATTATCTTCGCTGTCAAACAAACATCTTGTTTTTATTTTGAATAAAATGTAAATTAAGCACGCTCCGGAATTATCTATTAATGAAACCTTCGACTTGACAGTTCCACATCAATCTGAGTATAACTTTATACAGTGTTCACGCTATTAATAACAACATCGATGTCTTCCATCTTTAGTGGAGTAGTTTGTCCAAATTGGGAGCTGACACTCACCAGGGAACCCGGAGCAAACAAATGACAAGACATCAGCTGATGACGTGACGTCCGGTGACGGGATTTAATTTGCATGTTTTATATTTCCGGATCTGATAGTGGTATCTGATTTACAAAATGTAAAATCGTTAATCCAATTACGTGTGCGTAGGTGTGACACGAATTGTCTGTTTTAAATGAAAGTTTTAGTTGGGTATGAGAAAGTGTAATGTGAAGCACGCACTAGTTGACGTCATACTGACTTCACGAGTACGCACGCATATACAACAATTATTTTACATGTAGTACAAAGTACAGAGGATGATCCTAGATCAGACTGAAAATACAGAGTGTTTAGAAATGACTGGACCAAACTACAGGAACTGATTTAGTAGGACAAAATATACAAGAAATGTAGAACATATAGTCATATTTACACTCCTTAGTTGTCCGTCTAACCGTAATTTTGTTTTTTTGTTTTAAGTTATAACTTTGGAAATAGATAAGAGCTTGTATACGCATAATTTATTTAATGTTTTACACGTGTACCAAATATAAAGATTTTATTTTGTATATTTTCAAGATGGCTGCCGTTTAAAACTTTTAATGCTAAATATCACGAAAACCGTTGACTTTGTAAAACATATTTACAATAGTCAAAGTACTTTTTCTTTTTATTGAGAAATAAAATACTTTTAAAATATTTTTTACTGTAGCTTGAAGGAAAAATAAGTTATCGACAAAAAAAACCGAAAACATAACTTCTTGGTAATCCAAAAGACTAAGTTATAGTTTAGTTATTGTAGCTAACGAATCACTGAGGATGGAGACTTTGTCGTTGAAACGATTTCGACTAAGTAAACGTAATTTTTGTGAGATTTTGTGTTCAAGTATTATTCTATCTAATATTATCTCACAAGTCAAGCTCAATATTTATTTATATTTACCAAAATACTAAGTTTATCTAATTGAAATTAGATACATGGATTTTGTTATTGTTGTTAAAATTATCAGAGTTCCAAAATATTATTTAAGAAATGATAAATATTCCAGCGTCAATTTTTTTTTCCGATTTAGTATAGACGTTATTATGTTGGTTGAATTTTTATTTCACACATTCCTTTTGGTTTCCTTAACGCAAAATTTCCTTATATTTTAAAAATTATATACAAGAATTTCAGGTAATTTTTGTCTTATTTTTTATGTAAACAATTCAATTTTATTATTTTTTTTAATGATAAATATTCAAGAGTCAAATGTTTTTCCAGTTTCGTCTAGACATAATTATGATAATTAAATTTTTATTTCACAGGTTTCTTTAGAGCAAATATTACTTATATTTTAAAAAGTAAGTATAAAAAGTTTCAAATAATATGTGTCCTTTTTTTATGTAAACAATTTTATTGTTTAAAACATTATAAATATTCTAGAGTCAACTATATTCCGGTTTTGTCTAGACATAATTAAGATGGTTAAATTTTTATTTCACACATTCCTGTAGATATTAAATGTTGAGCTTGACTTATGAGAAAAACTATACAGTATAACAAACTCACAGAACACAATTCTCATAAAAAAAAATATACGCCTAAGTACCAGATGCGTTTCAACGACAAGGTCGTCCTTTTCAGTGATACACGAGCTACACCAATCAAACTATAACTTTTTCTTTAGCAGGTTTCTTTAGAGGAAATATTACTTATATTTTACAAATTATATAAAAATATTTCTAGTAATATTTGTTCTATTTTATTATGTAAACCATTGTAAAAAAATGATAAATATTCAAGTCAACTTTTTTTTTTGCTTTTGTATAGACATAATTATGATGATTATTTTTTTTATGTCACACATTCCTGCTTTATGTAAACAATTAATTGTATTGTTAAAAAATGATAAATTTAATATTCAAGAGTCATTTTTTTCCGGTTTTATCTAGACATAATTATGATGATTATTATTTGTATTTCACACATTCCTGTAGGATTCTTTAAATCAAATGTATTTATATTTTACAAATTATCTACAAGAATTGTAGGTAATTTTTATCCATTTTTTTTATGTAAATAAAAAAATTTGTTATGTATTGAAAAAAAAAAGATAAATATGCAAGAGTCAACTTTTTTCTGGTTTGTATAGACATAATTATGAATAATAAATTTCATTTCACACCTTCCTGTAGATATTTTTAGTACAAATAATTCTTATATTTTAAAAATTGTTTACATGAATTTCAATTAATTTTTGTCCTATTTCTTTTAAGTAAATAAAAAGTTATTCAAGAGTCAACTTTTTCCGGATTCGTCTAGACTATATTACTACGATTAAATTTTTATTTTACACATTCCTGTATGTTTCTTTAGGGCAAATAATACTTATTTTTTATTAACAATCTAAAATAATTACAGGTAATTTGTATTCTATTTTGGTATGTAAATAAATGTATCGTTTAAAAAATTATATATACATTCAAGAGTCATTTTTTCCGGTTTTGTCTAGATATAATGATGATTAAATTTTAAAAGTTGTACTCTTAAAAATGTAATAATGAACAGACTAGAGTGTTTCTGTGAAGAGTGACCTCGCTTCTTGTATGTATTAATACATTTTATAAATCGTTAAAGTGACTAGTACCTGGCACACGACGCGACACACAGACCAAGAAGTAACCTGGTAAATAATACTACAGCTATTGTACACTTAAACGGAACACCACTTGCAGTAGAAATAACAAGTTAAATTGCTTTACGGGTGGCGTGCTTCTTGTATTGTTATTGTGATTTAACACTCATAAAGATCACACAGGTTGTACATGTTATTCTATACTCCTATAATTACGTTATAATACCTGCAATGATGAATAAAAAGTACACCTTTTACCCTGGTGATCTAATTTTTTGATTTACGATTTATCATATAAAATATCTCGCTTTTCAAAATAATTTACAAGATAACACTAATAATATATATTTCCGAAGAGGGGGGAAATGCGCATCCGCAACATCAGTGGCCCAGCGAGACCGACTGGTGTGTGGGGCTGTACCACCTGTACGACCCACTAAAACCCTTCCTCTTTTATCTAAACCTCGTTGAGATTTCCATCCTGGACCCGCGTTAGCATTACTCAAAATGGCTGTTCTTCGCCAGATTGGTGTTTGCTCTGTTCCGCTAATGCTGCTGTTGCTTCAGGTGTTTTGGTCGTCGATCAGGCCGTTCTATTTCTTCTTCCGTAAAATCGTCTCCACGTACTTAGCTACGGCGTCCCAGTTATCCTCCTTCTTCAGCATAAGCTCTACCGTGTTTTTGGGGGTGAATTCTCCGATCTTTTCTCTCAGTACTCCTCTTTGTATGTTCCATTGTCTGCATATGAATAATGTGTGTTCTGTATTGTATACGACTTGTTCGCAAGCGAGACACATAGGGCTTTCTACTTTTCCTTGTTTGAACAGGTAGGAACGGAAGTAACCGTGTCCAGACAGCAGTTGGGTCAGATATTAGTTGACCTCCCCATGAAACCTCTCTATCTAACCTTTCACATTTGTAAAAGGCGCGCAGTCCATCTGCTTCGGTGATCCGCGTCATATCTTTGTTGCCACCGGTCCATGGTCACAGCCCTTTCTTCGTCCGCGATCCTGACTCTGCCGATGACTTCACCGGCTCTTTCAGCGTTACGACACTAATAATATTACTAAGATAATTGTAATAATAATAAGACGTATCTCAATGACGTGATATCCTTAGTTTTAATCTGTATAACATGATTGCCGTATAATCGGTAAAAAAAGTTTTAAAAATCATTCTTGTTAACTTGTTAGATCACACAAAATTATACTATGCACTGCGAATCATGGCCGTTGGAATAGCCAATATGAGAGCAAAAGTAGTGCGCGGTTCTCAATTCGAACATTTCTCTGCACGAGGCTAACCCCCGAGCAAGGCTACCGACGTCTTGCACTGCTAATATATTTGCTTTAATTAGTAGATTTATAATTTTGCTTTGTTTTTTGTTTTAATAATTTAAATATATTTAGTCTAATGCATTAACATTACGCCAGTGGTTCTGACATATTAATTTTTTAAACATTTTTTTTAGGTAATAATTATGTTTCCTGTAATAATAGTAATAACACAGTACAGAAATAAATAGTTTTTAATTGAAGTTTCTTGCAAAATAAGGGAAAAGATTTCTATTACATTTATTTTATTTATCTAGCCGTATATTTTTTTTCAGTGAGAGATTTTAGGTGATTTGTACATCCTTTTAGGTGATTTTAGGTAGGATGTACATTTTTTAAATTATAAATATTACAAAATTACAAGGATACATTTTTTGTTCTTAAACTTATGTTCATAGCAACTGTTATATAAAACGAAATGCAGTATCTATGATTTATCCAACGTGAAACGAGTTGTAAATACCGCACGGTACCTATTGGTTTCTTCAAGGTCAGTCTGTCTACTGGATCCTCCCAACGGACTTGACT
Organism: Aphrophora alni; assembly: GCA_963513935.1. NCBI lineage: Eukaryota > Metazoa > Arthropoda > Insecta > Hemiptera > Aphrophoridae > Aphrophora > Aphrophora alni. Next base: position 15,320,783 of record OY740771.1, read on the forward strand.
CGTGGCGGCTTGTAAAGTCTAGTAGGCTATTCAACAGTTAACTTAGTAACTGCTTAAAATTATTAATGTTCTAGGAGATTACCAATAATTAGTTTGTTAGTAATACGAAGTAAGTTTGGTATTCAAAATTTTAAACTTTACTTTTTAAATAACCAACCCCTCAGGAAAGCGGTGAAGTTATTTTCAACAAGCGTCCGCCCGTCGTTGCGATAGTCGTTGTTGACTGCACTTAAGCACGATAGCAGCCATAACACTTAAGATATTAACAGGGAACCAATATTGTGTTTATATGGAAACCTTTTGAAATACACAAAAAAAATTGAAAGAGTCAAAATTTCAGCCATTTTAAACAGTTTTTGTTCATATCTCGTGTGTTTCAACATAACACACTAATTGAGATTAAAATTTGCATATTTCAGTTTGGCATGTAATGGAACCAACGAAATATATCTAAGATGATAAATAGCGAAGTTATTGTAAAAAATGTACTTTCCAGCAGCGTCCCGTTGCACGATCTTAGAGTGGAGGCTCCTTCACACATGCTCAGCTTCGAGGCTCGTTAAGGACGAGATACTGTCAAGAACGACGCGAGTGTAGGCTATAATATACTCATATCTACAAAGCAACGTTCAGAAAACCTAGTTGACTGACCGGATGTTTGAGAACTTAAGCTGAGGACATCTTAAAGAAGTGCTTATTACTGAACATGACTCCTTCAGCTGAACATAAAGCGACCAAACTTCGTAAGGAAGATATGTCGGCTAAACCAACCAATGAGACTAGCAAACACTCTCCTTCTGGACTGAGAGACATTATATTCTAAAATAATAGACCTCTATTGATGTTTTCAACCAGGGTAGGTTGTTTATCCTGATACTGGACGAAAACTGTTGAACCTCATTAAATTGTTCATACGCTGGCCTGCTCTGCTAGGTTTACTGGACAACACAAGTGAAATGGCCTCTAATCCAACTCCCCTAATCTAGGTTGATAGGTAAACTATCAAAATAAACACACAAAATTCGCGTCCTGTCAAATGAGCTTATCACCTTCTAACCAACTAATGCGTGTATCTTAAAAGATACAATTTCCATCGTGAAAGAGATTAAATACCGAGATCTATTACGGATCTGTTTTTTTAGAACATTTCAAGTGCAATTAGTAAAAGAGAGAACATGAAGTTATCCAGGCCAATAGGATTTAAATAAATTACAGCATCATGTTAGTGCAGTAATATATTCATCAGAGTGAGAGGGAAAAGAGATGACTTGAATATATCTTATCTTTTTAATGAAACTTTGTCAATCGCAGTACTAACTTACAAAGTAGCTGTTAGTAACATTTGGAATGCTTGTACTGAATTAAACTGTATACAACTCCTGGAGAATTTCCACTCCATAAACACGCATCACGAATTGTTGTACCACGGAAAGTTACATTTTCAAAAATTTTAATAATATAATTAATATATTTCAAGTTATTTATCCTAATACAGTTTAAAAATAAATATAATAGTTCTATTTTTGATTAAACAATAACAAATAAACTTTATCTCCTCTTTCGGTGTTTAAGTATAGGATAAGTTTGTTAACTTTTTGTTTTTCGACTGATCTTCACGTCTCATTGCTCAGGAAACCGATAAAATAATGTTCAAAATGAGTTGTTGTCGTCTGTACGTAAGCACGAAAGCGACCACAAAACCTAATACAGGAAAAATAAATTTGGTATAGATACTATACAGTGCACATGTAGAAACCTATAGAAATTAAGAAATACTCAATAAAAATATAAAAATTATAGCTATTTGAAATAGTTTTTTGTTTTCATATATCATGCGTTATTAACTTGTAGGACTTTAAATTAGAAAAATTTACAGATTCTAATTTCGCAAATTCCAACCCCAATTTTCTACGATGTCAAATATTGAGTTATTGTCAAACAAACACTGACTTTCTAAGAAAATGCTACATTCTTATAACTACAAGATCCTGCAGGGTCGAATTACGACACGAGCGTAGCGAGTGAAGCATATATAAGGTGCTTCAAGGCCCGTTAGGGTCTAGCAGACGTCAAAAAAAAGTATTGCTAAACACAATTGCGATGTTCAGAAAACCCTCCTGGTTAAGACTCCTTGATCTTGCTATACAATTTAACATTTCCAACAAGTCCCCAGAAACCAATCTTTTAGATATTACATTAAAGGAACAAATTGTATTAAATTATTTGATGTAGCCAGATAAGTACAATGATAGCGCCATTCAACTTCTTTTTAACTAGGGTACGAAAACTATTTCATTCGGCTGGGAAAATATATAAAATACTGCCTGCAAGTTAACAACCGTACTGGGCAATCTGGTTCACGATTTAATTGGCCGACCAAGTTGTAGTAACGAGTTCATATAAAAAGAGTATCATTTTAGTCTATTACGTTACGCTTTATTTGGACAAACTCGTATAATTGTTATCAATTTTCTTGTATTGCCTTATATTGTAGACAGTTTCGTTAAAAACTAATAACGTTTTCAATACAAGAAAAAAATCAGAATTATTGAGTCATTGAATTTAAACAAAAAGTGCGCAATTAGTGAAGTATACAATCAGGCTGTAGCGTAGGGGTTAGCGAACCCATCGTCCAGTGGGCAAGACTGAAAGCAGCCACCTCGGAGGCTTCCTGTCGATCTGTGGTTTCATCAACATTGTTGTATGATTTCTGCATGAACAACAGAATTAACGGTGTTGTCGAAGAAAATCGGTACAACAATTTTCTTTTACTGGATATGTCACAAGAAACTCTAGTTATCGCAGGGTGAAGTGGAACCTCATGCAAAGCGTGAGGGTGCGAGCGTTGTTGCTGATAATGTATCGTTTTAAATAAAACAAAGCCTCATCCCCCAAAAAATATTGTTAACTTGCTTATAGGCTACTTAGCGTTACGAATGAATTTTTTTTAAACGATCACAATAGGGTACTTTTTTGCAACCAAAGAAAGTAATAATTGGACTACCCCAAAATCTATTTGGCCGTAGATTTAGACGATTAGTGGCTCTGACACGTTGAATAAGATGCTTTCATCTTTTGAGATAACCTTTATCTACCCAGTCTCTTGAATACGCTCTGTAAACTCCGGGGTACTAACTGAAAGCTAGCGGTTTCTAGGGATGTCATTCACATCCTGTGTCAGAAAGACGTTGCACGAGATCATACACTGTGGATTTCCCTGGAACAGGATCATCAGGGAATTTTTCTAGCAACAACGATTGTAAGATTTAACCGTGAAGTAAATTTACAATAACGCGATATTATTCTGGGTGAGTTTCGTGCAGACTGACAGACTAGCACAAGCGCAGTGTATACGTGTGTGTCTATTAGAAAGCTTCTTCTTCTTCTTCTTCTTCTTCTTCTTCTTCTTCTTCTTCTTCTTCTTCTTCTTCTTCTTCTTCTTCTTCTTCTTCTTCTTCTTCTTCTTCTTCTTCTTCTTCTTCTTCTTCTTCTTCTTCTTCTTTTTCTTTCAAGGTGTTTCACTTTTAGCGTATGTAGGGGCTTACGAAGCAGTTATATATATAGATATGGATTTTTGACAATATGACGGAAAATTGGTTTTAAATTATTGCTTACATTCTCAAATTTGATTCCATATTTTTTCCCACACATAACGTTTTGTATACTACGAATAAAATGTAAAAACATTCTCATGTTTTTCCCATACATACACGTAACATTTTTCTGATAAACTTATGTTAATCTCATTTATTAAACAATTTAGGTTTATGAATGGGTGTCTAAGAAATATAGTGAAAAGTGTTTTCATGTTATATTTTAAATAAAAATATAAAAAACCGTTGGGAATACGCGTCATTTCCCACAGTTTATAAGTTAACCCGTGCGATGTTGACAAGTCCACATAACCTTATTTGTTGAAACGTAACGCACAATCAGTTCATATTTAAAATATTTACACCCGGACACAAAAGAGATTACTTTTAAAAAAATTCATAAATTAATTGACAATTTGAAAAGTTGGCTTAATCTTTTATCCCGGGCTTTCTCTTTAGAAAAATGCGATTCGTGAGGGTTGGATTTGTGTCTAGAGTGCAAAGGTCGGGAGGGATTATAAACAACACCTTCGGACTGATATAAAGCTTTCAACAGTAATTTATCACCTATTAAATACTCAAATCTAATTTTATACTATGACGCAATCAGTTTTTTTAAAGAATGTATGATTTTATTTGAAGGTGAAAAATATTGTCATTCCTTTCTCTTACGTTTATCAGTAAAACCAAAAATAATATTCCCACCGTCTCCTTGGAATTTATTTGTTCTATTTAACAAAATAAAAGATATACTCAATATTAAGTTAATTTAGTAAGGTTACTTTGTTTTTTTATCGAAAAATATTTATTCATTTAAAATAGACCACAAACTTGTGCCATAAATTAGCCCAAAGGCTATTTCGTTGGTGGTAATCGAGTTTTGAACACCAGCTGTAAAATTTAATTTTGGCCCTCCCCACCCCTATATTGTATAAACTATATTACGAAGCTTAAACTGTACTACACAGCCTAAACTGTACTACACATCATAAACAGTACTACAAAGGCTAAACTGTACTATGCTGCATAATTTGTACTGCATTGCTTAACTGTAATAAACAGCATAAATTACACTACATAACATAAATTGAACTACACAATGTTATACAGCTTTATTACACAAAGTTAACTGCACTTTACAGTACAAAATGGACTACACAGCATAAATTATACTACATACGAAAAACTGTAATATAAAATATAAAGTGTACTACACAGCATAAACTCTACAACACAATCTCTTATGTACTATACAGCATAAAATGTTCTATGAAGCACAAACTGTACTACAGAACCTAAACTGTATTACACTGCATAAACTAGCCTATACTACAATGCTTAATTGTAATACACATCACAAACTGTACTACACAGTATAAACTGTACTACAAATCCTAAACTATACTCCACAGCATAACTGTACTGTACAACATACACTGTACTACACAGCATAAAATCTACTACACAATATAAACTGTACTACACTGGCGAAAATTTTCTATACAGCCTAAACTGTAATACATAGCATAAAATATTCTACACAGCGTAACATGTACTACACGGAACAAACTGTAATGCACAGCATAAACTATACTACAGAACATAAACTATACTATACAGCATAAACTGAAGCTTATATTTATAGTACAGGGATTTTTATTTTCAACTTTTTAATCCAGATCTTATTAACAGAGGCCTTAATGTCTTATGCACTTATGAAGTGTGGTTTGGGTGATAGTACTTTCTAAATCATACCGTTTATATTTGATAAATTATCAAGTACCTTACAGTATGAATCAAAACCCCACCTAAGGTTTATAAATCGTCTCACACCTGTTTTCGCTCAGGCGGGATCATTTGCCTCGTTATTCTATAATCACTACCAATATTCTCCACCGGTTAGCTGCCATACTGGGCTCGAATTTGATCACCTAGCTTTCCTTTTAAAGCACCGACCAAAGTATTTCTCTTCTAAAAATATAGTATTCCTAGTAACGAATAGAAAGTGGGTGTATTGTTACATAAGATATTGTTAAACTGTATCCATATTTGCGCCACGCCACGTCCCATTGTCCTAGCTAACAGCTATCTCTTCAGTGACGTATGACAATTATAACGATTCTCTGCGGATTGTTTATGCCCGTTCTATCCAAAGACAGACTTTCTCTTGTCGCGTTTGAAGAGCGAGGCGTTAGGAGTGTTTTGAAATTAAAATCGTGATTAGAACTTCAGATTTCTAAACAGGTGTTGTCAGGAAAAATTACAAAATTGGTGTAACTTTTTTACGTTTTAATTTTGACCTTAGGGCTACTAGGAGGAAAACTGACCCACGCAGCTGTCTTTTAACGTTTCTGATGTAATGTATCAGAATTTATTCACAACTAACTCTCGGCCTTCATCGCTTTGAAGAAAAATAAATAATAAGCGTATAACTAAGACTCCTAGCAGTTGTGTACACTAATAACGTCAGGGTCTGTAGAGAAAAAAAGTTGATCAAGAGGTACCTGATAGAAAAGATGAAGGAGAAGGATTTAAACCAATGGTATACGTTTAAAGGTGTAGATCCAGCTTGACTACATTGGGATTGCCACAACCGTATCCACGATAGGGAAAAAATTGAGGTAGGAAGATTAATTTGGCACAGTAGACTACAATGTGCTCGCATAGAACCATATTGAAATTCAGAAAAATCTACAAAATGGCTAACATTAAAAAAAATTGTTTGCATGTTTCGTGTGTTATTTAACTAACATAATTTTTTTTTTTAGAATTCAACCCCATCTCTCTTCAATGAAAAATGTAATTTAAAATCCTAACCTCTTAACGAAATTGTTAGTCGTATTGTTCCGATGTACCGATTTAAGTTCATGCTGGCACTTGCATAGCGAGCGAGTGTGTTTTTTCGTTTTAGTTTTTTTGACGATATTTTTTCTCATAAAAATTTCTTAAAATTTACGGTTTCCGAGATATTTGACTTTAAAAATTATAAACTGTCGTCATTTTCAATATTTACATAGTAAAGGTTTGGATCTTGATAATGCTGATAATAAATTGTATAAACAATGCGTACCAAATTTAAACTCATAATTTTACTAATTTCAAAAGTTATTAACTTTTTGAACACAAAATGGCCGACAGATTGAAAACAAAGCGTTTCGGCACTTTTATATCAATTTGCATCATTTATGGCATACATAGTGCAGCAGTGCTGCGGTATACACTCACGTTAATATGAACTGTTTCCATTATTTTCACCGGTAGTACTCGGCTTTCCATTCCTTCGTGCAACACCCTGTATGTTTAATCAGGGACAGATTTTACTATTCATAACCTGACGAACATCTTATCGTCTCCATGTTACAATGTTTCATAGCGTCATCTTATCGGGCGGCAAACTTTGCAAGTAAATTGTATTTTACATTAACAGGTAAATAATTAAATGAAACACTTGCCATTATTGCTCGACACATCAACCCTGTTATCCGTGTAATGGAATGACTTTAACAGTTGATAAGGAACCAGTTCTCTTACCATCAGCATTCCCGCAAGAGTATTACACCCGCTAAGGAAACAAAAAAAAACATTTTATGATAAAGTGAGCAAGAAGTGTTGCATGCAGCCCGTGTTTGGGATAGGAATAATGGATGAGAAAACGTTTAATCACAAACAAAATGAATTTGTAAGAATGTGTTACAGAATTTTAAGTCGTGAAATTATTTATGTAAAAGAATTAACTAGACAGGCAAATATCATGTTTAATATGGCTAAAAATTGTTTTTCGTCATACTGATTAAAAAACAGCTGTTTTGAATACATGCATAGAGATGCTAAAATTGTTTTTTTAGTCTTAGGACTTATACGAATTAATTTACGATCGTAAAGCATCTTAAAAAAAACAACCGATACTCTCGATTTTAAATAACCATTACAAAAGCTGTTATTATCGATTTGAAGGTAAATAGGTTATAACATTTTATAGTTTTTGTGGAATTGTTTTCTTATATAATTTGCAGTATAACGAAAAATATAGTTCATCACTTGGACCAAAAGACATTTTTCACTCCTCGCTCATTTTCTGTCTCGGCCGTTAAACTTGAACATATATTAAAAAGCTTTATTTTTGGTCCAAGTGATGAAATATACTATTATCAAAAATTTATGAAATATGGATGTATGTAAATGTAAATGTATTATTATTAAAAATGTTAAAATCTATTTTACATAACAAAAAAAAAAAATCTAATTCTTAGATAAAATGTTTACTGTTAGTTATTAACTTATTAAAATTTATTTTTCATATCAAGCCGCCAACATATGACGCGTGTGTTCAACACAGTACGATCCTCTCTAATCCTGTTTATTTCTCTCTTAGGATGGTTTCCCATCCTCATTAGTCTAACGGGCATAAAATATAAATATTAAGCAATTTATGTTTATTTATGAATACGAAAATAATCATCTATGTTCAGTAAACTTTCAGTAATCACATATTTTAAGTAAATTTCACCTGTTTCGTCATTAAAAATACCGCGAATAATCCTAGTTTATCACAATAACTTTGTGTCATGCCCTAGTGGTTCTTTATTTAACTAATTTTGAGGTCATTTCGTGGGAGTATCGTTGCTCATAAATTTTTGTTTAGAATGTTTGTAATCCCCTCCCCCGTACTACTTAACTTTCTTAGAGAATTAGTCGTCTCTCATTTAGTGATCGTAAACATCTTCCTCTTAGTCGTGTGACAGGTAAATCTATTGTTTAATTTAACTGGAGGTGGCAAAGGCTAGCGTTTAATCTTGAAAACTGCTGAATAAATTTATCTGAAATTTGGAATTTTCTCCAGTATGGCATCAGAACAATACAGAATTAAAATTCCGTTTTAGTAAGTCCTATAAATAGTATGTTTTAAACTTTATTGTAATCTTAAATATATCTGTTAAGATTTATCAAATTACTTTCAGTACAGTATTCTGTCATTTTTAGCGTTAATTATCGTTGACAGGTTTCGAATTAACTCCATCCTCAAAATTTATTCATACATGAAATGAGCAGCACTTTATGAAAACTTTAATTACAAAATAATAAAGGTTAATGCGTGACATCATGGTACTTACCCTGCCAAATCATGCAATGTAGTCCGATCGTCTAATTGACGTCCTAGATATGTATATGTGTCCTTTATAAGAGGAGGGCATTCAAATGCCTCAAGTGGCCGGTTATTTTTGGTTATTTTGTAATACTTTTTTTTTTAATTCACAAATATAGTAATATTATCCAAAACACAATTTGTTATATATAATTTTTCACGGAAAGGGTCATAAAATTTATTTGTGAAAAAAATCAATTGGAATTAAAACTTTAGAGTTAATATATCAGAAATAAAAAATTTTAAAAAAATGTTCCGTAAAAAAGTACCCATGACCACCATATAACCAATTTTTTCTAGTTTTTTTTCAAGATATACAAAAGTTTTTGAATTTATTTGTGAGTAAAAATCGTAAACAAAATTCTTTTTTTTTGAAAAATTAAAATTTGAAAAATCAACTATGAAAAAAGTGAAAGTTAGGCTTGTTTTGAAAAATTAACAAAAATAGATATGTAATCCAAAACACAACTTATTATATAACGTTTTTGTTAGAGAGATACATACGATTTATCAGGGTAATGACAAAAAAATTCAGAAGTTAAAATTGGGGACTTAGTATGTCAGAAATCAAAAAAAGTGCAGTTAAAGAAATTAGAAACTCCAAAAAAATGCCCATATAAGAAAAAATTTCTAATTTATTTTAAGATATATAATAGTTCGGGTATTTCTTTGTGGGTAAAAACGGTTTAAAAAATATATCGTTTTTGAAAAATTACATTTAATAAAATCAATTTTTATGAAGAAATTGAAATGTATGTGAAATGTTAGGCTTATTTTGAATAATTAACAAAAATATTAATATTATCCAAAACACAACCTTTTATATACTATTTTCTTTTAGAGATAAATCCAATTCATCAGTCTAATGAAAACAAATTTCAGAAGTAAAAATTGTGGAGAGAGTATGTCAGGAATCAAAAAATGTGCAGTTAAAAAATTGAAAACGCCAAAAAAACACCGATATAACCAAAAGTTTTGGAATTTATTCGCGAGTAAAATTTGTTAAAAATATATATATCATTTTTTTAAAGTTACATTTTGAAAAAAATAAAATAAAATAAAATAGAGGTTCTACGAAAAAATTGTCAAATGTCTCAAATGGTACAATTTTAATTTTTAATCTATGTTGGATTTTTTTTTTTTTTACTTTTTGCTCTATAAAAGTTATTAAAGTTTGAAATTTATTAAAAATTTGAAAACTACATTGAGGTCGATAATACCCCATATATCTCCTGAAAGGGTGTGTTCTTTTAAAAACAGGAAAAGAAATTGGTTGCCCTATCTTTGTTAGGGAGCTGGCAGTCACATCTCCCGCTAAAAACTAAAACAAAAATATTTCGTCACACCCTGTACAGTAATGAAAAGATAACACAATTATTTTTGCTCCAAAATGTTCAGAAAAGAGAGACCTTTAAAATGAGGTATCACACGACCTATGTTTCTATTTGAAAATTTTCCAAAAACACCTCCCTGCCCCCCAAAAGTGCCCTTTTGGGTCATTGAGGAGCGTCGAAAGTAATTTTCCTGAATTCTTTGGGGTCGAAAATAGTAGAGTTCTAATTGGAAGGAAATTTTTATCTGGTTTCGTTTCGGCGCTACAGATAATGTCCAAGTGATCAGAAACACCCAGTATAACCTGTTCTTAGAGAGATACATACAGTTCATCATTGTATTGATGAAAAAATTTCGAAGTAAAAATTGCGGAGTTAGTATGTCAGGAATCAAAAAATGTGCAGTAAAAAAATGTTCATATAACCAAATATTTAAACAAATTTCATGTTATACAAAAGTTTTGAAATTTATTTTCGAGTAGAAATCGTTAAAAAAAATATATTTAAAAAAATCTCCACTCGCTCCACTCGTATCGGGAAATCGGTTCTACCAAATCTATACAAATCACAATTTATTGAAAGGTCATCTTTCGAAATTACATTTTTGATCATAACTTCGGTATTTGTCATCGTACATAATTTTATAAATCGGATCATTTATTTAATTGCTGATTGATTATATTTCATCTATATGATATATGTCATTTAAATGTTGAGTCCTACACTTGATGAAGCCGAGCGTAATCGGCGAAACAGCGCTGTAAGAGTTTAATATGAATGACGAATTGCTTTTATTACAACAAGGTAAAAAAAAATTATTTAATTATAATTATGTAAAATCTAAACCAAAGCAGAACTTGCTTTAAAAATTTTGCTCAAGTGTTGCCATTAAGCACGCAAACAATACTGTTTATTTTGTTTAAATACAGTGCCCACAGTTTACAATAATTTTACTATCGAACCAACATTTGTTGGGAGTATAGTTTTTGCACAGATTATTATCGTAAATAATCCACTCCAACATTTTCATCGTGTATTTCAGGGACATCCTGTACACATTCACTGCCACCTCCCCTTCCCCTCACTCACGTACATCTCATGTACGAAAAACAAGATTTTACAGTTTCTGTCACACTCGGAACTTTATTGTTCAATAAATATGTGCGAAACATTACTGTAACTTTCTAAAGTTGTTATGATTGACCTTTTCTAGGTTTGTCATCAAGATTGACTCATCTAAGGAGACTGTAAACACCTGCTGGTTCTGTTTACAATTTTCGCAAACAAGTCATCGCTCTCTGACAGTGCGAGTGTGACACTTTGCCAAACAAACTCGCCTAATTGTTTTATCTGTTTTATCTTCTAGCTAATAAAAAGTATTAAATCTTCCCTCATTCTAAAATAGTAACTCTCTCTCTCCTCTCTCTCCCTCTCCCTCCTCCCTCCCTCCCTCCCTCCCTCTCTCTCTCTCTCTCTCTCTCTCTCTCTTCTCTCTCTCTCTCTCTCTCTCTCTCTCTCTCTCTCTCTCTCTCTCTCTCTCTCTCTCTCTCTCTCTCTCTCTCTCTCTCTCTCTCTCTCTCTCTCTCTCTCTCTCTCTCTCTCTCTCTCTCTCTCTCTTCTCTCTCTCTCTCTCTCTCTCTCTCCCTCTCCCTCCCTCCTCCTCTCTCTCTCTCTCTCTCTCTCTCTCTCTCTCTCTCTCTCTCTCTCTCTCTCTCTCTCTCTCTCTCTCTCTCTCTCTCTCTCTCTCTCTTCTCTCTCTCTCTCTCTCTCTCTCTCTCTCTCTCTCTCTCTCTCTCTCTCTCTCTCTCTCTCTCTCTCTCTCTCTCTCTCTCTCTCTCTCTCTCTCTCTCTCTCTCTCTCTCTCTCTCTCTCTCTCTCTCTCTCTCTCTCTCTCTCTGAGTTATGCGTTTACAATAACTACGTCTCCTTCAGCATGCATGTACAAACAAATATAACAAACATGAGTTGTTTGGACGAAATGAGGATGAGATGATGTAGCTTACTAGATCGAGTAGACTAATGAAGGAAATTGTTATCCTGCGGGTTCAAGTCTACAGACTATTAGCTGGGAATTAGGTGTGAGGCGTAAAAGGAGTACAATTAAGCGTTTTGAGAATGGAGTATATCAAAAACGCGTCAACAAAATCGAGATTAACGAAGCTGTAAAAGACGGAACAATGTACTCTATTTAATTATAAAATTTCTAGAGGAGATAAAAATGATTTTAAAATTCTGAATGCTATATGGGAATAATTTGGTAATACCTCTAGTTTTACTCAAAAATCCTAGGAAATACTGTTGTCTAAGTTTTGTGCTTATTGAATAAAACAGCTGTCATACCAATTTCACTCACCCTGTATTGTCCCCAACACTAATTTTATTTACAATCTTAATTGTTGTGGCCGCTATCGTGTTTACATACTATCCAAGACAACGACAAATACTGTCGCTTCGGTTTCCTGAAACCGTAAAACTTGCAACTCAGTCTAAAACAAATCTCTGAAGGTGGTGTGATTAAGAGAAAAGTGATTTCCAATTAAAACATTTGAGATTCTTTATTTTTTAACAATTCTTTTATTTTTGTGAAACTGAGACGTTTTCTGTTGATTTAATAAAACACTTTTATTACTATTTACATAATCAATGTTCATAAGAAATACATACGGTAAAACTCTTTTTTTACGAATAAAGTACTAAAGTCGACCTATCAGGCGATAGGGACAAATATTAGTGCAAATTTTCTGCACCGTTTATTATGATAATAATTTTATTTTAAATTACTCTTCTGGTTATGTCTACAAGTGCAAGTGGGTGACTGAGAAAGTAAGAGCAATATACATGCACTATTTATTTATCACCGTGCTACAAATTCATATTATAACTTAAACATGTATTTAAATAACAGTGAGTTATTGAAAGGAGAATGTAACAGGTGACGCCACCAGCTGTCAGATGTCAAGGTCATCCAGGGTCAATAATCTAGAGAATAAATGAAAATATAAAAATAGTACCAAGTCACCAAATATACTTTGATGCGACAAAAACATTGAAAATTTTGGTGATACTAGGTTTTTTACATTGTTGGAAACGTACAATTTTTACTCTGAGTCATTGATGTAAATAAAAGATTAAATATTGTTATTTACAAATTATCTTATATACAAAATGTAGGGTAACTTTGATGATTACAAAAAAAAACCTGTGTTTAACTGATCTCATTTCATAGCCTTAGAAATTCTAAAAACATATTGTCGACATGTAGTTGTGGTCTGTCCGAAGTATGACAGCTGCAACTAAAATTACCTTAGAATAATAAAATATAGTAAGAAGGACTATAGTTTGTATATACAGGGTGTCCAAAAAGTATCGTAATGGCGTTATATTTTTGAACAATTCCAGATTACGCAATAAAACTTAACAAGTCAATACTATGCCTTAAAAACTACTTTTTGAAGAAATATGGTCCGTGTATTTTGGGGGGGGGGTTATACTTATGTAACTCATACCAAGGAAGAAAATTAAGCCATTTTCAACAAACCCAACATTGTAACTTTAAACCCCCGCCATTTTGTATAGAGTGAATTATTTAAGTATTCTCCTAACAGAGACCTTTAATATGATGTAAAACTCGACATATTCCCTCATTTATTAATTTTTTTCTGACTAACTGCAAGCCGTCCCCAAAAGATGACTAAAAAATAATAGTTGGTTCAACAAGTAAATAATGTATAGTATTGATGTGGTAATTTTTATTGTTTAATAGTCAATGAATCTTCAACGCTGTTGTGCTCCTTTTTGGATACTACCGTAAAATGAAGTCCTTAGTCCTCGAATATTCTAGTAGCTTCGGGGTTAGAAAATAAAAATAGTTAGTCTAGACAGACCTAAAAAGAAAGATGACAATGACAGATCTAATACAAGATACATGAAAGTTGTAGATCCAGCTAGGAGCATAGGGATTGTCAACTCAGTATTCATTATAAGGAAACAAGCTAAATTATTTCATCAATAAACAAAGGTTTATTAGCGCCATTATCGTATTTACTCTGTAGTGAAAACCAACCCTTTATTAAATTATCTAAAACGACATGACCTTAGGAAGGATATTAGGATCTTGTTCGTTCACTTATTTGTCTGTATAGTCTGATTTTCGAAAGAATGTCTCTGGCGAAGCGGCCGGGCGGCAATTAAAAGTTTCTACTTAAAATATAATATATCAGATTTATACATAATTTCTATTTTACAGAAAGTAAGTGCATTAACTAAGGATCCGATTTCAGTTAATGTATCACTGAATTATATACTTTTAGAAACTTTTTAAACACAAAGTTGTACCGAGAATTTAATCGATCTGCGGCCGCGCTTCAAGGACAATTTTTCTAAAACCATACTGTATTTTTGAATAAAAAATATACTGATAAAGGTCACGTTATCAAATAAGTAAAATTACGGAACGCGATAGAAAGAGAAAGAAAAAAAGAGAGAGCTAATATAAAAGAACAAAGCTTGAGTTACTACAATTTCATAATAGGACGATATAACGCTATACTTTGAAGAGGAATAATTAAGCGAGTTTAACCGAACTGTCATCCACTCTTTCGCCACAAAATGCAGTTCTTTAACAGGTGCGATGACTTATTGGCCAATATTCTAAACGGAAACAGCAGGTGTTTTACCAGTCCTCTTAGATGAGTCAGTCTTGATGACAAACCTAGAAAAGGTCAATCGTATCAGTTTTAGAAAGTACAGAAATGTTTCGCACGTATTTATTGAACAATAAAGTTCTGTGTGACAGAACTTGTAAAATATTGTTTGTGTACATTGAACTTTGATATGAGTCCAAGTGACAGATTGCAGATTATAGGTTTATGAACAATTTAATTAAAGAACATTTTAATGAGGTCTACCCGAGAGGGTTATTTTGTTTAAAACAGCTGTTACACAGGTTTTCTGAAATCTGTATATCTCTACTTTTTTTTGTATCGGCTAAATTCTAACTTATCTCGTAGATATGCATTGAAAAGTCTCCGCATATTGTTTGTCTCAGTGTCGGAACCATTGCTGTACATTATGAAGTACCCTCATGACGGTAACTCGGCTTTGCTGGACTTCGTGACTATCACTTTTTTTATGGAGATAAAATCGAAATTATAGTTTAGCCATAACTTCTCTATTTAACTTCGAAGAACAGTGACGTTGGTACCATTACGTCTAGAATTAAATCTGCAAATATTCGACTAATTTAAGTCGAAAAATATGAACAAAAAGATGTTTAAAATGAGCCCAATTTTGACATCTGTTGAGTACAGTATAACAAACACACAGAACACAATTATCACACAAAAAAATACGCCGCAAAGTATCAGACGCGTTTCAACGACAAGGTCGTCCTCTTCAGTGATACACGAGCTACACCAATCAAACTATAGCTATCTGTTGAGTGTCAATTAGAGGAAGAAAATTTAAAATATCTTCCTATTTAATCCCGACTTTTGATTTTTTTGGACGCAATAATTCTATGAACAAAAAAGTAAATTAGCGATTCCTTTGAATCTTTGGAATGGTTATGAAAAACTGTAGTTTTTATGAAAATTTAACACCTATAGTTGTAATCATTCGTTTGTAAAACAAATTGGAACTTTAATGAAGCTTTCAAAACATACTTCAAAGGTTACCGTTTTAGGGATATTCACTTATCTCACTTTAAATTATGCATCCTATAAATACTCAGACATCATTTTGAAAGCGGAATATTTTCTTTTGTTCCTTAAGACAAAAACTTAAAAAAGAGTATTAAATAAAGTACTCTAGCTCTCAAATACTAGCATCAAAATCAGAAATGAACTAGAGTTGATCAAGAGAGACTGATAGGAAAGGTAAAATAGAGATATCTTACGCAAGATTACACGAAAAGGTTTAGAACCAGCTATGTTTTCTCGGGATTCCCAATCCATACTCACTCAAGGCACCCAGTAAAAGTTGAAAGTAATATAAATATGTCCAGAAAAACTTAATCAACATTATTATTGGAACAATATTTTCCTGTAGTATAAACTGAGTTTTTTCTATAATAAATTAAATAATATTACTTTATTTTTCAAAACTGCATTAACTAAATTATATAAATACTAAAGTGGCGCAATAAAGATTTCGCATTCGTTACGAACAATATTCATAACCTCAAAATTAGGCTAATTTGAGAAAAAACAAGTAGCTGTTAAAAAAAACATTTAACAAAATTTTGTTACAAAGATTGTTTGGTAAGCACAATATTATAAAAAACAAAATCAAGTAAGTGTTGAATTTTAAAGTCGTTTTAAATTTTAATACTCTAAGCTCTAACATTTGGGGGAATTCAAAATTTAAATTTGAATGAGAATATTCCGGAACGGTACAAAAACTTAAATCACAAAACCAATCAAAATCAACCAAAATTATTAATTTATCTAAATGTGGAATGAATCATGAATGCCGTTTTTCAA
Source organism: Aphrophora alni (assembly GCA_963513935.1). Taxonomy (NCBI): domain Eukaryota; kingdom Metazoa; phylum Arthropoda; class Insecta; order Hemiptera; family Aphrophoridae; genus Aphrophora; species Aphrophora alni. Next base: position 15,337,332 of record OY740771.1, read on the forward strand.
TAAATATTTATGTATTTAATATGACCTAAACTTGCATCGATTGTGTCATAAACAACTCTTCATCTTAAATCGAGCTATTTGTGACGGGTGTTAAGGATTACTTTATGTTTTATGCCAATTATTCCTGAACTGTAATATTTATTTCGCTTGAAATTTTGCATATTAAACATTTCACTAAAATTTGAATGAAATCCATATAACGTATTTTGAAAAAATCGTAATGTTGTATTTTTTTAAATAATTTTACTACCTCAAAACAAATATATCTGCAAAAAAAAGTTCATTACAATTTAATATCAAATATTCTATATTAATAAATTTAGTATCTTTGATAAAATTACAAGGGGAATGAAATATTGGTACAGTTGCAAAATATTGAATATCTCAAAATCCAGGCGAACGATTTTATTTAAAATTTTCAAACTCAAGAAAAAGAAAATTTCAATTAGCCTACTGATTTATCTTGAAAATATCGTAAACCCTTGAATTTGTTTTTTAATTTTTCCAAATTATTTATGAAATTTATTTAATTTCTTACATTTACAGTTTTGGAAATGTTTTTGGATATTTAAAAATTTACAAATTGTTCATAAAAATACGTACAATTAAGACGATATCGTTAATTCGTTATTCGTTTTAAACGACAACCAGTGAATCAACATTTTGAGGAACATGGCAAAGAATAATACGTTTTGATGGAAATTATAAAGACCAAATTCTTGCAAAATTTTATCAATGTCGAAAAGGAGAGTTTTTATTAATTTTAGGTTTAACTATTACACCAACTTTCTACACAAACTTTGAACTAGACTAAGATTTTTATGAATGAATTTATGAGAAAGTTTCTCGTTTATTTGACAATAAAAACAATTATACAATAGCAAAACATAGTACCCTAAAATTTCTCATCAACAACCTCTGTTATTTAAATTCAAAAGCACAACCACTTAGAGTGAACAGAGCTAACTTTACCTTCAAGATTAGGAAACGGATTTGTCCCCAACCACAGCCGACCAGATTTATGTTCTCGTTCCACCTCATTCATATATGCATCAGCTTCACAAGACAAATGTTTTCCACATATTCGGCGATTGTCAGCATCCATTACGAGAAGCTTTGTCTCGCTCTAACTGGTGTGTTTCACATAACGCTGAATAAAACATGTTATGAAAATCACCGGTCACAACCAGTTTTCAATACATTCCAGTCAATTTGTTCGCTGCGGATTGCTTTATATGGCCCTAATATTAATCAGTCACGAAGAGGAGAACTTTTTAATGAAAGGTCGTTTGTACAGTTTTCTCTATATTGAAAGTATCGTTTTAATGATTAATTATATTGCTTACACTGAGTATTATGAAAGTGATTATTCTTACTACTTACAGACGAGACGTAGTGTTTTATAAGGACCTTTCAAGGAGTTTAATTACGTAGAACTAATATTATCCAGGATAAGATTTAACAAAAACAGTATTAGCTACAGAGTAAAAGTATTGAGAGAATTGAAATGTAAGTAAAAATTAACCAGAATACTGAATCCAGGTATAGGTGATAAAGAGTGGGCTACATAATAGTCCTAATTGTGGTAGAACTGTTATTCTAGTAGCTACGTACCTTCAGGAACTTGCTTATAGTGGCAATACCAAAGGACCTTACCTGGAACCTTTTCATGTAGTCTTGGATTAGATCCCTCTATTGTATCTTTCCTATCCGCTCTTGATCAACTCTTGTTGAATTTCGATTCTGACTCTAGTAGAGTATTCGAGGACTAGAGTTTTTTCTTCCTTTTTGTTTCGGGAGTTGATGACCGAGAGGTTTTCAGTGTTTTCCGCCGAGCGGCCAGTGGTTTGAACACTGCATATTCAATTAAAAGGTCTAGAGGCTTTCTGCTGAGTGGCAAATTTTCTACATAAATATATATCTAAGATAATACATAATATGTTAGGTTAGGTTCGAAATTGATATATTTTAGTCCCCTTACTTTAGTTTCTAAAATTTACTTTGAAGATTTTAAGAAATACATTAATTTAATGTCTATAACAAATATTTATTTTACGCTTTTTTCTGAAAATAATTATTGAAACATGTTTTATCTTGTATTTCTACCATAAATCTATGAATGTTGACCTATGTACCATTGACAAAAGTAATAAACCTTTAGGCAGAGTGTCAGTTAGCCACATGTGTAAGAGTGTAGTGAGGGAAAGAATGCAGCAGAAAAAATGCTAGCGGATAATCTCTAGATTTGTCAAACCATTCTGACATTTGTAAACTGGAGATGCGGGACTTTCAGAGATGAAGACTGGCCTCTCAGACCACTGGCCACTAGGCGGACACAACCGTCTTGGGTCATATCCCTCTCTTTCATCTTCCCTATCTGGCCTCTCTTGATGTATCCCTTCAACTCTAGTTGTATTTCGAACCTAACGCTACGAAAGTATTCGAGGACTGCGGGTTTTTACTTCATTTTTTTTTATAGGGCGATCGTAACCGAGAGGTTTTCCACCTTTAAACAACAGGAGAACAAGAGTTTCTTATGTATTATCAGTCTAGTCCAAACGCTTTTAATGAGATTTTCTATTTTCTTTTTGGAACAAACGTGTAGATCCAGCTAGGGTACCTCAGGATTGCCACTCTCGTAACCCCATGAGGGTTATTACTAAAGTGATCGGAACGTTATTTCCTTTTAGCACATATACTCTAATTTCAAACCTAATTATGGTAACCAATTTAACAAAAAACGAAACCGTTTAACTCTTAGTTATCATGAAGTAAGATTCAAACACTTTAAAAAGTGAACCAAAATCCGCTCCAAAACACCAAGATAAACAATTGTTCCCTGAACTTTGCGTACTTAGCAAATCAAATTATTTTATACAATCTACAATCGTCATCAATCGAAGGCGGTTTTTCATTTATTATAAATAAAATCTAAGCGAAACCGGATGTCAAGCTTTACCATTAAATCCCTGATACAATTACTTAGTACGCTGAGTTAATTAAGAATTTAAATTACACACTAAATTAATTTATAAACGTAGACGCTAATATTCCATGAGAACGCTCACATATTAATCCACTAAGCGCAATCTACTAGAGTATCGTGAAATAAAATCTATGCTAACTGAACTCGATTGACCTCCTCGTCTCTAATTTATTACAGAAACAAAAATATCCGTTCTGTAATAATATCATAACTACCGCCGGGGAAAAAAATCTTTGAAAAATCATTTGCTAATCTATTAAAGATCCAGAGTTCTTGTTAGACGTGCTTCTCAGGTCTACCACTCCTCCGAATTAAAAAGATGTTCCCTAATTACATCATTGCTCTAACAGAAGGTGTCGGTATGCAATTAGGCATGTACGTGCATGCACACGTTCTAAAATAATCATACATCTGGAGAGACTACCTGGTACATGGTACTGTCTGACGTTATGGTTTAGTTAGATTGATTCTTACAACCTGTCCGGTATATTGATAGTTGATTAATCCAAGAGGAACAGGTTGTAACTCGTACGAAGCACGGAAGATGGCGCGGACAACTTCCGTAATCGTGTTGCGGTTAAAACCGAACGCGGTATTAAATTGTTTTGTGTTGGAAAGTTTTATTTAGTAGGTAATGATTTGATCGACTTTTAGGTTAGTTGTAGATTAAGGATGCGCAATAACAGGACGAGACTGATCCTTGTAGCTGTTTGTAATCTTAGTATTTTTGTAATTAATTTTAAAGATAAACGAATATAATAACTGTGAATCTGTACACAAATTTTTATTGTCAATAATAACTAACGAGGAAAAACAACCATTTGTAATCATTATTTTGATTTCTCTCATACAATACATTGAAGTTTTTTTTTTTAATTTGTCATTGCAAACATCGTTGTGGTCTATGATCGTAAGTGTTTTAAAACGAATTTATTGCTACTGTAACACAGAGCAAAAACAAGTGGTACTATGTCTCTGCTAATTTATCCTTATAGTAAATCGCCTTATCCTTATAAAATATATACAAATTAAAATAAATATGGAGAATATATAAAGAAGACAAAATATGAGAGCAGATGAAGAATTCAGGACATACTTTTCTTGAGGGATGAGATCGTACAAGCAAAGAAATAAATTTGAGTATCTTAGCGTTCGATTACGAGCGAGGGAAAACAACAAATGACAATACAATTAATTTTTTTTAAACTAGTCATTTCCCAACTGTATTTTAACTGGGCCACCATTAAATTTCTGAAACTATAAGAATTAGAGAATACTTCAAATGGGGGACCTTACCTACTTTTCCCTCTGTAATAAAATGATGCATTTGAGTATTCAAAGTTCAAACCCCATTTTACAATACGGTAGCCAAATTTAAACTCTATTTTTTTTATGTTCAATTTGGATTTTAAACCCAATATTGTATTCTTGGATTTTTTATTATATTCATACTCGTTTCCGAGATATAGACCCTGAAAGTTTGCCAAAGTTCTGATTAAAATACATGGGAAGGGAACTAATTTTTTAGTACTCTTGTTTAACATTTTGTTTGTTTTACAAGTTTGTTTCATGTATTGGCCTACTGTTAAATTTTAGGTTTTTAGGAAGCAAACTTGACCGGAGCTTAGTATTTAGAATTCATAGATATCGTTTTGATGAACTTCATTGAAGACCTTTCACTTAATATCAGGATGAAATTAATGTACCAGCAAGACAGAGCTTCATCTCATAATAGTGAAGTCAGTTGGTTGTTGCAGATTCTTGATACTACTTTTCCTGAAAAATAACTAGGTACTTACAGAATTATACCTTGGCCGGCAAGATCCCCACACCTAACGCTTCTTCATTTATGAACTCAATAAAGAACGTTATGCTTCAATTAAGGATATAAAATATAAAATAAGAGAAATCTTAATAATAATCCACTATTAAAAAAACTATCAATAATTGTTTTGTTAGAGCTAATATCTGCATATTAAACAACAGTGGACATTTTGAATATCAGGGTCTTCATTGTGTAAAGATTTTTAATATACACTTAATTCTTAAGATAAAAATATGCGAATAATAGTCAATCATTCAATAAAATACAATATTGACTGTTTATGTGTGTTTTAAAACCATAAATTCAACAGTATTCATTAAACAATACATTTATAACCGAAATTAAAAACAAGTGTTGAGAAATTGGTCTTATTGACATGTATTAAACAGAACTTTGACGAAATTTCGAGGCCTATATATCGTAAACGTGTAAGAATATAAAAAATAAACAAAAATAAAATAATCATGCATACTTGTTCCAATCCAAATTAAACATAAAATATAATAGTTTCTATAAGAAATTTTAAATTTGGCAGATAAATTGAAAAATGGCAGTCGAAATTTAAAAAATATAAATAGGCTACACCATTTTATTACAGAGGGAAAAGTTGGTATGGGGTCGTATTTGAAGTTTTATGTAAATCTTATAGTTTCAGAAATACCAATGGTGGTCCAGTTAAAAACTACAGCCTGTACATTTTTAAAATATACAAAGGTGAAGCTTTTCAATACCAATCTAAAGTGGTTGTATAGCTGTGAGACCTGGAAAGTATCGGCCGCGGTTAGGAAGTCTTTGCAAGTTTTTAGGAACAGGTGTTGAGAGGTTCCTTGGGGTCTGGCGGGTGAAATACGTTATAAATTTAAAAACTAATGATAAAGGAAATCTACAGATCAGCACATTATAGAGTTGGAAATCAAATGGAGGAAATAGAAGTGGATATGACACAAACTCAGAAAGGGTGAAGGCACCATAGAGATGGAGGCTTTTGATTGGAATCACATGGAAGTGAAGAGTGGAGGAAGGCCCGAGAATATATGAGGAAGATCTACTGAGAGAGAAGCGTGACAGGCAGGTAAAACATACGATAGACATTAAGAGTAATGCTGCCGACAGTTACGAATGGAAGGTCCTTTTGGAAGCCTTATGCTCCAGTGGCATTAACGGAATTATTTCAATTTAGTTCAACACTGCTTACTAATTACACTATACTTTTCTACCAAAGGATTGGATGCCTTTCCACTTGTATTATCTATTCAGTCCGGTGTTTCCTAGAGTCGTCCTCCAGACTTTATTGTTTCGTAGACTTGACATTTCTCGTCTCCATGCACTTTGAGTCGTCTTATTCTTCCTTCTTACAGGGGATGAGTGTTCATTAATTTAGGTTATCGCTTATTAGTCGTACTTTTAACATATCTAAAAATTGTAGAACCGTAGATTCCAAACGATCCAATTCATTTTCTTGTTCTCCTTCTCCATAACCTTCTCGAACGATTTTCTTGTTATCTGAAGGCGAGTCAGTCTTTCCCTGACACCTTCCATTTCGACGGTTTTATTCTTGTATACAAGATGAACTTCTCTCAAGGGCTATTAAATCATTCTCGGGATGGCAATCCCGAGAATCCTATCTGGATTTGCACCTTTTTTCATGTATTCTTGGGTTAGATTTCTCTCTTTCATTTTTCCCACTAGTGTAAAAAAAACCTTATATTAAGTTTCCTATCAGGGGTTGGTTGATCAACTCTAAATCTAGGATAAAATAAAGCAAAAGCTTAAAGTTTCAAATATTTAATAGTATAAATGAGCTACAATTGTTTCGCCTTGCGGCATCGTCGGGCAACTAATTTATACTATTAAATATTTGAAAATTTAAGCTTTAGCTTCATTTTATCCTTGAATATGGAGTTTCAACAAGAAATATCTGCTATTACATTAAAGTTGAACTCTAATTCTGTTCCGACACTGGCGCTATTAGAATATACCAAGCTAGGGGGGGGGGGATATTTAAAGTTTTTATTACTTATTTTTTAATAATTCAATGATGACATCGAAGTGTTTCACCTTTAACAATAAGTTAAGAAAATGCAAGTTAAGTTTTTCCCTCGTACATACGCTATAACCATATTCCTACGTTTTTTAAAATTAAAAAGCTTTAAACTTGAACTTTAAAAAGCATCTGAAATTAATCCATACTGCTTAAATTGTAATAATAATCGACTCTAATAGTTTTGTTTAATAATCCACAAAACCATTATATATAGTAAATATATATATATATATATATATATATATATATATATGCTTAATACTCGACTGACATATTTATATATTGACATATTGACTGACAAATCAACCATTCCGGTTTTTAAGAATCAGTCAAAGAATGAAAAATATGTAATATTCATAAATATGAAAATGGGATTTCGACCAAACCCTGGTTCCATGAAATATGAAGGTAAATATGAAAGTTTATGATCCAAACCAATATGCTAAATACCTAAACAAATTCAATTTATTTTAAATGTACTTAAATATAAAGAAAAAATAGGTTCACCAGAAAAGTATTAAAAAAACCAACAAAAAGAAACTTTTATATTATGCAGGATAATTTTGTTATTACAAAATTTTATGAATAATGATTTCTTATTCAAATTTAGTATTGTAAGAAGAAGACGTGTAGAGAAAATCTTTCATGTTCAAAATATAAACCCTTCCTGATTCTCACTTTAAACAAAACTGAAGTGAAAACATTGCTCGAATCTAATAATTTTCTCCGGTACAACTTTCATTCTTCTTCTCAATACAGAATTAATTCCAAGATACAAAACATAAACATTAGAATTCTGCTTATGTTTAAGAAAAATGAAATCTCAATGAAAGTAAGGAATAGTTTATGTAAATATAAAAACATTTCAGAATGAATTGCAAGACTTGGCGACACGTCATCAGGAAACGCGAGGTAATTTTTGTATTTTGTTTACACGAGAAAGTTCGTTGCCACACCTGTCCACGGTCGAATAAAAGGATGACTTTGTTAGACAGTTCGTGCATCTTGAAGAGGTTCTATCCCGAGAACTATCCGCAACTTGTCCTTTAATCAAATGTCGCTTTCTATTTAGTGGGCGATACTTTCGGTAGAAACGATTCAAAGTAAACAGTCATGGTGAAGGAAAAAATAGCAACGATTATGATCGTAGGGTCAGATGTCAATGATTCAGCATTACAACTTACGCAGAAGAAACGGTACCGTGTCATGTTGCAGATTGCATATTTGTATATGAAGTGAATTATGATTACCTGGATAATTGTATTATTTGTGTGTGGGGTTTTTTTAAAGGAGTCTAGTTACCCGGTTTAAGTGGTGTAAGAATAAAACTTTTTGAGCTCTACTGACAAAAAAGCAGAAAAAAAAGATTAGCAGAAAAGGTTAGGTCAGGTGAGGTTAGCATAGGCTAGGATAGGTTACGATAGGTTATGTTAGGAAAGAATAGGATAGATTCGGCTATGTCATATTAGGCTAGGATATGATACGTTAGGTTAGGTTAGATTAGGATAGGAAAGGTTAGGTTGGATTCGGATAGGATAGAATAGGTTAGGTTAGGTTAGAATACAGTCAGAAAATTAGGTTGGATTGGTATATGATAGGGAAGGTTAGGTTAGGTTATGTTAGGTTAGGTTAGGTTAGATTAGGTTAGGTTAAGTTAGGTTAGGTTAGGATAGGTAAGGGTAGGTTGGATTGGGATAGGATAGGGTAGGTTAGGTTAGGTTAGAATACAGCCAGAAAATTAGGTTGGATTGATAGTCTATAGGTTAGGTTAGGTTAGAATAAGGTCATAAAAGATGAAAACAAGCTTATGATAAAGCTGCGTTTTACAATATAATCCAACCGCGGTAAAATTAAAAAGAATGGTTGTTCTGTAACAGTTTCAATATGAAGTAACAACCACTGTAGTCTTCTAGCAGGTCTAACACACTGATCTATATATCGGTAAATATTACAACAATTTAATAGCTTTGGAAAGTAAACGGTTCCTATGCTACACAATAAACTGGGCAGTATATTATGAACCAGATGATGTGCAGCTACTTTGTACTGATTGCGATTGATGGACGGAATGTCTCTCTGAGGATATAAAGTGTCCTGACATGAAGGGCTATCTCAGACGGAGCCCAATCAGAGTCCTCGAAGGCGGGTATGTCAAGATAACCAAACAGTAACCGTTACTTCTGTTCTGGTTTACTCAGAGATAAGACAACTCTTTCTTCATTTCGCTAAAATATCATTTCTTATCTTTAGTTCGACTATAAACGTCTGTAGAAAACGAGGTGCGCTAGAGGTCTATTTCTGTTAAATAATTATTGATTATAATCAAACAATGAATTTAAATATATGAAACTTGAAGCAATGTTATTCCAAATCCGTAGTCCTTACCACATCCTAAATCAATTAAGACACCAAAGAGATATTCCCATAGGTTACAAAGTTTCTAAAGAGGAAACACGCCATCAAGAATACATTGTAAGCTTTTAACATTCTGGTCATTGAACTCAGTTCATTTATTAAGTAGCTTTCAATTCGTATTAGAAATGTTTTGTGATGAAAAAGAGTTTCCAGTGGGGGTTTAAATATATGGTGTTTGGAAAGATATCCAATATTGCAAGAAAAATAGGTTATTATGAGTGGTAGTCAATTAATTTTTGCTGTAAAATTATCTCTAACTGCTGACAACAAATTGGATCCCTGTTCCATCACATTCTTTGGTCATTTTAATTTATTAAAAAATTTGAGAACCACTACTATTTTGAAAATATTTTTCACTTATGCTGCATAAAATTTACATAAAAATTAAGTTTGTGCAGCTTTAAAATCTGCATTCGATAATGCCAAACATGTTTTCTAAAATAAAATTATACCTTCAAATGAATACGAAAGTAGCAATACTGTGAATTGGATCTATACCTTTCACGTAGTCATTCATGGGTTAGATCTTCCTCCTTCATTTTTGCAATTAGGTTTTTCTCGACCAACTTTTCTTGTCTTACGACTCTGACGCCATTCAAGTTTTCCGGGTCTAGAGGGTTAGGGGTCTTTATTTTATGTTCTTTCTTCCTTCGTTTATAAGGCTATAATGAGTGAGAGATTGTTCGCCTTTAAACAAGAGAAGGAAACAATAAATAAAATAAGCGAGTTAACCTATTATTAAAACAAAAACAAAACCTCAAAATAAAACAAAAACAGCAATTATAGCTCCAGTATTTTGAATTTTAATAATATTATCATATAAAGTTTACTGTACTATTCATTGAGTATGATTGACAGAATGGTCACAAAATTTCAATAAGACAGACATCTGAATTTTCTGATTTTATATATTAAAAATAATAATGAAATAGCGGAAGAAAATGCCTTCATGAATTAAATAATTACTTTATCATTCCAGTATACAGTATACACCAAAACAAACAGTAATTATAATTTAAGAAGGTTTCATTCTGTAACAAATGTATTGTAGTGAAAATGAACGGAGACTTTTAGTACATGTTCCATATGCCCGCCATTACGTTTTAGGCTACAACATAAATTTTTTATTATATTTTGAAACATATTAGAAGGTTTTTCCATTCTTCGACACATTTAGTTTTATCCCTTCTAGAAGTCCGGAAATGGTAGTTAGCGGATCATCTAGGAAAATGCTTTCGTTCATCATTCCACAGTCACTGGTACCAGGTGGTGATCACATGAATGCGGTGGATATAAAAAATCTCTGTGAACAGTTGACCCCTACATTAGCAAGATATGGCTATATTATCTCAACTTTATTTTATATTATTTTCGACCTGTACTGCAGTACCAAACATGTTATGTTTATTTATTTTGGTGAAATGTGTATCAGTGTGTTGTGTAAACGTGTTGTTTCATCTGATGATGGTATATGTTATACCGAAACAGCTGTTATGAAATAATAATAAATACTAAACACAAGATTGCTAAGACGTAAGTAATTTAGTAATAAACATAAAAAATCTGTTCCTTGGGAAACCAGGTGGTCCCCAAACGTTGCTTGTACCAAAGCAAGAGTGTCTAATGCCGTGTTTCTGGTGACGACACCATCCTGGAACCACTGGCAACCAAAATCTAGGTTTTAACACGACAAATCCTCTTGAGATCTCTTACAATGCGTCGAATGATATTCTCTTTACAGTATCAGCATTTCTGTTATCATCTTCAACGAAATAAAGACCCAATACACCTCTCACTGTTGTGGCTTCTCTAAAACCATGCCAGGACGTTGAAGTTAAAGAAAACATACTATCTTGTTGATGATACTATTTAAATGAACCTGCCTTTATCTGAAACCATATCCTAGAAAGGAACTCAGGGTTTTCGTATTAGATTGCTAACTTTGACGACAATAATCAACTCTAACTTGTTCGCCCCCTACTATTTAAATATTGACCAGTTTGAAATTTATACGAAAATCCACCAATATTCTTAATCATTCTACTCAAAAATTAATATTCATTTTTAAATAACTAACGCGGTTGCTTATTTTTGGAGAATTGAAGATTGCTGATAAAGTCTGTCGCCGTAGTCACGGTAGTTGGACGACCATTTTGATTTACCGTTGTGTCAAGACATACAAAGAAACTTTTCAACGACATAACATTACAGCATTACTCTGCGGCTGGTTGTGAAATTGTTCTTGAAGATCAATAGCAGTTAGCCGTAAACTTAGAACATTCGAACGACCTGTTCCGTATGAACGGAAATAATGCTCAACAATAAAACTTTTTCCTCCGTTGTAAGTGTCATTATATCGTAAACTAACCTCAAACTAGAAATTAATAAGCACTGCAATGTTACAACAATGAACAATTGAATCAGCTGATCGAAAAATTCACAACAGCTGTTAGAACTTCTGTACTGTTTGTTTTGGTGCATACTGTATTTATATATCAATATGCTATAACAGTAATTCTACTCGTGATGACAAAATTTGATATTAAACCAGTATCCCTCGATGATGGGTTAACACCGTAAATACAAAATCTATAATATCAGAACTTTGTGAATCACAACAAGAAACCTTTCGTACACCATCGACAACGCAAGACACGCGACCAATCAGAGTCTCCTCTAGCCTTACATAACACCACGACACAAAACTAAGGAGAAAGGCATCTAATTGATATCATAAACTAAACACTAAATTGATAACAACTAAAGACCCAGTTATCAGGGGTAGTTTTCTTGTAAACAATGCAATGAACATGATGCAATCTTTAATGATTTCGTTAGACATTGAGGCCGGATCGTGCAAACTACTTGCATCTAAATAGCCTGATTACTTGATCGCTGCGGATATGCTTTGCTACCAATAATCACTAGTCAATGAATAGTGGTGAAATCGTTACAAACAAATAGTTAATTAGGAATTACGATGTTAACAATGAAGATATCTTGTGATGTTGGGTTTAAAATTAGTGTTTTGTAGGATCATAATCTGGTAACATACAAAACTTTCAAAATAAGGTGCTCCGATGTATTGTTGATGCACCATGGTATATAAGAAATGACAACTTGCATAGGGATTTGAAAATGGATACGGTTGAAGAAGAAATAAAAAAGCAAGCAAGCAAGCACAGACATCGCATTGAGCAACATGAGCATCCGGAGATACGCAGATTGATGGATACAACAGGTTTAGTTAGAAGACTGAAACGAATGAAACCATTCGACTTAATGGACTTTGGACATTAAGGGAGTAATGACCAATGGGTTATTTTCCCTCAAAGTGTATATATTGTTAAATGTAAATTACTAGATGGGTTTGTACTCAGTTGTAATAAAAAAAAAAAAAAAAAAAAAAAAAAAATAATAATAATAATCTGGTAGAGACAGTTTTGAGGTTGACTATCAGCGAAATCGAAATATTTGACGGTAAATCCGGTTTGATAATCACTGATTAAAAATGTGTAGCAATACAATTATTTTTGCTGTCAGTTTACTCACTTGATTTTAGTCAAACTATTTTAAAGATAACGATAATTAATGTCAATTGATATACAGCGTGTTTCTGTAATGCGCGACAGGGAGTGGTTTATGGGTCAAATTAAAGAAAAAGTTCTTATAAACTTGTATCTGTAAACGCTTCTTTTTTCACTAAATAATTTATATCTCTAGAAAGGCTTAACAGATTTAGTTGAAATATTGAAAGTTACTCACCAATTTTAAAATATAGGCATAATCAACTTGTTCCAATTAACCATTTAAAAATGACGGCTATTTAAATATTTATAAAAAAATAATATATTTAAATTTAATTTCATTTAAAATTTTCAAATAGCCACCATGTTTAAACGGATAATTGGAACAAGGTGAATATTTTTTTTAAAACTAGCGTTTTACATTGATGATCAACGTGAAAAATTTCATCTAAATCGGTTAAGCAATTGTTGAGATATAAATTATTTCGTAACAAAAAATGGTGCATAGCTGGTAAAAGAAGCGTTTCCGGACATATGTTTGTAGAAACGTTTACTATATTTTGATCTATATAACCACCCCCTGAATTATATCCGAGCATTTTAGATACTGTATGAGTATGTCTCCAGTCTTACAATTTATATATGAATGTTTTGTTGAAAATTCGTTCAAAACCTTCAAGAGTTTATTCCTCGCATCAAAACCAAACAAAATTTAAATAAACATTTCCCCTAAAATGCATTTTTTTTCTATTTAGCCGCCATTTTGTATTTTTAACAAAACAAAAATCATATCTTTTTAACTGTAAATGATATGGAGTTGACATTTTCTATACTACTTAGTGTTATAAAGACCCAATTTGAAAAACAAAAAATAATAACCAATTTCTATTGCACAAAATCAACCGAAAATATTCTTTGGCACATCCCCTCACTCCGGTTTGAGGTCAAACGGGGTTTGGAAAACGGATCTTTTGGTTTTGGTTTTGGTTTTTTCAGACAATGAAAACAATAAATTTCATCAGTACTATTGTTTTTTAAAAACCTATTTTCCCCTCACTAGCAATGGAAAACTACTGTCGTCAGTTAATTAAAAAATACCATAAAAAAACCCCGTGGTCTCCCCCCCCCCAGTAACGTCCAAATCATTATTTTCTTTACGTGCATTTGATACATGAGTTTGGATCATAAATCGTAATATTTTACTAAAATTCTAAACTGCTTACCACGATTTAAAAAAATTCTAATCTCTAAGATAAGATCCAGGTTTATATTTACGATTAGCACCTATGTTTCTTCCTTTCTTTTTAAGACGATGATGACCGAAAGGTTACACTTACATTTATTGTATAAACTGGTTTTTATTTAACAGATTTTAACAAACCTGTTAAACATTTTAAATTTTGTGATTATATGCAATATATTTAACTGTACATAAGTTTAATTTTGTATTAATACTATTTTATTGACCACGCTATGCGAAGTATTTTTTTAACGCGACTATTCAACATTTTGATATGAATGTTTCTTTACGTGTTTATTACGTCGTGTTGGCCAAACCCGTCTTTTTTTTTTAATCAAGACCAAACGGTATGCATACAAAATTATTTTTATTTTTCATTTTTACATAGCGACCACCTTAAAGAGACATGATAAAAAAAAAACATTAATTTTCCATTTTACAAACATGGTAGCCAACTTTAAAATATAAATTTTCCTTCATTTTGTATTTAATTTGGATTTTTATTCTTGTGTATTTCTAAATATTCTTACTCGTTTACGAGATATAACCTCAAAATTTCCTCAAAGTTACTTTTAAAATACACGTGAATAATAGCAAATTTCGTAATTATCTTATATTAATTTCGCTAATACATGTATTGTCTTATGAATATTGTTGAATTTAGGATTTACATAAAGGAAACTTGACATAATCTAGGTATTTAGGATTCTTACAAAAACTTTTGATGAATCCCTTTGAAGACCTTAGGATGAAATTAATGTAACAGCAAGACGGAGCACCAGCTAATAATAGTTGTATGGTTTTGAACACTATTTACCTAACAATTGGTAGGTACATACGACCCATATACACCAGCTAGGTCCCTAAACCAAATGTTCCTCAATTTTCTTATAGAATACAGTAACTAAAAAATAAAGTATACAAAGAAGAACATTCTTCGGTCGAGGATATGAAACAAAAAATGAGAGATTTCTTATTTTCAAATTCTTCAAAACTCCATTAAAAAGCAATGTCAGCCTAGTCTTCATTGTGTTCCAGCTATTTATAAAGATTTCAAAATTCACTTAAGTTTTATCGTACTAAATCTAACAATAAATAAAATACAATATTGACTATTTATGTGTGTTATAAAGTCCTAAATTCAACATTATTCATAAAACAACACGTATACGACAGAAGTTAAACAAGAATATTAAGATATTATTTCTTATTCCTGTGTATTTTAAACGTAACTTTGGCGACCTTTTATTTGTAGTATTAGGAGTAAAAATATAAAACAATACGTAAAAATATATAAAAAATCTCGTTTAAAATCCAAATTCTTATTAAAAAATAGGTGTTTCCATAAGATATTTTAATGTTGGCTGCCTTCGGAAAATGGGGTGTCGAATTTAAAAAAATTCAAATGAACAATTTTTACAGAATAAAGTTTTCTGTTAAAAAAGAAAACCTGATTAATGGAAACGAGCAGCCATACGAACAATACTTCAAATGTAAAATTTAATTTGAACTGTTTTCTTGAACTGCCTCCAGGAAGTCTTCTCGTGACCAAATAACATAAAAATTGTTCCTTTACAATTTTTATTGAATTTTTTTATTAAAAATTTTTTTGTTTCACATTGTTTCGAAAATACTAAATTTTCGTGTAACATTTACACAGTTTCGTAGAACGTGATTTCCTCTGAAATCTGATATTTGCAAAGTAATGAAATCGATTATAGTAAATAGAAAAGTGATTTGTAAGTTTCGTTCAGTAGTACAGAAAAATGATTTTTATAAAAGTTATAACAAAGTGGTTGCTATGAGCTCTGGAATACATTTGAAAAAATAGGTCTATAAACAAATTGAGTAGCTTTACAAATAATTGATTAAAATAGTTGTTAATAAGAAATAATTTTCCTGGTATCTAGTGCAAAATACATTCTACATATTTAAACTTCCATAAATCTCGATTCGTTAGGTCCTAATGAATTTTTTGTAATTCTTTTTTACCACTTTAGTTGTTACAAACAAACAATAGAATTGTAACCTGTTTAACAATTCATCGTTATTTTTGTGTAGATAATATTACATACAAAATTTTGTAGACCAATTGAGTAAACCTAAGTAGGTTTTGAAGATGCAGGTACTCCAAAACCCGTCAACTACAAATACTAAGGTGAAAAATGATAGGAATGACTGAAAATTGTACTCAACAACATAACTGTTTATATTCCCAGTATAGGAACAATTTTTTTAACGGATCTTTACGTATCATTGCCTCAATAAACAGTAAAAATGATTTTCGACGTGTCGTCCCAACGTCATTGTTGTCGCTGTCGTCTGCACATAAGCACGATACCGGCCACAAATATTCAAAAAAGGAACGTTAAATTTGTTATAAGGGGATATAGATGCTCATATAGAATTAATTCAGAAAAAGTACTGTATCAAAATTCAGAGAAAATAAACGAGTGTCTTAAAATGGTCAGTATTTTAAACAGTTTTGTTGAAGTGTCATGTATTATTCATCTTATAACACCCTATTTTTTAATGGATCTCTACGATGGCAAATAGCGAAGTTATAGTAAAAAAAATAATTTTTTACACTGTTCTCGACAATTTAAAAATTTGCGTAACAACCAATAAAATTTAACATTTCTCGAGACCTAAGAATCTCTGGAGGCTTAGAAGTACGGGTCCACACCCGTATTTCCATAGATATCATCTGGCTGGATTTACACCTATTTTTCATGTAGGGTTAGATCCCTCTCTTTGATCCCTCATATCAATTCATTAAAAACTCTTGTTCTTTTCCGGTGTCTTCCCCCGAGTCAGTGGTCTGAGCGTCGTATCAATTAACAAGGGTCAGAATGTTTTGGCAGTTTTTTGGAATTTCCTCCGAACGGTACATTTTTCAGCTAAAAGAATTTTATAAAATAGCCCATGATAGTTTAGGTTAGGTTCAAAATTGACATGTTTTAGTCACGTTACTAGTTTCTAAAATTTACTTTGAAGATTTAAAAAAATAACATTAATTCAAAGTTTAAAACAGATCTATTCTTTTTTCGAAAAGATTTATTGGAACATGTTTAATCTGGTATTAATATTCCCATACATCTAATAATGTTAACCTATGCACCATTTACAAACGTAATAAACCTTTAGGCTGCATGTCAGTTAGCAACATGTATAAGAGTGCTGGTAGCGAAAGATTGTAACAGAAAAATGTGCAGCTCAGCGGATAGGTTAGGTTAGGTTGTTAGGTTAGGTTAGGTTAGGTTAAGTTAGGTTAGGTTAGGTTAGGTTAGGTTAGGTTAGGTTAGGTTAGGTTAGGTTAGGTTATGTTATGTTAGGTTAGAACTCCGAACCTTGTCAACTGGAGATGCTGCGCTCAGAACACTAGCAGCTCGGGGGACACAACTTTCTTTTCAAACCCCGGCGTATTCGAGAGCAAGAGGTCTTTATTTTATGTTATTTTTATCACTCAATGATGATCAAGAGATTTTAGCCTCTAAATGAAAAGGAAAAAGACTCAAAAAAACAAATTTTGGGCATCACTTTTATAGGATCTTATTGTATTACATTGTACGAGAGGGCTGGGTAAGTACCATGATGGCGACCCAAGCTATAAACGAACTATACACAACAATACTAGACATGTCACGTTGCCCAGACTACACACCTGTACTGTACTGTATTCTAGTTGAAACAAATAATTCCTAATATGCCACTCTTAACGGTATTTGTAGAAATAAATTAACATTCTTCTGTACATAGACCTATTCACATTGTGTGCAGTAGGAGGACATATCTGCGTATAATTTGTAAAGAGAATCCAAGAAGGCATATTAAGGGTGGACACGCGGTTATTTATCGTGTGTAATTGCAGTAAAGTGCAACAGAACAATGCATAGGGCGGGAGATGCATTGCGGAAGCTATGAAGTGTGGGTGCATTGCAGGTGCTAGAGTTGTGCGATCAACTTTCACCCGATGTTAAACTAACCTGCTTTGTCCCATATTGCATGTGCCAAGTGAAACTTGAAATTTCCGTTATAATTCTAACTGATCTGAACTTTGGTCAATTTTAATAGGATAAATTAAACGAAAGTATTTATTTATTATATTAAGGACTGGAGATCCCGTTTTAACTTGAACGTTTGACATTTTGTATGTTTGTTACTCTGTTTGTCAAACGAATGTATTATTATTATTTTTTTAATTTAGGAATTAGTTACCTTACAACGATGTCGAAAGATATATACGAGGTTTATTGAAATGGCGGCCATTTAGTCAGTACTTTGCAGTATTTTGTCACTCAATTCCATTTCATTTGGGGGGGGGGCTCAAAAGGTTCAAGTTTAAAGTCGCATCGAGTAAGCTCAATGTAATGGTCTTGTTTAGTAGAAAATAACGATATTATTACAATCCAAAATGGCGGTATATTCAATATTTAAAAAATCTCTTTATTTCAACAACTACTATAGGAAAATAACAAGGACAGTAAATTATAATAACCAAACCTAACTTTGATTTTATAAAACTGAAAAAAAAAAAAATTTTAAGAGCTAGAATTTTAACTTATAATTCCAAATTTTTATATTTGTCCGGTCGCCATTTTGAATTGGAGTAAAATAGAGACCTTTATTTTTCAGTGTTATTTTCTATTAAATACGGCTTTTAAATTGAAATTCCAATTTTACAAGTCTGCTTTCCTTACTGAAAAGTCGAGCAAGGTGAGACACATTTCTGACATATTGTGATATTTGGTAGCTTATAAATGGTGGTAAATGGTGCTTTGCCATGAGTTCTTTAAAAATACATTGAAAAAAATATTATGAAAGTACAAATTATCTGTATTTTATATTTTAAATGTAGTTGCCCCAAAAACAGGGTAGACGGCAATTCAAGATATGATTTCGGATACTCCAAACTACTTGTTAATTCAAATTGAACGGTGCGAAAACTTTGCACAAACTTTCTCCCATTTCTATCATCAAATCTATATTTATATAGAACAAATACAATCATGACTCAAAATATCATTTTCGTAGTTATCCAACACTACTACCATAAAAGTGGGGCGGTAAAAAACATTTTGGATTTTTTCCCCAAATATTTCTGATTCGTAATTTACTTGCGGTTTTGCATATGTTGTAATTAATTTTAACATTTCACTAAAATTTTAACAAAATCAGTAGAACCTATTTTGAGAAAATATTTATTTTATAGTTTTTGGTTTTCCAACTCAAACCAAATTTTTTTAGGAAATATGGCAACCGATACGTTTTATTTGTTTCCTCATCAAAGGCTTCATTTGAATGAAATTTAATCAAAATCGCTACACCCAAATAAAAAAAAAAAGTTTATTAAAAATCTTCTTACAACTCAACCACCAAATTTTAAGTTATCACAAAAATAATAAAATACTCCCACGATGACCTAATATACCAAATTCTATTAAAAATCGATCTCTAGCAAATCTATGGATCACTGCACATAAGATCGATAGACAGACAGACATTCCACAAACCACTACTTTTGACATATAATACGTCCTAGCGGACCAGTAAAAACTGCGGTTAAATTACATGTTTTTTTTAATGTCACCATTTTTTTCTTGACGCCTTACAAGATTAACCACAATTCATGAGTGTTTAACGTACATTTCATTTTAAACTTGGTTCAAATTTAAAACTGAATGGGACAAACGATTCTTAGTTTAAACAATTAAACTGAATTAAAATCTCGTTGTATAAACGGCCCTTAAACAACAAAACTTCCTTTCCCCCCTGCAATATTACAAAGTTAACTCCGTACGGAGATAATTTCAAAGAGAATACTGTTCTACTCCAGCGTTTACATTACTCAGTGTATACGATACATGTATATATTCGGCATTTCTGTGAAGCATATTAAACCCTTCGTAGTGTAATAAATCAATTTAAAGTTGAAACAAGAATCTATTTTGGAAACAAAACTGCGGGTGGCCGGCGCTCAAATGGCGCCAACAAGATGATAATGCTTCTGCTGTACTTTCGCTGAAGCTTTCTTCCGAGTACGTCACATTGGAATCCGGTCGTACTGCTTCTGCGACGATTCCCCGTCAATTTACACCTTCTACAATACTTGTTCTCGACTCATAAATTTAACCTTTTATTATTATCAATTGGCTGCAAGGTTGTTGCTATCTAATTATGGTGCATTGAAAAATAATTGGCCGAGTAATGATAATAGTTGTTTTATTATTTATAGCCAATTACGTGTTTTAAACTGAGTTTATAGAAAAATAAATATACTGTATATAATAATTATATATTGTTATAGCCTTTTTTTTATATAATTGTGTAGGAAGGATAAGAATTGTAATGGCGCTAAAATGTTGTTGTGTTTACAATTGTGTTCACTTTAGATAATTATTAGAGTGTTTGTTTATATGTCCGTTTGTCTATCATATTTTTGTCTCAAGAACAATTCGTTTGATTGATGTAAAATTTTTATATTTGCTGTGAAGTAATAAAATTATTTGACTTTTGGACAAATTTTTAGAATTTTGTCATTCATTATCTCAATAACGGATAGTCAGATTAACTTAAAATTTTTATATTTCATTTGAAGTCATAAAATGATTAGATTGTTGGACAAATTTGTAAAATGTTTGAATGCAGATGAATGGAACGTGATCGCCACGCATTATTTCAAAACGGATGGTCGGATTTACTTAAAATTTGCAACTTTGGTGTAAATTAATAGAATAATTATAATTTTGGATTATTTTTTATGAATTAGTTTGGAGTCCAAAAAGATGGAACATGATTCCCATTCATTATATCAAGAACGGATGGTGAGCTTAACGTAAAATTTTTATACTTCATATGAAGTCATAAAATGATTTGATTTTTTGACCAATTTGTCCAATTTTTGAATGCAAAAGGTTAGAAATGATTGTCACACATTTTTTCAAGAACTGATTGATCTAAAAGTTTCATCTTTGATATGAATAAATAAAAATGATTATATTTTTTGACACATTTTTAAATTGTTTGAAGTGCAAACGGATGGAACGTAATTGTCACGAATTATCTCAAAAACGGGTGATCAGATTGACTTACAATTTTCACGTTTTATGTTGAGTAGACTACCAGTGGTAATATTATATTTTGGTCAATATAGTTCGAGGGGTAAAATCGAGATTAAACTAATTTTTTTTAGAATTTATTAAGTATAGTTCTTGTTTGAAAAATATATAAATATTATTATAATCTTAAATAGTACAAAAAAATAAATGAAAGGTGGAAAAACATTACACAAACCTTTTCACTCACCCATTCCAAAAAACAAAGAAAAATTAATTGTTATCAAAAATGACACCTAGGTCAATCAAAGGGTGAAAATGAATTCTTTTTACGAGCATAATCTTACATCATTTGTTGCATAAACACATTGTCAGAATAAATTGAATTAAAATCTAGTTTTTAATGACACCGGTCTATGTTAGGTTTTTTTTTTTTTTTTTTTTTTTTTTTTTTTTTTTTTTTTTTTTTTTTTTTTTTTTACAAATTGTTTCTGAACCGGAATAATTTCTACTTGCACTTTTCCATGCCGGATTGTACATTAAATTTCACATTTTGATAAAATTTGAACGTAATCGGTGGAGCCGATTTTGAGAAATTACACCTTTTATAACAACCCGATTTTTGTATGGTTTCCAGCGATAACTCGGTAAAGCAAATTTTGGATAGATGGCAACCAATAAGTTTTGTTCGGATCCTTAGAGACTAGGCTACACATGAGTAAAATTGTATCAAAATTGTTCGAGTCGTTCTTGTGAAAATTATAATAATGTGTTTTCTCTTATTGCAGTTGACCACAACTTTTGAGATATAAAAAATGAAAGAAAAGGGTCCTTAAAATATACACAAAATATGCCAAATTTAATCAGCCCGTATGTTAGGGTCAATCTATCAAGATAATTGGCTAACATTTTGGACATTATATTTACAGGATCTTATTGTATTAGATTTTACGATAAGGGTGGGTAAGTACCATGATAGCGCGTATTAACTTGTTATGGTTTAATCAGACATTTGCCAATATTTGGTGTATAGAAATTTAATACACAATGTTTAGAAAGTAACATTAAAATAACGATAAAAACACCAACATAGCTTACGTACCTGGTTTTTGAATAAGCGGCAAAATTTTAGCTTTATTTAAAGAATTAAAATAAGTATTACAAAAATGAGAATCATGACGCCATCGAAGACTCTCTTGAAAGAGGGGGGAAGAAAAGTTGTTTACTCCGATAAATATTTATTACAACTTTCTCTTGGATCCATCCCTTATCTTAGTTGCTTGCCCTCATTTGTGTAGTCTAGACTAATGTGTTGTGTTTTTATCTGATCAAGTTTGTATTTAGATTAGGTTTAATAAGGTAAGGTTAGTTTAGGTTATGTTAAGTTAGGTTAGTTTACCCCGATAAATGGGTAGAACAACTTCCTCTTTCTTCCATTCCTTACAATCAGTTGCTTGCCGTTATTTCAGTAGTCTAGACTAGTGTGTTGTGTTTTTATCTGATCAAGTTTTTTTGTATTTAGATTAGGTTTAATAAGGTAAGGTTAGGTTAGGTTATGTTAAGTTAGGTTTGTTTACCCCGATAAATATTTATTACAACTTCCTCTTTGCTCCATCCCTTACAATCAGTTGCTTGCCGTCCTTTGTGTGGTCTAGACTAGTGTGTTGTGTTTTTATCTGATCAAGTTTGTATTTAGATTAGGTTTTATAAAGTAAGGTTAGGTTTGGTTATGTTAAGTTAGGTTAGTTTACCCCGATAAATGGATAGGACAACTTCCTCCTGGCTCCATCCCTTACAATCAGTTCCTTGCAGTCATTTGTGTAGTCTAGACCAGTGTGTTGTGTTTTTAACTGATCAAGTTTGTATTTAGATTAGGTTTAATAAGGTGAGGTTAGGTTAGGTTATGAGTTAGGTTTGTTTACCCCGATAAATGGATAGAACAACTTCCTCTTTGTTCCATCCCTGACAATCGTTGCTTGCCGTTATTTGTGTGATCTCGACCAGTGTGTTGTGTTTTTATCTGATCACGTTTTTATCTAGGTAAGGTTAGGTTACCCCGGTTGTTTACTTTGATAAAAAGATAGGACAACTTTCTCTTGGTTCATCCCTTACAATTTGTTGTTTGGCGTCCTTTTTATTGTATTTACATCTGATCAGATATTTAGTTTTGCTCATTTCTGGGTATAGGTAAGTTGGATCGAAGTGTAGGGTCCAACTCGACCACAGGGGGCATCAACCTGCTGGTATAATTTTTAAAGCAGATTCTGGTTTGGAGAATTCTTGTGTTTACTTATTGGCTTTCACTGCTCAGGCTTAGTTTTAGGGTAGAATACATCTCTTAGATTATACATTTAGTTTTATTTTCCATCATGGCCCTAGGTTACTTTGCTATGTTTTCTTTTTTATCTTTTACGTTCTAGTTTCACACTTGATAATTAGAGTTGATTTATACCCTCGAAACGTCGTGTATTAATTTTATATACGCAAATTATGATAGATACGAATAAACCATATTAATAATATTAACAATACATTAGTATCAACTAACTTGTAAGAGTAGGAAGCCCGAACTTTGGAATTATCAAAATTCACTGACGATTGTCATACATACTGATATTTTCTAAAAATATGAACTTTGTTTCGACTCAGGAGTTCAAACCTCAATGGGTGCCTGAAACCGTATCATCCATATCATTACCCTATTTGTAAAATTTACTGAGAATCAAAATTAAAAGCATATATTATTAACGTAGAGTTCATTGGACAAAGCAAATCATAGTTTCATCGTGACTAGTGTGTGGTTGTGATAATTAAACATCTTCCACACATACATGCGTCCTCTCTTAGCACTATTTACTGTAACCCTTTGTAAGATGCCGACCCGCATCCTTGCGTTCTCTTTAATATTATTAAATGGGCATCTTAGAAGTAATACACAGGTAGACAGCCGACAACTAAACTTGATGCTGTGATTTTCATTGGTGTTATACATTGTAACATATACGTAGTATAAAGAAAGTTATGTGATTTATTAAATATTTTGATAGTTTTGAGGTTATCCAAGTGGTTTTTGAAGGTTTGGGTTGCTTGTCTCTTATTTCCAAACGAATGGATCGATTATAATCAAATTTTGACCAATGACATATTTTTACTATATGTTTCTTTTCATTCTTTTTTTGGTTAAATCAAAATTTTAAGATAACTGGTATTAAAAAAATTAACAATTTTTTTCGTAAACGCCTCTAACGATTTTGATAAATTTTTTTTAATGTAACCTCTAAGAACTCAAATAAACCGAATTGGTCGCCATCTTTGTAAACACATCGGTTCGCAAGATGCCGAGAAAAAATCAGTCATGGGGCTGTTTAAATTTTTATTTTATTTTATTTTTTTTCAAATCATCTCCATCGATTTATTAAAATATGAATAATTATGCCACAAAAGAACGAGTGAATTAAATGATATTTATTCCAAGGACTCGGTAATGACACAAAAAAGGAGGCTTGGGGTCCTATTTAAATTATTTTCTTCAAAAACAACGATCATATTTCATTCCAAATTCACAACTACCGAACTGGTATAATATGGTGATAATCAGTTTTGGTTGGTTTTGGCGATGAGAAAGTTTGTGCAATATTGAAATTTTATCTTGGTATAAACAAGCAATTGTGTACTCTATCATAAAATGTGATACAAGTACTTCGAAACTGGTCTCTTGGGTCTTAAAAGAAATCTTAAATTGTATTGGTAGTTCAAAAGGTCTTGGCCAGTTTACGTGGTATAGGGTAAGTTTGTTTATAACAGTCGTTAACCAAGTTTTTTTAAACTAGTTATCACTACTTTCTTGACTTAGGTTAAATGTGTATGTTACTAGAAATGTAAAAAGCCATGCATTCTATAAATAACCTAGGCGATCTATAAATTGCCTATGCATTTTTTTTGTAAAAGTATAAAATAAAGTAGTTTTGTTAGATCTTTACTCCTATTGTGTAATGCCTACGGTTCTTCAAGCAAAGTATTAAATGAACAGGTTTTCTCTGCAAATTATTTATATACAATATACATAATATGAAATGGAACAAAATGGGATGTTTGTGTACTAACTATTTAGGTTTATTACTAAATTACTTACGTCTTAGCAAACTTGTGTTTAGTATTTATTTATTAATATTTCATTACAGCTGTTTCGGTATAACATATACCATCATCAGATAAAACAACACGTTTACACAACACACTGATGAACATTTCACAAAAATAAATAAACATAAAATGTTTGGTACTGCAGTACAAGTACCAATTATTTATTTTTGTGAAATGTGTATCAGTGTGTTGTGTAAACATGTTGTTTCATCTGATGATGGTATATGTTATACCAAAACAGCTGTAATGAAATATTAATAAATAAATAAATACTAAACACAAGATTGCTAAGACGTAAGTAATTTAGTAATAAACTTATTTTAAAGCATTCATAAGGCAATATGGAATTTACTAACCAAACCATATTTTCTAGTAAATGATTTACTGAAGTAAATGATCCCAACCAAACCTAAACTGATATCTATAAAAAAAAAAAACCCGCTATTCAAAACTATAGACTGCCTAGACAAAATATGAAATATGCTTGACTTTATACTTTTTCCTTCCAGCTGTAAGCAATTTATATAATGCCTAGACATTGTATACAAAGCCTGATTGAACACATTGCCTGTAGTATAAGTAGTCTCTACTCGCTTCGCCCTCTTTCCTATCAACCTTCCAAGCTGTACAAATTTGAAGAAGCGTCCACTCGCTAAGCTCGTGTGGATGACTCCACAATTCCGGATCTCTAACTACACGAATATCACTTTCTAAGTAGGTCACGGTACAAAATTACATTACAAAATTACTTGTCTTCGTAGAAAAATTTAATTGGTAACATTACATGCAGAATTAAACTTTGTAACTTTTTATCTAAACTCACGAAAAAATTAAAAACTATTTAAAATTGACTCCATTTTGACATTTTAATTTCCATTTTTTATAATTTAATTAAGGTTTTATATTAAGATCTGTTAAAATTACCCATTGAACGAAGCAAAAGAAGGGAGGGTAGTAAAGAGATCGTACTTACTGTCAACAGAGTTCATAACAAACCCCATACATTGATTTTTCTTTTAATAAACTTAAAGATATACTAATTTCTAGTGGATTAATGTTTTATTGAATTGCTTTTTTATGTTTTACTTTAAAATAATTAAAATATTCTTATAGCATCCTTTCTCAGGTGTATACGTACGTTTTGGTACATTTTCACCAGCAGAACATGTCCTGAAAGCCATTTCCGAGTTTATTTCTGAATCTCCCATTACTAGTTTGTCTACAAGTGATAAAATTTATTTCTATAAAATTAATTAATACAAATACATTTGTAATCACCATGTTGTTTTTTTTTTCAAAAATCTCCCGAAGTGCATTCATCGGGTCAAGATCCTTATAGCCCGCATTTACATAACCAGATATATTTTCCAATACTTTTCTTGTGAAATACACACAGATGAAAAGGTCAGGCAGGTTAGCTTGTCAACATAACTAATTGTTCTTGTGTCTTAACTAACAAATACAAACATACAAACAAAGAGATTAAATCTTTGATTATACAGTACAAAGTTGTAAACCATAACACACTTATTGTTATTTACAATTTATCGGATATTGCAATTCATAATTGCAAGTATTGAAATGGTTAAATATAGTGTATACTTTATAAAAAGTCATATATATTGTGGATAATTTCGTGATAGTAATACTTTTCAATTTACAAATCTTTCTTCTGGTTTGGTTGTGGTTTAATGGTGTAACGTACTGCTACCAATTTGTAACTGTAATGTTACGTTTATGCCTAGTCTAATATAGTTTTTGTATAACGTACTTCTTGGGTTCAAGCCTATTTGGACGTCTAAAATAACTCACCTCAAGTTTGCCCATGCACCATAATGTACACAGCTGTAAAGAGATTAATATAGTTAATACTGAAGTTGGGTGTTGTCCATTCTTATCACGTATCGTTTAAATTAACAAATAACACTTCAAAATTGAGGGTTTGCCTCTCCGGTTTAATTTTGAACGCTATGGCCCAAATTAATTACCCAGCCTTGGTGTACTTTAGAACATAGTTTAAAATCAAAATGAATACGAGACTGGCACTCACACCTCGTCTAACAGATAGTTCGGAGTCATCACTTCGCACTGTTTAAGTAACTTGATCTACTGAACATAGCTACAGTTACTGTTAACTATGGATGTACGAACCCTGCTCAAGCAGGCACAACCTCAACTTTCGAGTCAAGTGACACCGTCACAATGAAATACAGTACCTTTATTGTTAAGATAGAGTAATATATTCGCCATTTATTTTATTACACAAATTCTAGCTTTTCCGCTTGCCTAAATACCGAACAGCTAAGAAATGGTAATTGATTCTACCCATAAGAATAATTTGCTACACATATTTGTCTCATATAAAGTGTAGAGACACTCAGTTAACTTGTTATCGGATGAGTAAAAAACTAAACTCAGGAATGTTTATAAGGCATAAAAATATCCCTTTTCTAATATAGGACACCTCATCACCAAAATCGGAAATTTTTGGAGGCTGCTTTATAGTCTTAAATATAAGCCACCATTGATTGACGCATGTATAAGTATTTTCGAGCAAAGTTGGAAAAGTTGCCCCATACACGCTGCTTTTACTGATTCATATTATAGACGCAGTTTTCACTGAAGCATTTTATGGGCGCGACTTTTACTGAGGGGTTTTATAGACGTGCTTTTTATAAGACACATTATAGACTCGACTTTTATTGAGGTATTATATAGACGCAGTTTTTATTGAGGTATTTTATAGACGCAGCTTTTACTGAGGCATTTTATAGACGCGTCCTTTACTGAGGGAATTTATAGATACAAAGAGCTTAAGTAAAAAAAAAAAAAAGGACGCCAAACAACAAATTGTAAGGGATGAACAAACAAAAAGTTGATTTATCTGTTTATATAAGTAAATAACCGGCGTAACCTAACCTTACCTAAATAAAAACGTGATCAGATAAAAACACAACACACTGGGCTAGACTGCAAACAGGACGGTAAGCAACGGATTGTAAGGGATGGAGCCAGGAGGAAGTTGTTCTATACATTTATCGTGCTAAACTTAACTAACTTAACCTAACCTAACCTAAACTAATCTTACTTTTTTATATAAACAATCTAGAAATTTTATGGAACAAAAACTTAAAAATAAAATAAATCTGAATAAATGGATTGATCACACCCTAACCTAAACAAACCAACCTCACCTAACCTAAAATAATCCGACCGATATCGTACCTGCATACGAAAAAAACCGTAGGAAAATTAAATGACCGATTCTCGAGTTATAAGTTTACAGACAGACAAAGAGATGTATTTTATAAACAACATCCTACGCGTTTTTAAATTATGAGTCGCCTTAGCCTAAATCTTTACATTTTGCCGATATTTTATCAAAATACAATTAACTGATTTTGACTTAACGGATTTCTACGGCAACATCTTAGTTTTTGAAGATAATGTACTGGCATTTTTCGAGAGATGGTAACACTATTTTTACTCCCCCCACTCTTTGGATTCGTGTATTGGTGTGATAGAAGGTTAGTGCAATCATTTATTTTAAACGTCAATCAAATTTTATGACTCTTAATACAACCTCTATAAAAGGAATACGCAAAACGCATACGAATATCCTATCACGCGTTGACATTATAAAAACTAAATCTGAATAATCAAGAAACCATAAACACTAACAATAGAAGCACAGATTAAAATCACAGATCGTAAATATCCTTGAGGAGTTGATATTATCGCATAAATAAAGCAATTATCGAGCGCAGACTAAAGAGACTACTGAGTGACTGTGTAGGAGCATATCCGCTTGACGAGGCCATGACACATACATGCGTACAAGTTGTTATGCGCGTGTACGCAGAGCAGACAGGCGCCATTACATACAGTTTCTCACCAATGGGAGTGTCTCGGTTGTATTTGTATTTATTGTATTGCGGTTTAAACAACCATTTGTTGTGTAAAAAAACAAACGTGGAGCAACAACTGGTTATTAGTAAATAAACATGACAAAATGTCACCAACGTGCTTTCAGGTTTCATTCTTATTCCGTTGTAAGTATCGGTGCCACCGGTCAATGAAGTATTTTCCTTGTTTGAAGCCAAAACACTTCTCAATCATCATCGACTTATAAAAAAAGCAAGAAGAGAGCATAAATTAAAAGCCATTAGTCCTTAAATAATCTAAGACCGCCAGAGTCATAAATAAACAAGAGTTTGTCAAGAGAGACCTAATAGGAAGATGAAAGAGAGTGACCTAATCCAAGACTACATGCAAAAAGGGAATGTTCAAGCTAGGTTCCTCTGGAACGTAAAGTTGATTTGAACAAATTTTGTTCATTTATGAAGTAATAAGCTTTAGTTTAAAATAAAACATGGCAAACTCCGGAATGGTTTACACAACGCAATTTCTTGATACTTTGATTTACGACTTAGATCTTGCTACCACCAGGACGACATTTGGCTGCACATCTATGAACTACATAAAATGAATTATTGGTGGTTTTGAACACTGAATCACTGTCATCGTTTTAAGTGTAAACGATTAGACTAGTGTTTTTATTTCAGTCTAATTCATTTAATATGTACAATAACTAGTTACATAAACACATCCAAGAAATCCTTTATGTAAACACAATCCGGCTAACTATCGATTATCCAACGAGAGACGCAAAATATGTATACGAGTACGAATATATAATATCACACCTACTGTACACTTGAACCAAACACTACGTACATCGAGTAATAATTAAATTATTGTGGGTCTTGCTCCTGATAGTCTGGTTTTACAATTCTTTGGGATGACGCTAGTTGTAAATACTATGCTACCCTGTACCCAACCGTCTATGAAATCATTCTAATGGAAACGTGAAAAAAAATAATAAGGAAGTAATATTTTTATTATTTATTTTTGTCAGTTAAAATTCTTGAAGGAAAGATTTAAATACAAGATTCTGGAAGTAATGCTGCACATTAAATTTAAATTTTACCCCTGATTCAGAAGCCACTTATGTTTAGGCCAACATAGGCTAAGTTTAAAACGTCACCATTATAATCTGGAGTGCTTTGTTCAATAAACTCCCAGAAAGACTAAAATTTGTAGTCAGTTTAAGAAAAACCTAAGACAATTTTTGTTGTCTGGGTGATTTTATTGTGTGGAGGTGTTTCTCTGCCAAAAGGGGTCTATGTAGCTGAAGACATTTTCATCTATTGTTGGGGACTTTGTTATTGTGACTGTGTTATTTGTTGTATGTTATGTATAATTGGTGCTGTTTATTGTTACTGTATTGAAATTTGTTGTTTGTAAGTGCTTTACTGAGTATAACTGTATATTTATTTTAAATTATATTTTAGTATTTAGTTATAATTGTTTGGAGACTTGTTATACAAAAATATTTTGTCAACAACAAAAGAAATAAACGAATGATCAAGTTTATGGGCGCAATCATAGTACTTACCCAGCTCGGTTATATAAAGTAATATAAACAGATTCTCTAGATATTCTAAATGTAATTAACAAAAGCTGGTTTCCTGGAACTTATTTGAATTGTCAAATTTTATTGGTAAATTCAGAAGTCTTACCCTGCAAAAGTTCGTTCAAAACAGTGGTTACACAGGTTTTCTGAACCTTATAATTTTGTACATCACTCATTTGACGTTGGGTAGGCTCTATTGGGCATCGTACATATGTATTTAAAAGTCTCTACTCGCTCGCTACGCTCGTGTTGTATACCTAACGTGGTTCGAAGTAGTGGATATGTGAAGGAGCCTCCACTCGCTACCCTTGTGTCGGTGACGAGCTCCTGCACAATCTAGTAACTATACAATTTTGTTTTAGGAGGTAATGGTTTAAAAATACAATTTTTCATCATTACATCTTCGCTATTTGTCATCGTAGGGGGATGGGGGTTGATACCAATGCATGCGGAATTGAAATATAAAACTTTGTAATTATTTTAGTGTGTCAAGTTAAAAACAAGAAGGATTTATCGTCTTGCCTGTGTAGACAGGTTGCAACAGACAGATGGACGGAGAAACACGCGTGTGAAATTATAAATGTTTTACCTCAGTGACCTTAATAAAGGGAAATATTTATAGGCTCTATTTGGGATAGAAAAACACTGTAGAGACGACAGATATTTTATTTAGTCTTCAACTACTTTTTGTGACTACTGAACCTCAAAATGATGAATTATGCACAAAAACTCGACGTTATTTGTCCTATCAAATAAATATAACTTAGAAACACTTGTGAAAATAAAAATAGATTAAAATATCCGTTAATGTAATATTACAGAGTGCAAGCCACCGGACGAAATTTTTATAAAGTATGTTTTTTAGAATAATTTTATTTAAATGATTGTGAAAGTGTGTTTTTTTAGTGTTCCATGACGACGGAGAAGTTTCTCCAATAATAAACTTGATAATGGCTGAATAGCCGAAACGGTCGTCGTTTATTAAACTATACGAAAACTGACTTTTAACCAGTTGTAATGCAGGATACAACAAATATCCACTTTCAACAACCTGTTTCCTGCTATAAAACTGTCACTCGGATATTGTGTTTCATATTTCATAAAATATACATCGCACGGTTTGTTGACAAATGATCAACGCAAGGTGTATTTTAGTCCGGGCGGTTATTTATAAAATAATTCGTAATCCTACGATCAGAAATGACCCGCACTCTATCCACCTGTTTCCTCTACAACTATGTGGGACAGACATTGCTCAGGTGTCAAGGTTTCGGACCAATCAAAACAGTAAATGCTAAATCATTGTTGTTACAAATAACAATACCAAACATCAACAGTGGTCTTTGAACCGGATGTCCAACTACAAAGAATAATTTAAATCAAGTAGGATGTGTCTCCCCTACTTGGTTTAATAACTAAAGTGTTATTTTTTAATTTGTTATTGATAAATAAACTGTGCAACATTGCACTTGCCCATCTACAAAACCAACCTAAAATGTCAGTTCTGTATTAATTCAACTGTGGACACAGTTCTAAATATTTACATAGTGCTTTTAACCAATTATTCCTAGATTGTAACATTTTCTAATTTGTAATCTTCTACATGAGTTTCGGTAACTACTACCCTCATGGGCTCGCCTCTGGTGGGTACGAAAGGTTCATGTAGTCTTAGATTAGATCCCTCTATTTCAGCTTTTCTATCAGGTCTCTGTTAACGAACACTTGTTCTTTTACGACCCTAATGGTATTAGAGTAAACATTATTTAAAGTTTTTTCTTTCATTTTTCATAAAGCGATTGTGAGCTTTCGCTTTTAGAAAATTGGGAAAAATTTCACTAAAGTTTAAAAGAAATCGGTATTCCAGATTTTGAGAAATGATGTCTTTTATAACAACCCATGTTTTGTCTTTTTACCATTAACTTACTTGGAAAAGCGCAAATAATATATTTTTTTAGATCGTTTATGCAATTTTAAGAAAATTTGATTTTTTTTTTAATGGTAGCTTCCCCTGTAATAATGGTCAAGCCTGTATTAAAACCTCTCGACTTAGGCTCCGTAGATATTTTATAAAGTCAAAATCTTATAAGTGGCCTAGCTCCAACATTTAAATTTTTTCGTCAAAGAAACATACATATTCGTAATCGGAATAATACCTTGTTTTATTTGATACCACACACAAAACATTTAAAAAAAATACACTCCATAGTTTTTGCTTCATAATAATATGTGGAAATATAGTTGCAACGTTTAAAATATATAGAGTTTATCATCTTGTCTGTTTAGACTGTTGGAGACTTATAGACAGATAGACGGAAAGACACGCGCGAGAAATCGTAAGGGTCCTTCATTTTACCATAATATATATTTTTTAAAAATCTTCCCGTGATATGGCCAAAATGCGCCACACATCAAATTACTGACGTCAAACATAGATAATTTCGAAAAGCATTTTTTTTTTTTTTTTTTTTTTTTTTAGTTAAAAACTGATATATCTGCAAAAATTCAACATCTATTAATTTTTGAGTCAATAAATAACTCCCTTTATACGTGAAAAATTAAAAATAAGAATAGTTACATAGAATACCACAAAATCAATGAAAGCATATTGTATTTCACAATCAAACTTTTTTAGCAACAAAGTATGGTTTCAGTGACTTCTTAGTCAGTTGTAATTCTTAGTTGTTACATGTAAACATACGCCCTTGGTACTGATCTATAACAGACAAGAAACATCTCCGTTTATTACACATTGCGTCACTTATTTATCTATGGATTCAAAACTAAATAAACATTTCTTAAAAACCAACAAAAAATATTTTAAATAAAAGTTTTTTTTTTAATTTTAAAGAATTGCATTATTTGAGCAGAACGTATGATCTACTTTAAATATATTTTTTTTATATTCTATTAAATACATAAACGCTACAAATATAGTCTAAGTAGGTAAATAGTAAGTGGGTTCTTCTGAAAGTATAACAACTAGCTGCATAAACCGGTATTGAGCGAACTGGTCTTTCACACTTTGACAAACTCCACCAGACTAATTAGATGCAACCCATTTTAAATCCAACACTTAGCTGTCGTGAAACTTCAGTTGACGTCATTCGGTGCTGTTTTAGTCACAACTCAAGAAGCAATTAACAGGTGGAGTATTGCGGACTATATCTTATTTAGTCAAGATTAAGTGGTCGAGATGAATTAAAAAGATAAGCTGATACGGATATAGTTTCACGCGGAAACACGACGGATTCACTCACCGCAGGAGATCGGTTCACGAGCAATCAGTTTTTGACGCTTCTGACAGTTTGACAACCTTGATTGACATTGAAACCGATTGTAAATCGATAGCCCCTTTAACCAACTTCATGCTGATCGTGCTCTCCTCTTTTATCCGACCAACAATAAATCCTTTTTCGAAGAACATTTAAAGATGTTGAGAGACTTTAATGGTGGATAGAATAGATCGTTTTAAATTTGTCGGTAAAGAAATTTTAATGACAGTGTAGAATAGATTGTGTTCAATATGTTGAACTCAGATACTTCAGAACTCTGTAAGTAAACCAGCGTTTGGGAGACGTTAACAACAGAACTAAGAACTGATTGTCCTAAATCTGTTATTAGAGAGATTTTAACAGTAGTATACAATAGATTGTTCGATGTCTGTTCGACTGAAAAACTACGGAATAATTGTAATGACAATTCATAGCTGTAAATAACTGATTATTCGAAATCAGTTCGAAGAGAGATTTTAACACCGGTATAGAACATATTGTTATAAAGCTTTTGGATGGAATACATTCAGAAAAATCTTACAATATATTAACGTTGAGGGACTTGGATACGGTGAAGATCGGATTTTTCTAAAATGTTGGTAGAGTTTAACGCCAGTATAGAACAAATTGTTCTAAATTTGTTGAACTGAGAGCCTTCAAATAAATTTATGCAAACGTTTTATACGTAATTCAGAAAAATGTTATGTAAGGTGACGTTGCGATACGTGACGGAAGTGAGGATCGGATTGTTCTAAAACTGTTAGTAGAGAGACATTAACGGTAGAGCTGAAGAAGGAAGGAAACACTGCAAGACAATTCTTTGCAAATGTACTAGATACGAGAGACTAGTCAGAACGGAACAGATTGTTATAAATTTGTTGGTAGAAAGACAACTTTAACAGTGATGTAGAAAATTTTGTTCTGCATCTGTTTAACTGAGACATTCCACGTTTCTTTAATCTTGTAAATGTACATCCTGAGAAAGTTTAGTCTAAGCACCTGACAGATTGAATAAAGTTTGGTGTTAGAGATTCATATACGGTGGTATTGTTCTGAATTTTTACCACTGAGATATTCCAGATAAATTCTTTAACGTAAATATACAAGGTGCGAAAGACTTTTACTTTAGGATAGAACAGATTGTTCTACGTTTTGTATTACCGATACTTAACGGTGGTGTTTTGAATCTGATTGACTGAAACACTCCACAAACATTACTTAACGCTGTAAATATACAAGTTGGGAAAGACTTTAACGCCAGGACAGAACAGATTGTACTACATTTTGTAGGCCTATTAGTGAGACTTTAGCGGTGGTGTTTTGAATCTGTTTGACTGAAACACTCCACAAAAATGACTTAACGCTGTAAATATGCAAGGTGTGAGAAACTTCAACGCCAGGACAGAGTAGATAGTTTTAACTTTTTAATAGAGTGGTTTTAACAGTAGTATAGGATATATTATAGTTGCAATTTAGGACAGAATTGTCTTGATCTAGAAGCTTTTACAGGTGGATAGAATACATAATTATTAACAGACATAGAAGAGATTATTTTTAATCTATCAGTGTGGCAGGCTTTTACGGCGCCTATTCTAAATCCGAATCTGGTGGACCACTAAACCAGGTGTCGACCAACACGCCTCTTGTTCGTGTTGTTTGCGCAAGCCCAACGTATTGTTCCGCCCGCACAAAACTTCACCTGTTTCCTTCTATACGAGGACCGGAAATGAACAACTATTGTCCTTA
This sequence comes from Aphrophora alni, assembly GCA_963513935.1. Taxonomy (NCBI): domain Eukaryota; kingdom Metazoa; phylum Arthropoda; class Insecta; order Hemiptera; family Aphrophoridae; genus Aphrophora; species Aphrophora alni. The sequence goes on from OY740771.1 coordinate 15,373,061, forward strand.
AACGAGTTTAGTCAATAATTCTCGAGTAATAATTTTTCATTAGCAATTACAGTTATGAAAAAATGTTATAAACTGTGAGACGAAAAATATAACTTAAGGGTAATTTAATTTCTGTCTAAATGATCATTGTTTCTACATAAATAAATAAATGTTAAAAGTGAATTTTGGAAATTAGCTTGATTTTAAAACATTTCACAATAGAGAAATCATCTTTTTTAAATGCTTATTATTAATATGATACATCAGGAGAGCCAAAACTCCTGTAAACCACATCAAAATAATCTTTCCCTTTCCTCTTCGCCCAATTTTCTGCTTAAATTTTATTCTAAGCTAGTCTTGGGTGGAGACAATTACCAAGAACTACTGTTATCGTTTTCCCCTGTAAATAAATTATCCTTTAAATTACAGAATGAATAGAAATTCATTTTGTTTGCCGTTAAAAAGAAAAATATTTTTTCTCTTGTTAATAGTTTGTTAACTTAAAGGTTTCTGAGATATTCGACGTTAAAATGTTTAAATAGCCGCTATTTTTAAATGAGTATAAAGAAAATCGTTTGATTATTTTAAAACTTTGGTCTTTATATCACTAGGAAGCATGCACAATTTCAACTCTATATTATTTACCGTTAAAAAGGGTTTTTTATACACAAAATGGCGGCTAAAAAGAAAGTTAAGCATTTTAGAAAATATGTTTATATAAAATTATTATTCGTTTTGATGCGAATAAAAAACTCTTGAATATATGAAAGTTTTAAAACACCCTGTATGCAGTCTACTTCAGATGGCCTAGATTAATAAAGAAGCAATTGTTGGATCTAGAGAATGAAAGCTCCAAAAAATTTCATTAAGAAAAGAAGAGAAAATGGATTGGACATAGTTCGGGGGAAAACGAGGGTGAAGTTGTGGGGATGGCTCTGGATTGAAATCTGAAGAAGTTCAGAAGGGGACGACGGCCTGAACGCAAATGCAAACCTGGAGACGTTTCCAGCTGTGAAGACGTTAAGAGAGAGTCTTTTGTTTCTCCCACTAGTTCCTTAGAGAAATGACAGAACATATAATTCAAAATAAGTCAATCTGTGGTGAATGAATACATCATATTCTCTTTGTTGAAATTATCCCCTTCGGTTCCAAGCGTAGGTCCCTACTTTCCCTCATGATTCTGGGTTAGGTTAGGTTTAGACTAAGTACTTTCAATCTCTAAAAGGGATACAAAACTGGAACTTTTCATACTCCACTAAAACAACCAAGGGTTTAGGTTTATGTATGAAACTCAAAACCCATTTCCTTTGTAATACATGGAATGCCCTATCTTTAGTATGTATTCAAAATCTCTTTAAAAGAACGCCCACTTTTGGGTAAAAATTGCGAGCTGCTAGAATACAAATACTGGGGATGTTCTATGTGTTTACACTTTAAGCGATAGCGTGAATTCAGTCGACGGTGCTGCTTTCCTGGGTGTATCCAGAATTAAATTCCCATTATAGATTTGTTAATATCTATAAAATCAATTTCAATAAAAATAATTTATTCAAATCCAAAATTTAGTATTTAATTATATTTCTTAGATTGTTGTCAACAAATTAATTTCTTTAATGTAGCACTAAATACATTAAATTTGATAAAGCATACAATTTATACAATATAAGTGCTTGTAAACTCTAACAAAGCTCATTAGCACATTGTAAAAGGTCAATGAAGTAATGTAATGCAGATAAACTCGCCGTTGTAAATAAGATTTAATTTGTACGCCAGAACACCTGTAGAGTGGCGTAGTATCTCTATAAATTCAGAGATTAATGCCTTTTAATTAATTCTACCTTTTTCCTATTTGTTTTTGGACCACTAATAAGGTTGCAACGAAACGGGGAAAAAAATACATATTTATGGAAATTTAATTTAAATGTTGTCCATAAATCGTGTTGATTTAGAAAAGGTCCTTGGAGGTAATTACTTAATTAAAAATATTAGTTTTTGGTTATCAAATTTCGAGAACGGGTATGCACGACATCACGCCCAGGTATGTGGTCTTCGGTTTGTTATACAACGACCAGGCGTGAGGTTACACTCTTCTGTAGACGGATTACTTAATTATACAATGATTCATTACTTTCAACTAAGCCGACGGAAATTCAATTTGTTGGGCAATTTTTTTAAGGAAAGGAGGGATAGACGTGTAAACAGTAGACCATCTCAAAGTACTGTAGTAATAAATTATCTAAAACTTTATTATTTTAACAAATGTTCCTACTACAACATCCCGACGCGACAAACAAAACATCCATACACGAAGACCTAGTAATTATTATAACATGTAATGTACACTTGAACAAATCACTATTTTATAGTGAGAAATTATACAATTTAAATACTTCTTGTGTCTTGATTGTTATTATGATTTATATACATTGAGATTAGAGGAGTAGTGAATGATATACTTTATCTCTGTTCATAAACACTGGACTGGTTAGCTTCGTTGGCCGGTGACCCAGTTCTTTGAAAGCGTAAACGATAGGACTATTTCTTACACATTATTTATCGTGGTATACGTCAAGTTTTAAGGACAATTTCAGGTTTAATCAGGTAACTTTTTCAAATAATTTTTTATTTATTTTTTTTATTTTAACCATGTGAAATTAGAAAAAATATTTAAATTAATATATAAAATAATTAGTAAACACGATAGTTTAATTTTTGGTAAAACTTCTTTTTTAGGAAGTTTTAGAAAACAAATTAAATTATAATTATCACTTTCGAACGAATGCTAGTTTATTAGTATTAATACTCGGAAGCTTTTTATTTGTAGTTGGAATACCCACATTAGTCACTATTTAGAAATTTTTAGTTATCGCCATTTTGAAACGGATTTTTTTAAAACTGGTACGTACGTCTTTTGACCTAAATACAAAAAAATCCTATTCTTAAATTAGTTAACGATTTGGATCAAACCTGACTTATTTTTGGAACCATCAGTGTACCACACTAGATTCCCTGAATTGCCTAATATACGATCCTCCTCCCCCATAGGTCAGTTTGACTTTAAAGGGTTTCGAAAACTAGTATCTAGTATATTTTATCAGTAGCCATCTTCAGAATCGTTTTGGGTCCTAACTCTGTTTAAAATATTTGGTTCCGAAATGATCTGAGAATAAAATTTAAAAAACGAATAGCAATCTCTCCCCTATTATTCTCTCAAATTATACCAAATTTAAAATAAATGTGATAATTAAAGGCCAAAAATGTTTCTTAAAAATCTTAAAAAAACTTGTTTCACAGATAAGTTGAAAAACATCAAATGAGAATGTTGTCAATTTTATTTTCCATTCTTCGCCAATATGTGATTAATATCTTTAGTGATAATTTGTTATAAATTCGATCCCCTACGGCCAAATTTTATTTTCAATTTTGTCAATCTCCTTGAACATTTTAATGTAAAGTTTCTAAGAGTTTATTTATTTTTTATATTTTAAAATTCTACATTTCATATTAACAATAAATACACACACAAACCTCCAGCACATCCTTTTCCTTTCTACAGAAATATTAAAGAAACTTTCTTTTCAATAACGACCGTAAATTTATTTCCACACATAAAGTTCCCTATAATCAATACAATGAATTGTTACTAAACATTAGGTGTCTGTTAATTTAACAATGTATCGGACACGAACATAAATGTCTTATAACATAATAAAATAAATATACGTGTAACGTTTGAAACATAATAATAAAACAACCCTCGCACACTCGTGGGAGTATCATAAAGTCGATTTCTTTCGTCTAACTATAATTATGCAGTCTATTTAGAATAGTGTATAATTTCAAGGCTCTTCAAGTTCAGGATAAATCTTTCCATGACAGAATAGAAATGTCAGCTAGTTCATATTAAAATATGTTAAAGTCAACTAGTCTCGTAGAACAAGTGGAATGGGAATTGTGGGTGGCTGTAGACTGTAGCCATTCTACTTTCTCCTTCTCTTCTAGTTCCCTCTTGTCGCAATCGTATATTAATTTATACATTCACATTGTTCAGAAAAATATTGTAAATAATATTGTTGTTTGTATTAATTTATGATAATTTCAAACTGTTGTGTTTTTTACTTCTAAGAACATGGTAACGTGATTGTTTGATAAAGTATTGTTTTTATAAGTTTTCTAGTGGTTTATGTTTTTTTTTTTTTTTTTTTTTTTTAACTTTCAAATTTGTTGTAAAAAGTACTGGAAGGTGCCTAAATTTCTGAATCACTGTATTTTATAACAATTGCTAACCATACTGTGTCGGGTACTGTCTACATTTTTGATAACCCTAACCTAACCTAACCTAACCTAACCAAACCTTTCCCCAATCCAATTTTAAACAATCACACCAGATCTACACCATTGGGTACCCAGCTTTGAAGAGATTAAACACATTACCGAATTGAAGCTAATTACTAATCACTAACACAACACAAACATTAGTTAAAAGAGAGTTGAACTTCGGCGTTTCTCACTGAAAAACTCGTCTCTTATTAATAATAAATTAATTATTCCGTGTTGGTGATTCAGCCTCCTGAAAACTCCGAATGCATGACCCCGATTAATTAAGCACCCATGATGTAATTTGTGAAATAGTTTTAAAACCAAAAATAATAACAAACAAACAGTCTGACTGTGCGTTGACTGCTCACTTATCACCAGTTGATTAGCGTGGTCTGGTCAACCTAGCTACCCCAGTCAGCTCAGGTGTTTCCTAAGGACAGTCTGGGTTTTGAAAAATGGACCCTGCTCAATTAGGTGCCGTGCTCAGTGACAAGGTTTATCGAAGTTTTTTGTCTATAAATATGTTAATTTCTAATATAGAAATTATAGCGACTGAAATCTCTTTAGCAAAATTTTCAACGTAGATATTTGTAACCATTTTCCTTGTTCTTTGTTGTATAAAGGCGAAAAACTCGTCGATCATCATCGCCTAATAAAAAAAAGAAAGATTACAATATAAAATAAAGACGCTCTGCAGTATTCTAATAATATCCGGGTAGTAAGAAAACAAGAGTTCGTTAAGAGAAACCTGATTAAGAAAGGTAAAAAGAGAGGGATATAACCCAAGACAATAAAAAAAGGATATAAAGTAAAGATCCCCAGCCCTCGAGTACGCTAATAACATTAGGATAAGAAAAGAACAAGAGTTGGATAAGAGAGACCTGATAGGAAAGATGTAAAGAAGGATCTAATTAAAAACTATTTTTAAAATGAAACAAGAAAAGAATACAAAATAAAGATCCATAGCCCTCGCATACACTAATAGCATCAGGAAGAGAAGAGAATAAGAGTTGAACAAGAGAGACCTGATAGGAAAGATGTAAAGAAGGATCTAATTAAAGACTATTAAAAATGAAACAAGAAAAGAATATAAAGTAAAGATCCATAGCCCTCGCATACACTAATAGCATCAGGTTAAGAAGAGAACAATAGTTTTACAAGAGAGACCTGATAGGAAAGATCTAAAGAAGGATCTAATTAAAGACTATTCAAAATGAAACAAGAAAAGAATATAAAGTAAAGATCCATAGCCCTCGCATACACTAATAGCATCAGGTTAAGAAGAGAACAATAGTTTTACAAGAGAGACCTGATAGGAAAGATGTAAAGAAGGATCTAATTAAAGACTATTAAAAATGAAAGAAGAAAAGAATACAAAGTAAAGATCCATAGCCCTCGCATACACTAATAGCATCAGGTTAAGAAGAGAACAATAGTTTTACAAGAGAGACCTGATAGGAAAGATGTAAAGAAGGATCTAATTAAAGACTATTAAAATGAAACAAGAAAAGAATACAAAGTAAAGATCTATAGCCCTCGAGTACACTAATAGCATCAGGATAAGAAGAGAACGATAGTTTTACAAGAGAGACCTGATAGGAAAGATGTAAAGAAGGATCTAATTAAAGACTATTAAAAACGAAACAAGAAAAGAATACAAAGTAAACATCCCTAGCCCTCGAGTACATAGCATCAGGTTAAGAAGAGAACAAGAGTTGGACAAGAGAGACCTGATAGGAAAGGTGTAAAGAAGGATCTAATTAAAGACTATTAAAAACGAAACAAGAAAAGAATACAAAGTAAACATCCCTAGCCCTCGAGTACATAGCATCAGGTTAAGAAGAGAACAAGAGTTGGACAAGAGAGACCTGATAGGAAAGGTGTAAAGAAGGATCTAATTAAAGACTATTAAAAACGAAACAAGAAAAGAATACAAAGTAAACATCCCTAGCCCTCGAGTACATAGCATCAGGTTAAGAAGAGAACAAGAGTTGGACAAGAGAGACCTGATAAGAAAGATGAATGAGGGTGATCCAAACCAGTTAAAAAGTTGTAGATACTGCTATGGTTCCTCAAGATTGCCATGCTCTTACTCATGATAAGTATTTCCCTGAGGGCCATCTAGTCATGGGTTAGATCCCTCTCTTTTATTTAACTTATCATGTCTTTCATGACCAACTCTCGTTCTCTTAACTATGACTGAATTAGAGTGAGTATTTCGATGACTAGAAGGGCTTTTCTTATACTTTATCTTCTCCATTTGAATATTTTTGTTTTTCAATTTAGAAAGATTTTTTAATTACCTTTACCATTTTTGTGCTACTCTAGTAAAACCTTTAGAGGTCACAATTTTCGCACGTCGTCAAATTTGGGATGTAAGCTCGGTTTTACGAAACGATATTAAAAACTCGGCAGGTTACACTTCAAAATGATGGCCGAAAATAAAAGTATATTTGAGGACAACTTTTCATCTGTATGTACCTCATTGTACTTTTCATCGACCAACATGTATACTTTACCTCATGATTAAAATGTATATCGAAATATGATCGAATGAACGAAAAATTTAAATAACATAACCTCAATATTCTTAATGGTAATAATATTTATATTCCCACGTAATAGTGTAGGTTGCGTGATGGGTTTTTCCGTATAGATTCGTTTTGGTCTCCTCAGTGAAATTTCTTTTCTTTTTTTTTGAAATCCGTTTGTTATCTGTGAAGTACTCTACAGGACAGATATAATCAAATTTGGTTAGTGGATATATGTATGCCATATCATGAGTTTTTTTTGGTTTTTTATTTCAATTTTTTCTATAACTTAATATTAGCATTCACTAAAATGGATGAAACGATTTTGATCAAATTTTGCTCAAGGTCACAAACAAAACATTATGGTCGCCATTTTCCAAAAGTGCCCGTTTGTGAGATATCGTCAAAAAACAAAATAACTGACTTAAGGCTGTTACAAAGTAGCTTACATTACATCTCAAAATAAAATTTACTGATTTCGTGCAAATTTTAGTGAAAAGTGAAGATTAACAATCAAGTAACGTGTGTAAAATTACAAGTAAAATATATTACGATTAAGGAAGAATTGGCAAAAAACAAAAAAATGTATCTTAACAACTGCAATTAGAAGTTTGGCATAATTTAATCTAAGAACATATTTATGACACAAGGGAAAAAATAGGGCCTTATTGAAATATACATGAATACTGGTTGGTTATTATTTAATTTATGGATGAACGAGAGAGAAAGTTTGTGCAATATTTTCACATCGCTAATTTATTATGATTAAAAAGTGGCTACAAAATAGCAAAATGACGGAATATTTGATTCTGTAGTTGTGTCCTGTTTTGAACATATTGCAGAACATATTTTGTACAGCTTGACAATATGCATAAACAGAGTGCTTCAAAAAGGGAGAAATTTTTATAAAAAATAGGATTTGTAGAAACGTGTTGTAAAATTAGTAGTTCGAAGGCTTAACAGTGATTATGACCCAAATAAGGATATTTAGATCTAATATTTAAAAAATAAAAATAAATAGTGATTTTTACAACAAAAGCAATTCTATAAGAAAGAAGGGATATGCAGAGCAAAATAACGATCTGTAGGAAGAAAGTATATTTCGAAGTTATATTAAAATATTCAATTCAGTATTTTCTAACCTACTACGAAAATAAAATATAAAGACTTGTGGAAAAAATGTGAAATAGTCGTGAAACCGTTTGTCAAACGGTTAATTTTTCCTTATAACTCCTAAAGTGGCATTTTTTATTCTCAATCTTTATTTTTATCTAGATTATAAGAAAATTAGGGCGATACACAAAACGTATTTTATAGTTTCAACTACTTTAAAAAAAGAAATACATCCGTCAAAAACGTCGTTTGTGGTCGCAAGTCAAAGGAAATAATAAATGAAACATATGTAGGCCGCGAGTTTTTTTTAACAATGATATATTAATCACCGCTTGAATTAATTTACAATCCAAAGAAGGTAAAATTTATAGGTTAGGTTCAATGTTAATGTGAACAAAAAAAAAGTAAATAAATAAAAATCTAACGAAGTGTGGGTGTCCCTGTAGACCTTGCAAAGCAAAACAATTAACAACAGTGTCCAAGGTTCTCAAATAGTTTACGATGCACATGTGTGTCATTTTGTATTTACATAGATATTTTTAAATTATACAAAATAAGACAATGGTCAAGATTCACTCGTGTTTTTAGATAATTAATGGCGTTGTTATGTTAGGCTGGTTATGAAGTGATTCGCAAAGTAGTTATTACTAACAAGTGCAATTTTTAATTACTTGTGCCGTTATTGTTATTTAATTGCATATATAGTAAATAGAAAGCTATGTGATAAGGTGAAAAAGCAACGATTTCGTGTATATATCTAGTTTAAAATCCCCTAATTCCTCTTTTAACAATGATATTAGCTTTGTTTTGGTCCGTAGTATATCGTATGCGTAGCCCAAACTATTCGACCGATTTTTATAAAATTTCGCCCTCTGGAGCTCACATATAGTGAGTTTAGGTGTGGAAATCCCGAGATATCGTAGCTAGATCTACACCTTTTTGATGTAGTTTTGTATCTTTCACCTGTAGTTACTTAGTAGTAGTTTCATGTAGTTTTGTGTTAAATCCTCTCTCTCTCTCTCTCTCTCTCTCTCTCTCTCTCTCTCTCTCTCTCTCTCTCTCTCTCTCTCTCTCTCTCTCTCTCTCTCTCTCTCTCTCTCTCTCTCTCTCTCTCTCTCTCTCTCTCTCTCTCTCTCTCTCTCTCTCTCTCTCTCTCTCTCTCTCTCTCTCTCTCTCTCTCTCTCTCTCTCTCTCTCTCTCTCTTCCCTCTCATCTCTCCTATTAGGTCTCTCTTGACCATCTCTGGTCCTCTTCCATCCTCGTCGCTATTAGATTATTCAAGAACTAGGAATCTTTATTTAATGATTTTTTTTTTTAATCTTTATAAGGCGGTCTTATTAGAGAGGTTTTTCGCTTTCAAACAAGGAAACAAAGGACCGAATGTATGTAATTTTTATCATTTCTGGAAGAATTAGTTTGATTTTGTTTCAATTAGTTAAAATTTGTGGTTGTTTCCATCAAGTTTAACGGTTATTAAAATTTCGTGGAAATATAGTCTCTAATAACTCCTAAAAAAACATAGTAGTCATCATCAACTCAAAATACTAAAACTCGTCATTCCAAAAAAACAAAAAATCTCGGTAATAAAGTTCTTGTAAAAGACGTAAATTCTAAAATAGGCTCTACCGATTGTGAAAAATATTTGGAGAAACGTAAAGCGTAACACGTTAAAAACCCTTTAAAGGAAAACGGTTCTGCATTAAGAAAATAAAACGCTCAAGCGTGTGTAGGGGACTGTTATTTTTTATGAAGTGGTAGTCTTTTAAACGGCTGGCTCTAACATATTAATTTATTCGTTAAATAAACATACATATTTGTAATCAGAGTAATTTATAATTTTATTTGATAGCTCACACTTAATATTTCCAAAAGTAAAATTGTTCAACTCTACCCCAATGTCGTTTTTTGTTTTACCTATATTTTTTTCCTATATGTGGAACAATGTAGATAATATAAATGCATAGTTTTAAATATATAGGATTTATAGTATTGTCAGTGTAGACGGGTTGAGACATACAGACATCTTTTAATGGGTACTGAATGGTTTGTCTCACAGCTCACAAAAACTGCCTTAAACCTTATACTCTACGGTTTCCCACTGTATGGTTAAATTAAGTTATATTTATCGTACAATAAACTATAAATAATATACATTTTGAATACGTAAAGAAGTATTTTAAAATATATATGTCTGGTAACGTACGATATTAGCATCAACGAAATGAGTTTAACATATCTCACATCAAAATAACATTTTTCGTCGTTTTTCAGCAATTAATATTGAAAATAATGCAAAAAAGTTTATGTTGATCCATTGGGTTGTTTGTTAGTCAGCTATAGACCCAGCATAACCCAATTTCATTTTACAAATTGGTCGCTAAGCAAGGCTTACATATACACTCAGTGCTTGTCTGCATACAGTTGTAGTAATGCTTGTTATGTACTGTCATTACAATTGTTGCTTTAAATTGTACACAGTACATATTCCACCAATACTATTTTGTCTGTTGAATAAAAGTAAAAATTCGTTTTCTTTACAAAGTTGTAGGTTGAATTTATTACTTTATGAATCATTTTTATTCAATTTCAATGTTATTTTGTTTTTGTTTTTGATGATACGGAATAATTAAGAAAATAACAAAACTAGATCTCTCTTTTCGCTCAGACTCTACAGCAGTGCAATATTTTAGTAACAATGTCTTTAGATTCCTCTCCTTGGCAGATCTCTCCCCAATTCGCACCCACAAAGAGAAAGGCTTGGCTACTTGTTACCATAATTCCACCGGTTATAAACTGCTTTCATTCTAAATGATATTCATTTGAACTTTACAAAGCAACTATAACCTTGCATTACTCAATGTACAACGTATAGGTCTATTTTAAAATGTAAAACTAATGTTATGTTGCTAATGTTATACAGTTAACACTATTTGCAGTAAGTTGTACATATTATGTTACACACACCCACATTTTCACACTTACTTGTGTGATAATTATTTTATAAGTTTGTAATCAATCTTTATCCACGTTAACTTGTCTTATTGAAATTACCCTTAAGCTATCCACGTTAACGTGTCTTTTTTGAAATTTATCTAAACTATTCACGTTAATGTGTCTTTTGAAACTAACCTCAAGCTATCCACGTTAATGTATCTTTTGAAATTTATATTAAGCTATTCACGTTAATGTGTCTTTTGAAATTAATTTTAAGCTATTCACGTTAACGTGTCTTTTTGAAATTTTTCTAAACTATTCACGTTAACGTGTCTTATTGAAATTAATCTTAAGCTATTAACGGTAACGTGTCTTTTTGAAATTAATCTTAAGCTATTAACGGTAACGTGTCTTTTAAAACTAGTCTTAACCTATTCACATTATTGTGTCCTTTTAAAATTAATATTAGGCTATGCACGTTAACGTGTCTATTTATATTAATCTTAAGCTATCCACGTTAACGTTTCTTTTTGAAATTTATCTAAACTATTCACGTTAATGTGTCTTTTGAAATTAATCTTAAACTATCTACGTTAACGTGTCTTATTGAAATTAATCTTGAGCTATTAACGTTAACGTGTCTTTTTGAAATTTTTCTAAACTATTCACGTTAACGTGTCTTATTGAAATTAATCTTAAACTATCTACGTTAACGTGTCTTATTGAAATTAATCTTAAGCTATTAACGGTAACGTGTCTTTTAAAATTAGTCTTAACCTATTCACATTATTGTGTCCTTTTAAAATTAATATTAGGCTATGCACGTTAACGTGTCTATTTATATTAATCTTAAGCTATCCACGTTAACGTTTCTTTTTGAAATTTATCTAAACTATTCACGTTAATGTGTCTTTTGAAATTAATCTTAAACTATCTACGTTAACGTGTCTTATTGAAATTAATCTTGAGCTATTAACGTTAACGTGTCTTTTAAAATTAGTCTTAACCTATTCACATTATTGTGTCCTTTTAAAATTAATATTAGGTTATGCACGTTTACGTGTCTATTTTATATTAATCTAAAGCTATCCACGGTAACAGGTCTTTATGAAATTTATTTAAACTATTCTCGATAATGTGTCTTTTTGAAATTAATCTAAATCTATCCAAGTAACGTGTTTTTAAAAAAATTTAATCTTAAGCTATCCACGTTAATATGTCTTTTTAGGAATGAATTTTAATCTATCCACGTTAACGTGCCTAATCTCTTTTTCACGCCTCATCATCATCATCTTTTTTTCATATGTATCATCATTTTACTAGCCTTTTATTAGCGAATTTTATAATACTCCATTGATATCTTATAGTATGCATTTTTTTTTCATCAGATGTGAAAATGTTTTATACACTCCTAGTATGAGACTCCTCGCTACACTACTGGCGAGGTGTATTTGCACACATAGCTTAAGGTTGATAATCTCGCCACCGAGAAAAATAACTATCGATCCATCGTATGCGTGGATGGTTTCTTACATGTTCTATTACAGAATTCTTTCCATAAACCGCGGAACTTGGTCTTTGCCCTCCAACTTCTCTTGTTGAAAATAATACACCATGTCATCGAACCAACTGCAGTCTCCAGTTGTCCTCTATATTCAAGCCATCTGGTACAGCCGAAGAAACTGTGTTTCACGTTGTCAAGAGACAATTAAATCTTTCCCATCCGATTTGATTAAAAAAACATCCTTGTCCATTAACAAATTGCGTTATATGAAGTGAAACCTTACCATGTTGTCTATTTACCCACGCTGCTAGTTCTGCTATCAATATTGCAGTCCATCGTCCTCTCATCTCCTGATTCCATCTTTCCTGCATTAATCTTATTATTTAATCTTCACCATCAGCCATAAATTTCAGTTTTCCTTTCCTCTGTTAACACATACTTCCTTCAGCCATCAATAGATCTATCAGTGGTAGAACAGCGACCACCAATAGGCTACAGTAAATTCAGAAACAGTCGTGTATGAACTCATCACTCAAAACGCTTCTCATGAACAGCGCCAGGCTATTTGGAACGTTCTTCTTTTTAAAGGTTTCTGCCCAGATCTCAAATCCATGCAACAAAATGTAGAATACCGATATTAAGAGACATCTGTATTAAGTCCTCCTGTATTTTCCATAACCATTCTAAAACCTTTGCTTTACAAGTTCGTATAGGGTTTCCTCTAAACTGAGGGAACTCAAGCAAATTTAGAAATACATAAATTAATGGAAGGAAATAATATATATAACTCAAATTTGAATACTTTTAAAAGAAAATAATGAACAGTGACGAACATTGCACACAATCCCTCAAAACCGAATAAATAACCTAACCTAACCTAACCAAACTAACTCTGCCTTTGTATAAAATATTTAAAAAGAAACTAATATTACGTCGCTTGTACCATAAATACTTTTTCATGATAAGTCGAAATTGAATAAAATATTACTACTTTTTGTCATTTATTCCTGTAATAGTTTTAAGATTTAGCACATTTAAATTAAATTTGAACGAAATAGGTAAGACCATTTTATAAATAAACCATGGTGGATTATGTGTTTTAACCGATAACTCACGACAGGATTTGTTTGGAAAGGTACGTTTTTGGGGTATTTAGAGTTTGCATTTCAGCAATTTGTTACCAGCGATTTTGAGAAAATAGTAATTTTGTATTTTTTTAATGACTGTTATTACCAAAATTTGAGTTAAATATCTTTTAAAAACATCAAAAGATAACATGATTTTCCACAGTAAACACTTTATTTCTCCCAGACGACGTTTCAATAACTACGTCATCATCTTCAATTGTTATACAAACCGGTCTTGGCACTGATTTGTAATAGACAAGGTCAATGTTATACAAAGACAGCGAGGAACCAATTTATCAATTTGGTAACGCCTTCAAGTCCAATGCCATTTAATTGCGTAATGATATTCAGTACAAGATAAATATTATTACAATTTTTTTACGTCTCTAGCAACAATAATGTCTTTAAAAAAAATTATTGAGAGAACTAAGTCAACTCTCTGATAAAAAAAACACCTCCCCCGCCAATATAAAAAGAAGATAATAACACAAACAAGTTGATGGTCGCCATCGTGGTACTTACCCAGCATCAACATAGAAAGTAATACAAGCAGATCCTCTAAATGTAAACCAAAAGTTTTGTGTCTTAGACCTTATAAGAAATGTATCAAAGGATTTAACAGTTGTTACACACGTTTTCTGAACGTCAAAACTGTGTATATCACTACTTTCATAATGTCGGCTTGAAGTGTACAATGTACATATTAAACAAGCTCCGCTCGCTTCGCTCGCGTCAGTATCTCAGCCATGGCAGTCCTCGTAACTACACATTTTTGAAAAAACCTCCATTCACTATGCTCGTGTCAGTGATACGGCCCTGCCGAACTGTACTAATATGATATTTTTCTTAGAGGTTAGGTTAGTTTAGGTTATAAATATTTCACAATAACTTATAAATTTTTCATCTTAGAGGGGTGGGGTTGGTTAGGTTAGGTTATAAATATTTCACAATAACCTCTTTATTTTTCATCATAGAGAGGTGGGTTTGGAAAGGTTAGGTTATGTATTGGTAGAGTTCTTATCCAATATACGTAGTATGGGATAGGTTTGCATAAAATCGTTGTTACATAGCTAGTAATTGTTCTTCTTTGACGTTGGTTAAATTTGTATATATTAAACAGACTCCACTAGATTAATTCATATTAGTCTGAAGTCCCTGCCGGCCTTGAAGATATACTTATGTGAAGAAACCTTCACTCGCTACGCTCGGACCAGCCGGATCTTGTATCTATAAATATAAATTTGAGATTTCAGGGTTTTTAATTAAATTTTTAACAATAACTTCGCTATATTTTAATCGTAAAGAAATGGGGTTGGTACTATTACACGCAAACTTGACCTTTACTTCGTATACTGAACAAAACACAATTATGTCTTATATTGGTTCAAGATATTTTAATTAAATATTGTGGTAGAAGGTTTCAAACCCATACCGATGTGCTAAATCATTTAAAAGCCCCCACCCCCAACCTGAACTCCAACGTTTATTCTCAACTTTCACAATATTTAACAATAACGCCTTAGAAGTAGTCCTCCATTTTTCATTTTCAATTTTTTACCAACAAATCTCGGACTGTGTTTGAAACGGTAACAAATAAATTTGTTTAGGAATTACCCAGTGTATGAAGGTAATTTGACCACCATTTTTCGACTGATCTACGTGTTTCATGACTTTAGTAAATGAAATTTGGTGTAGAGGCCTACATTCCGCTCACATAGAACCCTATTGGAAATCGACACAATCGAATTAAAAATCAAAGGGGCAGCTATTGTGAACAATGTTTGTTCATATAACGTGTGCTACACTTTTTAACCTACTAAGTTAGATTCATATTTGTGTATTTCAATTCCGCCTGTCATTGTAACAACCCTATATCTCTACAATATCAATTAGAGAAGTTATTGTTAAAAATGTAATTTCATACCTTCGTCTCCCAAGAAAACATATTTTTACGAAATCCAATAAGACAGAGTCACGGAGTATAGCCAGAGAAGGCTCATTCACACATGTACAGCTTTGAGATCGTAGTGCCGTTACACCGATATCAGCGACGCGAGTGGTAACATTTTAATATATACACATCTACAGTCCAAGTCGATGTCAAGAAAGTAGTAATATACACAATTATATGATTCAGAAAATCTCTATAACATTTTATTTTAACAAACTAACCCCCTTGATCTACAAGTTGAGATTTACCAATACGATTAATCATTTCCTTCATGGCACAAGAAACTAACCTCTGGGAATTACATTTAGTGTATATCCTTGTAGGATAGGGTTGGGTAAGTAGCATGATAGCGGCCATCGACTTGTTAAGTACGAGAATGTAAGAAATGTATTTTTTTGCTTACGGGGTGATTTTTACAAAATATTAAGTTCGCTGAAAGAAAATTGTTTAAATTATTAAATGTAGGGAGTACAACTAGGGTAATTCCGAGAGATCCTAGCTGGATCCACACGTGGTCTTGCGTTAGATTCCTCTTTTTATCTTTCTTATCGGGTCTCTCTTGATCAACGCTTGTTTTTTTCCGACTCTGACGCTATTCAAAGGGTCTTTATGTTGTGTTCTCTTCTTCCTTTTATGTGTAAGGCCATAATGAACAATTGTCTTTTTCATCTTTGACAACAACACATTTACAAGATTGTTACCTCTAGGTTTTGCAGGTCAAAACTCTCCAACTCAATTGTCAATCTAAACGAGTTTGACTTGAGTGTTCTAAGAGAGATTCTTTTATTGAAATAGAAGTGCAACCAATGTTTGGTTATGTTAAATTAAAACCTTGGAATAATTACAGATTATGTAAAATTATAATTTCATATCATTCAGTTCATTAATAAACATTAAAAAGAAATCAATCGTAATTGGTGTTTGCTTGGTTAGCTTCTGAATTGCAAATCCGACTCCGAATGAAAAGAAGGTCACTGACAGGTTAGGTCTATGTCCGGGGAAGCCTGTGTCTCCAATATAACTGTGTAAAATGACCAGAATTTTGGTGAATTAATAAAACGGCGAATAGTATCATTCAGTCAGGTGATAAAGTGGATACATGAATTATGTGTTTTATTTTTTGTGGGCAAGATGAGTGCTGACGAGAGAGAGAGAGAGAGAGAGAGAGAGAGAGAGAGAGAGAGAGAGAGAGAGAGAGAGAGAGAGAGAGAGAGAGAGAGAGAGAGAGAGAGAGAGAGAGACAGAGAGAGAGAGAGAGAGAGAGAGAGAGAGAGAGAGAGAGAGAGAGAGAGAGAGAGAGAGAGAATAGCATAAGAAAGAAAGAGAGAAAGTGGAAGAGATTTCTTCCATAGAGTGTAAGGGACGGACTTCTAAAATTACGTTAGAAGCAACTTTTTTTATTATTATTTTTTAAATTCTGATAATCAAAAAAAGAAAAGTTTGCTTCTAACCTAATCTCAGGTGTAGTTGAGGACTATCAAGAAATTAAGTTTTCAGTTTTTTGTCAATAACTCAACTATCCTTTGACTTACTGAAAGATTTAAAATCTCATTTTCTTTTTGGTTAAAACTATTTTTGTCTCTTGGAATATTTTTGAATACTTAATAGTTTTCGAGATATTCAACATTCAAAATATTTAACGTCAGCCATTTTAAAAATAAAACATATCCGTCTTCATTTTTTCACACTTGTAAATCGTTACATGAAAAATCTGTTTGCCAAAATGAACTCAATATCTTATCCACATCATATTCTGTAATTGTTTTTTCAAGAGTACAAAATGGCGAATTGTCATATAACGAAGCTGTTTCGGACACATGTTTATAAGAATATTTCGAATTATATCCGCTCCAGAAGCTTGTCAATGTATTTCAGAAACACCCTGTATTTAGAAGATCTGATTGTATTACATTGTATGATGGAACTATCAATTTTCACTTGTGTTTATAAAGTATCACGTATCAATAAACTGACCCAAATTTAGTATTTTTCTTTACACAACAACTCTGCCGTTCTCTGCGTAAGTATATATTACAATTTAAATCGTACTTAATATTTCTATAATAATATATAACTACAATAATTCTAAGTTTACTGGACTGTACTGAGTTGTGTAACCTGTACTGCCACCAGTACCAACCAGTAGCAATACATTTCTTCCTTGAACTTTCAACTCTTGAGTTGTAGATCGTAAAATCCAACAACATTCACAAGTTTTACTAACAGCCGTTATTTAATTAAAGTTATCTTCTGTGCTCGTGAATTATGACTGTACTTAGTTAAAAATGGGTATATTATGGTAATTATGCATTACCTACTACCATGCTATAATTGTTACAACTTTTATAGCAGGCTGTGTACATCGGTGGAAAAGCGTCTGTATAAAATACAAAAGTCTTGCAAGTGATTTATCCAAGTGTACTTGCTATTATTTAAATACAATATGAAGTAAAATTTATGGGAATAAGATATTTCGTAATGAAAACAAGTAGTGCAGGAACTCCCTGTTGTGGTGTTAGTCCCAAGGCGTTGCAGTAAGGGTCATGGGCAGGTAGTGTTTTAACCAGTTAGTCTGGTACTTGCAATGTTTTTTTTTTATTTAATAATTGTAGTGTTTATAATGGGAAGTGCATGTTACAAAATTTGATTTACACATTCAAGATTTACAGTGAATTATATTTATAGTTGTAGAAAATTTATAGATTCTATTGGTTAAAATGAAAGCAATGTAAGCAATTTGTTAACAATTTAATGCTTATTTTTAACGTGTGGTTAAAATGTAGCAAATAATTCTACAGAACTCCTATATTCAAAGATGCAGATTATAGATTTGACTGTACTTTCACTTTAAATACAGAAACTGATGGTAAAATTCAACCTATGTATTTGGCTGTGAGGAGGGTCATCACATGGTCACAATAATATTGCATCTAAGTTTTTTTAAAGAATATGTAAATAGTTTGTTATCAAAACTTCACGGCATGTTATAAATACTTTACCTCTTTAAAAATACTAAATTAATCTTCTCTTTAAGACGTGTGATAAATTATAAATAAGCAATTATCAACCTATTTTTGGCAAAGTATTGGACAAATTTATGAAAGTCCAGCTAACCGAATATTTTAATTTAATTTTATACTTACAAATGTTCAATTATGGTTTACGAAAAAAGTGTATATCGTGTGGTTTATTTCATATTACTTCCAATGATAATAAGATATTTAATTGAATAAATGTATGGTTTAAGAACAAAGGGTATATCATATGCTTTATTTTCCCTTAAAACGAATATTAATGAAAAATTTATTCGTATAGTGTATGAAACAAGGGTATAATCACGTACTTTATTTCATCTTACCCCGAATATTATAGAAAAATGTAGTTCAATTTAAACGTATAGTTTATGAAAAAAGGGTATATCATATGCTTTTTTTCACCTTAAGTCGAATATTAATGAAACATTTATTCGTATAGTGTATAAAACAAGGGTATAATCACTTATTTTATTTCACCTTACCCCGAATATTATAGAAAAATGTAATCCAATTTAAACGTACAGTTTATGAAAGTGGTATATCATATGCTTTATTTCACCTTAAGTCGAATATTAATGAAAAATTTATTCGTATACTGTATAAAACAAGGGTATAATCACATACTTTATTTCATCTTACCCCGAATATTATTGAAAAATGTAGTTCAATTTAAACGTATAGTTTATGAAAAAAAGGGGATATAATATGCTTTACTTCACCTTAAGTCGAATATTAATGAAAATTTTATTCGTATGCTGTATAAAACAAGGGTATAATCACATACTTTATTTCACCTTACCCCGAATATTATAGAAAAATGTAATCCAATTTAAACGTATAGTTTATGAAAAAGGGGTATATCATATGCTTTATTTCACCTTAAGTCGAATATTAATGAAAATTTTATTCGTATGCTCTATAAAACAAGGGTATAATCACATACTTTATTTCATCTAACCCCGAATATTATTGAAAAATGTAGTTCAATTTAAACGTATAGTTTATGAAAAAAGGGTATATTATATGCTTTATTTTACCTTAAATCGAATATTAATGAGCCATTTTGAAAATAATACAAGTACAATTTTATTTCTTGCACAGTTGTAAAACATTACTTAAAAAAATGTGTATACCAAATCTGAACTCAATATCTTATCGACTTCAAAAGTTATAATTTTTTTTTAATACAAAATGGCGGATTTTTGAAAACAACGCAGTTTTGGACACGTGTTTATAACTCTTTTCATGTTTTTTATATAAAAAACCGCAACCGAAGCTTGTCAAAGTATTTCAGAAAAACCCTGTATGCACTTTCCAGTAAAGACACATAGACTGATCAATTTAATCAAATTGGATCCGTCTTCAAGATAGTTAAAGTTGCAACTCCAATTTATCTATCTTAAGGAATACACGGACAAGATATATATAGCTTAATAAAGAGATAACATTTTTACTCTCAAGGGTTTACTTAGTGAACACGGGAGGGCAATCCCGAGGTATTCACCACGAATCTACACATTTTTTCGTAGAGTTGGCGTAGATTCCTATCTTCCATCTTTCCTATTAAATCTCACTTGATCAACATTTGTTCTTCTCCGATTCTGACGATATAATATTCTAGGGCTGGAGGTATTTATTTTAGGTTAGTTTGTTCCCTTTTTTATATATTTTTGCTTTTACCAAAAAAAAGAAAAGTTTATGTGTACCTTGTCAGTAAAGAGAAAATCGAAAGGATAAGGACGAATCAAAATTTGCACTTTATGGATGGACTTGTGAGAGAGTTAATGGAATGATTTTGTACTGATTATATTATGAGGAATTTTAGATCACCCATAGATTACTGGAAAAAGATGTCAGATATTTAAACAATAATTGTAAATGTATTGTACCTTATTGGAATAACAATACCTTACGATAATTTTACATAAATCACAAACACATTGCATACACAATACAACCATAACCGGCGCTAGATACATGTTTATAGTTAATAATTAATATGATACATTATTTTTTATCTTTACCACAACCAATATAACATGTCTTTCTTATAAACTAATATAAATCAAAGGTCAGATTAAAAATATGATATCATACATAAATAAACGCCTTTCTTAAAGTAAGCCATTGTACGGAACGATCGTATGAGATTAGATTTAAATGTATGAACGAAAAAGATAATAAAGAACAAGGTGGCGCTTGTAAAATAAAGCAAACGACACACCTTGTGAGGGGGGTATCAGATTATACCCCTTGCGCCATCGACACATACCACACTGTCCTGCATTGAAGATGACTGTATCTGTTATTTTTATGAAGATAGTTCGAAGATACACTAAGCATTTAATGTCTCGTATAATCTGTGACTGCCTGGTGTAGTGTTTAAATTAAAATGTCACGTGATAGGAATAGACTCTGAGGCTATGCACAGAGTAGCGTGATTAAATCGTAGTGTTTTATTGGGATGTTTGCTATTATTTGTATGTATAGAAATAAATACGCGACGATCCGAGAATTTAGAGCAACTTTCGTTTTCAAGGTAACCCCAGAATATTAATAAATGATAAGGGGAAACCTGTTCTAGATCTATGTTGGAAACTAATGCAACAATAATGTTATTGACATAATATAAACTTCATATAATTTGTCGTTATTAAACAATTTTTAGAAAAACTATATAAATTAAATATACAAAAAAAAAATAAGAATAAATACGAAAATAATACGAAAATAATAAAACAAATTACAACCCTTTTTACGACAACCACAACTTATAATTTATACTTTCACTACTATAATTTATTTAATTATTAAAATTATCGTAATTTTTAAACTTTCCATTTCCAATTGATTGTATATTTTCAAAGAATCCATTAATTTCATAATATCTTCTAAACACAAATACATAACCTAACCTAACCTAAACACAAGCGGTGACAGAAAAAAACAAAAAACTATGACTATGTACCAACTTAACGAGAAAAACGTGTTACATAACACAAAACGTTGTAAAAACATGAGCAAACTCTCTCAATTCACCTATATCCAAAACTAAAGACAATTTACTAGTTAAGGAAAATACCACTTGTCAGTCAAAAAGTGAAAATGAAAAAAAAAATTTAAAGAAAACCCTAAATTTGAAATGCTTGTGGTGTAAACGTGACCTTAGCTACGTAAATCGTAATTCACTACAATCGAGCTTCGATAACTAGACCAAAGCCACCCCCTCCCCAAATATGCTGAACCCTAATTATTTTTTATCAGAGATATAAATCATTGATCTTCAAATTTCACTAAAATTTTTATTTACCATTTGTCTCCTACAACAGGCCATAGCCGATTTTTCTTCTTTTTTATAAAGCGAACTGGTATTGTTGGCGAGAGAGCAACAAATACGTTTTGTAGAAAAAATTTATAAAAATAGTTTAATCCTATTTTGAGAATTGTTTTCAGATAAAGAGACTTAAATGTAACTAGTAACCCTGCGCGGCCATTGTATATAACAATATAACAATAAATGACAAAATACAATTTTATTATGATTTTAAAATACATCGTTAATTATACACGTATATCTAAATAAATCGTCTATGATCTTGGCAATATATATATATAAATATATATATATATATATATATATATATTTTACTTCATTTTCAAGAAAACCTTTGTGGTCTGGTTTAGAATTACTTATATCTAAATGACTTATCACGTAATGGAGTTATGCCCGGAGATAAAATATTAATCATAGAAAGGTCATAATAGGAAAATAGGGCACCGGAAAGGTTCGACAATCGACTCCAGATGTAAAGCTAATAAATGTTTTTTTTTTAATGTTTGCCATTTTCCAATACATGTTTGCTGTTATGATTACAGATAATATACCTTCACGAGCGTTGCCATTTAGCTTTTTTGCGAGAGCTGTAAATTAATAATTTTATGAGGTTAAGAGTTTATCCTTTTAAAAGGACTCTTTTAAAATCGCAGGTTTTTATCCTTTTTCCTGTATAAGAGTAGTGTAATTTTTGCCCTTTTAATCTCGTCGTATATTGCAAGACATAAGTCAAAAAGTTCACAAGTTTTTTTACGAATGGATTCGTTTGGGAAAAAAAATTCTCTTTTGAATTATGTCTGTCTGTTGTCTGTTTTTCGTATGTGGTCCAAGTACAAACGAGTTGATCAATTTTAATCAATTTGATATGTGGGCCTTATCACGAGCCTATTTTAAAATTTTTGTTAACTGAAAATTTAGGGGTGATGTCATAAAAAAAAGTAAAATTACGATTTTCTCAAAATCTACTCCAACAAATTTGATTAAATTTTCGTTACGTTTAACCTCTAAAAAAAGGTTTGTTGTCGTCTCTCCAAAAATACCCGTAAAAGAATTGTCACGGAAAAACAAAATACGGCCGTGGTGTTGTTATAAAAGATGGAATTTCTCCAAATCGAATTAACAGATTTCGTTGAAATTTTATTAAAATATGAAGATAATGACCAAAACGTATGTGTGAAATTGTAAGGGAAATAATATTAGGGTTGAGAAATAATCGGAAAAACACAAAAATTGTGCGTGGTGCTGTTATAAAAAATTGAAATTATGGAAATCGACTTTACCGATTTAATTGAAATTTAAGTAAAATATGAAGAATAATTACCTAAACCAAATTATGTCTATAATTGCAAGTAAAATAATATCACCGTTCAGGAATAATCGGAAAAACAAAAACCCGGCCGTGGAGTTATTATAAAGATGGAATTTCTCAAAATTTACTTAACCCGTTTAAAATTTTTAGGGTATATGAAGTTTAAAGAGCCAAACTTGTGTGTAAAATTGCAAGGAAAATAAGAAATAACCTAAGGAATAATCGAAAAAAATTAAACAAATCGTATGTGGTGCTGTTAAAAAAGATGAAATGTCTCAAAATCGACTTTACCTAATTCGTTGAAATTTTATTAAAATATGGAGATGTTGACCATGTGTGTAAAATTTCAATAAATATAATATTACGGTTCAGGAATAACTGAAAAAAATAAACTTTAATAGCTATTAGATTTTATGAAAATAATATTTATGCTGAGGACATGATCGATAGACACAATCTATCACTATAAGTAAGTTTATATTGTGTGTTGTTGGTGAATATCTTCAAAAGCGTGCATGGAATTGTTTAAACGACGTAACTCCTCAAAGTCTGTTATAATGATTTATTTAATATTTTAGAGAAATATGAATAACGACCGATAATCAGAACTAAATATCAAACATTACTCTCCAAGAATAAATTAACCTTGGCCGCTGTCATTAGGAGATCGATTTCAATCATACACGACTTACATCTTCATTTTAGTAACATTACAATATTATTACAATTTTTTTTTTTAAAGATCAAAATTATAATTAGTTTCGTATCTTTAAACTTTGAATGTGAATGATTTTCTGTATTGAAAGATTTGTGGATTGTTTCTGCACAGTTTAATATTTGATTCTGTTCAACCTAAAGAAGAACAAGAGTTAATACGTACGTGAAACTCATAAACTTTGTTATTTATTTTGCTAAACATTCACAACCGCATCGGAACATTTCAAATCTTAGCTCGAACGTAACCTAACCTTACTTGCAACTAAAAACGGTTACTTTCAACACAAACTACTCTGCAATACCCGTTGACCGTTTATTGATAGGAAGAAAACCTCTCGGGGTCTTATCTTGGTTCATTATCTTATATGTAAATAGAATAGAGTCACGTAGGGTCACACATGCGTGGAAGTTTGGCGCGCGACCATGCACGCGAATAAGCCAGTGTATGTTACACAAAGTGGCTGGACTCCGTATCAGCTGTTGCCGTCATCAACCACTGGAACCAACATCCACCTTATGCCAACTTGTTTCGATAAAATGCACCGCCAAAATGTAACGTTTTCCTGCAAGGTGATGCTCACCCGCGCGCGGAGTTATACATGCGGATCTAATTGCTCTCTTAATGTATGTTTTATTCCTGTCTAGTGGAACCTGCTGTGGGTGCACATGTGTCGTCGACCGACGCACCTGTAGAGTGCACGATTAGAAATAATAATTAAGTATTATATATTGAATGAAATTAATAACAAAACCAGTAGAAGTGGGGGATTTGGAACATCTTAATTCAAAATTGTATATCCATTGGAAAAATATATTACACAAACTTTTATACTCACTTCAAAACCAAATAAAAACCAATCGAAACTATTATGAACTAAAAATGTCAGTTGGCTGTTAGTTAAAATCATTATGAAGCATGGACGCACTTTTTGAAAAAAAAAAAAAATTTTTTTTACCACGTTATGCCCCTTTTTAAAGAGGTATAAAAGAAGTATTAAACAGATTTTCTAAACGGCAATCCCCATCATGAGAAATATCATTTTGAAGGAGATAATAAAAAAAAAATTAGTGCCTTTAAAAGTCTCTACGATATCTTCAACCTGAATTATGGGCGCTAGAAATCAAATTTTTAGTTTTCTATTGTTTCATTGATATTAATAATAATAAAAACAGACCAATTACATTTTTAACAGCGGTAATATTTTACTAAATGAACACACTTTTATTATTTTTTTCCTATTTTAGCAAAAAGGCTTTAATTTTTGAAAACCAATTTGGCAATTTTTTGTTTACACGTAATTTGATTTATCATTTTAAAGGGAACTGATACCGTATAACGTATAGAATAACTGACTATTTTGGTTGAAATAATGAACTTACCCAAAGTAAACTAAAAGTAAATTGGCATCAAAAGCATGTGGAATTAATAACCTTGTCACCTGCCTTGCGGATGGTATCCAAATATCCTTGGCAAGACATTTTTACAAGTGACATATTAATATTGTCCGCACTGCTTGAAAAAGTTAGAAGAAATGAAGATTTTTAAAAGGAATATTACTTTACCCGTTGGGCTGCAGCTTACTAATTTTATTGAGGGTAAGGGTTTTGAAGAATAAAGAAATTGGTTATTTAATTAAGGTAATTTAGATATATTACAATATTTCTAAAAAATAATTTAGAAACAAGAAATAAGGCACCAGTATGACCAAAATTAAAACTAATTCATTTAAAGAAAATGTATAGATAGACTTATAAGTGTAATCAAAATCATATGATGGAAAAAAATTGCCCCATTAACTCCCCTTTTCAAAAATTAGGGTCGGTTTGCTGAAATACGAAAAATAAGTAAAAGTGTGTTCATTTAGTTCATTTAGTGTTTGTACAAAGTCCGCTGTTAAAAAAAAAGTTTTGAATATATATATTTTTATTAATATCCATCTCAATTAGAAAATTCAACTTCTAGCCCACATAATTTCGGTGTAGAAACTTTTCCAAGACGCTAATATTTTATTACTTTTATGTCCTTCAAAACGAAATGTTACTCGATGGGAGTTGATATTTCAAAAAAATTATTGTCCCTTCTACAAAAGTGGCAAATTGTTTCAACTCCATAAAAAGTGAAATGACTTACCATATGACTTTTTTTTTAAATTAGAAACTTAAAAGTGCTACGAATGGAAACACAGCTTATTATGTGAGTAGTTAGTAATTAAAAACATTCATGTAAGGGAGATATCATAACTAAAATCATTTAATTAATACTAAAACTAAAGTTAAAGTTATCTTAAAATCGAATTAAAGTCAATACAACAAATCAGATTCACAATAGCTGAAATAATTTTTAAATTAACCATTTGTAATTCATAGAATTGAAAAATTCGAAATTCTTTTGGTATAAATTAGGTGAAATAAATATCTTACAATGTCCTCCAAGCAATTTTAAAGGAGCTAGAAAAATCAAAACGTGAGTCAAAATTTATGGAAATATCATATAGAAATTAAAACTGGATATCTTTAAGTAATGTTAAAATACCGTACTTCATTATGTTAGAGTAAGTATGCAATTGTATATTAGATTGTAACAAAACTCTTTAAATCAAAAATCAAAATTTAATAAGTCGACTGGGTTGTATAGAAAATATAGCATATTTCTTTCTAGAGCAAATCTGAATATTTCTAATAATAATCAATTCAGAAAATTATAGGAAGGTATGTTTAAGAATTATAAAATTTAGCAAGAAGACTTGAAATATTTGTAAATTCAAACAAAATAATAACAATACACAAGTTAATCTCGCCTCTGCACATATTTAAAACACATCAGATAAATCCTATCACAGCCAAGCTGTAATGACTTGGGAAATCGAATCTGGTGGACCCCCAACATCCATAACTCTTACAAGGTAAAAGGTTAGTATAAAATTCTTACAATCTCTACTCGTTCAGAAATTACCTAAAGTTTGCAAAACTTTCTTTTCACTCTGCACTTTGGGAGTCATCGACCCTGAAAAATATTAAAATCCATGTATTTACAACCACATTATTTTCTATATGCTCTTTTCTGGAACATTAAAAATTATAATTTCTACATATTTCTCCTCAGATACACTAAGTGCATCCATTGAGATAGCCTCATTATATTTGTGTTGAGGACATCACCTAAACGACCCCGAGAGAGGCTACTTAGCGTAAAAGCATTGAATAAGTTGATATAGACCTACTTGTAGCGTAGACTTAGGTTGCAATATTATTGTGTAATAATGTCCAACTCACTTAGATGTTTATCAAGTCTATGTGCATTAGGATAGAGTGGTGTTTTAACAAACAATAGCTTCGCCTTAGAAACAAGTTAGTTCAAACACTACAAAGGTCAACAATTACTTAATACAATGTATATAGAAAGATTAGTATACTGTCTCAATATTCACAAGGAGAAATGTGTGAAGGAAAACAACGAATTGTCAAGGGTATATCTTTTGTGATATGGAACAAAATTCCTCCTTGAGTGGTAGCTAATAAAATTTCGAATTTTTTTTTTCATATTACAGCTTTCGGTAGTAAATAATAATCTACTGATCTATAAAACATATCTGTGCAGGGTAGTTTAATACCACATAGTTTAATGACAGTTTTTATTTATGTGAACTTCTTTCATATCTAAAAAAAAAATGCTATTTTAATTTTTAACCAAGTGTTCGTTCTGATCCAAATAATACGACGATTTCTCTCATATCCATTAAAAAACAAATACTTAAAAAATATTAAGTTTTCAACAGGTTTAGTAATAGTTTCGTTTTAATAGTAGCAGGTCTACTGAAGACGCTTTGATTACGGTTTTGCAAGGCACACCTGGCACTTCAAATGACAATAACAAATGTGCTGTATCGTATTTAGATATCCCAAAATATTTTCTTATTTTATCGGAATTATTATCAAAGGTACTTTTAACAGCTGGTCTTGATTGTTAACTTTCTTCAAGAAAGCAATGTCTGCAGGTTGGAGATGTATCTTTTAGCGTTGAAGGCGTATTGATTGGTGTTTCCCAAGGATCTGTTGTGGGTCTGATTTTATTTGAAATTCATATTAATGTTTATGTGAAGGAGTTTTCACAGTTCATGGGCTGCTGCAGACGAATGTCCTTTCATACTCACATTCATCCTACGACTACTCAATGCAGATGGACATGCAGTTGTCGATGTTTGGTGTTCCCCAAGGATCTGTTCTGGGTCCGAATTTATTTTAAACTTATAAATAATTTATGTGAAGGAGTTTTCGCGGGTGAATTTGCTACTGTTGCAAATGATTGCCCTTTCATACTCACATTCCTTCGACTACTGAATACATATAGACATGCAATTAATGAGTGAGATATATAAAGAAATATATTTTTAATCTAATGAGTAAAACAATGTTTAAAGAATTTATTGAATAACATAATGGTGTTACAAATGATCATTCATTTTATTTATGATAAGACGGATCATATGAAGCATCTTGAAGTAGTTATTCTGGTCTTACTTGGACAGGACATACAGATAAACTTTAAAAAATATGCCATAAGATTTCTTACTTTAAGAATTCTTCAAATGTTTTGATAGCTGTTTATGACGCATAAGTTGGTTCAAGGTTAGAGTATGTTGTACTTCACATGTTGGTAGAGCATATATATCAACTTTCAGATTTTAAAAATAAAAAGTACATAGTAAGTGTTAAATCCGGAGTTAGAAGAGAACCATACTCATGTTCTTTATTCTTTTAGCTTAAGACCCTTCTTCTCACTCATTCAGTGTAAAATGAATTGCGTCTTTTCTATAACTGCAATTCTAGTAATTCAGCAACCTTACTAAAAGTTAATCTCTTAAACCTAGTTCAAGAGAAATTTACACCAACAGTTCTACTCTATAAGAGCCTCAAGGTGTGCTAAATAAGTTGTACAAAAGTAATACAAATTTTAAATTACAAGAATGGTAATCCAACTATAAATTGGGTCTTTTCAAATCTGCATATTAGAACACCGATTATTTTGTATTTAAAAAAATAATACAATTCTTATACATTATTTACAATACAAAAAAGTCAAAGGATTATTACCCTTTCAATTTAGATAATGAAATTAATACAAGCTTAAGGTAGCGGTGTGCGAGGGTGGTTTTGGCGCGTGGTGTCAAGGCAGGTGGCGTGTGTACCCGCTCTAGCGTAACCCACCTTCACACTTGCGTCCAACTGCCATTCCGTCATGCTATTTGTTGGTTACAAGTGCATATATTAACTTCTTTAACAAGACCTACCTAACCTAACATATTTATACAGTATATATACAGAGATTTATTTGATTTCAGACACGAACATTAAATTTTATCACAATCACCCCTCATCTATAAATCATTGACTGACTGTATAAATCACAATAATTCACAGTTTAAACTGTCACGATAGGAAAAATTTGAGGACAACGAAATGCCGTACAATGAAACGCGCAGAATTACAATTTAAACAAATT
Source organism: Aphrophora alni (assembly GCA_963513935.1). NCBI lineage: Eukaryota > Metazoa > Arthropoda > Insecta > Hemiptera > Aphrophoridae > Aphrophora > Aphrophora alni. Next base: position 15,402,415 of record OY740771.1, read on the forward strand.
TCTTGTTTTCACGCTCGTTTACATAACATTAAGGCCATATAAACAAAAATATTCACCAATATACCTTTTACACAATATAATTATCTCCTGGGTTGTTTAAAGGTCTTAATTCGCTTTATAAAAAAGAATACAACATAAAGGCTCTATTACAGTCAGAGTTGGAAGAAATTAAGAGACCAAAAAGGAAAGATGTAGCAATGGGATTTAACCAAAGACTACATGAGAAAATTTGTAAATCCACCTTGGGTAGGTACTCACTATGGAGGCTAGAAAACAATATACAACTCTACATAAGAAATATAGATAGTTTGTCAAATTTAAGTGGAAAATGATATAAAGAATTCGAAAGAGAATCTGGAAATCAAATACAGAAAGTTGTACGAATATTCAAACTTTTAATCTAGAGATACTAAAACCATTCTGGGTATATAGTGTGTAACTATGGGCTGCACTATTGAAATTATAGAAAAGTTTCAAAACAAAGTACGAAGAAACATCGTCGACGCTCTTTGGTGTCTACGTAATAGCAATGACTACATAAATACTATAAGACACGACATAGGTTAGGGAAATAGTCTACGCTTTACGGGTGCTGTTCGTCACAAGTTTGACACACAGCCATCAGAAAGCGCTAGCAGCAGGTGCTTGACTGTACGCATCCCACTTGGTTGAGACTGTACAACTGTTGACCTCTCTCTCACAAACCTTCTCACTTACTTCCGTCAGCATAGTCAGTGTTGTCAGTTCGTGCGCTGAGATAAGCGATTCTCGACCTTCCCTCGCATCTCTGGTCCCGTATGTGGCATCAGTGCGTTTTCTCTTACCCGCCTGAAACATTGTTTGACCGTAGAGTCACTTAGCGCCAGTCACATCAACTTCAGATTCTCTAGCAGAGCGACCTAGCGGGTATTGGACAACTCAAGAATAAGCGTAGAATATTTAACATGGCCATGTCGTGTCTTATAGTATTTATGTAGTCATTGGTAATAGAGACCTGCGAAGATCTAAGATAGGTGGCACGAGGGTAGATTGGATGACCACCAGAATGTGGAAGCAGTACAAACTAATCGACAATAGGGAGGCAGTTAGGAGGTTAAAAAGAATCAACCATGGGAGTTAGTAAGAAGGTAAGAGTGCAACAAACTAAACTAGAGACATCATTGGACAGTTTCTTAGGTTTTAATAACTTTGTTAATTTGGTCAGTAGTGAGCTGTTGTTTAGGTTTGAGATTGATTACAGTAATACAATTTTTAACTAATCCTCAAGGGCTTACTATAGTGAGTACGGGTATTTCAATCCCGAGGTCACTAGTTGGATCTACACTTTTGATTAAGTCGTGGGTTAGATCCCTTTCTTTTAACGTTTTTGTCAAGTTTCTCTTGATCAACTTTTTTTCCCCTTCCAAAGTGGGTACGGATATTGCAATCATGAGGGACAGTAGTTGAATCTACAATTTTTTATGTAGTGTTGGGTTAGATCCCTTTAATTTATCAGATTTTTCTTGATCAACATTTGTTCTCTTCCAACTACAACGCTAAAAAAGTATACGAAGTATATGTTTCTTTATTTTATGTTCTATTCTGCTTTTTTTGTTTATAACACGATAACTATCCAGAGGTTTTTCTCTTTTGAAAAAAAGAAAAAAGAAAAAAAAATCACAGAGATTTCTGATTCTTTTGGAGTCGTATTCAAAAATTTATATAATTAATTTCTGGACTTCGATTTAAAAGATTAAATATTTTAGTGGTTTATTGGACAATCTTATTTCTATAAAATATAAATTATTGTAAATTAAACCACAAGTTAAAATAAAATTTCACCACGAATCAAATTTGAACAAATCGGTTTTGCCTTATTGTTCAGTGATATTGAACCTTGCCAACATATTCTTCCTTTACTTAAAACTGTAATAAAACAACTTTTCAATTTACGTCAAATTTATAGGTCTCATTATAACCCTAAACATGTGAAAAGCATACCATTCACAACTGATATTTCAAGAGGATGCTGAGAATTCGGATCGCATTTCTTAAAAGTAATTTGAGCGTTCAAAGGCATGCCCCTAAAACACCATCAGTGACAATGGCGCAATTAATTATTACTTGCAATTATCTCCAGTAGAGTTCATTGCACTGAGTGCTACAATATATAACATTTTAAAATTTGATTATTTTGATTGTTCCATAGTTGCTTAAACTCTCTATCATCTTCGGCTTACAAGAGATCACAAGGCTAATGCCAAGTAACTTCAATTTGAAATATTTTTAATCTTTGATAAATTACAAATTTGAATTCCACTCAAATGAAAAGGATAGACATTTCTATTTTAAAAGTTTACATGTTAGGTGCTTATTGTGTTATATATAGCAGTGTATTGCACTTCTGAAGATGATTGCAGTGCTTTTGAAATGTAAAAAAGTTAGAATAAACATACCTATACACTCTTTGTGTTTGTTAGTGTTATATTGTGGTTCTGGATAAATTTCTTTCATTTATTTTATATTTTGTAGTTATTATGTTTTATTTGATTTTGAAATTAATTGTTTTATTTATAAATAGATAGACAATTATAAATTTATATTCTTTAATAATTACATATTTGATTTTATAAGTATAATATTAAAATATTTTATAATTTTTGAGGTGAAGTGGAAGAGAATTGATCATAACCATGCCTCATTAAATAGATATTCATTGTATTCTACCTTTACAATATGTTTTGTTTCATTATTAGATAAAAATTAAGAACCCTTATAATTTAACTCGAGTGTCTGTCTATAAGTCGCAACCAGTCTACACAGACAAGACGATAAATCCTATATATTTCAAACTTTGTATTAATATTCTTTGTATTAACCCAATTAACAAAATAAAAATAGCTTGGGGTAGTTAAGGGGAAAATTCTATCTAGTTGAAAAAATTTATATAAAAAAATACGTGTAGGATATCAATTAAAAAAGTTATTCTGATTACAACTATATATGTTAATTTCATGAAAAAATAAATATGCTGGCGCTAGGCCAAATTTAAGTTGTCAGACATTAAGTTCTCCCCTTCTAACGTGACGTACAAATCTGATCATTATATTTGTATTTTAATTTAATTTTCAGTGCAAAATTATATATTATAGTTTCTACCGACGAATACAATTTAATTTAACTACACAATGAGAAATGCAAAGCTTGTATGTTTTAAAAGCAGTTTTTATGAGATGTGAATCAAAGAATTTAATAGCCATTAAAAGATGGATGGCTTTCTCATTGCTTTCTATTTATTAGGGTAAGTAGGTAAAACCGAAGACGCTTATAATTGTACACGCGTGTCTTTTTGTCTAATTGTAAGTCGCAGTCTTACAGGTAAAAACATGACTGGGTCGTTGAGGGGCAAAAACTATGGAGTTAAAATTTTTTGAAATATAAATGTGTGGGTATTAAATAAAACTAGAAGTTATTCTGATTACGAATATATAAGTTTATTTGACGAAGAAATTAATATGTTGGCGCTAGGTCGCTAAAAAGACGTCGACTTTAAAGAAATAACTTTCTCTAATATAAAATGCTAACGAATCCATCTTGTTTGTTTTAGCACACGCTTAACCCTATTTTTTTAATTAAAGGTTTATTTTTTAAAGCACAAAATTTCTCTTCAAATTAAGTCTTTAAACAGACTATTTTTCAATAAATTAAAGTAACAAAAATACCCATCAGAGACACATATTATCACGAACCGTTGTTTCCGGAAGTGACTATACAGTTGCTATAGTAACCATAAACTACGAGGTACATTTTTCCATGACTGCTTTCTTCTACATAAATAGGAAAAGTGAAAACAAACAGAGAGATTGTAAAATATCTATCATTGAAATTGTATACGGATTCAACAGTTGAGAGTTAAAACAAACATGTGTAAGTTACGTGTCGATAAATTATCCCACAGTGAGACGCAAGTTATGGAGGTGAGGAATAGAAAGGTTGTAAACAATATTGATTAGACTCCGAACAGTGTTTAAATTCCAACGAACGCCTTTTCTGTAATCTCGCTTCAGTTACGTTATAAAATCGTGTCTTTGGATCGTTCATTTCGAGAAGAGATGTCAGCCAGCAGCTACGTTGTCCCTACAAGTCCACACCGTGTCATAACTCTTTGATTGAATTACATATCCAATTCATGCGATGAAAGTGTTGACGTACTGAAACGTCGCAAATGGGAGAGTCCACAACGTGCCTCAGGTGGATCTCAGCAGGATCTCCACTCTGCGTCTTTATTTATTGCGTAAAACTTGTTTTCTGAGAATTGGATTATTGTTTTAATTCTAAATTGAAACACTGTATTAGCTACCTTTCTACATCGGCTGAATTTATAATATAAAATGGACGATACTAAGAGGTTTACAAATTCTCTCACGCATGCAAAGCTAACTAATAAAATTCAAATTTTTAATGTAAACCAATAAGACCAAAATTAAGATTTTTATAATTATTTTAACGGTTTTCATAAAATGTAGTCTCTAACGGTAGAAACTAAAACCATAATTTCCGTTACGGTAGATGTTAGTTAAACCAGGAACTATGAGCGCAATCGTAAATGTTGGGGTATTTCAAAATCAGTAGAAACAATTTCTATCAAAATTTTGTGGAATGTGAACATTCAAAGCTACAGTATAAGGAAAGTTACGACTAACGTGGCAGTCACGGTATATTTTTGTCTGTTCCAAATTGTTCACGAACAGCAATTACTTCTTGTTTGACGAGTTAATTTATTTATAATTTTTTTACAACAGCATTTTTATTTTAATAACTCAAAAACCGACATATTTGAAGTGAAGAAAAGTAATAGTTTGTTATGTGCCCTTGGAAAGATTTCTGTTTAGAGGCTATTTCAAATGATCAAAGTCTTTAGAGACAATATTTAGAAGGCCAATATAAGTCTTTTTCTATACACAGGTCCTAGAATTTATGATATCCTTCAGTCAAATATTAAAGAATGTAAAAAAGAGTTTCCTTAAGAGTTTGAAGAAATGAAAAGAAACTCAGGATAATATTGAAGGAGTGATTACTATTACAGGATAATATGGAATGAATGGTTACTATCCCAGGATAATATTGAAGGAATATTTACTATCTCAGGATAATATTGAAGGAATGGTTACTATCCTAGGATAATAATGAATGAATGGTTACTATCCCAGGATAGTATTGAAGGAATGGTTACTATCCCAGGATAATATTGAAGGAATGGTTTACTATCCCAGGATAATATTGAAGGAATATTTACTATACCAGGATAATATTGAAGGAATGGTTACTATCCCAGGATTATATTGAAGGAATTGTTACTATCCCAGGATAATATTGAAGGAGTAGTTACTATCACAGGATAATATTGAAGAAGTAGTTACTATCCCAGGATAATATTGAAGAGATTTTTTAAATTGTGGCTTAACATTAATCTTACAAGGGTCCGTCATTTTGAACCAAGAGTAAGTGACAAAGTTTGGTGTGGAAACATCCTTCATCATCCCACAACATAAAAGTTCTAAACCAAGATGTCTGCAGGAAATGTTATGATGTCGATATTCTGGGATATGAAAAGCCTAATTTTAGTTGACCTATAGGTCTGTTAAGATCAGCTCCAAACAATAAATAGTGACAGCTAATGTGAGCTACTGAGTTTATTGAAGCAAAAACTCAGATCTAAAGACGTGGTTAACTTTCATAAGGCGTGATTTTGCTTCAGAATAACGTTATACCCACAGTCCTGTGCCTTCAATATCTTGGTTATCAGATGTTGGTTCACCCACCATATAGTCCGGATCTGGTTCCAAGCGATTTTCATCTTTTTGGCTCATTTAAAGAACATTTGCGAGGGAATCATTATCGATCTGATGAAGAGGCCATCGAAGCGGTGCAAAATTTTCTGAACACGAGACCAAACACATTCTTCAAGGAAGGAATTAAAATGCTCGTTTAATGATGGACTAAGTGCATAGAAGTAGGAGGGGATTATGTTGAAAAGTTATGCTACTATTATTTATTTAAGTACAATTAATATATAGATTTTCAATTTCACTTTACTTATTGACTTACCCAGAAAACAATGTTAGGCCTATCCTATCATAAATTTGTTGGTATTGTAGACAATTAACTAGAAATTATGTTTTTAATGTTTTGATGATAACTCGATTATCTTTCGGAGCACAAAAGTAATAAAAACATCATTTTTTTTCGCCATTAAGAAATAAAAACATCCTGACTCGAGAGTGTGTTTTGTAAAGTTAACAGTTTTCGATATATTTGATATTAAACATTTTTAACGTCCACCCTTTTCAAAATTAAATTTTTGTTTTTAGTGGATTTGTAAAAATTAATATTAATAATGCGTTTACTAAATTTGAACTCAATATTTTATCTATTTCTGTAGTTATAATGTGTTTTTGTGAAAAACAAAATGGCGGATAGACAAGTTACTAAGCGTTTGCAGACTTAAGTTTATATGAATGTTTTTCTTTATATATGTAGTCTCAAAGTCTCTGCATATCTTAGCGAATCACCCGGCCTCTGCATATACTTTTTTTATATGCATGGAAATCACTTTTCATCTTTTCCTTACTTTAACTCCTCAATCTTGCCGTGATTTAATCTGTAATCTAATTATTATAATGAACACTCCGCTTGCATTAAATTTTATTTTAATCAAACTATCCCTTCTTGAAATAATACGTAAACATTTCCAAAGTCAAGTATACCAATACCACTACCTAAGGGTAAAAATTGAATTGTTAAACGCAAGAATCAGTAAAAAAAAAATAGAGTAAAGTAAACAAAGGATAATTGAAATCGATACATGAAAAATGCTGTATCTCAAAAACTACTTTTCCGATCATCGTGAATTTTTACACGTAACGAAGCGGATTTATCAGTTTTTGTCAATCTTTCTGATCGAACAAAAATTTAAAATTGAATTTTTGGTGATGAATCTGATTTTGGGGGTGGGTAAATGAAAAATTTTATGCGATATTTTTTCACAGTTTATTTTGAGACATTAATAACATTTTAAGAACCTCTCCACAAAATCTAAATCAAATCTACCAGATCTATAATTACTCTACGCTTGTAATAGTCTGCAAATACAAGAGCATCTCTGAGTTTACTACCAGAACTTGTTACTTGCATAAACATCTGCACAGCTTTCCTATCCTACCATTACACATTATGATATTAAGAACAACACATTATTACATCCTTAAAGCGGCATCGGTCTTTTCACTTAGCTGTAACTTACAGACTGAAAACTTTACATCGGTCTCCACCTAGAAGTTCAATTACTTCGAATCAATCGATAAGCTTAAATAAGAGATAATTTGTATAGTCTATAAATACTTTTTAATAAACCGTACATTTTAAATCGAGAGATCTGAAAAGAAGCAATTTAATATTAGAAGAATTGAATACCTCGATCTAGGGCAACCAATTTTGTTTTTACCTTGTATAGGTCAAGTTTTGTAATCGTAAAAAACCTAACCTAACCAACCTGCGTTTTTAGATCTTTATGTTCACGTAAAGAAATATTTTCAACACGTTGTCGACTTTGTCGTATATACATAAGCAGGATAGTGGCCACAAGATTATTATAAGGACATGACATTTGGTATCAGATACTTGACCATAATACATATAGATCCTTATTGAAATTCAAAAAGTTGAAAATCTCAAAATGTCAGCCATTTTAAACAGATTTGTGTTCAAATCTCGTGTGTTACTCAATTTACAATACACTAAATTAAATAAAAATGTGTAGATTTGAATGCTGCATGTAAAGGTGCCAACCTCACATCTCTACGATGAAAAATAGCGAAGTTAGACTTTCAAAGAAAATTAAACGAGCGTAACGAGCGGATGTTCCTTCACATATATGTACAGCTTCGAGGTTCTCTGGGGCCTAGACACTGCCATGAGCGAAACAAGTGGAATCTTACACTAGATACACATTTGAAAGACTTTAGTGCCTAGCTGACGTTAAAAAAGTAATAATATACACAATTCAGACAACCTGTGTAACAATTGTTTTAAACCAACTTAATTTACTGGATAAGTTTCCTTGATCTACAATTAACTTAAAATTACCTACAAGGCCCAAGAAAGCAACTTTGGGTATTAATTTTAGGGGTACTGCGTGTATTAAGGATTGTCTGATGGGGCTGGGTAAGTACCATGATGACCCGATGAACTTGTTACTGCGTAGTTTAGGAAATATCGATATTATTTATGTTGATTAAATTTTGAAAATATAGTTTTTTAAAGTTTTAATATCTCGGAATCTAATGGAAGGATTTTAGTGAATCAGATGAACTCATTTGTTTTCATCTTGACATGAGAAATACAATTAATAATTATTAAATTATTATTTTTCAAGTTATGTTCAAATGTCCGGTATCTAATTGTTCATAAGTCATTAATAAACAAATTATTAAGTTAGCCCTCAATAAACTGTTTTCAACTTTGATCTAGACATTCTAACGAACAAAATCATATAAGTAAATCCGTGTATAGTCACTCCGGATCAGAATAGACCGCATTTATTGCCCAGACTATACATCTACTGCAAGTACCTCAACCACTTCATTTTCTAAACTTTACGCTGGTTCCTTCTCACCTCCAATAATTTTCTTCCTTCACTAATCCCTAAATTTCTATTAACACAGTAACCTGCCAGGGTTTTAGTTTTATTTCCGGTTGTTCATTGTTCACACTTCTTCAAGATTGTCTTGTAGTAGACCTCTTTCAGTTTCCTTGATAGAGGTTTGTGTCCTTTTGTAGACCACAAATAAAATATCCTCTTAATTTTTATCACATTCCACTTTGTTTTGGAGTGTTATCACGGAATCCAATTATTTGAACTAATAAGTTCCACTAAAGGTAAAGCCACACAAATTCAAACCCAGGAAAGATCGCACTTGCCTACTAGATCACAAATACTTTACATGTTGATTTCAACGTGCATATTCAAAAGCTATTTATCCCCAGTTATCAACTATAAAATATTAATAAATTCTTTTTATTGTAGGCTACTCACGGACATTTTGTAAAAAAAAAAAGAACACATTTTGTTTTTCTATTAAAAGTAACACAAAATGTTCACTTACTAAACTTTCGACGTCTGCTTCATCATAATTCTTTCTCTGTAGAGGTAATATACCAAATATGTCATAATTAAAACCCTCATACATAACCAAACCCTAATTTAGAACAATGTGAAATAAATTAACTACAGTTACAAATCAAACTAACAAAACCCAAACGAACAACAACAAATTAAATAACATCTGTGTAACCAAAAATTAAAAAACAAAATAATAAATTGTTCGTAAATTGGAGAACACTGTGGGGAGTACAAAATTTTTACAGAGAGTAGGAGCATGAAATACGAGTTTATAAAATAGACGACAAGCAAGGAGTCTCTAATGCGCAAAGACTATATAAAGGAAGTAATACAAATGACAACACGGCTAATAGTGGCCCTCCTACTTCGCTACTTAATGTTTATTTAGCCAAATTTCACTTCAGCCCACACCGAGCCGAGTCTAAATGACCCGGGTTTCGACAATCAACCGGTGACCCCGTTGTTATTGTATTCAAATTTAACCAGTCTTGTGATAAATTCAAACCACGGAAAGGTAAAAAGTCGAGTAACAAATTTACCGGAATTTAAACTCTTCCAAGGACCTGTTTTGTGAAACAGGACGAATGTTTTAAATACAATGCGCGTGATAAGTATTAATTTAAAAATAAACTTGGTCTGACCGCCCGGATTGCCTATTGTCTAAGTTATGTTTTACGTATTGATAATTACAATACTTAAAAAAGTGGCAACGACTAATGGGTAATTTAATTATATTGAAAAAATATTGCACAAACTTTATCTGTACTTTAACAAACACGTGTGTTATATAGTACACATGTACTATATCACATGTGTGATATATAAACTGAAATTAAATTTAGCTTCAAAAGTTTATAAAGTACCGGGTTTCCCCTCTTTGTCTGGGTAGTTTGAGTAAGTGTTCAAGTTTTGTTGGTGTCAATTATTTATAAATAATTTGGTTGAAAATTCCCTTAAATAATTAATCATTTGTATTTAGTATGTAGTGTACCTCTGAAGATGATAGCAGAGCTATCGAAATGTACATAAGGTAATATAAACGCATTATACAGTATTGTATAGTTGTGTTATTTTGTGGTTTGGGGTTTTTTTCCTTGTTCATATTATCCATTTGTGTTTGGTGTTTAGTTATCTGCGTTTTCCCTTTAAGTTTGTGATTAATGGAATTTTCAACAAAATTATTGTGAATTTCACAACAGATGATTTATCTCAATTATTTACTGTTAATTTGCTTCATATTATATTTGATTTAAATGTTTATTTATTTAAGTATATTTATAAGTAATTTGACGATTTTTATTTTATATATGTTGTAATATCTATTATTTAACATTATTTATGTATGTTTTAAATAAATAATTTATGTTAATAATGTTGTAATTTGATGTTACGTCGAATAGAAAACCACAACTTAACGTCACCGAAAAATTTCGATTGCATTCTATTTTAGACTCTTCACTCTCTTGTTCACATTTGATTATATGTTAGGGGCAATTTGTGTAAAAAAAATAACACCTCTCAAATTATAACTTCGATTCAAAAAAATAAAATTTATTCCAGCTACTTGACACCATTTGTAATTTTGGATTGCAATTGTATATTCTTTACCCAATCTTACTTCGATTCAAAAAAATTAAATTTATTCCAGCTTCTTAACTCCATTTCTAATTAATTATAGATTACAATTGTATATTCTTAATCTAACCTAACTTTGATTCAAAATTTGAACATTTCGTTTTGCAATGTTCTAACTACACAAATTTAATTCACTTAAGAGATTGTTAATTTTCCTGTTTAGAACCGACGATTTTAACTTGAATTTTAAAAACAGTTTTCAGAACATGTGTTTTTTAAACAGCTGCGTATTTCATACAAAATTTAGGTAAAACGATTTCCCCGGTGGCGATTTCAGTATTCATTGGGGTAACAGAAGTTGCTGGTTAGTAGATAATGGACCAATGGAAGGACAGTAAATGTGATTCTTTAATTTTGATTGGATCCTTATAACGCTTTCAATATTTAGCATTTTTTAATTTGGTTAAATCTATTTTTTCGGTAATAAAAAAAACATATTTTTTATATCACTTATAACTCATTTTATACTACCCCTTATAGTTTTATCATTATACTACTAGTATATAGATAACCAAATGAAAATAATAATAATTTTTTGTTTTGTAATTTTCAGGTAAGCAACATCAACTTTGTCATCAATGGCTACTTTTTGGCAGGAATTTATTTCATTTTACAAATAAGGTAAATCAATTAATTTATTTAAGCTCCCATTATTACAATTTCTTCAAACTTTTTCCAACTTGAAAAAAAATGTAATTGTTGCTTCATTTTCCTTTCCTTTTTTTTTTTTTTTTTTTTTTTTTTTAAATAAATACAACAAAAGATTGTAGTTATTGACTATTATATTTTAATTCTGGTTCTTTTGAATTGTATAAATCTTGTTAATTCTTGTTTTTGACAACCTCCATTTTGTAAATAATACAGTCATTTAACATAATTGGAAAATATTGCATAGAAAATATGTATGGCAAATATGAACTACAATAACTTGTCTATTTCAAAAGCTGTAATGTTTTTTTTGTAAAAACACAAAATGTTGGATTTTCTGAAAACGTGGTAGTTTCGGAGACATCATAGGAACATTTTTATTTAATTTTATCTAAGGAATCCGCTCCCGAAGTTTGTTAAATAATTTAAGAACCACCCTGTATTAAAAAATCAATAAGCTTAGTCGCTACTCTACACATAATAAACATTACATTTTTAGTTTGTTATGTAAAATACACCTGAAGTACACAATCTAACAATATTTGTACCTTCCATCTTATCTTTGACGACGATCAAACAATTTTTCTTTTTTGCATCAAATTTTACGTCGCTGTCTCAGAAGTTTCAAATGAGACATAAGTCATATTTTAAAAAATCGGTTTTAATCTCAACAAATTTCATAAAATTGTCAAGTGCAAATGTAATACTTTAATTTTTAATCGCTTATAACTCGTAAAATATTAATGTTTTTATGGTTCCAAAAGATTTATTACACACTTTTAACTATTTTGAATGTATCTATGTTAAGAAAATAGTGAAAGACAAAGTTTTTACTGTAGCAAACAATTGTTTCTACAGATTTCAATTTATCAGTAAATTCGTGGTTTTTCATTTAGGATCCTCCAACATTTAAATTTTAGTCAATTGTGAAGATCAGCTCAATTTATGCGTAAAATCACAAATACAAAATATTTCGGTTGAGGAATATTAGAAACAAAATAATGAACATTGAACTACTGTCATTTAAAGCTGTTCCTTGACCAAATACGATTTACGGTCCTATCTACATACACATGTTTTTTTAAAACGGCATAGTACTTTTTCACTTTTCAACTTACAACTATCGAGCTGAAGTTTTTGTCGACGAATGTTTTTTTGGAGGTATTGAGTTAGAAAGTTTGTATAATATTTTTGTACCGATTATTTAATAATAAATGTGAAATTGTTTAAAATGAAGGCTTTGTAAGTCGTAAAATTCAAGGATAAATCATTTACAATAAATAACTATAACACTTTGACACCAGTTAAACAGACCTAGTGACAATGAACTTAAAACAGCTGAGTACAATATCAAGTAATAGAAATCTTAAAACTACATTCTCAGGTTTCGTGATAGGGTAGACCAATAAACGCATGTTGTCTAGTCTACACATGTTGGCAAATACAAAACAAATCGGTGTACACAGCTTGTTTGCTGGAATCTATTCTTATCTTGTGAACTGGATACGGTTTCTTTATCCGTATAGATCGTAAATATGAAAGAATCACGTGTGTTTAGAAAGCCGAACACGAGTCGCATGAGAGGCTGTGTCAATGAAACACGCGAAGCTCGTCTTAACACGTATCTCAATTGAACTCAACTATCGGGTAATTGATCCTTCATGGTCATATCACGAACTCATGATCACTTTGGGGACGATCGTTCCACCTGTCTATTCTCGGTACACAAGTATTCTCTTAGCCGCCATATTGGATTATTCGTGCATGAGAACAATCCGCGTGAGCAGATTGTAAAAATAAGGATGTAGGGAAAATGAAAATTAGAAAAATTATATTGTTGTTAACTTGTAAATTTGTATTAAATTGACTTTATTTATTTAGTGAAATTGAAATTTTTGGTAAAATTTAGGAAGAGTTAAAGCTTTCGGAGGCTCATTGTTGAGTACAACAGTAGCGGTCCTGAAGGATCCTAGCTCGAAATACACATTTTTTCACGTATCTTAATTTAACTTAACTTAACATCCCTATTTGCTCTGGTTTGTTGGGTTCCGCCTGTTAAATACGACTGAAACCAATGGAGGACATCACCTCTAATTCTACCATCGGACAGTCTTGACAGTAAAATTTTATGATCAGTATATAAACAAAAATTCCAGCACAACAATTGCTCTTTTTAATGTTTGAATAAACCTGGTTCATGAAGTGTACCAGTGGGGTTTCAGTGTTTAATTTATTACTAAATCCAAATTGCCATTTAGTAAAATGTTTTGTAATAACGTTGAATCTCGCTGATATTAAAGAGAGACAGAAGATTTTATTAAAAAAAAAAAAAAAAGAAGATTTTAATATAATGCGAGAGAGAGCACGAGTTTAAAGCACAACCATAGTGAACATAAAGATTACTCGTCTATAATTTAAAAAAAAGTTTATTAAATGTTTTAAAAAATGTATAAATAAAAAGACGATCCTTCAATTCTAGCTCAAAAATTTTTTTTTTTTTCTTTCTCACATGTAAAAATAGTAACCGATGTGCAGTTAATTGTCAAATAACAAAGTTTTCCACTGTTTATTTATAAAATTAAAACACCAAAACAACATTGGATTGACAAAACTGACGATGTGAATCTGAAGATGGCTTAATTTGTCGAAACTAAATAAAATTACATATTTTACATTACTTCGCAATATCCAGTAGAACCTCGTGTCATGACAACTCTCCAGTGAATACCTAAAACATAAAATAGTACTCGGGCTGTTTTACATTGAAATTCATATAAAAATGAAGAAACAATAGGCGCCGGATAGGTTAGGTGTCTGTCCGCTTTCAACTCCATATGCATGAGCTGTTAGGTGTGTGAACCAAAGGACATCTACATAACACGAGACTGCTTAATAGATTTATGAACACAATAAATTTTACAATAACATATTAAATGGCGCTTTTTCACAGCTTGAGCGAAACAGTCCACAGTGCGAAACAATTTAAATAAATATCACATTGAATTAAAGACCAAATGTTTTGCCTTTGTTGTAAATTTGTAAGGATTGTTTTATTATTACTTGTGATAGGTGTTTGTTTCTTGTTTGGTTTGTTTTATTTTGTGACGTCTTGTGTGGAGTTTCAAATTTCATTTTGTTTCAGTCTAACATTTATGGTTATTTTAGAATAATTCAAGAATTTTAAATAGGATTTCGTTATTCACAAATAGAGTGGCAAGTATCGAAACGCCTGTATATCTCTGCTCCTATTAAATATAAAAATTCATGTAACCAGTCATTTATATGACCTTTACCAACAGGGTGTTATAAAAGAATTTTGCAAAATATAGAGTGTTAAAATGTGTAAATTAATGTTTTCAAATGTTTGTTTATTATTTAAAATTAGGATTTTCCTAATAAGAATACGTGAAAAGGACTGTTAGTTGGGTGTGTATCATCAAAAATAAATAAAAAAAAACTTATAAACTTTCAAATTTGAATTTTAAATATTCGTATTTATTTATAATTTTTTTAAATAACTGGTTTGTTCACTCAATTGTTTGGACAATTAGAATGAAGATGGTAAAAAAAAAAAGAATTCTGGGTTACCAAAAGCTAGACTAAACTATCATCAGTTTTGACTTTTTTTTCTATATTTACACCAAATGTTAGAATTGATTTCCCTCACCAGTGCAGAAATCCGTGGTAACCACATGATTAATTTTAAAGCATATGGGCAGTAAATTATCCTACTTCTTGAATAACACGGTTTTTCAAAGCGTCGATATCTGCATTTTTAGTATGATAAACATTACGTTTTGATAAACCAAAACAAAATAATCAAAAATGAAGCGTCAGGCAAGCACTCCTGCCATTCTACTGCCCTCATTTCTTTTAATCCATCTTTGTAGAAATGTTACATTTAAGAGTCCACATACTTGTATAGGATAGTGAGGAGGAGCTCCATCTATTTGAAACCACACATATTTCGGAACCTATGAAGGACTTTGGCCTTCAGGACAACCTCCCTCTATTCTACTTGGTCCACCTCTGTTGTCTTGTCTTTCTAAAATTTTCTCAAGCCCATCCAAACAAAATTTCCTAGATCTCCTTTATTTCTTTAATCTCCTGGTTTTCTTAGCAATATTTTCTTCGATACCATTTAATCTAGTATTATTTTCAAAAGACCGAGTAACCTTATTCTGAATTCTTTCATCTCCAATAATATTTCAAGCTTCCTTTACATTCCGTCGTATCATCCACATACCATATTCACTCCTCAGAGTTCCAGTTTCTCCTCTCGTACTGTCAAGTCTAAACTTTTGATCCATAAGTGACCAAAGATCTCAATACTGTCTTGTAAACATTTTTGTGACACTACAAATTTGTTTCATTTCTAGATGTAAAGGAACGCAAAGATAATCTTTTTCTGCTGTTAATCTATCCTCTGTTTCATTGGCTCACTTTTAGTGAGTACGAATGGGGGAAGCCAGAAAGAACCTATTTTGATCTACACTATTTAATCTTAATGTAGCCTTGATTTGAATCCGTTCTGTCGGGTCTTTCTTGACCAACACTTGTTCTTTTCCGGCTCCAACGCTATTTTAAACTTATTTTCAGCTAGGATCTGCATAATTAATTTCAGAACAATCATCTGTCAATTCTAACATTGTCCTTATTTATATTTGCAACGAGTGAAAGAAGAAGCATTTTATGGATGTCTCCTCTTATCAAAATCGCATGCTTGGCAAATGTTAAAAAGGTCGGACTCCGTTTATTTTTTAGAAATAAAAATGAAGTTTTTACACGAAAAAAATATTAAGATTGTTTTAAACTCTTATGTTTATATTTTGTGTAGTTAATAATAAATATTATGCAGTTGTGTTATTCCTCATCTTACGGGACCAGTTCCAAAAAAAAACTATTTCCTAACCTCTGAACTAGTTACAATAACAATAAATTACCTATAATAGAAACCGTTAAAATATAAATCATATTTTTCCAGTATTGAATATTTTATTACGGTACCCCCGTCTATTTACAAACAATCACTGATCGATGGGACAGAATATTTGGGATTCTTTTACGTTCCCGGAAGACATATTGCGGTCGAAGTAATTGAATTAGGAAGATCTACGACGTACGATCCGTGACCTAGCCCTTACGTATGTAATTATCCTATGAAACGTAACGTAACGTAACGTTATTTGTGGTCATCGTTTGTCATTAGGATACGACATGCCTAGTTGTAGGTGTGGAGTATCCTAACGCATACCGGCACAAACACCAATTACGGAGAAAATACATTGTCCTGTCCATTGATTTATAACTATTTTATCATTTATGTTCGATTAGATTATATTTCGATTATTTAGATATTGAAAATCGATAACATCCATCATTTTTTTAATTAGAAATAGATTACAGTAAGAGTTAGAGCGTGAGGGAGTACATAAATAAGCCGACTAAAGAAGAATAAATCTAGCTTATTTACAGCTAGATAAATAGAAATAGGGGCTTGATGAAGATTTATATAGCTGAGGTGGTAAATTACTTGATTTTAATTTGGTTAAGTGATTGAAATATGTAATTAAATTGTTTTTCTTTATACAGAATGAAATGAAAGTCTTGTCCCCCTCCTCTATTTTGTTCACCAATTTTGTCAGATTTTATTTCATATGAACCATTCATTGTAAACTATTTTTAAATATTAGACAATTTTTAGACTCTCTTCCTCCAATACTCTTCTATTCTTGTAATTGCAATTGAGGTTATTTAGATCCACCTTTATATTGTAAAAACCGTGGCACAATCTGAATTCAAAAATATTTTACCGTTTCAAAAATATTTTAATTTATGTGCTGGCAATTTTTTTTTTTATTTTCCTTTTCAGTTAATACTGCAGTATATTAAATAACTTATAGCGGGTTTTTTCAATTTTTTAATTTAAATCTGTTCAAATTAAAAATAGAAATATTTAGAAACAGTAAAACATTTTAGGTTTTTTGTCTTCATTTGGAAATAAAATGCGGATTGAAGTAAGGTGTTACTTGAGCTACTGTGTATATGAAATTTTGCAGTTAACCCCCCCCCCCCCCTCAATGGAAAAAATAAATAAGTTATTTTAATTACTGGATACTTACTTCTTCCACATCATGACAGTCCTTGAAGAACTTTGGGTTCCCTTACGACAGCCGCATATCCTCTGCAATCTTCAACTTGTCCTTTTAAATTTCTTACACCCATTCTCTGTAAATCTTTTTCTAGGTCGTCCGCTACTTCTCTACTTTATTTTTCCTTTAGGTTTAAACTCATTACAAAGTTATTTATTTCGTAAAAATCGTTTTATAAACAATTATAACTTTAAGACTTTATTGTAAAAATAAAGGAATTTGTCAGCAACGATGTAAACACGGTTGTCAAATTTGAGCTCCGGTTATAAAAAACGGAAATTTAATTAAAATTTATCAAAAAATGACTTTTGTCGAAATTTGGAGGTTATTTTCTTTTCAAATTTAAAATTATTGTTTTAGTTAGTTTCAGCAACATTTTATTCTTAAAAATAATTTTAAGAATTTACGAAAAATATAAAGTTTTTAAAACAAATCGTAGATTTTTTTTTGTACACTCTGTTTTAAAACTATTACTTTCAATGGATTTTAAAGTTTACAGATTCATTAAACGAGGCGAACAATTGTTTAAGCTATTAAATCCATTTTGTCAAATATATACTGTTTGTCCCATGGAGAAATAAACGTTTTTGATTCCTTATTCCTAAACCGATTCTCTTAAACCTTACATAGTTATAAAGCTTACTAAAAATCATTCTGAAAATTTCAACACACTAGTTTTTAAAAAAAAAAAAAAATGGCAGCAACACAAAAAAAGCTTCAATGCCTCTGTACTTTTATAGCTTTTACTCTTGCAGATTTAATTGTACAGCTGTTCCATTCATATTATGCAACAATTTTATAAAAACTAAAAGTCTTAATACACATTTATTGTCCTTTTAGTTCCAATATGGTTTTTACACTTAAGCAAATATTAAAGTGTTGTGCGTGAGCCATTGTTTTTATTAACGTTGAAGAATCAATTGCACAGTTCAATTTGTTTTCTGTTGGGAAATTAAAGTTCAAGCCTGGGTTCTTTATTTGCAAATAATCAGCGGTTCAGTTTACATGAAAACTATTTTAATGTTATTCTTACATGTATCTACTGGCATTCATGTATTCATTTTAGCATTCATTAAGGTTAATATAACTTTCTTACTATAGATCATTCCTCTATATTATCACTATTCATTAATAATAAGTGTTTCCGTTCTAAAACAATTATTTCTATTAAAAACATAAACCCAGAATGGTTCTAAATATTGTGATTCTAGATTATAACTTTATTTTGAACAAGAACAATCTCCTTTAATTACATTAAATCTTGCTTACACTTTTGTAAAGGTCTCTCTCTCTCTCTCTCTCTCTCTCTCTCTCTCTCTCTCTCTCTCTCTCTCTCTCTCTCTCTCTCTCTCTCTCTCTCTCTCTCTCTCTCCCTCTCTCTCCCCTCTCTTGTTGATCAGAAACCCTCACGTTGTTGATCAGAAACTTCCTAAATCAAAATGAATTAATGTCTAAGCTGCTGTACTAAAAATGACGTACTTTCTTAAGACAATTCAGACAGCACCATCACTGGAAATATTTATTCAGGGCGGCTGTGACTGCCAAAGGAGTGCTGCCTTATGACATCCAAACAGCACCATGACTGGAAATAGGTTTGTTTGGGTGGCTGTGACTGCTAAAAGCGTGTTGTCTTTATGACATCTCGGACAGCAACATGACTGGAAATAGTTATAACAAATTTTAAATCAACAAGTACTGCCCCATTATACTGTTGCGGAAATGGGCCAAGCTATTTTTCAACAAGAGAGAATTTATTCAAATTCAGTAAAATAATAACTAAATAACAATTTTCAAGGGCGTTGGATTGGTCGTGAATATCAGTTTTTAGATTAGCCACTCAGGTCTTCTGATTTAATTGTGTGACTTTTCTTTTGGGGCTATTTAAAGGACCAAGTGTACACCCATAGTTTAATAATGTTGAGGATTTGAAGAAGGTTTCCGAGGAGAAATTTCTTTGGATCCCACATAATTACAAGGGCACACGAGTCAATTGTTAGGAGTTGCTATCAGAATGTCGCCGTGATGGTTTCGGTTTGAATAAATTCATATTAAATCTTGTTTTAAAAACAAATAATTGGTTTTTAGTTTGTTTCAAAAGATAAATGTTTTTATCAAATTACGTTTGTAGCAATAAAAGTTATTTTGTTTTTTCAAACGTAACAAAAGCGGTGCTTTATTTCATCAGCTGTTTTTTGTGTTCTCGCCATTTTATTTCAATAAACAACAGTGTTTTAAAATTTGCATACAAAATTTTTGGTAAATTTATTAAAATGTATTTAAGGCTTTAAAAGAATCGTTTGAGGAATAAGCAAACAAATAAGCCTTAGAAAATAAAAACATGTACCTCTTTGTGGGACACACTGTGTATGTTTAAAATTGAATAATAACTTCAATTGTTTGATTCAGCTGTACAAAGATTATAATTATTAAAATTTAAAAAAATAAATAAATAAAAAAAATCACAAACACAAACACACACATCATCGTCTACAAAATAGAAACACCTAGTAAATATTCTCCACACAACCGACTGTAAACACTGAACATAAAACAAAACCTGTTCTTTCATATTCTAAATATTTTCAAAATATTATTTGACACTTCCCTTAATACCCAGCTATGAGGAAATTTTAAAAGCAGTTTGATGACATTTTTACTGCCAGAATTCCCGGTTCCTCCGCCAGGAATGCCACCTGTCACGTAGACAACACAATGTATTTACTTTCTAATGAAACCTGATATCTCGACTAAATTAGAACTCAGATTTAACAGGTATTGGTGTGTGGTCAACTACTTAAGCGATGATACAACTGTAATCCTAAGTGGTTCATTTCATAAGTGATTTTAATCCTACACAGTTTAACCGGGACATGCTTTATAAAAGGCGGTATACCCTTGTTGTTTTCGATTTTAACCCTGGGAAGATAATTCAAATATAAGTTTAAATAAGTTTATAGATGATGCAAACTTAGACTCCATTTCAAAATACAACTATCTGTAATTTTTTTCGTACGCAGACTATTTTGGCAATGCATATGAGCAATATACTTGTTAGTGTTTGATTTGATAGATGGGTGTTTTAAGAGTTTAAGTGTTGAAATACACTGCACAAACGTTCTTACTCACTAATCTCCAAATAAAAACTAACCGAAAGAAATCGTCACTTAAAATGTCAGGTCGGCATTTAGTTAATCAACCATAAAAATATTTGTTAATATTTAAAATAAAGGCTTAAAGTTGCTTTGCTTTTTGTGACGGTATCACACGGCTCGGGACCCAACTTGACTCGGGTGTCACTTGGCAGCGAACAGCTGACTGGAACTGGAGCTATGTTGAGCAGACCACGTTACAACGACGAGGGGAGGAGTGTTCCGTCCTTACACAGAGGCAGACGTGCTGTGTAGGGCAGTGTATATTTTAATTTAGCTTTTTATATTTATTTAATTATATTAATAATTGATTTTACTCCTTATACATTTTTTTTTTTTTTTTTTTTTTTTTTTTTTTTTTTTTTTTTTTTTTTTTTTTTTTTTTTTTTTACCAAGCTAGTAATTAAATAATTATTTCAAGTAAAAAATTCATGTTTTACATAGAATTGACTGTTCAATTCTTAGCCTAGGTCATCTATTTTTCACATGAAATAATTATTTTTATATTTATTTTGAAATTACAGCATGACTGATTGGAGTCGTGACGTCTGAAGTTTTTCTTGAAACGCAATACCCAAAACGGATGGTTATTATAAAGTTAGCAACGATTAGAGTAGAGAATGGATGCTGCAGCTGAAACTATGTCCTTAATTAGTGTTAGTATTGTGTGAGTGGATATTTATTAATTAATTTATATTCGGTAACGTATTCTTATATTACTCTCTTCAAAGCTGGGTACCCTATGGTGCATGTGCGGACCTAGGGTGAGGATTTTAGACCTTGAAATAGGCCAAAAGCAGTATCGCATTACAAAATATAGGCCCTAACCTAACCTACGAAATGTAAGGATGTCTTCGTAAAACGTTGAACCATGAAAGCTCCCGATCAAATATATAATACTATAGGCCTATTGTTTGGAAATCGTTGTTTAAAAATAAAATTAACAACACGCTTGTAATTTTAAACCGCTATGATATATTTTACTCAAAATATGGAGAAAAATATTACTCAAATCAAACTGTAACGAGTGCTAAATTATTATTAAAAAGTATTTTCTCTTTTTTTCTTTAGCTTTTAAATTGTGTGTAAGGTTTTTCTGTTAAATAGTAATTTCCTAATTTGTATAATTAATTTTTCAATATTTTTAAATATTATTTAAATAATACTCAATTTGATTAAAATAAGTAAAACAATTTAGTACACATCAATATTTAAAGAACACGTTTTAAATCCATTTTAGATTTTTACGGCATTTCAAATCTGGAATTTCAGGTGATAGTAACGAATAAGTGAAGTTTGGTTTATTGAAAATAATCAAAACAACAATAATTTGAGCAAATTATTTTTTTTTGTCTTACAGAAAGTTGCTTCGATATCGAGTTATTCATTAAATGGGTGAAAAGTTCTTCAGTATGGTCAAAGAATTTGCTTTTAAATTTGTCACAATCTAATCTCGGTCATCATAAAATATAACAATCCTCTAAACTTCAAAACTCTAACACCGTCAGTGACGGAAGAGAACAAGAGTTGGTCAAGAGACAACTGATAGAAAAGATGAAGAGATCTAAACCAAGACTATACGAAAAAGGTGTAGATCAAGCAAGGGTATCTCGGGATTCACACACATACACACACACACACACACACACACACACACACACCCGATTCAATGTAGTGAGTTCACGAAGGTAATCCCCGATTTTTAAAAAAATAGGTTAATCTGTTTGGACAACTAAGAGACAAAGATATAGGCTACAAAATTTAAATTGATTTCATGCTCGTATTTTTTAAAAACAGAAACTCGCAAAACTCAGCATTTTTTAAACTTATCTCATAACTAAATACTATTTCAGAGAGTATTATAAATCCACTGGAATTCCAGAAATGTAATGATTGAGATTCCAGTAAGGAATGCGCTCAGTATCACTAACTGGACCTCTCCTCCAGACTGTCATGTGACCTTCGACCCCCTCTCTCCCCCTCTCACCCACAATCCATTACCTTATGACGTGACACCTTGTTACAATCTCGTGTTGGATTTATCATTCCAAATGAAATGGATTTACTGGAAACACGTTTGTTTTTCATCAGTTGTTTGTGGGGAAACGAGTGGTTGTTTATTTTATTTTTTTCTGATAGCGTGTTATACTTTCTCCCGATATAGAGTATTGCGATAACAATAAAGTTATATTGGAATTGGTTTTGTGACATCCAGGGTAGAAAAACGGCGTCTTAGGAATAGTTTGAGTGAAATTGTTGAAAATATATATCTGGGCATACGTAGATTTTTAATTATAAACATACCACTAGTTCTGTAAACGGTAACTATCGCTCTAACACGATCAAACTATTGTTACGTTATTGCATATACGTGGAATAGAAAAAGTAATGTTTTGGGTCAACGAATCTTGAGGTCTAGTGATTTCAAAAAGTGTCTGTCTTATATTACGGTGTTCTACAACACAAACCCGAAGACCGATTTTATTCAAACTTGGTATGTCGGTATATTTTAGATATACTTAGAGGTGATGTAATGTTTTTTCAATAACTCCTTATCACTGGAATAAGAAAAAAACGAAAAATTACGATGTTAATATATTGGCTATAATGATCATCATAAATTGTTGCTCCTACGTAATCTCCAAGGATCCAAAGAGAACATATTTGTCACCATCTCTATAGAAAAGCCGGTTCGTTTGTTATCGGTAAAAAACTAAACATTAGCCCGAGGCTCTTATAAAATACGAAATTTCTCAAAATTGGTATTACCGATTTTAGTGAAATGTAAAGATTAATCACGCCAAAAACTGTACAAAATCGTAAGTGAAAAAAATGAAACGGTTTAGGAATACTTGGTGGGGGGGACTTAAACCTTAACTGCTGCCATTAAGAGTCCGATTTTAATCAAATATGACTTTTGCTGAGGACGTGTAATACATAATGATTGGAATAGGTGTTACCACTGTTTTATTCGGTAAGTACAAAAGTTACGAAAAATGTTCAAATATTACCGTTGGATTTTTTGAGTTAAAATTAGCGGTATTGCCAATTTTTTCATATTATCCGCCATTTTCTAATATAGGTATCAACTCCAAAATTTCTTATTTGTATCCATTTTTTTATGAACATATTGAATAAAAAATATTATTTTAAAACTTTTTTTCTTAGATATTTTTCGATCGCTAACCGTTTAAGAGTTACTTATCATCTACTTTGTCCTTTTTGAAACACCCTGTATATATCAAGAGGAAATCTGTAGAATAATTATCATACTTGCATTCTTGGCTGAACAATTACCTCCTGGGAAGTTCACTTTTTTTAATTTTAAGTTCAACACAAACTCCTCATATAATAATCGGAAATGTTGGACTTTATTGTAAATTAGCCGATGTGTAAGAGCAGTCAAACGATTTTATGAAGGGGAAGTAAACAAAAGAACTGTTCATGTGAGGGGGCTCACCTGTGGGAACCTGTGAGTTCTCAAGTTAGGGATGACGAAACATACTAAAGGGAGAGTAATACCAATGCATTTAGGACATTTTGATTCTAAATCATTCTATATACTTAATTTTAACTCTGGAACATTTGTGTAATAAACAATAGCTTCACTTCCTCTATTTTCAAACACCATTGTGTAGTTAGTTTTGTGAAAGCTACCTAAAAAATGCCAACAATTTTTAACTATGAGGGTTGACTTTACTTAGAGAAAGTTCTGTGTTGGGTGAAAAAAACATGTACGTTGAGTTTTTTAGGTGTATTCCCCTCATCCCAAAAAAAGTTGTTTTTTGCAAATATATCTGTCCTACGTCATGATTGATAAACTGTACACCCCAAAACGCATATATATGTTTTAATCAAACTTTGCCCCTCAGGAATGACTGACAATGCCTAAGTATTTAAGTTGGATCTACTCTCTTTCATCTTTGCTATCGGGTCTCTCATGACTGACTTTTCTCGACTCTAACGCTCTTAGAGTATCCCTGTGCTGGAGGTCTTTATTTTATTTCTTTTTTTCATAAGGTAACGATGACCTTCAAGTTTTTCGCTTTCAAACTAAAAGAAGAAAACAAAAGAAAAGATAATCAAATGTTGTATATGAGCTTTGTTGTTTCCCATAGCTTGAGACGTTTTTCCTTTTTATGTAACTAAAAATTTGAAGTCAAGTGTCATAAAATAAAAACTCAAAATTACATTTTTTTTTAATCTAACCAACAAACATATATTTTGATCGTAACATCCCAAAAATAACTGTTAAACTGTCATCGATTTACAAAAATACATGTCAGACTTCAATAAAAACAAACAAAAAATTGAACTTGGATAACTTCAAAAACTGATATATCAGAAAACTTAACACGTGAGAAAATTGTATATATATACACACACACACACACACACGAAGTGATCAAATAAACCTTGAACACAATGTAGCTCACGCATCACTGAAGATGGCGAAATTCTCGCTGAAACGCATTTGATTTAATAAAACTATTTATAAAAAATTGTGTTCGTTTCATTTTAATTTTGTTTTAACTCAGAACTCAATCTAAATATTTATTTGTACGAAATATTCACACAATATATCTCTGGTTATAATTTATATATGTAACGGAATATTGTTCCTGTATATACAGAATGAGACAAAAATTAGGTACCATGTACAGAATGTTCCAAAAATTCATAAATGGTTCCCCCCCCCCGTTGTCTCATAGCACCATGAAGAGTGGTTTTGTCCTTTCATAAATTAGCTGAAATTATTCCCCCCCCCAGACTTATAGTGGTTTATATTTATTATGAGAAAATATTATTAATTTGGGTTCAATTGAAGGGAAAAGTTACCTACCTTGTCGCCTTTAGATTATTATTGTGATGTGTTACTTAAAAAACAGTGTTTATAAAACTGGATTACCTCAGCGAAATTACATGAAGCAGCTAAAATCCCTTCTGAGGTGCCTGCAGAAGGCAAACAGTTCCAGCACTTATTATTTAAAAAAATTAAGTAATTTTCTATAAAATGTTATAATTATGGGGGGGGAGGAGGAATAATAAAATGAATTTTAAATCATATTCCAATCATTGTTTCTTTAATTAAGGAAAACATAAAATATTTGTCATGATTCTATAAGACAAAGTCGTGAAAAATAATCAGATTTGATGATTTTTGGCACATCCTGTATTTGGTACCTAATTTTCGTCTCACTCTGTAGATAGAAGAGGTGGATTTTAACAAAATTTCATTTTTGTATATGTGTACAAATTAAATCCAGTCCCGTTATAATTTATTTGAACCCTCACAAAAAAGAGCATATACATAAGGGCTATTTTTATTTTAAATCATAATCTCATTAAAACAGGTTTTAAACAAAATGAACAAAATTCCTACACACAAAAAATATTATTTTTAAGTATCTATTCCGTACTGGTAAACTAAATACCACATTGTGTTAACAAACATTATCCACTAACTTATATTTAATTGCTCCTAGTTCGTGATATACATTCAAACGCAACAAAATCTAGATGTTCTACTAAAACCCTTTGTTCCAACTTTAAAACATATATCAATTGAGTAATATTTGGGCACGACAAAAGCCGGATTAAAACATTAAAACAGACCATAGACAACCGACCATTGGCTGCTACCTGCCCGGTTATTGATTAATGCCAAACTGGTTGTACCAAATCAGAGGTTAATCACAACTCCAAGACTCCCGGCTATCTTCAAGCTTCGACATAATGCTTTATGTATTGTTCGTGTTATATGTAGTCTGTCTTTACTGGTTTCAATACGAGAGGTCAGATCTGATCAGCTGACTGGTCCTCATGCTCTAACGAACGCTACTACACATTTGTAATCTACAGCACTTAGTCTTTTAAGTGTGAATTATGTACTATGTAGTCTGTGTACCGCGTATTATTAGACGGAAGTTTATAAATGTAGCCTACCTGAGGTTGAATTTGTAAAATGTGTTAAACATGACTGATCGTTCTAACTGTTATTTTTAATTACATGTACGTATAAAATATAATGATATGGATAATAAAAGCCAAATTTAATTTTTGAAGAACGTTTTGGAATTATGTATATCGTCTCCACAGCCTAACAATTTTGATCCTGTGTGTAACCACGTGTTAAGTATTGTTTTTTTTTTTTTTTTTTTTTTTTTTTTTTTTTTTTTTTTTTTTTTTTTTTGATAATCGCCAAAAAATACGATAGTTTTTCTAATGATCTCCACGTTTCATGTCCTAAGGAAACGAAAAGATTATTTTGAAAATGCCGTCCGTCCGTCGTCGTTGTCGTTGTCGTATATACGTAGGATAATATTAATATTGGAACATGAAATTATATACAGGGTGTCCAAAAAGTATCAGAACGGTGTTACATTTTTTGAACCGTTGCAGAGTAAGTAATAAAACTGAGCATATCAATACTATACCTTAAAATGTACATTTGAAACTGCTATTTTCCATCACCTGACAGGGAGTCAAAAACACGACGGATTAAGTTGAGTTTTACAATATATTAAAGGTTTCTGTTAGGAGAATACCGTAAAATCTAACTCAAAAGGTTCACCCTAAACAAAATGGCGGTGGTTTAAAATTACAATATTATAATTGGGCTTGTTGAAAATGTTTTAATTATCTTTCTTGGTATGAGTTACATAAGTAAAACCCCGACAATCCACACTGGATGTAAGGAACATTTTTTCTGGATACTGAGTGACTTTTCACCTCTAGTGGGAACGGTCTACCAGGAGGACGGAGAAAATGTTTAATTTGATGTGCTAGTTGGTCTGGGATTACATTAAAAAATTTCTTCGTCTTCCTCGTAGACGTTTCTGAAAATTCGCTCAATATACACTGTGAATTTCAGGGATTTTACTTATGTAACTCATACTAAAAAGACAATTAAAACATTTTCAACAAGCCCAATATTGTAATTTTAAACCGCCGCCTTTTGAGATTGGATTTGCGGCGTTGTATTCGCCTAACATTCTTCTGACTCCTAGCGGGCCGTCCCCGCAACGTGATGAAAAATTTATAATTGCTTCAAAAAGTAAATATGGTATAGTATTGATGTGCTACGATTTATTGCTTCATCTGCGATGTTCAAAAAATATAACATTGTTCCGAACTTTTTGGACACTCTATATAGAATGCTTATATCAAAACATATTTAAATTCCGAAAAGTCGAATTGTAAAATGTTAAAATGGCAGACATTTTAAACAGGTCTTTGTTAATAACTCGTATGTTATCAATTTATAACAAACTAAATTTGATAAAAATTCACAGATTACAATTCAGCATGTAATGGTAATAATTTAACCTCCTTACGATGAGAAATAGAGAATTTGTTGTCAAAAGTGTAATTTCGAACGATGATCTCCCCCCCCCCTCCATTTGTAATTAGTAGTTACGAGATCCGGGAGAAACGAGTCCCCAACAAGAGCGTAGTGAGTAGAGGGTTCTTCACATATGTACAACTTGGATCCCGCAATGGCCAAGACACAGACGTGAGAAGCGAGTTGAGACTGTTTGATATGGTATAACAACCTAACCTAACCATTGTTTTTTTAAAAAATAAATACAGTGTCAAACAATTTTTAGCATAACCTCCTTTTCATTACAACTTTCAATTCGACTCCTACTGATATCTTGAAAGCTGGGAAACTCTTTTTTTTTTCTTTTTTTTTTCTGTTTTAATGCAACAACTGTTAAAAGAAGAACACAAAACTGTCTTAAACAAAATTTCATAACTTCGCATTAAGATTCCTGAAGTTGAAACCTATGTTTTGGACGTAGAGTGATCCAAAATTCCTAAACATTTAAAAGGTTAGTTTCTAAATATTTATAATGGGTGCTATTTATAAAAACAATCTGACATAAAATGTGCAAATAAAAGGAGGAACGACCTTTAAAACCACCCTGTATACAGAAACAGCTTTAAAGGTGAAGCTAGAACATCTGATAGGCATCCAATAAGCTGAAGTAAACACTTTGACTAATTAATTATGAAAAAAAAAATGTAAAAACTTGTCCATTAACATCGAAGATTAATTAGTTTTGCTTTAATTTCTGCAATAAATTGAAAAACTATGATCTAGTCACAAGATGTCTTGCAACCTGTTTTAAACATAAATTAAATGTGTTATATATTGAACTTGTTTTTTTTTTGTCGCCTAGTTTGACATTCAATTGGTTGTGTGATGACTGCAGATAGGCTACTGTAAATGCTAACAAACATTATAAAAAATTATGTAATTATCTATAAATTATATTATTTTCTCTCTCTCTCTCTCTCTCTCTCTATATATATATATATATATATATATATATATATATATATATATATATATATATATATATATATATATATATTATTATATATATATTACAGGGTTATCATAAAACAATGGTGAGGTTTTGAACATGATTTAAATGAAAATAGAATTACTTACAGCTGATGTTGATTATTTATCTAAATCGGCTTCTGAAATATTTTTTTTTGCATAACTAATAAATTTCGATATCGATAATCAAATTCTCCCCATCACAAGGTGTCAGGTCTGGACTCCTTGGAGGCCAGCGTATAGAGCCTTGCCGGCCTATCCATCGATGTCCAAACTTTTCATTCAAAGTGTGTACGACAAATGCACTAAAGTGCGGGCGTGCGCCATCTTGTTGGAAATGAAGTTGTTGAATGTTTTCGAGTTTATCCAGCTGAGGAAAACAATAATTGAATAACATATCGAGGCACACAATTTCATTAATTGTCTTTTCAGCAAAAAAGAAAGGTCCTAATAGACGATTTTTCATAACACCACACCAAACATTAACTTTCGGCGAGTCGCTTATTTTCTCAAAAATTGTATGTGGGGTTTCAGATCCCTATATACGTGAATTGTTAACATACCCGTTAATATGGGATGTAGCTTCGTTTAAAAAATTACATCATCTAAAAATGATTGGTTTTCATCAATCTTGTTCAACATTTCAACAGCGAAATTAAAACGTTTTGCACTATCATCAGGTTTCAATTCCTGTAATAGCTGGATTTTATAAGCGTGTAATATCAGTCTTTTGTGTAAAACTTTGTGGATTGTTGTTTTTGGAATACATAACTCTAGGCTTCGTTAAGGTATTTACTTCTTAGGACTTCTGATTGCATATTATGCATAAGTTCAATTTTTTCGTCTGATACACTTGGCCTGCCAGATGATTTCTGCTTTTGAACTGATCCAATTTCTTCGAATTGTTTGAACCAAATTCGCATGTTATTTTTATGTAGTGGATCTTTTCTGTATTTGTGTCGAAATACACGTTGCACTGAAATTACAGACTTGAATTCAGTCAGCAACAAAACACACTTTGCTTTTTCTTTATTAGATAACATAACACTCTACACAGTACACTCCAGAAAACACAAAACACACTACCAAAACAATGCAAGAATTGTTACAACAGCTGTTTAACAAACTTTTGGGTTATAGGCTATCCGCGATACAATAAAACAAAATTTATCTACTGCCTTCGTATGAATTAATGAAACCCTACTATTCTCTTATGACAACCTCTGTATACAGGGTGATTTTTAAGTATAGAAACGGCATCATACAGCATAATTGGGAGGTACTTGAAGGCAGAAACAAAAGCGAATATACATAGTTTAAAAAATATATACTTTTTTGTATGTTTCAAATTTGTGCGGAGCCATCTTGACTAAGCATTAAGTAAATTAAAATTAGTTATTTCAAAAAATTACATTTCCGTAAAAAAATAATGAATGAGTTACGTTCTGGTAATACACATCCACCAACGCATTTAAAATCGTTACTTAAAAAGTTGCTCAGAATCCATGTGTTAGTTTACAAGGAGAACACTCTTGCAACTCGAGGTGTATGGACCTATACCTTGTTATTTATGCATCCATTGTCCTCTATACTGCCCGAGGTTATCTTTGCGTTGGTGGCTAAAAGACCGCTACAATTTGGAACCTGTTCAGGCGCAAGTAGCTCCTATTGATTCCTCGATACACAACGGTTAAAGGTGAAGATTACATCACCGGGAGCAGGTCGTACCTGCACGTTTCCTTCTGACATCGTATAATTGATACTCATACGAGCCAATACTCGTAGACTCCAGTCAAATAACACTAATGATTCTAGAAAATAACTCGGCAGAGCTTCTGAGCTTTAGAAAACGCGACACTGAAATCATAATTTACCTACGTGATCGGTATACATGTGGGATTATTATGTTATTTATGTTAAAACACGTATAATAATAGTAATACCTTCAAGAGGTAAAAGGTTATTCGTATTTGTACGTTGCTTGCAACAAAAAAAATATACACACAAAGTGTATGAAATATGTGTTGCGAAATATATTAAACAGGTTTTGTGAAGTGTGAATTCTAGGATGAATAATAGTTTTAATCAATTAGAGTTTATTTATTAAGAATTTATAGTGGTTGTTAAATATGAAGACTAACCGCCATATTGGATTTCTTGTTAATAATAATACGCGTGCGCGTATTAAGGGATAATAAAGGATGGAGAATTGTTTAATTTTTACCAGTTGCGACTGTACGAATTTCGTTATATTGACAGATTTGGCTAATCGTCTTATTGTATAAGACGAAAAACTTATTGGTCATCATTGCTTTAAGAAAGGAAGAAAAGAAGATAAAAAACCCTTAGCACTTTAATAATTTAATTTCGTGAGGGTAGAAAAGAACAAGAATTTGTTAAAAGAGACCTGATGATAAAGATAAAAGAGAAAGATCTAACCCAACACTGCAACACTGAAAAAAAACATAAAATAAACCCCCAAACATTTGAACACTTTAATAGCGTTAAGTTAGAAAGAGAACAACAATTGGTTAAGAGAAACCTGGTAAGAAATAAAAATTAGTTTCTTACCGTCAAACGTAGACTATCCTTGTCCTGGGTTAGACGTGTTACATTTGTTACAAGACTTATCACATTATCAAACACTGTACATAAAACATATATTAAATGTCAAAAAATACAGAGTTCACATTTTAATACGTCCTTTGGAATGTCGTCATAATTTAAAAAAATTAATAAATCACAAAAACACGTAAAAAGTGATACACCATTTTCCTTGTTGGCTAACGGTACTATTTATAAACGTTAGTCAGCGTAATAACAATAATTGTTTAATAATTGTGTGTTCCGTTAGCCAAAAATAAAAATGATGTATGACTTTTTACGTATTTTTGTGATTTTTTTTTTTTAATTATGACAACGTTCGAATGGCGTATTAAATGTGAACTGTGTATTTTTGACATTTAATATGTGTTTCGTGTAAAGTGTTTGATAATGTGATGAAACATCTGTAGTAGGTCTTATCCAGGACAAGGATACGTTTGACGGTAAGAAATATAATTTTTATTTTGAATTTCCTTATCCAAACTAAGTGAATTTATATGAAAACTGATATAAATGATGAAATATAAAGATCTAACCGACACACTACAAAAAATAAAGTAAGAAAAGAACATAAAAATAAACTCTCCAACACTCGAATATCATTGAGGTATAAAGAGAATACCTCTTTAGATCAAACTTATTTTAAAGATGAAAGAAAGGGATCTAACCAAAGGTTACAAAAGATAAAACAAAATGGAAGATGAAATTACGACCTAAATAGTATTCGAATATTCAAAAGCATCGAGTTAGAAAGTAAACAAGAGCTGGTCAAGAGCGATCTGAAAGGAAAGATCAAATAGAGGGATCTAACACAATACTATATGAAAAAAAAAAAATAGGTAAAGCTGAGATACCATGGGATTCCCACTCCCGTACTCACTATTATAATTATTGTTTTTAGGAATACAAGTATTAATTCTTTATCTTCTTCTTCTTCTTCTTCTTCTTCTTCTTCTTTCATCTATGGTGGGTCTTTGTCTATTTCATTAGATTTCATTCTAAAGTTGTCTCTTGTGCAACTTTTCTGACTTGATCTTCCTCTAAAAAGATTAGACCCACCTTCTTGTTTCCATATTTTTCTCTCCTCCATCTTTCCAAAGTGTATATTCTTTGTACACTTTCTTAGTTTCATCTTATTTTTTCATGTATAGAAACCAAGCCAATGAGAATTCAACCGATCCTACCTTTGTGAATAATTTCACCCAAATGTCATCTATTTTGATTCTTGAAATTCTACCGTTAATTAAATATTTGTTACGCGATTTTTGACTAATGAATTGGTGCATCCATTCGTACTACTGAGATTACGTCTCTTCGAATGGGTACAACACACGAAGAAGATCTAAGGCGAATGTTTTAGGCTATGCTTGACACTACCGTACATGTACCCTGTATGTTCAGTAGTAGGAGCAACTTGCGGGTTGGTCAGCCTATGAAACATCAGTATTAAAACACTTTACTTTAATTTATCCAACGCCATCCGTCCTTGGCAGTTCGGCCATTGGACTACGAGCCTCCCAGTAGCGTGTTGCGATGTCATCGGGCATGTTCGTGAGGTTGGTGCATGTCATAAAGTGAAGGGCGTCCATTCGGGAGGACTGGCAGAGAGGACAGCAGTCATTTGGGGCCAGGCCGATTCTGTGCAGATGGGCCTGAAGGTAGTCTTAAACATAGTAGTACTAAATCAAGGTAGTATTAATACATAAAAGGACATACTGTAAATAGAATTTTGACGAAGATACAGGAAACGTAAATACAGAGACTCATCATCTTGAAGATTCCCTTATGGTTTGATCCTGGATGGTGAAAAATAAAATAGAATAGGAAAGGTGTTTTAGTTAATGCGAACCTCACACTACTAAGTGCGCCAACTTCTGGTGTTGGCTGGTGGAGATTCCATCGTCTCTACGAAAACAAAAAAAAATATACTGATAGTTACGAGATTCGGCAGGGTCGTCTCCGACGCGGCGCGGCGTGGCGAGGAGTTGTTTGTCCCCTTTGTTGCTTTAAGGCAAGAAACCCCTCGGCATCATCGGCTTATGCTGTACTCCCCGAATACTCTATAACCTTAGTGTTGGAAAAGAACAACAGTTGGTCAATTAGCTACTTAACATCTATACAGATTCGAGGTCACCTTGAGGGAAGACAATTGACGCGAAGGAAGCGAGTTGAATTTCTTTAATATGTACACATCTAGCCAACGTCGAGAAAGTATTGATATACACAATTACAAACCTACCCTACTGGGTGAGACTTTTTGTTCAAACAATACAGTTTTCTGCCTACAATGCCCAAGACACCAACTTTTGAGCATTACATTCAGAGGATCTGCTTGTATTATATTACATGGTGGGGCTGAATAAGTACCATAATAGAGCTTATTAACTTGTGTTTTTCATCCATTTCGAAACTCCCCACATACTTATATAAATATATATGACATTTTTTAAAATCAGGTTAATAAATTTGTTCATTTTCCGGTGAAATTTACGATCAAATATAAAGTATTTAAGAAGTAACCCAGAGCGTTTTGAAAACAAGGATCTGTGCACATGTCATGGTCGAACAGTTACAACAGCTTATTTCCTATAAAAGTAAACTGATAAAATCGTGAACTACAAGCATTAACTTTCACACTTGTTGGACACGTATTGCATTACTCTTTGATAACACGTTGACTTGCAGAACAGGTGTTGGATATTAAATCTCCAATGACTGAAGAAGATTCTATCGGGAAATAAAATTCACACAACGACGCCACTTAAGTAAATTTACAACGTCAATTCTGTAACCAAACAATGTTCAAGTGTCAAATTACAAAGAAACTGACTGGAATTTTCGTCTAAACGTGATATCTAGTTTCACATCGTGAGATCGTTCTTACACATTGTGAATTTATTTGTGCGATAGACAATTTATACGTTTTCGAGTAGAGACGGTTGTGCTTAATTTATTATTATTGGAAGATTGAATACAGTGTGTGCTGTAACAAGTTTTTGTTAGAAGAGGTTTTGTAATAGATTGAGGGGGATATGCTTCAACATACTGGGTGTATAGTTCTGAAACAGTTAAATTCTTAAACTAGGAAAGATTTAAAAAATACTTTTCGAGATATTCGATTCGTTCCCCCCTCAAAAATGGAAAGCAACTGATTTTTTTAATACTAATCCATCGAACGATATCTTATTTCAAAAATTTTATTTAGTCGAAAAATATTTTGCTCTAATTTTCTATTTTTAGAGCGATGAGAACTAATACATTTTGTTTGGGTTGTTGGTTAATTAATCAAATTGTAATAAAAAATATTACAGCCGATTTTATTCCAGTTGTAAGTTTTAGTTTTCCCCCTTATAATAGCTATCTCGAAATTTAAACTGTAGCTCCTAATTAACCATAAATAACGAAATATAAGCGATCTCCCGATAGATATCATTTAAAATAAAAAAATCTACGAAATTAAACTCTATTAGTTTAAGTTAAATCACACTTGATAATGCATTTAAACCTCTAGTAAACATTTTTTTCAATTTTAATACCTCTTTTTCGTTTCTCAAGGTTGGTAATGTTTTGTTGTTAGATGAAAGAAAAATCCTATCGTATTACTAAAAACTAAATTCTATGGCAACACTGAAGTAAACAATTATATAGAGGTTAGCTTCTACATAAGATGTGATAATCTGGTCCTTCTTTAAGGTGACCGAACGACCGTGAGGTCCAGATGTAGTTGCTCGTTAAGGAGTAAAAGACTTCATGAAAAGCTCAAATGTAAATGTGATCTGAATTTTTATTTATTGTTGTTGTTTGTTTGTTGTTGTTATTATTTGTCGTTCATCTCATCACCTTGTAACAAAATTAAGATAAGACTTTTAAATAAAAACACCTATCCCTCAAATACTCTAATAGGATCAGCGTCAGAAAAGAACAAGATTTGGTCAAGAGAGACCGGATAGTAAAGATGATAGAGATCTAACTCAAGACTTAAAGAAAGTGTGTAGTTCCTGGTATTCCGCGTCCGTACTTACTATAATGACTCGCTGACAAGTAAGATCTGGATGCAATCCTCTCACAGATTATAATATTAATTCATAATGAACCTTTTATTATATCTATTACTTTGGTTACATCACACCGATTCCAAATTAGAGCCAAGGTTTAACTTTAAAATAGCCCACTCCAGTACTACATTTAACTGTAGCATATTTACAAAACTAATGATTGCCATTTATATAAATCAGTTTTGAATGACATTGGATAAATTAATGCCCCTTAATTATTATTATCATGTATCATGTTTCATATACAAACATATCATAATTGGAAAGTTGCATAATATGAGAGGTTCATGCACATATCCAGTGACCATGATGGAATAAGTATTTTCAACTTTGCCCTTAAGACGAACAAATTATCTTTTCTCACCGACACAGGATGGAAAAACGTGCAAACAAGTCTCAAAAGTTTGATGTCTTTATTTAAAGCTAGAGGGAAACAAAATTTCAACAGCGTCTCAGACTTGTCAATATGAAGCTTACTGGTCTGTTATTAGTTCTGGTTCGTTACAATTTTAGATTGAGACGTTGACCTAAAAGCTTTACCGTTTGTTACGTCATCAAAATATCACGACTTTGGTATAACTAGTTGGAATTATCTTTGGTTTAGTTCTTTACTTTTGATAAAATTTCTCAGTTATTTATTTGTTTTGTTGAGTTATTTAGTGTTATTTTTTTAGAGTTGGGTTCTTTAGAACAACCGTGTCTGTTTTATTTGTCCATGACTCTCATTGTCCATCCATCATTTTTGTGTAAACAATTGAAGGATTTTGCATTTGGCATGTTTTTTTTTGTGTTAGTCAGTTAAAACTTGTGTCTAAAATAATTACTCAAAATTTAGGAATACTCCAATGAGAGATACAAACTGATATAAAACATAAAGGTACTTACCGAGCTCTGGTGTAAATCAGATTATACATTATTTACAGAAACTTAACAATATGTTTTGAAACAATCATTAGTCGTTGAGATGTTTTTGAACTTCGTACCTGACCAAATGGCGAAAGGTTTCGACAGGATTTCATATCGACTATTTCTCCAAATCGTAGATAATTTTGCTTTAAAACGATTGGAAGTAATATTAAAGTATGAACGATATATTTTAGTGTGTTTTCAATTTAACAAAATACGTGTAACTACCAATTGAAACGCTCTTAAATTTTAAAATATTTATTTTGTAATGATCACAAAAGATTTTGTCAAACCAACATTTTCGTTCCTTTGAATAAATTGTTTTTCTGTCTCACCCTCTCACCGCTTCTTTCTCAGACAGTAAAGTATTGAGGTGAATTTTGAGGTGAGGTTAGGATTGAATAGTACTCTCTACTACCTAACCCAATTATATAACAACTCATTTAAAACAAAATACCAATGGACAATACCAAAA
This sequence comes from Aphrophora alni, assembly GCA_963513935.1. NCBI lineage: Eukaryota > Metazoa > Arthropoda > Insecta > Hemiptera > Aphrophoridae > Aphrophora > Aphrophora alni. The sequence continues at coordinate 15,439,552 of OY740771.1, forward strand.
ATAACAAATAAAACAAAAACATTAACAGAATTATAAATATAAACTAACAGGAAACTTAAATTTATAAAGCACACAAGTACGGTATGTATATATATATATATATATATATATATATATATATATATATATATATATATGTGTGTGTGGGGGTGTGTGTGTGTGTGTGTGTGTGTGTGTGTGTGTGTGTGTGTTTATTTATATATATCAACACACAAAAGCACAGTCATACATATCAACACATAAATCAGCCACACAGAACTAAAATAAGCAATATTATTACAATATAAACTAAAACACAATTCACAAATTATCAATCATTCACACTTATGCACAAAATAAAAACTAATTAGTACGTCACACCCCAAGACGAGGACACTAGAGACACAGAGAGTGAGAGAGTCAAAGAGAGAAAGAGAAGATAAAGTATTGTTGAAATTGGCGTGCATATAACCATTTTGGATATCCTTGAACTCCCACGAACATCTGAAATACATACATTGGATAGGAATTCAGGGTTTTCGTATCCCATTGCTAACATTGAGGAGTAATGAACAACTCTGGTTTGTTTACTCCCACCATTTAAAGGTTGACCAGTTTGAATTTTATACGCTAATCCACCAAGATTGATCAAAATGAATTGACTCGTTTGTGTTGAAGAGCACTGCTCAGATAAACCGACATAATTCCCAAAAATTGTTTCGCCTCAGTGACATCATCACATCAAACACAAAATTGATTTTTCAATCTATCACATAACCTCAATCACAGTACATTTTTTATCTAAGAACGAAATATTTCCACCACCTACCTCACGTACTTTTTTATTCTCCAGTTGATTATTTATCACAGCGCATGCGCCGGTGTTAATTAGTTCAATCCATGTTTGCATGACATAAATAACCCACGAACATGACCAATAACAAAACAACCTTATAAATAACAATTTGAGCTTCAACTTGATTGTATTTCAATATTAAGAACCCGATATCACACGGTAAACATTGTTTTAAAAATACAACTTTAATTGCACTAGGTTAATAAAAGTCGAATGATTTAAAAGAGTAAACGTTTCATACATGTTCAATCGTGCATACGGAACACAAATCCTGTGAGAATATATATACATATATATACCGTTGTAACTCTACTGTCATTGCGTGCTAATGGTTGCAGTATGAGTCACATCATTCAATATTGCCTCCGTTATGCATTCTTTATGTGATACGGACTCGAAATACATCACGTTGGTCGTATGCCGATGTCTTATGTATAGTGATTTACCGTGTTAGTCATAAATCGGTTTTGAGGTTCATTAATAATAACCGATAATGCCGATCGTGTGTGGTTTTTTTTAGGAGGATAACTTGGTAAGTGGATTTTTGTAAAAGGTAACGGAAGGCATTTTTTGATTACGTTTTGAAAGTTTCATAATTCGAGATTGATTGTTAATCTGTTTTTAAGAGGGCTAAATAAGTTATGTTAGGTTAGATGGTTTTTCAGGATAATAATTTAGTGAGCTAAGATTTTTGCAAATTTTTGTAGAAAGAGAAATAATATTTTAATCTTGAAAATTATGGTTTATTTGTTTTTAAGAGGACTAGATTAGCATAGGTTAGGTGGTTTTTAGGACGATAATTTAGTGAACTGTTTCATTAGGTTTTGAAGTCTTTGGAATTTAAAAATAATGGTTTATTTGTTTGTGAGAGAGATAAGTTAGGTCAGGTTAGGCGGTTTTTTAAGACAATATTTTGGTATGTTAGGATGTTTGCAAATTGTTATAAAAAAGTAAGAGAGGACGCCGTTAGATCATTTTTTGAAGACTCTAGAATGAGAAAATGATTGTTTGTAAAAAGGTTAGGTTAGGTAGATAGTAGGAAGATAAATTGGTAAGTAAAGATTTTTGTAGAAAGGTAAGAGAGGACTTCCGTTAAGTTATATTTTGAAAACGAAGAGTCTTTATTTCATACTCTTTCCATTTTTTTGTACATTGGTGAACGTAGGGGTTTTTATCTTTAGCAAATGGGGGGGGGGGACAAACTAAAGACTGGGAAATAGGTAACAATACAAGAAGTCAATCGTTTTCTTGGCCTTTAGAAGGGTTGATTTATTTAAATCTTAATAATTATATTAAACTCCTAAATTAATTTCTCCAAAGTTTAGATGAAATCGTTTTTTACAACCGAAAACATAAATTTGCCTCATTTCACCAATAATTCAAAAAGTTTTCAAAATAAAATTTAAAACATACAGGAATTGCTCATTCAATATTCTTAATAAATCATTGCTTTCGGTAATCAAGCAGACACACAAATTACAAAAAAAAAGAAAAATGACCTAAAATATGAACTAAATCAGCTCATAAGTATAAATGTATACTTCTATTTATAATAACAAAATCAACATTTCCACAAGACATGTTCTATCGCTGACGATATTTTACTCGTACAAGATTTTCCCAACAGATAATCGAATGTCTATTATCACCGGCACATCCTCGAGTAACTTGTTCACTTCTCCTTATTTACAGAATAAGTTTTACACAAGTATGACATCTTACGAACATGGCTGTGTACAGTACGCTATCAGATTACAACTTTACAACAGGTTTATGAAAATATAAGTAAATAGAAAAAAAAGTGCAAAACCATCTGATAAGATTAAATGTAAACATGTTACAATGAATGAATAAATTTAATGCAACAATCTTGAATTCAAACTGTACACGCGAGTGGATTTATTTCCATTTTGGAGAAACTTTGTTTTTCTGGATGTTAACACTGAAAACATATACTGATTTAATCGAGGGAAATTTGATTTTGTTTCTTGCTTTTTAAAGGTTAAATTATCATCATCGCTTTATAAAAATAAGTAGAAAAAAGAACATGAAGTGGAGACTTTTAGCCCTCTAATACTGTAATAAAGTCAGAGTCCTAAGTAAACAAGCATTGGTCAAGAGAGATCAGATAAGAAAGGTGAAAAAGCGAGATTTAACCCAAGATGACATGGAAAAGTCGTAGATCTAGCTATGGTTTCAATGATTACACTTTTTCATTGGAAAATCATTTGTTGAGGCTTGACATCGAAGTTTAATTAATTCTGTTTCTCGAAAACAATAATCTATGGTGATTTGTTATATATTGTTTGAACTCGACATGTGTATCTTGTGACGATGGCAGAATGTAATTTTTTTTCTCGAGTTAAAAGTTTTGATTGATAAAACATTTCAAATACATCCAACACATAAGAGACAAATCAGCTCTGTTTTCCTTGAAAGCTCCGTGTTTAAATCATTTCCCCAGTCATTACGATAACATGTTTTTGAAATTATAATAAGCTGATTCATTAAATTATAAATTGAATTTGGGGTTATTTTATACCAAAAGTATATAGTGTGATCCGTAAGTAAGCTGTCAAACCTTAGATAATGATTCTGCGGTCATGACAAAAGAAAAAAAATTGTACGAAAACGCTGTATTCCTAAAATTTGCCATTTTGTTTTTTTACAAAAAAAAAATTTAACTTTGGAAATAGAAAAAATATTGAGTTTAAATTTGATATTCACTTTATGAATGTATGTTTTATAAGTTTACAGAAAATAAAGATTTTATTTTATATATTTTCAAAATGGTGACCGTTTAAAAACATTTAATATTGAATATTTCGAAAACCATTAACTTTACAAAAATTCACAAGATACCAAAACGTTTCCTTTTTTTAATGATTAACAAAATAGTTTTTTTTTAGGTCAAAAGGAAAACCGAGTTATTGACCAAAAAAAAAAAAAAAAAACAGGAAACATAAAAAATCTCATAAAGTTCACTTCACGTCAAAGCTGGCTAAGTGCCAACATCTCTCAAGTTTCCTAGTTTCATTGAACAAATGGCATCAAATAAAATAATCCTGATGTGCAATATGAAAATATCTATCTATAAAATGCAAAATTATAACAACAACATTAAATAAATTTCAAAATTTTGTCCCTCCAAAATTAAAACACATTTTCAGGTTATAAGTATTTCGAAAAATCGTGATGATTATTAAAACAGTTTTTGGATACAGCATTTGATTGGTTTTGATTTTAACCATCTACAACGGAGCTCAATTCTGAAAATAAGAGTACACTTAAAAAATAATAATGTTTTGGAATTTGATTCGCCAACAAAATTTTATATAGGACACATAATACGATACCTATAGGGACCTAATGACAATCACAATTTTTTAATTAAACGTATATATATATTAATCTTCTCATCAAAGCTGGCTAAGTGAACAAACGAAATTAAGTTTCCTCGTTTAATTGAACATATGCCACCAAATAAAATAATCCTGGAGTTGTGATATAAGAAAAAACCTACCGATAAAATGCAAAAGTACCAACAAAAACATTAAATAAATTTCAAAATCACGTCACGTCCAAATATTTCAAATCCATCTTCAACGACGGACACACTGTCACGTTTTAATTACAACAATCGTGATGATTGGTCAAACAGTTTTTGAGATATCGTTTGTTCCATTTCTATTTAACCCTCTACAAGGGAGCTCCATTCAAAAACTAAGAGTACACTTACAAAACAATAAAACATTGAAACTAGATTCACCAACAAAAGTATATATAGGACACAATAAACGATACCCACATGGATGACAACGAGTTGCATAATTACAACGTTCAATAAAACTCATTAATTAGTCTTCACGTCAAAGCTGGCTAAGTGAACAAACTCCGTTATGTTTTCTTGAACACATGACATCAAACGAAATAATCCTGATGTTGTGGATGATGAAAAAACGTAGCGAAAACGCAAAATTACCAACAACAACTTAAAAACACGTCACGTCCAAAAAGTTAAAATCGTCTTCAAATACTGATAGATTGTCAAGTTTTATTTATTTAACATACTCGTGATGATTGGTCAATCAGTTTTTGAGATACAGTGTTTGTTCCAAATTCGATTTTAACCATCTGCAAGATATCCATTCTAAAAATAAGAGTAGGCCTACACTTACAAAGTAGTAATATTTTGAAACTATATTCACCAAACTTTTATATAGCGCACAATAATCAACACACACAGAGATATAATCACAATCACAAACGCGTCACGTAATTAAAACTATCAACAAAACTCATAAAATAATCTTCACGTCAAAGCTGGCTAAGTGAACAAACTCCATCAAGTTTCCTCGTTTCATTGAACACATGCCATCAAATAAAATAATCCCGAGGTTGTGCAATATGAAAAAAAAACGTATCGATAAAATGCAAAATTACCAACAAGAACGTAAATAAATTTAAAATTTCGTGCTCCTTGTCCGATCGTAACAACAAATTACCGTAGTTTTCACATCGGCCAAGTCAGGTTGTATAGCAGTTTAATCGCCTCCATAAAACACCACAAATGCTCACCAACCGACTTTTATTATCAATTTTACTTTCCATCCGACTTGAATTATTTATCGGCTTATAACTTTAATCCTGTCCATCATAAAATATTACAACCGTCGTCGGATGACCTTGATCCGAGGATGCAGGTGGGAGGACATTGCTGACAAATTTAAAGAATCTAACGCCGTCTTAATTCTACGTTATGTCCGTTGAAATCAATGCAAGGGATACCACCTGCGACGTACAACAATCAATAGAAACCAGAATTGTTATTGTAAATCCATGACTCCTTCGCGCGAAACAATAACACGAGCGTATATTTATGGAGCAGTTAGTTATTATTCTGGTATAGTAAGTGAATTCGAACATCAAGCACCTACACGTGAGTGAACTTTGTATTGGACTTAAGCTCTAGTCTTAAATAGGAGTTTCTTATTGGATTAGTTTCCACAATGGAGATTTCGTGATTAAATCACAGATTATTGCTTATTAAATATATCTACTTTTCCTTTAAGGTTATCTAGATATATTTTAGATTATAAAGGACAAAACACTGGCCTTGAGAACTTGATCTTTTTCAACTTCAGTTATCTGTAGGTAATCTGAAGAACAAGGTCGTTACGGAGGAGTTAAGCAAATCTTAAAGATTTTCCCATTTGTATTGCACGTGTTAGAGATGGAATTATGTCGTAAAATCTAAATAAACGGTAAAATTACTGCACTAACTTTCTCTGATAACTTTAGATACTAGTTTTAGATATCAAAAATATAAGTTTATAACTGTCCCTATAAAGTAGTACAGAAGAGTCTTATCGACTTTTCATATTAAACGCAATATTTCGTACGATATTTAGTTATTTAAATACACCTTATCTTTGCTTTACAAATCATAAATCGTATTTGATTGACGTAGTTTTTGAATAACAGTTTCCAATGTTTGTTTTCTCCTTTTGCCAATTATTCTTGAAACTCACTTAACAATTCATGAATTTTACTTGAGATTTTACCCAATCGTTTGGTCATTAATCTTTACCATCCAAACTTGAGTAAAGGTGTAAGGTAAGGGTAATTATGTCTTTATAACAACACTAAAGTTGATTTTTCTTCTTCTTTTTTTTAACATTAACTCTTTACTGATTACAACTTACGCCAATTTGGTAAAAATCTATATGATCGACACCACAATTTTAAGTTATACATATATGTGTATATATGGAAGGTTATAATTCAGGGGTGGTATAGAGGTCAAAAGTTTAAGAAACGTTTCTGTGAACATATGCCCGGAAACGCTTCTTTTACTGACTAACAGCCATTTTATTATTATTTTTTCCTAATTAAAATACGTCCTTAGAACACTGTAACCGATTGAGTTGAAAATTTGCACGGAACTAGAAATTGTATATAGTTTGAAAAAATAATGACTTGTTCCGATAATCTGTTTCTAAATGACAGTCATTTAAAAAATGCAAATAACGCATAAACAGTAAATGTTTATCTAAGTCGTTGAGTATTTTTTAAATATTTTATTATTGTTATTTTTGTTTCAAATTTCATTTACTATTGAATGGTGTATTAGTTTGATACAATTCAACATATCGATCGTTCAAAATCTTTGATGGTAAATTTCATTTTTATTTCGTTAAATTCACAACAATGTATAACAATTAGTTGATTCTTTTTGAGTTTAAATATGGTGTTTAGATTAATGGTCATATGATATAGTCCAACGCTCTCAGCAACGCACCCTAATAGACGCTGTTTTACTGATACCCTTTATTCGATAGTTTTGTCAGCTATAACATTCGATAGGATATTAAAAAGACTACAAAAAATTACTCTTAACGTTTTAAAAATTTACTGTTTTTGAGTGATTTTCATTTAAAATTTTTAAATGGCGCCATTTTGAAACGGATTATTGTAACAAGTTCATTATTTTGTTTTAATAGACATATATTAATTCCGTGCAAATTTGAATTTAATCTGTTAAGCCGTTCTACAAATGTAAATTATTTAGTAAACAAAACAAAATGGCGGATAACTGGTAAAAGAAGCGTTTCTGGACATATATTTTTAGGAACTTTTTCTTTATTTTTATCCATATAATGACCCTCTGAATTATCTCCGCGTATTACAAAAACGCCCTGTATACGGTGATTAAAAAAGGTTGAACGCTTTCTTTAAAAAAAATAAGTACATAAATATTTAAAAAGTTTACCCCTCGAGAATGTTTAGTGTTGAAGCTAGATGTATTACCAAATTGTTTATATCACCCGCCATTTTTCCAATATGGCGGTCAGCTCTAATTGGGGACCTCTATTTTATCACAATTTTGGATAAAACACATTATTTTAAAACTTTTTTTACTCTTGAGTGTTTTTTCGATATCTACAACCGTTTATGAAATATAAGCGCTCAAAGTTGTGAAAATACAAATATTAAACAGGTTTTGTATTTATTGCTATATTAAGACATGTCACTACCAACTTTCTTGACAATTATTAATTAAATGTTCAAATTGCAATCCATTTTGTCGCATACACAGCTGTGCTCTTTTCACTACTGATTTGGTTGATATCCTAATGAAATTACGTGTCCACGACCTTATGTTTGTTACCCTATCCGGGATATCTACTGATTGATAGACACTACACTTTATACATAACCACATAGAAAAATCCATGGGAGTTAGATCAGGACTTTGGGGAGTCACATAACAGGACCACTTTTTCGAATCCAATTATCTTGAAAAAAAAGTGTTAGGAAACCTGTCACCTGTCCACTGTTATGAGGAGGAATCTCCACTGTTATCTTCTTGGAAGAATAGCACATCTCTCTCTGCTACAGGAGCGTGTAACTTAAAATATCAAACATGACGTTTGATAAACTCCCAGAGTTTCCCAAGTTTCCCTCAAAATAAAGTGTATTCCCGTCAACGCACACCAACAGTTGATAGAAAATCTCACCTAAAGACGAGTTTCACAATGTTCAGAGGATTTTTTTTAGTGTTTTAAAACTACATACACTTTATTATCGATGCACAGATCAGATTTTAATGAAATTCCATTTAAAATGAAGTCGGTTTAAATGCTTCTGAAAAATGTTTCAACAATCAATTTTATGTAACTTTTCCTAGATCACCTACGGCTATACCCAGTTTGTAATTATTACTGGATACATTAAAGCATGTGATTAAGATATGATAGCTGAAACAAAAATGTATTAACAGTGCTTAATAATACAAAATGTTTTTAATTCACTGGGTGTAAATATAAAAAGTTTTTGTAAGTCAGTGGATGGTCTAGACAATTAACAAAAGAATATGATTTTGGTTTCCTATCGATAACTCTGCTATTCCTCAGCCTATAGACCAAATAAAAATAACAATCGTGTTATTACACCTTTTACCCTTGCTCTAGTTTAAATTTCACCTGAATTTGACTTAAAAAATAAGAAAAATCGTCAAGCAATATGTTCAATTAGCAAATTTTTTAAACAGTTATCTTGTCCTCTTTCCTTTCGTCTCCTTCTTCCCTATATCCCCACATCTTTCTCTCTCCTCTCTCTCTCCATCTCTTTCAATCGCCACTCAGACTCTCTCTCTCTCTCTCTCTCTCTCTCTCTCTCTCTCTCTCTCTCTCTCTCTCTCTCTCTCTCCTCCCTCTTTCTCTATCGTCTTCCCCTTTCTCTCTCGTCTCCTTCTCTCCTATCTCTTTAACTCGCATATCTCTTTCTCTCCTCTCTCTTTCTCTCCACTCTCTCTTTCTCTCTTCTCTCTCTTTATCTCTCCTACTCTCCTATCTCTTTCTCTCTCCCTCCAAACACTGTCTCTCACCCTTCTCTATCTTTATCTTTATATCTCTCTCTTCACACACTTCTCTCTCTCTCTCTCTCTCTCTCTCTCTCTCTCTCTCTCTCTCTCTCTCTCTCTCTCTCTCTCTCTCTCTCTCTCTCTCTCTCTCTCTCTCTCTCTCTCTCTCTCTCTCTCTCTCTCTCTCTCTCTCTCTCTCTCTCTCTCTCGGTATGTGTGATGATATTTATATGAATAAATAGATATAAGATACAGTTTACATAAACATTTTTATTTGTTCATTGTTTTTTATATGTACTGTTATCAGTTTCCTGTTAGACTCAATTTGGTTTCTGTTAATTGTATAGTTTCTTTGTTATTTTTAACTGTTCTCTTTCTCTCTGTTAAATTTCTTTACCTCTTGTCCCTCTTTCTCTCTCTTCTCTTATTCTTTCTCCTCTCACATTCGATCTCCTCTCTCTTTCTATCTCCTATCACATTTTATCTCTTCTCTCTTTCTCACTCCCATTTGTTTCTTTTTCATCTTTCCTTCTCTCTCATCTTTTTTCTCTCTCCCCTCTTTTTCGTTCTCCTCTCTCTTTATCTATTCTCCCTCTCTCTCTCTCTCCCTCTCTCTCTCTCTCTCTCTCTCTCTCTCTCTCTCTCTCTCTCTCTCTCTCTCTCTCTCTCTCTCTCTCTCTCTCTCTCTCTCTCTCTCTCTCTCTCTCTCTCTCTCTCTTTCTCTTTCTCTTGTCACTTTTTCTGTCTCTTTTTTTTCTCTTTCCCTCTGTCGTAGACAGAGAAAATCATTGAAACCCATCTAATAGATGCTCTTTTCGAAACAAAAGTAGGAAAAAAACTTCTTTAACAGTACTCAATCTATTGAAAATACTTTAACTAGAAATAAGTTTAATTTTCTTATTGACAATCTCCTATTGAAGCTTAAACTATAACCAAATAATCATCTTTCATTTGTAAATTGGATCGTCTCCCTTCAAATGATTCCAGACTTGAATTATTACCTTAGGTTTCCACATTACAAGAAACAACAATATTTCATCGATAATGTCAAATTAATTTTTAATTGAAAACCAACTTCGTCTGTGAACTCCAAAAAAACAGCAGGAGTTAACCGTTGTTGAATCCAGGTTAAGTTCAAGTGTAGGAGGCTTCAGTCTACCTGTTGGCTTTCCAATCTTGACATTCTTTCTGTTGCCATGACCTTTTAAATCTTTGTATCTTAGAAGGAAAACAAAACTGGAAGATGTAGTGTTCTGCATAAACTGTGTCCTAATTATTTACCCTGTACAAAGTGCCATTGTTCTCCATACATGTATGCTTTGGTTATCATAAGGAATTCTTTATCACTCAATGAAAGCATGAACTATTACACTTCACCTGTCCACTAGACTACCGACTGCCAAGTTCATTCTACCTGCTATTGTCTTATTAGATTTCATACTTGAAAGACAATCGATTCATTATAAAAATAGAATTTATTAATGGGTTTTAAGGTTAAATGTGTTTTTTTTAAGCTAAACATTTCATACAGATAAATTGAAACAGGTGTGATCACTGTTTTATTTGATAAGTATAAAAAAATTAAAAAGTAAAAAATTGAAAAGGTGAACCTCCAGAGTTTTAAAGTTAAAACTAGAGGTAATAACAAAATTTTCATATCAATACCTATTTACTCAATATGGCGGTCAACACTAAATTTTTATGTCACTTTTGGATAAAAATAAATAGTTTTAAACTTTTTTATTCTTGGATATTTTTCGATATCAGCAACCATTAATAAGCTACGCTTTATTAAAGTCAAATTTTAACTAGAGCCTAGTTGAAAGGTGTAATAACACTACTATTATTTTTATTTGTTCAGTTGGATATGGAATAACAGAGTTATCGACAGAAGAAAAAAATCGTGTAATTGTTTACAACATACACTGGTTTACACCAACTGTTTATTATTACTAAATTTATTACACCTTGCGAATTAAAAACAAATTGTATTGCTAAGTACTGTTAATACATTTTCTTCGGATATATAATCTTATTCACGACGTCTAATGCATCCGGTAATAATTACAAACTGGTGTAAGCCAGTAGGTGTTACAGAAATTGCTAATAAAATAAAGTCGGTGAAAGCACCTGTTCGAAAAATGTTAACTTAATTATTCGAAACTGCTTTGCATTGTAAAATTTGTCGAACAGCTGGTTTAGGTAATAAAGAGTATCAATTAACTACCTGAATTTATAAAGTGTATTGCCAACATTATTTTACAGAAAATTAGTTCTTTGATATAACAATAATATCGCAATATGATACATACCATATGTTTTTCATAATTTGTAATAAACAGTAACTGAAAAGACAGACTTTGTCTTATTAATCAAAATGGAGACAGCGGGTATAAAATAAATTACAATTTTGATCAAATTTTTCTCAATTGTAGACTCAAGTACCAAAATCAAATAAATTGGTCTCCATTTCCCAATGACGTTTGGTGATTTATTGATAAAACACACAATATAATAGGCAGATTTTACTGTTATAAAAGACGTAATTTCTCAAAATCTACTCCATCGATTTCGTTAAAATTTTAATGAAAATTAATGACTTAAGTAAAACTATACAGTATAACAAACACACAGAACACTATTCTCATAAAAAAATACGCATAAGTATCAGACGCGTTTCAACGACAAGGTCGTCCTCTTCAGTGATACACGAGCTACACCAATAAAACTAGATAAATAACATAGATTAATAAGTAAAACTAGTAGCCTACTATTAAGCAATAAACGGCAAAAAATAAAAATAAAAAGCTGTTTTTAAAAGCTCGATTTCAAATTCGTATTTTTAATTTTTTTTTTTTTTTCAAAAACCGTGTTTACTCTTTGATTGGCAACAATGGAACTCATATTTTTGGTGACGATTCGATTTTATTTCGATTGGGTGGATAATAGTGAGAGAAAGTTAATGCAATATATTTACCTTTTATTTGTAACAACAATCAGTGAGATTAATACGCTTGAGGAGCAATAATTCTAGATTGTTAAGTAACTCAACAATTCTATTATTTAATATGTGACCTCTTCTAATACAATTATTGCACCGGGTAGGTCGCGCCATATGGCACTAACTGATGTGTAATTTGTTGTATTACTCCGCGACCTATGGAGAAGATATTTAAAACCTGTAAACACAGGCGTTCGGGGTGTACGACCTCGACATGAGATTCGCTAAAGTGCATTTTGTTATTGTATTGCATAAAAACTGGTTATCAAGGTCATACAACAGCTGGTCATGTTTCCTTTACCTATTGAAAAAATAATGCACAACTCACTTCGCTCTAGAGATGACTTGATAAAGACTTGCAGGATCATATTGCGCAGGACTTGACCAACAGCGATGGAACAAGTTATCTGTAAATTGGGAAATGTTGTTTGGAATAACTTGTTTGTTTTTTTTTAGAGAAACAACCGACTTGTATTGAAGTTAATATAATAAACGATACAAAAACATTGCACAAACTTTCTCAATCACCCATCCTCTAAACCAATTGGAAAAAAAAAAAAAAAAAAACACCATAAAAGTTCTCTAAAAGAATTGTCAGTCAAAAAGTGAAAATTAATTTTTAATATATTTTTTTAAACATGTTATATTATTAAATAGAGCATAATTGCTTCGCTCAAGTCATAATCTCGTTCTCAGCTTAAAACGTTTTTTTTTTTTTTTTTTTTTTTTCAAATCTAGTTTTTCTCTCTTATTGTTTAAAGTGAAAAAACCTTTCGGTCAACCATCAATACAAAAAGAAGAAAAGACATAAAATATAAAGACTCCTAATCCTGGACTACTCAAATAATGTCAAGGTCGGAAGAGAACAATAGTTGGTCAATAAAGATCTTCAGCAAAGGATTTCCATTTCAAAAATAGTATATACTAATATAGTTTACGTTTTTAAATATATGAAATTTTAAATTTACACTTCCCAAAAATATTTAAATTGATACAATAACGAAAGACACCGGGACATAGTAGCAGACACACATTATTGGAATTTTGAATAAAACTCATAGATTATTCTTCACGTCAAAGCTGGCCAAGTGAACAAATTCTATCAAGTATTGAACATGTGCCTTTAGTTTTGTTTTATGTAACTGGTTCAGTTTTTTTTATGCCAATTACTCCTATACAGTAAAATATATTTTTATAAACGATTTTGCACATGAATTTATATAATTAAATTTCGCATTTCACTAAAATTTGAACGAAATCGGTAGAACTCATTTTTAGAAATTAAATATTTATAACCTCAAAGTTGATTTTTTTTTTTTTTTGCGAACGGCTATTTTGGGAAGTTGACAAATACATTTTGCCGCTTAGATGATTAATTTTAGTAAAATATAGAAAATAGTATTTTTTTGTTCTTTTCTTATGGAACGTAACCCAAAATGTTTAGTTATAAAAAAATTAGTAAACGTTCTAAATTTGGTGACAATTTTTCTACATTTCACATTATATTAAAATCGGTTCGCACGTTTGGGCCACACATACGACAGACAATCAGACATCATTCAACAAACCGCATTTTGGGATTACACATCAAGGGTTCTCAAAAATTGGAAAAAGTGCCAAAGTTGGCAAGAATATACCCAATTCCAAATTTTATTTAACAAAATTCACATCTTTCGGGTACACATATGACAGGAAAACAGACAACATTAAAAAATAAATAAATAAAAAATAAAACATTTTGTGAGATTAGGCCTACTCTACAGGGGTTTTCAAAAATTGGAAAAAGTTCTAATTTTGCCAAAATATGTCCAAATCCAAATTTTATTAATATCAGTTCACACGTTTCAGCTACTCACGTGAAAGACAAACAGACTTCGTTACAAGTTACAAAACCAATTTTTGGTTACTCATCAGGATATCTCAAAAATTATTAAAATTTCAAAATTTGTCCATAATAAGTCCACATTTCAAATTTTATTAAAATTGGTTCACTCGTTTCAACAGACAGAAACAATTTCAAAAACTTTTTTGGTACTCATCAGGAGACACAAAAATCTGGAAAAAATTTAACAATATAAAAAAATAACTCCACATTCCAAAATTTATTAAAATCAGTAAACACGCTTAAACTAAACATACGACAGACAAACTGACATCATTCCAAAAACCACTTTTTGTTATTCACAGGAGATCACAAAATTGGAATAAGTTTCAAATTTGACGAAAATATTCCCACATTCCAAATTTTATTTAAATCAGTGCGTTTCGACTACAGGTAGGCCCTACGACAAACAAAAAATCACTTTTTAATAATTAGAGGACCTCAAAACAGATATATCGTAAAAAATATATCGATATATCGTTGATTTCATTTTATAAACCATCTATAAATTCAGTTTTAGGCCCTAACCTAAACTATACATAAAAGTCTGATATTCTTATAAATCCAGGATTCATCAGATGAACATAACAATATTGGTTGCCACAGTTTTGAGGCTTCTTTAATAACATTTATTTTTCATTGCGGGTGACAATAAAAATTCATACAAGTCATAAGTCATACATCCACTACAAGACACTTCATAATTGTACTTATTATAAATATTCAAATGACAAAATTAACTATCACAAATCAAAATAAAGAATATATTTACATTAAGATGAAGGTAGTAAACGATAAATATCCTAACATAAATAAATACTTAAAAATAGAATTATTTATTACAAATAATAATGTTTTTAATATATAGATATTAAAAAGAAAATACAACCAGTTTTATAATTTTATTAAAAATAAATAATATATTTAAAGATGTCGACAGCGTTAGTAGGATGGCAACTCTCTAGCTAGTGGGATCTTTATAGCCATCATCATGGAAGATGGCCAGCTTCCATGTCGATATTTGGTGCTTTCAAAAGGGAAATTTAGTTTGTATTACGTGAACCCATTCCCGGGGTACCTTCTTCCAACGTCGTCCTCCTGATACTGCAAGTTCCGCTTATTCATTCTCTTAAATTTATCAGAAGAAGCAGATGTTGTAGTTTTGGCGTTAGACAGCGGCTCTGCTGCCTCCGTGCTGTTCTGTGGCGTTTCTAGCAGCGTTCCACCTGAACGGAAGCGTCCACTGGGACGTGGTGTTCACGTCTCAGTGGAACTATCTTCTTTAGACGTGGTTAGCTGAAAATGAGCTTTTTCTGCCGTATTTGTGCGATCACTGTCCGACAACACCACATTCCTTTCAGCTCGGTTCTTCTGGTGAACGTGTACCTCGGACTGACACTGTCAGCCGCATCCCAATGCGAACACTAACTATTAGTTCTCCGTAAATCCTCTTCTGCGTTCCAGTCCTCTTAGTTGCCGACAGATAAATGGCAGGGATTCTTGGAAGGCAGGCTCCAACAGGCGAAGGCTACCCTCGTTATAAAAATATGAATTGGCATTAAATATACTTATTTCAGTCACATTTTGATAAATCTCATTATGTACAAACCTCTAAAAAATTTACAAATGTGTAGATTTTCTTAAAATGTACGAAATTAACACTTTTTTTGTGAAAGTAACGCTGTAACCAACTTTCATGTTTTTACAAAATCGTAGATAATGAACGTTCTCAGCGTTTTTCATTAAAAAATATGGACAAAAATACTTTCAGTTGAATAATACCCAGTCAGGATGGGGAGAGAAAGATGTTCTAATACTTTATGACCGCTGTGATCTTAGGACAACTTGTTTGTTTCATGCACAGCCACTCACTGCATTTAAATTTACAATAAAATATGTTTTCTTACTGTAGAAGATATTACACCGGAGCTCACAACATTTTGATACGAGAAGAAGCTGACTTTCTATTTTATAGGACACAGTTTTCTATAATTATTCAATTATTTGGAATTAGGTTTTTATATTTGTTACGGGCGAATGTACTATGAATAATGTCTAAAAGGTTATATCTAAATTGAACCCTAGCTCTTTTTTTTAAATTAGAGTGAAAAATATATTTTGATTAAGCCAAAAAATTCTAAATCGTACGTACAATAAAGTTATAGTTCGTAAGTAAACTGAAAAATGCCAAAACCCCTGTCAGGTTCTTTTTGTTTAGAGTATATAGTTTGATGTTTGATAAAAATTTAATATAATTAGATTGTTTGATTTTGAAATATTCCACCATTTGGTTTGGCACTTTTGGAGGGTCCTGACGAATATATTTTGTTTGCAGATAATTGATTTATGTGAGAAAGTTTGCGCATTTTTTTTTTAAACAATTATTTTGCTCAAGTATATGCCTAGGTAGAATATAGAATAATATCTGAAAGTATTTGTGATTAATTTGATTTTGTTAACGCTAGGGACAATGTGTACGTATTGTCAATAGTACGTATTTTTCAAGTAGTTTTGGGTAAATTAGCTATTTGTCATTTTTCTTATAAGGTGTTCCTTTTAAGCTCTTACAAGGAGCTTACAAGGAACAACTCTTGCGTTGTTACAACTCTTACAAGGAGCTCCTTTTCAACTCTTACGACATTAAGGGGAGTCCCTACTATAGTTTTCGTGTATTTCTTTATATAATTTTTTAATGTTTATGCGTTTTGATGCATATGAACAGGAAAAAAAATTGGAGAAATATTTTGAACGCTTCAGTCATCACAATGGTTTGAAATTTTATAACTCAAGAACTATAAGACCTGAAACATTCCTCGAGATGTCATTTAACAGCTGATTATATGTTCTAAAAATCCATGCAGGGATGATTAACAGTTACATAAAACCATAATTTGTATTAAACAAATTTTAAAATAAGATATAATTAATTTCCAAAAGCATGCATGGAATTTTAATTAATATTGTGTTGAATACATGTACAAACTTTTATGTTTTTATGACCTGTACTATTTTAATTATAAGACTTTTGAGGAAAAAAACTATGAAAATCACAACTTTTGGAAAAAAAAACCTGAATTTATAAAAATATAAACTTTTTTTCGAAAATGATCAACACTATTAAACTGAACTCAAATCATTTCTCCAATTCAAGACGAAACTCATTTCATTGTTTTTACTCTTTGCGTACATTAAGTTTACTGCATAAATGTTATTTATCAAAAAGGGGATTTTGGTACAATATAGCACGAGACAGAAAGTAATTATTGTCTATTTAAAAAAAATTAAATAATGTTTCCAACTGAATATTTAATTTTTCTCAATAACTCTTTTAATGACCTCAATATCTTATAAAACACTTTTTTTTTCCGATGCAGTGGAATTTCGCAAACTCAAACTCACGTAATTTCAAAAGCTCATAAATTACATATTCTTTCATTTCCTTGAAAAAAAGTTTTTAATTCAATAAATATAGAGAACCTAAGCTTGGACTTTGGCTACTATAGGCCTGCAACAAACAAATTAACAATATCAACGATGGAGGGAAAGAAACCTGCCCCCCACCACACTTTACAGAGCGTAAATGGTGGTGGGGAGCTCAGTCATGCGCACAAGTTTGTTCTTTATTTGTTGTAGACTTATAGTAGTCGAAATTTTAGTTGAATCATAGTAAAATTTATTTTACAACATGGATTTACTATTGTTTGATTATGTTTCAAAAAATAGTCGCAACATTTAAAATGGCGGATTAAAAATATATATATTTTTTAATTCTACTTATCAAGGACCTGCGTTAATTTTAGTATCAATAACAGAGTTAAGTTTGACCAAAATTAATTGCCGTCCCATCGTATCAGCTGTTTGCGTCTAACAGTTCTTCACAAGTCCCTTTGGAGGTTTCTTTGTCTTACATTATAGGAAACTGTTGTGTTGCGGTCCATCATTCCACATGGATGCTTATGTAACTCTAACGTGGAGGATCTATTTAAGGCTTGTTGGAAACTTAATCTGAGACACTTGTGCTGGTAAGAAGTATCAATAGGCCTTCATGTCTTCTATGTTGCGGTCGTTTACGCAACTGCAAAGGTCACATCGATGAAAAGTTTAGGTTACCTGCAACTTAAATATCAATATAATAATAGCTAATTATAGACGAAGGTTTTTGTGAAATTGATTTATAACTTATAATATATAATCATACAAGTCTTAAACGAGTTGATACTTCGTGGTACTTACAAAGCCCAATCATAAGCCGATCCTCTAAATATAATCCCCAAAATTGGTTTCTTGATCCTTGTTAGGTTGATATGTTAGGTTAGGTTAGGTTATAATACAACCCAATCCTCTAAATGTTATTCCCCAAAGTTAGTTCCATGGGCGTTGTACGATATGTTAGGTTAGGTTAGGATATAATACACCGATCATCTAAATGTTAATACCCAAAGTTAGTTCCTTGGGCATTGTACGATATGTTAGGTTAGGTTAGGATATAATACACCGATCATCTAAATGTTATTCCCCAAAGTTAGTTCCTTGGGCGTTGTACGATATGTTAGGTTAGGTTAGGATATAATACACCGATCATCTAAATGTTAATACCCAAAGTTAGTTCCTTGGGCATTGTACGATATGTTAGGTTAGGTTAGGATATAATACACCGATCATCTAAATGTTAATACCCAAAGTTAGTTCCTTGGGCGTTGTACGATATGTTAGGTTAGGTTATGTATAATACAAGTTGATCCTCTAAATGTTATTCCCCAAAGTTGGTTCCTTGGGCATTGTACGATATGTTAGGTTAGGTTAGGATATAATACACCAATCATCTAAATGTCATTCCCCAAAGTTAGTTTAATGGGCATTGTACGATATGTTAGGTTAGGTTAGGATATAATACACCGATCATCTAAATGTTAATACCCAAAGTTAGTTCCTTGGGCATTGTACGATATGTTAGGTTAGGTTAGGATATAATACACCGATCATCTAAATGTCATTCCCCAAAGTTAGTTCAATGGGCATTGTACGATATGTTAGGTTAGGTTAGGATATAATACACCAATCATCTAAATGTCATTCCCCAAAGTTAGTTCAATGGGCATTGTACGATATGTTAGGTTAGGTTAGGATATAATACACCGATCATCTAAATGTTAATACCCAAAGTTAGTTCCTTGGGCATTGTACGATATGTTAGGTTAGGTTAGGATATAATACACCGATCATCTAAATTTCATTCCCCAAAGTTAGTTCCATGGGCGTTGTACGATATGTTAGGTTAGGTTACGTATAATACAAGTTGATGCTCTAAATGTTATTCCCCAAAGTTGGTTCCTTGGGCATTGTACGATATGTTAGGTTAGGTTAGGATATAATACACCGATCATCTAAATTTTATTCCCCAAAGTTAGTTCCTTGGGCATTGTACGATATGTTAGGTTAGGTTAGGGGATATAATACACCGATCATCTAAATGTTAATACCCAAAGTTAGTTCCTTGGGCATTGTACGATATGTTAGGTTAGGTTAGGATATAATACACAGATCATCTAAATGTTAATACCCAAAGTTAGTTCCTTGGGCATTGTACGATATGTTAGGTTAAGTTAGGGGATATAATACACCGATCATCTAAATGTTAATACCCAAAGTTAGTTCCTTGGGCATTGTACGATATGTTAGGTTAGGTTAGGGGATATAATACACCGATCATCTAAATGTTAATACCCAAAGTTAGTTCCTTGGGCATTGTACGATATGTTAGGTTAGGTTAGGGGATATAATACAACGATCATCTAAATGTTAATACCCAAAGTTAGTTCCTTGGGCATTGTACGATATGTTAGGTTAGGTTAGGATATAATACACCGATCATCTAAATGTTAATACCCAAAGTTAGTTCCTTGGGCATTGTACGATATGTTAGGTTAGGTTAGGGGATATAATACACCGATCATCTAAATGTTAATACCCAAAGTTAGTTCCTTGGGCATTGTACGATATGTTAGGTTAGGTTAGGATATAATACACCGATTATCTAAATGTCATTCCCCAAAGTTAGTTCCATGGGCATTGTACGATATGTTAGGTTAGGTTAGGGGATATAATACACCAATCATCTAAATGTTAATACCCAAAGTTAGTTCCTTGGGCATTGTACGATATGTTAGGTTAGGTTAGGGGATATAATACACCGATCATCTAAATGTTAATACCCAAAGTTAGTTCCTCGGGCATTGTACGATATGTTAGGTTAGGTTAGGATATCATACACCGATCATCTAAATGTCATTCCCCATAGTTAATTCCATGGGCATTGTACGATATGTTAGGTTAGGTTAGGGGATATAATACACCGATCATCTAAATGTTAATACCCAAAGTTAGTTTCTTGGGCATTGTACGATATGTTAGGTTAGGTTAGGATATAATACACCGATCATCTAAATGTTAATACCCAAAGTTAGATTCTTGGGCATTGTACGATATGTTAGGTTAGGTTAGGGGATATAATACACCGATCATCTAAATGTTATTCCCCAAAGTTAGTTCCTTTTGCATTGTACGATATGTTAGGTTAGGTTAGGATATAATACACCGATCATCTAAATGTTAATACCCAAAGTTAGTTCCATGGGCATTGTACGATATGTTAGGTTAGGTTAGGGGATATAATACACCGATCATCTAAATGTTAATACCCAAAGTTAGTTCCATGGGCATTGTACGATATGTTAGGTTAGGTTAGGGGATATAATACACCGTTCATCTAAATGTTATTCCCCAAAGTTAGTTCCATGGGCATTGTACGATATGTTAGGTTAGGTTAGGATATAATACACCGATCATCTAAATGTTATTCCCCAAAGTTAGTTCCTTGGGCATTGTACGATATGTTAGTTAGGTAAGGATATAATACACCGATCATCTAAATGTTAATACCCAAAGTTAGTTCCTTGGGCATTGTACGATATGTTAGGTTAGGTAAGGATATAATACACCGATCCTCTAAATGTTATTCATCAAAGTTAGTTCCTTGGGCATTGTACGATATGTTAGGTTAGGTTAGGATATAATACACCGATCATCTAAATGTTATTCATCAAAGTTAGTTCCTTGGGCATTGTACGATATGTTAGGTTAGGTTAGGATATAATACACCGATCATCTAAATGTTATTCATCAAAGTTAGTTCCTTGGGCATTGTACGATATGTTAGGTTAGGTTAGGATATAATACACCGATCATCTAAATGTTATTCATCAAAGTTAGTTCCTTGGGCATTGTACGATATGTTAGGTTAGGTTAGGATATAATACACCGATCATCTAAATGTTATTCATCAAAGTTAGTTCCTTGGGCATTGTACGATATGTTATGTTAGGTTAGGATATAATACACCGATCATCTAAATGTTATTCATAAAGTTAGTTCCTTGGGCATTGTACGATATGTTAGGTTAGGTTAGGATATAATACACCGATCATCTAAATGTTATTCATCAAAGTTAGTTCCTTGGGCATTGTACGATATGTTAGGTTAGGTTAGGATATAATACACCGATCATCTAAATGTTATTCATCAAAGTTAGTTCCTTGGGCATTGTACGATATGTTAGGTTAGGTTAGGATATAATACACCGATCATCTAAATGTTAATACCTAAAGTTAGTTCCTTGGGCATTGTACGATATGTTAGGTTAGGTTAGGATATAATACACCGATCATCTAAATGTTATTCATCAAAGTTAGTTCCTTGGGCATTGTACGATATGTTAGGTTAGGTTAGGATATAATACACCGATCATCTAAATGTTATTCATCAAAGTTAGTTCCTTGGGCATTGTACGATATGTTAGGTTAGGTTAGGATATAATACACCGATCATCTAAATGTTATTCATCAAAGTTAGTTCCTTGGGCATTGTACGATATGTTAGGTTAGGTTAGGATATAATACACCGATCATCTAAATGTTAATACCCAAAGTTAGTTCCTTGGGCATTGTACGATATGTTAGGTTAGGTTAGGGGATATAATACACCGATCATCTAAATGTTAATACCCAAAGTTAGTTCCTTGGGCATTGTACGATATGTTAGTTTAGGTTAGGATATAATACACCGATCATCTAAATGTTATTCATCAAAGTTAGTTCCTTGGGCATTGTACGATATGTTAGGTTAGGTTAGGATATAATACACCGATCATCTAAATGTTATTCATCAAAGTTAGTTCCTTGGGCATTGTACGATATGTTAGGTTAGGTTAAGATATAATACACCGATCATCTAAATGTTAATACCCAAAGTTAGTTCCTTGGGCATTGTACGATATGTTAGGTTAGGTTAGGATATAATACACCGATCATCTAAATGTTATTCATCAAAGTTAGTTCCTTGGGCATTGTACGATATGTTAGGTTAGGTTAGGGTATAATACACCGATCATCTAAATGTTATTCATCAAAGTTAGTTCCATGGGCGTTGTACGATATGTTAGGTTAGGTTAGGATATAATACACCGATCATCTAAATGTTATTCCCCAAAGTTAGTTCCTTGGGCATTGTACGATATGTTAGGTTAGGTTAGGATATAATACACCGATCATCTAAATTTTATTCCCCAAAGTTAGTTCCTTGGGCATTGTACGATATGTTAGGTTAGGTTAGGATATAATACACCGATCATCTAAATGTTATTCCCCAAAGTTAGTTCCATGGGCATTGTACGATATGTTAGGTTAGGTTAGGGGATATAATACACCGATCATCTAAATGTTATTCCCCAAAGTTAGTTCCATGGGCATTGTACGATATGTTAGGTTAGGTTAGGGGATATAATACACCGATCATCTAAATGTTATTCCCCAAAGTTAGTTCCATGGGCATTGTACGATATGTTAGGTTAGGTTAGGGGATATAATACACCGATCATCTAAATGTTATTCCCCAAAGTTGGTTCCTTGGGCATTGTACGATATGTTAGGTTAGGTTAGGATATAATACACCGATCATCTAAATGTTATTCCCCAAAGTTAGTTCCATGGGCATTGTACGATATGTTAGGTTAGGTTAGGGGATATAATACACCGATCATCTAAATGTTATTCCCCAAAGTTAGTTCCATGGGCATTGTACGATATGTTAGGTTAGGTTAGGGGATATAATACACCGATCATCTAAATGTTATTCCCCAAAGTTAGTTCCTTGGGCATTGTACGATATGTTAGGTTAGGTTAGGGGATATAATACACCGATCATCTAAATGTTAATACCCAAAGTTAGTTCCTTGGGCATTAGCTTATAATACAAGTTGATCCTCTAAATGTTTTTCCCAAACTTGGTTTCTTGGGCCTAGAACGATATGTTTGGGTAGGTTAGGTTATAATAAGAACCTATTCACTAAATGTATTTCCTCAAATTTGGTGTTTTCGGATTTGTTAGAAAAGTTAGGTTAGGTTAGGTTATTATAAAATCCGATTCTCGAAATGTGATTCCCTAATGTTGGTTTCTTGGGCCTTGTACGAAATGATAAAAGTCCTTTTTGCTTGATGAAGGACTATTATTCAGTATTGTAAGTTGTTTAAAACGGTTTTCTGATCCTCATAATTGTTGTATATCACTAACTTCTTGACGTCTACTTAGTCCTAACGGACCTCGTTTTTTGTATTAAATAGTCTCCACTAGCTTCGTTCGTGTCGGTGTCTCGGCCCTTCCGGAACTCTTAACTATACGAATGTCACTTTTTCTTGAGAAATCATCGTTCGAAACTAAATTTTGAACAATATAACGCCGCTATTTGTCATCGTAGATAGGTGGGGTTAGTACTATTACATGCAGAATTGAAAATGTAAAAATGATTATCTATCTTAATCTTTTATAAGTTAATAGGTTATATAGTTAAAAAAACTGTTTGAAATGGCCACCATTTGAAATTAATAGTTGGATTTTTAAAATATAAATAAGCATATTCAATTATCATAAATATTTATATTTTGAAAAGACAGTTATAAATTTTAATTAAGTTATGCGCTTAGCGTATTCGTCTGACCCGCTCGCAATTTTGAATAACAGACCGTGGATATCTCACACTCCATATTTAGCGAATCACTCTTAAAACAATCTCTAACTTATCAACGGATGGGGAACCATAATAATTTATCATAACACTCAAATTCAAAATCTTAAAACTTACAATAATAATGAGAAAATCACTCCGACTGTAAATAATTATAGACAGTTCAGTGATCTATCGGCCCCCAGTTATAACCAGTCGCCACGCACCGGTCCCTTACAATTTACCGTACACGCTTCAAAAAAACAATTCATGATTTGGCGTCGCACATCGGAAGGAGAAAAGCTGGGAAGCATGTCATATGATTGCTCTATTTAGATTGATATTGTATCACAAGGCAAGTAGTAGTCTACAGTAACGGTCGCTTCAACGCAACCGGAATCCAAACTGTGAGCGCGTCAAAATTCTATAACTAAAATTAACTGTTCAGAAGCTTTCTCCTGGAAATATTATTAATTACAAATAAGAGCTAAAGATTTTGTGGTCAACATTGAGTTACTAATTACTTTTTTAATTCATTTATTCTCAAAAAGTAACTATTGTTTTTGTAATCTCATATTTTAAAATAGTTAGATTGAAATGTTTCATAATTTAAAAGAATTAAAATTAACGTTCAACCAATATTGGATACGATATTATTCGTAGATTTTATGAAGTTATGTGGGAATAAGTTTGGAGATCAATGAAGAAGTATGAGCATTCGTTTGTGAGCGTAGCGAGCATGAATGTTGGCGAACAAAATATGTAACTGTTTATTCATTCCGACTAGTAGCTACTAAGATTGTTTAAATTAAATTACTTTCAGTTTTTTCTGTCCATCTACAATCTTCTTTATTTCTTTAATAATTATAGCTTTCGACAGATCACTGTCATCATCAGATTTTTACTAAAAAAAAAAAAAAAAAAAAAAAAAAACATATATATAAAGTACAGTTTATATAAAAAACATTTCTATTGAATTAATTCACGTTAAAGTACACAAATATGAAGCACCAAATAGTCACACCATAACAGACACGATAACAAAATAAAAGCTATGTTAGTTGGGACCGCACTGATTGACGTCACTCTAAACGAATTCAATAGTCAACTTCAGTCATCAATTGACTGGTTTCGTATTAATTCCATTATCAGTAAGAAATAGTTTAATCCTTAACTGTCGTCATTATAAGCTCGATTTTAATACGATTTATTCCGAAGACGCGTTTATGGGACAATCGAAGAAAGTTTATTTTTTATAAAGTTTTTATAAAGTTTATTATAAAGTCCTGTTTTTATATAATTAAGTAATTTGGTTTGTACTATTTTACTGACAACTAAACTAATCTTACCAAATCTAACCTCATATTTCTGGTGATAAATAGTTTTTTTGGTTTTTATTTGACTTCAGGATGATTGCATGAGCAAAAATTCGTGCAATGGTTTTGCACCGTTCACGTTATTTTTACAACTTTCTTTTAGGTTAAAGGTTACAACCACCGCGACCTTATCGCTCTACGAATGATTTTAAAATATTTTTTAATGTTTGACTGTACGTAAAACAGTATCGTGGTAATTTAACCTACAGTTTTCAAAAGGTTAAAAATTACGTATTCACGGAACACTACCTTCGTCACAGTTGGAGGGTTGTGCGTTGAAAATAAACAGGTGGTAATTCTTACGGACTTTATGATTCAAACCACAACTAGCATTATAAATTTTACATTAACAACATAAAAATTAATGTTTACATAAATTGTTTGTTAAGTACGCCTGAATGGAAGGTAGTATTCAGTTAAGGTGGTTTCTGGTATTTCATAATTTACATGAGTGTGCGTTCAAGATTCGGAGAGTTAGAGCGACCATTGTTAAGTGGACATAAATATGGCCGTTGTACGTTTGATTACAATAGCTAACGGAGAGACTGTAGGTGGGAATAATTTGAGACCCCTGACCTCCCTCTAGCCTTACTCAATGTTTATATCGGCTCTTTGTATTCATTCGTGTCTGGATGGATCGCCCGTTATGTTTGATGTATTAAAAGAAAGGAAAGGTAATTAAACTATTGTCTATGGATAGGGAAGGGAGTGGAAAACCCTCCGGTCTAAATTCTTTGACAACCTGAGGTTTTTGAGATTCTATAATTAGATGTATAACGCCTGACATTTAAGGAAGAAAAATAATAAGGCGGTCCTACCGAGGTGTGAAGAATAGACGTTCTTCAGAAATGATTCAATTTTTTTTTAATGAGTTGTAATTTACGTGTTCTGTTAAAACCCTTCATGTCAAATCCTACACGCACCGTTAGATGTTCTTCGAGAGCTTTCCTTTTCCGAACACCACTGAGACAATAATTTGTGTACGGATGGATTGTAAAGAGCCACAGACGATCTTTGTATTGTTTTACACGTTATATTTACACAGGGTGTCCAAAAATTACTCGACCAAACTTCATAAACTAATTGGTTAGAACAAAATATACAAGTTGTTTAAAAGCAAACAATACCTTTCATCATCGCCTTATAAAAAATAGACTAATAATAATAAGCGTAAAAAAAACTCTTATCAACGAATACTCTAATATCGTCAGGGTCAGAAGAGAACAATAGTTGGCCAAGAGAAAACTGATAGGATAGATGAAAGAAAGGGATCTAATCCAAAACTATACAAAGAAAGGTGTAGATCCACCTAGAGTCCTCGTGTCCGCCACACTCGCTATTAGTGAGCCTCCTATCTTGCTTAGTTTCCCTTCTATCCGCTATTTTGATTTTTACAAAAACAAGTTACAACTTTCGTAACGTGCGAGAACTATTACCTCGAAAGCAAAAACACTTATCGTCCTTGTAACGTAAGATACTATTATTTCAAATCTGTAGGGAGGGAGGGAAAACACAGTAAGTAGCTAAAAACAGAAAATTTTTGTAATTATTTTCTGTTTTATACGAATCTTAAATTCTAGTTTCTTTCGATTGATTACGATCTGAAGTGTTTCCATGTTTTTCTAGGAAATGTAACATTCGTCATGTTATTGTACTTTTGAAAGAAATATATATTCTGTAAGTAAAACATAATAATTTCTTTAAAGAATAAAATCGGATAAATCTGCGCATCAGATAGTAGAGCAAACTACGCCTGCGTGAGTTGTGATAGGATACCACAGCCTGTGGGAGATAACACGTTATAAACTGATCGTAATAACTTTAGCAAAGCTGGGAGCTTGGAAAACGATATGGTTATTGAAGGCCTAAGGTGAGTATATTGAAAAAATAAATCCTGCATCGTATTTAACAAACACATCTGATTACTTATAGGTCGTATAACGTCGTACGTTACAAGGGGGAATGGAGCGGTCGTTACGTTTAGAAATAGTGCTGTAATAACAACATCATCGGAGAGGTGTATTTCTAGGTTATTTTACACTCACGCATTTTAAATGTAGCTAAAAACACGGCATTTATATTTTGTAGTTGTTTGGCTAGTTTAAATTACAGCAGAGATTGTTATTGTGAGAACTAAATACGTTACTATGAAGTATAGAACGGTCGTTATTGTACAGGGTGTTTCAAAATTGGGAGACACGTTTCATGGCGTTAGGAAAACAAAAAGTGATTTCGCCGCCGTTGTCGTATTAAAGCATGGTAGTGGCTACATAAACTACGATAGGAAAATGAGTGGTATTGAAAAATTGAATTGAAAATATTACAATGGTGGCTATTTTAAACAGTTTTTGTTCTTATCTAGTGCGTTCAACTTAAAATAGATAAAATTTTTTGATTTGAATTCTGGTTCCAACCCTATTTCTCTACGACGACAAGTCACGAAGTTACTGTCAAAAATTTAATTTCGAAATCTGACCATTAAAAAAATGTATATTTACGAAATTCAGAGCCGAGTCAAACACGAGCGTAATGAGTGGAGGTTTCTTTTCATACAGCTTCGAAACCTATTATGACCGAGATACAAATAAAGCGACCTATGATCTACCAATACCATTTAACGTTTCCTACAAAACCTAAAACCATCTTTAGTGGTTATCCTCAGGGGCTGACACTTGGTGAGTGCGGTTGTGGTCCTAGCTGGATCTACACTTTACTTCCTGTAGTCTTTTGTTAGATCCTTCCCTTTCAATTTTCATATCAGATCTCTTTTGACCAACACTTTTTCACTTCCGACCCTGACGCTATTAGAGTATTCGAAGGATAGTGGTCTTTATTTTATCTTCTTTGCATCTTTTTTTTATAATGCCGAAAGGTTTTTTGCATTTAAACAACAAAGAAAAAATTCTTTCGGGGATTACATCAACTTGTCACTTCTGTTGTCGCAGGATTGCTGAGCCTTCGTCCGATGCAACTAAAAATCTATTTGTTGTGTGTGATACTTGAATAAAGTGATTTTTTTTTAAGTGTCTGGATTATATTAAGAGGGGACAAATTGATGTATTACACGTGTTGCTATCATTAATCCATAAATGTAAGATGTCTAAAAAATATTATTTTTCATTTTTGGATTCACAATGATTCAAAATTAGCTGTTTAGGGTTCCAGTATTGAAATTATCAATTGTAGCCACGGGACAAGTGATGCCTTTATTTAAATCTTTTACGAAACCAAACATTTCGTAAATCTCTCACCATTTCAAAATGGCGGCATAAAATGTCTGCAATCTATATATTTTTTTCTTTATCTTGACTATCTAATGATGATATAAAAACAAGACAAGCAATTTATAAATTTCCAATAAAAGAGCATTAATCCCATTGGATTCTTCTAGAAAGTTTGTCAATATTGCCACAAACCTCAAATTTGGAAACATTTAATTAATTCAAATTTCAAATAGAAACGTTATGTTAAGTTGTACGCCATTGTACAGGTGATTTTTTCCTATTTAAACTATTTGCCCATTTATTACCAATCTTTAATTCGATCATAAATGTACATTTTAATGTGTTTTTATGTTACCTTTGCTGATTTTAGATTTTCACATTATACTAAAATTTGAACGAAAGGCTGTAACCGATTTTAAGAAATTGCGTCTTTCATAACAGTCTTTCAAGACCGATTTATTTATTGTTTTTGTAATAACTGACGAACCGACATTTATGGAGAGTTTGTGAACAATATATTTTGTTTGGATCCTTATAGGCTACGCTTGAACAAAATTTGATCAAAATCTGGACAGCCAATTTTAAACAAATGTCTTTTACAACGGCGCCAAGGCCAATTTATTATTATTATATATTTTATTAATAACTCACGAATACTTATTTGTAGAGAGATGGCAAACGATAAGTTCTGTTTGCGTCCTTAGAAGCTATACTTGAACAAAACTTGTTCAAAATCAGTTTACCCGATTTTAAGAAATTACATCTTTTACATCTTTACACCTCATGGCCATTTTATTATTATTTTTTTTAAAGATAACATACGAAGCAACAATTTTAGAAATATGGCAAACAATGCGTCTTGTTTGGGAGTTTAAAGGCTATACGTAAACAAAATTAGATTACAATCGGTACAGCCGATTTGAAGAGATTACGTTTTTTATAACTGCCACATGTACGATTTGTTTCTTAAAAGGAAACTCACGAAACAACATTTGTGGAGAGATGGCGAACAATACGTGTTGTTTGGGTCCTTAGGAGCTATACTAGAACAAAACTTGATCAAAATCGGTGTGGCCGATTTTACGAAATTTCGTCTTTTATTACAGCCAATTTATTAATTTGTTTTTTAAAGATCACTCACGAACCAACATTTAAGGAAAGGTGAAGAACAATACATCTTATTTTACAGTTCAAAGGCTATACGTGATCAAAATTTGATTAAAATCGATACAGCCGATAAAAAACAGACCCGTGGCCAATTCTTTTTTTTTTTTTTTTTTTAACTCACGAACCGATATATAGAACGTATGAACAATACGTTATGTTTGGGGGTTCTTAGAATCTATACTTGAACAAACTTTGATCAAAACCGTTACAGCTGATTTTAAGAAGTTACGTCTTTGTAACAGCTCAATGACCGATTTATTTTTGTTTTATTTTTTTAAATATAACTCGTGAACCAACATTTGTTGTAAGATGGCAAACAACACTTTTTGTTTAGGTGCTTAGAAACTACTCTTGAATAAAATTTAATCAAAATCGTTACAGGGGATTTCGAGAAAATCTTCTTTTTTTTTTACGGCTACCACCAAATTTTGAGTTACCTCTATCATGTACACGAAAAAAATAATAATAAATAAATAAAATCTGTAGATATGACAAAAATATGCACACACCAAATTTATTTCAAATGAGTCTAAGCGTTTGGACTATAGGGTACAGTCGACAGATACCGAATAAAGCATTCCGAAAAAGCTAGACGGAAAAAAAACTTCATTACGAAATTCACATTTATTACCCAATAGACCTCAAAAAGGATACAACGTTGTAAAACTCGACACCAATTATTTGACCCATCAAATAACTTTATTTAACTCTTTAAATGAAAAACCCTTCCACCATCACGTCAGCAAATGGAGGGAGGCGAGCGTTCACTTCTCTACTCCATAGTTCCACAGAGACTGGTAAATTATATGTTCAAGATTAATGAAAAGCTCATCGTATAACAACAACAACAACAACAACAACAACAACAACTTAAAGAAGAAATGGACTAGTCAAGTAGTGTAAGAAAACAATTTCATATCTCACTGAGAACGTAAGATTTGATAAGAGACAGCGAATGACTATCTTTACACGGTGAACAATAGCGTACATGGAATGCGGCGAGTGCAAACCGATGTCTCGTAAACTCCAACACGTTATTGCGCTTTCGATTGCAGAATAGTTTTTTCCTGATAATTTTCTCTACTGGATCCAACCGATGCTCGGGGGTCACAGGTCAGCCCTTACTTCCACACTGGGCATATTTGGAAATGGACAACTTTTATTTGGGCCACTGTTTTGCATTTTTTAAACAAGTACAAAGGTCTGAGTTGAATATAAAAGACTATAAAATGCTTTGATGTTACTTTACTTGCGGTCGTCTATAAATTGATTAGGCATGTTGACCCGCTGAATTGATTGTTCGTTAGATTATAAGGTGTCACATGACTGACTTCATACGTACAGAATGATACAAAAGTAAAGTATAATTTGATACAATTACAGTCTAAATTTTGGAATGGGACGAAATTCTGTATGATACATGAAGTTTAAAAAATACCAGCTTATTGGTATAATTTATCGTATCATTTGCAAGTAATGATGAAATATTTCCGGTTAATTCTCCACAGGGCATGACAACAAGGAAAACTCTCGATAGAGAGTTCGGTTGTACACACCCGAAAAACCTCGTTAAAAAACTTTTCGTTCTATTTACTAGTACATGTACAGCTGGAATAAACAACGGACTCCAGTCTGTCGGTGTCACTTGATGCTGGAACTCTGTCCTCCACATACTAAAGAGACTACTCATATTCTCCCTTTGTGGCATTCCTACAGAACATTCCAGGCAAAGAGATGTGAATACAATGTTGTACAAAATGGAATGAAGTAGTTATATCATGGAATGACATATACTATCATTAACAATATATAAAGGGTGTTATAAAAATATGGAAGCGGCTTAATATTTCAAAAACTCCCTACAGCCTACAGTCCTGTGCAGTTCAAACTAATAGTCCGATTTTTTTCAAATTTTACCTGTAGCTATAATTTAAACATATCTCCATTTTCGATAACTTACAATCTGGAGTGGGTAAAGCACAAATTTACGATTATTTCAAAATCGATTTTACAGATTTTGATCAAATTTGCTAAAACGTGTCTCTAAAAATCGAAATAAAACCGATCCTCGTAACCCAAAAATACCTGTTGGTGAGTTATAGGCTAAGAAGAAGTGAACCATGTGCGTCGACGTAAAGTTTTAGTATCCTTTCTGACATTCTTTGATTTATGTTAAATCATGTGTTTTATTGAAATCATTTGCCGCGATTTTGAAATATTATAACCTTTAGAATTACAACTATAGTGCAAAACACTTTTTAATAAAATACTAAAGAACTGTCATTTTTGGGGAAAAGATGACTATACATTTTTTTGAGTCCTAAGGGGCAACTTTCAAGGGCTCATGCGTAGTTAGTATGGGTGTAGCAATTCCCAGGAAGCCTAGCTGGATCTACACCTTTCTGATGTAATCATGGGTTATGTTTCTCTCTTTCATCTTTCCTATAAGTTCTCTCTTACCAACTGTTTTCCAATTTTAAACCTGACGCTATTTGAGGGCTAGAGGTCCTTATTTTATGTTCTTTTTTAAACAGAAAAACGAAATGTTTTATACTTTCAAGAAACAGACAGCTAATTTGTAAGTTTTTGTAGTTTTACGAATTTTGTATGAATTAGAAATTTTGACTCTATGAAGGACAATGTTTAAATAGATGTAAATAGGGTAAATATATGTATATTTATGAAACTATCTTTAGGTAGACCTATACATTAATTATTATATATACTCAAACATAACATTTAAGACAGATCCACCATGGTACTTACCAAGCCCCATCGGGCAATGCTTGCAGATCCCCAAAATGTATTTCCCAAAATTTTGTTTCCGAGGGCTTGTAGTAAATGTTAAATTCTATTGGTGGATTAAGTAGTTTTGCTGAGTAGAGTGAATTTGTTTAACAGTTAAAACACAGTTTTTTTTTTTTTTAATCATAATTGTGTCACCATTTAGTTGAAATCCGCTAGACCTTAAAGGGCCTCGAAGTTGTACAAATGTGAAAGAGCCTCCACTCTCCATGCCCATGTCTTTACCCACAAAATAATTTAATAATTCACATTTTCTTGGGAGGTCAGAGTTGGAAATTACATTTTTTACGATAACTTCGCTATTTGATGTTAGTACTATTACGTGCAGACTTGAAAACCACTCATTTTTATCTAATTCCGTTTTCTAAAAGTTAAATAACAAATGAAATATGAGCAAAACACTGATAAAATCATAGTTTTTTTTTCTTTTTAATAAAATTTTTCTCTAAAACATGTTGTTGGAATTTCTAGAATGTTTTATTTTTAATTTGGTCTAAATTTTGTGCTGTTTAGTTTTGTTTCTAGGTTTGTGGGTTTACACACCGACTTCGAAGACACCCTGTATAATACATTTCACATCAGATACACCTTCTTATGAAGCGGATGTATCTCATACTCAATTTGGATCTTGCAACTGTTTTTACCGACGTGATTCACCCAAGATGGCTGCTTGCCAGTATCACATTCCTGAGCTTTCCATATTGTCATCTGCTCTGCCCTCCCCCGCCTTGTGCAACAAAACCAAACTTCAACAAAAACAACTTTTTATAATGAAACACAAACTTTCTCAATTGAACATATCTAAAACAAAAAGAATATATTTCCAAATTTCATGTTTATTTTATCAGATATAGAGAGAGAGTTTAGTAACGTGTCAAAAATTAATTACAGTTTTTTTGTAGTTTTTTGAAGTCTACAAACCAATTTTTGTTTAAGTGCATTTCTCTGCAATAAAAAAGAACTAACTATTTTGATAACGTTTGGTATTTGGTCATGTTTAGGCTTTATCTAGAATTTTCCCCCTTCTCTATAGTATAACTTTAATTTGGGGGAGGTGTAAGACAAAGACACTAAACCTTGGTTTTCTCAAAACCGCTATAACGGTTTTTATCATATTTTGATAAAATATGGGTTGCCATTTTTAATAAAATTTCATACCGAATTTACATTGATATTATTAGCCTTCAGGTTAATTGTGATAAAAGCAGTTTTAGGAATGCAGTCTGTTTATCATGTTTACCCAAAAAGTAGATTGATATTTATCAAATGTGATACATGGGTTTTTTTTCCCCCGATAACTCAGAATTTGTGAGTAATTGTAAAAAGACAAAACTCAAAATTTCAATATTCCCAATATCATCTCACAATATTTTAATTTCTTGTGTTCGCCGAACGGCCAGTGTTTGACATTTAGAGGTTATCCACTGAGCGGTACATTTTTCTTCTACATTCTTTCCTTCCCTGCACTCTTATACATCTTGCTAACTGACACTCAGCCTTAAGGTTTATTACGTTTGTCAATGACAAACATTCTTAAATTTTTGTAGTATACATAATAAAACATGTTTCCAATAAATATTTTCTGAAAAAAAAAAACCTTAAAAACAATATCTGTTTTAAACCTAAAATTAATGTTATTTCTTAAAATATTCAAAGTAAATTTTTAAAAATAAACGAGACTAAAACTTGTCAATTTTGAACCTAACCTAACCCAACTTTTTAAATGACAACTGCCAACAATCGCATTTTTGGTGGCTAATAATTTTATTTAGTTTGTGCACTGCTTTGCACCGTTTATTTTTAAACATATTATTTGTTTATTTATTTTTTCAACTGAAAATATAATTAATTATACATATTCGTAATGTATAATACCTTATATCTATATTCAAAACATCTCTATCAAGCAATTTTAAAACCGTAAAATAAATATTTGTTAATTTTAAAATGATTTATAAATCTCATTGTTGGAGGCACTAAACAAACATCTTTACAATCTAAAATCAAGGATGTAGTACACTTCTTTATTGAGTCGAAAAACGTGATGTTAAGATGAAGCGGTGACCCCTGGGCTATTAAATACTTCACTGTAAATGAGGAAGATTAATATCCATATTTAACTTGGTCTGTCATTAAATGACAGACGGGAGCGGAGCAAACTTGTGTGTTAATATTGAAATCTTAACCTTCATCTATGAGAACATAGTACCGTTAAAAACTTCCCACTTTTTTTGTAATAAATATATCTTCATCTGAGCGTTTGTGTGAGAAAGATTTTGAAATAGTTATGTCATATGAAAGAAGGAAAATATACAAATATGGATGTAAGTGACAAAGTAGAAATAACAAATCTAATGATAAAATTTCCTGGATTTTTTTTTGCTAACCTAACTTTACGTAACATAACCTAACCTAACCTAATCTAACCTAATGTTGTCTAAACTAACCTAACCTTAAACCAAATGAATGAACATTCTAATGAATCAGTTATTACTATTTTTCTAAAATTAGTTACGATGGTAACAAGTATTGAAAATGTTAAAAAGTTCAAGTCACAGACATTAAGATATTGTTTTAAAGTAGACTAGTTTTGAAAAAACTCGGGACTTTCGTAACTCTTATTGGTTAATCTAACCATGATGTAATCTAACCAAAACTAAAAAAACACGCGATGACATATTAACTAGACTATTAGTAACTGAGAAGACCGGCAGGGTAGCTGGAGCCTCTATTCGGCTACTAAAGCCATTTGTATTGAGGAGTAAAGCAAGTTTGCTGTAGGCTCTATTCACCATCTACGGCCATTCGTAATTGTAGAAACTGGCAGTTTAGCGGGAGGCTTTATTCGGCAACTAGCAGGGTGCCAGCTGACTTCTTAGAAGAGAACTCTTTAAGAGACCCCAAAACCGGAACTTGTTTGAATCTGCGATAGTAAGAGTGAGCAAACAAGTTGTGTTAATGATATAACACGTAACGTACCATAATCATTTTTGGTCTCTCTGCAACAATATTTATCTTCCTCTGAATTGCATTGTTTTGTGAACAAACTATAATACAGTCATATGCGTGCAATAACGGAATTATGTTAATTTTGGGTTATAAATAAATTAATAAAGTCTTGTTTCACAAGTACTGTAGCTTGAAATACTGAACCACTGTTTAATATTGTCATTTAACCATCCATTTATAATAGATGGATTGGATTATCTATTTTGATCCTGAAATTAGAATTAGTGAAGGCTAAATCTAACAGATAATGCATCGGCCTTCCTAAACCGAACAACACCCGTTGTACAGACAACAGATACAATTCCCAAAAATACTTTTTAAACGCAGAAGGCCTCAAAACATATCCACAAGAGAAACAACATCGATTTTTCTATCTAACAAATAACATACTCTATACTAAAACCAATTCCTCATCAATCGTTATAAAATCACCTGTAGATATTCTTTTGTTGAGTAGAGAAACTAATGCGGATGAAATAAAACACTTGTTCAGTTCAAGAGGTTAACAACAGGTAGGTTACAGCTCTGGTATGCCAAGGTAATGCAGAAGCATGCAGACACGTGTGTGGCTGGCCTTCGTCAAACTACATAGACAATATATCACAACAGCGACATTTCAAAGATCTAATTTTAATAGAGTTTATTTTGACAACAATGGAGACTATAGTCACTAGTAGAATTTCTTTTAATTGGAATTTTTCTAGGCGAAATATCTCACGGCCATCATCGCCTATAAAAAAGATGAAATGAAGACTTCTAACCTTTGAATACTCTAATAGTGTCAGGATCGGAAAAGAACAAGAGTTGTTCAAGAGAGATTAGATATGAAAGATAATACCGGATAGGAGTTGAGAGGGATCTATCGTATTAGGAATAATGTAGATCCAGCTAGGTCTCCTCGGAATTGCCAAGTTCGTATTTTTTTTTATTGTTTAAAAGCGAAAAACTTTTCAGTTATCATCGCCTTTTAAAGAAATGGAAAAGAACACGTATAAAAGATCCATAGCCCACGGTCGGAAGAGAACAAGAGTTGGACAGGAGAGACCTGATAGGAAAGATTATAGAGAGGAATCTAACCCAAGACTATTTGAAAAATGTGTAAATCCAGCTAGTATTCGTAATCACTAAATTGACTCTCTGATGGTTTTTTTTAATGGAAAACATGCTCTAAACAATTAATGGGTTAACAGTTAATAGGTTATTATGAGGGTTGAAAAATACAAAGAGTAAGGAGTTTAGTTTTAAAATTGTGGCGGTGTATTTTCTAGTTAAAAATAAAACTAAATAAACTGCGTAAAAATATTGCACTAACTTTTCCACACGTACATATCTATAAACCAAACTATTTTGTTTTCCTTTTGTTGTTTGATGAAAAACCACATCGCCTTATAAAAAGAAAACAAGAATGAAGAATAAAATAACGATCTGGAATACTCTAATTGCGTCAGGTTTAGAAGAAAACAAGAAATGAAGAAATGAAATCAAACCCAAGACTTCATGAAAAAGGCGTAGATATAGTTAGTTACCAGTCAAAAAGTATAGTCTTTGAAAAGTATACACTTAAATAGTGTAAGAAACATGTCTTAAACATAAATTAAAATCAAGCTTTTAATAACTGTGGTAATTTCATTCTTGTTTTTTCCAGTTATATTGACACGTAATACCTGAGATTATGCCCCTCGAGTTTTCACATTTCACTGAAATTTCAGCGAAATCGGTAGTGCCAACTTTGAAAAATTAGGTCATTTTGATAGATTTTTTTATTTTTCTCACCGATAACCTACTAATCGATATAATATTTGGAGTAATGGCAACCCTACATTTTATTTACAATTTCAGAATTACACGTGATTCGAAATCGTTACAGCTGATTTATATAAAATGGATATCCTTATGACAGATGTTCCCAAATATTGAGTTACAAAAAAAGGAAAACTATTCAGAAAATGTGGCCAAAATACGGTCCAAGCATTTGGGCTGTAAAACACTGAACATAGAAAAGGGGATAGTTAATTATAGATAGATAGTTAAAAAAAACAAAAAAAAACTAAAAACAAATCTGAAAAAACTTGACTTCGATTTTTTTACCAACAACATAAATTTTTAATATTTTTCA
This sequence comes from Aphrophora alni, assembly GCA_963513935.1. NCBI lineage: Eukaryota > Metazoa > Arthropoda > Insecta > Hemiptera > Aphrophoridae > Aphrophora > Aphrophora alni. Next base: position 15,477,386 of record OY740771.1, read on the forward strand.
ATAAAAATTATTTTGTTCGTTCAGTTATTATACAGTTATTTGTATCTACATACGATATAATAATTGTTAATTATTGTTTAAATTATGTTAGGTACACCACATAATTACAACCAAAAGAAAAAAAAATATTCTAAGATCTATTTTAAAAGATGACCCCAAACTTCCTTGACTAAAACAATACAACACTATCTATATATCTAAGTCAGCTACTCTTTAAATAAAACAATACAATCGATCTGAAGATGTTTCGACCTTGGCCTTAAACTTATGAAATTTCAATAATATAAAAGACCCTCCGAGAATACCTATGTAGGTCAAGAAAGCCGGCTGTTGTAATGATAGACTAAGGGACAAGCCTAACATAACCACACTTGTGTTATGGTTCTATTGTTTTACATTCGATCTGACATTCAGACAGACAGACCACAGACAATGTAAACTAGTTTTGAAAAAAAAATCAAAATAATAGGGTAATTTGTACACAATTAATATACCGTTTCATTTAAACGTCATGTTCGGTTGTGTTTCGTGTCACTTCGGGTGGTTCCGGGATGAATATTTAATGCGTTCTGAGTCTTTTTAAAATGTTTTTTTTTTCTTTTCTATGCGTGAAGATTAAATCTGTAGCTTACATATATTACACGCATTCTTAGAGTCGACCGCTTCAGAACACGCTCTTTAGAAATTAGAGTTTAGAAAGATAGAAAAGGAAATTTTGTAATAATCGACTTTATAAAAGTATATTTTAGCAAATAAGTTAAAATGTGAAAAATATTGCAAAAAAATTTCCCACTCACCTATCGCCAAAATAAATAAAAACTATCAAAACCTCAACGTCATCAAAAATGTGAATTCTGTAATTCAAAAAGAACAAAACATATCAAATAACATATAGTCGAATTCCGCTTTATGTTATTTCACAAAAAAAAACTTTATAACTCCAGAAATAGATTAGGTATTGTGTTCAGATTTGGTGTAAGAATTTTGTATGTTACATGTTACAGGTGTACCAAACGCAAAGACTTTATTTTCCATATTTTTCAAAATGGCTGACGTTTACATTTTTTAACATGGAATATGTCAAAAACCAGTAACTTTAAACAAAATATATAAGGACGAAATATTCTTCTATTATAACGAAGAACAGAACTTTTTTAATTTTTTTTCTGTAGGTCAAAGGATAACTGAGTTATCGACAGAAAACTAAAAATGGAATTTCCATATTTTGGTTTGCATGTATAAAAATTGTATTAGGCTAATTTTGGATGTTATAGACAATTACTAAGTAATTATGTTGTTGTTTTTGTCTATATATCTGTTCTTTTGACGTAGAGAAAAAAATTAAAATAATTTTGTTTGTCGTTATAAAAGAAAAATATTTTGTTCTTTGTTTATTTTTTTTAAGTTTAAGGTTTTGGAGGTGGTAATCGACGTTAAATGTTTTAAATAGCTGGCATTTTGAAAAATAGAAAAATAAAATCTATGTTTTTAGTACACTTTTAAAACGATGTTCATTTCAAAGCTGAATTCAATGTCTTATCTATTTCTAGAATTATAATGTTTTTTTTTGTAAAATAACAAAATGGCGGATTGACGGAATAAGAGTGGAATTCGATATCTTTTTTAAAATGTTGTGTTCATTTTGGTGTATATAATCTTTAAATGAATAGCAGTCTACATATTACGGGACGCCGTGTGTATAAATAAGAACGTATGTTTGTACAAACACGCCCCTTTAGTAAATTATTCTTGATTTTGATAAATTAAGTATTAACTGCCCCATGATTGATTTACTGGGTTTTCTTCTTCTTTTTTTTACCGATAACTCACGGTTAGAGAGCTTGGGTCATTAGAAGTGATAACCGATTTTTGTTTTATTTTACTAACAAATTTTGAATCATCGAAAAACTGATAAAAGTCCCAAAATGTGCCCTCATACCAAATTTACAGATCCACCCGTTTGGGCTGTAGGGCACTGCAGATGCTGTCTGTTTTATCAGACAGACATCATTCCAAAAAACCACCTCAGGGAGCACAAAACATAATTTGCAAAAAATGTAACAAAGATTTTTGATCCATACAATACATATATCTGTGAATGTAAAAAAAAACAATAAATTACAAACAATAAAACAAGAACAATAAAACCTTATGACTATATTTGTAACTAGACACTTTATTACGACACTTCAAGCTTAAATTTCTCTTTTCAAACGTGACCAATAATTTAAAATATCACAACGCCTAGATAAAAAAAAACATATAAGTTTATGTAGATCAGATTTATCGGACCTATATTTGAAACAAGTAGGTTATCACAGATATAAAACTACTTGGGAGCAATTTGTCAACTACTTTAGCAACACGATAGTTGTCGTAATGAGATGTAAACAGTTGTTACATTGCTTCATACACGTGTATATTTTATTACATTCAATATTATATATCGTAAAAAAAAAAACAATACCAATAGTAGACTCCTACAATATTAAATAAATCAATATGTATTTATATAATGTCAAAGGTTGTCTAAATGGAACACTGATTGGGTTGTAAGTGGTGTGGTTGGTTCAAGAACACTCCGAGAGTTGATTACAGTCGTTGGTAGTGAATTTGAACAGTATTAGGAAAGCCTTGAAACGTTAAATAAGGCGCAAAAACGTCCTTCGAAATGTAAACAAAACATTAAAATGTCAGTGAAAAAAATAGAATAGATTGACTTTTATAGTAGAGGGATATTAGAATATTAAAGTGATGTAACTGTGAAATTGATTTTTTTAAATTTCATTTTACATGCAATTGAGTGGGAAACTGAAAAAATTAGCAAAATCGGGACTGGAGCTTCGCTATAAAAGTGCATTTTTCATGCATTTTAAGTGCATGGCAACATTGTTTTTTAATCATCTCCTGCTCTATGGGTCGTAGAAAAAGGGGGGGAATACTCGGTAATTAAAGGACTAACAAAATTTTCGGGTATAGTAACATAAAGGCACTTTACTCTGAATAAACAAATTGTTGCCAAAAAAAACCCGTTAACGACAACTTCTCATTAAATTAGAATGCTTTCATTTTTTTTCGAAAATGACCAACTTGTGGCCGTAATTTTTTTTTTTAATTTGACCACCGATTTCCATTGTAAAGAAACATATTTTGTCCAATTTTCGTGAAGATCTGATTAGTTTTACCACTTTTGCTGCATTATTATGGAGGGGGGGGGAATATCTTAAATACCGACAAACTAATATTTTGTGGTTAAGAAATACTCTTAATCTTACAACCCTACCATTTCTATAGTCCCTTTATTTGTGAGTATTTCAATTTTTTTTTTCATTTTTCTATGACTCATAGACCCGGAGATATTTAAAAAATAGTGTATCGATGCACTAAAAAAACATCAAAATGCACTTTTCTAAGGAAGCTCCAGTCCGATATTGTTATTTTTTTTTCTGTTTCCTACTCAGTTGCATGTACAAAAAGGAAAAAAAAATCATTTCCCAGTTACATAACTTCTTTGCCAATTTTTTGATCTAATTACCCTCTACTAATAGTAAAATATTGAATAAAAATATGTACAGGGTGTGTAAAAAAAATATGAAAACAGTTTAATATTTCAAGAAATACCATAGATAGAATAACGTCCGACCTCCAATTTTAAAACGCTTCATCTGACTTATCTACAGGTTGGTACAAAAGTTTAGAGTAGGATATACAGAGTGTTCCAAAACTTACCAAAACTTTATTAATGTAACGCTATTATAATTTTTTACATATTCTAATAGATTAATTTAAAATACTAAAAGTTTTTAATTTATCCTTAATAACATTCGAGTTATGACGTATAAACAAACACAAAAATTGGTAAACAAAAACATAATTTAATTGGTTATTGTGTAAATTGGGATTTTTTTACACAATATCAAACGTTCTCTGTAGAGATGATTGAATAGTGATTTATTTGGTTATTGTGATGTATTGACAGTTACTTTGCTGTACAGGGTGTTCTAAAAATGCAATAATTAATCCTAGATATTAATTTCTTAATTACAGTATATAAATTATTAGAATATAAATTATACTAACATATAAATTGAAAGTCTAAGACATAAATTAATAAAGTTTAATTTCATATTGAGTATGTTCCAAAATTTAACACAACTTGATTTGAGTTGTGGTTTGGTTGGTGTAGCTGGTGTATCACTGAAGAGGACGACCTTGTCGTTGAAACGCGTCTGATACTTAGGCGTATTTTTTTTATGAGAATTGTGTTCTGTGTGTTTGTTATACTGTACAACTTGATTGTCTACGTAATGTTTAAACTGAACTGTATTAATTTTTTTTTTACTTATTCTGGTAGGGGTTTTTCAAATCGCTTCTTCTGAATTGTTAGTTTTTATCATATGCTTAAAATAAAGTTACAGCGGCTCGAATTAAATAAATATACTATTGATTGATTCATCCTGTAAAAAGGTTTTAACGTCGCCTGTTTGAACTGGTCTTAATCTTATCTTGTCCTACTTCATCTTCAGAATTTCCAAAGGAGCCTGTCTCCAGTAATTAGTGTCTTGTGACAGTGTCTTTCTGATTTAGTAGAGAGTGGTTGAGACTGCATTGTTTGATACAAGATGTCTCTCAATTACAAGAGTGAGAATTACATTGCTTATGATTCGGGGATATGGAAACTGTGTGCTCGTATAAACAAGTAACTGATTTGTTTAACAAAACATTCCCCTACAGAGCTCCGATAGCTAAATTATCGCATTTAAGACGGTACACAAGTTTTTGAGGAATATGGCAATGTACAGTTTTAAATAAATTTTAATTAATAATTTCAAATTTATATAACGATTTTTCTGGTTACAAACTTCGTCTAATTATTTATAAATGTGAATTTATATAACAAATTTAATACAAATCGAACCTACTATTAAAACTTTTGGTGGACATTTTCCTCCATTTTCAAATATTTCCAGATTTTTCTGGTTAATGAGGTTGTCTAGTTGTTAGTAAACAATGCAAAGACGGCTAATGACAAGATGACACGGCAACATGATAGGTTAGGTGAGTTTGGTTAGGTTAGGTTAGGTGAGTTTTGGTTAGGTTAGGTTAGGTTAGGTTAGGTTAGGTGAGTTTTGGTTAGGTTAGGTTAGGTGAGTTTTGGTTAGGTTAGGTTAGGTGAGTTTTGGTTAGGTTAGGTGAGTTGAGTTTTGGTTAGGTTAGGTTAGGTTAGGTGAGTTTTGGTTAGGTTAGATTAGGTTAGGTGAGTTTTGGTTAGGTTAGGTTAGGTGAGATTTAGTTAGGTTAGGTTAGGTGAGTTTTGGTTAGGTTAGGTTAGTTGAGTTTTGGTTAGGTTAGGTTAGGTTTGGGTGAGTTTTGGTTAGGTTAGGTTAGGTGAGTTTTGGTTAGGTTAGGTTAGGTGAGTTTTGGTTAGGTTAGGTTAGGTTAGGTTAGGTTAGGTTAGGTGAGTTTGGTTAGGTTAGGTTAGGTGAGTTTTGGTTAGGTTAGGTTAGGTTAGGTGAGTTTTGGTTAGGTTAGGTTAGGTTAGGTGAGTTTTGGTTAGGTTAGGTTAGGTGAGATTAGGTTAGGTTAGGTTAGGTTAGGTGAGTTTTGGTTAGGTTAGGTTAGGTGAGATTAGGTTAGGTTAGGTTAGTTGAGTATAGGTTAGGTTAGGTTAGCTAGTCAATAAAGTAGACATCATTCTGTCTACTGTGTCTTTACATTGGAAAAGTAAAAATCGAACGTCATCTTAACGTTATTGTTTTTGATTCTAAAAGACTCCAAAATATGACTGTTAGGTTAGGTTAGGTTAGGTTAGGTTAGGTTAGGTTAGGTTAGGTGAGATTAGGTTAGGTTAGGTGAGATTAAGTTAGGTTAGGTTAGGTGAGTATAGGTTAGGTTAGGTTAGCTAGTCAATAAAGTAGACATCATTCTGTCTACTGTGTCTTTACATTGGAAAAGTAAAAATCAAACGTCATCTTAACGTTATCGTTTTTGATTCCAAAAAACTCCAAAATATGACCGTTCTAACCAAATCTGGACGTCTCGTCGTAGAGTTGAATGCACTTCAAATGTATTACCAGTTTCAAAACAATCTGATTCCATTACAAGTGCTTCTGTTACAATGTCTCCAATATGCCGTCGATTGAACCCCTGTTGTGAACTGTTAATGGAAACACAAACGGGGAACTTTATTTTGACTGTTAGCCTTGCTGATCGCCTTGGAGATTTGTTGAACAAATTGTTTGCTGATTGTTGTAAAGTGTTCCGTGGGCGAGAATATTTTTTGCAGATTGACAAATGGCGTCTTTCCTTCCATGACAAAGATAAATTGTGTATAGAACATTACATGAACAAGTTTAAGACTACTGAAAGGACTAGTCATCATCATGGACAGTATGTGCTCCATTAATTTGTTGTTGTTTTGGAACACCCACGGAGTATCGGAGGTCATTTATATTCCATCAAAAATATAAAGTCTAGTAGAACGTATAGTCCGAGTATTAAATCTAAGAAACCGGTATTCATAATCATAATTTCTATTAGACTTTTTCCAAAGACTCTTCTTTGATAGACGATATCCGTTCTGGAGAGTAGATTTGCAGTCTGGAATGTAAATTAATATAATATCATTATTCTTATAAATGGTGGGTGAAATACATTGCACAAACTTTCATATTTGTTAAATAAAAACCAACCTAACCTAAACTAAACTAACCGAACCTAAACTAAACTAGCCTAACGTAACATAAACTAACCTAATCTAACCTTACCTAACCTAAATAATACCAATCTAATCTAACCTAACGTAACCTAAACTAAACTAACCGAACCTAAACTAAACTAACCGAACCTAAACTAAACCAACCGAACCTAAACTAAACCAACCTAACCTAACCTAACCTAACCTAACCTAACCTAACCTAACCTAACCTAACCTAACCTAACCTAACCTAACCTAACCTAACCTAACCTAACCTAACCTCCGAATACTCTATAGCGTCAGGATCGGAAGAAAACAAGAGTTGGTCAAGAGAAACCTGTAAGGAAAATAAAAGAGAGACATTAACTGAAGACTACATAAAAAAGGTGTAAATCCAGCTAGGTTATATTGGGATTACACTACATAGCTGTATAATATATAGCTGTGTTATATATACACTATCTGTAGACACTATAGTGAGCTCCTTGAGAGTTGTGGGAAAGTTAAAAATCGATCAATACAATAATTGTAGCCAAATTCGTGTTCATCGTTCAAAAGTTATCAAATCGTCACCTTAATTTCGTAACACTCTGTAAAAAGTACGCAGTATGCAAAGGTTAAACACAAATATATTTAAGTATCTTTAGATACACACAAAGTGTACTTATAGATTCATAAAAAATCCCTTCACCCAATTTTTATCTAAGCACCAGACCATTAACCACCAAACATAGCAGTACACACACATTGTACAGCACTCTATTGTGATTAAATCTCTCTCTCTATGTTAATTCAAATGCCTACTCGTAACCGGCACCCCATGAATAATTAAATGGACAGCATGAAAATAAGAAAACTGTTATCCTTTTGTTGTCCAAAGCTCGAGTAATTCATCAAGGTTACTTTATGTACGCTTTAGCTGTCCTTCTGAGATTTATTAATAGGTTTATGTACAATTCTAGAATATTAAAAACCCTAATGAAGTAGGTCAAAATAACGAGTAGCACGGGGTTTATCTGGGCAACTCGTTGAATATACGAGTGTCTCATGAATCGGTATCTTTTATTGTACAAATATAGTCTGAAGTAATTTGTGTAAGGGATTTATCGTAACACGATATCTGTTGGTTGATTGGTTGGCCAGTTGGTACGCAATAATGGTAATGTGAGTTAGAATAGTATTTACTTTGAAGTTAAATAAAGGGGTGAATTCATTGTGCAACATAATCATTCACAATAGAAATAATAACCTAACCTAACCTAACCTTACCTAACCTATACTAACCTAACCTAACCTCACCTAATGTAAATAAAACTAACCTAACCTAACCTAACTTAACCTAAACTAACCTAACCTAACCTAATCTTACCTAACCTAAACTAACCTAACCTAACCTAACCTCACCTAACGTAACCTAAACTAACCTAACCTAACCTAAAATAACCTAACCTAACCTTACATAACCTAAACTAACCTAACCTAATCTAACTTAACCTAAACTAACCTAACATATCCTTCGTCAAAATGACGGACCTTTAGAAAACGCTGTCTGAAAATTACAAGGTAATTTAAACAGGATATTTTAATCGATAGATACATAAGTTACAGAAATACTTTAAAAGTAACCCCCAGGATTTTCTCAATTTAAATTTTTTCATATTCACCATTTTCTCAATATGGTGGTCAGTTAATTTTCTTATCGGAACTAATATTTGTTATTACTATTTTTAATAAAACAGAATAATTTAATAATTTTTTAGTCTTGATTATGTTTCGATACATTTAACTGGTAATAGATGTAATCGTTCAAAGTTGTGCAAAAACAAAGTTTAAAGGGTTTTCAGAGGTACATTTTCCAAACCTAAAACAGTTGAACCGAATTTAAAATTTAATCATGGATAGACTGTAGTGTATAAAAAAAATATTGAAAGTTTGAAAAGCAAAATATTGTTATTGTACTAATACACAATGCATCTATTTTGAATGAGATCTTGTTCTCAATTAATTTTTTGTAAAATATATTTCCATTGAAAAAAAAAATGAATAATTATTTTTTCCAACTCAAATTTAATTCTAGGCGTATTGTAGATAATTACCAAGAATTTACAGTAGGCTATTTAGTTTTTTTCTGGTAACTCAATTATCTTTTAAGTTAAAGAATGAATTATAATTCAATTTGTTTGCGTTAAAAAGGGAAATACTAGGTCTCTTGTTAACAGTTTGTAAACGCCTTCTGAAATATTCAACGTTAAAACTTTTAAATATTTGCCATTTTTAAACGTGTAAATTAAATTGGTTGTTTATTTTTTTCAAATTTGGTCTTTCTATATCATTCATCGTATAAAATTTTTTTTGGTTAAAACGTAAATTTGCAGCTAGATATAACCTAAACATTATAGAAAGTATGTTTATATGAACTATTGGCTTAGAAGTTAGGAATAAGCTACTGAATTTCTGAAATGTTTTTTAAACACCCTATATGTAAAAAATAACTAATAATAATAGTGAATATTTCTTTTAATCAACGCTTTTTAGTTACACGCTCTCCCCCCCCCCCACACACACACTCACAAAATTGGCGTTCTCTCATTGTTGAAAATTTTCCAATATATATATCTCCATTCTTTTCTATAATTTGTTTGTTACCGACCACTCCTACCAATGACCTTGATACTCAGGCAATGTGGGTAAGCGTGCCATACTATTGAGTAGGTATATCTATCCACAAACGAGACAATAAAATCCATTTAATGGATCTCCAATTCTGGAACCTAGTTTGTTTTTATTGAACGCATCCACTCCACAACTGCATTAGAATAAAATTCCAATGCATAAAACTGTAAAGTAAAATTTAAGCTGATATTTAATTGGTCACCACTTAGGTTCGGGTTTGTGTAGGCATTGCTAAACAATGTTCGAATCGTCCCACGTTTTGTCCAATCTAATGAAGACATAATATCCGAAACACTTTAGCTATAATCTAAGTGTAATAGATTGTTGTAAGAAGTTTCTTTGTGGATAACTCGGTTTTATGGGTTATTGTTGGTTATACAGGGGACAGACGGTTTTCGCGTGTGGTCTTGCCCACTTCTCGGCCACTCCTTTCAAATAAATATTTCAATTTCAATTTATCTGCAATTCATTTTTAGTTGTTTTGTGAATTTATTACTTTTACAATAATTTATGTAAAATATCGTAGTTTCTTAAAATGGTATTATTGTGTTTAATTTTGTACGTGGAGGGTTTTCGTTTGTAAGATTTTCTCAGTTCTGGATGTATAAAAACTCACTTCGCTCGTTGAGAGCTACGCTTTAATCTGGAGGTGACAAACCGAGTAGCGAAGTAACGACATTGTATCAAAGCTGTAAATCAAAACATATAATTTCTACATATTATTATTATTATATAATTTGTGATACACTTTTAAACGACATTTGAAATCATCAAATTTTGCAGGCATTCAACTACCATAACCTTACCAAATTTAAATAATCTAGTTGACCTATAAATCTGTCAAAGGGATAAAAACGTTTTGCAAAACATACGAAATTGACCTAAAATCAAAAATCTAGCTCTATCTTAAGGTATTGAACAAAAAATCATTGTAACAAACTTGTAGCTGCTTTTGTAATCAGTCTTACTGTTTAGCCGTAATAGGTCTACACCAAATTTAAAGTTGGTTCCACCATTTCGAATTGATTTTAACCCAGAAAAATTTCAAAATGGCGGACTCAACTTATATCAATGAAACTTAGTACTACTATGCATTATATTAACAAATAAGTGATTTGGATTTCCCGACCGAAAGTCAATCCAAACACTTGCTTAACAAGATTTTGTTTCCAAAAAATATTTTGTTAAATTAAAAATTTATTTTTTTTACTTTTTAAATGGAAACAAGATGTAATTGTAAAATGTTGAACGATATTTGGTGAAAAATATTCTCAAACATTATAATTGGAAAAGTAAATTTTGTAATTTACCGACCAATATTCTGATTAGCAAACTTGTCAAACGTTTTGTAAAGCGAGAAAAAAATGTTAATGGATAGGATCAGTAGATATTACATGGATTCAAGTATTGCCGTTTATGAATAAATAGTAAAATAACGCACCTCTCAAAATCAAGGAGTGCTGCGGAACCTTTGTATCAACAAAGATGGACCCCCTCCCCCTCAACTATACCAAATTAATCAACTATCCTCACCTGTTACTCAATACCTAAGTCATGAAAGGGCATTTCATAGTCAACTAATAATTTGCTACATCTATTCGTAGAATACGAAAGAAATGAGCTACAATTTCTTTTCCTTCTTCATTGTATAATTTCGACAAGGTGCTTTAATAGTCTTGAATATAACAATGGCGTTGTAATTTAGATCGTTTATGTAGTGATTTCTGATACAACCAACTGACGTCAAGGAAGATCACCTCTTATTTGCACTGGACAAAGCATTTCGCCGCTGGATTTAAGCGTTCCTCAATCGATATACAAAGAAATCAAATTGATATGGTTACGAGGATGTTGTGTGGATCTGATGGATCTGATACATTAGTCTTAGTTCTTAAAAGTCTGCGCTATCAAATTGACAAAACATCAAAATTATCTTACGCTCTTTGTAAAAATTTCATCAAAATCTTTTCAACTCTTTTTGAGATATTTGGATATGTAAAAGTTGGTTTAATTTTATTAACGGATTTTTAGGTTGTGCAGGTAAAGCCAAGAACCCTTATAATTTCACGTGTTTGTCAGTCTGTCGGTCCATCCTATGTATTTCAAACTTTCCATTCATAAACTTTGTAGTGTCACACATAAAGGAAAAATACAGGGTAACAAAAATGACTTTGGGGGTAGTTAAGGCGCAAAAGCTTATAAGTTAAAAAAAAATTATTATTTTATGTAGGGTATTAAATCAAATTAAATGTTATTCTAATTACGAGTATATATGTTTATTTAACTAAAAAAATAATGTGTTGCCATGAAGCCAAATTTAAAGTGTCAGATATCATCCCCTCCCTCTAACTTGAACACGTGGCCTACAAATCTGAAAAATATTATATTTGTATTTGAAAATAAATTTCAGTGCTAAATCATATATTATAATTTTTTTAACGACTAGTACAACTTAATTTAACCACACAATTACAAATGAGTAGCGTTTAAAAGCAGTTATTTTTTTAGATGTGAGATAAACAACTATATATCCATTAAAAGGTGGATTGCGTTTTCATTGATTTCTCTTTATAATTTCACGCTATTGGTCTATCTGTAAGTCGCAACCAGTCTACACAGAAAGACGATAAATCCTATACTTTTAAACGTTGCATTTATATTCTTTTTATTTTCCCACATATAGGAAAAATATAACAGTAAGTAAAAAAAGACATTGTTCAAAACAAATAGATGTTACATACATTGTATTGTTTAAACTTTTATAATGATTTCTCTAAATCGGTTCTACAGATTTCGTTCAAACTTTATTGAAATATGAAGATTCATAACCCAAACGTTTGTGGATAATCTCAAGTAAAAAAATTTCACAGTTTAAGGAATAATTCCCAAAAACATAAATGAACCTTTGGTGGCATTAAAAGTTCGATTTTCATAAAATACAGTTTACTCTGATAATGCGTTTATGACACAAGTAAAGCAATCTTAAGTATTTCTTAGATTTTCATAATATACAGTTTACTCTGACAATACGTTTATGACACAAGTAAAGCAACCTTAAGAATTTCTTAGATTTTCATAAAATACAGTTTACTCTGACAATACGTTTATGACACAATAAAGCAACCTTAAGTATTTCTTAGATTTTCATAAAATACAGTTTACTCTGACAATACGTTTATGACACAAGTAAAGCAACCTTAAGTATTTCTTAGATTTTCACAAAATACAGTTTACTCTGACAATACTTGTATGGACACAAGTAAAGCAACCTTAAGTGTTTCTTAGATTTTCATAATATACAGTTTACTCTGACAATAAGTTTATTGCACAAGTAAAGCAACCTTAAGTATTTCTTAGATTTTCATAAAATACAGTTTACTCTGACATACGTTTATGGAACAAGTAAAGCAATCTTAAGTATTTCTTAGATTTTCATAAAGTACAGTTTACTCTGACAATACGTTTATGGCACAAGTAAAGCAATCTTAAGTGTTTCTTAGATTTTCATAAAGTACAGTTTACTCTGACAATACGTTTATGGCACTAGTAAAGCAATCTTAAGTATTTCTTAGATTTTCATAAAATACAGTTTACTCTGACAATAAGTTTATGGCACAATTAAAGCAATCTTAAGTATTTCTTAGATTTTCATAAAATACAGTTTACTCTGACAATAAGTTTATGGCACAAGTAAAGCAATCTTAAGTATTTCTTAGATTTTCATAAAATACAGTTTACTCTGACAATAAGTTTATGACACAAGTAAAGCAATCTTAAGTATTTCTTAGATTTTCATAAGATACAGTTTACTCTGACAATACGTTTATGGAACAAGTAAAGCAATCTTAAGTGTTTCTTAGATTTTCATAAAGTACAGTTTACTCTGACAATACGTTTATGGCACTAGTAAAGCAACCTTAAGTATTTCTTAGATTTTCATAAAGTACAGTTTACTCTGACAATACGTTTATGGCACAAGTAAAGCAATCTTAAGTATTTCTTAAATACATAAATATTTGATAAAGACGCCGTCCATGAATAAATTTTACTTTTCGAATGACAACTATTCATGTCAACGAATTGACATTTTTTGTGATGAATAGATTTAGTTGATTTTTATAATTTTTTTAGGAGGATGTTAATGAGAAATTTTTGTACTTTTCATGGTTATTTTTATAAATAAATTGAAATATAAATTGTGTTTTATTTTCTTCTAATTTAAGTAATTGTACATTGTAACCGTTCTAGTATTTATCAAACAAACCTAATCTAAGCGCATTATTTTTTAACTTTATAAAATATCTTCAAAACGTTTAGTTAGTTAAATCTATTCGTTCATCTGCCTCCTCGGAATTATCTCCAGATCTGATTTGTTAATGAAGGAATAAATATTTTTGACGTCATCTAGAAGAACCGTCAGCTACCTTAGTAGCCCGACAAAGGAGCAGTACTGCAACCAATTTTTTTTTACCTTATGATTTGCCGCTTGGATTGACCCTTCGAGCTGAAGCCACCTTTCATTAGATCAAGCTCTCGCCATTAAGTTGTACGTCTTTATTACAGTCTGACATCTTGTCTCTTAGTGAACAAATCACATTGCAGTCTGTCTGTCCTAGGGATGAATTACTCAATATCCTCTCTTTAATTGACGTCTCTATTTGCTTGGAGCAAGTTGTTATTGAAAACTGGTTTCATACAATTAAATATCAGTAATAGACACGTATTTGTTGTGTGGAGTCAATCGTTTAGAACTAATATAGAGTGTCTATGAAAACATGATCCCTTTCAGAAATATGTATGACAAAACGTTTTAAAATGTTGGGATCTTTTGAAATCAAGCGTGATGTTGCTATTTTTGTAGTTTCCTTTATAAACAATAATTCCTAAATTGGATTTAGGGGTGGGGGTATTGATCTATATATTTTGTTAGGGCTTTAAGGATATAAATTTGATTAAAACTTAATTAAAAACTATTAAATTCCAAATGAAAAATGACACAAACCTATGTTTTATAAGTCATCACCTAAAGATGATGATGTAGTCATTAAAAGGTCTTCATGTGGTTTTTGAATTTCTGTCGTCTGAATGGTTATCTATTTTTATATATGTCGTTTGAAAATGCTCACACATTAAAACTAATGGACCGATTTTTTATCAAATTTGATGTTTTCCCTTAGTTTTTAGTCGAAAAACCTTTCGGTTAACATCGCTAGCAATACTTGAATACTTCAGGGTCTGAAGAGGATAAGAGAGACCTTGTAGTAAAGATGAAAGAGGCTGAAGTAAACCAAGACTATATGAAGTCGTAGACCCAGCTAAGTCATTCGGGATTGCCACATCCGAGTATGAGTGATAGTTTAGGCATATCTAAAAGAAGTTAGGTTAGGTTGGGTTAGGTAGATTAGGTTAGGTTAGAGAATTAACTACACCAAGACTATATGAAGAAAGTCGTAGATCCAGCTAGGTCATTCAGGTTTTCCACACCCGAGTATGAGTGATAGTTTAGGCATATCTAAAAGAAGTTTAGGTTAGGTTAGGTTAGAGACTGAACTACACCAAGACTCTATGAAGAAAGCAGGGCCGGATTTCCCAATAGGCCCGGTAGGCCCGGGCCTATGGGCGCAAGCTCCCAGGGGGTGCACGGCCGAGCGAAAACAAAATATATCACAGTTTTTGTGTCACGTTATCAAAATACTTCATGTAAGCTGTGTATTAAACCTATTTTATAATGTATTACAGATTTTTTTATTTATTTGACCAAATGACTAAATTAAACAAAACCTAAGTTATTAACATAGTAATGGCCATGCTTTGTTGCGGGAATGCTTTGCGGGTTGGATAGTTTTGTTTCAGTCCCACAAACATGAGCTCACTATTTAATACATAAAACTACTAAAAGTGTTTTAAGACGGCATTTTGTTAAGCCCAGAACCAAGTAAATTACTCAAAAAACTTGCAATGGTAAAATTGCATCGTGGAGTGGTGTTTAAGCAATTAACATATAGGCCTGATATAATTTTTTAATTAAGGTTTTTGGGGAAGTAACTTCAACCAGACTAGGGGGCCGAAAAAATTATTGGGCCTAGGGGCGCCAAAATGCTAAATCCGGCCCTGGAAGAAAGGCGTAGATCCAGGTAGGCCATTCTGTTCTTCCACACCCGAGTATAGTTTTGGGATATCTATAAAAAGTTTAAAAAGTATGTTTTGGATAACATCTAAGTTATTGAACTATCATAAATTAGTCTAGAGTGTGCTCATATGGAACGCTACTGAAATTCAAGAAATATCAAAAAGGCTGTTTTTGTTCATAACTCGTATTCTATTTAAATTGTAACACTCTAAAAATTTGCAGATTTCAATTCTGCATGTAACTGTACCAACCTCACATCTCTAGGATATTAAATAGCAAAATTATTTTTAAAAAATGTAATTTATATCCCCCCCCCTTCAAATGTAATATTCGATGAGTTAGGAGATTCGGCAGGGAGTAGTGACCGACACGAGCATAGCGAGTGAGACTTTTAAATATGTCGGAGATATCTGCAAGAAAATAGTGATATACACAATTATAAGGATCAGAAAATCTGTGAAACAACTGTTTAAACACAGGATAAGACTCCTTAATCTAGCAGCTCAAGAAACAGCTGAGGAATAAATTGTATAATGGGGCTGGGTAAATACCATGATGGCCCCCATTTGAATGCGTGAGAAATTTTGTGAACAGTTCATTTTCTTTCAAGCGCTCTGAGCTGCTCGTCTTCTTAAGCTAACATTCTCAAGGGTTTCATACCAGTAAACAATCCATCCTTTCTTTCAAATATCAAACTTGGTCGCAAAATATCAATACCCGCTGTTTCTTAAATTGCATTGAATTGTTTTATTAGCGGTCTAAAAGTGGACCAGAGAAAGATGTTTTTCAATTTGACGTACATTAGGCAGTGGTTGATGATTGATCGACATTGACGATTGACGTAGAGATCAAGGTTACTAGAGCGACCTCTACTTTTGCAAATATCAACTATGACACCGTACCTAAGATAACCGATCGAAACCTTTTAGATTAAAAGCCGTTGAAGCAATATTGTAATTTCAATGAAACTTAATTAACTCGTTTAATAATCAGGGTGCGCGTGGGATGAAATTTAATTTTAGTTTGGTGCAAAATTGCTTCAAGAACATAGGAGATGGAAGGGGAGTTAGAAAATGGAAACAGCTGTTCAGAGCGGTTATGTAATAGAATGCTTAACTCCTGGAGATTGCTCTCTAGGCTGTTTTGGGAGGGGGTCGTATGGGCATAGTGTAGAGAAAACAGTATACTAATTTTCAAAGCCCTAAAAATTTTAAAATCTGAGTAAAATGTATCGGAAAACTTCATTTCTTACTTCTCAGCAGTAGGCCTATACAATTATATCTCGGAAACATAGCACCGATTTTTAAAACTTTGGTATTTCTAACTAGCATTCGAATCATATACCATCTTTGTTACTTAAAAAACAATCATTTAAAGTATAACTTTTATCATCGAATTGTCACAGCAAATTTATCTTGTTCAGGGCAGCTGTTTGTTTGATTCCACGTTTAAACTGAATTTTGTAAGCTTTAAACACTTTATGAAGGAGAATCTAAATAGTAGTTTAATTAATCTCACGTTAGATTTAAATTCGACAAACAATAATTCACATAAAACTTTCTGTTGAACGGTCGCCGTTATTATAGTAACTACTGCCGATCTGTGAGGGATGAAACAGAATAGCATAACACTTACTGGGCTTTTTTTTCTTTTTTTTTTCCCTTCATTACCATCTTGATATCAACGGGCTGGTTGATAAACTGCACTTATTTCTACTCAATAAGGTAGTAATTCCCAAGTAACTCAAGACAAAACTAAATTTTGACTCATTCTGAATATTTTGTAAAAACAAGAAGATCATTTAAAAAACATGTATTCAGTTTTTTTTCTTCCTGTTCACATTAAAGTAAAAAGTAAAAATATTTCGAAAAATAACCATCGTACGATAAAATGTTTAAAATGGAAAGTTCATTCTAAAATTTAACCGTACTTTTTAAGGGAGGCGGGGTAACTTTGAAATCTTAAATAGGAACTCCTATTTTTATGTCAGAATCAGATTATACCGAAGAAGTAAGTGAGTTTTATTCAAAACATTATTTTCGATTCGTGACAGTTGGCGCTGTAACCGCAAAAATAAAATTTTGTAGTATTTGCACAAAATGCACTTTCAATCAAAAAATAAAATCAAGCAAGTTAAAATATTTCAAGAAACTGTTTTTAGCGATACCCAGGACCAACGACGTGGACGTACTAGTTTTATTCACATCCAAATGCTTGTTGTAAGGAGTCCCCCCCTCTCCTCTTACCATCGTAGTACATGTTGTAGGGAAGTCCGCGCCTCTCACCATGGGAGTGCTTGTTGTAAGGAGGCACCTCGCCTCTCACCATGGGAGTGTTTGTTGTATGGAGTCCCCTCTCCTCTTACCATCGATATGCTGATTGTAGCGAGAGCCCTCGCCCCTCACCATCGAGGTGCTTGTTCTAGGGAGGCCCCTCGCCTCACGCCATGGGAGTGCTTGATTTTGCGAGTGCTTTCACCTCTCACCATTGGGTACTTGCTGTAGGGAGGCCCCTCACCTCTAACCATGGAGTACTTGTTGTAGCGAGTGCCTTCGCCTCTCACCATGGAAGTGCTTGCTGTAGGAAGGCCCCTTGCCTCTCACTATCAAGGTGTTTGTTGTAGTGAGTGCCGTAGTGCCTTCGCCTCTGGCTATGGGAGTGCTTGTTGTAGGGAAGCCCCTCCCCTCTCAACATCAAGGTGCTTGTTTTAGTGAGTGCCTTCGCCTCTGGCTATGGGAGTGCTTGTTGTAGCTAGTGTGTTCTTCTCTGACCATGAGAGTGCTTGTAGTAGAGAGTCTACTCGCCTTCCACTATCTTGTTCCTAGCAAGTCCACTTACCTTTATAAAGTAAGTCTTCGAAATTCTCAACCTTGAACTTAGATGCACTTATTGATTCGCTCTTCGAATGCTTGTAAATAGCTTAAAAGTGTGTCTCCTGGAATTTGAGCGCTATTGGAAAAACGATACTTAACTAATTTCGCAGCGCCATCTATCACAAGTTAAAAAGGTTTCAGATAAAAGCTACGTATTTTTCATCTTAAAATCCGAATTCGGAATAACAAAATGGAGTTTTTTATTTAAGAGTTCAAGGTCATTATCCGCCCCATTAAAAGGGGTCACTTTGATTTCAGCATGAATGAATGGCCTCCTCAAAAATATTAAGTTGATATGAGCATTTTCAAACGATGCTTAGTTTTCGATATATTTCGATGTCTTCATTTAAATCGAACATCATATATAATCGTGATTATTTTAAATTAATAATATATATATTTAATGTTCTCATAATATACTATATATTTCATATTAGTATATAGTTTAAACGTATATGAACGAATTTTCACCTTTTACATTCTCGTAATATTTACACACGACTGTTATGGATTATTGTCCTCCTGGTACTGCCTACTCTTAAACATACTGTATATACAAATATGGATGCCAATAGTTGAACATTTTTCACATCCAAACAATATTTCACAACAATTTCATCTCTGTAAATAGTTTAAATTTCTAACACATCAGACTCAGGTGTTAAATCTATTTAAATTCTTCGATTAAAAGGAACGTTCTGTAGTCTCTTCAAGTGAGAGTGTCTTCTTTGAACTCCGCGCCCACTTAGAGGTCACACTAAGGTCATATCGCCTCAATCAATGGTTCAACAATAGGTTGGTTCAACAATATGGAATGCCTTGTTGTGACTATCCACCTGTCCACTTCAACAATAAGAATATATATAATTAAGCCTCTTGTCATCTTATTCATGACGTTTGCTCCGGACTCAAGCAGTGCACAGAGATCCTCTATCAATCAATAGGGTCGGCCATCTTGAAACAATTGTACAATATGTAGTCTAAAGAGAAAGTCTAATAGATAGAAAGCTGTGATAGGAATGAGTGTTTCATTGTTAGAACACAACTGTCGCAAGATTTGGACCTCTGAATGAAAACTATTGAGTAACTATTAACTAAACTTTGTTGATAAAAGTTAACACTGTAATCTAAATATGTAATTAGGTATCAGCTGTTCCATTGGCAAGTTAGAATGGATTTTGTTTAAGATATTGTTTTTTTAGTTAATAATTAAATATTTCGACTACAAGAAAACAAACGTTTCGACGACCACGTCGTCATGTTCAGGTGTAATCAGAAGACAAACTTATAGAGAACATAAAAACTAAGGTATATCAGACAAGAACCTTATAGAGAACAGTGACATGTGGAAGATACTTAAATTAACAATAATTCACATATTGATAAAAGCAACGCTGTAGACAAAATAAAAAACTATGTACACAACCGTTCCACTCGCGTGTTAGAAAAGAAAATTTGTAAAATTATATTTGTGGGTTAATTTCCACAAAAATAAAACGTTTCGACAGTAAAGTTGTCATTTTCAGGTGAATTCACCCCATAATCTTCTAGAGAACATTGTTACTAAGGTAGGTTAGACGAACGTTGTAGGGAACGGTAATATATTGAAGATGGTGATATCTCACAGTATTACAACTTAAAAGGGTATAGAATTTTAAGCATTCATTATTACTTTTAGTTATACCGTTTAAAATATTTAATTTTTAATTTGTGCCCTATATGTAATGTGCCAGAACTAAATGAATTTACCTATTAAGACAAGAGATAGGTTTACCAGGGGTATAGCAAATAAACATGTAAAGACAATACTGATTTTACATGTCAGTATTACACATGCTTACTTGTCAATTCAATATTTGACCAGCTCAATAACCTTGATTAATTCTGACAATGTCTTGGCATTTTCTTTCTTTTGTAGAGAATTATTACCACCCTATTTTCATTTCTCTGTATCAATTAATTTTTAAAAAATATGTTATAATTAACCGCTGTTGATAAAAAAACTGAAAACATAATTTCTCGATAGGTGTCTACAAAAAGTAAGATTATGTTGGAACCAAGTTTTAAATTATTTATTTTTTTAAATTCTGATAAACAACCTTAAGAATTAAAAAAAATAAAAATAAAAATGTTGTGTCAAACCGTTCGTTTGTCCACTCTCTTAATGGTTACATTTTTACGAAAAAAAAAATTGTTTCAATAAACCTTTCTGCATTTTCGTGCGGCTTGCATGTTGTAATAAAAATCTAAATTTCAAGAAAAAGATTTTATGCAAAATTTTGCGAAATTAAAAAACAATTTTGTAAAATGTTTTTATAGTGTGCATGATTTTTAAGATACCCTGTATTCTGTTACAACATGAACATTTTGTCTCAGTTGATGATCGAGTCTTTCATAAACAGATGAGAGATCACACACACAGAACTGGTATTGCAAATACAGATCAACAATTCCAACCCACTCAAAGCGATAATTGTTTGTATGTACAATCTATTGTTAATTATTCCAAGCTATAGTGTACAATATTTATTGAACCTTTCATCTATTGTAAGTAATCTTTTGCGGAACCATTAGTTACAATTTTCAGCTAATTTCCATATTGGAAATGTGGCTGAGCAGCCGTTCGTAAGACGTAGATAATTCAACGAACGTTCTGTATATTTTTGTGAAATATTTCACGCTTATATGTAAATTTATCAGATGTTCAAAATGTATATAAAGTTTTACCTATAAAGAGTATTCAAATAAAAAAATTAGATTTTTCTTTTTATTGCAAAAAGTAAAAGTTTTACATGAATATTTTATTACCTAAGTTTCATGGAGGCAATAACGTGAAATGTTTTATTTGAGTGAGTGTTTTTAAAGATTTGTTATCCTTAATTATGTTTATTTTTTAAATAGGAACCTATATGTTTGTACAAAGAACCGCAATGTACTTTCAAAAAAATAAGGTTGAAAAATATTTTCGATGTTAATTTTTTAAAGTGATTAGTAAATGAATTTATCCGACGAACGTTCGGAAAAGGTAGAGTTTTTAATTGAAATTAATTAATTTATATATATATATTGAGAAGCCACAGGCCCCTGGCAGATGTGAAACTAAAAATTCATTTTATGAAAAGTATGCAACAGAAAAAATAATATTAGTAATAAAAGAATAGTAATAAAAAATCGTTATTTTACTGGCACTTGTCAGCTGGAATCCTCAATAGGACTGGCAAAGATTACCTTGCTAATTAGTATTCCTCAATTTAGTTGCCTCTTTTTTTAATGGTTTCGTTCAATATTTTATATTTAAACACGCATGTCTCTTACGATCGCCATTTTTATCTCGTTTTTCGGTTAATTTGATAAAAACATTGATTTTTTAAATGGTTTGAAAATTTTTTAGTGAAATATTCTTAACAACACATATATTATTTGATATTAAAGTGCTCATTCCACAAACCTTTAAATAATAGTGCTTCAAAAAGATGTTAACAGTTCCATGGAAAATTGATTAGTTAATTGTTTTATTGGGCTGACCTATGTTTCTACAGCTGATTATTATTACTATGCTTAACTTTCTATATTAGCAATCTAATAAAGTTTGTAACGTTTAAGAGCATTCAATAAACTTCTTTCCATAAAGGTATTAACATCTTTTTGAAGCATCCAGTATAATACACGAATAGAAATAACAGTTTTTAATTAATTAGAAAAAACAAAAACTAATACAAATTTAGTTTAAAATCTTTTTAAAACATTACTTTACCGATTTTAAAAAATGCCGAAAACATTTAATTTCTTATAGATATCAAAATTTAACGATACCGAAGCGATTTAAAACCTAATTTTATATTAATGTTTTTATTATGTTGGACCAAATATGACCACACCTGTTGACGATTTCTTTCTGAGACACTCTGTATAGGCTATGTTTGTGAAGAGTCTTCTGTAATAATTTTTCTTCCTGAAAGAAACGTTTTAAAATTAAAGTTTACTCCATTTTGAAATATACAACTTTTTTTATTCAATTCTCAACGAATTAAATAAAATTTCCTTTTTTATAAATATTTTACGGAAAACCATTTAAATTTGATGATAGCCTACACGCTATATCTGCGTGTTTAGAATATTTAAATGTTGATTGTGTCTGGATGTCTAATTATCATATCTGTTCTTTAGAGTTATTACGAGGCCTTGCATTAGGTGAACTGTCACAAACAGCTATTGAAATTAAACTGAGCATTCCGGGGGACTTCAATCCCCTAGAGGCACTTCCATGACACGTTCCTTCATCATAAAATATAGCCCTTTACATCCCCCCCACCCAGTCTGTCTTTCGTTATGAATAATGAATAATTGAAATTCCAATTAAATTTTATTCTTTAATTACAAGGGAAATATTGTGAGGGTGGTAAAATAGGGATCCAAAGGTTTTAAAAAGAAAGACAACACATTTAGGCTATTTTCAGGATGTCTGTCTACCCGTTAGTTTTTTGTTTTTTTTACTTTCCAACATATTCTTAAATATAGTGAAAAATATATGATGGGTCAAAAAAATTTATGTCGAATTTTTCCTGATATATCCTTTTTGAGGTTATCTGAGTACAAAAACGTTTTTAAATGTCCGTCTATCGTATCTGCAGTGCTGTACAGTCCAAACAGTCGATTCGATTTTGATCAAATTTGGTATGTGGTGAAATATATTTTTGAGACGATAATTTTTTGTTAGTTTTATTTTGTTTTCAGAATGGTGGACGGGAAACTGTTTTGAAATATTTTCGAATTGTCTATCCCCCCCCCCCATTTATATTATTTAGCCATAGGCCGATGAATAGAAACATATTTTTCTCGAATGTCTTCAAGACTTCGTGTGTTAGAAATTTGGAAGTCGCTTCTTGTTTTCACCATCCTCTTCTATTCTATTTAATAAATAAAATCAATTGTATGAGGATTTTCTCACTTACATTTTGGTACTATAACCAACAATCTAACTATACAAGATGTTCGTACAGTAGGGAACGTATTATAAAACGGCTGAACATAAAAAGTTCATTTTTGTGTATGTTTCTAAGACAACATTTAATTCCAGTTTTAATAGTTTTGAATTTTTCCACATATCTTCTATCCGCCATCTTGAAATTATGTTTAATTTTTAAAATAGGCAAGAGATCACGTGACCATGATTTTAGATTTATTTTATTCTGAGTTCATTGGTAAAATCCATTTTATTATATCTTATTTCCTTAAACAGTTATCAACTAATACAACTAGTAAACCACAATTTACAGGATGTTTTCTGTAAGATGTTGAGTACTTCTTAACTTTAAACATGTAGGCCTACATGCCGTAGTTTTTCCTGAACTTGTCTCTCTTGATTACTTTCTATTTGGATATTTAAGATGTGTTTTAACCGAACAGAAAATCTAAATGAAGTACAAAATATGATACGCATAGAAATTAACTTTATCACTGATCAGACAATTTCTAAAGTAATTGGATTATTTAATTGTTTAGGACTGTGCCAAATCTCTAGATCAACAATTTGATAATCTTTGAAAATCACAAGTTCAAAGCTATAAGATGTGCGTATTTAAAGGTACTCAACTCATTTGTCCTCCATTTAATTAAGACTTTTAATGTTCTGTAGTTGTATTATTTGATAACTTTTCAAGTAAATGAGATATAAAAAACGGATTCCAATGTTGGACTGACAATAAAAAAACAATCTAAGGCATGTGTCACGTGATCCTCTTCGTACTTTAAGAATTAACATAATTTTAAGATGGCGAATCCAAGACAGCTAAAATTTTAAACTATCAAAACCGTAAGTATAAATTGTCTTATACACATGTACAAAAACGAAATTTTTATATTCAGGCATTTTAAACATTTTTTTATATATTCCATAATGTATGAAACACTATATTTCGTAAGTTTACAAACTTTATTTTTGTCTAAAAAATAAATTTGTCTAAAAATTTTAAGTCCGGATTTGTTATCGTAATTTTTTTAACTTTTACATTTAAAGAGAATTAAAACCAAAACTCGAAAACGATTGATTTTATAAATAGTTTTTCAATTAATTGATTACAGTATATCTCCATCTTTCAAAGTATTATCGAGTTATTGATAAAACGTAATTAAATATATTTCTTGATGACTTACTAAGACTCCCGGAAGTTTATGATATCAATTATTCATTATTATCATTGGGTGTTTTACATGTTACACTTAAATAATACAAAGAATTGCATTTGGATGAACAAAATTTGAAACAGGTGGATTTCATTACCTATTTTATTACAAATTTTATCAAGGTCAAAAATAGCCTAAATTCAAATAATTCTGAATATCTTCAGCCTGATTAATTTATTGATTTAGTTTGGAATTTAAAGGGGCAGAACCAACCCTGGTCACAGCGAACGATGCCCTATTGTGCAACTAAAGCCTACTCATTCTAGCTTAACAGATTTGTTCCCCTTACGAGTTTAAGTAATCCACTAACTAGCTCGTCCAATGATAGTTCCCAAGGAATTTTGAATCCAAAAACATCATGTTTCTTATTGGTCAGGTCTTCACAATTGAAAATTGCGTGGCCTGCGGTCTCCTCACCCTTCCTGTAGAGTCTACACACAGTTTCGCCATGATAAGCTCCTGTGTAAGTCCACTCTCAGACCACAGTGTCCCGTAACATGGCCCGTGATTATCTGAGTTGTCCTCTACCTTAGGTCATTATTGTCATTTCAGGACTACCTGAAGGGATGTACTTAAATAATTATTTAATATGGGAGAGCGACTTAAGGCTTCCCCATCTTTCGTAATGTTTTTCATGAACCCAAATAGCCTATTTATGGCCATCTTAGCCAGACACACGAATAGTCCTATTGATGGCTTCACTCTCGTAGAATGCTTCCAATTCCGAGGTACGTTAGCTGGGTGTATATTTTTTTTCGTAGTCACAAAATGTCTCTTTTTATCAACTCTTGTCCTCTTCCAAGCTTGCACTATTAGAGCATTCGAGCGCTAAAAAACGTTATTTTCTCTTTTTTATCCCTTTCTACTAATCCAATATACGTCGTATGGATAATTTGAGTAATCATAAAAAATACACTTTTTTTTTATTAATTCATTTCATGATTTCAGGAAACCATAAAAGTGAATATCGACATTCCGTCCGTCTGCTGTTATTGTCGTTCGTCGATAGCACAAAATTAAGATAGGAACACAAAAGATTTGTAACAGCAGACTACAGTGTGCTCATACATTCAGAAAATTTGAAAAAAAAATGTCAAAATGTCGGCCATTTAAAATTTTTTTTAAACATATCTCTTGTGATATTCAACTTAAAACACACTGAATTATAATTATATAAAAACTTCAATTCTGCCAGTGATGATACCAACTCAACTTCTTTACGATGACAAATAGCGAAATTATTGTACGAAATGTAATTTCAAACTCTGACATTCTACTAAAATGTGATATTTGAATAGTTACGATCCAACAGAATCGAGTCACCGACCCGAGCGTAGTGAGTGGAGGGATATCACAGATTAATATCTATTTGAGCCCCACCAACACGATCTTAGTGAGTAGAGGCTCATTCCCTCATTTACAGCTTTTAACCCCCGCTGAATCACCATCAAAAACTCATTTACACCTTTGAGCCCCTCAAAGCCGAAACTGACTACAGCGATGCGAGTGGAAGCTGTTTAATACGCATCTACTCGCCCGTTAAGATCTAGCTGACGTCATCAACGTAGTGATGTACCATTTCGGAAGTTCAGACAACACGTGTAACAACTGTTTAAAACAAACTTACCCTATATAAAGTATACAGGGTAAGACAACTTAATGGAAAATATGATTTAACCGTTCCCAAGAACCCAACTATTGAGCATTGCATTTTAGAGGTTCTGCTTGTATTTTGGGGCTGGGTAAGTACCAAATAGCGCTTATAAACTTTTGTATAATGAGTAATATATCAAGAATCAAAACTTTATCATAAATTGTCGAAATACTGACTGTATGAAATTTTTAATATTGAATACTTCTAAAACCATTACCTTTATAAAAAATGTAAGCGGCTGTCATTTTTATTATTTTTAGATAAAATTTTGATTCTTGGTATACTGGTGAACTGTTTCATAAAAAGTGTGTATACCAAATTTCGACTCTAAATCTTATTATTTTCAATATAATTGTTATTAAAACAAATAACAAAAAAAAAATACAAAAAATCGTCGACAGAAAAACAAAGCGTTTCCTTGACATAATGTTTATAGGATTTTTTTACCCATATAACCACCACTTAAAGTTTGATACAACATTTTTTGAACAGTGAATATTTCTAAATCACTGTGACGTGTGTGTGTATTTTTATTGAAAATGTATTCCTCTAAGTTTATTGTTTAATTTCAAAACTACATGTAAGAGCCTGCATATGTTAATTTTGTACCAAAACTATGTGAAAATACAATTCAAAATTCCACACGACACGGGTATAATTATAGCCACCATTAAAACACTTTCGTTCGTAGATAATCCATTTTGAAAAAAAAATAATGAACTATTATTTAAAATTCAGCTACCGCTTAATAGGACATTACTTTTTATTACAATTCCGACCATAAAATAAATAAATTTAAGTAGACAAAAAAAATCGTGTGTTGTACAGGTATTCAATGAGAATTGTGCAGGTATATTGTTGAAGGTCATTATCCACCTGCTGGTGATGTCCTTGCAAAGCAAAGTATCTCAGAGCGACACGGGACATAGGGGACAGGTGTTGTGCGACACAGGAAAAGGACCTTTTATCTTTTGTTACAGGTGCTTCTTTATTTTACATTGTTTATGTGTTTGTCCTTGATCGACAGCCAAGATTGTGGTTCTGCTTAGAATTGAAATCCTTTCTTTGATTGTAGATAGCTCGTTACAAATTTTAAAGCAACATCTTCAGTTCCTTCCATGATTATCTCTTATTTTATCTAAGAACATCTTGGGAATGAAAACAAAAATTATTTTGACCAAGATTACGTTTCAATGACGTAAGCAATATCTTCATACACAAAGATTGTACAACTGAACTATAACAGCTAGGCCAAGCTTTATAACATTTATCACCCTCAGGAGCTTACTTTATTAAGTACTGGCTTTACGGTCCCGAAAGGATCTAGCTGGGTCTACAGCTTTTTTCATGTAGTCTTGGGTTATATTCCTCTTTTTCAATTTTCCTTTCAGTTCTCTCTTGACCAACTCTTCTTCTTTGCCGACCCTGGCGCTCTTAGAGTATTCGAGGGCTAAGAGTCTTTATTAGATCTACTTTTCTTTATCTTTTTTTAAAAGGATAGGATGACGAAGAGATTTTTTTTACCTTTAAACGACAAGGAAATATATATGTATAATATATATTGTTAACTGATTTTACAAATTCATTGAACGACATTACTAAATATGGACCAAATCCATTCTAGATCAGATAAATCTGCTCAAGGTATTAATTCACCACCTGATATTTTCATTTTAAAATAGTTTTTATAATTAGGCTAGATGTGTAGTATTTTTTGAAGCGCTTAAATTTAGAATAAATCGAAACCAAAATAAACTTTTTCTTAAAATGTTTACATTGTTTTTAGATTATATCATAGCTTCTTATGTTATCACCCTTATCTCTTATAAACACCTTGTAGCCTACTCTTATTCCTCTCTTTTAACAACTTCGTACAATTCAGCAAGGGTTACTGGATGTTGAGTTCTAATTATATGTTTGTACCCAATCTCACAATTGTTCCATTGCGTTCATAGCTGCACCTAACCTAACCTAACCTAAACTAACTCCAGTTTTGTAAGAAAGGAACAGTTGTGTTCAGTCTTCTAAAGTTATATTTACATTGTATCAGTGAAATCAGAGTTTAGCCACTAGATACCACTTCGAAAGGAGGTGACACATAGAATTGACGTCTACAGAATTGGTGAGTTGAGAAATTTGGAGACGTCCTATTGTTAGACAGCTGATAACATGGACATGACGAACCTTAGAGCTCAATGCTCCTTGCTGTCATCACTCTCCTCTGTTCTTCCAGATCGTTTCTCTTCTTGTGTTCTTCTATCCGAACCCGTATCATATAATCACTCTTTCAATGACCGTGTGATTGTCTACAAAAAATCTTACAACTTCTCTGTGAACGTCCTTCCTCACCCACACCCCTCATGCTTGCATACTTATGTCATTGTGAAGCTTATACATAATTTTCTTCTCAAAACAAATATACAACAAGAACAGAACTCTGCAAGACTGATAGAAAACTGCCAACAATCAGAAATAGCTGATCTTTTAAACTTAATTTAAAATATTAAAATATATTGCATTAAATCTATCTTTATAGCATCAAATATAAACAAGTGTTTATGCTTATATGTTTCTACGAAAGAAGATTTAATTAATAAACATATATAACAATCTACTACACTTTTTAATATTCATTCTCTTTATTAAAAAAAATATATAAATAAATCAACTGTAGTACTGCTAGTTGACACATGATTGAAAGCAATATTTGAACTTGAATCCTCTCCGAAGAGAAGCTGTTACAAACAGACACGTAAACTAAACTTATTCTAGTACGAAATAGTCTCTAGTATTATCATGAGATAGTTAGGTAAACATCCTTTTTCACAACAACGAAAAACTATTAATATGGTTTATTCATTTTCACCAGGATTATATTTCTTTAAAAAAAAAGTAGTCTAATAAAATTTGGGTGTTTAAAAATAGAGGTTGATTACGAAGAAATTGAGAAATATTCAGAACGTATTATACTCATACAAAGATAAAAGTTCATGTAAACGAGGTGCGAAACAGCCTAGTTTCCATGCATCCATCATTTTGATTTTTTTATGAAAAACATTACTTGAGAAATAGATAAGATAATGAATACTGATTTGCTAAACTCATTATTTATGTTACTTTTTACAACTGTACTAAAAACACAAAACAGAAATATTTTGCTCCTCCAACAAAAAATAAAACAGCATTTTTTTTGGTAGGTCAAAGTATAATCGAGTTATCAACAAAAATTTAGTAATTTTAGTTTATTAATTTTTTTGATAATTGTTTAAAACACCCCCAATTTTATCTCTAGATCCTTTTATTTCGGAAGTTATTAATAAATGAAACATTAGATTTTATTAGAGTAAAATTTTCAACAGCTTAAACAAATCCAAAAATTACGATTACTAAGGAAAATATCATTTATCAAGAACTTTATTTTGTATTTTTTTTGTAAATAATTCAGTTATATTTTTAGCTATAGGAGAAAACCCGTCAAGTGTGTCGTTAGGGGATATTGTACAGTAAGGGAACATCTCGGCAATATTAAATTTACTAAATGTATGCACCTTTTCCTTCATGAACTCTTAAAGAGTCTAACTTAAAATTTTACTTCATATTTCTTGAACCGATTTGTAACTATAGAACCAAAATCTTCCATTTTGTACAATATTTTATTGCCTTTTATTATTTGTGTATTTTGAATAAACTTATAAAAACTATTTTGGCTCAACATCTGTAAGGATGTTCAGTTAAAATCAAATCAATATCCTAAATACTTTTAGAGAAAATGGTACATTCGTCTCAAAAATCCGTAAAAGCAATATTTAGTTTTATTTATACAAAAACATGTTGTCCAGGTTTGGTTAGGGTAAGCATACATTTTACATTTTAAATTAAAACATCCATGGCTCATAATCATTATTCTTTTCACTTTCTTCTTTCTTCTCTTTGCTCTTTTCTTTTTTCCTACTGCTCATCTTGAAACATTTTCAACAAATCAAACTCTAATAAAACTAACCCCACTAAACTATACACTTTCATTTGTAAATAACAACCTAATATGTTGAAACGGATGTTAGTTGCTAGACAAACTGTAAAATATATTCAAGAAGGACTGCCAACATATAAAACGAAATATAGAGTTACATCAAATCAAGTTATATAATTGATAACTAACCTATCAATAATAAATTCAATGGCGTATCAAAATATTTACAAAAAAATATGAAGTATATTAATATATTTTTTAAGTTAGGTGCACAAGTCCCCTTTTAAAAAAAGAAAATATTTAATCTCTTGAATATTTTTTTAAGTAACTGTTTTCAAAACATTTTAAATTAAATACTTAAAAAACCTCCATTTTGAAAATAATTAAAGTCGTTGTTTTTGGTACACTTGTAAAACTTAACACAAAAACACATGTACCACATGTGAACTCAATATCTTACCTATTTCCAAAGTAAAATTTGGAAAAACCAAATGACGAATAAACGGGAAACTTAAGCGTTTTCGAATCTGTGTTTACATGATCTCTTTTCTTTATTTCTAAAAATTCTGAAAGTTGCTCGGTTTATTTGTGAATCACTGTGGACATGAATGTCAACAATTTTATATTATTTCTGTGGAATTATAGAACAAAGAAAAAGGCAAACATGGAAACCCTAGTCAAACTGTATAGATAATTCTTATACAATGAACTTTTTATGACGAAATGAAATTTAAATCTTCAAATTTTAACAATTATTCTAAATCATAATTTTTAATACTTATTACATTAAACTGTTGATTATGTTGCAGGTCTTGATTGATATGCGAAGTTGGAATACATATAATTAAGTGAGAATTTAAATCCATAAGGTAAGATAGTTTTATATATTTGTTGTAAACCTAACTTTAAAAGTGTCATATATAAAGTCCTCCTTCTACTTGAACATGGCGTGACCTACATATCTGAAAAAAAACATGATTTCCATTTAAAATTAAATTACAGTTCAAAATCATATGTTATAGTTTTTTGTATAACTAATACAACTTAATTTAATCCACTTAAAAGCAGTTTTTGTGAAGTATGAGACAAACAGTTTAATAGACATTAAAAGATGGAAAGGTAATTAATTGATTAGGGTACGTAGGTAAAACCTAGGGCCCATATAATTTATCGCGCTGTCTGTAAGTTTAAATTGCTGATTTACTTTGTAAAACTTCCCCTATATAAAAGATAACTGTCTCTATTTGCCTAAGGACCCTTAGTCGTATGATTTTTTAGCACACGCTTGACAATTTTATTTATTTATAAAGCGATGATAACCTAAAGGTGTTTCGCCTTTACACAACAGTGGGGAAAAATATCATTTGATGACGACCCAGTTATCTTATCCATTATGTAATTCATAATTCAACCTAATTATTTCTCAGTCATAATACACCTACTAAAGTCAAGAATATATTTTATATTAACTAAAGCAAATAATTTTACAGTGAGTATTAAATTTCTTACTAAATTACTGCGAGAAACATTAATTTCAAAATTACCTGTTTTTAATACAGACTACGGACAGTCTACACGAGCATTAAGAACTCATAAATCTGCAACTCGTTATCGAGCTGTCAAGTGTACCAACATAACATGCTAAGCAAACTAACTCATAATCATAAAGGTTGAGATAAATCATAACAAAGCCACATGACTTCAAACTAGAATAAAACCTCACACATACTGACATGATCAAAATATACATTGTAAAAATATTGCACTAGTTTTGTCGTACATCTCTCATCCCCAAAATTATATTCTACTTAAAAGTCAGTGTTTTTCTTTTTAATGTTCTCACATATAAACACGTAGTATAGAGAATTAGTTGAGATTGCTTCCAGGGGCCGTTCACAGGGAGGCGTACTTCACCACTTCTTTGGAGTGGATGATCTCTTCAATGATATGACGTCAGGTGGCATTTATGTCCAAGGTTACGCCGATGACATTGTCCTTATGGTTCATAGTAAGTATTGTAACATTGCAGTTGACAGATTAAACGCCGTACTACTGTGTTTCTACATGGTCTTAGGAAAGGCCTTAATGCCAATGATGCTAAGACCGT
Organism: Aphrophora alni; assembly: GCA_963513935.1. Lineage (NCBI taxonomy): Eukaryota > Metazoa > Arthropoda > Insecta > Hemiptera > Aphrophoridae > Aphrophora > Aphrophora alni. The sequence goes on from OY740771.1 coordinate 15,509,673, forward strand.
AGTGTCATAACTTTCAAAAGGAAACAGAACTTGGAGTTTCTTAGGTACCTGGTCATGCGGGTTTTCATGGTAATTAGCTTGCGGGCGAATGGCTAAATGTCTGGAACCAGGCTACAATGTCCACTACCTACAACGCCGTTGAGATGGTGCAACGTTAGACACTGTCAACACTGGGAAGATTTCTCTGGGCAAACGCACGGTAAAATTTGTGTCAGAGGCATCAACTAGTTACATGGCATTACTCACTGGACACGGTCACTTCAGGAAGCATCTGCTAACACTCCGAATCACCAATAATGATCCCGTTGATAGATCCTGAGGAGACTGTTAAAGATATCGTCCTAGGCTCGAGGCTAGGGGAATGGTCATTTCGGGCGTCACAACCCGGTTATGATTTTGATGGTAGTATCGGGCGAACACTCCAAAGCCACATTGAAGACATTGGCTTGACTTGATTGACATTGGTATTTGGGATGTCCTCATACCTCAATAATCTAATCTACTCTAGGATAGAGAATATTTGGACCAAAAAGCGTGGGTAGATTAATACAATTTGTAATGTGGGCATGTATTATCCTCATTTTTTTGGGAGTTTTTTGTATAACCGGGTAAATATTCGGGTAGCAGCCATAAGTATAAATCACAAAATTACGATTTCCTCAAAATCGGCTATACATATTGTGTTCAAGGACCTAAACAAAACGTATTACTTGTCATCTCTAAAAAAGTGGTTCTTGAGTTATCGATTTAAAAAAACATCGTCCATGGGGCTAATGTTTCTCAAAATCAGTTGTACCGTGACACATCAAGATTAGTTAGCAAAACCCATGTACAAAATTGCAAACTAAATAATATTACACTACTGGAATAATATGTAAAAACCCTTTAATCGTCGCTAATATTTTGATTTTGATCAAATACAACTTTCACTGGGAATTAGTTTATGGCAAAGCATTTAACAACATGTATTAGATTTTTAGTGTGCTAATTAATTAGAAGATCAAAAACCCCGTAAGTCAAACAGTTTTTGAATAATGAATGTTTTAAAACACTTTTCTGATCCCAGATAAATTAAAAAAGAATACAAACATCATTACGTACACTCGTATATGTCGCAACACAACACATACTCTTTAAATATAGAGTTGGAGAAATTACAAGTTCACAAATCACAATGATACAAAACACTGACAAGTCATAATTACTGTTTATTCGACTAATCTATATCAATTTCGATAAAAATATTACACCCCCACCACTAGCCTTCACATTTTAGATCCCGGATTCAAAATTCCGCTTCCTTATCTCGATAATTTATTTAGCGTCCTTTACTGTCACTAATTAACATGCAGAGTTTTTAATCGATGTTTTGATTCAACGTTATTGTAAACGATATATCGATAGCGGTCATTTCAAGGTTCAGGAAATTACATGGTGAATCAGAGAGGTACACTTGACACTCTACTATGTCCGGGAAGTTATAGAATGCTGTGGAGTCCGAACAATTAGAAAGTGCGGAGTGTAAGGTACAATTTGTAATCGACAAAAAATATTCGATCTCTGTTTGTTGACTTTACGCTTAATTTAGTAAATCGAAAAAGAGATTTTTACTTACGTCCTACGTTAGTCCACCGTTGTTCTACCAAGATAGCGAACACAAAAATAAAGACAAAACTTAATATTTTGTATAGTGGACTATGTTGTACGTTAAAACTTTATTGAAAATAAAAAAAAAAGTATTTAAAAATTTCAAAATGGCGGCCAACAATGTAATTTTGAACTATTTCCCAAGAAAATATTATGTTCTTCTGTTTTCTATATCCGGTAGGATCGAATCTCAACACGAGTGTAGCAAGTGCAGGCTACTTCACAAGGTGCAACGTCGAGGCCAACCAAGGGTACGTTAACACGAGCGAAGCGAGTAAGACATTTCAATATATACACATCTATAAGGCCCATTACGATACGTGTATGAAATCTGAATTCAACAGCGAAAGACGGACAAGGAGTGCTTTTGGACGCACGTATTTAGAAAATATTAAAAAAAAACAATAATACATAAGACACTATGCCTAATTTAAGGACCTCACTTAGTATACACCCTGTATATAAACCGTACTGGAATAGTCTTACACTTCTGGATACTGTAGAGTGTCGAGTACAAGATACCTGTAGTTCATCTCTCGAGTCATTAAAATGTTTTAATTAGTTACACTATGAATCTCGGAGACATTAATGCCAGAACAAGAGACAATCTTTCCAGGTCGCTTCCGTTCGTGTTTTTTATTAGTAATTTTATGAACTTGTGATAGGCAATGTTTTAGGATTAAACAACCTCTCCAAACACGCGATGCTACAGCTGCTGTTTAGGTGGCAGCGAATCACGAATCAGATTAAATATTTTATTTATTTCTGTTTAAATGACTGTATGTGAGTTTATTTGTTTTTAGAAACTTTCTTAACAGTTATTTTTGCTCATTTCCAAATATAAGTTATGGTGTTAAAACATATGATAATATTTTAGAGAAATTAAACCTTTTACAACGCCGTTTTCCTTCTTGTTTTTATGGTCCGTAGGTAAAACAAACGACTCATAACTTTGCGCGCTGTTTGTCTGTTTGTCTAAAGATCGTAACCCGTTTATACAGACAAAACGATAAATCTTATGTATTTTAAACTTTGCATTTATATTCTTTGTAACGTCTCACATGTGGGAAAAATATAGCTGTAACAAAAAACTTTGTTTGGGGTAGTTAAGGGGCAAAAACTGTGGAGTTGTAAAATTTTATTTTTGGAAATGTTACGTGTGAAGTAAATTTATAAGTTATTTCGTTTAAGAATATGTATGTTTATTTGAAGAAGAAATTAATATGTTGGCGATTTTATAAAAATAACTGTCCCTTTTTTGGACGTTGGCGACCAGGTTTTTAGAGGTCTTATATGAGCAAATATTTTGACATAAAAAAAATCTAACATGATTCAAAATCTTTAGTTGTGAAGTACAACGTTAAAACGAGGAAACGTAAGACGTTTATTACAAAATGATTAATTGTAAAGTACAACACTTAAAGAGGAAACGTAAGATGTTTATTACAAAATCTTTAATTGTAAAGCACAACGCTTAAAAATGAAAACTTAAAGAGGAAAAGTAAGATGTTTGTTTCAAAATCATTAATTGTAGTCTACAACACTTAAAAGAGAAAAATGTGAAGTGTAATACAAAATGTTGTCTCACTTAAAAATATAACTAATGGTCAATAACTGAGTATTTAAAATAAATCACTAATTTAATATTTCCCTTTAAAATTTACGAAATTTTAAAACTATTCTGTATTTTCTGCAACGAGTCTTATTTCGTATCTAAAATACATTTCAAATTGTCTTATTTTAGACCATGAACAAGTGTGAGAAAGTTTAAGCAGCATTTTTTCCTAATAGAAAATTGTGATAAAATCTACAAGGTAACAGCCAGTCGTAATAAACTGGGCATTAGTGTGACAATAGCGTGTGTGTATTGCATGCCAGTGACGTGTAAATGAAGATACTTTAAGTGTAACGCTTGTTAATACAAGCCTCAACACATAAATCAGGATAGATAGTAGACTGGACTCAAGCCTTATCACACGCTCTACAAGTGGTTGTAAATTCTAAAGCTAAGGTGCACATTTCTATTCAGTACTCTCATTTTGAGATAATGATCTTAATAATACAAGTGGTACTTCAGATCTGCGGAGTTTTATTGACGGATGATAATTAAACGAAGAAATTGGTTTTCAATAGAAGGAAAAGTTATTGTTGTACAGCGTGTTTCGGTGGTTGATTATAGAGCTTAAAATAAGAAACCAATTTTGTATAAACATAGTTTCGGAGAGGTTTCATTTTCCTCCTATACTTTACAACAACAACAAAAAACTTTATGTTTTGAAAGATAACATATTGTGTGAAGATTTGTTACAAGGATTATTTATGTTACTTTTTATCAGTGTAGATGGAAACTAATAACGTTTCAAATTTTTAACAGAAACAAAAAATATTCCCTTTTCACTAAAACAATATTTTAAAATTTGTATCTGTATGTCAAAGGAGAAGCGAATTATTGCCAAAAATCTCAAACATAATTTCTTGGTACAGTAATTGTCTAGAACATCTAATATTAACCTAAATTAAAATATTATGGATTAATGATAATTGTTAATAACATAATCCATTATCCAGAATCGTACCAAATATTAAAATCTTTTCGTAACAATTTCAAAATGGAGATAGGTGTTTTAATACTAATTTTAATATTTTACAATTTTTTCCCCTCTAGTTTTTACCATAATTTGTTAAATTGTAAAATATTTCAACTAATATTAAAAAAAACAACTCACCATTTTGAAACTGTTAAGGGAAACATTGTAATTGTTTGGCACTTCTCTGAGCACTGGATTATAATATTACTATACAAAGTTGTATTAATTCCATAATATTTCAGGTTAAGCTTGGGTGCTCTAGGTCTAGACCATTAATAAGAAAAAAAATCAGTTTTTTAATCAATAACGCCTTTATCCTTTGACCTACTGACAAAAATACAAAACACTTTGAATTTTCGTTAAAACATATAATACTTTGTCTCTTGAACATATTTTGTAATGTTAACGGTTTTCGACATTACACATTAACGTCAGCCATTTTGAAGACGTACAAAATGAAGTCTTGATTTTCTACTAAGCTAATAAAAGGTTACATACATAATTCATGTACCAAATCTTCACTCAATCTGCTTCCAAAGATTAATTATTGTTTTGTAAAAACATAAATTGACCAATAGATGAAAAACAAAAATTTTCCTTCTATCTTTATAGGGTATGTACTATTTTATTATTTTATTTTTAGAATCAACTCCCGAAATAATGGCCTGTAATTTCGAATCACATTGTATATTATTTTATCTTTTGTACATTTTTGCAAAGTTAACGGTTTATAGTAGGAAATAGGTTAGCAGGAAAACCTAACCTTACCTAACCTAACCTAACCTACCCTTTAATGAATTCAGCATTTAAAAGTTGAATTGTAGGAATAAAGTTAAAACTGAATACTTGGAAAAGGAAAATTTCGAGAAGAAACGTATAAGGTACCGGATATTGTGTCGCACATTAAGAAAGGGGGGGTTAGATGGTTGGGATATGTCCAGCGGATGTAGGAAAGTAGAGGACCAAGGAAAGCTTGGAAGAATGAGTGAGCGACCTCAGAAAAGAAAGTTGGAAGACTCTAACGAGGGTGTAGGACGTGAAAAGGGAGAGGAGAGCTGCGGTGAACAGTATGTGGATGACTGATGAACTAAGCCCAGGTTCATCACAGTAGCCTACGTAAGAACGGGTTTCTATCAATGTTTTGAACATTTTGAAAAATATAATTTTTCGAAAAAAACCAAACAGAACGAAAAACAAATTTACTCGTATTTGTGTTTATAAAGATTTTTTTTCTGTAAATAATGTAAAAATGCTCTAACAATATATGAGACATTATTACAAAACTTGTATAAGTCTATATTGTTTAAAGTCCCAATTCAAAATTTTTTTAAAACATTTCAAAAAACCCAAAAACATTTTTAAAAAAAGAAACAGATTTGTGCAAAATGTTATAATTTTGACAGAATTTATAATTAATTAAAAATATTATTTCCTCCAAATTTTGAAAATGTTTTCCTCACGACTGAAAGACAAAACCACTCCATATTGAATCCTGGCGCCCAAGCTCCTCACTCATTGTGTGGGGAGTCTTACAGACTACAGTAAGTGCAATTCTACACAGGAGGTATTTTATGTCATGTATATTTACATTTAATGTCATATTAACAACAAATAATACTGGACCGTTTGTTAAAACAACAAATTACGCTCACAATAACCTTCCGTAGTTAATTTGCTTACTCGTAAAAATAAAACAAACAGGGACGGATCTTATTTGTGGCCTTGTCCGAGTGGGTTGCTGAACAGTAGGTTGGTGAAATGCAAGAACTCGGTGAAGTTAATTTAGATTTAATAAATTTGTCTTTATAAGTCCATTTCTTTCAAGTACGTAATAAAGTAGGTTACTCATAAATGTTGCAAATTGTTTTGAGAAGTAGGAACACAGTTTTAAATATATCGCTTTATAGGCTACTTAGTATCCCACAAAGAGGTCGCTATTTTTTAACTAATATGCTGGAGGTATGGAACACCCTATGAACTTGACATTTACAGTTATGCTACATGGATATGTAATAACTAGTATAATCGAGTTAAATTTTTTGTGGTTAATCAAAACAAAATGGCGGAATAACAATATAATCTATTAATGATCCAAACTAGGCATTTGTTTAAATTGATGTCCATCAATACTTTTGCATTGATAGCAATTCAACAAAACAAAATCATAAGCGCTTTTGAAAAATTGCCGGTGTGTCAACAGTAATTCCTCTTCCATCAGCCTCAAGGATTATTCATCTGTTGTTAAAAGGTGAGGAAAAAACTGTGCTTTCTAAAAGCTCCATAGTCAAGCCTGGGTATCTTGGAAGCCATCGCGACCCATACAACGGTTGAGAAGATCTCGATCTAAAACTGTTTTGGCCACATTAGCATAATGAGGAGGTGCTCCATCCTGTTGGAAAAAAGTCCCTCATCTCCGGTAGAGTAAGATGAGGAAGTATATGATCAGTTAATATTGATGCTTATCTGTCTCGAGTCATTGTCTGATGGGATATGTCCTACGATAAAACACCACCTTCGGTGACCGCAGCCCAGTTTTACCCTTTGATTTCAAATACTCTTCGTGTAAGATATGTGGATTTTGCTTGTTATAATATTTACAATTATATCTGTTTGCTGATCATGTTCGGTAAAATGTAGCTTTATCTGTGAATACAATTCCTTCATAACACTCGACATTTTCGTCAAGCTTTACAATTACCTTTGAAAGAAATCCCATTCATCTGTCCATGTCATCTTCTAGCAGTCCGTGAACTAATTGTGTTCTATAAATATTATTTTGTTTTTCTTGGCATGCCTTTGAACTGAAGACTTTGTTTTTCAGCATCGGATAGAACTTTTCTAAGCGAATTAAACCTATGTTTGGAGATTTCAGTGAATTAGCACAAGCAAGTTCTTCATATTCTGTTAGAAAATCTATGATATTTATTTAAAACTGATTCAGTGTCTAGTAGCATAGTTTCCTATCTATGAATTGATTTTCTCTATGGAGAACCACATTTATGTAGTTTCTTTGAAAACACCTTTACGCTTTATATTCATTTTCAAAAGCAATAAACCAAAACATTAAATTTTTTGTTGAATTGAAAACGAATTGCTTGGAGGTTAAATGTCACACATAAATTGATTGAACACAACTACCAAATTGTTTCATTGTTGTGTGTTAACAAACAAGAGCTCATCGATATTCAACCCACAGCAAAGTATATTTTAGTTACATTGTATTGTGGAATGATGTGGTTCAATCGATAAAATAATGTTCTTTTTGTTACTCCGCCATTTTGTTTTGATTGACCAAAAAAATTAATCTCCAGTGTACTTTATTTACATATCATAATTGTGAAGTGTCAAGATTATAAAGGGTTCACAACTCCGGGTTATTAATTTTAAAATAGTGACCTCTTCGTGGGGCATCCTGTATAATTCTGAAGTAATTGTTCTTTTGTTAATAAAAATAAATAATTTAATGAATGAAAAATAAATCATACTTTTTTAGTTTTGGTTATAAAATTATTAGATAATGGATTTCCCATATTAATCATATATTTGTCATTAATTGTGTACATGAAAACTAACACATAACGTTTCGAAAGTACAAAAATACTTCCGTTATCAAGCGATTGAGAGCATTAAATTTTTCATATAAAACATTTGTTTAAAATCGGTCCAGAAGTTTAGGTTATAGAGCACTGCACAAACGACATAAGACCCCATTTTATCAAATTTTCACACCCATCTCACAAATTTCTCCATACAGTACTACGTACATGTCAGAGAGTAGAGTAACACAGAAGGTTCATAAAGTTTCCACGCGACACTTCGGGCGCCAAACAAACTCTTAATGACTTAATTAAAGGAAGCCCCCACACATTCCTCCACTCATCTAATTATACCCTCAGGCTGACTGCATTAACTCGTCTTTAATGTGAGCTTTGTACTCACACAATAACATTCATGTAAAGTGTCAGATTGTCTGATGTATATAAAGGGGTAAATACTATTTTCCTTGAGGTGTTTTAAATCCTAACGGTCCTTAGTTATCCTTGTCTGCACATACAGAGTGTTTAAAAGTCCTTTTAACTCCCGTTAATATTACTTAAAGTAAATTAACAGAACTGTGGATATATCTTGTAGTGCATAACAGGACTTTTTGATCTGTGTGACCCTCAATGAATTTAGGGGAAGGAGGTTAAAAATATTAAATTTAAGGTAAATCATGTAGCACATCGTTATAAAGCATATTAAAGACAATAAGTTGCCTTACTAGATCTTAGTATTTTGCTCTGTTTCAAAGTAATGAACAACTAAATTTCTGAAAAAAATAGAATTTTTCCTAGCTATAGTTTGTACCATTTAATTTCTCTTTTAATAAACTTCACAATGATGTACTACATGGCCGACTTTAAATTTAAGATTTTTAATCTCCATCCCCCCCTCTATTCCCGAAAAATCATAGAAATCAGATATGTTAAAAAAATATTACCTGTTATGTACCAAAAGATAATTATATACAAAATGTTGTTAATTTATTTTAAGCACTAACAATTTAGCTATCTGAATTTATTTAGTTACTTATTCATAGTAGATATTCAACAAATCAGCTGTTATTATTACAAATAATAGATCAGCTGACCAGTCTGCTGTTAATGTATCAACAATTAAACCAACTGTTTTTTTTTGTAGTATAACAATTTTAAATAAACGTTTTGCAGGACGAGAACATGGTCGAACAAGAATTTCCAATCTCGTTTACTTTTCACCCAATTTTTAAAAGAAGCAACTTTGGATTTATCATAAAATTTTCTGAAAGAAAAGACGTTTCGTGTAAAATGGATAGTTTTAGAGTTATTTAAATTTGATTGCTTTGAATAGCCGCTATTTTGAAACGAGTTAAGTTACAATAATGAAATTTACTTAACTGAAGCTAACAATATCAACAATTGACCCAATTTTGGTACTGTAGAGTTTTAAAATAAATTTACTTTCTAAAAAACAACTTACTGATGGACAGATGGAAAACGAATCGAGATAAACTCTTGGTTACGAAGTTTGTACAGAGAATTCGGAAACACGCTGTGTATATAATATATAAACATTATCTAAAACTTATAAAACAATGAACAAATGTATGTTTTTTGTTCAAATTCTGCACAGCTATTTTGACCCCTTAGACCTTCCTTATATAGAGTTTTTCTCAAACCAATCACCTCCCTAAATAAAGTTCAGTCTACCCTCCTGTACCTTGCTCGATAGAACAACCCTTAGATCTTTTATAAATTCAAGGATTTTGTCAATAATTTTTAGTATCCTCCTTTCCTTTCGGACGAATTTCAATACTGTAACTCTTTGGCACCTTCAGACATTATACCCAAGACTTCTTGCACAATAAGTACAATCGTTGCCCAATAGACAAACTGTACGCTCTGAATTCGGCTATAAAATGATATTACTTTTAAACATTTTGCTCTTTTGAAAATAAAAAATTAATATCTTTAGATATACATTTTTACCCCTGTAACAAAATTGAAACATCGTATTTCCTAAAAATATTAAACAAATAATTTAATTATTATTTTATGAATAAAACATTACCAAATTAATTCTATACATTCACTTCTACTTTGAACGCAAATAGACGAATACGTTACCTTCAAATTGTAGTAACACACTCCTACATAATCGACAATAAAGCAATATATTAGCCAGTGGTAATAGGAATATATTTACGATCAGTTTCCTGCTCATTTCATTCATTTCCTGCATTCATAAAAGACAATAGTATATAAAAAACAAATGGATTTGAACACCTTATTTGTCCGTGTGTAACACAGTTGAAACCAATTGTTCTCGGATTTATCCCGCGGCTGTGTCACCGGCTTTCTGCCCGTCTGAACTTTCACCTGGGACGGTCATCCGTGCAGAACCGATCAGATCTTCCTCGAGATCAGATTGCAGATGAGTCAACTGCTAAATAGATCAGAGTTTGTCTGATTTGTATTTTGTACTGAAGACAATTGAATCTATTTGCAAGATGTGTGTTTTTGGAAAATTAGGTGTGTGTGTGAAATATTGATAAGTAGTTTTGACAGAAATAAGACTTTCCTGTGTGATATTAGAAAATAGATTAGGTTAGGTTAGGTACGTTAGGTTATGTTAGGTTAGATAGGTTAGTTTAGATTTGGTTAGGTAGGTTAGGTTAGGTTAGGATTTCTTACCAGCTGTTATTTATTAAAGAGGTTAGATAGCGGGTGAACCATAAGAACTTATGTAATTGGAAGCGATACCTAGATAAAAAGAGACGGAAATACATAACGTACCTGTTTCTGTGCTTGTCTATTAACGCATGCGCAGTGAAGATTGACGACTGTGTAAGTGTATACAAAGTTTTGGTGTCTCCATCTACTTCATATTATAAATTGATTGATATAAACTTTTGCGTAGTGTGCAAATAAAAATGAAATCTTAGTGATGCTGTTTTAAAAAAAATATTTCGTAATTTGTTTTGTACTATTTATTGAACAAATAACCCAAGTTGCTTGTAAAACCTAAAACAAGTTTTTGGGCGCCATCGTGGTACTTACCCAGCCCATCAAAAATATAATACAAGCAGATCCTCTAAATGTAATGTCTAGAAGTTGGTTTCTTGGGCGTGGATTTTGATTTAAAACTATGCTGGGAGACACACATATAGTCTGTAGGAAATTAGCAATAGTTACATTTAGAAAGGTAACGATGTATGGCAGCTTGGAATTGTACATAAATAGATATTATGCCCTTTTTCCGTGCTCATCTTTTATGTTCAATAATTTTATTGGAATCTCTGCAGGAACAAGACAGTTTTTTATATGGGGGAAAAAGGTTATAAGATGTATAAAAAGGCATCTCTTCGTGAAACTTGTAGGCCACTTTGTTGAGCTGGATATACTTACTGTGTCCTGTTTGTTTAACTTACACTCATTATTACATGTAAAAAAAAGTAATAATATACATAATTATGGTACTAGAAATAATGGATTAATTTATGCAGACTATTCTAGGCTAATCAAATCTCAGCAGAGCTATAAATCTCTTGGCGTAAAACTTTTTAATAGATTGCCATTGCGTAAGAACAGTAACTATATAAAGTTCAAATTGTTCTTTGAATAATAGCTAAAAGGGAAAGCATTTTACAGCATAGAAGTTTCTTAATTGGACAATGAAACTAATTATAAACTATTATAATCTGTATTAAGGATTCCATGCTGTGTATTAGATATAAGCTAACCATTTATTCCATTATAATAAATAAAGAATTATTATTATCGTAACGAAACGTTATTATCAGTCAAAAATTGTAGGTTAAAATTTTGAAATTACTAAATTTTTCCTGTATCAAGTACTAATTACATGAATATTAAACTCTGTAAAACCAAAGGTTACATTTTCCCAGTCGTTGTAGACCTAAATAGATGTAAGATACAAAGAAACCCGTCTTCCAACATATGTTCCTGGTAGTTTTCATATTCCCAGAGCACAAATTAATACCTACACGCAGATCTTGTCTCACATCCCTATTTTTCTTGTCACTACTAACAATTATACTTGTATCTTGGTCTGGCTTTCTGAAGACTTTATTTCGCAGTGTCAGGTTCCAGGATGGTTGTTGTCTGTGTTTGCACGTAGTATATAGTAGGACTTCACAGCACATTATGTTTTATGGGCTATATCTTGCACTCTCTCTCTCTCTCTCTCTACCAGCCTCCAGCGACTATGTCTCTCTTTGTCCCTCCTATGCACATATTGCAATGGAAAATATTACACAACTGTTTAATTTATACAAGCGCTGAACGAGATAGAGGTTTCTGAATATATCTCCGAGCAATTAGAGTTATATTATGTAGAAACTTGTCCAACTGTGGTTCGAAACAAAACCAAGAATTGATATTTTAAATTGTAGATGTGGGTTGTAGCCTACAAGATTTTTCCAATTTATGTTGGTAACACGACAAAATATTTATAAAAGTAGAGATTATTTAGTTGTTTATCTTAAGCGTTAATCCTTAAAAAAAATAAATAATAATAATAGGCTAATAATAATAATAAAAATAAAGAAGAAAAAAGAAAAGAGCATAAAATAAAGATTTATAGTCATCGAATACACTAATAGCGTTATTATCAGAATATAACAAGAATTAGTCAAAGAAAATCAGATGAAGGAGAAAGATAAAACCAAAGCTACATGAAAAAGTGTAGACCCAGCTAGGACCTTCGGAATTGCCAAGCTCGTACTCAAAATGAGTGAGAGGATCATAAACAGATTAAAAATAATTTTTAAAAAGGTTCAAATATTTTTTAAATGGTTTTAATATAAATAATTTGGAACAATTATATCCTTACGTAAAAATATGTGGTATTTAATATTTCACACTCGTATGTGGTGAAACAATTTATTGTTGTACAACCAGCCGTCGTAATTTCTGACAGGTTTTGACCAAAATTGATGCAATCATGGGATATGTATGAGAAGTGATGTAATTGGGAAGTTGATTTTTTAAATTTTTATTTTATACATATAACTGAATGGGAAATCGAAAAAATAACAAAATTGGACTGGAACTTCGCTAGAAGAGTGCATAAAGAGCATTTTTGATGCATTATGAGTGCATCGGCACACTATTTTTTAAATACTTCCGGCTCTATGAGTCGTAGTGGAAATATGAAAAAAATAAAAATACTAGGAAATGAAGGGACTATCGAGGCGGTAGGCTATAGTACCATTAAGAGTACTTCCTAATCTAAAAAAAAATCGAATTTCCGGATTTAAATTGTTTTCATTAATAATTCAACAAATGGGTATGAAACATCTTCACAAAAATGGAGCAAAACATCTTTACACTAGAAATCAGTGGTCAAACTGAAAAATAAAATAAAATAAAATAAAAATAAAAAACAATTTTTCGTTTTTAGTTCCGCAGTTGGCCATTTTCGAAACAAATTGAAAACATTCTAATTTAATGAGAAGTGGTCGTAGAGTAAACTTTTTTTTTTTTAATTGTCAGTTTTTATCTTCTTTCTAGTGAACATATTCGTTTTGAGATCCGGTTTGCGGCGCGGTGCTCCACTAGCGAAGACCTTTAATTTGATTTACATATCGATCTATGCTCTAATTTAAGATTTTCTTCTGAATTCTTGTACGCCGTCCCTCATTGGAGTTAGACAGTCAGTGACCGCATTGAAACCAAGGTATTGGATCCAATATGGTTATACGGAGTTTCAATGATCTAACTTAAACCATATAAAAAAAAATGTAGGGGGAATGACTTAAAACTCACACTTATATGAACACACTAATCGTTTTTTCGTCTTCTTGACCCATTGTTTTGGTAAAAATCAGTCACTCAACGGGAGATGTCCAATTGCACCGGTGGTCAGGGATCAGACCCAAACTGATGTGTCCAATTGCATCGGAGCCCCTTTTGGAGGGGGGGTTCCAATTGCACCGGCTGCCAATCTAAATTATTCTTTTAGAGAAAGAGATGTATATTTTTGTATATAGAAGTATACAAGTAGAAGTATTCCATTTATAAGGAAATTAAATGAGTTTTGGAAGATAGAAGAATTATAGAAAATCGACAGAGTTTTTGGCAGTATAAACGGGTTTGCCAAGTTATAGAAGTATATTTTTATATATTTTTGTATACTTTTGTATATTTTTTGTATACTCGAAGTATAATTTTATATGTTTCGAGTTAAAATCGCATCTGGGACTTAGGACAATTCCCGATGTAGGGAATTGCAGCGGGGATAAGTGGGGTGGGTAGATTTTGACCACCGGTGCAATTAGACACTTTTCGGACGGAGGCATATTTTGACCCTTGCAAATTCCTGTGACCGCCTGTGCAATTGGATATCAGCCCACTCAACGGTGATGTCGTAATTTTTAGCAATTACTAAACTTACTTCGTCAAGTACAAAAAACAAGGACATTATCGTTGTTGTGTAATTTTTATTCAATTCGATCAAGATAAACACATTTCCATTAGATCTGACAAAGCTTTCTTCTGCTTATAAATATATTCTGTATAAACTTTGATATAGATACATGCATATATGATATACTAAGGAACAACTTCATATCTTCATTTCTAATGTATTCAGTTAAGAAATTATGTAAAATAAAACCCACCTACAAAGCTTGTACGTGTCGACAATTGACACAATGTGCAAGAAAAATTAAATAAATTAATATTAATATATAGAAAGTAAATGTAGCACTGAGGAAATAGAAAATTTATAAATTCGTAATAATATATTCATTGTATCATAATGTACTTAATACATTTTGATTTGAAGTATTTATTTTTAATTTGTTCCCATATTCACACCACCTACACTTAGTTGATAATGAAACAACGTCATATAAATATATTATGTGATCATGTACGTAGAAATTTAAAGGTAAAACGATCTTTTAAAAGGTTAGCTAATATTAGCTTGATGATGTAACGAATGAATAGCAGCAAAATGAAGTTTTGTAAAATATTAATTTGTTTCTAATCGCTACTATGAACACTTTTTGAAAGTTAAAATAATACAGTGAAGCTATTGTACTTTCACTTTCCTGTTATATCTACTATGGGAAAATTTACTTTATGGTTCAACATATCGATCTTGTCTATCTGGCTCGCTGGTGTATCTGTCGTCTGTTATGTGTACCGTAAGAACCGATTTTAATTAAATTAGATATGTTGGGATATTTTGCCCATATCTGCAAGAAATATTTTTTAATTTTTATTAAGCTCCTAAAATAAACACAAATTCTGTTTTTACCCAATTTTTAATCTAATCAAAACGTATTTCGATATTTGAGGAATTATGTGTAAAGAATTTTTATCTCCTAAATACAAACGAAATATATAGCCGTTTAAAAATGAGGAATTTTTTTAAAAAAAGTTTAAAATCAAAATTTATTTTGTCTGACTTTTTAAATGAAACATTGAAAAAGTCAAAAACTTAAGGTTAAAAGGAATATGAACTTCCAACTTGCTCCTAAATAGCAGGAATTCAACAAGAAAGATCAATTTAATTTTCTTTTAAATTTTAAAAAGTTACCGTGTTTGAACAGAAGCAATTTAAGTATCCTACATTTGTGTTAGTGGACGTTGTATAATTCTCATCTGATGATGACACATTGATCGGCGAAACAGCTGTTGTGAGAAACAACGAAAGAATTTCAAATAGATACGTAGTACATTTATAACAATATATATTAAGCAATTCGGAGGCATAACTGAAAATTTTATTATGTATGTGAACAACGTTTACTAAAAACCTAGAAAAAAGTTTTGTGACACGAGATAAACTAATTTTTATCTCTTGAAAATGTATTGAAACGATTATATGTCGTATTTTCCAACTTTTTTCCTTAAAAAAACATGCTTTAACGCATGCTAAACAAGTAAGTAAATGTAAAATATAATTATTTTATATGTCCATGAAAATCATCTTAAAATAAAACAAATCATACTTATACGAAGGTGCAATATTTATTTTATATTTTAGAATGAGATTGCTTTAGTTATATTTTTACTTAAAACAGTCTGGAATATTTCCGTCGTTTGACAGTAAAATATCAAAATTCTCTAGATTATAGGTTGCAGAAATGGAAAAGAAAATTTGCTTTTTGTTATAAGTCTCGATGAAAAATTATAAATATTTTATTTATGTATATTTCTACTCTAATAGTGTCGTGGTAGGAAGGGAGGAGAACTTAAGACATTTCTGATAGGAAAGATGGAAAGAGAGAGATTATTATGATGAACGTGTAAATACAGTTTGGATCCCTCGAAATTGCCACACTCTTACTCACTAAAGTGAGTCCCTGAAAGACAAAAAGAAGAAAATAATATTACCTATCGTAACCGAACTTAACATAATTTAACCTATCGCAACCCTCGAATGCGATAATAGCTTCGGAGTTGAGAAAGGACAAAAGAGACCTGATAAGAAAGATGGAAAGAGAGAGATTTAACCCAAGAATATATGATGAACGTGTAAATACAGTTTGGATCGCTCGAAATTGCCAAAGTCTTACTCACAAAAGTGAGTCCCTGAAAGACAAAAAGATCAATAGAATATTACCTATCGTAACCGAACTTAACATAATTTAACCTATCGTAACGTAACCCTCGAATGCGATAATAGCTTCGGAGTCGGGAAAGGACAAAAGAGACCTGATAAGAAAGATGAAAGAGAGAGATTTAACCCAACATTACACGAATTAAGGCATAGATCCAGTTTGAACTCTCGGAGTTGCCACACCCTTACAAAGAGAGATTTAACCCAATCTTATAGGAATGAAGGTGTACATCCCGTTTTGGCCCTCAGAATTGTAACACCCTTTCTCACAATATTACCTGAAGGAAAAAGAAATAAAAGAACGTAACCTGACCTAACATAACCTAACGTAGCCCTCGAATTCTCTAATAGCGTCAGAAAAGTACAAAAGTTGGTCAAAAGAGACCTGATAGGAAAGATGAAAGAGCGAAGTCTGCTCAAAAAAAAATTTAGATCCAACTAGGATCTTTCAAGATTGTCAAAAGTTACTTACTATAGAAGAGCCCAAGATAATAGCTATTTTATAAACATATCTGCATACGTTACATTTTTGTTTTGGTAAAATTTAAAAGGTTAAATTTTACAGAACATTAGTTCCAATTCATTTTACTTTAAATCCGACGTTCATATTGGTCCTTTATCAACCAGAAAATTGTCATTATTTTTTCCTACAAAATCTGTTAACTAAAATTAGATTTCCAAATATCAATATGAAAAATGTTGTATAAATTACCAAGGCTCCTTGATATTTCTAGACAGCCTGTTTGCTCAGTAACGCATGAACGTGTGGGTTGTACGCCACAGAGGGTGGATCTTCACAACAATACCATACTAAAGACAAAACGATAAACACTTGGAATTGCCTACGCTGCCTTGATTTATACTGTCATTATACAAGCAATGGACATTGGAAGGCGCTCACATGCTCCGATAAGTTCCCAGAAAGACATCTCAATTATGTTCGTATCTTTGAATTATTTTTACATTAACAGAGTACTTATTGGAGAGACAAATGGGACCTGGTCGGAGGGATTTCGCGGTGGGTTATATCTTGAATTGCAGTCATTGTGACGGGTGTAGGCACAGAAACAAGATTACGCTTTACGATTTATATTATTTTTACAGAAAACATCTGTTCGTATTTGCTATTTATAAAAAAAAAGTATGGAAAGTATTTAAATGGGAATACTGTAGAGTGTCTTAAATTGTTTTTACATATTTAAATAAAATTTGATGATTTTTAGAATTTTTTTGAGTGATTTCTGTGGCACTACTGTTACGTAGAATTTAATAAACAGTGGTTCAATTGACTAATTTTATTTTTAATTGTGAGTGTTCTATGGCATAAACCATTTTTAGACTAAACAGCTTAAAGTGGTGATTTTAAATTCACCGCGTTATATTCAACGGAAAATAGCTTAACTAAAGTACCTGTTTAAGGAGGTACAGAGTATGTCCGAAGCCTGTTGCAATCTGATCACGAGATAGTTTCATTTAAAAGCCCATACGGTATTAATGAAAAAAAATGAATTGGTTACGTAAATAAGCCTGGCTTTTTTCCACATAACGCAATTGACAGCTATTTTATCATAAATCATAAGTAAAATGAACAAAGTTTGTTTAGTTCTTTAGATTTGTCGCTTATCAAAGCTGGCTAGTGATGTTATCTAGGCCAATTTCGAGACAATTGCTAAGAGTTACCATTTAGGCGAACGATTTAATTCTATTGGTGACAACCTATATTTTAACCTTATATGTACCTGATTAAATAATCCCCCCCCCTAATAATACACGATCCCAAAGTAACATATCTCCCCATATATTGGTCTTACCTTATAAAAGTGAGAATGAAAACACAATGAAAGATAAAAATTGATGCACAGCGTAACAAATTTAATTAATTTTAAATATTTATAAAGGTGTGGAAGTTCATAACCTCAAATTACGAAACATTTTAAACAAAGCCTAATAATCAATTTATAAATGTTTTTATTTTAACGTGGTTTAATACAATTGTAGTTTTAAGGTTACAATTTTTTTATGTACGCAAATTGTTTTTGTGTAACTTCTTTACTTAACGATAATAATTTTGTTTTTAACTTTTCAACTTAAAGATATTTAAAAAAAATTTATAATATGTATTAGGTCCAAAAATGTTACATCGATGTTGTATCTCTTGAGGTTCTCTGATTATATGAAAAAAGTATTTTTTGGAATGATATCTCTAACATGTGATATGTGGTTATTCAAATTTAGTATTCCAGCATTTTGGGACTTTTTCAAGTTTTGATAACTTAAAATTTGTGGAAACGCTCTGAAAGAAAAACACAAATTTTCTGAAAATCCTCTTAAAATTTGTAAACTTTTGCTAAAGTGAAGCATCTAATAACCCAGACAAAATTTAATCGTCGTCTCTTTATAAATATCGGTTCATGAGTTATGCATTAAAAAAAAACAGCAATGAAACTGTTAAAAACCGTCGTTATTTTTCAAAATCGGCTCTACAAATTTCCTTAAAATTTTAGTGAAATGTTAAGGTTAATCACCCAAACCCATGAACAAAATCGCAAGTAAAAATTATTATCAATATTTTATTAGCATTTTTGAGACAAATTTAGGGCCGCCAGAAGGTCCTCTGTTCCACAAAATAATTAGTCTACACCGTTCAGGAATAAATGGCAGAAAATAACTTTGACCACTTTCAGTAAAAGGAAGATTTAAATAAATACGTCTTATGCTGAAGTACGTTTATAGCAGGAGAGATACAAATTTTTACCCTTATTTAAATACTTTTTTCTTCTTTTTCTTTCTTTTTTTTTTTTTTTTTTCAAAAACGGCGTCCATTTATCGTTTTCACTTTTTAAATGACTACTATAGAAATTATATTTTTTTAAAGATTATTTTCGTTAATTATTAATTTTTAAAGGATATGTGAGTGAGAAAATTTGTGCATTGTTTTTTGTACATACAATGAAAGTAACTAAGATGAAAATGAATCAAAGACCAGCAATTGTTACAAATTGAGATATAAATAGCAATGCAAGAGGAATTTGAAACAAGCGTGTATTAGAGATGCATTGCTAAGTAATAGATATGCAAGGACAAGATACAAATATGCAACGGTCAAAGTAAGCTATCCATTACAAGTGAGTACAAATTACCTACAAGGAGGAGTAGAAGATACAGAACTTAAATTTAAATTAGACTTTAGACAATTTGCTGTTATTTATGGCGTTCAACTCACTTGTATTATTACGGTATACTTTTATAAAATACTAATACGACAAAATATGCATATTATACCATATATTTTTCGTCATTCTGCTGCAAAAACAGCTGTTACATGCATTACGATACTAAAGTTGTTCTTTTTAGAGATCGAGCTCATCAGCTGTTACTTCGTATATACGAATAAATTAACGTTTGTAATGAATCTATAAAAACTACCGATACTCTTGATTGTAAATAACCGATAAAACATCTGTTACCATCGGTATATAACAGCTTTAATAGCTGTTAACTTGTGCAACTTATGTAAACTTTTGAAAGTAAATAGGTTATAACATTTTAGTTTTTGTGAAACTGTTTTCATATATTGTTTGCGGTATAACGAAAAATATAGTTCATCACTTGGACCGAAAGAAGCTTTTCGATCCTCGCTCATTTTCCTGCCTCGGCCATTAAACTTGTATCGAAAAACTTCACTTTCAGTCCTAGTGATGAAATATAGATCCTGATTAAACACGAAGTACCTCCTCTACTAATATATATATAGTTTTTAGAGCCCTGTATTAATTTAATTAGTTAATAAGTATTTTTTACCAAAATTGAGAGAAATCGATAAACGCGTTTGGGATGTAGAGGATTAACACTACACAAACGGACATAATTCTCAATCGAATTTTTGGTGCAAAAATATTGCACAAACTTTCTCACTTCCCCATCCACAAAATCAAATAAACACCATTCAAACCTCAGTTTGGTAATTGTCAACAACAAAATTAATATGGACCATGGGTGCCGCCCGAAATTACTTTTGGTTCGGTTCAATTGATTTTGGGGATGTATCAGTCAAAAAATGTGTACTGTAACGAATAGTCAAAGTGAATGGCTGAACTACAGTAACCTCAGATTAGGATTGTTTAGGTGTAAGGGGCGTGTCCTCCCTTCTACTTGCTTCCCTAGCCTAACTTGACGGTACAACCCATTCCAAGAAAAATAGGTACACAAATTACTGCTTAGCTACATTTAATCCCAAAAGTTACAACTTCGTGAAAGACTTTTGTAAACGTTTCATTCTTATTTACACCGATAAAGGAATCGAAAGTAGGGTACGCGTTTACACAGAAGCATTTGAGGTCTATATGTTTTTATAGGGTTGTACCGCTGAAAGTAAACGCAACAAACAAAGTGTGTGAGCCTCTCCATCCCAGACACATTCCTACCTTGAGGATGCTGTAACTGTAAACCTATCTTAGCTACCACGTCTTGCAATTCAGGTACGCAGAATGCTCTACACTTATAACTTGCCACTTAACCAACCACCACACCAGATAAATAGCTTTGACAGTTAGTTTATATTGTTAACAATAAGGGTCAATGAAACCAAATCAGTTCATGTGAATTTCACAAATAAGAAGGTGGAAACTGTGAGAGTAAACATAAATGGA
This sequence comes from Aphrophora alni, assembly GCA_963513935.1. Classification (NCBI taxonomy): domain Eukaryota; kingdom Metazoa; phylum Arthropoda; class Insecta; order Hemiptera; family Aphrophoridae; genus Aphrophora; species Aphrophora alni. Next base: position 15,530,671 of record OY740771.1, read on the forward strand.
CAACCTGTACCCTACTCAAATACTGCAAAATATCTAGGTATAACTTTGGATGCTAAGCTCAAGTGGAAAGAGCATGTTAAAAAGAAAAAAAGAGGAGTTGAACATAAAGTACAGAAAAATGTATTGGCTGCTTGGGAGAACATCTCAACTGTCAATTGAAAATAAGTTATTATTGTACAAACAGGTACTTAGACCTGTGTGGACGTATGGCATCCAGCTCTGGGGCTGTACGAAACAAACAAATGTAAAAACCATACAAACCTTTCAAAATAAAGTACTGAGGGGTATAGTTGATGCCCCTTGGTATATTAGAAATGATTTTCTCCACAGGGACTTGAAGGTGGAGTTTGTCAATGAGATGGTGACCTGGCTTGCTCACAGTCATGCAAAACGAATTCAAAGCCACGAAAATCCGGCAATTATTAGCATGTTGGCGGAAACACCAACCATGTTGAGGAGACTTAAGAGAACAAAGCCGCATGACCTGATATAGAAATGTGGCTGATGGCGAGGTCGATGTGAGAATTAATAGAGTATCACTCTGGGATTAGCCGCTGGGCTTTACCCCTACACACGTTGACGATTCAAGAGAGGGAAGTTGATAGATGGGCGATAGCAAGCTCAGTTTCAGCCTTTAGGGAGGTGTTTTTAGTGGGTCGACCCCCACACTACTAGTACTTACGGGAGTGCTAGTGCCTGTTGCAGGTTTTCACCTACCCTCGTCAAAAAAAAAAAAAAAAAAAAAAAAAAAAAAAAAAAAAAAAAAAAAAAAAAAAAAAAAAAAAAAAAAAAAAAACAATATGGGGACTTATAAATTAACTTCAACGTACCTGAATCTATTTCTAATTGAATTTTAAGCCTTTGCGTCGTAGAGCGACAACGAATAAGTGGAACGAGATTTAATACTTGTAGTATAAAGGCTTACCGTAAATATCCCAGAAAGACAGGATAATTTAGCCTGACATTAAAAAATATTTAGGGTGAAAAGAGTGAAATGCAGTTTTGAACGTCTGTCTTTATTCGTAACTTAAACTTAAATCTGCAACGTCTTGGATAAACCATCTACTTTACTTTCCGAATGTCTACTCCTTCCGCACGTGTCCGTGAACTTTCGGATCCATTTAGGACATCGATCAGTCTAGTCAAATAAGGTTTCTATCGATTTAAAAACTCAACCCCGGTGATCTCAGGTCGCAACCGAGGTGACAGTAACTTTGAGAGCGTCACAATGCAATCTTTTCCACCATTTATTTGGTTTCTTTCTTAAATATTAATCAAATAATGTAATTAATTTTGGCGGTAGGGTAAACTACCTGAACTGATTCTGATATTTAGTTAGAACGATCTGGGATTAATCAACGTTTAATCACTGTTGTTTTAAGTTTAAAAAACATCTCGGCCATTTTTGCCTTATTGAAAATGGAATTAAAGAACAAAGGGGTCTTATAACATAAAGACCTTCCCTAACCCTCGAATAGGATACCGTAAGTTTCGGAAGATAACAAGCCTTGATTAAGAGTGACCTGATGGGAATGATAAATAGAAGGATCTACACTTAAAAAAGTTGTAGATCCAGCTAGGCTCTCTCGGAATTGCAAGTCCGTACTCACTAATTTTCGCCTCCGAAAGGTATTTAGTTACAATCAGCCATTCTCCATAAATAAGTAGTTATTTTTTAATTGTTTCTACGACGTCCAGTCACGACGGATCAAAAACACAGACTTTTGGATTAATCTTCGAACAAACGATTTTAAACTTAAAGAGTACATTCAGGTAAGCTCAGTAATGCAATTACTACACCGCCATCAAAAAGATTCATTGCGTAATGCTTTGTTTAAAATGAGCAGCTGTATATATTTTTTCTAATTAAATAAATTGACTAATCAAAAGATAATCCAAACGGAGCAATGGAGTCTGTATAATTAGTGAGCCTATCATGTGTAGAAGAGAAGTACCGGGTAATTTACAAGTTTGTTCGGCTAATGATCTAAAAAGCTTCGCATTGTTTATAGTTTCTTAGTTTGTCATTAGAGAAGTTAGCAATTAGAAAGGTTTATTAAATGCACAGGTGGTTGAAATGTGTGCATGACTAACCTTACCTAACCTTAGTTTCTCTAGTCGTGATCACTCCCTCTGCATTGCACGAAATGTTCTGCTCCACTAAAAAGATGTATGGAGTATCTGTTATTCTTCTATTGCTTGGCAGTGAACTTCGTCAATGGCAAAGCCTGCACGACTGGATTCAATGCGTAGACTACTCTTGCTATAGAGTTGCTAGTATATCCAGTAAGTAACATTCTTATTACACGTTAGGTTTGTTTTGTGTTGGTACACACACTTTCCCATACATCAATCTTGCTTAAAGTTGTTAAGTTAACTGGCTTAAAACCCTAACGTATTATTTTTTTAATTTACTTTAAAGCTTTTTATAAAATTTTGCGTTTATCCGGATCTCCGTTTCATTTAAAATTATATTTCCAAAGTTGGTGAAAATAAAGTTTTCCGGGAAAATGAAAAATTAACCAAACGTCTCCTTTTTAAAAGATGTATTTTTTTCAATTTCGATAACTCTTTGGTGATATGTATAGAATTATTGTCATCTAAATCAACGTGTCGAATTTCAAGTACAAGTAAATTGTACTTCTTGAATAATTTAGAAAGAAAGAAAAACAGTATGTCAAGTTACATTTTGATAATTCCGCATTTATTCAAGAATACTTTTCCTTTACTTAAAGTTTGACAAATAGGTTTAAACTATAACTTAACATTTCAACTAAATTTAAACGAAAATGTTTCAGCAGATTTGGTTATATTTCAAATTGAATAATTATACTCATTGTTTATTTTCCCAAACTGGAATTTTATGTGCAACTTTTACAACATATTTTGGAACATCGTCATTTAGTGTTATTCCCCTCAACTGAAATTATATGTTATCAAAAAATTAAAAACACTTTTCGAGTTATAGCCAAAATATGCCATTTTCCAAATTTGATTAAAATCAGTCCAATCGTTAAAGCTATAGACCTTTGCACAAACAACGGACTTTAGAGAGACATACAAATAAACATCATTTCAAAAACCACTTTTTTGAACCATAACTTTCTATATACTTTGTAAATGTCAAAAAGTAAAATTGCCCAATATTCCAAAAGTTAGTTTCTCCAATCCAATTAAAATTTCCAAAATCGCAGGTTTTCCTATTCTTCCTCGATGGGTGGTACAGTTATAGGTAGATTGAGCGTCTTCTACAATTTCCCTCCATACATTTCTCGCCGCAGCTACCATTCCCCACTTGTTTACTTTCAGCATACACAGGTTCTCTTCATCATTCCACCTCTTCTGAAGTGTCCTATTCCTTTTTTTGTCTCCACTCGAATATATTTTTGACATTTCTTTCGGGAGCCAATCTTTGAAGATAACATAAGGTAACCTAACCTTTGGTAATATATAGTCTTACATATCCGTCTTCCCAATCAACGTATTATTATTTAGTGGCTTCCAAGTTCCACTGTCCTTCAAAACAATGTCACAAATTCTTTATAAGACACTTCTTTCGAAAGCCCCAAGTTCATCTCCTTCAGCTTACAGCGATAGATCATCAATGGCCCTATTACCATATAGATATTTAACATTTTAATTATCTAGTTAACAATTTAGAAAATGTAAGTTTGTTAGAAGTATTACTATTTTGTTTTTAGATGCGATTTTTTTATATTTTCTTCTATATTAATATTATGCTTGATTGTATTATTACAAGATGTGTGCTATAAAATATGGAATATATACATATTTTCTCAAAAACTGTTTTACCGATTTCGTTCAAATTGTAATAAATATGAAGATTAATGACCCAAATCGTAAATGAAAAATTAATACGGTTCATGAATTATTGGGAGGAAAAACGAAGAGGCACAAACTATGCAAGTTTAGGTCCTGCAAATTTAATCTTGTTATTTTTCAGAATTTTAGGTTCATTTTTACTTTTTGACTCACAACCACCGCAATGACATTTTGTTCGGTGACGAATAGTATTTGTTGGTTTTATTTTGGAGATGGGTAAATGAGAAAGTTTGTAGCACCGTTTATTTTGTTGAGGTTTCGTTTATATTTATTAAAATATTTTCAAGCTTCATAGAATTACAAAAATATAAATTAAAATATATTCAAGCTTCATTGTGTACAGAAAAATGAATTGAAATATTTTCAAGCTTCAAAGAATTACAAAAATATGAATTAAAATATTTTCAAGCATCATAGAGTTACAAAGATATAAGTTAAAATATTTTCAAGCTTCACAGATTTACAAAAATATCAATTAAATTATAATTTACCTAACATTTAATTTGATATTTATTTCCCTGTGATTTTGTGTAAAACTTAATATAATTTTCATGTCACTTAAATATACGCTTTAATGATTTAGAGTACAGTAAATATAACTGTAATCAGATCAGTTATATTTTAACTAAGAATAGAATTCTACTGTTTGAAGAATCTTAGTATTACTAGTATGATATACAAATATTAGTTTTGTTTATTAAGTAATAGGGGACAATATCATCAATAAGTTAGGTTATAATTGCTTTTAATAAGAGATAGTAAAATAACACAATACACTGTAACTTTTTGCAGAGCTTAACGTAACAAAAATATTCGTGATATAATACTCCTTTTCCTTAGAATAAACATAATTAAATTTAAACCACAACCAAGCAAAAGGTATTATTTTCTTGAGTATTGTATTATTCGAGTGTTAACGTTACCGTTCCCGATGAATATGGTGCCGGGCTGGAACAGAATGCTTGTCACATCTATCGCCCACTTCTTCACAACAAGATAAATAGTCTATTGTCATATGAAATAGGTCTTTGAAGACTTGATTTTGATTTAAATAATAAAAAACTACAACCACATAGTTAGATTTCCATATTTTAAAACTGGTCTTATATGACAAACCTCAATTTCAATTTGTTATAGTTACATTTGAGAGCATGTAACAAAGTGGATAATGAATTGTTTGATTTTGTAACGGATAACCTAATATTGGGGGTCAACGCATGGATCTATATTTGAATACACAACATCCAAGTGCAAATATTGAATTAAACATAACCTTTAAGAATCCAAATAAAACTCATTGTCTTCACCCCCCCTCCCCAAATCAGCTTCGTGATTTACATAATCCGAATCCCTCATTTTTGGAGAATAAGAAATCTTTCCATATTTTTAGGAGAGGTTAATCCATAAATAAAGAGGCCAAACGTTATAATTTAATAAACATGTACAAAATAAGCTATTCTCAGTGTATTCAGGCTGCAAATCCTTGACGACCTATATAAAGCAAATAGTCCAAAAGGAAACCTTCGCCTAACATAATCAATGTGAAGATCCCAACTCAACTTATTGTCAACAATTCGTCCCAAAGAAATAGGTTTCACTAACCTCCTTCATTTCAACATCGTCTGAGTATATTTTTGCTTTGGTTAAAAGCGATTGCTTTTTTACTTTAACATTTGTTTTCGATAAATTCATTAAAACTTGATTTTCAGAATAGAATATATACATTTTACCTACCTAAATTATATCTGTGCAGAATTGAAAATAAAATAAAAATGTGTTCATAAAAATTCTCAATTTCAATCAAATACTATTTACACTTTAGACGAATTAAGAGTACAAACCTTTAATATATATATATATATATATATATATATATATATATATAGATATATTTTAAGATATAAATATTAAAAACACAATTCACAAATCTTGATATGGAGGAATCTTTCGACTTTCCCATAAGATATACGAAAGTAAAATTTTGAAATACGAATATTCCAGTTTTACTTTTTCATATATATATATATATTTTTTATATATATATATATATATATATATATATATATATATATATATATATATATATATATTGTGCATCTGTTGTTAAATCCCCTGAGTTCATAAAAAGGTTTTTACAAGCCAAAACGCAAGGACTGATTTTAATTAAAAACTTTCTTTCTGAAAACATTTTGGACATATCAAAAACATTAAAAAGATTTTTTCTTATAACAGAAACTTTGGGGTAGCTCCCTTAAGGAAATAAACACAATTTAAAAAATAATATCGGCTCTGGCGAAATTGATCAAAAGTAACGAAAAATTTTGTCGAAAAAAAAAACAAAAAAAAAACAAAGACTTGTTAATAAGGCTGTTATGAAAGACGTAATTCTTTAACATTGGCTCTGTCAAATTTGGTGGATTTTGACATGAATGACCCAATAGGGGTGGTATATCACAAGTAAAAAACAGTTTAGGGATAATTGTGCAAAAAAATTAATTAACCTTGCCAGCCTTATTAAAAATACAGGTTTAATAATATAATATTTACGCTGAGAACCCGTTTATTGAACAAGCGATGTAAGTTTAGACACGATTTAAATAATATACAACCCGTTCTTGATTCACTTTAGCTTTTTGATTGACACTAGTTGAACTGACATTTTTGTAACGGTTAGTTTTGATTCGTTTTAATTTTATTATAAGATGAGAAAGTTTGTGCACAGTTAACTATTCTATTTTGCGCAGACGTTTTCATGAGTTGATAACGTTTATTTTAGTTTTAAAGTTGATAATGCAGATGGGTATCTGCTAAGAGAATCTACTTAGTGCGGTGTTTATACACAGGTTAAATTGTTTTAGTAAAAAAGAAGTTGATTGATTCCATTTTACACTGTGCCTCACGAAATGGATATTTAATTAATTCTGAAGAGGTGAAGTTATTAACCGGGACAATTATTGTGTTTACCCGGTAAACATTTATATATTTGTAATTGTGAATTAGATGCTGATGTAAATCTATTTTGGAAATCATTAAACTGCTTATTGTGAATTGTTTGTGTATAAAGTATAATTGTCTAGTGTTAATTAACTGTAAATGTAATCAGTCTCATCAAAGCTGGTTGAAGTGACTGATTAACGGTAATGCAGATTATTAATTACTATAATCTAATGGTTCTTTTGATTTTCTATTCATTGCTTTTTCCTAGACCGATTTGTTTTAAAATTTTACATTACTTTTTAATAAAGTTATCAAAAATGTTGTGTGAAAATTACACCACAATGGTGTTTATAGAAATAAAATGGCGGCAACACAAAAAATTCTATGCCAGTATACTTTTATCCCTTTTACTCTTGCAGGTTTAATTGTTGAACAGCTGTTCAATTCAAATTTATGGTAACTTTATTTAAATGTAATCAGTCTCATCAAAGCTGGCTGAAGTGACTGATTAACGTTAATGCAGATTATTAATTACTATAATCTAATGGTTATTTAAATTTCTATTCATTGCTTTTTCCTCAACCGATTTTTTTAAATTTTACATTATTTTTTAATAAAGTTATCAAACATTTTGTGTGAAAATTACACCACAATGGTGTTTATAGAAATAAAATGGCGGCAACACAAAAAACTCTATGCTTCTATACTTTTATCCTTCTTATTACTCTTGCAGGTTTAATTGTTGAACAGCTGTTCAATTCCAATGTATGGTAACTTTGTTAAAAAGTATGTAAAGTTTCAAAAGAATCGTTTTTGGAATAAGCAATTTAAAAAAAAATGAAAAACCTCTACCTCTTCGTGGGACATTCTGTACAAGGAACTACGGGAACGTTTACTTACCAACAGACTAAAGAATACTTTCTAAAGAGAGCGTGCTCAACTAAACGAAAAGAATACTTGAGCGAGAGACCGTTATGAAGAGTGATTGAAGATATGTGTCAAAGGCCACAACGCTTCAAAACTAGACCACTTCAATGATTGTATTTCGATACTATCTCGCATTATGTTTGGCTAATTTATTAAATGGCACGCTTGGTTTGAACTGTAAGGTCGTCCTATGACCGTTTCAAAGACTTGACATCGCATCCGGGAATTCCTTCAGATAACATCTTGTGCGTGCAACAGTTTCCATTTAGGTGTTTCAAATTTACCGCCATCTCTGACAGGTGATGAGTTCAGACTTCAGACCATTAGTGGCTTTTGAATAAAGATGTCAATGGTGTTGGACTTGGTGAGATGTTCGTTTGTTGTTGAACAGTATTAATCGAGCTGTAGATTTGTTGATTTTCAGATGCTGCCTATTTCATTTGGGTTTTTCATTGGATGTATTAATATTCTTTTTTAAATTTTGATAATAAAAAGACAGATACAGTGGGTGTTACATTGCTTAACATATAAGATAAATTTGGATGTTTACTCTCTCACAATTCATACTGAACCTAATGAGAGTTGTCGAAAAATCTATACTTTTTGAGGTTCCTCAGAATCCAAAGAAATTGTTTTTGGAATGATGTATGCCGTATGCTCTCAGTGATTTTCAGTTCAAACGCGTGGACCGATTTTAATCAAATTTGTTGCTAATGCATATTTTTATAAAAATTTAGAAGATTAAGTGAGTCATTAAATGACACGCTTGAGAAAAGCAAGTACATTAGTAAATATACAGGGTGGGAAAATGTCCCTCATATATTGCAGTATCTCAGTTTGTAGTTGGCGTAGGAAAGTGACAGACACATCAATGGAAACCTCTACAGAATGTGCCAAAACTCAGGTTCCTCATACAGAGTGTCCCACTAAAATATAAAACATATATTCCCCTTCTTTTTTAAACGTAGGCACATCAATGTTTTCCTCCCTTCAATTACTCCTAAAAATTCGTTTTATTTTGGTAAAAACAGCATCCTTTGATTTTACTTAGATACTAATTTATGAGTAATCATATTTCACAAAATTATTTCAGTACTACTCGCCTATAAACTAAGAACAACATTTTAGTGACAAATATTTGGAAAGCTGTTTACATTAGCTATCTGATAATGTAACCAAATCTATTTAACCTAACCTAACCTAACCTAACCTAACCTAACCTAACCTCACCAAACCTAACCTAACCTAACCTAACCTAACCTAAACTAACCTAACCTAAAAATATTTTTGTAAAGTCAATGTTTATTTTCGTTTACAAGGAAGAACATGGATTAACTAAAACTAGTGTTTTTATCTCTTAGTCCAAAGGTTGTTTCCATTCTCGGTAATTATTCCCTAGAAGTGCAAAAATACTTCAGGTTTTTCCCAATAAATGAATTAAACGAAGAGGCGCCACTGAATGTATCCAGATTGAAATCAGTAAGTTTACTTCGTGTGGATCTGTTTCATAATGCTGATATAAATGATCAACTACGACTAGCAATAGACCAAATTAGTAACGAAATTAAAAGTAAAGTTATACATGCGTTTTATACTCGTTTGAGATTTTGTCAAGTAGCGCCTGATGAATATTTTAAACATGATAATCACGGATTCTCACAAGTTATCTATGGTTTAAGTTGTTCAGATAAACAGTTTCACTAGAGCTTATAGGTTTTTTTTTTTTAGTTTTGAATTATAAAAGCTTTGAATGGCCGCCATTTTGGAACTTTTTGGATTACAATAACGAAACATAGCATATTCACTGAAACTAATAATAATAACAATCCACTAAAATTTGGTTCATTTATATAGAGCCGTTTTTAAAAAGTGGACAGACGCACGGTATATAAATCAGAGCATTGGTTGTATTTGGGTTTTTTTTTATTCAAGATACTACATCCCTAAGTTTAGAAAGGAGAGGTCGGAAACAACCTTTATATATCTATAACTCAAAGGTTGCGGGTATTAAATAAGAAGACACACATTTACCAATTTTGTCAGAATTGGCTGTAACGAGAGATGAGGACAAAGTTAAATTTGATCAAAATTATTACGACGAAATATTCAGTTATTGAAAAATTAAAAAGAAAAATTCGAGTAATGGTCAAAATGTGCCCAGAAACCAAACTTGATTAATCGACCAGCGTGTTTGCGTTCCGAAGACGCACAGAAATTATTTTTAATGTTACATTTTTGACTTTGATCCGTCAAAATTCGACATTTTTTTAACATGCACATGACTTTTTACACTCACCATTTATATGTGAAAAAATAAAAACAAAGCACAAAATTCCTTAATGTATTACACATATTCTTTTATGGAACATTAACAAAATTCCATTAAAATTCAACGTAAACTATTTTTATGACTCCTATAACTATACTGACTCCTTTATGTTTAAAATTAGTTTTTCCGTTTTTTTCGGTCCTGCTGAAACTGCCATTAAACTGTTTTTATTACTACTCAAATAAAAGATTTATAACTGTATTATTCCTCCATAAAAATAATATTACCTAACCGAATATAATAACTGGGAACCCGGATCGTTTTGGTTCGTCATAAACTGTTTTACGGCCATTGAAATTAATGGATAACCGTTTTATTATAACTGAAAACCAAAGTCGGATGCCGAAATATAAGCACTGGTTTAAGTGTTAATAGTAATGCAGCTAACAAGTGGTACAGTCTTAGAAATAAATTATAAATGACATACACTGTCTTGGTGTAGTTTATTACTTAGTAGATTAGATTATATTAATTTGAGGGAGTTGGACTCGAGCCCTTTGACTACAAGCAAGCCCTAATGTGCTCCCCAGAAAGCCTAACAGCACTGGTCTATATTTATCCAATGTCAGGATCAGCAACTCCCTCTAGAGGCTCCACAGGGTTCTCTTCTCTTAGCCTCCAATTTCTTACAGTCCAGAAGGATATCTTTGGTAGTCTCATAGGACGGTTTGCATATCTTGCATAGGCCATCTTCCTCAATAATCCCTAATTTAAGAAGGTACTTTTCAAGTAGTCATTTTCAGTAATTAGTGAGATTATTATTTTTTAACTCAACCTCACCAAATAGCCAGTGAGTCGAGCACTTGAAACTCTAACAAGTGTTTTTGGCTAGTGTTAGCAATGACTACATAAATACTATAAGACACGACATTGCCATGTTAAAAATTCTACGCTTATTCTTGAGTTGTCCATTACCCGCTAGGGTGTGGAGCTGTCGCTCTGCTAGAGAATCTGAAGTTGACGTGACTGGCGCTAGGTGGCTCTACGGTCAAACAATGTTTCAGTTGCGTTGCGACGTTAAGTAAATAAATAATAATCTAACCTACTGCACTGGTCATTTCTCTGCGCCCGGACTCGTCACTACTAACAGCACAAAAACATCCGCTTTTGCTGAAAACATTTTCTAAATACTCATACTATCATGCAATTATTCTAGTTAAAAGAACAAAAACGTTAAAATAATACTTTCCCCAAGACGATCGTAATTATGAGTAAAATATCCATGTGATCTTATACATTTTAAAAATCTTTAAAAAAAAATTGTTACGGAAACACTGGTCGTTTATAGTTTTAGAAATATTTTGAAATATATTGAAAATATTGTAATGAAATATTTTATAAACCTTTTCTCAACATTTTTCTAATATACGCCGGAAAATATTTTTTAAGAAATTAAAAATATATTTGATTTTGGTTTATGGGAAAATGTTTTGCAATACTGTTTAATGTTTCGAAAATATTAATAAAATATTGTTTGGATACTATTGAAAACGTTTATAAAAAATGTTTTAATAATATTTGTTACAATATTTTACAAAAGAGATTTGAAAACTTTGTTTACATACGTAACAACATAAAATAACAACCTTAAGAAAAGCTTGATAAATTTATGGGGGGGGGGGAAGTAAAGACAATTTATAAAGTCACCGTAGAATTAAAACATAGTAAAATTTTAAAATAATTCTTACATAAAAATATGACAAGAAATAACATCATAGGACTAAGAAAATTATTTAAATTGTAAAAATCATAAATATTACAGATAAAATTCATTTGTAGTCAAAATAATAAAATAAAAACCTTAATAATAGCTTGATAAATTTGTGAAAAAAAGTTAAACTAATAACTAAATACAAATTTATAAAGTCAACATAGAACTAAAATATCGCAAAATTATAAAATATATTACTACATAAAAATATGACAAGAAATAACATCATAGGACTAAGCAGTAAGAATATTTGTGTTCAATTTTCTAAGTTTTTTTTTCTAACTGCTGCCTTGTCGTTATCTGTTTCTGGCTATAAAACAATTTGGCAGGATAAAAATAAACATTTATAAGTGTTGGTAATAAATAATTAAATTACATTCTCAAAACGTAATATTCTATTATGTTAGCCATTATATATACTTGCAACATACAATGAATTTATAATGGGATGTAATATTACATTAACCCTTAACTGGTACCACTAGTTTTTCAAACGCAAATGATAAAATGGGTGAAAGCGCAATTATGACTGATTTCACAATCAAAAACATGTTTGCATAACAAATTTTACAACTCATGTTTAAAATTTTCAAACAACTCACAAAGTAGATATAAACGTTTACATTGACCAAACACTCCTTACTTCACTACATCAACATTGAAATAAAGCAAAAAGACCTAAAAACAGATAGAAGAAAAGCAGTTAACAGAAAAGCATTAGCAGCTTCAATTTAACACCTCACGACATTGTTACAGTAAGATGTGGGTATGGTATTGGGGTTTCCCACTATCCTTTCCTTTTTTAACAAATCATAAATTAATTTGTTTTCAAACGATAATTTTACACACAACAGATTAAGAAATACGATAACGGAAGTAATTTAAAAAAAATTATACTAGGCCTAATTATTTTGAGCTCAATTTTTCAAGTTTATTATTATAACCAATGTAGGCATTTTCACATTATTATAACCTATGTAGGCCATCGCAAAATCACTAAACCGCCCGATTCCGTGGCCCCAACTATAGACAAGTCGCGACAAAAACATATTTTTGTCAGACAAAAACATATACAGAAAAGTCGCGGGAAAAATAATTTTACAGATTTGTGTTCACAAGTGAATTACTAAAATTTTGTACATCTTGAAAATAATTATAAAAAAATTCTTCTGCTATGTTATATAACTTTGTTAATCAAAAAGTTTTTTTAACGGTAAGACATATTTTTGTGTTCATGGCTTTCTTTCCCCAAAATATATTACTATACCATTTTTTTCAAGCTTATAGTTCACAACGCTGCTTCTTTTTGTATGATGTGGTATATTTGAAATTAATTTTAGGGTAAGGATTTTTTAAAAATTTTTATATATTTTTTATATTTCTATTTAGACTAAATTACTAAACCTTTAAATATCTTTTAAAAAATTATAAAAATGTTGTAGTATTTTTTAAGTACCCATAAACATTGACAGTTTTTGAGAAATTTAGATTTTTTCAGTTTTTAGGGGTTTTGGGGAAGGCCATAAACCCCTAAAATATAAATATAAACTAACGTCTGGAATTGTGGTTGAAATTGTCAATTAAATATTGGTCAATTATTGAATAGATACAAAATTTCATCTGAATCTGAAGCTGGATATTTCTGACACACACAGACATACATAACCGTGAAACCAATTTTTTGTATTCAGAGAGTAAGAAAACGATTTTTTATTTTTTTAAAAAGGCATACTATACATACATGTAGAGGGATGCATCAAAACCATGTATGTGCATTAGGCCTATAAATACTAAATTATATGTGCAAATTGAAAATTATCTTATCAAAATAAAAACACGTACAAGCTCAAGACTATAGAAATAATAATACACATCCAATCTACACAGCTTTGGGCGAAGCCGGGTAAAACAACTAGTAAGACGGAAGTAAGTGAGAAGGTTTGTGAGAGAGAGGTCAACAGTTGTACAGTCTCAACCAAGTGGGATGCGTACAGTCAAGCACCTGCTGCTAGCGCTTTCTGATAGCTGTGAGTCAAACTTGTGATGAACAGCACCCGTAAAGCGTAGACTATTTCCCTATCCTATGTCGTGTCTTATAGTATTTATGTAGTCATTGGTGTTAGTCGGTTCTCCCATCTACTCTAGTGTTTGTCTCTAGACCATTTTTTATTGACACTATAAGCAGTTGATCTTTTAATGGCGCTCCTGCCTCATAAAAGGTAGCAATATCCTCCCTCTGACCATCTTGCCCGCACGCTCGTTGCCCTTGACACATCTGTACCCAACTAAGGTGCTCTATGTTAAAACTGAAAAGTATGGAAATACTTTGAAAACATACCACATATGATTAGCTGAGATCTGGGTCGAGTCAAGGCCCCCGTTGACGGGCTGACTGTCCGATATAATTAAAGTATCGCCAATCCTAGGTTTGTGAAAACTAATATTTCTGAAATCTCAGATTGTAAAACAAGACAACCACTTCCAAGATTAATGGCTGATCTGGGAGACGAGCTGCATACATCAATACCAGATTTGTGTCCTATTAGTGAATTATCTGTGTACGATACGGGGTGTTTCCAATTCTGTTCCTACCAGAAACACGTGAGATTTGAACTCTTAAGTCGTTAGGCAGATTTCCTAGCCTCTGTCAATAAGAAGATATTCGTTGGCAGAAGCTCTACCAGAACCTCCATCATAACTGTAGGGCTATTAGCGAAGGCTGTGATTGAGCAGCAACAATCCAGTCTTTGTTGACTAGTTTATTGCATGCTTTATTCTGCCTTCCTTTAGGCCACTACATAAAGGTACCATATGACTTCTGTGACATTCCGACACTCAGTACATTTAAAGAGCAATGAGCGGCCTAATGACCCACGTTGTGCTAACAAGTCGTCTGGACGCCATCTGCATGACCGAGTACGTTTTATAAGTACTCCTTCTAGGTAACCTTGAAATCTTGGATACTTGACCTACCCGGAAATTCTAAGCTGATTATTCTCCCAACTTCAACTGGTAAAGAATTCTTTTTTACAGTGTAGAAAACGATGGCGGTTTTTTAAGGGTTACTTTGTAAGGTCTTATAGATAAATTTTGAATTCTATACAGAGTATTTTGGAACTCTTTTCAGACCCTTTATGTAATCGTTCCTGAGTTTGAAGTAAAGACAAAACTAGCTTAGTTATCTGCCTATCCTTCATGTGGTGTTTTATACAAAAAATTACATTTTCTGGAATAAATTATATATCATGTCACCAATATGTTCACTCTTTAGAAGGATAAATTTACAAAATGGACCAAGGTACATGAAAACTCTTTAAAAAGTACTTGAAGATAGATAAATATTTGAATTTGAGAAAATATTTTTTCATTGGCCTTTAAAGTGATAATTTGATCTATCATTTGAAATGTTTGAAAAAAAAAAGTGTATGTACTTAAATAAAGCCGAAACTTAGCGTAAATTGTGATCTATTAAAATCTAGCTTTAATTACGGGGTTCAACACTTATAATTATTTTTTTGACAAATAATCCTGAATTTTCATATCTTTTAATTTGCAATTATTTCTTCACACGAATTTGTCTAATTAATTTTTCCAAATAGATAGAGACGATTCGGAGAAAGTAAGTAATTAATAACAACGCAATCAATGGGAGTTACTACTTTTTAATTTTTTTATTACAAATAACTCACCATCTGGAATGTTTTGAGAAATGGTGACCACTTTTTTTTATTTGGGTTCTTGGAGGCTACACATGCGCAAAATTTGATCAAAATCGTTCTATCCCTCCCTCCCTAGATAAACAACAAAGCGATAGTTGATCTCAATTCAAGGACACACCCTTTTTTAACACCCTCGATCATTCCAGAAGATGCTGACGGCAGTGATTTCTTCTCTTAAATGGCATAGATCGGGTTGAAATCACAGGTAACTTTTTCGATGACGCTGTATATTCCAAAAAAAGGCACTTTTTGGATTAATACTACTCGTAGCTTTGAGACCTCTACCTCTCTACCAACCTAACAAGAATAAAAAAATAACTCAGTTTCAACCACAAACATGGTTTTTCTTTTCACTTTTAATATAAGTTTATTTACATCAAACTTCTACGTTTCTTTGTGTGAATTTATTTTCCTTCACATCCTCTATACTTCTGATTTGTGATAAAAATTATGTTTAATTTATTCCATGAAAGTGAGGAACAAATCATAGATTGTAAACTGATGAATAACATTTTAAATAAATACACGCGTGGTAAGATTCTGCGTCAGCAGAGTTCGTCGTATCGAATTGGAAACGTGTTTGACATGTGCATTCGCTTATTGAACACAACTACTAGGGACAAGAAATGAAAAGGGAAAGTTTAATGTAAGTGGGATGGTTTTCATGCAGTATGGTTTAGTGAACATTTACGTAGGGAGAAAAAAACGTTCAGTATTAAACAGGTTTCGTTACAAAAGAGAGACTTTCGGAATTATTTCTTAGAAACTTGATGTGATTTACCGACAAGTAGTGTAATACATGTTGAAATGATAGTTAGAAACTGAAAATGACTAACACTTGTGGAAACTTCATTTAACATATTTAAAAAAAAAATTTGTATCTCTAATTTATTTAAGTTTAAAAACGTTTCAACAATTGAATCATCACGTGTAGAATATGTACCTTACATGTGGCAATGAACGACAAGAAGCAACTTTAAACTTTGTGGTTTTCTATTTTCTAACAATCTTTGAATTACATGGTTTATGGCAAGATCCATTTCTAACTTTTTTTTTTTAAATAGTCATAAAATCATCACAGTACAAGTCACACATAACTTTTTACACACCCAGTATTCGAAGTGTAGGGCAAGTTTGATAATAAAAAAATATATTAGACCTACATTTTATGAATGATTTTTACGTTTCATTGTGCCTCAAGAAACTGTAAAAAAGAAAGAAAAAAAAAGAAAAAAAGAAGAAGAAGAAGAAGAAATTATCAACGTAAGTAATATATCTGCACGTAAGCACGATAGCGGCCACAAAAATTAATTTAGGAAAATACAATTTGTAAAGGGAGCAATAATGTGCTTTGCTTATATAAGTAGAACTTTATTTAAATAAAAAAAAATCTAATTAAAATGTCTAAATGGAAGTTATTTTAAACAGTTTCTTGTTCATATTTAGCGTGTTATTCAACTTATAACACACTAAATTAGATAACAATTTCTAGATTTCAATTGTGCAAGCAACGATACCAACCCCACCTTTCTACAACGACAAATAGTGAAGTTATTGTCAAAAATGTAATTTTAAACTTTAACCTCCAAATAAAATGTAATATTCGTACAGGTTAGATGTCCTGCAGGGATAATCACCGACACGAGTGTAGCGAGTGAATGCTTTATATATACGTACCTCTTCAAAGCTCATTAGAACTGACATTTTGAAATTTATATAATGATTGACTGGTTAGCAAGTTTGTCTAATTGTTTGTAAATCAGAGCATAAATAGCGATTAAATATATATATATATATATATATATAATTACTCATTTTTCTAAATAGGCACCAATGTATGTAACATTTTTTCATTAGAAGGTTTGTCCAATTGGTTGTAAATAAAACAAAGACGACAAATAGACGTTAAGACGAGACGGTAACATGACAAGAGTTGACAGCGGAATGGAGCCGAGTCAATGTATTTATCAGCAGTAGTAGTTATGACATCACTTCTCCTCCCACTTGCAACTTCCCTAACGCGCACTAACAAAGTCCAGGAACCTTATGTAAGCAAAATAACGGCCAGAATAATTTAGATAGTAACATGAAATTGTAATAGTGTGCTCATATTAAAATACGTAAAAATTAAAATGTCAAAATTATGGCCATTTAAACAGTATTTTGTTAATATCTCCTGTATTATTCAATTTATAACATACTAAATTACATAGGAATTTGCAGATTTCAATTCTACATGTAATGGTACCAACCCCATTTCTCTAAGACGACAAATAACGAAGTTATTGTCAAAAATAAAATTTTGAACTCTAAACTCTCAAGAAAATGTGATATACGTTTATTTTCGATATTACGCAGGGATGAGTCACCGACATGAGCGAAACCTTTTTACATCTACGAGGCCCATTATGATATACAAAGTTGCGAGGTTCAAAAAACCTATTTAACAACCGTTTTAAACAAACCTACACTACTGGATAAGACCTCTTGATCTACCAATATAATTTAACATTTCCTAGAAGGCCATATGAAAGAATTTTTGGACGTTACATTTCGAAGATCTGCTTGTATTACATTGTATGATAGGGCTCGGTAAGTAGGCCTACTATGTTGGCACCCATCAAATTGTTTATATGGTAATATAAGCGAGGGTTTTTTGTATTTAAATATAAAGGTTCAAATAAAATGTCTTGTTGTGTAATTCTGGTGGTTTTCCAAACCATATTAGTACATGGTCTTAGTTATTTTCACTGCTGTGGAGCCCTGGGTTCCATTGTTAAGTTAGGTTTGGTTTGGTTGGGTTAGGTTAGGTTTGGGTGTTTTATTCCAACGTTTTATGCTAAGGTTATGGTTGCCCTTTTCATATTCTAAATGAGCACATTGTAGTCTCCAATACCAAACTTCATGTTCCTATCTTTCTGGCCGCTATCGATCTACGTACAGACGATATGGCGAAATTCACATTTTTTGTTTCCTGAGACGTGAAGATCATTCTAAAAACTTGGTTCAGTTTTGCTTCTGATTATCAAATTGATAAATAGCAACGCTGAAACATAAGGTATACAAAATATTGTATTCGTCTCTTGAGAAACTAGACATATCATTTCTTTATAAGAGAAGACAAGTAAAGATCAATGAATTCAGGTCACGGCCAGTAAGATTAGTAATTGATCTAAACTTCCTTCGTCCTTAAGGACCAACTTCCGATAAACATAAAAGAAGGGTTGTAACATTTTACCTGTTCATATTGTGGGAATATTGCAACACAGGTAGATCTATATAACACAAGGTCGAATCACAGTAAAAACATCGAGGACAAGGGACTCAAAAGGTTCTGTACAAGGTCACCCTTGACGGTTAGTGTGAAACATTAATATCTGCACGTTAACCGCTTTAGTATTCATCCCAGGGAACTCAATTTAACGTATTTGTTTTTACGAGCAAAAAATTATATGATTGTTTTTTAGGATTATATTGTGATGATTATTTTATGTGAATTTTATAGCTGTTCTTTGTTGGACGCATTATAGGTTAGGGTTTTAAAATGAATGGTGCACAAACTATTTCACTCACCTCTTCCCAAAAGCAATAATCCTACTAAAAATTTCAATTCCGTAAAATAAACCATTGACGTCGAGTGGGAAAAAAATACTTTAATACTTAAATAATTAGGGCTTAAAACTTGCTTTACTTTTGCCAGGAACACTACCTCAGGGTAAGTTGTATATAATTAAAATCTAGCCTAATAACATTATTCAAAGTTCATTTTAATTTTTCCCAGTTATTCCTGAATCTTAAATGTTTTTCCTTTCAACTTTGGAAACAGTATTTTACTGAAATATTAGGGTAATCAATAGAGTTAATTTGAAACAGCGTTTTGTTAACTAAATACGTTTTATCTCAATTTTATTTTCATTTATGAAAAAAAAATAATTATACAAAAGTAATTTTACACTTTTAAACTAACGAGTACATATTTCCAAAACTTAAAATTTAATGCCAAGGTAACCCCTATATTCGGCCAAGATTTTTAAACCCATCACATAACTTTACTACGTTTATGAGAGAAAATATTTAATGTTTTGAGTTGATTTAGAGTTACTAAAAATTACAAACAAATGGCGTTTTTTTAACTAAATATTTTTTCTCGCAATAACTTCTTTTTTTTATTAATAAAAAAAATTATTCAATAGTAACTTTACACTTTTGAACTAACGAGTAAGTTACATATTACCTAAACTTTAAACTTTAATGCCAAAGTAACCCATGTATTCGGTAAAGATTTTTAAACCCATCACATAACTTTACCACGTTTATGAGAGAAAATATTTAATGTTTTGACTTGATTTAGAGTTACTAAAAATTACAAAAAATGGCGTTTTGTTAACTAAATATTTTTTCTCGCAATAACTTCTTTTTTTCATTAATAAAAAAAAATATTCAATAGTAACTTTACACTTTTGAACTAAGGAGTACATATTACCTAAACTTTAAACTTGAATGCCAAAGTAACCCTTATATACGGCCAAGATTTTTAAACCCATCACATAACTTTACTACGTTTATGAAAGAAAATATTGTTTTGACTTGACAAATATATTAAAACTACGAAAAACAAGGGCGTTTTGTTAACTAAATACGTTTTCTCTCAATAACTTCTTTTTTTCCATTACAATAATTTTTATCATTTATTGCATTTATGAAAACTTTAAAAAAATAATTATAAAAAAAGAAATTTTACACTTTTAAACTAACGAGTACATATTACCTAAACTTTAAACTTTAATGCCAAAGTAACCCATACATTCGGCCAACATTTTTAGACCAATCACATAACTTTAATATGTTTATGAGAGAAAATATTTAATGTTTTGACTTGACTTAGAGATATTAAAAACTACGAAAAAAAGTGACTTTTTTTAACTAAATTCGATTTATGTCAATAACTTCTTTTTTTCATTTATGAAAAAAAAATACAAAAGTAATTTTACACTTTTAAACTAACGAGTACATATTACCTAAACTTTAAACTTTAATGCCAAAGTAACCCATACATTCGGCCAACATTTTTAGACCAATCACATAACTTTACTACGTTTATGAGAGAAAATATTTTGTGCTTCGACTTGACTTTGAGATATTTAAAACTACGAAAAAAAGTGACTTTTTTTAACTAAATTCGTTACCTCTCAATAATTAATTTTTTCGTTATAATAATTTTTCTATTGCAATTACGAAAAATTTAACAAAAATATTTATACAAAAGTAATTTTACACATTTAAACTAACCCGTATATATTTCTTAAACTTTAATGCCAAAGTAACTATTTTCTGCTTGATTTACAATGTAATACAATGGGCTGGGTAAGTAATACGACTCTGTCATAAATTACATTTTTCCTATTGAAAAAACATCTTCGTGTAATTTACAACGTCAAAGAAACACTAAAATATATAAATTACAGGGTTAGGATTCAAAGCCATTATTAACGATGCCTTCTTCTGACGATGATTCGGGACAGAAAATTTCGATTTATTTGAAAGAATATTTATGTCGAGCGGCCGCCCACGTATATTGAGCGAAACCCACCCGGAAACCGCGACCTCAACTATAGCCGACAATGAAATGATTTGTGACGATATCTTTCAACATCAGTACTGTGTTTAGAAAGTACTGCATAGCACTTGGTGAAGACCCTACGCTGACCTTTCACCTCTAGAAACAACAAATCATTCAAAGACCTATCTCTGGAACAACCGATATTGCTGTTACACCAATTAGTATTTTGCTAATTTCTTCTGCGAAAGTTTTACTCTAAACAGTTTAAGACGTTATTCTCCTGTGCAAACTATGTAAAGGCAAATGTATTTTTATTATTTTTAATTTAAAGAGTATGTTTAATTAAATTTGTTGAATCGTTAAAACTTATTTTGCAATAACAATAATAAAAAAATAAAACTTCTCAGCTACAATAAAATACAATAATTCTTCAAAAATAAAGAAACTGAACTACCTTCATTAAGCTAAAAGTATTTTTCTCGTATTCAACTGACTATCCGAGGAGTTAAAGTCTCTTTTATATATAGTCAATACAGCAGTTGAAATCCTCAATTAAATCTATAATACAATGATTTACAATATTTACAAAAAGAAGTCCAATCTCTTCCATTCAAAATCTCTTTCACTTTTAACATTTTTATTGAAATTCTTCAAACGATTTTCTTCTAAAATTTGACACGTAAATAAAATACATTGTATCTGCGTTCAACTCTTTATTGTACAATAAACATAATCCCGAAGCAGATATAAAGCATTTAGTTTTATAAATAAGTTCAGCTCTTACTTCTAGTTTTTTTCATTTTTTTTCCCGTTGTTGTTTTAAAGGAAAAACCTTTCTGTCATCATCGCCTTACGTAGGGTGATTCAGGAAGAAACGGAGAAACTTTCAGGACGCGTTCCACTATTAAAAATAAAGAACAAATTACATTTGGTATAACATCTTTCACCCATGTACAAAAATCCAAAACGTCCTTTCATCTATCTTCAAAATGGCGGCGTTTAAATTCTTTCTTGAATGTTTAAATGTCAAATATCTCGAAAACCGCTAAATTTACGAAAAATTTTCAGAAAACAAAAATTTCTTTTTAATTGACAAACAAAATGGTTAATTTTTTTAAAACTTAAAAGATAACCGAGTTATTAGCTAAAAACAAAAAAAAATGTATCATAGTAGTTGTCCAAGAATTTTCGAAGTCACTTGAAAGTTTTGTTTTGATGTAATAAAATCCTTTTTTTTGTAACTTTGTAATAACGTATTATGGACTTCATTTAAATGATTTTCTCATAACTTGGTTCTGGAGTAATTTTGGTTATTATGAACAACTACCAAGATAAAAATATTTTTTTTGTTTTTAGCCAATAACTCGATTATCTTTTAAGTTACAGAATAATATAAAAATACCGTTTTGTTTTTCATTAAAAAATGAATTGTTTGTTTCTTGAATATATTTTGTAAAGTTAGCAGTTTTCGAGATATATGACATTAAAAATTTTAAACGGCCGCCATTTTGAATATAGAGAAAGGGACGTTTTGGTTTTTTTTTTGTATATAGGTAATAGATGTTATACCAAATATGTATACAAAATATGAGTTCAATATATTTCCTACATCAAAAGATATAAAGTTTTTTTTTGTTTTTTTAATGGCGGATAACTTTAAAATAAGCATTTCTGGACCTATGTTTATACGAGGTTTTTTCCATTATTTTACTAGTAGAACAGGTCCTGAAAGTTTCTCCATTTCTTCCACAATCACCCTGTATTAAAAACGAAAGAGCATAAAATAAACACCCCTAACCCTTGAATACTCTAATAGCGTCAAGGTCTGAAGAGAAAAAGAGTTGGTCAAGAGATACCTAACAACAGGAAAGGTAAAATAGAGGATTCTAACTCATAACGAAAAGTGTAAATCCATTCCTGAAACCACACTCGCACTCACTATGAGGTCCATAGTGCATCCTTCAAGGTCCAAGAAACCAACTTGGATATTACGTTTAGAGGATCTCGGTTATTACATTGTGTGATCGGGCTGGGTAAGTTACATGATTGTTACCATCAATGTTTTAACTTATGCCTAATTTAATTAATCTAGGATGGTCGGAAGACGCAACTATTTATGCTTGAATATTTTTTAAGACTACAATTACTTCTCTCCGGAACGGTTTAACCCGCTTCTTAAAATAATTCAAGATCCGCGTCTTTTAGAACCCGTTACCTTGGTTACCTTCTCAAAAACTCTGGTTTTTGACTCTACATGAAGCAAACTTTACTAATACCGTTATTTTTACATGAACAATAACCAAGTAATAAATTAAAAGTCGTTGACGTCACAGACAAAACGGCACACTCCTTTCAAAAGCTTTCTTATTTTGTTATAAGTTTATGGTTGAACGGTAAGATGTAAGATTTGCATCCAATTAAAGGGTGAAGAGGGCGTGGTCTGTTCTATGCGCAATAGACTAGCTGTCAAAGAAATAGATTATGCAGGAATTATATACCTGTTAACTTATGCAAGCAAACTGTCCGGAAACATCCTGCTCAAGATTGAGAAAAAATTACTTCCATTTTGTTTTCTCGCTGTTAATAAATGAAAAAATTTGTTAAGAAGAAAAAAAATTCACGGATTGTTATTTTGGGTGAAAAATTTATTTCAGGAAAATCCCATCCTTCACATTCTCCCTTCAGTCAGTAGGCGTAATTGATTTTTTTTTTTTTTCACGAAGCAATGAAACAATTCTCATGCAACATGATTATTTCTCACAGTTTAATAGCACAAACGAATTCAATAAAATATAAAATAAAATTCCACTAACTTCTTCACACATCAACTCCAAAACCAAAAATATTTGTCGTTGCAACCTTTACAAAAATGTCCCTGATATTATATGTGAAAAATTTAACGAACTGTAATTTGCTTTTAATTATTGCATTCCCCCCCCCCCCTGTATGGACGTGAAGTTAATTCTCATAAATCAATTTTTGTGAATATTTATAAATATTCACAAATTTATAATTGCATGTATTGGTTGTTTCAAAAATATGTGTCCTCAGTGATTTATGGCATTAAAGAAAAAGTTCCTCAAACATAATTTCAGAAAATCTTATCCATCTGTGGGCCGTTTTCTGTTTTTCGAAAAATAATGATAATTCAAAAAATCATTATTATTTCAGTTCAAAATTGTATATACACATTTATTTAGTTTTACCAGTATATCAAGAAACAATCTTTCTAATTTTCAAAATGTCAGCAGGTTGAAATTTTTCATATTATTTAATATCTCTAAAACCTTTTACAAAAAAAAAAAATGTAAGCGGCCACTATTTTGAAAATTTTAAATTTTAAGTTTTGATTCTTGCCATACTGTGAAATCATGGGATATAAATTGGGCGGACTAAATTTTGACTGAAATTTTAATAATTTCTAAAATTTTATTTTTAGAATTACACAAATTGGATTTGTAAAATAAGTGAAAATGTTATTGGATATATCAAAATATTTTGCCGTGATTTCTGTTCAAATAGTAAAATTTAACCACACTGTAATTCTGGAAATCCAAAGTAAAAAACAAATTTGATAGTTTTATAAATATGTTTTCGAATTATAAAATGAATATAATAAAAGCCAGAACTGTATCTGAAGTAATTTTCGATAAAACATAAACAAATTGGAGTTTTGAAAACCACATTTTCATAGATTCAGGGTAACTTTGTAGTTGGCTCACAAATAAAGAAAAAAGTTAGTTTACGTCAAACCTTATTTTGTTTTTGTTTTTCACATAAAATTAAAATGTGTTATTTTACTTTTTCTAGGTAATTACTTGAGATACTGTTTTGGGACGAATATTATTCAATTTTCGAGACCAAAAACATGTAAAAGCACCATTTAAATCAGAATTTAAACAAATATAATGAAAAACTTAGTTCTAACGTAATCTTAGGTATTAGAAACTACTTCAAAAGTTTTTTGTGTAAAAATACAAAATGGCGAATTGTCTGAAAACGATACTGTTTCGGATATATATTTCTAGGATATTTTTTATTTATTTTTATGTAAGGGATCCGCTCCCAAAGCTTGTCAAAGTAATTCAGAAACACTCTGTATATATTCGTAGCTAGTATTTTTAACTGAAGGGGCTAACAGAGAACTTATATATCGCTATAGCAGTTCGCAAATTATCTCACAGTCATAATTGCACCCAACGACAATCTCAGTGACAGCGTGACTCCTAAACCTCTCACACGATCCTAATCAGACTTCTCTCTCTACTCTAATGAAAGGTTTTACTTGTCGAGTGAAATCAATCAGTTTGTAAATTACCCTCTTGCTGACATGATCCAAGCTTTAATCCTTTATTAGTGAAATATAACCGGAAGTCAGATCAAAAACCAACTTCCTGTTGACGATAAGTAATAACTGAAATTACAAATCAGAGTGTCGGTATGTTTTGTCCTCGGACTAAACATCTTCAGGAACAAAGCAGTACTTGTGTTTCAGACTCCTTCTTCCGGTAGGGAGAACAATTCAATCCCCCTTTTCTTTTTGACTTGCTTTCATTTTTGTTTAACGGATTTTTGATCTTCTGGACCTGCGGTTCTTACACTGTTAGATTCAAGTGTAGTGAACAAGGACATTAAAGGATTAACTGCTAAGTGAATTTCCTTTGTTTCTGTGCTTATGTGATTTTAAAGTTCAATTTGAAGTTGTGTGATTTGTCAAAAATTTGAAGCTGAATTGGAGGATGTATTCTTTTTGTCGTCCTTTGAGTTCAAAATAGAATATTCTAGAATTACGTCTATATATCCGAAAGTCTGTAGTTTAGTGTAGCCTATGTGCAGTATACAGCCCAAACGCGTAAACCGATTTTAATCAAATTTGGTATGTTTGGTATATTTTGGTACGTGATGGGTTTGTCTACTTTTTAGGGCCCGTAAGTAATACCAATGAACCTTACAATTTCACCCGAGTGTCTGTCCGTCTATCTATCGGTAAGTCGCAACCAGTCTACACAGACTAGACGATAAATCCTATACATTTCAAACTTTGTATTTATATTCTTTTTTATTTTCCCACATATAGGAAAAATATAGCGGTAATAAAAAATGACCTATCGAATTGAAACAAATTTTTGGGGAAATAATATGTATGCATTATCAAATAAAACTAGAGTTATTCTAATTACGAATATGTATATTTATTCGACAAAAAAATTATTATGTTGGCGCTAGATAAAATGTAAGCGTCAGAGTAATTTGAACACGGAGTGACCTACAAATCTGAATTTGTAATTACATTGCAGGTCGAAATCATATGTTATAGTTTTTTGTATGACTAATACAACTTTAACCACACAGACAGAAAGTAAGTTTTCTTTTTACTGCGTAGCGTGTAAGTTTTTAAAGCTTTTTCTTGAGATGTCACATATACAATTCAATAACCTTTAAAAGATGGATTGAATTTTCATTAATTTCTCTTTATTAAGGGACGTAGCAAAAACCAAGGACCCTTATAATTTCACTCCACCTAACTGTAGAATAAAACGGCCGCTTAAAAAACTTAAAAATAACTCCCCTTACATTACTCTAAATCGTATGGTGTTAACATACATCTGACGCTTTTATTTTATAACACAAATTTTGGGGTAGCTGTCGTAAAGAAAAATTATATTTTTATCAAAATTAGTACTAACGATTTTGATCAGATTTGCTTAAGTGTATGTTTTAAAGTAAACAGATAAAACATCTTGATTGGTATCTGTCAAAAAATTCTGGACAATTAATTAGCTTATTGGTAACATCTAAATAATAGACAATGAGACCATGAAGCTGTTACAATACGTTATTTCTGAAGAAAAATCGAATTTAAAAAATATCGCTGTTCTACAATAATTACTAAAATAAAAAATTAACTTTGACCACCGGTATTACATCATAAAAAGGTCGATTTTAATAAAATACTATTTACTCTGAGGACAAAGTTATGGCACAATCTAAGTTAGTTTAGGTTTTTTAAAAATATATATTTATTCAATGACAGCAGTGCATAGATCATTTTCACTTTTCACAACTACCAAACTAATATAATTACAGGGTTTTTCCAAGCTACGTTCCAAAACTTGAGGATAAGGTTTCTTGGGTCAAAATAAGTAAAAGGTTCCTATGAAAATATGTCCTAAAATGCTTAGATTTTCGTCCTTCCGCCATTTTGTGTTTTGGTATAAAATATGTTGATACAGAGTTGAGAATGTGGTATGTGTATTTTTTGTGTAACCTTTTATCAATGTACCAAAAACCAATATTTTGTTTTATATTTTCAAAATGGCAGCCGTTTGTAATTTAACGTCGAATCAATAACCAATTTTACAAAACAATCTACATGAAACCAACAAGTTTTCCTTTTAGTGACAACTAAAATAAATTTTGTATTTTTTCATTACCTTAAGCCGCCTTAAGGGATAACTGAACCATTGTCAAAATCGAAATATTTCTTAATTATACATTTTAATAGTAATAAAATTATTATTATTTTTTACGTTTCAAATACATCATATAATTTTAAAGAAAACTCGTTTGGCAAAGTATGTAATAAAGTTATATATATATATATATATATATATATATATTTTTTTTTTTTTTTTTATAGAGGTTTGGCAAAATGCTATTATGCACTCGTCCCAAGGGGACTTAGAGTCGGACTCTCCGAATGGCCTACCGACTAAAACCTTCCTCTTTCCCAGGCATTATTCCACTCCGGTACCGCTCTCGCATTTCATCAGAGTGGTGCCTGCCACTTTTTTGTTAGATCTTTACCCACTTTGTCTATGCATTTTGTAAAATGACTACAATTCTTCAAGCAAAGTAATAAATCAACAGATATCTTGAGAAAATTGTTTATTTACAATATAAAATGTAGATATTAGGATGTGTGTGTACTAATATTTACTAAAGTAAATGAATTTAATCTAACCTCGCCTAATCTAACCTAACCTAACTTACCTAACCAAACCTAACCTAAAATCTATGGAAATCGTGTATTTCAAACTCTACCTGATTGCAGTAGGTACTTTATAGAATGCCTAAAAAAGTATGAATTATGCTTGATTTCATACTTTCTCTCCCAACTTTAGGCAGTTTATATAATGCCTAGGCATTGTATACAATGTCTGATTTAACAAATTACGGGAATTACATATTAAACATGAATATTTAATAAACACACTGAGGACGTGTTTATGGTACAAGAGAAGCAACCGTTATTTATATATATATATATATATATATATATATATATATATATATATATATATATATATATATATTCAAAGATGGCGTCGTGGTTGATTTTCAATTATCTGATTGATATCTACCGTTATGATAGAACTTATTACATAAATAATAATAAGGTAAACTTTTTTTTTAAATGTAGAGTTAAAGTCTTCAAAAACCTATTCACCTTTCCTCAGACTCCGCCTAGTCCCATAAGTTTACCTCTCCTTCTAGAAGATATTTGACCAAGTAACATTTCCACAGTTGTAGGTCACGATCTGGTATTTTAACAACAAACAAGTAAAAGAAACGATATCAGTCCAATCTGTGAATGTTTGAATCTGTGCTAGCCAGCAGCGAACACAGTGTAAGTTGAACCTTCATAACTCACACTTCTCGATGTCATAAATGGAAATAAATTGACAAAGAATCGTTCTCGGTTATTGGAAATCACTGTGTAACCCACCCCCCGCTGTGGCTCTCGCTGTGAACACTTTTGCATATTCTTTGTAATTACTGTTCGAAAATACAATTTGGTCGAACAGTTTAAGATCACTTTGTTAAGTTATGCGACAGCTTCTCTCCACTGAATTATTGCTCTGGTTATTTGACTGAGTAACCTAAAACACCTGTTTTTTTTTAATTATAGCTAATCGTTGTTACTATTTTCTCACGCTACATTTAAACAGATATTATTGTTGTTGGTAAAAAATAAAGAGGAAAAGATTTACGTTGATCCGTTTTAGACTTTCCTGCTGCGTTTATCTGTCTGTATGTCCAACAGCACTGATTTTTTTCTAAAACAGTTAAACGATTTAGTTTTAAAAAGCTAAGGAATTTCGTTACTAATTATAGTAATCAATAATATCAAATCTGGTTCCACCTGTCATTAAATCAAAAAAGATACTTTTTTTTACTTATTATTTATGACAATACACCTCTCGGTCGGATTAACCTAACCTAACCTAACATAACATAACCTAACATAACCTATCCCTCGTATACTTAATAGCGTTAGGGTCGGGAAAAATAAAAAGTTTGTCAAAATCGACTTGATTCAAAAACAAAAGTGAGAGATCTAACACAATACCACATGAACAGATCTAGATACAGATAGGTAAAGTTTTCTCGTAGTCACTATAATAATACAAATAAACTGTTTATAAGATTTCACAACTTTCTCATTCAAAATTGAAAATAAAAAATGGAAATCGTTTTTAATAAGTGTTTATATATTTAATTAGGGCCAAAGGTTGTTTCGATTAAAAGGCGTTATGGCGTCCTTAACGTAAATGGTATTTGATTAAAATCGAATTTTTAATAACAGTGGGCAAGCATTGCTACCAATCTTTACATTTAACTAAAATTTTATTGAAATCGGTGGAATCAATATTGAGAGATTTCTTTCTTTTTTTTATAGCATACTTATTTTTTAATCGATAACGTACAATACAGCATTTTTTGAGAATTGACAACTAATACATTTTGTTTAGGTTGCAGATACACTTGACGCATCAAATGTTTTGATGCAGCAAACCTAAAATTTTAGAAATAAATAAAAATGAAAATATAAGTTTCAATATATACTCATATATCAAATTTGATTAAAATCGGTCCACGCGTTTTTACAGCGCTGCACAGACAGATATTAAACATAGATAAAAAAATCCTTGATCGTCCTCTAAACGCACAACCGAAAATCAGTCAAGTTTCAAAAATTAAAGATGTCAGCTGAAATAAGACGAAAATACTAAATTAGCTTTAATCATTTTGATCCAGATTTTTCTAAAATGTAGCCCCTAACTACTCAAAAACACTCTCTGCAATAAAACCAAAAACAAATCCTAAATCTAACTGTATCAAAGATTTAATTCTCAAAGATTAATTTCAAATAAATACGATTTAGAAATCAGGAATAAATATTAAAAACGAAAATGACCTTGACAGGTGTAAATATCATCTTGATTTCCATTAAATGTTTCATGTATGCTTAAGACTATATGATGTAATCTAATTAATTTACATATTCTAGAGAACACTTTATGGCATAATATAGTTAAATTTAGTCTTCTTTGATTTATAAATATCTTTTAACAAATATTTTTAAGGACGTGAGCTCTTCTGTATCAAATTATCTCCTAACACAAATAAGTATGGGGAGGGGGAGTAATAAATTACACTTTTTTATCACTTGACTAGTTAAAAATAATTGTAAATTGTGTAAATGCTAGCTAGCACGTATGAAGAGTGAATATTCGCCCGTGTTCTAAGAACAGCTGATCTGTCGGCGAAGGATTCGCCAAATAGTATGAAAAATTTACATAAATTTATATCTTAATCATGGATGTCTCCATTTAATGTTCCATTGTCATTGATAGAATAATTGACGTAATTATTCCGTTTTTAAAAGTTATTTGATAATGATGGGTTGTTCATATTATTAATCGAACATTTCCCATCATTGGTGTTAACAAGTTTTAGCTACTAGGCTGTGTTGGTATTTTTTTCTCCTTTTTAATGTTTCAACTTCACACTTGATGACGAAAGTTGATTTATATTCTCGAAACATCGTGTATTAGTTTTCATATACCAAATATTAATTAATTGTTCTCCCGCAAAAACATATTTACATTATTCATTTGGTCTTCCGACAAATTGTTCAAAATTATTAAATTATTTTTCATTGTACACTAATCTGTGGAAATGTATTGCAGTAGTTTATATTGCACGAGCACGTTGGGGGCTCGTGCCGACTTTAGTCGGCGTCGCTAGCGCCGCCATGAGGTGCGCGCCGACAAAAGTCGGCGCCAGACAAACTTAAATGATTTGACATAAAAAATTTTAGCCATAGGTGATGGTAAATACTTATTTTTCAGCAGAGAACGTGTTAATGTATATATTCCGTAAAATAGCATTTTATTACACTTGAAGAAAACAAATCTCTCTTTTTCTTTTATATACATATAAATTAAAATGTCAAAAAATACCAATTATATAAAAACAATTTAAATTCTTCGATGAAGTTTGAAAACACTTTGTCAGAGATTGGCAACATTGAATAAAATTTCTAAGCGTTTGCAAGATTGTCATTAGATAACGCGGAAATGTCAGCCTCTAGTTCTTATCAAAACTACATAGTCTCGTTTCCATCGCTGAAAGAAAGCAGTAAAGTCGAAGATTTACCGTCAAATCGTGAACAAGTTGCAGTCAATTAAAACAAGAGATACCATAAGGTCTCTTTAAATGTTTGGTTTCATTTAAATTGTATCTCTTTTTTATGATAGTTGTGCTTTAACAAAGTGTACCTTATAAACCTTATTGAGTCTAGTAGAAATACCCTACAACGGCTAGTTTCAATAGCCTATATGTGTAATGTAGGTACATTATGTAATTGGTCCAAAAATGTTATGTCGAGTTTGAGATTCCCTGAGTAGGGAATAATGGTTTTTTAAATGTCTGTCTGTTGTCTAAACCATGTGCAGTGCTCTACAGCCCAAACGCGTTGACCGATTTTAAGCAAATTTTATAAGTGAGCTGATGATAGTTAAGGTTCATTTTTGCTTTTTACCAATAATTCCTAAAACATAATAATTTTATTGCGATTTTGCTTTAGTTTGGGTCATTAATTTTCAGTAAAATTTCCACAAAATCGGTAGAGCCGATTTTGAGAGAATTCGTATTTTATAACTGTCCCATTTGTTGCTTTTTTTACCTCACGGATCGGCATTATTTTTGGAAAGATACACAAAAAACACGTTAAATTTGTGTCTGCGGTAAATTTAAACTAAATCGTAATTTTCTGTTTGGACTGCCGTCACCGAGGATAGTGTTTTATCGTATGGCATATCCCATCAGACAATGACTGGCGACAGATAAGCATCAATATTAACCGATCACTTAGTTCCTCATCTTACTCAGCCGGAGATGAGGGACGTTTTTTTCCAACAGGATGAAGCTCCTCCTCATTATGCTAATGTGGCCAAAGCAGTTTTAAATGGAGATCTTCCCAACCGTTGAATAGGTCGTGACAGCGACTTCATGGACTGGCCTCCAAGATCCACAGGATTGACTGTTTGGGATATTTCCTTATGGGGCTTTAAACAAAAAGTTTAGTCTCACTTTATAGCAAAAGATGAATTAATATGGCTGATTGAAGAGGAATTACTGTTGATTCTTCGGGAATTTTTCAAAAACGTTTGTGACACTTTTTAGTTTCGTTGTTATCAGTGCATAGCTATTGATAGACATCGATTCGAATAAAGGTCAATGCGGATCATCAATTAAACTCGAGGGTACTTTTTTACATATCTATGTAACATAACTGTAAAGTGTAAAGTTTGTAGAAATTCCATATGTCCGGCATATTAATTCAAAAATAGCGACCTCTTCGCGGAACACTTTGTATGTTCAAACAAAAACACTTTAGAAAACGTTTATTAGAAAAAAATCAATTTTTATGGAAAAGGTACAAAAATTGGTAAAAGTTAGACCTACTTTGAAAAATTCACAAATATATTTATTTTATCCAAATCGCAACTTGCTTTTATTAATTCAAACCTAGTGACATCATCGTGGGACACCCCGTATATCGTTGGCTAGGTAAAAGTGGGTATGGGGTCATTTTTTAGGCCATAAATAATCCAAAAATAAGTAAAATATTCACAAATTAGCTTTTTTCATCCAGAAACAGCTTTTTCTTACGAAAACGTAAATTAAAAAGACAATAAATTAGCATTAATTCACTTCTAGCTGTAGAGATATGTAATTATTTAAAATTGCTAATTAAATAATCTAACATTTACAGAAATATTCTGCCTAAATGTTTAGATGATTTTCTTTCAAAAAAAAATATTTGGGATCGTTTACTTAAATTGCCCAAATAATAGTATTTCTTTAAACTATCAGTGAGAGAAGTTCAGATATATTCCAGGGTATTGATTAGTAGTTCTAGCTTGTTCTAATAGATTGGCATCTATTAAATTAAATTATTAGATTTGCATCCCTTGAACATGAAGCAAAGAACAATTTTCTCTTTCGTGGTGGTGGCCAAACTCTTGAAAATAAATTATTAAAATTAAATCATTACAAAACAAAATCTTATACTTTGAGTTACTTACTTATAGACTGGCCTATAAGATCCACAAACTTGACCGTTTGGGATTTTCGCTATGGGGTTTATTGAAAAAAAAATTACATTCACCCTATAGCAACATATGATGAATGGATGAGGCTGATTGAAGAGGAATTACTGTAGATGCCTCGTCAATTTTTCAAAAGGGGTTGACATTTTTGTTTCGTTGATATCAGTGCATAGCTATTGATGGACATTAATTCGAAAAAATGTGAAATTTAGATCATAAATTTATTTCTGTTATTTTTCTTTACTTTTCTTTATCAAGTTTTACACATTTTCATGTTATCTGGAAATCAACAATTTGTAATGGTTACCCAAATAAAATCATTTTGGTGGAAACGTACCATTATTTTGTTATTCCCCATTTTATTTTCATTGAACATACAAAAATTAAAGTCAAGGGTACATTTTTGGTTCATAAATGTAAAGTGTCAAGTTTGTAGAGTGTTTCATATTAATTCATAAATAGTGACCTTTTCGTGGGACACTCCGTATATTTAAACCTTGTATATGAAAATTCTACAAATTTAATGTACATATTTTCTAGAACACTCTGTATACATTAGGTGTCAAGTAATCCAAGGAGTTAAGTTGTATTGTCAATATTAACCCTTCCTTGGCGGCTTCAGTCTACCCTCTATTTGAACGTCAATTAAACCTATGTTCTAAAACCGTCATTTGAAATGAAAACAAAAACAAAGAGCCGCTAGCTCTATTGTTGTTACTAAGCTATTAAAACAACACACCGTATGGTCAGATTCTGTTATAATTTTACAACCGATAGAATTTATGTTAATCAGCTTCCCCGCGCATTAACATTCGTTTTCTAAAAGGTACTCCAATCTCAGAAAGAAAAAAAAGAAGTTCCGGTTCCGTTTTTTTGTTAATGTGAAACACTTGTCACATCCCCTTTTGAATAGGGTGCTGGGGTCAGGGTCCTCAAAGCCTGGGAGTGGTTCTACAGCATCTTTCTCAACTGCTACCGAATATGGTCAAACAACCCCCCTCCCCTCTCTCTTACTTCACTCCTCCGCTCTATTCAAACTTTAGCTCTTTCTCAGTTTCATGGAAAAACAAATTCTGTCTTCATTATTGTTGTGGGAAAGTTTTAGGGTTTATAGGTTGTGAATTGTATAATATATGTTAGCATAGAATGAATCGCTCTTTCTCTCTCTCTCTCTCACACACACACATTCTCCCCTCTACGTCAATCGATTCTCATGATAGGGAAAACAAGATCGTAGAATTTGATTCTCATCGGAAGTTGAAAAGATTTGCATAAATTAAAGAGAAAAAGTGACGTCGTTAAAAATAAACTGTCCCGAGTTTCCGTTGGTGAAATAAAATCACGAGCGAGCCAATCAGATTACAGAATTACATTTGTAAGCTAATTTTAAATTTAATAGAAATTCAGTTGGTTTACATGTTCTGCTACACTTTCATTCACTTAGCATTTGTAATGATATGAATTGTAAAAAAGCTTGAATATAAAAGCACAATTGAAATAGACATGGTGCTTCTTCATATATGGATTTATTGTGAGGCCTATGTCCTTGAACTAGTTATCGAAAAAATCGACAAATTTGACAATAAAAAATCACCATGGCAAATACCATATTATCATTTTGGACAACACCCTAAAAAAATATATGGAACATGGTAGTTATATTGCTCTCCCGTAAAAACCAATTTTGTTTTTCCTTGAAATCGAAAGGTTTCCTAGCTTGCAAAAATTATAATTTCTGAAAAGAGCATTAAAAATGGCGCAAAAATATATTACTATCTTCATTATCCGCCTCTACAAAACTAAATATTAAGAAATAAAATTATTTGTTAAACAAAATATCAATAATAATGATTTTTGGTAGATAAGAAGAGCGACTTATTCCGTATCAACGTTTTCTGAATTTTTTTTGGCTTCACTGATACAATTAATATCTAAGTGTTTACTTATTAGTCTAATATATTGTTTTTATTGATGGCGATTAAGAAAGGTTTGGTTCAGTAATCTTATTTAAATACTTTTTGGTTGGTTCAATAGAGGTTGTATTTTTAAAATACAATTTAATCAAAATCGGTAAAGTCGATTTTAAAAGTAAAGCAAAAATGTTGAGATTTTGATTTATAGAAAATACCCCTAAATATTGAGTTATCGACAAGGAAAACGTCCAAGTTATGGTCACATTCCACATTACGAACAAATTTCGTTCCGGTCATTTGAACTTTAAAGTTGCTCAGACATCAGGGCAATACAAAAAAATTCATTTTTTGCTCTATGGGAAATTCAAAACCGATCAGCAAAAACATCGATTTTTAAGCTTTTTTAAAATATTTGTGAAATTAAAAACACAATATATTTTCAAAAATACATCTAATGCGAATTACTCTAATAATATAATGTTCATAATGGGGTTGAATTATGAAGTAACAAGTTTTCAGTAATAGAAATTTCTTGGCCCATGAATTCATGGGTTTTGTCCGCCGAGAGGCCAAAATGCGGCCTGCCCCGCCTGATGTGGAACTCGGCTTGAGTTCCACATTTTCAGTTAACAAGAGTCAGAAGGGTTTGAAGTTATCCGCTGAGCGGAACAATTTTCTGCTCCATTCTTTTCCCCCTATGTACTCTTATACATGTTGCTAACAGACATTCCTCCTAAAGGTTTATTACATTTGTCAATAGTACATAGGCAAACATTCTTACATTTATGGTAGTATTTATACACGATAAACACGTTCCAATCAATCTTTTCGGAAAAAGCGTAAAAATCATATCGGTTTTAAGCTTTAAACTAATTTTTTTTTTTAATCTTTAAAGTAAATTTTAGAAATTAAAATCAGATGACTAAAACATGTCGATTCGAACTGAAACTAACCTATGATTGGATATCTTAGAAATCAATTTTGCAGAAAATAAACCTCTCAGCGG
Organism: Aphrophora alni; assembly: GCA_963513935.1. Classification (NCBI taxonomy): domain Eukaryota; kingdom Metazoa; phylum Arthropoda; class Insecta; order Hemiptera; family Aphrophoridae; genus Aphrophora; species Aphrophora alni. The sequence continues at coordinate 15,567,020 of OY740771.1, forward strand.
AAAACCCCTAGACCTACCAAATCCCTCTGATCCTTGTTAACTAAAAACACGACGCTCAGATCACTGGTGGCTCTACGGAAGACAACGAAGTCATGACTACTTTTCTATAAAAGTGACCCATGAGTAAAAGTATTAAATACAACTTTATTAACACTAGGTAGTTGTAGTGTAAAGCGGACAGGTTCAACAAAGACGACATAGGGGAGGGGGAGCAACTAAGGGGGTCATCCCTCACAGCTAGAGTCCGTGAGACCTGCCCCGTGTGGGAAACACAGGTACAAATCTCTCTCAATGATTTCTCACAATATTTTTAACCAACGATCTTTTATTGCCATTTATGAATAATAATGAGCGAATCTGAGAGAACTGGAGCGCAGTTTCCACCCTTCTTCTTCATCCCTTGCCCACAAAAGACCCTTTTTACCTAATTCCGTTATTTTCGTTCAATTTGTATACAAAGATTGTGTGTGAACCTTTAGATTTGTCTACAAAAGCGCAGGTACTTAAACCCTGTCATTTCCTTTACCTGTTTGAATTCTGGGTTTCTTGTAGTTTTTGTTCGAGGATAAACACTTTTGCGAGTAGATTGTTTATTTCAATATAATGTTTATCGGTTAACATGAATTAACGTAAACATGTAATTTATTGCTCGTTTTGCTTTGTTTGCCGGTATTACGTCAATTAGAAATAAAGGGACAGTTAAAATTATTTTTTAGCTCCATATACGAACAATTTTTTCTTTGGAAATATAGTTATCACAGCTATGATCACAGAAAATTCAAAAAAGAGACCATAAAATCAGTATCGATCATTATTCTTAGAATATTGGTATCTCAAAATTTCTAACCTCCTCCGAAATTTGAACGTGTGAATATTTAAAAACTCACTATTTTTTAATTTGTTTTGGATTTATAGTAATTTGCCCCCTATTCTCACTAATTGCGATTTTAGAGGGCAACTCAAAGTTATTAAATGTTAACCCCTTATCATCTTAAATGATATAACCAATCGAAAAACACAATTTAAGCCTGAGATAAATTTGTTTTCTCTCCCTAAAATGTCAATAGAAGTTTAAATTTTTACGTTTTTAAAGTTATGTTTTAACATCAAAAAAGATTTTTAAACTTCGTTTGAAAATTCTAGGAAAGCTATTAGATCTGTCTTAGTAACTAAAATTAAACGCAAAATAATTGCACAAACTTTCTTATTAACCCAAACCCTAAACTATTCGTTACAAAAACTTTCAGTTTGATAGTTGTCCATCAAAAAGTGGGAAAAACCACAGACGCCACTGTGAAAAAAAGATATATTTAAACAGGGTCTAATAATCTTGCTTCTATTTTGTTTTTGCCAATTCCTGTATTTTTTTTTACTTGCGATTTTGCACACAGGTTTGGATCATTAATCGTCAATTTCACTAAAATTGATAGAGATGATTTTGAGAAACTACGTCTATAATAATAGTCCCATTAGCCGTGTTTGTAACCCATAATTCACTAAGTGGCGTTTTCAAGAGATGCGTTTCGTTTCGTTTCGCTTCTTAAAGGTTAAACTTGAATATATTTTTATAAAAATCGATGAAGCGAATTTTTGAGACACAATAAAAGTATTTTTTAAATTAATTTTCTTATGACAGCTACACCTATATTTTGAATACAAGAACAAATGAAAATCGTTCCATGGTATGGCAAAAATATGCCAACAAACATAATTTTAAAATCAGTTCACCCGTTGCTGTTGTTGAGCATTACACAAATGACAGATAATAGACGACAGACATGTAGTCATTATTCCATAACTCACTGTAATGCAGTTAAGGGAACCTCAACATGAATATCAGAAAAAACTCAGCCTCCATTTTTTAACCCATCATATTACTTTCTTAATACTACGTATATTTTATTTAGGAAAGTATAAAGAGAAGAGTATTCTCTAAAAGATATAATGAGAGGTCGTATATAATGGATTTCGAGCAAGACTGAGGGACCTTTACAGTTTACCAGATTTGGTGACTGAATCCTGATGTACAGATAACCTGATACCACCTCCGTTAGTGTTTAACTTAACCTACACTCTAACCTAACCTTACCTAGCCTAGCCTAATCTAACCTTCTACCCTTACCTAATCCCCCTAACTTAACTTAACCTACTAGTCTAACCTAACCTTACCTAGCCTAGCCTAATCTAACCTACTACCCTTACCTAATCCCCCCTAACTTAACCTAACCTACTAGTCTAACATAACTTTACCTAGCCTAACCTAACATAACCTACTACCCTAACCTGAATCCTGTGTGCAGATAACCTGATACCACCTACGTTAGTGCTTGACTTAACCTACACTCTAACCTAACCTTACCTAGCCTAGCCTAATCTAACCTACTACCCTAACCAAATCCTGTGTGCAGATAACCTGATACCACCTACGTTAGTGCTTGACTTAACCTACACTCTAACCTAACCTTACCTAGCCTAGCCTAATCTAACTTACTACCCTAACCTGAATCATGTGTGCAGATAACCTGATACCACCTCCGTTAGTGCTTAACTTGACCTACACTCTAACCTAACCTTACCTAGACTAGTTTAATCTAACCTACTACCCTACCTATTCAACCCCTAACTTAACCTAACCTACTAGTCTAACCAAACCTTACCTAGCCTAGCCTAATGTAACCCACTACCGCAACCTAAACCCCCCTAACTTAACCTAACCTACTAGTCTAACCTAACCTAACCTAATCTATCCTTGCATATTATATTTTAACCTAACCTAACCTTCTTCACCGACCAATGCCCTCAAGCACTCTCTCGCAGTGTTTTCGAAGAACACTTCAGTAGGATTTCCAGTGTTCAGTCAGTCTTGTAGACTACTTTTCGCAGGTCGCTGAGTCACTACAGTTAAATCGGGTATTGCTCTGTTACGAAATGCCTAACTCTAGCTCTCGCTGCAAACGTCGTCGTGGCCCTCCAAACGCACCCGTTTACCTCTACAAACCCGCTTTTAGGAGTTTGATAAGACGACTCACGAACGCTGGGTACGCCGATAACAGAAGTTTGGCAACGTGAACTTCCTCCATTGGAGATTCCCGAAAAGAAGACTCCAGAGAAACACTCTCGTCGTCGTTCGTGTAGGTAAGTTAGCAGTTACACATTAAAAGCCTGCCCTGGTAAATAGTACAACAAATTCTTACTTTTCCTAAGCTCGTATTTGAAAAAAATCAGTACTGAGTTTATATCAACATGATAATCTCGTTGGGCAGTGAATATTTCACTTAAAATAATATTATAAATTCGATTTCGTGACTTTTCGCTTTAAAACAAACATTTTTTTTAAAGGAAAGAAAAATATTAGACCGAACTTTAAGCAAATGGGAAGTTTAACGACACAACTAATTATTTTAATAACTTGTGTTCTAAATTGAAATAAGCAATGCAAAAACATCGCACTATCTTTCTCAGTCATCCAAATCCGTAAAATAGTACTGTTGAAATTGTTGGGTCATGTGGTTTAGATAAAGAGTAATAGATCAACCAAAAAGATCTTTATTATAAACAGAAAGCAACATAAAAAATGTTATCATATTTTTTAGATAACTCTCTCTCTCTCTCTCTCTCTCTCTCTCTCTCTCTCTCTCTCTCTCTCTCTCTCTCTCTCTCTCTCTCTCTCTCTCTCTCATTCTCTCTCTCTCTCTCTCTCTCTCTCTCTCTCTCTCTCTCTCTCTCTCTCTCTCTCTCTCTCTCTCTCTCTCTCTCTCTCTCTCTCTCTCTCTCTCTCTCTCTCTCTCTCTCTCTCTCTCTCTCTCTCTCTCTCTCTCTCTCTCAACATAAAAATGAGAAATATCTAAAAAAAAATTTTTTTTTTTAAATAATAATAAAATAAAATAAAATGACGTTATACATCCACGGAGGATGAATGTAAGAAATTGGAAAGGACAAGAAGAGAACGAGCAGCTCTCGTAATGGAGGCTAAGGACTATAGTGCTGTAATATGAAGAGATAATCCTGAACTCGAACTTTAGATCAAAGTACTCACCGCGAAATGAGAAAGTATAAACCAACTACATAAAAATTACTTTAATACTCATAGATTTAAATCTATAGAGAATAACTGGAAAATAACAATTTATAATTGTAATATTCTAAACATAACAGTTCACAGAAAGTCGTAGAAATAACTACTTTACGTATATTGTTTCAGTAATATCAACCTTAACTGATTCAGTCTCTTACATTATTTTAAGGTTAACTGGTGCAATTAACATTATCGTATAGTTATATGAAGTGTATAATAAACGTCAAGAAAGTATTACAAGCTTAAGCTTACTTTAGATGTTTCAAAGTAGAATTTTGAAATCATTGAGTGGTAAACAGCATTAGGATGTTACTGATACGAAATGAGTTTACTGTATTGATGTTGAATTGTAGAGGTATGGAATTTAATATTTTCTTTTCTTTTGTAAAAGTAGAACAATAAGAAAAATATTACGCACGACGTTGTGGTACTTACCCAGCCTCTTCATACAGGAGATCCTCTAAATATAACGCCCCAAAAGTTGGTCTTTTGGGGCTTGGAGAAAATGTTGTATTTGTAAATCAAGGAGTCCTATCCAGTAGGGTGTGCTTAAAACAATTGTTGCACAGGTTTTTTGGAACTTTAAATTGTGTATGTTACTTCTTTATGATCTCGGCTAGCTTGTATCACTGTCTCGGCACCGGCGGCCCTCGAAGTAATGTACAGTAAGTGTTAATTGATAAAGGACATCCTGCTCAACTTCAGAATGTCTGAATAGCCGAAACGGTTGTCTTTGAACGGTGAAAGAAGAATATTGAAGACAGTACAGTACAGTTCGAAAGGTGTAGCCTAAGTTTCATAATGTAAGTTAGAGGAAGATGCAGGCGGGAGGAGAAGTGACGTCATAACTACTACTAATGATAAGGACATTGACTCAGCTCCATTCTGGTGTCAACGTTTGTCATGTTGACGTGTCGTTTTGTCGTGTTTGTTGTGTTTACAAACAATTGGACATCTTTCTAATTAGTAAAATCGTTATATAAATTTCAAAATAATTGTAGTTTCAAGATAGTTTTTCAATTTTGTTTAAATTTAGTATTTAGGCTCAGATTTAGAAACAACAATTAGTCGAACTTGCTAACTAGAAAAATGATTATATAAATTTCAAAATTACTGCGAAAGTTCATTTTTTAAAATTTGTAATACTAAGATTTGTATTAAATTTGGCATTTAAACTCATATTTGTTAAATTAATAGCTCCTCTGCTCTCGGCTTATTGTTTCATCAAACGATACACCTTTGATATGATTTCGCGAGATTGACTATAGAGGACGTTTTCACCTTCCATCACAACACAACTAACCAATGTTTTTAAACGCATGTAAAACTACGAAACGCACAGTACAAAACTCACTGCAAGATTGAGCTCAGTGTTTCCCCCACTACACCAACCGGCTCAGAGACTACGCATCTCAATAAGGTCAGACTAAATTTTACAAACTGTACTATCGTGAACGGCTTTGAACGATTTGGTTGTGTATGCACAAATAATATACTCACCGTAACTGAAAATTTGAATATGTCAGACATGGGAAAAAACAAAGATTTGAATTTTTCAAAATCGACTCAAATGAATATCATAAAATTATATTTAAATATGGCCTTTAACTATTTAAATAAAACGTGTTAGTTTCTTCCACCTCCTCAAAAATACTTTTACGTAGTTATCATTAAAAAAATTGGAGTTAATTTCTCAAAATCAGCTCCAACAATTTTATCAAATTTTGTTTAAATGACCTCTAAGCACCAAAATAAATCGTCCCTATCTTTCCGAAAATACCGGATAGCGAGTTGTCGGTAAATACAAAAATCTTCTCTAAAACCGTAACAAAATATGGTTGTTTCTCAAATTGGTTCTACAGATTTTGATAAATTTATTAGTGATTATAATAGGATTTATTATTTTCTACCAATAATAAGTGTTTGTTCATGAGTACGAGTGAGAAAATTTCACCTGAATAAAATTTGTTCTGACTAAAATTAGTTCTGAATATAATTTCCAAACACATGAATATGAATGTATAACACAATACTCATTTTCACTCCGGATTAGTGGCTCTTGTTAATTCAACCGCCAACTCAGTAAAGCATACTTCAATCCATATTAAACAAACCCCAGTGAACAGGGTCTAAATAATTTAATTGTTTCTTAACAAAACATCAAGAGGCGACCTAAATATTAATGAAGGGCTCATTAACTTTGTCCCAAGAGAGGACGGGGGGACGGGATCTGTTCTCACGAGGTACAGGTATAACTAGGTTGCACCTTACACATCCACCTGGTCCAACTCTTTCACAGGGTGGTGGGAAAGTCACTCATCTTGTTCGAATTCTCAGGATTTGTTTTGCAAAGCACACGGATGTGGGAATGTTTCCCGGTTTCCGAAAATATTTGACACCTGCTTCTGTATAAGCGTTATGGCTTGGGAAATTCTAATAGTTTGCATGGAAATTGAATTTCAAAGATCTTGTTAGTTTTTTTACTATTTGGTATGTAAAGTATTGTAAGTGAAAAAATAGATTTCGGTCATTTTGATTTAAAAAATCGTGTGCTTATACTCGTATATCCGTTTTGAAGTCCCTTAAATAAATAAAAAAATAATGTTTTTTTTTTTAATGATATCGTCTGGTGTAGTATGTACAGATCTACAGACTTAACGAAAAAACCAATTTTGATATGTGGGCATATTTAGGCTATATCTTGGGGAATTTAAAAAATCAACAACTCAAAATTTGCTGGCAGCTGCTATAAAAAACATGATTTTCTCAAAATTGGTCGCAATTTCTGTAAAATGTTTACGTAATTTCTCAAAATCGGTTCTACCGATAACTTTCAAATTTTAGTGAAATGTGAAGAAATGTACAAAAACTAATACAATAATATTTCAAGTGACAAATATACGACCTACACTGGTGATAGAACCCCTTTGGTTTTAACGCGCCAATGCTCTACGAACAGAGCTATCCTTAGTCACTTCCCAACATATGGCGTACACTTCTCGCTTGACTTTGCTGTAATTTTTGAGTTGGCAGAGTTTGCTCTGTTGGTAGAGCAATGGTGCGTAAAACCATAAGTCCTGGGTTCAATTCCCAGTCTAGGTCGTCTATTTTTCACTTGAAATAGTATTGTATTAACAATACTGGGTAGAAAAACCTATAAGCGGTAAAATCAATAAATTAAAATTCAAAAACTAATAAAAACATTACGGTTCAGGAAGAATTGCTATTAAAACACAAAAATGAGACTTTACCAATTGAGCTCAATTTTAATTAAATACGAGATACCCTCACGTTGTTTTAGGTAAAAATGACGTAATTTGAAGCTGTTATTTTGTTTTTTTAAATATGTTCCCATTAATGGCGGCCATGTTTCCATTACCTTTACTGGTTCTTTGGATTTTAAGGATGTGTAAGTAGCAAAGTTTGTGCAATTTTGTACACAGTTATTAAATGTTATTTAATGTTATTAAATTTCAGTTTTTAAGTAAATTGGAATATATTAAAAATAACCATTACTCCCGTCAGGCATTTTCCCCTTCCAAACCATCAAGACTAGTACTTTCGTTTTAATAGTGATAAACTTCAGTTTATTATTTTAACAGAAATCTTTATACGTTATAAAATTTTCATATAAATCTTGAAAATCTATTCATGTTTTAAGATATTCGAATAAAGGACCTGTCCATAGTTAATTTTCTCTTTTTCGAAGTGACTTTTAATAGTTCATTTTGATTTATTTTCTGTTGACTTAAACAGTTATAATTAGATAACATAACAATTACATTTCATTGTAATATATAATAATACAGGGTAAAAAGATTCAGGGTGATAGTACACTTCATTTGCAAAAATGAAGCTCCATACTATATCGCTTCGTTTCCGAGATGTAAATTATTCCCTGTTTTTTAGGGACTTCTCACTTTATTTTTCACCTAGCATGTAAAGTGATCCCATTCCCCCCCCCAAAATAGCTTTTAATAAAGAATAATGTAAACTCTAACCGGTTGATTTAGTCTACTTAGTTGTAATAAGTACAAATGTGGCAATCCTGAGATACCTAGTTGGAAATACACCTTTCTGTATCTTGTCTTGGGTTAGATTTCTCCGCTTTATCTTTCTTTACATCCCTTTCTTCTCTTCTGACTTTTAAAGGATTCAATATTTTTGAAGTCTTTATTATATATTATTTTCTTACTTTTTTTAAGACGATGCTGACCTTAACTGTTTACGCCCTTAAAAAATAAGGAAAAAAATTAATGTCAACTTTTTTTCTGGAGATTGAAATGAAAAGTTATTTTTCTTCATGGAAACTGTATTAAATACTTCGCTATGCTAAAACTGAGTTAAACATAAGCAGCTGCGTGTGAATTTGGTTCTTCTTCCGCAAGGTGATACCAGGTGTTTCAAAAACAACTTAAAACTTTAAATGGTTGTGGTTTCATATGTTGTTCAATCCTGGGATTCTCTATTGTTTTGCATGTACTGAGGTGGTTATACTAATATTTATGTGAGGTAGGCGTCCTTTATAACATGTTTTAAATGATCTTCTTGTGTATGTTTAAAATGGATTTTATTTTAAAAGTTTTTTGTTTATTATATAATTTATGTATGTGGAGAGAAATTACTGTAAAATAATACTAAATTAAAAACTACAGAAAATAAAAATAGATCATTAAAAGTTTTCACAGATGGTTGATAAACCGGCGAAATTCTCAAAATCACTTTTTTTTATTCAAAATTTTCGAACCAAATATATCCGTTAAAAACTCTAAGGACGGGTTTTTTTTTACTTAAGCATGTGTTTCTCTAGAGCGTTTATATGAGAAAGTAAAAAATAACACGCATAAATACGTTAATAAATTTAATTAACATATTTCTAATGAAATATATTTGTAGAAAATACACTTTTATTTCGGACAATTTACCAAAATATTTAATTTCTAACACATGTGGCAATTTGTAATACAAAAATAATTAAATTTCCCTTCTTCTAAAAATTATAATATAAACAGGTGTTTTCACCTTACGACTAGGCAATAAATGCGACCTCTAAGTAAAGGCCTGCAGCGCGTGCAGCATCATGTCAAAATGAAGGCCTTTAACTCCCTTTACAAACCACTATAATCACTTACATATATCCATTGAAATTGCGATAGTAGAATGTAAACAATCAACGATAGAAAACTGTGTCATAAGAAATAATATGTTTTGTACTTTTCCATAAGTACTGGCATTTAAGTAACGGTTGTAATAACAACTTTGATTCAGATGGCCGTGGGCAAGTCGTGCCCGAGACCTGCCGGGGTTAAGCTGTATTGTTTGGCGACATTAAACTGTGCCATTCAAGGTTTCAAAAACACCGCGTGTGGTCTCGAATTTTACCCTTGGATAATTTTGTTTTGAATTGTATTTTGTTAAAAAGCTTAATTTCTTGATTCTCTATCGTTGTTGTGCATTCGTGTTGAAAAATTCAGTTCGAATTATCCCAAGAATAGTTGTGTATAGATTACGTTCATGGATTGATTTTCAATTCCCTCTTCATTTAGAGTGACTTCCGCACAGTAGTTTCCTGTATACGTTTGAAAATATTAAAGGTCATATTCCTGTTTAACCCCTTCTCTAATTTATCCTTTCATTAGTCATAATAATAATTCATTTACACGACGGCCCATCGAAAGACTGGAGTCGAAATGATTTTTCCGTGGAGTAATGTGGTATTGAGTTCCAAATATCGTAATTTATCCATTGTAACTTTGATTCTTTGTACGTATCAAATCCTCACGATTTAGGGACAACTTTTTCGAGCTCGTTCTCTTTCATTCATTGATAATTTCTTTTTTCTTTTGTAATTCCTGCGAGAAATATAGAACAACCTTCCAAGTCACCACCACTGCGCCCTGAAACATAGGACAGCCACACAAGTCACCACCATTGTGATCTGAAACATAGGACAGCCACACAAGTCACCACCATTGTGATCTGAAACATAGGACAACCACACAAGTCACCACCATTGCGCCCTGAAACATAGGACAGCCACTCAAGTCACCACCATTGCGCCCTGAAACATAGGACAGCCACACAAATCACCACCATTGTGATCTGAAACATAGGACAGCCACACAAGTCACCACCATTGTGATCTGAAACATAGGACAGCCACACAAGTCACCACCATTGTGATATGTAACATAGGACAGCCACACAAGTCACCACCATTGTAATCTGAAACATAGGACAACCACACAGGTCACTACGATTGTGATATGTAACATAGGACAGCCACACAAATCACCACCATTGTGATATGTAACATAGGACAGCCACACAAGTCACCACCATTGTGATATGTAACATAGGACAGTCACACAAGTCACCAACATTGTGATCTGAAACATAGGACAGCCACTCAAGTCACCACCATTGTGATCTGAATGCGTCCCTACTGTCCCAAAAGGTGCAAATATTTACACAAATTTCAAAAATAAGTTAAAATATTGATATATGGAAACCCAATTTTAAGTTGTTGTTATAATTTAAAATGTCAATAACGTAAATTGAAGTGTTATTATTTTTATCATATATTTAGTTGGAATAAATTACGTCTAACTCTTTGAACTATTTGACCTACAGAATTATTTGCGTTGGTACATTTCAAAAAACAACTTATATTTTTAAAATATTTGTAATATTAACTATGCATGGTTGACTAATGTGACAGCTATTACTGGACAAAATACTTAATATACAAATGAGTGTTATAAATAAATTTAAAGTCAGTTTTCCAGGAAGCAAACACTATCTAAAAAACACAATTCATCCCAGGTTTATAGAGTCTCTTCTCTTTAACTTTGCGGCGGCTACAAATCTTATATTTCCTCTTACAAAGATCAATCATCCTCAGGGAATATTTAACATTTTTAAGTATCGGATTTTATCACCGGTTCGGCTACTGGTTGATGTGGAGTATCGATAATAGCGTTGCAGAATGAACTGTTTCCAACACAATGATATCGGTTTGATGATCTCGCGACGTCATTCGCTTGTCTGTTTTCTAGTTCAGCTACTCGGTGCTGCCACTGATTTAGATGATTCAGGATTATTTTTCTACTGTTGGGTATTTAAAAGATCTTCAAAGGCCTGTAAAAGTGATAAGTATTGTAATATACGAGCAAATCCCTGAGGAATATAAATGATCGCAACTTCAGAAAATACTGATAGTGATAGTTTTTTTGTTTGTGCATGTAAATATTTAATATCCGGACGACTAATCAAAACTACGGTGGAAAAGATGTAGAGTTTAACACTCGATAAGAGAGTCCTCACTGTAGCGAATGCTTAGACTTTAGTTTTAACACCGCCTAAACCTTTTTTTCTTGTTCTGCAAAAAACTGAACACCTCTTGGTTTCATCCCCTTATTTAAAAAAATGAATAAAAGAATATAAAATAAATACCCTTAAACCTATAATATTCTAATAGAGTCAGGGTCCAAAGATAACAAGAGTTAGTCAAGAGAAACTTAATAGGGGTGATAAAAGAGAGGGATCTAACACAATACTACATACAAAAAGGTGTATCCAGCTAGGGTCCATCGGAAATGCCACGCCCGTATTTTGTAATATACAGGATGTTTCAAAAGTAAGTTAAAACTTTAACTAACCATAATTTAACTTTAATGTAATAGCAGATATTTCTTGTTAAAACTCCATATTCAAGGATAAAATAAAGCAAAAGCTTAAAGTTTCAAATATTTTAATAATATAAATGAGCTACAATTGTATTATTAAAATATTTGAAACTTTAAGCTTTTGCTTTATTTTATCCTTGAACCATAATTTATTTCTTTTGTTTTTTAACATAGAACAAAATAAAGTACATAAATTCTCTTGGAATTAAACGGTTTCCAAGCGAAATTTATATATTTTAGAGTTATTAAGACAGGTGTTCCAAAGTGGCGGCCAATCTCTTCTCGGAGAAGCAGTAGTCTTTCCTCTAAGCTACGCGCAGCATTTCTTAACGTGTTGACATTTACTCAGATAAGTTTTGAATAATTGGTTTTTTTCAGTTCTTCAAGTTGATGATTGAAGGGCTTCCTGACCTCTTGAAGTCTCCAACAATCCCGGTGGTTTCAGACTTACTAATTATTGTATACGCGGCAACACTGCGCGGTTCCACCCTCAAACTGAACCCTGATATAGTCCATTCACATTTATAATAACACTGAATCATTACTACGCGTGTTTGTAAAGGTAAAGTAATAATGGAATATAAAAACTATCAATAAATTAATTGTAAACTACTACAAGTTCACCACCTACTAGATTCCTGTGTTTGAATTAATTGAAAATGTTAAAACTCGTTGCTTCGGCAACAAAGAAATAGCATTGATAATTACAGCCGGTGTTTGATAAATCAAAATTATATCTGCGTACAATAAACAGTTTTTCTCGGGGATTGGACAACAAATACGAAATCCAACTAATTACATTTTTAACATATTTTTGAAAAACCCAGTATCACCTCTCAGAAGAGGAATCAAACTTCCACACTTCTTATGAACAACTCAGTTTTGAAGTAATGCTAATAACTTTACGTATTTCATAGATTTTCCATTCCATAAATAATAGTAACTTTCGTTTTAATCTCTAAAAGGAACGTTATAACTAGATGTTCAAAGATCTCTGCTCACACGAAATAAAAAAAAGACCAAATTTAAAATAAGGTCAAATTTAACTGTGTCAAAATAGCGACTAGTGTTTTAATACAAATTTAAATTGTTTATAATTTGTTTCCCCATAAGTTGGTAAAATTATTTATTAACAAATACAAATTTCAAACTAAATTTGCAGAAAATTCAATTCTGATAAGATTTATTTGTTAGTAAATTTACAAAGCTAAGGGGAAAAAAATATAAAATATTTAAACTACTATTAAAACACCGATTTGAAACTGTTAAAAAAAACATTTTTGGTATATTTCTGGACACTGAGTTATCTGTTATTATTATCAATTATCATAATTCCTCCATAATACCTTGGTTTAGGTTAATAATGGGTGCAAATCATGGGAACTAAGGAAAGTATTTTCGAACAAACTGCAAACCTTTATAAAAAAGCGCTTCAGGAAGATTTTGAAAATATGGCCAGAGTGGATTTGTAATATTGAGCTTTTGAAGAAAACTTTCAAAATAAATACCGGTATTTTAAAAAAATAACCCAAAAAATAAACATAATAATTGCATCAAATTTAACTAAAATGTATAACAAATTGATGTTTCTATCTAACATAATTAAAACTATAAATTGAATTCAAAGATAAACACTATTCCTGGTTTAAAAACAAAACATAAAACTTTCAGTCTTATGAGACAGATTAGGAAGGAGGAGAAGATAGTATTCAAGATAATCTCATATGGGGAAACCTTTGGGACATCTTCAGACAGTGTTTGCATTGTGGCATGTTTCCGGTTCAATATTGACTTTGCACATCACCTGTTTGTTGGTTCCTCACCTCTCTTCAAAGATTTTTATCAAGAAAAGATTTGTGTGCAGAAACTTTGTCATTTAATGTACGTGCGTTACAATGAGGGTTAGATGATTTTTGAAACACATAATGTAAAACATGGAACAAACTGTCTCATTGACCCATTCATAAAACGAAATAAAACCGAAGCAGAATTAATTAATTGTATTTAAGTACCCCCGCAATTCCCCCTGCAAACCCCAAACTATGAAAAAAGAAACTTACCCTAAAGGATTTGACTTTATTTAAGTTCATACAAAAGTTACGTTGGGGGGAATATCTTTACTAACCCAATAAAAAAACAGAAAGTACTACAAAATAAGTGCAACCCTTTAAGCCTGTATTGTGAGGTCGCCTTTGAGGTTTGAAATAATAACAGGGCAGGCAAAATGTGCTAAGTATAAAAGTATTATTACGAATAAACCACTATTTAAAAATTTACTATAATTTAAAAAGTGAACTAGTTTATAAAAGTAACCTAAAATCTCATTCCCTCACAGTTATATTAAGTTTGACAAATTTTATTTCCCAAGACTGTAATTTATATAGGAGATAAATGTATGATAGATACAGTGGAAAAGATGCTGTAGTATTAAAATTGAACGAGTCAATAGTATTAATAAATTATATATCACAACAAATAAAAAGAAAAAAAACTAATTTGAAATAAACGGAGAAAAACAACCAGATTTTTTTCAGTCACATCACTAAAACTAAATAAAACTAACGAAATTATTCGATATAAAAATGTCAACCAAAAAGTGAAAATAAACCATGGGTGCCATATTCTAGGCTTATATTTATTACTAAATAATTAATTTAAATAGGTTAGATTTGCACAAATCAAAAACTCCTTATCAGTGAATATCGTTTTTAAGTAAAATGGGGTCTTAATAATGACGGACAAAGTTTTTTTGTGATTTTTCACACGGAATTGAGTCACTTTCTCGGATTTTCAAAGCTGTATGCCTATACACAATTCAAATATACCATTAACAAAATTTTATTAAAATCTCTCCACGATATTTGTTTGGATACGATACGATAGATAATTCCAAAAACCATTTTAGGAAACTTCGATTTTTTAACAAAAACTCAACATCGCTTTTTTGACTCATTACTACATGTAAAAGAGGAAAATTGAAAAATTAAACATAAAATTCTATCTCTTACATTACAATCTACGACACTATTGAATTCCAAACGTTCAAAGGCTGCATTCAACGTAGGTTGATTTAAACATTATAAATATAGTTTGACGCAATTAACAAACTGTTATCAAGATTAAAATTAATAAAGATTAGTAATTAAATGCGAGATAAATTGAACGATATGAAGATACGAGTTGCGCATGCGCCCGACGTGTATAACAAGAAAATTACTCGTATTATGAGAAATATCTAATTACAAAAAACTTTCTTTCCACTTTGTTTTATTTCCTTATCTTTCTCTACACTGTAATTATTAAATTATATTTAATGAAATTATTATATTGGTGGGTAAAATACCAGAACGAGCCTGCTGTGCAAGTGGGTGATTAGTTGTGTGGGTTTGAGCTGTCGTAGATACACTCTTCCACTCTTGATCTGATTGAATAGAAATAAATTTGTACACTTTATAGTACATAGTTAGACAAAATACAAATATACAATTAACAAATTAAGTTTTAAAATGTTGCTTTCTCATATATACAAGTTTTTTGATGATACATCCGTTTGAAGTCGTCCAATGAAATGATCTCTCAACTGTTCTACAAGATCTATTAATTAAACTAGTTAATGTAAAGAATTAAACTAGTTCCAAATAACTAGGAGTGCCGGCGCGCATAGAGTTCAGGAATATTAGGTTTAAAACAAAATAAACCTTCAAAACCGCCACAACTTACGCTGAGAGAGTGTTTAAAACATTAATCTAAACAGCTATTAAAATGTAAAAATATTGTCTTAATAAATGACGAGCATTGTTCTTTTTCAGTTTTTGATTGACCTCATTTGTGGTGTGTAACAGTTTTTATTGTATTATTACGGTTTTTCAAAGGACACTTTTATTTGTGTTTATGAAAATAAACACACGAGGTTTCAAGAGTGTTAATCAACTCTCGTTATCGAGTGTAAAACTAGAGCACAAAAGAGAAGAAACAGTCTAGTAACCTAGCGCTATGTTCGAAAAAAAACTAAATCTATTACATAAAAAAGAACTCAAATCTAAAACAAGGCCGTCAAAACTAAAATTAAATACAAACTTGATCAGTTAAACCACAACAGCTCTACAATACACAAAGGACGACAAACAACTGATTAATAAAAGGAAATTGTTTTACGGGGTAGACAACCTTTGACCACCTCATTGAAGAGTTTAATCCTTATCGCGTCATTATTCCAATTTGTGGAATATGCGACAAAATTTCACTCTATTGCTTTGTATATAAGGCCTCCCAAATTTGTGATTTTACAATATATGTTTAGCTATTTGTATTCATTATATCTAACGCGCGGTTTTTTTATAACCGATTAAATCATAATAATGTGATCTATGCATCATTATTTATAACTTAAAACCAAAATAGTTTTGATTGTGTTTTATTTAGTATGGCGATCTGTGGGTTGAAGAGTTTATGTAATGTTTTCCATTTTAAATTCAAATGCTTTTATTCTCTAATCAGATAAATATCGGTTTGATATAAATTTGTTTCGATTTCAGATAGTCTTAGCTGAATTACAGCTAATCGTAAATTAAACAATGATATTAGCATGGCAAAGTTTTTAATGTTTTCCTTATTTTTCAAAAATGCTCGTATCTCTACATAATTTTTTTTAATGGTCTTCTTATAAGAAATGACTGGTAAAAAAATACGTTTTTGTTTTAACCTCGTGATTTGTTTAAATTTTCAGATCAATTGTGAATCTAATTATATATTTACTTTATCTATTCTTGTTATCGTACTTGAAACCTCAGTTACACTCCTAATCGAGGCAGAAAAGTACAAAAACCGATACAGTAGAATTTTTTTTCTATTTACATTGCCTCTTTATATTTTGACAGTTAAGTAATTTGGTTCATATTTAACAATATTGTGGGGGATTAAATCAAGTCGACATCATAGTTTGAAAATACAGTTCAAAATCTAATTGTGTGTGTTCACATTTGATTTTGAAAAAAAAAAACTATTTTACAGCTGTATTTAAATCATCCAACATATTTTATTATTTCGCCAAACGATAATCAAAATATCATCTAAAAAAACGTCATTTATTAAGCAATAACTCGACGTCCTTTAATTAATGTGTTCGTAATTTGACAGGACATTAAATTTGGTTTTTGGAAACAAGGAAAGTGGGCTTTTGAACCTGTTGGGAACAGTTTTGGCGTAGGAAGGTTAACATTGTCTCTAGAAAACCTGTCTTATTTATAGGCCATTAAATAACACTTTGATTCTTGAACCATAAAATAACCAGGCGAATAGAACACACAACAGAGTTTTCAATTATGTAAAATACTGACCGTAAAATGATACATGTTCCAAACACCTACCTCCAGTTGAGACCTCCTGTATGTAGTATCCTTTCATATATGTATATTATGCAAATGTTCTTTTTAATGCAAGTGTAACGTATTACTGTACGGAATTTATGAGTTTGAGTGTCCACCTCATTTACTTCTGTGTGGTAGTTAGTTTATTAATTATTATGACATCTGTGGGGAAGAATTCAAAAACAGGGCGTAAGAAGATGTAGACTAATAATGGAACAGGTGTAAGGAGGTAATTACTGGAAAGTAATGTTTACTTTAAGCATTGGCTTTATATTTTTAAAAAAAAACCGAAAGTATTTCAAATGCGATTTTGTTCAGTTTTATTTACAAACCCAATGTAAAAGATTAACTTTTTGAAAGAGCTAGAACTCTTCTGGGGTGAAAAAATCGTTTATTTTTTTATTTATCGTCCTACAATATAAGCTCTTAAAAGATACACTTTTCCCATATGATCAACCCTAGATCAACTGGAAATTAGAAAAAACATGTTTATTAAATGTTACAACGCAAATTTTACCAACTGCAATGGAATAGAGTTGCTCAAAGGAAAATGGTTTAACTTCTACCAGAGGTTATTCATAACCTAGAATATGGATAAGTATAAAAAACGAGCTCGCCTACACCCTATTAGATTTTAAATCACTTATCCCCGTCTCACCAAACACTACTATTGGGTAACAAGCTTTTAATGACGTAATTACGATAAATTAATTTGTATGACATAATTCATTATAAAAGTAACTCACACACCAGTTATAATGTGGGTGGTTGAAGGCTGAAGGGCTGTTTCGACTAACCTCATAGTTTACCGGCGGTTCCGAGAATACCTAAAACGCCATTTACCGAAGATTAGCCCGACATTTAATTCGGAAATCTTTATATAATGAATTAAATTAAATAAATTGGATCGATTAGATACGAGTCCTGTCGAGTTGGCGGACACTGAACACTACCTCCTCAATCTGGTACGCAGTCACAGGTTTTCCATCTAACCAGTTTTCCTAGATCTATACTGTCTTCTTCATGCCGGCTGTACTGAACGAGGTTGTGATCGTGGTTATTACGGCCGCAACCAAAATTACTCTAGCAACCCATAGATTCAACCACGACGATCCCAGGTTCCGAAAGAGGTGAACGTCACTAATTTTTAGATTCATAACCATACTAAACAAATTTTATAATATAACATAGATATACAGGGTGGCTAAAAAGTAAGGATTGTTATTGTTTAAAGTAGTTAACCACGGCTTGAAGCAATCTTCTTTGTAGTAAGGGGCTACTTATATTAGACAAAGTTTTTTAGTTTTCGAGTTAAGAAAGTTAAATGTGGTAAGTCAATCTTTCTTTTACAGAGGGTTATGAGACAAGAAATAAATTGGATATCTCCATCTTAATAACTTTATGTACCTATATATAAATAAAAGTGACTGCGATATCTGAGAAAGGGGCAATGTTCTGGGGAAAATATTGTAAATGGATATTTTTCTGCAAATTAAGAAGTGAAAAAATTTATAAATTCGTATTTTTTTATAAATATTACAATATTAATATTTGACAAATTCTCAGCATAAATATTTTCAGAAAATACCTTAATTCTAATATTTGATGTGTAGCTTTTCACAGGGGCAAAATTTTGAATATTATGTATGGTCATATGATACTTCATTTTAAATGTGTTTGTGAGACAAACAATATGAAATTCCACCCACTTCAAAGAAAAACGTAAATTTCTCCAAAAGGTGATTGTATTAAGATTGAAATCTGCAAATTATAATTTAACTTAGGGTGTTGTACGTTGAACATTTTACGATTTACGAATTTGTATACTAGGTAAGTTGAAATCTTCTATGGTTAAGTATCCCCCCCCCCCAGAGACTCATAAAAGAAAAGCAAATGTAAAAATTACCCCTATATAAATTTTAGAGTTTTGTTGTTGTTTTTGTAGGTGGATCACCAAAAATAATAATAAATAAAAGGTGCAAATCATATCACAAACCTAGTCACACATTAGCAAAAATGTACCAAAACTAATTACCACCAATGAAAATTTTCAGTGGTTTTAAATCAAAAAGTGGAATTGAACAATGAACGCTATCTTTGGGGAAAATTATTATTTGTATAAATAAATAAGGGCATATATTTGATTAGTCTGTATCATCAAACAAATAAAAATTGGCCAATGAAAATAAATATAGATTTTTTAACCGCATTACCGCTTAACCGCGTTACCGCTTCACCGCGATACCGCATTGCCGCTTAACCGTGTTACCGCGTTGCCGCTTAACCGCGTTGTCGCTTTCGAATGGTAACTGGATTATTGAAGTAGGATGAGGCAAATTTTTAATGGCTCGTGAGAGTTATTAGATTAATGAATCAAATAAAAAAATAATTAACATACTAAGTTTTTAAAACGAACTGAAAAGTATAATAATAAAAAAATGAGCTGGATTGCTCAAAACTCACTGGCAAAACAGCTTGTAAAGAAGATGTCATGACGGAGATGGGAAGAATGCGTCGAATACGACCTTCACCACCATAGGTTTATGATACATTTACAATTTGTAATGGAGAAGGATCTGTCATTGTATTAATTTAATTCATGTACATGAAAATAATAAACTACAGTTTGTTTACTTCTTTAGTTTGATTTTCTGAGTTACAAGACTAATAGAACTAATAGGTAATAAGAGGTAATATTTTGAATTTCAGACATTTGCAGCTAAACAGGGTGTGAAATGCATTGGGAATTTCCTATATATGTTCCTGTTAGAGTCTCATCAATATACTGTATACAAAATCGATTGAAATCGTTCACACGGGCATAAGACTAAACAACAGAAAATCATAAATCAAATTTAAAAAAGTTTTTTACATACCACGTTTTTAAAACGGACTAAAAAGTATAAAATAATTTTTCATGACCCTTCTACAATTTTGAGGAAGGATTTTTAGTGGCTATGGATATATTTGGAATACTTGGAGAGAAAACGTGGGGCGCAGCCAGTAAATAATACAAGTTGACAATCCGGATGAATTCACAGCTAATTTCAGTGAATCGGAAATGAGATTCACTGTAATTTAATTTATTTACTCCTCCTTAACTATCATAGATTGCCTGCGTCCCACGTTTTTCTCTCCAAGTATTCCAAATATATCCATAGCTAATAACAATCCTCCCTCAAAATTGTAGAAGGGTCATGAAAAATTATTTTATACTTTTTAGTCCGTTTTAAAAACTTTTTTTTATTTGATTTATTATTCGTTTTTTACGGATTACTGACAAACTGGTATTTTTAAAGAGACGTGACGTAAAATGCTATTGAAATAGTTACAGGAAATTGTAATATTGTTTTGTTTCTTATGACAACTACAATCTAATTTTTTACAACTACAAGCTAACCTACTCTACAATCCACATGGTTTCCTTCGCTAATTCCTCCTCATCAGTACAATACTCCTCTTGTTCACTGTGAATTTGAGCTTCAAGCTCCAATTTCCTATTTGAGGTACTCATTAAATGACCAACCTTTGTTTGCAAGTCAGATATAGCTTTAAGGTTATTACATTCGTCAATGCTCTTCCTCTATTTATTCCAGATGTATATCTCATTTGTTTCCCGACATATGTGACCAAATATCGATATACGGTACCAAACGTGGTTAAAATCTGTCCAAGAATTTGGACTGTAGAGCGATGCACAGGCGACAGATAACATGTGACGTCATGTTCCAAACACATGTTTCAAGACACCTCAAAACTGGTATATCCGTTACCCACCACGTATACGTCCGTTTCTCTATACTACGTATATGTGAGAAAGTAAAACGAATCGGAAGAGAGGGATTTATTATATATATATATATATATATATATATATATATATATATATATTAATCTAGACTTTTGATAAAAGTGACAAAAAATATATATAAAACGTTCAAGAATGTATTGTTATTATAAATTGTGATCGTGCGTCAATGAGCTCGGCATTTACTTGAGAATAGTCCATTTTTGTATAACTTAGACTGTACATATGTGGAAACAGCTGACTGGGTAGCTAGGTTGAGCATACCACGCTAGACAAAATTCAGACCGTAGCTTGACGTAACGTTTCTGTCTCAAATGTTTACCAACCGTTACAAAGTTAGATGGTACACAACACCACCTGTCATTCGTAATGGTGTTGCATAATTAAACGATTTTTTCCTTGTTTAAAGGTGAAAAATATCTTCACCTTATATATAAAAAAAGAAAGGAGCTTAAAATAAAGAACCCTAGCGCTCACATACTGTAAAAGCGTCCAAAATGAACAAGAATCAAAACTAATTACATAAAAAGAGAGAGAGAAAGGGATCTAACACAATACATTAATAAAAATGTAAGATCAAGCTAGATTCCTCGGGATTGCAATGTTTATACTCAATATAAATAAGCCCGTGGTGGCAATTAAACGGAATCAAGTTAGATATATTTTGGACAACTCTAAATAATATGTACACTATCAAAATTGTATTTTAAATTTATACTTCAATACCTGTGAGGACTTTCAACACAACCTGTCTCAGGTAAAATGATATAGTCACCTCTTCCAGTTTTGTGTCCTTACTTTCGATTTCTTCATCAAAACACTTAATGCAAACTGCTTCACAAGGAATCACGATTTTCCGGAAACTTTCCAACTACCGCCCACACACAATATCATTCCTTGATTGATGGCCCGGAAGAGAAACTATCTATTGAAAGGTCATAAATAATTCAAGATTTTGAAGTGTCCAATAACCACTAGACGGTACATGGCTTTAATTCAGCATCATTCAACTTATAAGATGCATCTTTATTGTGCTGTGTTGGGTTTTATTGTAATTAAAGTGTAGAAATTCAACAGGAAATAAATAAAAAATTTTAGTTAGGAACTAGGACTATTAATGATTTGTAGTTTATCTTGAGTGTACTTAATTAGTTGTCAAATTGTAATTTTTTTTTTAGTTATGCAGTAACAAGGTTCATTTTAATTTGCTACCCCTCCCCCCCCCCCCAATTCTCCAATTATTCCTGAAAAGTAGTTTTTTTTTAAATAAAGTTTTCGATCATTCATCTTACGTTTCATTAAACTTTGAACGAAATTAACTTAATAAAATCGTAATCAGATATTACCTATTTTATAACAGCTTCATGGCTTTTTTTTTTTTACTTTTATCAATTACTCATGAGCTATATTTTTTTGAAAATATGATGACAACTATGTTTGGTTAGGTTCTTAAAGGCTACACTTGACGAAAATTGTATAAACATCATTAAGACCTATTTAAAAATATTGAAAATTTGAGTTCATATTTACAGTCATGTATTTTAAAATTTTAAGTTCCAAAAAAATGAAATAAATATCATTAGATATGTGCAAAATACGCTCACGTACCAAGTTTAATTTTATGAAAATTGGTTTTCAAGGTTTAGATGAACAACACTGCAAATACTGGGACTCATTCTAAAAACCAAA
This sequence comes from Aphrophora alni, assembly GCA_963513935.1. Lineage (NCBI taxonomy): Eukaryota > Metazoa > Arthropoda > Insecta > Hemiptera > Aphrophoridae > Aphrophora > Aphrophora alni. The sequence continues at coordinate 15,589,646 of OY740771.1, forward strand.
TTTTGTTTACTCAATGGACCTCAAATAGAATATTTCCGTGAAAAATTCAAACCGGTTTTTTGACTCGACTTACTCTGTCAGAAAGTAACAATTCGTTTTAATAATAGGGTAATCGACACTTGTGTATACAATTTTTTAGGTGTAACTACACACTGTACAAAATAGAAACACACTCTAATTTGACTTAAAACTGATTTTTTTACTGTTTAAAAATGTCTTGGCTTATCGAAGAAAAGTTATTTTTTTCTAAATTTCCTGCCACAAATTGTGTTTTTTTTTCTGAAAGCGCATACAATTATTTGTAAAATACAACTATTTTAATTTTGAAAAGTAATAAATATTAGCGCATTTATTTAAACAAAATAGGTGAATTACGGGAAAATTCTGAAATATTGAAAAGACTATTGTCGGATTGTTGTTAGACATAACAATTGTCAAATTGTATTTAACACTTCAGTTTATACTTTTAAATTGTAAGAGAATATCAGCTAGAAATTCAAAAATACATTGTCAGAATAAGTTTTATAATTAACACGGAACTTAACAGACCACCGAATTGAATGATAAGGAAAATAGTTGTGAAATTTAAAATTTAAGGGTACGTTAGCTTTTTAATATTAATTGAAAAATTAAGAAAATTACAAAATATACGTATTATTTGTAGTATTCTTATCTACAAATAACACCCCAGTGTCTCTCTCTCTCTCTCTCTCTCTCTCTCTCTCTCTCTCTCTCTCTCTCTCTCTCTCTCTCTCTCTCTCTCTCTCTCTCTCTCTCTCTCTCTCTCTCTCTCTCTCTCTCTCTCTCTCTCTCTCTCTCTCTCTCTCTCTCTCTCTCTCTCTCTCTCTCCGTTTCTTTATATCTATCCCTCTTTTCTAATACTTGTCTCTCCCACTCTTACCCCTGTCTATCCATCATTGTTTATCCTGTCTCTCGCCCATTTCTCTGTCCGTTTGCCTGTCTCTCTTTCTCCCCCCCCCCATGTCGGTCTCTCTCTCTCTCTCTCTTGCGTTCTTTTACACTCTTTCTCTCACACACTTTCTTTTTCTCACTCGTTAAGTAGAATAGAAATATCGTCTGGAGGGATGGCGATGAATATTATTTTTATTTTGTGATTTAGTATATGAGAAAGTTAGTGCAATATTACACATCGTTTATTTAATAAAAATACTCTTGCTATAAGAAGTCCATACTTACATCTTATATATGAAAGTATGTGCTTTCTGTACTGTCACTGATTGACCACAGAGGTGACCGTGCGGTCATATCTGATAAACCAGAAACAGTTATAACACAAAAGAAACCATTAAAAAACATCATTAAACTAAATTTGATTTGCGTTTTGCCATTTGACGTTAACGCATATTGAACGGGCATAAATCACGTCCAAAAGTCGAACACGGAAGAGGTCACTTAGTCGGCCCCAAAAAATATTTCTTACATTGACAACTCCTGTCATCCACTTTAGGGCAACCATAAATCACACAAACTGGTCCACCAATCAACACGAAACTTATTGCAAGCCTCGTGGTTTCGATTTATGATAGTGACTGTACGTAGCAAAATGTTATTTGTGGATCTGAAGAAAAATCTGTCATTGGTTTCGTAGAAAGTTATTGAAGAAATATTGGTTTTGAAAATAACCGCAGGGCGTTAAAGCAAGGAGCTCGAGTGAAATTTGCTTGTTAGTGAATTGCAGCCGCTCTAGTGACAAATTTAGACCCCCCCTCCAAACAAGGTTTTTGGAAACTTTCATTATCGTTCTAATTTGTATACACCCAAAAATTTTCAGAGTCTAAATACTGAGCTTGTCATAAAGTGGTCCAAGCATGAATCGTATTTGATCATATTTGAGAATTTAATGACTGCAGTAGAGTTTCTTTTTCGTTTTTTGCTAATTATACCGAGACTTTCAAAAGTAAGTTAAACATTTATTTGGTTATGGTTTCGTTATTTGATGTCCAATATCTGAGGAAAGATGAAAGATCTTTATTGTAAGGATATATAATTACGTTTTATTAAAACATCTGCTGTTATTTTCATTGCTATTTATTTGTTGCCATAGCAACGGGTTTTCTCATTGTTAACTATTTTCAAACACAGGAATCTAGTAGGTGGTAAACTTGTAGTAGTTTATAATTAATTGATTTTTCATTCCGTTGTGACAAAATTTACAGACACCCATATCATTGATGCAGGATTTTTGTGATGTAAACGGAGTTTATCAGCCGTTTTAAGAAAGTTTCGTACTGGCGACAGTTTGAAGTGCAGTGTAGGTGCGTAAAAATACTTGTTAGTAAGTTTGAAATAACCAGGACCGTTGGAGACATCAAGAGGGCAGAAAGACCCTACAGTAAGAAATGAAATTGCTGTTTTTGAAGTCTTATATGAAAAAAAAAAATATGAAAAAAAAAAGAAAAGTGAAATAACACTGAATACGGAAAATTTAGCGTCATGAAAATTCCACAAATCCTTGATATTAGTCAGACAGGTCCTTGATTAATGACTGGTGTAGTCCTTGATATTAATATATGACGTATCCTTAGATGACAACTGAAAGTGTAAACCTATAAAATTAAATTTAAATTTGAACTGGAAGAAAAAGATAAGCGTAAACGACTTGATTTGGTCCTACTAGCATTATCTCAAATTTGATTAAACGAAGTATAGTTTGACAAAACCTTTTGGCTTGATGAAGCACATTTTCATCTAAATCTGTCAATACAGGTAATTACAGGATGTGACCAGTTACAAATACTCATATATTAACAAAACAGGGACTACATACTAAAAAAAGTTACAGTTTGGATGGAGTTCTCTTCGAATTTTTGTTGGGTTCAGTTTTGAAAAAGTTCAAAATGGTGACGCAACATTAACAATAATAGGACAACGGTATTTGAACATGCTACATGATAATAAAAGAACTGCAACAACCTATGAAATCATCATATTTATACACCTCCACACCTTTACAACCCAATAAAAAATTATTTATCAGAGAGCTTTGGTAATCTTGTAATAGGTAGACAATATTTTTATCCAGATCTCGAGTCTCCAGACTTAAACCTACTTTCTCTCTGTGAGACTTTTTAAAGGATTAAATGTGCCGTACAAAATTCAGCAACTGTTGAACTGAAAAAAAAAGAAGCAATTATTCAAAACGTAGCTGAGGGAATTGTCAACACGATACGAAATACCACGCATAGCGTAGAGGAAAAACTACTACTTCTCCAGGAGAGAACACCTGTCTAACCCAAACCCGTAAGAATTTGTGTTTATTTTAAGTTGTTTTTTCATTAAATCCAAAGGAATGTATTTACTTCATTTTGTTCTACGTTAAAAATCAAATAAACTATCCAAAGTTTTGCTTTTGAAATACCCGGTACATGTACCGTAATTTTCTTTTACTTTCTACTTGGCCACGCTAGTTTTGATTATGAATATTTACGTTTCAATAAAATCGTACAAAATCGGAATATCATATTTTGAGAAATGTCCTTCGTACCAGTTTCATGGACGATTTTTTAAAACTATTACTTTTGAAAAAACTTATTCTACCGACCGTAGGTACTTGGTAGAATTCCATTTTATAAATACAGTAAATTAATTAAACTAAACACTTTGTACTCCACAATAATTTTTTAATTGAGCCATGCCGACCTAGGTTCGCCGACGAAGGAGTACAAATTGTTTAGTTTAATTTATTTATTTATTACTTCTGAAATAGAGCAAAATTTGATGAAAATCGTTGAGGCCAATTTTGAGAATTGATAGTTATATTGTATCGACGAAAGAAAGAAGCGTCTTGAGATATGACCATTATATGCCCACATACCAAATTTGATCAACTCGGTTGGACTGTAAAGAGACAAAGATATTAGGGCTCGTATTTATAGACGTTCCTTAAGATTTCCTTCATTTAAGGTCTCCTTACGCTGCTTCCTTAAGCATCTTTTAACGTTCTTTCATTTTATATATTTACCTTTACTGTCTCCTCTATTAAGGAAGGAATGCAGTTCCGCCTGTTATCCTTCCTTATCATTAAGATTGGTCAAGAGCTACCTTCCTTATCCAACGTTGAATAGAAGGCCTAATTTGTTCTACATATTGTGAAAATGATGAAAAATGAAGACGTTTTTCGAAATTCCTTGTATAAGAGTGAAGATACATGAGGGATGTCAAAAGAACATTTAATTTTTACGATGAAGATCAATTGTGTAAAATGTTAAAAGTTAATTTTATTTTTCGATATGTTTTCGTAAAATGTCTGAAATAGAAATAAATTACGAAATTACTGAAATTAGAAAATTGTTTTTGTATGACACACAATTACAACAAAATGTTTACTTGATATTTGGCCCCACGTCGTTTTTTTCCTTAAACATTTCACTGCCTATGTTTTTATTCTTAATTCATGTTTTATACTTTTACAATTTTTTTTTTTTTTTACATTAAAAAATGCCAGCATCCATTTCCTCTTTCCGATCTTTCTCTTTCTGATTGTGAATTCATCGACAAATGAATAAAAATAAAGCAAACGTAAAAACACACAGCAAATGACAGTTATTAGCGATTAACTGTTACAAGATTTTTTCAAAAACACGATTTTCATCAAAATTCGTCGTTCCTATTTTAATTTTAAAATGAAAACGTATGCCATGGAGCTGTCATAAAATACCAAATTTCTTTAGGAGTTAAAACTTATTCAAATTTTAGTGACAATATGCTAATGACACAAACTTGTGTACAAAATAGGAACATAAAAAATTTTTATTTCAGACGTAATTGACAAAATTAACCCTTGACTGTTATAGTTGAATTAACAATTTTAAATAAATTAAAATGTACACTAATTGTTGTCTACGTCACAAGGCAAAGAAATTTGCACTTTATTTAAATATTTTTCAAAACTGCGTACAAGATTAACTAACTTTTTAATCTAAGAAAGTTACTGCAATAATTTTTACCGTATGTTCTGAAGCCCTCAATATGTAAACATATGGTCACCCTTTTTCAACTTCCAGGCGACATTTCCATCCTCTATAGTTCCATTCCGAACGGATATTACATTCTTAAGATGAATTTCATTTTAAAACTATTTTTGGGTCAACGTTTTTGTATCTCCGACTGTGTAAAAGATAAAAAGCGCCAATGTATCAGAGTTGACAGTAGTAACGTACCTTTTAAGTATTTAATCTTAAAATATGCACGAGAGTGTGTCGCATAAAACACATTACCTGTTCTTAGATAAGGGAGAACCTTCGGACGTAAAGGTCGGATAGTTCAAATTTGGAAACATTCCGAACTATTAAGTTATGGATTCTAAACGTACAACACCTGCGATTGTAACAATTGTAATGTAAAACAATTATGTTACCATTTATTTATATATATTTATTTCTTAATTTGTTAGTTTCAACTAGATAACGTGACGCATAAATTCTCCACATTCTTAATTGTGCATAACCTCAAATAAACTGCGTAAAAACTTTGCACAAACTATCTCACTCGCCCATCCTTTAAACCAAAACAAGGACAACCAATATTATTCACCTCATGGAAACGTGAAAATCAGTCAAATAATAGGAAGAAATTTGTTATGGTTACCACACTTCGTACACTTGTTAAGTAAAATGTAAAAATTTAACGGTGAAATAAAATGGCACAAACTTTATCACTCAACCAACATCAAAATTAAATACTTACAAAAAATAATATATGTAGGCATATCTCCTGTAAAAGTGCCTACACCTCTTATAGGTAAAGCGGGGAGGGGGGTTTATTTCATTAACCATTTCGTGAGAGATTTGTTGGGACAGGATGTTAAATTTGTTACAAAATTGTGTTAATTCTTTTGATACATAATATACTTAGATTGAAAATTTATCTTGCTTCTAATATGTCTTAAACTCTTCTTAAGCCAAATAGTATTTGATAAAATCGAGTTTTTAATGACAGGGGTTCATTGTCTTTTTTTCACCAAGTATTCCTGAAAATTTAGCACACTTGTCTGGAATGTTATTCTTCACGTTTCACCAAAAATAATAGAGCAGTTTTTGAAAAATTCAGTCTTAACAGCTCTATAACTCCGAACAGGATTTTTGTCAATTTTAGCATATAGACTAATCTAGGATTTACGATTCATCGAAGAGTAGCAATGTTTCAAAATGGCGGCCATTTTAAACATTTCCCGACAAGTTTTATTCTTTTCTAGGACAAACAAGTGACTGTATTCCCTTAATTTTGTACATCTGGCGGTGTGTCATAGTCCACGTTAGAGAATTGATTTATCAAATATGAATAATTTCGCAAAGTTTCAAAATGGTTTTTTACAGCTTCTTCTTTTCTGGGTTATATAAAGACTGTGCTTATCGTACATCATTTTAAACATCTGGCTCTCAGCTAACCTGGAGTGTACCGTCAAGTCCCCGGCGGAACATCAACGGACACCGAAACCGTTGTGGTCGTAAACGGTGAGCTGTTTACGATCACGGGCCTGCGACCATTCTGGGCATCGGGGTGAAGCTGAGTAATGAGTTATAGCTAAAAAATGGTACCACGGGGCATGGGAGCCCTGACGGAGCTTCACTACGTCACCCATGCACTTGAGGTTGGACTCGTGGTGGTAGTGGCGTGCTAGTGGTGAGATTGCTCCCGGTTACTCTTTCTGCCAGAGTGAGGGTATGGTGATGTGCCGTAAGGCCTCTAGGAACGCCTGCCCTTCCAGTTCCTCGGAACTGGTTAAGTTTTACAATTGAACTCTACAAGAACCTGTACATCCAGACCCCAAAGAAAGATACAGAACAATGAAAACTAATTAAACCCAAAAAATGTTAGTTTAGTGAATGTTAATCAAAAAGTAAAAATGATCAGTGTAAGCTGTATTTGAAAAATAACACATACATTTAAATAGGTCAATTTATTGGGTATCATAAAACATTCTACTAAACTGAACAAATTGTTTGCCCTCTTTTGGCACAGTATCATTTTGTTCATCGCGTATACCTTTATAAAATCGCGAAGAATTATATTTGTAACCGCTCTTCTGTTCTCCTGCCTCTTTCCGAATACATATTAGATATCACAATAAAAGTACTCAAAGATAACTTCAGTAACAAAGCCAGTCACTAATGGGCTCAGTAACTTGTACTTTGCATAAATACAAACTAATAGGATTCGTACCCGATCTGCATGGTCGAATAGTCACGTGACCGTGGTCTACAGCAAGTGTATCAAGAAAAGCTATCTAGGAGGGAATCTTTATCTACGGCGCCAACACCGAATTAACATACACGACTTTGAAATATGCGACTATACGATTTGTAAAAGTGATTTGTCCTACGAATAAGACTGAATGTTAAATCACCAGGTGTCAGCACTGTACTGCTCGAGTTTCAACAGGTCGGAGATTATTCAAGTGGGGACGAGATAAGCGGTTGATTTAAATTTGTAGACGATTTTAAAATACTTATTGGAGGTAAGCGTCTGTGGAGATGCGTGTTCGGCGAATAGACCGAACATTTTTCTTTAATATTATTTGATACAGAGTGAGGCAATATTCCGTACAATCCTGCATTCTTACTTTCATACGTATACAAACAGATCGTTGGAGAGTTTATTTGAAACTTTTATTTTGCGATATCCTGAGCCCAAATATTATTCTTAGGAATAAAGTCCGTCTGTCGTCTGTACAGTAATCTATACAAGGCTCTAAGAGTCGAGTCCGTTAAGGTAGGAGCCAGTAGACAGCTTGACCTTGAAAAAAAAAACAATAGGGACCGTGCGGGTTTGGCAACTTGTTTCCCCACTGTGAAAGGGCTTGGAACTGCAATTCTTCTGCAGTTAGATTTAAAACGTTCAGAAAAATCATAGGTAATCCATCTCATTTTGCATCACAGTTGGAAAGAGCATAATTTAACGAACAATTTAAAAAATACACATATAGCTGCTTTCCTTCCTTGTAAACAAATCATCAGAAATTTCTCAACGAAAACAATATTTTTCCGACTAAATAAATAAATGTAATAGAAATCTTTCCCCTTATATTACAAGAAACTTATTTTTGTACTGTAATAGTAACTAAAGCTAAAAATGTTTATAAAATAAATGTGTCAGTACCGATGACAAAATTTTAATGCATCAGTTAGACTAAACACGTTTATATTATTAAAACTAAAAACTGATGAAACAACTTATTTACGCAACTCTATTAGCAGTGCAAGACGTCGGTAGCCTCGCTCGGGGGTTAGCCTCGTGCAGGGAGTTCGAATTGACAACCGAGCGCTACTCTTACTCTCCTGTTGGAGATAATTCGTGGGGTATAGTATAACGCCCAAACGTATTAACAGACTTTAATAAAATTTGGTATTTGGGACTGTTTTTACTAACTCTCGTGAGGGTTTTTATTCATTTGTATAACAATTTAAAATTTTGGAGTAGCTAATATAAGAAAACAAAATCAATTATTAAATTCAGGTGAAACGATTTTGATCAAGAGCCCAAACGAAATGTATTAATTACCATCTCTCTAAAAATAATGGTTTGTGAGTTATTGCTTTTAAAAAATATTTAATAAATAATCGGGCTTAGGACTTTTACAAAGACGTAATCGATGAAAAATCTGTATATGAAGGCCATGAAGGTTCGCTAGGGTTATTTCAAAATTATTCATGAGCTATAAATAAGAAGGTAAAATAAATTTGACAAAGGTTTAAATCATAAATCTTCACATTTCACCTAAATTTTATAAAAATCTATTCGTTTGGTTTTGAGATATAACCTTCATTTTTCTTTCTTAACCGATAATTCCCGATTTTTGGTGACATTATGGCCAGTATTGAGCTTGGCTTGTGAGATTATATAAAATAAATTTAAATCAAAATTTCCCACAAATAATACATTCAATAACTCAAATGCGTGGCCATCTTCAGTGATTTGGTTATAACTGTTATGTTGATGATGGCGTCTTTGTCGTTGAAACGTGTTTCTGTTATATTTATTGTTTGTAATTGATTGTGTTCCAGTTTTATTTTAATTTCATAATTATCAGTATTTTTTTGTTTCTTTCTGTCTTTATGGGCTATCGTAATCTGCTGTGCCGTTAAGGAGAAAATCCGAGTTCTTAACTCTACTCTTAAGGCAGGTACAACTAAATCTTAAACTTAGTTTTATTGAAATTCTGTACGTGTTTGTGAAATGTTTGCACACCATTTATTGATAGAAAAAGTATAGGACTAATCAAAAAACTCGCCCTATTAAACCTCAGCAAAAAAATGTGATTATATATTCAAGTACATATAATTATGTATTCTTTAATTTAACACGAGATGTTTGAATTTACCGCGGCCATGTTACTGGTCCATTCCACGCAACATCCTAATTTGAGACATTTTTTTGACGCCTTTCTCTTCCAAGTAGACGGCCTATACAGTGACCGTTGACATAGAAAGTCAAACAGAAAAGAAAATCAGTGTATTCAGGGAACTATAGTAAGTTGTGTAAAATTTTGCACAAACATTCTCACAATCAGAAAATAAAATGTAAACAGGTCGGCTATAACAATAACTGTTCAGTTAAAGTATACAAATTGTACAATTTGTTTTTCAATGACTATTTTTTAACTTTAAAAAAATTTCTTTCAAACTGTTCGTCCAGTTTGGTTTTGATTTTGAACGTGGGTAGTTTGTTAAATAATACTTAATTTTGTGCTTAAACATTGTTAATGAAAATTTAAACGGACAAAATTTTTAGGAAATAAGATTTATTTTTTATTGGTTTTTACCATTTATTTTCAATTTTTATTCATTTATAAATACAAAATTATCGTGATGAGCATAAACCAATCTACAGGGTGTGCCACAAAGAAACGGATCTTTCAAGACCTATTTCAGTGATGAAAATAAAGCAAAAATTTCATTTGAATATATGCCCTAAAACGGTTAGTTGTCTATGTAACGGTCATTCTTTTTTTTCTTTTTTTTTTTTTTTAATCACATCTATTGAACGGAAAAAGATACAGAGATCGAATTTTCCATTCTACTTATTGCTGTACAATTTGAGAAAAAAACATCATTCCCTATACTCATTTCAAAATGGCGTGTATTTAAAAAGTTTAACATCAAATACCTCGAAAACGGTTAATTTTACAAAAAATTTACAAGGTACCAAAACATTTCCTTTATAAGGACAAAAAAATGATTTGTTTAATTTTTTTTTTACGTCAAAAGATTATAGGGTCAACGATAATAACTGAAAACATAATTCCTTGGTAGTAGAAGAACATCAATTTATTCAGAATTATATAATAAATTTTAAAACACTCTAAAAATTTTCTCCTAAGCTAATCATGAGTATTGTAGACAACTACAAATTATGTTTTCAGTTTTTTTATATAACTCGATTATCCTTTAACAAATTTTTAAAAACATTTTGTCTTTAAAAGAGGGATTTTTTATCTATTGTACATTTTTTGTAAAATTAACTGTTTTCAAGATATTCAATGTTAAACATTTTAAATGGCCGCCATTTTGAAATGAGTGAAGGAAATCTATTGGTAGACTACATTTTCTCAAATTGAGTCTTTACACCACCAAACAGCTTGCAAAATTTCAACTCTGTATTATTTCTCGTTTAAAAGATATGAATACTTTTGTTCAAAACTCAAAATGGCGGCTAGACAACTAAACCATTTTAGGGCGCATGTTCTCTTGAACTATTTTCTTTATTTTCACGAATAGAATACGTCCTTAAAGCGTTTCCATTAATTCGAGGAACACCCTGTATATACAGAATGATTGATATAAATGTGTCAAATTTTTTACTTGGAAAGCAATTGATATATTAAACAATTCAAATTGCAATTCCCCTAAACTTTTGTCGTCTTATTTGGGAGTTTTAAATTTTGATACCATCACCTATTTTACCAATATGGCGACCAACTTTAAACTTTTTTATAAACATATCTTTGTTTTGTGTTGCTTTTAGACTCTACACGTAATTTTAACATTTTCTTGTGTGTATTGATCAATTGAACTGTTTTTTTAATTTTAGATACAGAGACGCAAATTAGTGAGAAACAAGATTTTATTCGTCTTCAGCTTAATTTTATTCGATCCATTTTCTGTACTTAAAACAGTTAAACTGATATTAAAATTGGAACGTAGATTGCTTCATTATGGAAGCAAAGTTTATAATACTGGTTCTCAGGGAAACATCTACATATTGTTTAGAATAAAACTACCTTATCAAATTTTGTATGTTTTAATAAATTGAAAACAAAACTATTTACCTATTTCCTCAAAACTAAAGTCAAATATGAATATTAATGGCACAAAACAGTTTATAAAATAATAAGTAGGCCTAAATAATAATGAGCAAAAACAAAAATGAACCATAACACATAACATGTGTGTTGAGTGCACGAGCGAAGCGTAGTCCTTATTTAAATACATAAATAACGTTGGAAAGATGGCGTCTAATTCACATTTTTCACTCTTTGATTGACAGCCACAAAACGTTTAGTTTTTATTTGCTTTTGGTTTGATTGTTTCTACCTTTATTGCACCGTTACTAACATGCTCCAGTAAAAACAACCTTTCAAATCATTTTTGACATAGCTCAACAAATTAACTTATTTAAGACTTAATTACTACCAGGGTGGTGCAATTAGCATAACCAACGTGTACTGCACAATCGTAAAGAAAAGCAGACACATTTCCCCAAGTAATGAATGTTTTTGCGTATGAAGGAAGTTATTAGAGATCGCATAATGGCGATGGCCGCGGTTGCGCACTTGTCCACGCGCCATCAAAAGTTTCAAAGGAGCCGCCTTCGACCTTTCTTTTATTACGGGCGTGGGCGAAACAGCGCGTGCTAAGGAAAAGTTTTTTTATTTCAGTATTTGAATGGACTACATTAGAGAGCTGTAGAACCTAATGTGTATATTCAACATGGTATTCTTATCTACCGCTCGGTTCTGTACACCCACACTAAGAACGTTTAAAATTGAACAAGAGCCTGGTCAATAAAAGTAATGTCTAAATAGCTTTGCAGGCGAGGTTTAATCAATTATTGATACAGAATTTCATCAACTTTAGTAAGATTTAGATTTATTCTTTAAATTGCGATAATATTACATTCTTTAGTGAGGTTTTAATTCCGAGGTCAATTTTAAACAGACTTTTCGTTTTCAGTCAAACAATCACTTTTAAATTATAAAATACAATTCTTTCCACCTAGAATGAAGGATTTAAATAGAAATTATTTTTCGTTTCAAAATGGTGGACACTTTAAACGGTATTACAGAGTTTACTAGGCATGTTTCCATTGGGTAGATTATTTTCTCTCGTTTTTTAAAGCCAAAAACCTCTTGGTCAACATTGTCGTCTTATAGAAAAGTAAGAAAAATAGTATAAAATAAAGAATCCAAAGTTTGAAAACTATAGTAGCGTCAGGGTCGGTAGAGAACAAGATTCGGTCAAGAGAGAATCATACCTAACCTAAACTAAATTAATTAAACCTAACGTAATCATCATCGTCATATAATAAAATTAGGAAAAATTATAAATGAAAGATTCCTAGGCTTCGAAAACTATATTAGCTTCAGGGTCAGTAGAGAACAAGATTCGGCCAAAAGAGTCAAATATATCACGTCCTAACCTAACCTAATCCTACCCAATCCAACCCGCACAGCCTAACCCAACCTAACCTAACAATAAAACCTCTTGGTCAACATCGTCGTCTTATAGAAAAATAAGAAGAAAGTATAAAATAAAGACTCCAACGTTTGAAAACTATAGTAGCGTCAGGGTCGGTAGAGAACAAGATTCAGTCGAGAGAGATAAATATATCACACCCTAACCTAACCTAAACTAACTTAATTAAACCCAACCTAACTTAATCATCATCGTCATATAATAAAATTAGAAAAAAATTATAAATGAAAGATTCCTAGGCTTCGAAAACTATATTAGCTTCAGGGTCAGTATAGAACAAGATTCGGCCAAAAGAGTCAAATATATCACGCCCTAACCTAACCTAATCGTAAACAACCCAACCCGCACAGCCTAACCCAACCTAACCTAACCATAAAACCTCTTGGTCAACATCGTCGTCTTATAGAAAAATAAGAAGAAAGTATAAAATATAGAATCCAACGTTTGAAAACTATAGTAGCGTCAGGGTCGGTAGAGAACAAGATTCGGTCGAGAGAGAGAAATATATCACACCCTAACCTAACCTAAACTAACTTAATTAAACCCAACCTAACTTAATCATCATCGTCATATAATAAAATTAGAAAAAAATTATAAATGAAAGATTCCTAGGCTTCGAAAACTATATTAGCTTCAGGGTCGGTAAAGAACAAGATTCTGTCAAAAGAGTCAAATATATCACGTCATAACCTAATCTTACCCAACCCAACTCATGCAGCCTAACCCAACCTAACCTAACCATCATCGTCAAATAAAAACATAAGAAAATAGTATAAATAAAAGACCCCTAGCCTTCGAAAACTATAATAGCTTCAGGGTCGGTAGAGAACAAGATTCTGTCAAAAGAGTCAAATATATCACGTCATAACCTAATCTTACCCAACCCAACTCATGCAGCCTAACCCAACCTAACCTAACCATCATCGTCAAATAAAAACATAAGAAAATAGTATAAATAAAAGACCCCTAGCCTTCGAAAACTATAATAGCTTCAGGGTCGGTAGAGAACAAGATTCTGTCAAAAGAGTCAAATATATCACGTCATAACCTAATCTTACCCAACCCAACTCATGCAGCCTAACCCAACCTAACCTAACCTAACTTTCATCGCGCTTTTTGACTGTGTTGCTTTGGTTTGTGGTGTGTTTGACATTTGATCTACCAAATTCTATTCAGGCGATGTTGGGGGATAGTGGTCAAATCCTAGATCGGGTATTATCCTTTTTGCGCCTTCCGAAAATTTTTGATAAAATTTAAAACATTTTTAGTTAATTATTGCAATTATAGCTCTGTTACATAATATTTAGTTGTCCTTTAACTTCCCTTGTCCTTTAATTCCTTGTTAACTCGTTGCAGGATTTTTTACAGCTCTATAAATTAATACAAATTATTTATGTATATAAACAATAAAACACGACGTTTCGCAAGTATAAATCCGTTATCAAGACATAAAACTAGATTATAAACGTTAAAAAACATTAGGTTATGTAAATATTTTTCACGATTATCACTTGATAACGGGAGTTGATTGATACTCCGAAACGTTGTGTATTTGTTTTTATATCCAAATAATGCTAAATTTCCGATTAAAGTATATTAATAATATATATATAATTTGTTCACTAATTGGTTTAGAGATAAAATCGAACATTGTTTTCTCCTCGTACATAAATCTTGGCGGGTACATTACAATGTTTGAACTCTCTGCACATGCGCACAAGTAAAGATCAGATCACATCGGATGTCCTATATCTGGACAATGCAGGTGGTATTAAAGGTACAAATTATACCCTACAATCGGATAATTACAACGTTTAACCTTGAAGTCGCGTGACTATTGTTTCTCAGGAAGAATCAGTTTTTCTCTTTATTATTGTATTCTACTATTGTTAGATAAATTACAGAGATTCTAAAAGCGCGAGGTGTGGTGAGAACTAGACTGTACAAAGGGAAAATAAAAACGATTGGAATCCTGGAACGAATAAATCACTAATTGTTGTGTTACGTAACTGTTATGCTTTACGTTTGTCTTAGTTTAAACTTTAATTAACGTTTCGACAACGAAGTTGTCATCCTCAGGTGTAATTAGCACGGAAATTACAACAGTTTATAACCTTTTATATTACAGATTCGTCCATTCTAAGTAAAAGAAATTATGTCAAAGTTTTCGTCGTTAGAAGCAATCAGGACAAACTCCTGAAGAGCTACTTAAGAAGAACCTTATAGAAAACGGTGACAAATTTAAAAGCATACAAAAACTAAAATGAAATATATACAAACACACGCAATTATATTAATTATAACTTCACTGAATTTCAGTTAAAACATATATAAATCATTAAATACTAATAACATATGTACAGAGTGTTCCAAAACTTCAGGATATGGTTCCATGCTTCAAATTAAGTGAAATGTTCCCACGAATTAATGTCCTAAAATTAGTTTCCGTCCGTTATTTTGTGTTTTTTTTTTTATAAATTAAATTTCGAGTCAAAATTTGCTCTACATATTTTTTATTTGACCTTTTATGAATGTACTAAACACCAAAATTATGTTTTGTATGTTTTTAAAATGTTGGCGTATCACTACCTAACCGGAACAGAAATTTTAGTCAAATTTAACATTTTAACTAAACTCTACTGTTCATCAAATCAGATTTACATAATGGCGGCAATTTAAAGCGGTTTATCATTAATTCCTACTTAGCTAGAACGTACAAAACCACGTGTTTACTCTGAGTGATTAGGGTGTGGCATGCCCGAGGGAACAAGCAACTGAAGAATTTCGGTTTTTCAAGGTCAAGGTCGACATTTAGGTCAGGTTAGATTAGGGTACGTTAGGCTAGTTTAGGTTAGATTAGGTTAGGTTAGGTTAGGATTAGTTAGGTTAGGTTAGGCTAGGTTAGGTTAGGTTAGGTTAGGTTAGGTTAGGTTAGGTTAGGTTAGGTTAGGTTAGGTTAGGTTAGGTTAGGTTAGGTTAGGTTAGGTTAGGTTAGGATTAGTTAGGTTAGGTTAGATCAGGTTAGATTAGGGTACGTTAGGTTAGATTAGGTTAGGTAAGATTAGGTTAGGTTTCGTTAGGTTAGGTTAGGTTAGGTTAGGTTAGATTAGGTTAGGTTAGGTTAGGTTAGGTTAGGTTAGGTTAGGTTAGGTTAGATTAGGATAGGTTAGGTTAGGTTAGATTAGATTAGTTTTTTTTCAAAAGAATGAACAGACTTAAGCACAAATAGTAAAACAAAATCAGCTTAAATCAGTATTGTTATCAAACTTAATAATCGGAAACATTTTGTTATAGTAATTCCACATCTAATATTTAAAGTCAGTATATCCAGTACGGTACCAAGACGTCAGATAAATTCCTTTTGAATATACAGTCATGCGTAGGGAGCGGTCCCTGAACTACAGAAGCGAATCCAACGAGAACATTCATCACACTTTTGGCTGAGAGAAACTGTTTATATCGCTGGCAGCTAGGTTTTAATACGGTTCGGTGCAATTGATAGAGCTAGTTTGTATTATTGCTCGTGATTTATTTGTGTCCCTGCGAGGTACAATTTAAGTTAAAGTCCGCCCGTGTGTTTCCTAGAGTTCCCGCACGTTAGTATCGCCACCTGCCTGAATAGAGATGTACGGCAGTCTGTCATTTCCTTTCTGCGTTAAAATGTCCTTACCGAGAGAATTATTTTGAAGTTTTTATTAAAATAATATCGTTTTAACGAAATTTTAAATTAAAAGTTATGTTTTAATCTTTGAAGGAAACATGACTACCTGAGACTACGAAACATTATCAATCCTGAGTAATGTGGAAGGATTTTAAAAATCAAGGACTACAGGGTGTGCCGTTAAGTTAATATCTTGAAAACGACAAAATTAAAGTACAATATTTTTAAAAAGAGAGAAAAGGTAATTTGGTTTAAAACTTCGTTTTTGCCATAAACGAGTTCTTCTTAAGTCCAATTAAATTAAAATCGAGCCTTCAATGATGGCTGTTAAAGAGTAATTTTAGTTTTTTTGTAAAATATACATTACCATATACTTTTTATTTCCGCCTTTTCCCGTTGATTCGGGTTTTCACATTTCTTAAAAATTGTAACAAAATATGTTGAGCTGTTTCTGAGGAATTGTCTCAACTCCACCATAAGCGATATTTAAATTTGTTAACATCATAAAATACCGCAAAATGACTGCATTCTGGTTAGACGTTTACTAGTTATGTACTTAAGCAATATTTTCTCAAAGTCGACTGTAATGTAATTTTAGGTTTTTTTTTTAGCAGGTGCCCCAAAAAAACTGATACGACCAAAAAGTGATACAGCCACATACCAAAATTTGTTAGAATCGACCCCATCGTTAGGGCTGTAATGCACAATCACAAACGACATAGATTTTTTTTTTGGGCCAGAAGACCTCAAAATTGATATATTCGAAAAACTTCAAATAGATTTTTGACATAACCTCAAAATTACAATAACTTCTAATATCCGGAAGAGAGTTTTTGTGAACTTCCTTCAATCTACTTCCAACAAATGGATTCAAAATTGAATATTTGGTGTTAAAAATACGTCATACTGTAATCAAAACTACCTGATTACTAAACATGGTTGCAGTAATTTATATTTTTATGGGTCAGAAGAAAACAAGGTGTAGAAAAAAACCGATGAAGATATTGAAATCGCCAAATGAGAAATAATACGATATAAATTTCGAAATAACAATGTATTATGTTGTCTGTTTTTCATCATTATTCGTTCGAAATGCTATAGTCCTGAAGTCGGAACCAATCTAAAGGCGCGTTTACACTAGAAACAAAACAATGTTTTTGGAACTTTGTTTATAAACTTTGTTTATATTTTGCTACTAGTCACTTCGAAATATTTTGCACACAATGTTCCTAAACACAGGGACAGCCACACTCTTGAAGATGTCGTCTGATGAGGAGGATGCTCTTCTTCCACAATGTTTATAAACACCCTTTGATCTTACCGCTTTCTACGGGAAACAAGAAACATGTGGAGAAACACCGAATTTTTGTTCCGAAACACTGTTTAGAAACATTGTTTAAAGTAGTTATATTTCGATTTGAGGAACATTGTTCCGAAACACTGTTTATAAACATGTTTTGTTGCCAGTGTAAACGCGCCTTTAGTGACATAAAAACATAAATTTTATAAGTTACATCAAAATCGAAAAATCGATAATTTACAAATTTATCTTCTGGTTTAAGGACAAACATTATATAGGCTAAAATATACTGAGTCACAGTAAATTGGAAGATTAATCAAAATATATTAATCATAAATACTGTATTTCATTTTACATCACAGTTGCAAATAGAAAATTTAATGTAGCATTTAAAAAAAAAATCATCCGTAGCTGCTTTCCCTCCTTATAATGTAAACAAATCATCAGAAATTACTCAACCAAAAAAATATTTTTCGACTAAATAAATAAATGTAATAAACCTTTTACCTTAATTTGCAAGAAAAACTTCAAATAAAATCTAATATTAATTTTTGTATTGGGTTATTACTAATAGGGGAAATAATTATTGCCGTTACATAAATAATAAATAAATATGTCAATACAGCTGACAAATTGTTAAAATATCAGTTGACTAAACATGTTTATTAAGTTATTAAAACAAAATACTATCGTTTAACTCTTAAAAAATAACTTAAACATAATAAAACTACTTATTTATGCAACAACTTTTAGCATTGCTAGACGTAGGTAGTCTCGCTCGGATACTATCCTCATGTTTGAACCTGTTTGAATTGACAACTGCGCACTATTATTGGTTATTATTCAACGGACATGATTCGTGGCACAATTTGTATTTTATAAGTAAAACAGTAAAATACTCCGTATCTCAACTCTTAATGTCTCTGTTTCATAATTGATAATTAAATAACAAAAATTTAGTAGCCGAATCACAAAGGCTGTGGCAAATACACCAATGGCTTCTTTACATCCTGTATGTAGTTTTAGTTTATTTCTGTCGCGTGACATTTTATGTTCCAAGTTTTAATCAGATATTGTTAATTTCAGTGTCCAGTGTGTGATTGTGGTGGAACAAAATAAGCAGACATTTCACTTGGTAAGTAATCAACTGTATTTTATACAGTAATTTTATAGAAGTTAATTAGTATTAAGCTTAAACAGAACTGGTAGTTTTGGAGGTTATGTTAGTTTTTAGCCAAATAATCGGTGATAAGTCTTGAAGCTTGTTATGTTGTTTAGATATTATTGATAATTTTCAGAAATATGGTTAATATTGTTTGTGTACGCTTACCAATGAATGTGTAAACATCAATATTTATAAATATTTTGCTACTTACAAACTAAATTTGTTACAATAGTTGTATTTTATTACGTGTCTTTCAATGATACCACATCATGATTATCTCTTGTGGTAGGCCTATGAGACTAAACATAACATATTATGCTTACAAACATAATTTTAAAACTTGATTCGAAAAGGAATTTCAATTTCAACCAGTTCAAGTATTCCTAAAGAGTAAAACAAGGACCTTGTGTTTACAATATAGCTGTAAGCTGTACAGTTTTAAAATAGGCATTTGTTTGGCATTAACTTTGGAGGTTAAGTATGTTGATGGCATTATGTTAAACTTGATTCGAAAAAGAATTTGAATTTCAACCAGCACAAGTATTCCTTAAGAGTTAAAATAAGGACCTTTTGTTTACAATATAGCTGTAGGCTGTAGACCTACAGTTTTAAAATAGACATTTGTTTAACATCATACTTTGGAGGTTAGGGCTGTTGATAGCATTATTTTAAAATTTGATTCGAAAAGGAATTTGAAATTCAACCAGCACAAGTATTCCTTAAGAGTAAAAATAAGGACCTTTTGTTTACAATATAGCTGTAGGCTGTAGGCCTACAGTTTTAAAATAGGCATTTGTTTAGCATCATACTTTGGAGGTTATGTCTGTTGATGGCATTATTTTAAAACTTGATTCGGAAAAGAATTTGAATTTCAACCAGCTCAAGTATTCCTAAAGAGTAAAATAATGACCTTCTGTTTACAATATAGTTGTAGAATGTATAGTTTTAAAATAGGCGTGTGTTTAACATCATACTTTGGAGTTTAGGTCTGTTGATGGCATTATTTTAAAACTTGTTTCGAAAAGGAATTTGAATTTCAACAAGCTCAAGTATTCCTAATGGGTAAAAATAAGGACTTTATGTTTATAATATAGCTGTAGATTGTACAATTTAAAAATAGGCATTTGTTTAGCATTAACTTTGGAGGTTAGGTATGTTGATGACATTATGTTAAACTTGATTCGAAAAGGAATTTGAATTTCAACCAGCTCAAGTATTGCTAAAGAGTAAAAAATAAGGACCTTGTGTTAACAATATAGCTGTTGGCTGTAGGCCTACAGTTTTAAAATAGGCATTTGTTTAACATCATGCTTTGGAGGTTAGGTCTGTTTGTGGTATTATTTTAAAATTTTATGCGGAAAGGAATTTGAATTTCAACCATCACAAGTATTGCTAAAGAGTAAAAATAAGGACATTTTGTTTACAATATAGCTGTAGGCTGTATAGTTTTAAAATAGGCATGTGTTTAACATCATACTCTGGAGGTAAGGTCTGTTGATGGCATTATTTTGAAACTTGATTCGGAAAAGAATTTGAATTTCAACCAGTTCAAGTATTCCTAAAGAGTAAAACAAGGACCTTGTGTTTACAATATAGCTGTAGGCTACACAGTTTTAAAATAGGCATTTGTTTAGCATCATACTTTAGAAGTTAGGTCTGTTGATGGCATTATTTTAACACTTGATTCAGAAAGGAATTTGAATTTCAACCAGTTCAAGTATTCCTAAAGAGTAAAACAAGGACCTTGTGTTTACAATATAGCTGTAGACTGTACAGTTTTAAAATAGGCATTTGTTTAGCATTAACTTTGGAGGTTAAGTATGTTGATGGCATTATGTTAATCTTGATTTGAAAAAGAATTTGAATTTCAACCAGCACAAGTATTCCTTAAGAGTTAAAATAAGGACCTTTTGTTTACAATATAGCTGTAGGCTGTAGGCCTACAGTTTTAAAATAGGCATTTGTTTAACATCATACTTTGGAGGTTAGGGCTGTTGATAGCATTATTTTAAAATTTGATTCGAAAAGGAATTTGAAATTCAACCAGCACAAGTATTCCTTAAGAGTAAAAATAAGGACCTTTTGTTTACAATATAGCTGTAGGCTGTAGGCCTACAGTTTTAAAATAGGCATTTGTTTAGCATCATACTTTGGAGGTTATGTCTGTTGATGGTATTATTTTAAAACTTGTTTCGAAAAGGAATTTGAATTTTAACCAGCTCAAGTATTCCTAATGGGTAAAAATAAGGACTTTATGTTTATAATATAGCTGTAGATTGTACAATTTAAAAATAGGCATTTGTTTAGCATTAACTTTGGAGGTTAGGTATGTTGATGACATTATGTTAAACTTGATTCGAAAAGGAATTTGAATTTCAACCAGCTCAAGTATTGCTAAAGAGTTAAAAATAAGGACCTTGTGTTAACAATATAGCTGTTGGCTGTAGGCCTACAGTTTTAAAATAGGCATGTGTTTAACATCATACTTTGGAGGTTAGGGCTGTTGATGGCATTATTTTAAAATTGGATGCGGAAAGGAATTTGAATTTCAACCAGCACAAGTATTCCTTAAGAGTAAAAATAAGGACCTTTTGTTTACAATATAGCTGTAGGCTGTATAATTTTAAAATAGGCATGTGTTTAACATCATACTTTGGAGGTTAGGTCTGTTGATGGCATTATTTTAAAAACTTGATTCGAAAAGGAATTTGAATTTCAACCTAGCTCAAGTATTGCTAAAGAGTAAAGATAAGGACCTTGTGTTTAAAATATAGCTGTAGACTGTACAGTTTTAAAATAGGCATGTGTTTAACATCATAATTTGGGGGTTAGGTCTGTTGATAGCATTATTTTAAAATTTGATTCGGAAAGAAATTTGAATTTCAACCAGCACAAGTATTCCGAGTAAAAATAAGGACTTTTTGTTTACAATATAGCTGTAGGCTGTACAGTTTAAAAATAGGCATTTGTTTAACATCATACTTTGGAGGTTAAGTCTGTTGATAGCATTATATTAAAATTTGATTCGGAAAGAAATTTGAATTTCAACCAGCACAAGTATTCCGAGTAAAAATAAGGACTTTTTGTTTACAATATAGCTGTAGGCTGTACAGTTTAAAAATAGGATTTGTTATAATCATACTTTGGAGGTTAGGTGTGTTGTCGTATAGACTCATATTGACAAATATTTGTATTCGATCATTTGCAAGTCATGACGTTATTAAAATTTTAGTGCTAGTTACGACCCTTTTACAAAATCTTAGTAAAACAAAAATGTAGTTTGACCGCCGTCATATAAAGCTCAACTTTCGTCAAATATAACTTACACTAAGGACGTGTTTATGGCAGAAGCTAACCATATTTAGGTTGTTTTAAGTATACAAATAATATTTTGTTAAAGATGGCGTCCTCAATGTTATTTTTTATGACAACTAACGAAATAACATTTATCATAACAATTAATTTTGGTACGTATGTATTCGGTTTTGGCGATTCGTGAGTGGGACAGATCAATGTTTATTTAAAAAAGTAATGAAAAGATGAAATTGATGGCCCGGACAGATCGAGAATATTTTATCAACAAATGACGCATAGCTGTTTTAACAATTTGAGTTTAAAGTTTGTTTTCCCTCTTATTAATGTATAAACATAATTAGATATACAAATATTAACAATAAAAATTTACTTACTTTCTTATATGTCCGTCACGTGACTTCCTTGCTCTACTATGACGCGTTTCGGAGATTTACTCCATCATCAGAATCGTTATCACTCTTACGAGCTCGTCAAACATTTAATAAAACACACAAACACTGAAAACATTAATTTTATGGCGGAGGATTAATCCCGTACGGTGGGTTTAAAGATGACTCATTGCTTGTGTTGTGTGTTTTATTAAATGTTTGACGAGCTTGTAAGAGTGATAGCGATTCTGATGATGGAGTAAATCTCCGAAACGCGTCATATTAGAGAAAGGAAATCACGTGACGGACTCATAGGAAATTAAGTAAACTTTTATTGTATTACGTTGACGTACCAAAAGAAAATGAATCTTAGTATTAACAATTTAAAGTTTGTATTTTTTACAAATGTTAGTTTAGATGTTTCTAAGAAATCCTCGCTTTTTATACTAATCTATATTCACATTTCCGATAAGAAAATAATAAGATTAGAAACTGCTGCATGAACCAGTTACACCCCTGTGCAATCCAGACTAAACTATTTCAAAATTTTACACAAATTAGGGAATCTCTGCAGTAAGGTTCATTAGAGAGACGTTTGATAATGCGCTGTCGTGAAGCGTGATGATCATGCGCAGTACGTGACTCGTCACTCGTCATTCACTTGCGCAGGCGCACGACATATCCACACAATTAGAAGAAAAACAATTGTGTCACTTTCAAAGCGTTGTTTTGAGAAAGTGCGACAACATGTGAAATACGATTTCTATCGCCACTGCATTACAGAGATGTTGAAATCGTATTGTGTCGTTCGATGTAGTTAACATGTTCTTGTACAAAGTAGGCTTTGTCAGTGTGTATATAAAGGTTCAGTTTGATTTGATACTGTGCGTTAATTGTTGAATATATGAACCTGAAGATGACGAAGTTGTTAACGAAACGGGTTGCGTAATTTAAATGGTTTGAAAATTTATTTTCTGGTTTATCATCAATTAAAAAAAATACTATCTGAAGTAATTGAAACATTTCTCCGTGTTCTTTGAATTAGGTTAGGTTAGGTTAGGTTAGGTTAGATTAGGTTAGGTTAGGTTAGGTTAGGTTAGGTTAGGTTAGGTTAATGTAGGTTAGGTTAGGTTAGGTTAGGGTGTAATCAAATAATTATATATTTCAAAATATAAAAATAATTATAACCAGTCATTTCCAATTTGTTTTTTCGTTATAACACATTTTTTATTCCTGTCTTTTCGATTACTCTAATAGCGTCAGAGAGAGAACAAGAGGTGATCAAGTGAGAGCAAAGAGTGAAAATGAAAGAGAGGGATATTACCCAAGGCTGTTTAATTAGACAGCCCTGCTTAAAGCAGGAAACGTAAATGTCCTTATGCGCTATGTCGAATGGAGAAAAGGACATCATGCGAAGTTTGAATGATAAGGATAACCTGTGGATGAAAGTCCTTTGTAGGCTTCATAGCTTAGAGGGAAAACTGAAATCCTGCCCCTCCATGCAATAATAATATAACCAAAAACTACAACGAAAAAAGCATGGATCCCTTGGAGACAAATAAAAAGTACTGGTTAGGTTATTGAAAATTATCGATAATTCATAATACTGGTATATATTATTCAACATTTGCTATAATTTGTCTATATAAAAATCAATACACGGCGTTTCTAAGATTTTGATCAACTTCTGTTATCAAGTGGTAAAACCAAGAGCAAATATAAACATGAAAAGGACTAACACAAACTAAGTAACCCAGGACGAACTTCAACTAATACTGTAAGAAGAAAAGAGCTCTATAATGTAACTAGACCTGCGGTCAAAATAACTAAAAACTAAACACTGAAACAAGAAATTAGAAGCACCAAATTGAATCGAGGACATTTACTGTTCAACTGAACAAAAGGAAAGTGTGCCAGCGAGGTAGCATAGTTGTCTAACTGTTTTCTTGTGTAGATTTATATTCACAAATTTCGGATAAATTATACAATTTCGTTTCACATATATTTGGGGAATATATCAATATTTAATCTCGATTTTCCAAATCGGGGGTTTTTTTAATATCTTTGCCATTTTTAATTGAGAATAATTTGGTAAAATCAAATAAATAATGTGTCCTGGTTAGATATATTGTTAGGTGCTTCAACGTTCCCCGTTTTAAACCCATGGGAGCTGAAAAAGTTACCGTGTGGACCCAACATGTTTGGTAGCCTATTTAAACTGCGATTGATATGAACTCTGGTTGCGAAGTTTAGAATTACGACGACGGCAACTAGATGTTACGACAACATATTACCGAGGTGAAAGCTATGCCGAACTCTGCCGATACACGATTATTATTTATTTTATATCAAATGTTGGATCTCTTTCTAACAAATAAGCAAGTTCTTAAAGAATACAGGACATAATAAATACGACAAAAACTTCTTTAAAACATTTTACCTATTGTACCATTAAGATATTGTTTTCTCATTTAACCCAATATAATACAAGTTGATTAACGCCATCATGGTACTTACCCATTCCTATCGTACATTGTAATACTAAGAGAACCTCTAAATGAAATTCCCTAATGTTGATATCTTGGGCCTTGTAGGAAATGTTTAGTTGTATTGGTACATGAAGGAGTCTTATCCAATAGGGTGAGTTTGTTTAAAACAGGTGTTACGTAGGTTTTCTGAAACTCGTATTTGTGTATTTAACTACTTTCTTGATGTGAACTAGATCCTAATAAGGCTTTAATGTGCATCTAAATTAATGATACAAAATATTTGAGTAATATTATGATCACTAATATTATTCGCACGCGAATATTTTAGATTCAACGTTCATTGTTAAATTAAACGTTCATATTATGGGAATCGAAATTAGCTCAAGACAGTTATATTTTTTGAGAATAATTTTTTATTCAAATTTACACACATCTATATTAAAATATAAAATGGTACATCAACATTTTGGGCAAAATCAAGCTAACGCTTTTTAAAATGTTACACATTGGTCTAACCTAGCTTTGTGTTGAATTTTTAAAGTTGATGGAACTAATCAGCTGTTCTGTGTGTTATATTGGTTGCTATGGCAACTAAAATTGTATGTAAAATTAAAATTATGTTTGAAAAACTTTACAAAATTGTTCGCACTCCTCTAGACTAAGCCTAACCTATCTTTTTGTTTAATTAACTAATCTGATGGACCTAATCAGCTGTTCTAATTGTGTATTATTATATTGGTTGCTATGGTAACTAAATTTGTTTGCAAAAATAAAATTAAGTTTAACACTTTCCAAAATTATTCACAATCGTTTAGAATAAGCCTAGCCTAATTTTGTTTTTAATTATTATAGCTGATAGGTTTAATCAGTTGTTGTAATTGTGTATTATTATATTGGTTGCTATGGCAACTAAATTTGTTTGCAAAAATAAAATTAAGTTTAACATTTTCCAACATTTATCACAATCGTTTAGAGTAAGCCTAACCTAACTTTGTGTTTAATTATTATAGCTGATAGGTTTAATCAGCTGTTCTAATTGTCAATTATATTGGTTGCTATGGTAACTAAAATTGTATGGAACATTAAGATTATGACATGTGTGAAACACTTTACGAAATTGTTCCCACTCCTCTAGACTAAGCCTGACCTATCTTCCTGTTTCATTATTATAGCTGATGGACGTAATCAGCTGTTGTAATTGTGTATTATTATATTGGTTGCTATGGTAACTAAATTTGTTTGGAAAAATAAAATTAAGTTTAACACTTTCCAAAATTATTCACAATCGTTTAGACTAAGCCTAACCTAGCTTTGTTTTTATTAATAAAACTGATAGGTTTATCGTGTTGAACTCGTGATACTCTCGCAATGAAATTTAAAGATAAACTTTTTGGAACAGATTAGGTTTGTTCAAACACAGATTCACAGAGTAGTTGCCGACTGATTCCTGACTATTTACAGCGCGTGCGCGAACGTTGACTGCATATTTTTTGTATTATATTAAGATACCAATATGAAGCAAAGTGTAAAATGTTCTTTAAAATTACTACTATAAGCTTGGAAAGTTTCATTGAGATCGGTCTAGTAGTTACTTTAAATTACCGCGAACAAAAGTCGATATTTACGGGTACCATTTAACTATGCAAAAAACTACTTTTTTATTGTCAAACTAAACTTTTAATTAAGATATTGAAAAATCTCAAATGTCTGAGTGGAAACTATTACGTTAACAATTATAATTAAAATCGGTTTAATAGTTTTTTAAAACCTGAGAGGACAAACATACCCCCCACCCCCTACAAGTTTATTAATACTGTATAGATAATTATTTATTCAACATTTTTCTTCTTTCCTGGAAAGTAATGTTTGTCAGGCGCACATTTCACGAAAACTATTCAATCGATTTCTGTCAAACAGTATTTGCTTTTATTAATTTTATTCAGAATATATTTAAATATATTTATTAATAATACTAAGCTAGATATCGCACGTGCCCAGAAGGGAGCTATGATCACCTGAACTATGTAACACGAACAGTTAGGTATTGACCAGTTGCCAACATGTATATAAACAACAATGGAACTTGAAGTTCACTTTTTTTTTCCTCTTTCAAGATAAATATGTCTATGTGTGTATATCACAAAGCCAATTAAAATTTATAGACCCATGTCACGAAAGAGCGGCCTCATTCGCTCCATGATGTTAACAATATTTGAACTTTGCGATGGCTGTGAAATATCAAGTTTACTGTTGAAAGCGGGTTGTCACTTTATATCAATACATAACCGTTTATAATCATTATAAATGTGTTAAAAAGAGAACATAATTAGCAAAGAATGAAATAAAGAATGGGTAACGATGTTGTTCGAAGATAAAACGAACGACGTTGAGGGTAAGCGGATCCATTTACTTTCTAAGAATCTGAGCTAAATATTGTATAAATACCGACTATGTGTGACATTAGATGCATCAAAACAACATTAACTTGAAGGTGGCCTTTGACTGATATAATAGAGATTAGGGAAATTTTAAATGTCGGGTTTCGTATCGCAATCATTTAATAAAACTTATTATGGGACTGGATTTGTAATGACAATATGGATTCTATCTTTAGACTTTCTTGAGCATTCCACGAGTGAACTTGCCTGTTAATGTTTGAACTGTGTAGTAATTAAATGTTAGATATGCAAAATGGTTATAAGAATAAATGCTGTACCCCCCACCCCACCCGGACATCTTTGCTCGCGTGGTGAATGTTAGGTTAATAATAAAAATGTAAAATGAACGGCGCACAAAATATTGTACTCATTTTGTCACACACTGTATACAGAACATAAGTTGGTTGGATTAGGAACAATTGCACGGAGTGACATCTTTCCGCAGTGACTCTTGATCTGAATGACATCTGTCAGTAGTGACTCATATGGAATTACCTCTCCGCTAGATGTAACTTTTGCACGGTGTGACATGCGCCAGAAATTACTTTTGTACGAAATGATATCTGTCCGCAGTAAATCTTGCACGGAAGAGCATCTTTCAAGAGTGACTCTTGCCCGTAATAGAATTTGCCAGGAGTGACTCTTGATCGAAATGATACTTCCCAGAAGTGACTCTTATACCGAATGACTTCTTGGCGAGGAGTGACTTTTACACGGAGTGACATATACCCGGAGTTACTTTTGCCCGGAGTGATATTAGCCAGGAGTGACTCTTGCACAGAATAGAATCTGCCAGGAGTGACTTTTGTTCGGAATGATATCTCCCGGGAGTGACTCTTAAACGGACTGACATCTCCGCGAGGAGTAACCTTTGCACGGAGTGACATATATCCGAAGTTACTTTTGCTCGGAGTGATATCTGCCAGCAGTAATTCTTGCACGGAATGGAATTTACCAGAAATGACTCTTGCACAGAGCTACATCTGTCCAGAGTGACTTTTGCACGTAATGAAATCTGCTTAGAGTAATTCTTGTACAGAGCTACATCTGCCCAGAGTGATTCTAGCACAGAAAGAGAACTGACCGGAGTGACTATTGTACGTAGTGACATCTGCCCTGAACGTCTCTTGCAAGATGTGAAAACTGCCAGGAATGACTCTTGCACAGAATGACATCTCCCCGGAATGACTGACTGTTGCACGTAGTGAAATCTCTCCGGAGTGAATTTTTCATGGAATAAGATCTTCCCGGAACGACTCTTTCACAGCGTGACAACTGTCGGTAATGACTCTTGCACAAAATGACTTTCCCGGAGTGACTTTTGCACGGAATGATGTCTGATATCTGCCTGGAGTGACTCTTGCACGGAGGAACTCTTGCACATCGCACGTTTTTAACTGAAAATATCAAGTGAGTTTCAAATAGGACGGTGACATTTCCTCAATTGACCATCAGATATGGAGACTACTCAGTTTAGCCCTTGAAAAAGTAGATCTTTGTATTTTTCATTAAAATTACCATGGTAATTATTCAAAATATCAATAAGTCTGAAGACTACAAGAATTGGTTGGTGGGAAAAGATTAGGTTGGGTTAGGATAGGTTAGGTTAGACTCATATTTAAATTTTATTCATACATTGGGCCAAACTATTATAATTCGATGCCAGTCTACAATAAACTCTGTACACATGAAAATAAAACCTGTAGACAATTGAAGCAGTTTTTATTGAAATAGGAGCAGGTTGATATTTTGATCACCACAAACTTATATTAGTCCTGGCTTAACCAATTTTTGTGAGTTTTTGGTTGACCCATTGTCAAATATATAAAATATTCGTTCCGTCCTTAATTTTTTTTAAAGCGTACTGTATATATGTGTATGTGTGTGAGTGTTTGTGTGTGAGTGTGTGTACTTGGTTTAACAGTTAGGGACAGCTGTGAAATCCTGTTGAGATGGAAAACTTGTGACGACACAGGTTACATAGAGTAGTGCAGTGTCCGGGAACTCGGAACAATGTAGCCGAGTCCTGCTAATTTGGGTAGGCTAAGTTTTGGGAAATGGCGTTTTCGTGATTATCAGGAAGGCCAGTAAAATATATCGGGTTGCGGACGAGTTTATATTTCGGGAGATGAGTCAAAGTGTGACACGGGCTATACAGCACCCTTATTATATTTGGTGTTGTGTGTAGTTACAATTATAACTAGACTGTAAGTCCTCTAAATTTATTATCATTAACTCAATCAAATCTGGTTATCAGAAGTAGTGTTGGTTCAGAGGGGATTAAAAGAATTGAGATATTTTATGATATAGGGGAACCACGTTTTCCTCAGCTAACCATATCATAGGTTAGCCTGATCCCACGTATTAATTTAGCTAATTTGATCTCCACCAATTCTAACTCGAAGCAATTATCAAATGATTTTAAAACCCGGATTAAGTTTAATTTGACAAATTTTATGAAATGTATCATCCAATGTTCTAAATTGTAACCTAACCTCGAATTTTTACATAATAGAGGAAAATCATCTACTATAAACTCATATAGATATATATTTAATTATTTTATATAAAATACATTATATTTTGTGTCGCTAGAAAATTTTCTAATGCTACTCTATGTAACGCCCAAAAAACAAAAGTCTCAACTATAATACCTTCAGAACTTAAAATGTAAATTTCCTTCGCAAATTTGCTCGTTTGTGTTAAATACAATAATTAATGGTCTTGCAAAGACACACATATATGTCCCGCCTAATATTTAAATACAACTGTCTCTTGTATAGGAGATGAACTCTAACTAATGATGCAAAGGTTTTTATGATAATGATTTTTGAAGTACAAACCATTAATTGCTATGAAACGTAAGTTAACGATATATAATTTAAATAAAGTTATGGGAGGTTCATAATGTTTACGACAGTTATACTCGTCATTGTCATATATTTAACTTGGCATGTGTTTAATAAAGAAAAACCTTAGTTAGAATATTAGTTGAAATATTGTCGCAGCGTCGTGTTTGCCATGGGAAACCAAGTATTAATATTTCCAACGTCCACACGTACTTCCTACTCAACGAATTGTTTCCCGGTGTTGTAAGGTTTACAAGGTTTCGTGAGTCATCAACTGATCGCATCAGGTGTGCAGGTTAAGATTTCTTAAGAGTAAATAGGAGCGGGTCAAACCCACAATGCTTGAAGAGAAATTTGTGCATTTGATTTTGATTTTATCTACGTAGTTCATTTGTGTTGCGTTAGTCGAGGAAATTTAGGTTTTTGAGGGGTTTTTTTTCAGTTAAAAAATAGTGTATTTTTGTCTGTTAGATTGGCATTTCTGTCATTGTCTGAAACGAATGATTTTCATAAAATGTAATATGTGAGCCGGAAAGATAGAAAGATAAAATTTTATATACTGGACTATTGTGTACTCATATTATAGAACGATATTGATTTTTTTTTTTTTTTAATAATAAAAATGTTAAAATGGAGGCCACACATATTATTGTTAAAATTAATAACACAATTAATTAGGTAGAAATTTGCAAATTTCAATTCTACATGTCATAGTACCAACCTTAATAATTTAATAGTATGATGACAAATAGCGTAGTTATTGTCAAAGCTTTAACATTCCATGTACATGTGATAATCATATAAATACGAAAGCTGCATCACCAGCGAGTTGATACCTCTTTTGCATATGTACAGTTCGTAAGATTTAGCCTGACCTCGTAAGATTTAGCATTTGTCGCTGAGATGCGCAGTCGTCTCTGGGCCGCTTGGTGTAGTGGGGGAAACATTGAGCTCAGTCTTGCAGTGAGTTTAGTACTGTGCGTTTCGTAGTTATACGTGCATTTCAAAAACATTGGTTTGAGTGTTGTGATGGAAGGTGAAAACGTCAAGTAGAAAGTTGGTGGGCGTAAAGTCCTCCATAGTCAATCCGCGAAATCATATCAATTTTGTATCTTTCATGAAACAAGAAGCTGAGAACAGAATAGGTATTAATTTAACGAATATGAGGTTAAATACGATATTTAATAAGAATCGAACACACTAAACTTTTTTTGAAACTGGCCGCCATTTTGATATTTATATATTGATTTTTCTGGTTAGTAAGTTTATTTAATTGTTTGTAAATCTAGGCCTAAATACCAAAATTAAATTACTATTCATTTTTTTTTTGAAAATAATCAACAGCTTTTAAATTTATATAACGATATTTCTTATTAGAAAGTTTGTCCAATTTTTTATAAACAAAAGAAAGACGATATACAGACGAGAAAACGACAACATAACACAAGTTGACGGCGAAATGGAGCTGAGTCAATGTCTATATCAGTCGTAGTAATTATGACTTCTCCTTCCCGCCTGCAAAAAACGCACGCTTTGAAAGGCCAGGCCACACTTTGCGGAACAGTAAATAAGCATGATAGCGGCCAGAACAATGTAGATAGAGAAATGAAATTGTATTAGTGTGTTCTCATCTAGAACCCTATTAAAATACATAAAAATTTATAAGAATCTTTTCGGAGATACAATTATTAAAATTTTAACACTTTGTTTTAGGCTAATCTTTTTGGAAATACAATTATTATATTTTAAAAGCTTCGGTTTAAGCTAATCTTTTCAAAGATACAATTTATAGAATTTGAAAAGTTTTGTTTTTAGGGTAATCTATTCGAACTTAGAATTTAAAAAACCTATTTTTTATGTTAATATTTTCAAATATACAATTATTAAAATCTGGAAAAAAAGAAAAAAAAAGAAGTTTTTATGATAATCTTTTCGGAAAAACCATTATTACGACTTTAAAACGTTTTATTTTTATGTTAATCTTGTGTGTTTTAGATAATTACGAAGAATTTGAATGTTTGTTTTTGGTTGATAACTTTGCTCTACAGAAAAATAAATAAAAATATTATTATTATTGTTAAAAGAGAAAAATATTTTGCTTCTTATAAATGTTTTGTGAAGTTAACGGTTTTCGAGATATTTGATGTTAAATATTTTAAACGGCCGCCATTTTGAAAATTTATAAAATAAATTCATGGTTTTTGGTAAACGTAACATAAAATATGTATTTACTAGATCTAAACTTAATGACTTATTTATTTCCAAAAATGTGTTTAATGTCATTTTTATATAAACAAACAAGATAGACGTAAAACCTATATTTTTGGACCTTTATTTATAGGAACTTTTTTTTAAATGCTTACCCATATCGCGTCCTAAATTTGTCTTCGTTTTTTTTCTTAATCAACTTGTTTAGTTTAATATGTACTTATTAATTTATTAGTTTCCATTACCTGATGGAACCTTTTGTTAGAAAAAGTGTAAAAATGAGAAATTATTGCTTAATTTTGGATTAAAAAAAATAATAATAATAACTTGAAACGTTTTATTTCCAAAAGTAAACGTTGAAAAAATCTCTTGTTAGTCGTACTTGTTGTTTAAATGTGGAAAAAAGTAAATATATTTGGGCAATATTTTTCAATGTAAATGTACAAAAACGGAAAATAATGTATATATATATATATATATATATATATATATTTCTTTTTATTAGACATTTTTCCCCAGCTTTCCGATTTCATATCTTCAGACCTAATAGTTGAACAATTTTTTCTTTGGTTGCATTTTTTTCTATTCGTTATAAATAAAGTTTAATGAATGCCAATTAATTTCCACTATATGTCTCTAGATAAAATGCAAAAACATTAACAGTTTTTTGTTTATTTATCTTTTCACGTCTAAGGTTGTATATACGAAACTATCTTTTCTTTGTGTTTTAACGTCTTTACTTTATACCCGTTCAACTAATGAAGACGAGGGACCAACGCATCCCATGGAAAAAAAAGGTAACGCCAGCAATTATGTTCTAAGCTGTACACCTGGACTGAACGAAGTCCGAATTACAGTGAGCTATAAATGTACAGTGAGGTCCTCATCTAAATGTTAAAATGAAGTCGTGTATATTTGTTTGTTAAAAAAAGGAGAACACACAAATATTCTACACTTTGCGATTTAAAATTTTTATGCAATAGTCGAAACCTCATTAGATTTATTTTTTTACTATCGTCTGGTCGAAGCTGTTTTTGCAAAATTAAACACTCGTTATTTATGTCAAAATACACCCAAAAAATGTAATAAAATAGCTGTAAAATATTTGTCAGTTTTCGAATCGGTATGACTGGGTGGTGTAGGGCATACATCAAATAATATCTTTAAACGACTACTGTAAGACATTATCTAAGAGGTTAATCTAACACTGGCGATATCCTCTGCATACCTAATATAATATCCTTTAACAACCTGTGATATGTTGAAGAGATATCACATTCTGCATTCAATATGAGTCCCTAATG
This sequence comes from Aphrophora alni, assembly GCA_963513935.1. Taxonomy (NCBI): domain Eukaryota; kingdom Metazoa; phylum Arthropoda; class Insecta; order Hemiptera; family Aphrophoridae; genus Aphrophora; species Aphrophora alni. The sequence goes on from OY740771.1 coordinate 15,623,456, forward strand.
ATCAACGGAAGCTGCAAATTCTTTCTTAGAGGTATATGTCAACCGTTCCCAAACTCCACACCTTAGGTGACCTTTGTTCGTCGAGGTCATCCGAAGATTCGAAATTAGAAAATTTAAATGCATTCAAATAATTATGAGACAGTTGTTAAAGACACAGATGATTACAAAAGATAAATCTGTGATTGGTTGTTTGTGTGATTCACTCACTTGTCTCCAGCTTTCAACGCCTACCTAGGTAAAAAAAATTTAAATCACGTCCGTTTGTTTTCTGAGCGCACCTTTCCACCTATAATAAACTGTTTAAATTATTGTAGAACCAACTATGGTTTTTCAACCACCAAATGTTCGATTGTAGTTCTGTTCATTATTTTAGTAAAAGGTATTAAGTTACAAGAAGTATCGAAGTTAGTAAATTAAGGCAACTTGGTATTCTCAAGTTTTGATAGAATCGATAATTACGACACAGTCTTACATTTTTTTTATGACGTCAGAGATAAAAGAATGCTCCGAATTTTTTTTTTTTTTTTAACAATTTCAATAATTTGTAGATTTTATTTACACGCTTTGTTACAATCTCAATTAAATTGTTTCTCTTTTTAGCGTAGAGGCGTAAACATTCCTTTTGAGAAAGTTTCATAAATAATGTTTGACAATAATATTGGATTCTGTTCGATGTCCGTTTGTTTCATCACCCTTCTGCTGATATTCTTCTTTTAGTCGACTTTGGGAGTAATGGTAGTCCTCTATCACAATTTCTCTAATACTTTCCAAACTTTATTACAGAGAAGTGATTAGAAAAGACTTCATTGCTAACCTCAAAATTAAGGACATAAACTAAAATGTGACGTCACTGCGCATAATCTATAAGTGATAATCCTTGATGTCCTGGAATGTCATTATCGCCATTTGTTTGTTCTCCCATTTAAAATAATGAAATTAAATTCCTCAACAATTTCTATCAGACGACGTCTAGAAATTTAATTCTTTATCTTTAGAATGTCGAGTTAATCTCTCTAGGACGTGTGAATTGGGAAAAACTTGTTTTGGAATCTTTTGCTTTTCATCAACGCTGGCATTAAATTCCCCAACAACTACAAAAATGATATCGCTGTTTTCAGCCTACAAATTATAAACCATGTTGAAATAATTATTACAATTATTTCAATTCAAATAGACCGGTATTATATAAATTGTCTGCTTCTTATAATTTATTTTTACAAGTTAGTGGCTTGACTTTGTACAAAATCGACACAGTTGACCTATAATATTACTGTTCTTTACACCAGGAATACTCCCACCAGTGGCTCTTCCACAAGGTGATTGTTTCTTTTCCTTAACTAAATCCAAGTAAAAAATCTTTAACTTTCAAAAAAAAAACCTCATCCTACAAAACAAATGTTTCAAAAAAAACTTACGTCAAATTAAAATAATTAATAAAATAAAAATTATTTAGTTTATTACTCAGACCTGATATATTATAAGCTACAATACTAATACTATAAGATTCAACTACATTACTTAGTAGTGAATCCAGTTAAGGAGAGTGATCCACTTTTAGGACAAAATACATCTGAGGTCGTAGCAGTTGCCTTTTCTTCGGAGTTTTTCTTTTCCGTTTTTAAGAGATTCCAGTATTTCTACATTCTGATCTATTTCTGTGTAGCTTCTTTAGCTTCCCTATCTGTATTTTTTTTTCTGATCACAGTTATAAGGTTCGATTTTGAATTGATTATATTATATATGTTTGTCTTTACATTTGCTTTTCCTGATTAATGTTATGTAGTTGTATTTTCTTTTGAACTTTTATTTGATTATTGATGTTTATTATATTTAATTCTCCTGTTTAATTTTATGTAGTTTTAATTTTTTTTTTATACTTTTATTTGTTTAATTGATGATTATTATATTTAATTCTCCTGTTTAATGTTATGAAGTTAAAATTTATTTTGTCCTTTTACTTTATCAAACTATGTTTATGTTTAATTTGGTTTAGGCCTACCTTAAATTTCTTCAAGTATTGTAATCGTATTTATTTTGCTTTAAAATCTTTCTTTTTTGTGGTTGTCAACCCCTCGGATTGACCATCAAAAGACCTTGAGATAGGTCTTTCGTTTATATTTCCATAATATGTAACGTTTGTGTGCGAATAAAGACACATTATTATTATTATTATATTAGGAAAATATTGCTCCGTGTTACTCAAGGTTTTACGTTTTACGTTTTAATTTTTTTTATTTTTTTTTTAAGATTTTACTTTTAAATTTTAGACAATGGTGTAATGGAAAATTTTAAAGAAAATTTAAGTTTATGATTCGTATAAAACATATAATCATTACGACAATTGATTATTTTGAAAAAGTGTTTTCCATCTTATTTTATCAAATATATTCTTCGGTGGTGTTGAGAGTTTGAAAATCTCTCTCTCCCTCTCCCTCTCCCTCTCTCTCTCTCTCTCTCTCTCTCTCTCTCTCTCTCTCTCTCTCTCTCTCTCTCTCTCTCTCTCTCTCTCTCTCTCTCTCTCTCTCTCTCTCTCTCTCTCTCTCTCTCTCTCTCTCTCTCTCTCTCTCTCTCTCTCTCTCCCTCTCTCTCTCCTACATGTCAGCCACAATTACTGATTCCTTTCCCAAATGTAAATAAATAGTTTAATCTCCTTGGACTCTCCCAGTAAGAACCGTCAACTTTAAAATCTTCTTGAAAGGTTTTCTTGAATTTCATTCATACATAGATTCTCCTCAGTAAGTATCACTCTGTAACGAACCCTCCCTAACGATTTTCCGCTGCTTAACGAGAGAAGGTCAATTGCAATTTGCTTAGAGGAGTCTCGACGTTAGACTTTACTCATTCTTTGATCTGAGATACCCGTCCATATCCTGGTTTTTTTGAGCCGAAATGTAGATGACTTGCAGAACAAAAACTTTTGATTATGCCATAGAACAGTTTAGATTCAATGAGCTTGTTGTTGACATGTTGTTAGTCAGCTCGTCTGGACATTCATTCTTAGTATTTCTAACATGTCCAGGAATGCAACATTGTTTAGCTCCCCAATCACCATATGATTCTGAAACAATTTCACCTGAAATCGCTAGCATCAAGGACATCCAAAACCGTCTGACTGTCTGTAACATACTTACATTCATATCTCAAATTTCTATTTTAAGGCTGTAAGCTCTGACTGTAAAACAGTTGGGTATATTCCCATCAATAGGACATACTGTTGCTCAGGTTTGCCGTCTCGGATTCCTGCCACATTTGCACTCTTTATTTTAGAGTTGTCCGTGAACAAATTCAGTTCATGATACATATTCTTAGGCAACATTGCTTGGAATTGTTGTTTTCTCCATCCTATTGAAAATAATCTTTAAACAATGGAGGGTTCTATGGATTTTTTAATCTACTACTTGTTACGGACTGATTAGTCATTGTAATTAGTTCAACCACTATCAGAGTTTTGTTCCCGTTGATCTAATATCTAAAACACCTCGCACTAGAAACTATATTAGAATCATACAATAGTAGAAGGCTATTTAGGACGTTAAAAGCGTTAGTTTAAAAGGTATTAATATTTCCACTCTAAATGGTCCTAAACATCAATTTATAGATATCCACTTGTTAATGGACAAAAAATAAACATTAACTAACACCTTGTAAGATAGAGTTTTACAATTTAAATGCAATTAAAATGTAGTATTTTCAGTTTGACTAGACTTCATCACAGGTTTGTGGTTAAAAAGAAAAGAAACTTTCAGACAAAACAACTACATAAACGTCGAAAAAAACATGTTTTATACAACAGTAAAACATTAAATAAGATGTATATATGTAATAAAACATGACGACGTTCGAATTAATTAAAAATAAAACAGACACTCAGGTAGAATTAAAAAGAAATATTGTTAATATTCAACTAATAGGGAGAATAATTTATGCATAACGCTTTGTAGAACATCACCAACTAACGAGTGTTTTGAACTGTATTTATGTCAGATTTACATGCCTTGGTAATTGTTTCAGTGTTAGTTCGTGGACTCTATGAAGGATATAAAATGTAAAACGAATGATAAGGATCTGCTGGTTGTAGAAATAACACTAAACTAGGTAAGAATGTGGTCCTCGGCTTCTGGATCTTCATCTCGTCTTCATTATTTAGATGGCCTCTTCTTTCTCTTATAATGAGATCTTAAAGTTGTACGTTTCCCGTGTGGATATTTGATTGTAATGGTAACTTGAACATTATTTGTCGCAGTTTCCAGTTGGTTACAAGCTGTGACTGTCTTTGATGCTATCCTGGGTTTGGTTAACTTACGTTTGTGATTATTCGCTTCGTGTTTAGCGATTAAGTAATAATTTTGTGATAACTTATCATTCAGATAATTTGTTAATACATTGTGGAAACTAACTGCACTAACTTTCTCAATAAGTGTATTTACACGATAAAGTTTTAACTGAAATTGATCGGTATATTCATGAATACTTTACTTTTACGTGAAATGAATACTGCAAAATAATTGCACAGACTTTCTCACTTAGCCACCCCCCCCAAACCATAAAACGAACCGAAACTAAACGTCGCCAAAAATTTCGGTAGTTGTCAGTCAAAATGTTAAAATTAACCATGGATTAAGTTTTTAAGTAAAATATTTCTATATTTGAAAAAGTGCCTAAACTTGCTTCGCATATGTCATAACCTTGTCCTCAGCTTAATTCGAATGTGATTAAAATAAAGCTTATTTTAGGCAATTAAATGTCATTTTTAAAAAAATTACCCGAATAGTATTGTTTTGCACATGGGATTTTAATTCCTCATGAACGATTTTGCACTTTTACTCACAACTCATTAACCTTAAATTTTAGAGATATGACGACCAACAAGTGCCGTTTGCGTCTTCATAGGCTACACATGTAAAAAAATTTGATCAAAATCGTTAGAAACAATATTGAAAAAAATTTTATTTTATTTTTGCTTTTGGCAGTACTGTACAAATGACAAACGGACATAGGCCTACGACAAACAATTCACCCCTTTTTGGACTCAGAAAACCCCACAAAACACTTGATATCAATTTGTTGACTATCACATAACTTTCTCTCTCTATGTAGAGTGAAATTATTTTTATAACTTTCAAAATGGCTCCCGTTTAATGCTTTAAACGTCGCATATCTCGAAAATAGTTAACTTAAAATAAATGTTAAACGGCCGCCATTTTGAATAGAATAAAAATAAAGTATTTTTGTTTGGTACAGTTGTAAATTGTAACGTACAAAATGCTTATACAAATTTTGAACTCAATATCTTATATATTTTGGTAGTTACAGCATTGTAAAAAAAAAAAGAAAAAGAGAGAAAAAAGGGGATTGCGACTGAAGTAGGATGTATTTGAAAATAAGTCACTTTTTTTCAATCATTTGGATATGTTAAATTCGATCCTGTATATCGCGCTAAGGATCTACGCTTTTTTGTGACACTGTATGTGAAAATGTACGTTGTCCAAATAAATGTCCTCATATAATTGCAATATCAAAGTTTCTAGTTGACGTATGAAGGTGGTAGACACATCAATGGAAATCTCTCGGTTGGGGCTATCTATATAGAGTGTGCCAAAGCTCAGGATCCATATACAGAATGTTCCGGAAAAATTTAAAACGTATTTTCCTCTCTTTTTAATGTAAGCATATAGATCTTTTCCCTCTCAGTTAGTTTTTGCGGTTTATTTTCCTTAATGTGAATTTTGTCCTTGAACATTTGATTAAATCGAGGATTTTAACAACTGCTGTCAATGTTCATTTAGTTTTTTGTTAGTTTTTTTCAGAACCGTAATATCTTTTTACTTGAAATTTCGCCCACCGGTTCGCGTTATTAGTCGTCACATTTCACTATAATTTTAGCGAAATCGGTACAGCCGATCTTGTGAAAATTAAGTAAGTTTTTGTATAACAACCTCGTGGTCTACTTTTGGTTCCTCACCAACCGGCATTTTTACGAGAATGGTTCTTACAGGCTACACAGCAAAATTTTTTTAAAAGCGTTAGGACCGATTGTGGGATAGTTATTTTTTGTTTTTTTTTTAAATTATTATTATGGGACCTATTCCGAAATTTTGTTTAAAATTAATCAATAAAACAACGTACCAACTAAAGTATGAGCACATGCTAAATTTATGGTCTACAGTACAAACGGACATCATTCAAAAAACTACTTTTTTTAAACCCCAAAGATCACAAAACTTATTATCTCATTTTCGTTTCCTAATCCTACCATATATTATAATATAGTAACGCATATATTGACTAACCCTGTATGTAAGTATCTTAATCCCCGAAAGACTGTCACACAACAAACCACAAATTAAAATCATCTGTGGAACAGAAACCTCCCATAATTCTCTAACCCCTTAACCTGGAAATATTCAGTAAGATTAGTGATAGCATCCTTGAAGGATGACACATTTGGCGAGATGATCCACCCTCATCGACTTCCTGTTCCTGGAGCCGCGACATCCTGTCTCCGCCACCTGCTCAAGACAAGTGTCCTATCCATGCTACACAACTATTCAATAAAGCAAAGAATTTGCATTTCCAGTTGAGATTTATTCATAGGCGATGCGATACGCCACGCTGGCCTGAATCTAACATGAAACACCCACAATCTAAATCCATGTCTTCTCTTTTAACAGCGGTTTATCTGGTAAACTTTCTAAATCTAATATAATATAAATTCAAACTCTGGAGGAGATAAATTTCAATCTACACATGTAAATAGTAACACAATTAAATATTGACCAACCTTAGTCGCGAATACGGTTATATTGAAAGTTATTATAATCCTTTTGTTGGAATTATGACCTTAATTTCACTTTAATTGACCGTATAAAGCGATGTCCTCTTGAACTCGATTATTCGGCTTATCTTATGTTTGTATGATTTAAAGGTACGGAGTATATCAATAATTACAGAATTAAAGACTTCAGTTTTTACAACTAGTCCTAAAGGTGTAAGCAATTTATTTTCACATACAGCCTATACATATTGTAGAGAATTGTTAGATTAGGTTAGGTTAGGTTAAGTTAGGTTAAGTTAGGTAAGGTAAGGTTAGCATGAGAAGAAATACAAAATCGCGATCCTCACAGACTCGAACAACACTATTTTGATCTAATATTCCTACAACGTAAACTTTTTGGATCCTCTTCAACTCAATTTATTCGGCAAGGGGTGGTATGCGAGATTTAAAGGCACGGATAGGTTAGGTTAGGTTATTTTAGGGTTGGTTAGGTTAGGGTTAGGTTAGGTAAGGTAAGGTTAGCATGAGAAGAAATACAAAATCGCGATCCTCACAGACTCGAACAACACTATTTTGATCTAATATTCCTACAACGTAAACTTTTTGGATCCTCTTCAACTCAATTTATTCGGCAAGGGGTGTTATGCGAGATTTAAAGGCAAGGATAGGTTAGGTTAGGTTAGGTTAAGTTAGGTTAGGTTAGGTAAGGTAAGGTAAGGTTAGCATGAGAAGAAATACAAAATCGCGATCCTCACAGACTCGAACAACACTATTTTGATCTAATATTCCTACAACGTAAACTTTTTGGATCCTCTTCAACTCAATTTATTCGGCAAGGGGTGGTATGCGAGATTTAAAGGCACGGATAAACGAGTATTTCAATAATTGTGGAATTAAGGAATGAGTTTTCACATATTATATACATAATGCAGAGAATGGTTAGATTAGGTTATGTTAGGTTAGCATGAGAAAAAAACAGAAAATCATGATTTATACAGAATCGAACAACATAATTGTGATATAATATTGCTGAAGCGTAGGTCTAAACCTTTATAGATCCAAACAAAACAAATTGATTGATGTTTAAAAAAATATATCGGATCCTGTGTTATTGAAAACACAATAATCAGCCATGAGGGTGTCATAAAATAATTGTTTATGTTTAAATTCAGTTATTGCGAATTTGTTAAAATGTGAGTGAAATATGAAGATTAGAATGCAAACCCATGTGCAAAATCACAAGTAAAAATCGGGAATAATTGGAAAAAAAAATTACATGGTCAAAAGCGTGAGCTAAACCCACATTAGGGTCCGTAGGCATATTATAGGGTCAGTTATTTTTATGAAGTCGAAGTCTCTTAAAAAAACACAGAGGTTTAAATTGTGACACGACCATAATTTTATTGTGTTCGTATCACAATTTACAAAAGTAAATTGTGATAGTTTTTTTACCATAATCATGGAAGTAATTTAGGTTTATAAGGAATATTATTGTGGATATCAGTGTCTCTTATATTTTTAACATACTAATAGATCGGAAACAAAAGTTACTTTTGTCAAAACTATAAAGACGTGGAAAGGTGTCTGAAACAAAATTGTCAAGGTGACAAGTGAATAAAGACAATACAATGTAACAAATATTGCGACAAAATCTTTCACATTGTTTGACATTTCTGTTAAACATGGGTTGCAACAATATTGGGCTTGCTTTTAGGGTCGGAGGTCATCACGGGGGAACTACGCGCAGAGCTTTCTCCACTCTATAGTTTATGACAACTCTTCTTGTCTTGTCTGCTAGACTGTGTTTCATGAAAGAAGACACCAGAGGAACATCGGATAGTTCGTAATAAATTGGTTGAGTTTTTCTTGCTTTCAAAAACCAAACATTTCGGTCATCATCTCCTTGAAGAAATAGAGTATAAAATGAAGTCCCCCTTGTTAAACGAATACTTCAATTGGGTCGGAAGTGAACAGAAGTTTGTCAACAGAAGCCTGCACAGAAAGATGGAAGAGATGGAAAGAAACAACCCAAGACTGAAGAAAGCTGTACATCCAACTTTAGATTTTTACCACCTGAGGGTAAAACAAGTTGCTTAGCGCCATCATGGCACTTACCCAGCCCCATCAAATAATGTAAAACAAGCATCTTCTAAGTGTAATGACCAAAAGTTGGTCTCTTAAGCCTTGTAGTATTTATTATTGTTATAAATAGAAGTGGGTTTTACCCCCTAGACACTGCAGCCAATGAGACTTTTTGTATACTTCTTTAATTCCTAAATAGCTTAAGTATATTACCTTGGTTAGGGTCAGGATTTTCCTAGCTAGGTTACTTGTTTCTTCACAACTGTGCTAAAGATCAGTTGTCTTCTACGTCCTAAAGCTTCGCATTTTCAAACTCTATGTTCTGCAGTTTCTAGGTGCTGATTACATAGTCTGCATTTCAATTTTCCATGTTGTTAAGATGCTTCTTTAAAGCGCCATCCACTGACATGAAGCTTAAGATTTCCTCTGATTTTGTTTACTTTGTGAAGTGACAAAGAGAGTTTCAGATCTGGTTGAACCAGTAATCTGTATAGTTTTCCCGTGGAGTATTTTGTCCATAGTTAGGTTATTGTTTTAGACTATCTTATGGTACGACTTTATGTATTTCCGGTTACAGTTTCTGGGCCAATGAAAGATCTCTTGGTCCCATTTTTTGCCAGTTTATCTGCCTTTTCGTTACCTTCGTACCCTCTGTGACCTGGTATCCAACTGTTTTACCTGGTTTTGGGTGGAAAGCTTGGTTAAGTTTCGGTGACAATCCTACACTAGCGATGAGTAGTGTTCGTGTGAGCTTACAGCAGCCTGACTGTCTGACCTGATAACAATATACTTATTGTTATACTCTTTAGCTAGGCACAGTTAGTTGTACGCATTCCAGTATTACCTTCTTCAAAGCTATACTTATATTTTACATATATTCCCGCACCTGCACCGAAGTTAGTACGAGATCCGTCGGTATAGTATTCTTTACTATTCTGTATTGGAGACCAGTCTCTGTCGATATCTTTTCTCGATTGGATGATAACTTCAAGAAACTTGTACTGAATGTTATACTATATGGTAGCTATTTAGGGTAAGTTTGGTTTTCTGAAGTCTATTTAATACCATATGTATCACTACTTTCTTAACGGAGGCTAGATGTGCTGATATATTTAGCAGTCTCTTTGGACTGTTTACAAACGGGATCACTATTGATGATCCGGAGTATCGGCAGATATTTTCTAAATAGGCGTGTCCAGTGAGTAATGCCATAACTTGTTTAAGTAAAACCACTTTGAGTCTTCTTTTGCCAAAAGTACCTTCTATTCCGGTACTTTTAGAGTGAAGTTAAGCTAGACAAGCATCTCCCAGATTTGACCGGATGGTCACTTCAGAAGCTTGGGGTACGCACTAAGAAACACATTGAAGTCCTCAGAATGTCCTTTCTCAATCCGGTGATCAAATTGTTTTATTCACCTAATGGCTTAAAGGTAGTAATCATTGTCTCCAGTCAACACTTTGTTGCATCATTGAGGCAGGAAGAACAAGAGCTCATTTTTCCATGTAGCTACCTGATAATAAAGGAAAAGATCCATCCTGCATGAGTTCGAACTTATTCATTAGCCTGTGCTTGATGTCTTCACATTGTTTATCAGTAAGTTTAGCCTCAGGATAGCCATCGAAAAGAATTTTACTCACGAGGAGGTCCCCGTAAGTGGGGACTTCCTTACTAGATGGCTCCAAATGATGGTGAGTGTTTGTTACGTCAGAATACAAAGTTTCACCTCTGGCCTTCTTTGAAGGTTACTCTGCAGAGGGCATATTGGCTTCTAGAGCTCTTGACCACACCCATATACTGTTTCATTAAAAATGGGTCACCCTAAAATCGTCCATACTACTGTTATAGGAGAACAAATTTTCGTTTGGTCTATATTGTTTAAAGTTAGATGAAACGTGAAGATTAATTCCCCAGAGTGTTGTGCTAATCGAAAACAACATAAAATGTTTCCGGAATAATTGATAATGAATGAAAATTAACTTTGATCGCCGTCATTAATAAATACTGTAGAATTCAATTTAATTAATTAATTTACGACGTGTTAATAGAAGAAGCTATAAAATCGGGCTCTATTCAAACAATTTTTATCTTACGAAAAATTTGATAACCAATCCAACTTACTGGTAGGTTAGGTTAGGATAAATCCTTCCACTACGTCCTTGCTATTATCAATAATAGTTTTGACGAATGCCAGGAAGCACGTGTTCGCACTAGCGGAAGTTTTGGCTGAGAATGTTATCTCGCCTCACCTGTGAACTTGTCTGTCTGTCTCTGAGATGCTACACTTCCGGTATTCTGTACACGTGGTCTCTTCCGCCCTTTTAAATACAACTTACAGGTGACCTCTTTTTTTTCTTCGCAGCTTTGTTTGACAAGGTTTATTTTTTTATTATATATCATTATATACATATCTTGTACACATATATTATGTGCATAAGAGCTAGTTTATAATATAAATTGACAAGTAGCTAAATAAATTGACGGCCATACAAATTAAGATAGAAAAATAAAATTCGGTGGAGAGAGAGAGAGAGAGAGAGAGAGAGAGAGAGAGAGAGAGAGAGAGAGAGAGAGAGAGAGAGATAGACAGAGAAAGTGAGTTTTCGACAAGTCCGTCAATTAGGTAGTCGTGGCGTCTATAGGTGCCTTACGTTCCGCTGCCACAAAAATTAAGATATAAACATAAAATTTGGTTTAGGAGACTATAGTGGTCATGTAGAACCATTTTGAAATTGAAAAATCGATTAAATGTTCAAAATGGTTTAAATTCAGTGGTTTTATACAGTTTTTTTGTTCATATCTCGTGTGTTATTCAACTTATAACATATCAAATTAGATAACTATTTGCAGATTTCAATTCTGCACTAAATGGTTCCAATTTCCCTTCTCTACGATGAAAAATAGCGCATTTTTATAGGTAAATGTAAATTTCGAAACCTAATCTCTCAAGAAAATGTAGTATTTATCAGTTACGATATTCAGAAGGCCCAAGACTCCCACACGAGCGTAGCTACAAGCTAATGAAAACAACTACGAGGCCCACTAGATACCAATACAATTTAACATTTCCTACAAGGCACAAGAAAGCAACTTGTTTTGCATCTTGTATGTATGGGACTGGGTAAGTACCATGATGGCGCCATAATTTGTCAAATATTGTTGAAGAAAAATTTTGTTCTCAAAATACATAGAGGAACACAAACAGAAGAAGTGTATAGTTAGTAATGGAATCAGGTTTTCTTATTACCCTTGAAAATTTACCATTTTCTATACAGTGACCATAATTGGTAGATGTTAAGATGTAACTTTTTATACAGATTTAATGTAAGCAATTTGATTTGAATATCGTCTACAAGCTCTGAAAGACTCCACCCAAAATATACAATTGTACATTTGTAGTTCCGGATCATCTGATATTGTTTCAAACACTGGGATGACGAATGGTTGGTGGTTATTTTCGCGAATGAAGATGAGTTATATGATAACATTGTTCAAGTATTCAGTGGCAAGTTTGGGGCTCTTTCATTTTGTCCTTGTAACAGTAGCCACTGATATCATCTGCCAGATTCCACCTTGAGGGCAGGGAACCGATTTGCACGTGTACGCTACATTGTTCAAACAAATCGGACAACTCGGGTCAGTTTATGGTAGAAACAGTGTTTATTTTGTGGGTAAATTACCGAGTCTTTACGGTATAAATTAGATCAAACCGTAAAGGTGAAATATGAAAATTTACCAATAGGGATACTCTCTGTTAAGTATTAAAGCCGCGAAGATGGAGTAACTCCGAAACGCATCGACATTTATAAATAATATAACAATCCTGGGTATTGGTTAGATTAAGTTAGGTTAGGTTCGGTTAGGTTAGGTTAGGTTAGGTTAGGTTAGGTTAGGTTAGGTTAGGTTAGGTTAGGTTAGGTTAGATTAAGTTAGGTTAGGTTAGGTTAGGTTTGGTTAGGTTAGGTTAAGTTAGGTTAGGTTAGGTTAGGTTAGGTTAGGTTAGGTTAGGTTAGGTTAGGTTATGTTAGGTTAGGTTAGGTTAGAGTTGATAATTAAGGTTTTAGTTTTATTAACACTTATATTATATGTTATTATTATTTTTTAAAATTCGTCTACATGGCCTTATCTAGTTTTTCCCCTGTAATTAATGTAATGAAGGACTTATCATGTTATTTCCTTGTAAAATCATTTAATGACCGTTTTATGTAATGACTAAAATTTAAAAAAAAATAAGAAAATATATTTTTAATAGAAAAATAATCAAATTGAACAATGTAAGAAACAAGTATATTACAACATAGTTACAGTTTTCCAGTTAGTTCAGTAACTGGTTCATTTCTTGTATTTGAATGTAAGTTTGTCATAATAAGGTTTAGGCTTTAATGCCACGTAAATCTTTGAGTGACTGGGTACCTGGACTTATCAACGTTTTCCCCTGTTTTGAATTAACTTGTCAAATTCTTTCCCTGTACGGGGTTTTTCAATCGCTTATATATCGTGACTTATCGTGTTATTACCCTGTACTCTGTTACTCTTAGAAACTATGCAGTTAAAGATACAAAGTGGTAAAAAGAAAAAAAAATGTAAAAACAAAATGGACTTAACAAATTCTTTCTCTGTGGTCTTCAATTACAAATCATTTTCATTACAAACTTACAAGTGAAATAAAATACAAATTTCCCTATTTCGGGTTCAATATGTATGGAAGCTCCGCTTTTCAAGGATATGTTTTATTTGGTTTTTTACTAGCAACAGATACTTATAAATGTGTGGCCACGAATGTGCCTTATACAGTGTGTCCCATGAAGGTATTTACATTTTTAAATAACCATCAAGTACATATGCATCAACCAAATTGTAAGATTGTTTTGATACATATTGGAAACGTGTCCAAAAGTGTACCAACAATTTTTTAAGCTGGTATCTGCAATAGAAATAAAATGACGGCTGTTGACAGCGATTTATGGTATAAACTATAGCAAGCAATAAAATAACTTTTTATTCTTTTATAGACTTTAATACCTTTTTAATTTAATTACCACAATATAATAAATAATTAAATTACTTTTTATGATAAAACATGTTTCTTAATAAAATAAAAACATTAAAATTGAAACCCGTCTACTGCTACGCACTGGTAGCATGGATGAACAAAAGCTTCAAATGCATTCATTAAGAATTCCCTAGAAATGTTAAGCATTTCTTCTTCGATTAGATTTTAAAAATCTCATCTATTTCTATGTCGTGAGAGTACACTTTTCTTTTAGATACCCCCCACAGAAGAAAGTCGCAAACTGTTAAGTCCGGTGATGTAGGCGGCCAGTCCATAAAATCGCTTTCTCTTCCAATCCAATGATATACTGAGTGTTTAGTAAATTTCTCACTCATCGAGCATAGTGTGGAGTGGCTCTATCCTGCTGAAATATACAAGCCCTGCATTTCTTCGACGGTTAAATTTGTTGGTGCACTTTTGGATATATTTCCAATACGTATGGAAGAAACGCATACAATTTGGTAGACGCATATGTAGGCCTACTTGGTGGTTGTATAAAAATGTAAATACCCTCGTAGGGCACACTGGATATAATATTGGATACACGTAACAAAAAAGAGTTTGAATTTTGTCACGTTATTTTTCAGTTACGTAATTAGTACCGCATAAACTGCTAAAAATTAATTTAGAACAACGTTCCAAGGATTTGTGAGATATCTACGACGACAGACGAATCTATGATGAAATCTCAAGTATTAGTCATAGGCATAGTTGATGTAAGATAGAAGGAACTGTGTGTGTGTGTGTGTGTTTGTAGTTTTGAAATATAACTTCATTCTATGACATGGCATATTCAGCTTTATGATAGTTGTTAAACTATTAATGCCATTCCATTTACTATTCCAGAGTTGAACTGATTGCTACCACTATCAAATAAACCATAGCTCTGTCTGTGTGGCGGCGGGGGAACTTGCATTGCTTCAATCACGACTCCAGTATTGTTTTTGACATGTTTTATTGAAATTCATATTACTTCCTTAAAGTTGACTGCGAAATATTTTCATAAAAACAAAAAAAAAATTAATATCTATTATCGCGTTATTTTCGAACATCTCTAATATCGGACAACCGATTTTTATTTGTTTGCAACTAAATTACTTGCCATTCGAAGCGATTTCTAAATAAGAATCACAAGCTTATATAATCACATAAAACGTTGTTTGCACCATCATGGTACTTAACCAGCCCAATACAAAATAATAAATGCAGATCCTTTAAATTTAGAGTACAGAAATTTGTCTTTTGGTCCTTATAGGGAGTGTTAAATTAAAAGATCTAGGGCTCTTATGAGATTGCATGGTGAGTTTGTTTAACAAACATCGTAATTGTGTATATTAATACTTTTTTGACGTCGTCTAAACCCTAGTGGGTGTTGAAGTTGTAAATATGTGAAAAACGTTCCACTCGCTATGCTCGTGTCTTTGAATTTCGTAAATCATTGAATATCACTTTTTGTTGGGCGATCAAACTATTTATTTGGTATAATAAAAGAACAATAATGTCCGTCTATGTGACTTTTTTAATAACAAAAGTAGTTACTTTATAATCATATGACGCGTTTCGGAACTCGTTCCATCTTCAGAATATCGCTCTGCTGAGGTCGTTAAAACATTAAAATAAATTATTACACAACATATCGCAACACATATAGGCTACACATACATGCGCACATTAACACAGACAATATCAACGCGTGTGCACACCATCGAATACGTTTATATACTGATCCCTAACTTGCAGTACCGCTTAGTGTTAGCGTTTCTTATCTATTCCTCTTATTGTTCTTTTATTATATCAAAAAGAGTGACTTGGATTCAAACACAATGAGTTTTATTTATTTGGCATCGTAGAGCATGGCGTTACTGCCATTACATGCAGAATTGAAATCTCCAGATATTTATATAATTTATATTTAGTACCAAAATTTTTGTATTAGATTAGTGTTATCATATTTTTTGAAAATTCCCGAATTTCCCTTCATCTATCGATCCTGTGAGAGGTCGATCCAATGAGATTTCGATCTGTTGATTCTTCACTGTTTGTACATGTGTTTGTCGTGTTACCAATAGGACGTACATCCAGTATTTGTGTAGGCCTATTTGTTTTTAACGAGTTTCTGTATCTATTAAGGTACAAAATATGTTTCTATAACCATCCAAGCTTTACTTTTACATATTATTTTTTAATAACACTGTATTATAAACGTATATAATGGTATTCATCAATTCATTGTGTTAATAGGATATGTAATAACATACATATAATAACGTAAGGAAATTGAAATTACAGGAAAGTAAACTATTGAGACACAGTGTTATAGAGGAAATACAAACGACACTGGCGCCAGCGTTCTTGGTGTCCCTGTGTTAAATACATAATATATTTCAATACATATAATTGCATACAACCATCTGTTGTAAATGAAATGTCAAGGCCTAAGACTTTAACAATGGCTATGCTACACGTCTATGGAAACAATCATGCAAATATTATGTCAATAGGGGAAAGTATTTTAAAGTTAATATCAATGGAATGATTGTATTAGGGCGCGCCTACAAAGTGCACACGTTACAAACAGGTGAACGACCATACTGTGTCCCAAATATTGTTGTTTTAAAAAGGGTTTTTAGTTTAATTCTATGTTGGAAATGTAGGTGTTTCAATCGTGAGACCTAGTGACCATGAAATGTATGGCGACCATGGTCAGTAGAAATAGTTTTGTCTGGTTCTATAAATCGTGTAGGGTTATATTAGTAATTGTTTAACACAATACTACTAAATTTGGTAAACAATTTTTTTTTTACGTGTGCAGTAATTTGATGAGTCAAAAATCGATAAATCTAGTTTAAAACAATGGTTTCTGGAATAATGTCTGTCTGGAATTTGTAGTCTTACAGATGCGTGGATAAATTTTTAACGAATTTTTTATATATGCATATTTTTTGGCCATATTCCGAACTTTTTACCTTTTATAAAATTTTAAATTCAAAAATGGGTAGTTTCCACAAGGAACGTATATTCAAATGTAGGAAGGACCCAAACAAAAGTTATTTGACGCCATCTCTCCAAAGATGCCGGCTTTTGAGTTATCTGGAACTACCCTCCCCAAATAATCTAATTTAACTGTTATAAAAGACGTTACTTCTCGAAATCAGATAAACAGATTTCATTAAAATTATGAAGAAATGTGAAGAATAACGTGCAAAATATAAAGCAAAATAATTTTACAACTGTTCAGGAATAAAATAAAAATAAATAAATAAAAAGAACTTTGACAGGTGTCATTTTATATTTATATTTTTCACCCGATGAAGAGAAATTATCCCTATATTTTACGTTAGGTAATGTCTTGCCATCTTGGTCTCACGAAAGATTTTTTTTAGGCTGCGAGTTTTGTAAGAGGTGATAATTTATAGGAACTATTTTAAAACATCTCAATAGTTGAACAATGTTTAGCAGGCAATAAAATAGCAATAAACGTCAATCGTAATTCTTAATCAAAACACTTTCTAAACAGAACTATAAACTAGTTTCCTTATTTTGGATTGGAGAATTGGCTAAGAATAAATTTAAAGAAAAAAGGATGAGGAATTAGTTATACAAGGTCTTTCAAATGTGACAATTTTAACTTACTAAAAATATTTTGTTTTTTATAATTATACACTTTGATAAATATACTATTTACTAAAAGTTTTATTTCATATCCTAAACCAAATTGTAACAAAGTCATACCCTATTTGACATGTAATTTAAGTGCTCATTGTAGCCGCCACACGCGTCATGAATGAAACTAATAGTAAAACCATTGCAAAATTACCCCCTTATATAATGTCTATTTAATAATAACTTATGATTAATTGCTACTTAAATTTAAAGACACACCAGCGTTAATTTCAAGGTTTCCAAATTATAATGTTACCTTCTGTTAGGAACTATTTAATTACTCAATATCTCGGGTCATAGTTATTCAAAATTGCCTCGCTACTCACAATTTCTAAAATTTGTATCTAATCAATTTATAACTTGATATTAAACAAAATGGATTAGAATTAATTTATAAATAAACAACCTAACTTAAACAAAGAAATAGAAATGACAAATGAGTATTTAACAATAACTGATTTGCTATGAGTTTATAATATGTTTATAATACTTAATTAGGATTGGATACAATATTTATTTTGAATCGGAAAAAAGTCATTCCGATTTTGTGGTCTCATTGATCACCACAAAGTTTGTTATATTATAGTTTTCCAACAATGGATAAATGATGTACTTTATATAAAATTGAAGTTAGAGTTTTATAAGTGTTCATTGGAAATAAGTAAATATATTTCATCATTAGGACCAAAAGTGAAGCTTTTCGATACAAGCTCAAATTTAATGAGCGAGGATCGAAAAGCTTCTTTTGGTCCAAGTGAAGAACTATATTTTTCGTTATACTGCAAACAATATAAGAAAACAATTTCACAAAAACAAAAATGTTATAACTTATTTACCTTCAAATCGATGGTAACAGCTGTTTTAACGGTCATTTACAATCGAGAGTATAGATTGTTTTTATAGATGCTTTACAATCGTTAATTAATTCTTATAAACGAAGTAACAGCTAATGACCTCAGCTGATGTTTTTAGGTCCTAGTACTAAAAAGAAGAACTTTAGCATCTCAATGCAACTATTGAAAAGAGTTTTTGAAGCAGTGGTACGAAAAATTGTTTCTACAATTATTTTTAACTGGTCGTAGTCTATTAATTTGAAGATTTATGATTAACAAATTGTTGATTTTATTGATTTAGTACTGTAGTCCTTGAATTTTATAAATTAAAATATTCGACTTATTAAATGTTTTGGTGAAATTCTATTTTTAACATTTATAAATCATGTTTATGCTGTCTTGAATTTAATATTGTTGTTGACTTCACTTGTTTATTTATATATCTTGATAATTAATATCTTTAGTTTGAATATTCAGAATATCTGAATTAGGACAGATAGATTTTTTTTGCATTGAGCCAGAAAAGGTAAAATATCGATGGCATAGGAATACGTAAGTTCTTCTTCTTCACTGATAGTGGCACTTTTTAAAATTAACAGAATATTTTAACACGATATGGTTCAATTAATTCTATAATGATTACAATTTTATTGGAATGCATGGTATGAAATTTAATGAATGCATGTATGAATGCATGGATTTAATTTTGCGAGTATGATAATAATTGGAGGGCTTTGATACATTGATTTTTAAATTATTACTCTATACAAGTTCTTTTTATTTATATTTTTAATATACCAATATATGAATGATCAATTTTTTCAACTTTAATACCAGTTATAAATTTAGTGGAATTACAAAATCTATTCACCATCAAATAAAACTTATTTAGAAAATTTAAGAGTTGGCCATCAAGACTCAAACCTGATCTTCTTTACAGTATACAACCATATTTTGAATACATACAGGTGTATCAAAAATCACGGACTAACGTAAGGAACAAGTTAAAATAAAGGTAAAAGTTGCTACAAGCAATAGAAAAAATATAAAATATAAAAAAACGCTTCGGTTATGTAAATATGGAAATGAAATACCGGGTCTTTCAGTAAGTTAAAACTTTAATTGACTAAAGTTTCTAATTTTTTTTTAACATATAACAAAATGAATTTTACTTATTAAGACTTTCGAAGTGCCCGCCATTATCTTCCTGGATACGCTGATTTTTCGTAATCCGAGTGATTTGACAAAAAAAAATTCACTTAACATTTCAGAACGAAAATTTTATCTCTTATGATTGAAGGTTTTCCTTACCTCTTGATGTCTCCAACGGACCAGGTAGTTTTAAACTTATAAACAAACTTTTTATACGCGATTCGGACCCTCAAACCAAACCAAACTGCTAAACTCCGTTTACCATTAAATCAATGCAATACGTGTTTGTAAAGGTAAAGTCATGATAGAATAAATTATCAATCAATTCATTATACTACTACTACAAGTTTACCACCTACTAGATTCCTGTGTTTGAAATTAGACAACAATGAGCGTTGCTATGGCAACGAATAAATATCAATTAAAATAACAGCTGATGTTTTAATAAATTCCAATTAAATGTGCATACAATAAAGAGTTTTTCTCGGGGATTGGACAAAAAATATCGATACCACAACCATTTAAAGTTTTGAATTATTGATTTATCAGTATACGAAAAACGTAAATTTTCAAAATATCGGCAGTAAACATTTTTAATGTTAAATATTTCGAAAACAGCTCTCTTTACAAACAATTTTTTACTCCATTGGCTATAAACACAGATATATTTGTTTAAGTTAATAGATAACAGAGTTATCAATCAAACACTTTTTTATTCAATTGTCTACAACACACAGAAGCTTATACCACTCATTTCTTAGACTAACGAAAAAAAAAAGACCATTGTACTTCCAGCCCTATCATACAAAGAAGTAGATCCTTCAAATAAAAGCCTAATATTTGGTTTCATGGGCGGAAATGTTAAATTGTTTGGTAGAAAGGCGTCTTACCCAGTGTAGTAAATTTGTTTGAAACAGTTGTTTACACGGGTTTTCTGGACCTCGTAATTGTTTATCACTACTTTCTTGACGTCGGCTAGGCCCTAACGAAAGTTGTAGATGTTTCTATCACTTCGCTCGAGTCAATATCTCGTCCTTGGATGTCTCGATGCTGTACAATGTGAGGAGCCTCCACTCGCTACGCTCGTGTCGGTAACTCTGCTCTGATGTATTTCGTAACAAAAATCACTTTTACTTGAGAGATCAGGATTTGAAATTACATTATTGACAACAACTTCGCTATTTGTCGTTTTTGAAAGTTTGGGTTGGTACCATTACAGTCAGAATTGAAATCAACTGCTACAGTTGAAGCAAAATTTTCAATTATATTTATTTCAACAATTTTGCACTTTCCTTAAAAGCAATCTTCCTTTTTAAAGCGGCATTTAGCTTTCAAATCAAAGGTAAATCACATGTCTTGAAGTGCATTTTGGAAGACATTTCCAACAGCACACTTCCGATAATATTCGAGAGACTTGACACTTTCTTACATTATGTCCCTGAGGAGAGATGCAAGATTAGACATGATGCATTGTTCTCGTGTCATGACAGAGCAAGTAATTTAGACCACATTTGGATGTCTTTTTCAATGGATTTACGATCAGACAGTTCAGCTCTTGCAACACTCTTTATTAGATTAGTTACCTTTTGACCTCTAATTGGCACCAATGGGTTGTTACCATTATGCCACGCCCAACGTGTAGTTTTTTTTCTCGTGAACGATTTTCTGATTATTTTTTTCCGTGAAATATCAAGATTGTAAAATACAGAACTAAGTAAATTTATATTCTTCCCTTTCGCCGCTTGTATCTTTACAGAACTGTACATTTATATCAGGAATATTGGTTTAATGACAGAAAATGTATGCACTCTATAGTGCGTTTCATGTTTAGTAAACATACTATACTCAATGGCATGAAGCTGTGCTATTACGCGAATAAAAAACATCATGTTGAATTAAAATATAACCAAGCACATTTCGAAAATTTGTTATTTTATATTTTTTACACATTTTATTGAAAACTACAAAACTTTGCTATAAGAGTACAAATAAATAAGAAAAATGTATAAATATAATGAAACCAAAAATAGCTACAGCCTTTACTTACAAAAAGTAAATTAGATGAAAACTAAATATTGATTTAATAAAAGGAAATTTTTATTTTAAACTAATAATTTTAATTTGGGCTGGTTAGTAATATTACTTTATTGGTTCTCTAAGATGTAGCTTCCGCAGTACTGTTACCCCGAACACGTAACACAAACTTTGAATATTTAAAATAATCTGAGTTATTCATATTGTTAAAATTGTATCCGGTAGGGTGGCAGGATAGATCGGAGAGTTTTTTGTCAGTAGCCACAAACAATTTCAGCAATAACTGCGTCATTCACAGTTGTTCACAATTGAACATCTTAGAATTTTCTTATTTTTCAGATTCTTATACTCTGTTTACATTAGGAATTTTTGGAAAGTGCCAATTTTAAAAAGTCTCAAATTTGACCAAAGAATAACTTTCCTTTATAAAAACTGGGGGTTACCAATTAAAAATGAATCAAATCTCTATTTTCATAGAAATTTAGCCCTTTTTCAACATTGATTTCCATGTCTTTTTAGAGTTTAAAAAAATAAGGGGAGTTCACCATTAAAACTTATTATTTTGTACTCCCAACGGTTCAAAAATTAGTTATTGTAACATTTTATGTGGGATTTAATTATTTGTAGGCCTAGCAAAAGTTTAATTTACGAAACATTAAGTGCCTGTAGTTCCTAAACGGCCAAGAGTTAAAATGAATACCCAAGAAATAAACATTCAAATATTGTTTTATACCTGAAAAACCACGTAATACAAGGTTTCCCATAACAAATTTCAAAGTTGGCCGCCATATTGGAAAATGGCGGCATTTTTTTAACATTTTACTAAATGGATTTTAAAACTTCATTGAAAGGAAAAGGAAGGTTCCTCGTTTAGAGTAGTTTATCATATTTATAATTCAAAAGTTGGTTATTGTAAAAATTTAGGTGGGACACTCTGTATATCCTACAATAGAGTTAGTTATGTGATGGGTTAAAAAATCTATGTAGAATTATTTACAACTATATCCGTTTTAAGGTCTCCGAAACAAAAAAAAAAGTAGTTTTTGAATTATGTTTGTCACCTGTAGTAATTGAGTGGTCTAAATGCGTGCACAGATTAAATGCAGTTTGGTAGGTTATGTGAGCATATTGCGCTTGGTAGCTGACTTAAGAGAAAAATCTTAAAATTACGATTTCTTATTTTACCAATAATTTACGAAGCGATATTTTTTAGAGATAAAGCAACCAATTTTGTTTCGGTAACTCTGAGCTAAATTTTAGCCCATTTTCATTAACAACGTTAGAAAAGATATTGAGATATTCTGTTTTTAATATTTTGCCTTATGTACCCTATAATTATAATTTTGGTACCCTTAAATTTTGAGTTATCAGAAAAACGACCATGATACTTCCACGTATTGAATATGTTTAAAATCGGTCCAATAATTTGGGCTGTAGACGACGTCAGTGTATAGACGACAGACGCCAAACGGACGTCATGTGAGAACGTAAAACGTTAGTGGGTAAAAAATAAAAGATGAATGTTTTATTAAAATTATGTCGATCTTATCAAATCAACCCCTAATGTACAACCCTAATTAGAAACATTCTGTTATTATTCACATTATACTAGAAAATAATATATATTTTTTCAATTTTGTTTCTGTCGACATTTGTTTCGCTATTACCGCCTGTTACGCCGTACCAGATGACGGCGAATATTTGGCAACATCGCATGTTTCACGATTGACCACACTACATTTATTGCTCATAATAACACATCATGTAAGACAGGTAGGGGTGGTTATCACAAACATCCCTCTCTTGTCATACTTTACTAGACACGTGCGAGGGTAGGTCCAGCTGCTGTTTGTCGTCATATGTGTCAACACTCCCCCTAGACAAGTACTCTGCTAAAAATATACCCTTCTTTTATGCACTTTACTTTCAACCCTCTTTTCTTCCATCCTGAACGTCTTCAGTAGTTTAGGAAATGGATATCCTTTTAAAACTGCCCCTTTAAACCCACCACTACTGATTTATGGACTTACTTTGGTTTAGAATAGTTTACATTGGCACGCTTTTAAAACAAAAATGTCTTAAGAATTTGTTTATGCAAGGGATTTCTTTTCCGAGACTATTTATTAGTGGCACTGATTGCATAAATGAAGTTAATGCTCAAACTTTAAACAATGAAACAAAAGCTGTTTTTGTTACTAAATATTTTAGTATAATTATTTTTGGAGTAATTGCTTTTCTGATAATATTTTCAGAGGAACTGTAACTGCAATATTTAGAGAAAAACTATTATTAAAAAAGTATTTCGAGTAGAACTGTTATTGAAATTATATTTGGAGTGAGAAATATTATGAGTGAAACTGTTATTATAACAAATTTTGAGAGCAACTATTATATAAATTATGTTTGGAGAGGAACTGAATTTTAAAAATATTTAAACAGGAACTGTTATTGAAACTGAATGTTGAGAGGAACTGTAATTATAAAATATTTTGAGAGTAGATGTTATTGACTCTATATTTGGAGAGGCACTGTAATTATAAAATATTTTGAGAGGAATTGTTGTTGAAGCTATATTTAGAGAGGCATTGTTCTAACAGAAAACTTTTTGAGAGAAACTGTGAGAGAAACATATTTTGAGAGCAAATGAAAAAAATATTATGAAAGCAACTGATATTACAAAATATTTGAAAATCTGTGGAGAGAACCTGTTATTACAAATTATCGTGAGAAGAACAGTTATTGAAATTAGATTTGGAGATGAACTGTTATTACAAACTTTTATAGATAAACTGAGCTTACAACATATTAGGAGTGTGAAATGATTAAACAAATATGTCAAGAAAAACGGTTTATGAAATTATATTTGGAGAGTAACTGTAATTAAAATTTTTTTGAGAGGAACTATTATTGAACTTATATATAGAGAGACATTTTTCTTATAATAATTTATGAGATACACTCATATATAACTTATTTTAAGAGAAACCTTTATTACAAATATATCATATAATTGTAATTTTGAGAGAAACTGCTACTACATACTATCGTGGGAAGAACTGTTATTAGAAATTAACTGAAATTAGATTTGGAAAGAAATTGTTATTAGATATATACAGACACTATTATTGCAAATTGTTTTGAGTGAAACTGTAATTGAAATTATATTGGGAGAGGAACTGTAATTACAAAATATTTTGAGAGGAACTGTTATTCAAATCATATTTAGAAAACACTGTTCTTACAATATTTATTGAAAAAAAAATGGATATATTTCAAGAGAAACCCTTATTGCTAATTATTTTTAAAACTGTGATTTTGAGGGGAATTGTTATTACAAAATATCGTGGTATTTAGTTAATGTAATTAGATTTGGAAAGGAACTGTTATACAAACTTTTATGAGATAAACTTATGTTACAACATATTTTGAAATAAACTGTGAAAGAAATATTTTGATAATAACTGTTATGGAAATTATTTTTAAGAGGTACTGTTAAATTTGAGAAACTATTATTAACAGTTATTTTAAGTGGAACTGTAATTGAAATTATATTTGGAGAGGAACTGTTATTTCAAAACATTTTGAGAGGAACTGTTATTGATATTAAATTTGGAGAGGATCTGTAAATTAATAAATTTTGAAAAAAAAAATGGTTATTGAAACTATATTTGGAGAGAAATTGACATTCTAAATATTTTAAGATGAGCTATTAATACAAAATATTTTGAAAGATTCTGATATTTAAATTATTTTTTGAGAGGAACTGTTATTACTTTTTATAAAATCCAATACCACAGGGACAACTTCAGACGTTTGTCTGTCTTCTAAACTTGGTTTTGTTGAACAATTTTTATTCTTAAAACACCAATAAATAAATAAAAATCTGAATATGTCCTTTGTTTCTATTGGTCGAAATGCATGATTAAAAATAATGTACCTTTTCAAAAAAAAGAAAAGGATTAATTTTCTATAATTCCATAATTAATAAAAATCTTCCTAAATCGCTTGAAAGTGTCAACAGTGAAAGTGACACAAAAATGGAGTTTATCCGATTTATGTTTATGTTTTATGTTAGATAAAATATTGTTTATATAAAATGTTACATTATCAAAATTAACATTATTAAACTAATTAAACAATTTCCCGTTGAGATTTTATATGTATATGCCTTGATAATAGAAATGTATATGTAATTTTTTTTATTTTATTTTATTATTTTTTTTTAATGTTTATATATAGGTACCCTTTTTTAATATAGCTTTTCAACGTAACAGGTTAAAAAATTCTATAGACGTTGCAGAAAATTTTACGTTAACAACTTTTCTCGGAAAGCTTTTCTCGGTAATATACGATCTAAAGAAGTTATTCCATACACAGAGAATAACAAACATTTTCCTACAGTTTTAATTTTGTTACAAGTATGTGCGGTAAAAACGCGCGATCATGATTCGATTATTATTCAATGAGCAATGCATAGCTTAAATATATGCAAAAGCCAGCTCGTTTTCTATTTCACCTTTCTTCTCGCCTAAAATGACTATAGTAAACGTGACTTTGACGGAAACTGCTAAAGAGCTTAAATAAATGTTGCAAAACACTGTACAAACTTTCTCCCTCGCCCACCCCCAAAACCAAATAAAAACGAAACAAAAATTATTAACCGTAAACAAAAATATTAATTCGGTAGTAAGTGAATGAAAGATATACTGTACGTTGTTTATGAAAATATTTAAATAAAGGCCTATCCCCCCCCCCGTTTAATTTATATAGATTTAAATAAAAAATAATCCCCACAAATTATAAATGTTTTGCCACAAAAAAATATTAGCATCTAGTATTATATAATTTTATTTTTCAAGTATAATCTACTGCTTTAAAAAATAATAAAATGATTTATTATTACATTGATTAACTATTTTATTTTTTATATATTTTTAATTACAAAACGGCTGAAAAGTGTTTGCCACTTAGGTCCTTGAAACTACCAGTAGACCGTCTAAAGTAACCTAAAATTGTTAGCCACAATGGACGGAATTTTTAATTCATTAAAACACAACTTTATGGTCGTCATCGTGGTACTTACCTAGTCCCATCATACAATCTAATACAAGAGTCTAAATATACCAACCAAATATTAGTCATTGAGCCTTGTAGGAAGTGTTAAATTGTATTGGTAGTTCAAGGGATATCCAGTAGGGTAAATTTATTTAAAACAGTTGTTACACAGGTTTTTTGGAATCTCTTAATTGTGTGTATCACTACTTTCTTGACGGCGGGCCACGCATGTTTGTGTATTAAAAGGTCTCTACTTGCTAGTGTCAGTGTCACGCACTTGGCGGGTGTCAAAGCTATACATACGTGAAGGAGTCTCCACTCGATACTCTTTGTGTCGGTAACTCGGTCTTACCGAATCTGTCGGTAACTCGGTCTTACCGAATCTGTCGGTAACTCGGTCTTACCGAATCTGACGGTAACTCGGTCTTACCGAATCTGACGGTAACTCGGTCTTACCGAATCTGACGGTAACTCGGTCTTACCGAATCTGTCGGTAACTCGGTCTTACCGAATCTGACGGTAACTCGGTCTTACCGAATCTGACGGTAACTCGGTCTTACCGAATCTGACGGTAACTCGGTTTTACCGAATCTGACGGTAACTCGGTCTTACCGAATCTGACGGTAACTCGGTCTTACCGAATCTGTCGGTAACTCGGTCTTACCGAATCTGTCGGTAACTCGGCCTTACAGAATCTGTCGGTAACACGGTCTTATCAAATCTGTCGGTAACTCGGCCTTACCGAATCTGTCGGTAACTCGGTCTTACCGAATCTGTCGGTAACACGGTCTTACCGAATCTGTCGGTAACTCGGTCTTGCCGAATCTCGTACATTTTCTTAGGAGGTATGGACTTGAAATTTTTTTTTTTTTTAAATAACTTCGCTATATCATCGTAGGTATTCAAGGCGAATTCGGTATTTCCGACCCCTCTCTCATATATTTATAACTCTACATTGATACCTTGCGAATTGTATACTTTCCCTTCGAGACGGATACGAGACAAATCTCTTGAAATAGCCAACGATCGTAGGATTCGCAGTGTATCTAAAGAATTCGTACGTACCTGTTGTGTTGGAGTGTTGTGATTAATTTATGTATTAAAT
Source organism: Aphrophora alni (assembly GCA_963513935.1). Taxonomy (NCBI): domain Eukaryota; kingdom Metazoa; phylum Arthropoda; class Insecta; order Hemiptera; family Aphrophoridae; genus Aphrophora; species Aphrophora alni. The sequence goes on from OY740771.1 coordinate 15,651,206, forward strand.
ATTGGTAGTTATGTTAGGCTTATTCCTTTTGGTGAGTTCACAAGACCTAAAAGGAATCCGTTTGTCGTTGCATTCGCGAATTGACAATTTCCGGGATATCCGTTATTTAGTGCTTAAATAACCGTTAGTTAACTTGAATTTGCAAAGCGATCTATTTTGCTGTTTATAAGTGTAAGTTTGATATATTTTAGATTAATTAGTTTTAGTTAGAGTAAGTCGGTTAAAATTATTTCTATTTGGTCAAGAGAATGAGCCAGGAAAAGGTGATGATAAACGAATTCATTCAAGGAACTCTGGATAGCAGGTTGGGACAGGTCAAATATACCATCTACTATTCTTACAATCCTCCAAAACAATAATTAATAACCCTCCTCCATAACTCCATATGAGAACTAAGGTTGTTACCATTATGGAATGAAAATCTGAAAATTTGTATTTAATTAAGAGTTAAATAACACAAAAGATAAGGGAAAAAAAACTGTTTAAAAAGGCTTCCATTTTGATATTTTCAATGCAGTTTTTTTGAAATTCCTATAGGGTTCTATGTAAGCACCCTACACTAAATTGTATGTCCCTATGTTAATTTTAGTAGTTGGTAGAGTGGTTATGCATAAACAACATCGGCGGCGACAACGGTTTCGGATTAACTGCATGTCGAAAATAATTTTTTTACTATTTCCCAAAGCAGTGAAACTTGATGATAAGTCAACAGAAATACTTTAAATTTTTTTCCAATAACCAAACCTACCCTATGCTTCATATACTGGGGAAGCGTAGGGAATAGAGATATTGTTTTACTATTCGTTTTAACCAAAGATAAAATCAGAGTAAACATGTGTTATATTGACCTGTACGGTATTTAATTCTCTGGATAAAAAAAAAACTATTACACTCACTGAGCGTGGATAATTGAGTGCGTGTGTCAATAAGGTTATGTGTACATTGCATCGACAAACCAGTGTTGCCCTTACAAAGGGAGAAATAAATTTCCCCTCTTCCTCATTTCTCTTTTTACCCTACCGAATGAATAGTGTGCGAAGTTTACCGTGCACCATAAATTATTCTAATGTTTTCCGCCGTTTCCTTTTTTTTCTCTCTCTCCATTGAAATGTACAACCCGGAGATGTAACAATGAATGAATATAACAATATCAGGCGAGCAATATTAATGGCGAGACCTCAACACACTCGCATCTAGATAAGCTTTCTACCTGATTGTAGAGCGGAAATAAATCACAGACGAAACAGATGCCAAGCCTTTTATCAACAATAAGACTCTCTCACGACTCCATCAATCCATCTGATAATCTTGATGAAACCCTATCGGCTATATATAATGTAAAACCGATAAACATACTTTTACTTCGGATCGTTCACTTAAATTTCGCAACTGAACAGATGTTTGCAGACTTTTATCCTTTTATATCTTGAAAGAATCTGTTCTATTGCGATGCAGTTAACGAAAAAAACAAACAAAACTGTGAATTGAAAATAATAATTAACAGAGAAACTCACGTAGTCGCAATCAAACGCACACTTCAATAGGAACTCAAAAATTGCTTCAAATATTATTGAAAGTATGAAATATTTCCTCTTCAAACATTTTTGTAATAACAGTTTCATTTCATATACATATTGTCGTAATAACAGTTCCTCTCAAAATATACTAATAATAATATCAGTTCCTCTCTGAAAATTGTAGCTTCTCTCCAAGTATTTCACATTAACAGTTCATCTACAAATTCTGTTGTGACATATCTTTCCAAATATTAATGTAATAGTTCTTCTCTAAATATTAGATAATAACAGTTCCTCTCCAAACTTTCATAAAAATAGTACACCTTAGAATGTTATTGTGACATTTCTTTCCAAATATTAATGTAATAGTTCTTCTCTAAATATTATGATAATAACAGTTCCTCTCCAAACTTTCATAAAAATAGTACATCTTCGAATTTTATTGTGACATTTTTTTCTCCAAATGTTAATGTAATAGTTCTTCTCTAAATATTATGATAATAACAGTTCCTCTCCAAATGTTTAATAAAAATAGTACATCTTCGAATGTTATTGTGACATTTCTTTCCAAATATTGATGTAATAGTTCTTCTCTAAATATTATGATAATAACAGTTCCTCTCCAAACTTTCATAAAAATAGTACATCTTCGAATGTTATTGTGACATTTCTTTCCAAATATTGATGTAATAGTTCTTCTCTAAATATTATGATAATGACAGTTCCTCTCCAAACTTTCATAAAAATAGTACATCTTCGAATGTTATTGTGATATTGTTTCTACAAATGTTAATGTAATATTTCCTCTCAAAATATTCTTGTAATAGAATTCTAATTTATATATTATCGTAATAACAATTCCTCTCAAATTATAGTAATAATAATAATAACAGTTCCTCTCCAAAAATTAGAGCTTCTCTCCAAATATTTCACATTAACAGTTCAGCTACAAATTATATTATGACATTTCTTTCTTAATATTAATGCAATAGTTCCTCTATAAATGTTTCATGAAAAATAGTACATCTTCAAATTTTATTGTGGTATTTCTTTTCAAATATTATTGTAATACTGTATTTCCTCTCGAAATATTCTATTAATACAATTCCAATTCATATATTATCGTAATAACAATTCCTCTTAAAATATCAAAATGTAGTAATAATTATTCTAATAACCCTTCCTCTCCTAAAATCATTCCAATAATATATCATCTACAAATGCTATTGTGACATTTCTTTCCTAATAATATTATGTTCTTTTCTAAATATTACAATAATATTAGCATCACTCCAAATATTATAATAATATCAGTTCATCTACAATTTGTTGTAAAAACAACTCTTCTTCAAATACTTTGTAATAAAAGTTCGTTTTCAAATATTATTTGAATTATAGTTCCTTTCAAAATATTATATTAATAAAAATTTCTCTTCAGATATTATAATAATAATACTCCCTCTCCAAATATTTTTCTTTCTAATAACAATTACTTTACAAGATATAATAATAATCGTTCTTTTACAATATATATATACATTTCCTCTTACAAATTTATTATTTCAATACCAGTTCCACTCTAAATATTGTTATAAGAAAGCTCTTCTCAATGTATATTGTATTAGTAAATAGTTCCTCTCAAAATATATAGTAATCTAGTTCCTATCCATATATTTGTAATAACTGTTCTTTTCCATACATTTTTCTAATAATAGTACCTATCCAAATATTATTGGAATATCAGTTCATCTACAATATTTTGTATTAACAGTTATTTTTACAACGGAAATGTAATAACAGTTTGTTTGTAAATATAATTTCAATAAAAGTTTTAAAATCTTTGCACTTACAGTTCCTATCCAGATATTTGTAATAACTGTTTCTCTCAAAATATGATGGCAATTTTTATAATGATATATTAATAACTCCAATTATTGTATAATGATTTGTAGAACATTGTTCGTGAATTGAAATTTGTAAGTGTTAAATTTTTGTGACCATTGCATTAGTTGACTAAAGTTTTCTGCTCCTTGTGAAATGTTGCATACTTAAATCTCTCTTATAATGAACCCAACCTCTATCAGTAATAAACACACTTCAAACAGTAGCTCATGACATTACAAACAATCATTACATTACAAAATTCTCCGCTGTCGTTTAACTCGGTGGCTGTTTTTTTTATGAAGCTTTTAACTTTGAGGCGCACGTTGAATCGCACTAATGTTGTTCCAAGTGGGAACGACTCTACCCATTAGGCTTTCTTCAGTTGGCAATTTGCTGTACGCTTGTAAGAACTGCCATCATTGCATTGCTTCAGACCAGTTTACCGTCCTAAACACTTCTTTCGGACATTTCACCCGAGATTATGACATTTGTTCGCTCATTAAGATCCTCGTGTTTTATTATCATAATACCGGCAGTTTTTCCGACCACCAGTTTGTTTCTTAGCACGTTTGTACGGTGCTTCAGGAAATGATGGTCATTTTAATTCGACACGCTGTTTAAATAAAACTTCAGCTGTCTTTCGAACACGCAAGCTTGACAAATAAAGAATGGCGTGATTGAGAAATAATGGATTTATTAATTAAGTCTGTTTACCTGAACGGTTTGTTTACCATTGCACCTTAAGGTAAAGTTTCGACGAGTGTTGATCGTTTAAACTGTACGAATTATCAGCAACTTTTTGGTTTTGTAATCTGAAGAACACAGGTTCGAATATAGGTCAGGTAATTTATTTTATTTTTTTTTTTATTTTATTATTTTTTAATTTGCTTTCTCGTTATTTAAAAACAAAACACATTTCAATCATCATCGCCTTATAAAAAAGGAAAAAATAAACAGAAAATAAATACCACTAGCCCTCGAATATATCCTGTACCGTCAGAGTCGGAAACCAACAAAAGTTGGTCAAGACAAAACTAGAATGGAAAGTGAAAGAAAGGGATCTAACCCAAGACTACACGAAAGAATTAATTCTCTTAGTAATTTATACAATTCTGCAAACAACTTTTGTTATTATGATTATGAACACCATAAAGATGATCTTAAATTCCAACTGTAAAATAGTTCCCCCACCACAGTAGCACCATATATAGTAATAAATAGGAAATCACTTTTCACCTTCAGTCCAGACAGTATGTATTAACCGAAGCATTGTTTGCAATATAAATATCCAGACAATTGAAAAGAACAAATGACGAAAGAGGAAATTGAAAACCCACTACGTTGCGATTAAATGATAACTCCTTCTTGGCTCTGCATCCACACACCTGACCTCATGGTATTAACATTTACGCGATTGATTCTTGTAAAGATACGCACAGCTTTCTGAACTGTATATATTAACATAAGAATGGCGCTTCGTAACAAATTGGAACATTTATAGAATTTCCGTCACGATTTTGTTTTCTTTACAAAAATAAACCGCGAAGAAATCTTCTACTAACTGTATCATGCGTTACAATAACAAATACTAACCTAAAACTATTCATCGGTTTTCTTAGTTTTTATTCTTTTTGTTGTTGTTTAAAGCTAAAAACCTCTCGGTTTATATAAAAAGGAAGTAAAAAACATAAAATATAGACCCTTAACTCTACAAGCGTCAGGGTTGGAAGTGAACAATAATTGGTCAAGAGAAGCCTAATAGTAAAAAGAGAGGGTTCTAACCCAAGACTTCATGAACAAAGGTGTAAATTCAGCTAGGGTCCTCGTGATTGCCATTCCGATTCTAAAAATGGTAACTTTACTAGCTATTTCAAAATCACATTTCACAACCAAAAGTAATGTGTGAAAATGAACAATGCAAAAACATACACTGTGATTTTCGTACACCGATATTCAAAATAAAACACTAAACAACTAAAAAACATTCCTAACCACCACCGAAATATGTGAGATTACATAGTCTTAAGACACCCTGCTAAAGCCAATTTCGTAAAGAAAAAAGAAAAAAAAGCCATAAAGTAAAATATTCCTTAAGCATTTTTGATAATTTAAAAACTAAGTAAAAAAAGTAGGCGTAGGTTCATACTATGCAAAATTAAATCGGAAAACGTAGGGCAGGTTTTGAGAATTACGAACAAATCACCAATTTGAATTTTAAGACAAATCACAAATTTTGAATATTAAGACAAATCGTAATTTTTGAATTTTACAAGAATCACTAATTTTGAATTTTAAGACAAATAAATAATGAATTTAAAATTTTAAGTAAAATCTCGAATGTTGAATTTTAGGAGTAATCGCGAATTTTGAATATCAAGACGAATCACAAATTTTGAATATTAAGACAAATCGCGAATTTTGAATTTTAAGACGAATTGCAAATTTAAACTATTAAGACAAATCACTAATTTTGAATTTTAAGAAAAAATCACGAACCTGCATTTTTTTCGAAGCAAAATAAATCAAAATCTTTAATACGGATTAGACAAACTTAACATTGTATTTTCTTTTAGTAACTAGTACCCTTAAATTTTTGAGCTATTAACAAAAAAAAAAGTCAAAATTTTAACTACAGACCAAATTTTATAAAAATAGTCCATCTACTAAAATAGGCAGACATCATTGCCAAAATAAATCTTTTAATGTTAGAGGACCTTCAAACAGGAATTTCTGTGAAAAAATTCAGATTTTTACACCAAAATAAGCCTTTATACTGATCTCCTTTACACTAAGAAACAGAGAAACTTTCAGGACGTAATTCTACTGGTGAAAATATTTTAAATAATTTATGTAAACTTATGCCCTACTTAGTAGTCTATCTAGTTGCCATTTTGTGTTTTTAATAAAAAATATCATATCTTTTTAATTATATATGACACAGAGTTCACGTTTTCATCGCTACTTAAATACTATAAAGAACCGATTTCAGAAAAATTATCAACCGATTTTTTTTACTCGTTTCAAAATGGCGTCCATTTAAATTGTTTAATATGGAATATCTAGAAAACCGTCAATTTTAAATAAAATGTAACGTTCCCTTTTTAACGATAATTTTTTTGGGTTCGGTACGTCAAAGGGTAGTAGATTTAACGACTAAAACTAAATTTTTTTATTTATTTTGTAGTTATCTACAATACTCAAGATAGCCTAGAAAGATAATTTTCTGTGATATCTGCAATTTTGTAGTTAATTCTGGATAGATTGATTTAAAGTCTATACAAATTCAATAGAAACTTTGAAAAATCTGTTTGCGTCGATAACTCCATTACCCTTTGACGTAACCTAACCTAACCTAACCTAAACTAACCTAACCTAACCTAACCTAAACTAACCTAACCTAACCTAACCTAACCTAACCTAACCTAACCTAACCTAAACTTACCTAACCTAACCTAACCTAAACTAACCTAACCTAACCTAACCTAACCTAACCATACCTCAATAACAATATTTGTTGTTAAAAAGGGAACGTTACATTTTATGTAAAATTAACGGATTTCTAGATATTCGATATTAAACATTTATACCCGCTATTTTGAAGCGAGTAAAATAAATCGGTTGATAATTTTCTGAATTTGGATCTTTACAGTTCTAAGTAGTATTGAAAATGTGAGCTCTGTATCATTTATGGTTAAAAAGATATGATTTTGTTTTGTTTTGTACATTTTTTGTAAAATTGACGGCTTTCGTGGTATTCGATTTTAAATATTTTAAAATAACCGCCATTTTGAAATGATTAAAGGAAATTGTGTGATAATGTTTCTCAAATAGGGTCTAAGTAGCCTACAAAATATCAACACTGCATCATTTGCCGTTCAAAGGATATGCATTTTGTTTTCATAACGTAAAATGTCGGCTAGATAGATAACAAACAATTTTAGTGCATTATGTTGATATTTTTTCTTCTTTATTTTCACCAGAAAAACACGTCCTGAAAGTTTCTCCACTTCTTCTTGGGACACTCTGTATAACACGATAAATTCCCCTCCCCCCCTCAAAAACCCCCAATGATATATCTGGTCTACTCCCTAGAAAACATTAACCATCTGACTTCAGTAGTTAAGCCAAGATGATTTAATTGAAGAATAGTCTTGCAGTCGCACATTTATCACTTTATTCTTTCGCAATAAAAACTCATATAATCAATTTTCACCACTCAGGCTTTGCAAGGCTGTCAGACGCTTCCGCCAAAATATCCTTTGAATGATAGACTTCAAGATATTAACTCCTTCTCCTTCATTAATATTACGTTCCACTTAATCTGTGAATATCGATCATTCAGTAGTCCCCCCCCCATAGATCCTTCGTGATTGCACGATCACTCCTTAGCCGTAGGTATAACACGATTTTCTATAAGCACAACTTTTATATAGAGCATATATTTTTTTAAAATTTCCTTCTAGATTTGCAACCGATTTCGCAAAAGACTATTGTTCTATTCGTTGTTTTTTAATTAAAATTTGTTTTATGACGTCAGAACCAATACAAGTTTTTCTTGTTCAATAAGTCGGTCTTGTAAACAAAATGTGAGTACTTCAATAACATTATTCAAAAAAAAAAATTGCTGTATACATTAGTATATCTACTGTACACGGGGACTAATCGCAATGAGAAATATTAAAAACCCTTGCATTGTAATTTTACTTACCCAGTTTGGTAATCATAAAAAAAACTAGATCTTCGTTTTTTGACTTATCTTTACGGTTTTTGGCCCTCTGGAAACCAAAAATGTGATTTTCCACATTCCGTCTGTTCGTCGTCGTTATCATTTGTACATAAGCAGGATAGCGGCTACAAAAATTAAGATAGAAACATGAAGTTAGGTTAGGTTAGGTTGGCTACAAAAATTAAGATAGAAACATGAACTTAGGTTAGGTTAGGTTAGGTTGGGTATAAAAATTAAGATAGAAATATGAAGTTAGGTTGGCTACAAAAGAAACATGAAATTAGGTTAGGTTAGGTTGACTACAAAAATTAATAGAAACATGAAGTAAGGTTAGGTCGGCTACAATAACATTGAAACATTAAGTTAGATAAGATTAGGTTGGCAACAAAACTTAAGATATAAACATGAGGTTAGGTGTAGGAGAATATAGTGTGCTCATATAACCATATTGTAATTCAGAAAAATGGAATTGTAAATGTCAAAAAGGCCAACAACAGCTGATCGTCGATAACTCCTTGCTGAGTCTGACCTCCCAGAAACCTCGTGTCAACTCCAGCCACCGACAGTTCACCGTCGTGAACTCCTTGCTTAGTCTAACCTCAGAATATACTCGTGCCAACTCCAGCTGCCGACAGTTTACCGTCGATAACTCCTTCCTGAATCTGACCTACCAGAAACCTCGTGTCAACTCCAGCCACCGACAGCTAATCGTCGATAACTCCTTCCTGAGTCTAATCTCCCAGAAACCTCGTGTCAACTCCAGCCACCGACAGCTAATCGTCGATAACTCCTTCCTGAGTCTAATCTCCCAGAAACCTCGTGCCAACTCCAGCCGCCGACAGTTCACCGTCGATAACTCCTTCCTGAGTCTGACCTACCAGAAACCTCGTGCCAACTCCAGCTGCCGACAGTTTACCGTCGATAACTCCTTCCTGAATCTGACCTACCAGAAACCTCGTGTCAACTCCAGCCACCGACAGCTAATCGTCGATAACTCCTTCCTGAGTCTAATCTCCCAGAAACCTCGTGTCAACTCCAGCCACCGACAGCTAATCGTCGATAACTCCTTCCTGAGTCTAATCTCCCAGAAACCTAGTGCCAACTCCAGCCGCCGACAGTTCACCGTCGATAACTCCTTCCTGAGTCTGACCTACCAGAAACCTCGTGTCAACTCCAGCCACCGACAGCTAATCGTCGATAACTCCTTCCTGAGTCTAATCTCCCAGAAACCTCGTGTCAACTCCAGCCACCGACAGCTAATCGTCGATAACTCCTTCCTGAGTCTAATCTCCCAGAAACCTCGTGTCAACTCCAGCCACCGACAGCTAAGCGTCGATAACTTCTTGCTGAGTCTGACCTCCCAGGAACCTCGTGTCAACTCCAGCCACCGACAGCTAATCGTCGATAACTCCTTCCTGAGTCTAATCTCCCAGAAATCTCGTGTCAACTCCAGCCACCGACAGCTAAGCGTCGATAACTTCTTGCTGAGTCTGACCTCCCAGGAACCTCGTGTCAACTCCAGCCACCGACAGCTAATCGTCGATAACTCCTTCCTGAGTCTGACCTCCCAGGAACCTCGTGTCAACTCCAGCCACCGACAGCTAATCGTCGATAACTCCTTCCTGAGTCTGACCTCCCAGGAACCTCGTGTCAACTCCAGCCACCGACAGCTAACCGTCGTGAACTCCTTGCTTAGTCTAACCTCAGAGGATACTCGTGCCAACTCCAGCCACCGACAGTTCAACGTCGATAACTCCTTCCTGAGTCTGACCTCCCAGGAACCTCGTGCTAACTCCAGCCACCGACAGTTCAACGTCGATAACTCCTTCCTGAGTCTGAACTCCCAGGAACCTATTGCTAACTCCAGCCACCGACAGCTAATCGTCGATAACTCCTTCCTGAGTCTGACCTCCCAGGAACCTCGTGTCAACTCCAGCCACCGACAGCTAATCGTCGATAACTCTTTCCTGAGTCTGACCTCCCAGGAACCTCCTGTCAACTCCAGCCACCGACAGCTAATCGTCGATAACTCCTTCCTGAGTCTGACCTCCCAGGAACCTCGTGTCAACTCCAGCCACCGACAGTTCACCGTCGATAACTCCTTCCTGAGTCTGACCTCCCAGGAACCTCGTGCTAACTCCAGCCACCGACAGTTCAACGTCGATAACTCCTTCCTGAGTCTGAACTCCCAGGAACCTATTGCTAACTCCAGCCACCGACAACTTACCGTCGTTAACTCCTTCCTGAGTCTGACCTCCCAGGAACCTCGTGCTAACTCCAGCCACCGACAACTTACCGTCGTTAACTCCTTGCTTAGTCTGACCTCCCAGGATACTCGTGCCAACTCCCGCCGCCGACCACTGACCGTCGTTACCTTCCTACTGTGTCTGATTTCCTATCAACTTTAACTTATATATTCTTGGTCATTACTGACGCGTTAGTAAGTTGGAAGCCAAACATTTATCTAACTTTTACTCTGTCATATTGATTGTTTTATTTCTCTTTTGTCTATCTATTCCATTCTAACTTAACTTTAATCCTAAATAACCCTAAATCCTATCACTCCCAATGTTTATAAACATTTCGTCCTTGAAATCAAGAACTATCCCGCATGTTATTTAAAATTGAAATCCCGTGAAAGCTTTAACGACGACCGTATTTCTATTTGAATCTTCGAGAGAACTCCGTTCAATAATGTAGTCGCACAACAGATATCAACTAGTTTCGATTCTTCTTGATCTAATAGGAACAAACGACGTGAGGAGAAGAATCTGTGGGAGTAAAACAGCTAGCAGAGTTATTAGCATCGATTCCTCAGTAGTTGGAAAGTGAAAAATTTGCCCTCCAGCGGTAAAACCAATACTCGGACTACTTTTAAAAATCTGATTGATGCCATAAATTACTCCGCACAACATTCCAAGCCGCAAACTATCCAGTATACTAATGAGTTAGTCAGGTGGACTTGTGTGGGTGCAGATCTTAATTGTCCATACTGTACCGGTCCGACCGTGTGTCTTGTAAGATTTATTACGCCGTGCCTCGTGTGCCCTTATTGATTGAGACATCCTCCGTGACTAAAATACCAAAAACTTAAGTCTGTCGATATGCGCGTGCTTTGATAAATAAAACATTTCCTTAGTGCTTTAAACACTTACAATGTAGCATGGAGTCTTGTTTTATTAATGAAAAGTTAATAATGAAGTGTTTTTTGTAGTCTTTACGTATTTACTAATCAGTACCATGCTGCGTCGTCTTGGGAGATCTATTATTTTCAAAAGACCTAATGGGATATATCATTAAAATGGTAAGAAATTATTTTCTATGAATGCCGTTTTGTGATCTTTACAGGGTGTTTCAACGTTCAAGTAGAGGAGAAATGTTTAATGAAGATCAAAAGTAGAGATTTTAGTGAATTTGATAAAAATTTTAGGAAATATACGCAGTATATATATATATATATATATATATATATATATATATATATATTTGAAGTGAAAACTTCCGTTGGCGCGTTTATTCAGAGGAGTGAACCGTCACGCTCGGGTCGGTTACGCTGAATCGCGTTTACTCGGCTCCACTCGACATCAAGCGCACTCGGGTTGGTGACGCAATACTTCGTATATACTCGGCTCCAGTCGTCATCTGCCACGTTTATTGTTCGACAAGAAGTCCATCCTTCCAATGTTATTGTATATGATAAGTGTAATATTTATAGTTTTTATACAATTTGTGCTGCATTTTACTAATAGTGAAAAATTTATTTCGCATCAAGTTAACTTGTCGCATTTCTCCAGTAATACGATGGGTTTAGACATCAATTAGTATAAGTTAATAATGATGTTAATACATTTCTCGCAGAAATAAATAATACATATAATAGTGTGTTTTTTTTTTTTAGTAAAAATTGCATGCACACTTTTCCCCGTGAAATTTTCTTTTCTTTTTCTTTATTTAAATACTAGTGGTTTAACCCGGCTTTGCCCGGTACGTTTATCATATGTTATTCACATATAAATGTTGAATATGATCTTGAAAATATTCGCAAACTCATCTGCTAGAACCTAATTAAAGAATCATGCGCAAGACCCTAAAAATGATAGTAATGAGTAAAATAAAGTATTTTTACAATTGAACGTGAGAAAAACAGGAATCTTTGAGACTTATGTAGCAATAATTTAAAGTTTGTCCCTATGGTTTATCTGGCTTATTGTTATTGTGTGACAATTTGGTCTGAATTTTTTATCTTACAAACGTTAACGGCTTAACTGTACATACTGTATAGTGCTTACTTTATTTCTGATTTATCCCTTACATCTAGTGAAAGTTAATGGTTTATCTGGCTTATTGTTAATGTGTAACAATTGGGTGTGACTTTATTTTATTTTAGTAATTAAGCAACAGTTCAAAACATTACTTTACACTTTCACTGAAAAAAGGGGAGTTTCAAAATGAAGAACTTTGTCTAAATCACTTTATTAAACTAATCTTGAACTTTGTCGAGTGCAAGAAAAGGATCACTATACAATCTGCCACGAATCAAGTCAGTTGAGGGAGAAAGAATCAGTAGACAGTCTGACCTTGAAGAAATTATTATGTTTGCGTTGAAAATAATAAAATTTTGAATCAATAAAATTACTATATTAAATAATAATAATAATAAACGGTGTAAAATATTGCACAAACTTTCTCACAACACCCATTTACAATCTATATACTAACCAAATAAAATTATTAAATACAAAAATGACAGTTCTGTAATTGTCAGTGAAAAATTAAAACAAATCACTGACACAGTCTTTAAAAATATATTTATTTAAATAGGGATTAAATTTTCTTCCCTTGTGTCATAACACGTCCTTGGCGTTTTTTCTTCTTTGGATTAAAATGGAGCTCTAAATGGCGGCGGTCAAAGATCATTTTTGTTTTTGCCAATTATTCTCAAAACTTAATATATATTTTTGCTTGCGATTTAACACGTAGATTTGTTTCATTACGTCAAATGAGAATGAAATCAGAAGAGGCAATTTTGAGAAATAGTTATTTTATAACAGCCCACAACAGATTAATTATTTTTTCTACCGACAACTCGTAAAACATTGGAGAGATGACGACCAAAGAATTTTATTTGTGGCTTTAGAGGCTACACATGAGCAAAATTTTATTAAAATCGGTATAGCCGATTTTGAGAACATCGTAATTTTGTTTTTTCTTTATGGCAGCTACACCAAAATTTTATGTTATAAAAACAATGAAAAAAATGTTCCGACTTATTATAAAAATATGCACGATAATAAATTTTATTAAAATCGGTCCACACGTTTTTACTGTAGAGCACTGCACGTACGATAGAAGGCACACAGGACTCATCAAAAAATAAAATCATCAAGGGTGAATAATAAATGATAAGGATAATTATTTTTATAACTCATAGATTTTTTAACTGCGTACTTTATTATACGGACAGACTGACGCGCGTAAATTATAATGGACCTTGATTTTACCTACAAACCGTTAATAAAGAGAAATCAATGAAAATACCATTTTTTATGGCATCAGTTTGTCTCGCATCTGAAAAAAACTGCTTTTTAAAAGCTCTGCATTTCTCATTGTGTTTTCAAATTAAGTTGTATTCATCATACAAAAAACTATATTATATGATTTCGCACTGTAATTTAAGCTTAAATTCTTTCTTTTTTTTTTAATTCGTAGGGCACGCCGCATTCATTTAGCGAGGGGGGAAATTATACATGACACTCTAAATTTGGCCTAACGGCAACATATGATTTATTTCGTGAAATAAACATACATATTCATAATAAAAATAACTTCTAGTTTTATTTAATATTCCGCGCATAATATTTTAATTTTTTTAATCGATAGTTTTTGCCACTTAACTTCCCCCAAGGTAATTTTTGTTGCCATTATATTTTTCCTAAACTGTGAGAATAGAAAGAATATAATATTCATTGTTGATAGCCTTAGAACTACATATATTTTATATATATTATTTATTTTCTGTCAAATGTAGTCTGTATTTGTATTTTACCTTTTATGTGGCTACATGTTTCACTGCCACAGGCAGCTACTATGTCCACTCAAGCACTTATATATACACAACATTTATTGTAACACATATTTTTTGTATTGTAACACATATTTTCATACATTTTTCGTACACGTCACATAAATAAATAAATTTGTTCAACATTGCTACACTTGAGAGGTACCTCATTCTGGTGTATTTCCTCTAAGACAATGTTGAACAATGCTGCGTGTGGCAGTGAAACATGTAGTCACATAAAAGGTAAAATACAAATACAGACTACATTTGACAGAAAATAAATAATATATATATATATATATATATATATATATATATAAAGAATATAAGGGCAAAGTTTGAAATATATAGTTTGTCTCGTCTTTGTAGACGGGTTGCAAATTACAGATTGACGGACAGACACTAAAAAAAATCTTCGAATTCAGAAGTCCTCAAAACGGGTATGTACACGATGGCTAATTTTACCTGTAGCATAACTTTCCCCTGTAGGCGACTACGCACCCATATTTTTATCTTTCAAGAGATGAAATTCTCTTAATCCCCCAGACCAAAAATAACAGTAACGCAACGGAAACGATACGCCACAAACAAAATGATTAAACAACCAGAACAATCATCTCTAGGTCCGAACAACCTTTACGGGGCACATATGTCATAGCAACATATGGCCTTGTAATTGGTGTACATCCATAGTTCCCAATGCGGGTCCTTCCGACAGGAAGCAATGGTTTTAATTACGAACGACCCTTAATTAACCTCCCTTAGGGATTACAAAGGGCACGTGAGCGACACCCGCACACACCCCCACCTGTCGGACTCCTGTTCGGTCGACCGGAACCTTAAAGTCATAAAGTTCGTCTAATTGTATTGTTTCAGTGATACCCCAGAGGCTAGGCGTAGTCAAATGTAAACTTGTGCAATACGGTATTGTCTATCTGTGAATTTCTTATTTGTACATGTCTCACTCACTACGTTTTGTAAGAATTTATTGTTGGTTAGTTCTATTTTGTTTTCGCAACTATGTTTGTGGCTCGTAGATCTTGAACAATGATTACGCCATATCGTTTGAGAAGGGATGGATTTAGAAAACGTGGAAATTTTGATCATGCCTGAATAAATTTTAAATAACCATTAAAGCACTAAACAATTTTGAGCTTGCGTCATATCTTTTTAAACAGTTAATTTTATAATTGAAATACGGACCCTACCTGGAACTAAACTTTTTTTTCATTTAATCAATTTTTTTCATCTTTCTTATCAGCTCTACTATCTTCATCAACATTTGTTCTCTTCCAAGCCTGACGCTATAAAGTATTCAACAGCTAGATATCTATATTTTACGATCTTTTCTTTCTTTTAAAAAAAAAAAAGTGATGATGACTCTAGGTTTAACTCAAGACTACATGACAAGTGCACAGATAAAGCTAGGTTTATTCAAGATTACAACGCCTGGATCCAATATAGTAAACTCCTGACTAATGGTAATAGATGTTCAATGAGCACTGTGGTGAATTTGAACACTATAAAACACTGAATCCCCTACCACAAGTTTGATACAATAACACAAACACAAATAAAATAATTCCCTTATGATAACATAGGGCAAATAAATATTTCATTTTATTTTATTTGTGTTTGTGTTATTGTACCAAACTTGTGGTAGGGGATTCAGTGTTTTATCTGAAGTTTTATCATTTTTAGTAATGGTATGCTAATTCCAAGTAGTTCACAGATATCCTGTAAATCTATGACACGAGATCGTAATTATTTGTATTGCTAACATCCAGAAAATAATAATAATTGTTTTAATATATTGCCATTTTTACCCAATTTACTTTAGTTTACTTTTACATCTGTCTGCCATCAAATCTGGGAAGATTTATTTGAGACACTTCTTGTTGAAATTTTTTTTTTGAAATTATGTATTGTTGGTCTCGGATCTCAATATAATAATTCATTGTTATATACACTCGTTTATGGTAGGAAAACGCATGCGCAGTAGGTACGTATGTGTAGTATACATATGCAGCAGGTAGTGAGAAGTACACATGCGCAGTAGGTTATCATCTTTCAAATGAAAACCAAGAAGAACGCGAAGCACGTTTACAATTGGATCGTCAACATAAATCGCAATGCCGTGCTGTGAAAACCCTTGAAGAACTTCAAGTTCGCTTAGAACGTGATCGACAACAGCGACAAGAGGGAAATCTAGTCTGGCATCGTTCGAAAAGGCGATCAACAAATTGTGTGACAAAATTTGTGAAATTTGTACGAAGCGATGCTTGTACGATCACAGCCAAGTTGCAACGTTGACATGTGTCGGTACAAAGCCTTCCTATATGCCCGACGAATTGAAAGATAAAAATTTGTTTATAAGTAAAAAGTAGAATATAATTCTACAATTTAGTTTTTTTAAACCCACTTTTCTAAAAAAAAAAGAAATAAAAAACAAGAAACACACTTAGTACAAAGTACTAATTCAAACTTAAATTACAAAGTAAAGTGTAGGAGCTTAGAATTTAAAATTTAAAAAATAAAAAATACTTAACTTTTAGTATGGTCTCCTAAACTTCATAACTATAATTAAAATCAAGCACCCATGCTTTACTTTGTAATTTATGTTTGAATTAGTGCTTTGTACCAAGTGTGATTTTGTTTTTTATCTTTATTTATTACTTTTTTAGAAAAGTGAGTGGGTTATAGCCAATTTTTTTTTAAATTTGATTTTATTATTAGTCCAGCTAAGTGATTTAAAAAATTATAATTTCCAACTTTTAATATTTTTCTATACACACAGTCTAAGCTCGTTTAAATTTTAAATTCGCTTCAACTGTTTTAGGTTTGGAAAATGGACCTGTGATAACGCATAAAACCTTTTTATTTTGACAACTTCGTGAGATTAATTTTTCGTGAGATTAATTTTTCTATATCTTCAACCTATACGGTTGAAGATATAGAAAAATACCCAAGAATAAAAACTTCTTAAAATAATGTGATTTATCCAAATCGCCATAATAAATTTGGGTTATCTACAAGAAATTTACAGCTGACCGCCGTATCTGGCGGATAATATGAACAATTTTGTAATACCTCCAGTTTTTAAAAAATAAATCCAGAGAGGTTACTTCTTAAAGTTATTTTGTAACTTTTGTGCTTGTCGAATAAAAGAACTGTCACAGCTGTTCCAGTCACCGTGTGACTTAGACAAAAATATATATCTGACTAAAAGCCTATATGGCGTTAATTAATTAATACAAACTTTAAACTAAAAATTCTTACTATTTAATAATTAACTAAGCAGGAAGATTTAAAGCTGTTCTTTTAACCTCCAATTCTTAATGGCACCTATATAATCCACTTCGTTTAAAATCTAATTTACATTAAGGCAAAATTCACCCCTCAATATAAACACCCTTTAACACTAAACGGCTAGAATTACTGGCTAACATATTGCATGCAACTGAGTGCAATGACAGTGTTTGGTGATTCATTCGATTTGGATAAGCGTTGCTTTTAAACAAATATAATCGAATTTCAGTTTATATATGGTTCACAGATGTCAGCAGTCGCGTGCCGGCTGTAGAGAGTCAGGTGGTCTGAATCATTAATTTAGCTAATTGTTTAATTTTCTATACTCAGTAAATTAAGTATAGGTTAGGTTAGGTTTGGTTAGGTTTGGCTAGATTAGGTTAGGTTTGGTTTTGTTTAGTTATATTAGGTTAGGTTAGGTTAGGTTAGGTCTTCGATTATATATATATATATATATATATATATATATATATATATATATAATTGATCTTTACATTTCATGCTTGCAGAAAACTGAAAAACTAATTTTCGACACATCGTCAGTTCATTGTTGTTGACTTTTTGGTTATACGTAAAGACGATAGTGACTACAGAAATTAGATGGCGACGATTAAAGTTTTCTGTAAATCTTGTAGTTATCACAATGATGGCCCTGTCAAAATAGACACCTGGTCGCCCTATACCATTAAATTCTGAATTGAAATCTAAAAATTTGCATCTAATTTACTGTTTTAAGCTGAATAACACGATATATGAACAAAAAACTGTTTAAATTACCTCCATTTTGACATTTTCAATTAGATTTTTCTGTATTTTAAGCACACTTTAGTCCCCCCATACTAAATTGTATATGCTAACATTTAATGGGAGTCTTTTAGTGACCATTAAAAATATGGAGTTAGATTTTCGAAAATCGTCCTACATTTTCCAATACGGCGGGCATTTTCTATTTCCTGTTTTCATATCCTACACAACATTTTAAACTTTATTATTCTTAACATATTTTTTTTAAACTCAACCGTTTAGGAACTGAATCTCTCAAATATTGAAAATTGTTATATATTATATTATATAGTTATTTAAATTTGAATTTAAGATTTAAATAGCATTATTGTGAAATCAACAAGTGGTCCAACAATTGTACAATTGTTTGACTTGTTGACTCCATCATTTAATTGTTAAATTCAATTATAATTCATTATAAAATACCGCTTAAACATAAGTAAAACATTCAATTTTTGATGACTAGCTCCAAAACTGTTGGATTTACAAAAAAATATATAAAGAGTAAAAAAATCTGAAAATGTTGTGTAGAATCATCCGAAAGCGCTATAAAATATAGGAAATACACAAGGAATTGTATATACACACCAACTTGCAAATGAACTAATAAATTATGCAAATAATTGAAATTAATTTAATTCTAAAACCAGAGGTGAAAGGGCACAACGTCATGGTCGCGTGACAACTATAGGGAAATAGAAACACATGCTAGACCACACCATGGCTTGAGTCAAACTTGGCATAAATCTGTGTCAGTTATTATTGCATGATTGTATGTACGGTACAAAACACGATTGCAGAAATACGTAAATTTATAATACAAGTACATGACAGGCGTTGCTGGTGCAAATAAGTAATATTTGATAACACAGCTGGAAACCAATTATAGTGTTTGTCTCACTTCGGATAAATTTTGGAATGTTGAAAAAACGTCAATTTTTTATTTCCAAAACCAAAAAATAAACGTCCACAAAAATGTCAATTCGGTAGTTGTAAAAAAAGTGAAGATGAAAGCAGTCTTTGAAAAAAATATTTATATATAAAGGGTGTTTCCGAACTATTCTTACAAACTTCTAGGTATTTCTCTTTGGATAAAAAGAAACCAGAAACCTAAAACAACCAGGGCTGCATCTTGTTTCCTTGTGCGTATGTGTGTGTTTTTTTTTTTTTTTTTTTTTTTTTTTTCAAAAAAAAATTAATAACAGCTCTAGAGAATTGAACCAAATTTTGTTGCATTGGTAGTTTCAGTTAATGTTAAATTTCACAGAATATACGAAGCGGATTAACTGGCAATATATGGGACTAAGAGATCCTTCCGTACCCCAGAACCCATGTGCGGAATAACTAAAGCCGTAGCAAAATATAGTCTATAATAAATAAACTTAGTAATTGAGGAACGATGGACAAAATACTCCACGGGAAAACTTAACGGATCACTGGTTAAATCAGATCTGAAACTCTAAATTTGTCACTTCACAAAGTAAACGAAATCTCAGAAAAATCTTAAACTTCGTAAAATAGACCATGGCGCTTTCAAGAAACATCTTCATAACATGGAATTACTCCAAGGAAACTTGAAATGCAGACTATTTAATCAACACATAGAAACTGTCGAACATATAGTTCCAAGCATTAGAACGTAAAAGACAACTGATCTTCGGCCCAGATGCGACCTTTGAAGCAACCTAGCTAGGAAAATCCTGAAAAAAAAGTACACAAAATGTCTCATAGGCTAAAGTGTCTAGGGGATAAAACCCACTTCTATTTATAATAATAATAATAATAGTAGGGCCTATGTTAAGTTTAATTATTGTAATACAACTCATTTTAAAATGGCTGCATTCAAAGTTTTACATTATAACATGAAGCCATTTAAAATAATAATAATAATTCAAGGACAACTGTTGTTAGTAAATTTTATGACAAAATCTATAGTTGCTTTTGTTTTTAAAATAGGGTGGAAAATAAACGAGATTTGGAATTTCTTGTTTAGCAATGCATGGCTATGTTCTTGTCCTCTTCAGAATAAGCTAATGGAAAAACAATGTTATGAAAAATAAATTTTAAATTTAAAATTTAATTAGAGTTTTATTCACATTCGTCTAATAACAGTAACTATTTATTATCTGAAATTTTAGTAGTTGTACCAAAATGTCTTTTATGAAATTAAATAAGTATGAGAAATGGTGTAGTTACTTATCAATAGGATAAATTAAACAAATCAGTTGTTATTTATGCAAATAATAAATCAGCTGACCAGTTTGCTCTTAATGTACCAACAATGAAACAAGCTGTTTTTTACCGTAAAACAATCAACAGTTGGAAATAGTTATTTGTGCAACTAGTGAGCAAAGTGGCATTTTTTTAAACGAGAGAAAAATGTTGACGCACGAGGCTTGTCGGGTGTTTCAATTTTATCGAGTTTAAAAAAGACACTTTGCTCACGAATTGCACATTGTACTTTGTCTACAGTTGTCCATATTTTAAAACTAACTACACAAAATATAGCAGTAGTGCTAAACAACACATCAACACTGAGTAGAAGTTCTCACGTCAAAACTGAGGTTATCTATGAATATTACAAATAACTTAGGTGTATTGTTGAGGAAACGGGATTGCCAACTTCAAAACTCGGCAAACAAAAAATACTCTCCATGTACATACACTGTCAATCATCTTCATGAATAATTACTTCCTTTTTCAACTTTAAAACGTTGTTTTGTTGTTTATTTATGTTATTTTACATGTAAGAATTAATCTAACCTACATACGGGACATTTCCTGTATATTATAAATCAATTCAAATAAACTTAACCTAAATTTCGTTTGGTTGCCATTCGGAGTGAGCAAAGTAGTGTGCAAAGTAGTGGGCAAAGTAGTGGGCAAAGTGAAACTGTTGAGCAATCAGCTGTTTTGCAAACTAATTTAAATGAACAAAATGCCACTTTGTCAACAACTGTAGACAAAATACATTTTGCAGAACAAGAGCATAACCTCTCACGACCGAACAATAAATTCCAAATCATGATTCTTTTTCACCCTTTTTTAAAAATTAAAACAAGTATGGATTTGTCATAAGATTTACTAAAAAAGTTGTAAAATGGCTAGTTTTAGAGTCATGTCAATTTAAAAGCTTTGATTGGCCGCCATTTTGAAACTAACCACGTTACAATAATGAAACTTAACATACTTTAAAAAAACAAGCAATAGCAACAATGCACTTAAATCTGGTTCAATTCTGTAAATCTGTTTCTTTAAGAAAAACAACAATTTTTTGTAGTAAAACCATATGGGATTGACATACGGACACCGAAACTACATAGACCTCTGGTTGTATTAAGTTTTTAGTTTCTTTTTACCCAAGAAACAATACCTCGATGTTTATGAGGAGAATTCGGAACACCCTGTATAATTAAACGACTAAACTTGCTTCGCTTGTGTCATACACGTCCTCAGTTGTCTATCAAAAAGAGAAGCTGAACATAAGATGCCGTAATTTAAATGACGTTTTCAACGTACTTTAGGCCAATTATTACCCAACCGTAATTGTTTCCTACTTTTAAACACGGCTTTGGATCAATTTATCTTTACATTTCATCAAAATTTAAAGGAAATCGGTACAACCGATTTTGAGAAATTACGTTATTTTATAACAACCCCCTCAGTCGAAGTTTTTGTTTTGTTTTGTACTTATAACTCACAAAGTGAAATTTTTGTGGAGATGTAACCAATAGATTTTGTATGGTTTCTTAGAGGCAACCTTTAAATAATATTTAATCAAAATCATTGAAGCCGGTTTTAAGAAATTCGTAATTTTGTATTTCTTCCTTTTGGCAGCTACTCTCAAATATAGTTATCGGATAAAAAAAAAAAAAAAAAAAAAAAGAACGAGAAGGCCAAAATGTACCCACATTCAAAATTTAGGGCACTGCACACAGACAAACATAACTCTAAAAACTACTTTTTTTACTATATTCCTCAAAACCGACATATCTGCTAACAACTGCGATATCTATTTATTTACTTATCAGAAACAGTTCTTCATAGGCGACCAAATAAGCAAAGGTTAGGGTTATTATAATTAGGGAGTAGGACGATGGGGGGAGGGTGCTAAAAAAAATCAAACAGCAAATATAGGCTTGTGATACCTCATTTTAAACGTTTCTGTGAGAGAAGAATAATGAAACAAAAAACCCCAAAACAAAATGGCGACCAAAATATTTACTTTATTTATGAATCTTGATTGGTACGGTACATCCCCTTATGAAATTAATATCTTTTTATATCATATTAAATGTTCAAATTATTCTCTCTAAACAGTATTATAGTCTTTGTTCAACTTTGATTTCAAAAGTAGGTTAGGTTAGTTTAATTATTAATTTGGAGATTCCCCGCAATACAAGGAAGTTTTGTATTTGAAGTGGTGAACAAACATTTAGAAAATCGATTGTCTAGGCTACTGAATCGATCATCCGTCTATCTTTGTATCATTTTGTTTTAGATAGATAGTCTTTAATTTTCTTTATCAATTTTCTTGTCTTACAAGGTTTAAAAGGAGGTATCATAAACCTATACATTCCGTTTGAATTATTTGAGCCCTAACCTATCCTAACCTTTGCTTTTTTAAGTTGCCCCTCTCACCTAAAGAATTTGCCCCAAAGAGAATACAAATATTTTCAATACAAATAAAAGGCGTAACATATTTTTTTTCAAACATTCTGTATAAAACAAAAGGGAAATGTTTGTTTCTTGCCCCTTGTAGGAAATGTTACATTGTATTGGTAGATCAATAAGTCATCCAGTAAAGTAAGTTTGTTTAAAACTGTTGTTGCAGGAGTTTTTTGAACCTTGTGATTATTTATATCACTACTTTCTTGAAAGTCGGCTATGTCTCGTAGATGTGTATGTTTTTAAAAACCCCACTCGCTTCGCTTGTGTCAATTTCTTAATCCTGGCGGGCCATAAATCTTAAAGTATGTGAAATAACCTCTTACACAAATATCACATATTCTTGGGAGATCAGGGTTCAATATTACATTTTCGACAATAACTTCGCTATTTGTCATCTTAGATGGGTCGGGTTAGTACCATTATATGTAGAATTAAAATCTGCATAATTGTGTATAATTAGTGTGTTTTTAATGAATTACCACATAAATTATTAACAAAAAACTGTTTAAAATGACCACCATATGTAAGTAAAATTTTCGGAGTTTCAATAGGATTTTATTATAGTTTTCAATATCAAATTTCATGTTCCTATCTTCATTTTCTTTGCCACTATAGTCCTTACGACATCGACGAATGGACGGGATATCGAAAAGCACTTTTTGGGTTTCCAAAAGCTGACGCTTTTTTGGGCTACCAAACTTCGCATACTGGGTGCGCGAAAAATAAATTGTTTTGCGCAATTCAATTAAACAAACATACACAGCATTAATTATTATTGCAATTAGAATAGTATATAATTTACAAATGGGGGGGGGGTAGATAGTTGAGGAGAACAACGCCCGCCAGCCCACTGCATCGAATTGTTAACCTACATTTCCATCTAACCATAACAAACTTCCAATAATTAACAATAGTTATACATAACAACTGATAAGTCATCAATTGTCAATCCATAAATCAAGTATAATTTTGTCTTGGTTTCATGGATAAATTAATCTGTGTATATACATGTTTTCTTTAACGAAAGTATAATTTATGTTTGTAATAATCATCGAGTAGGTTGACCATTGCGCATGCGCGGCGCATACACCTTGTACTTCTTGATTGTATATATCGATTACATAGTTTGATCTATGTGCATTGCCAATTAGAGTGTCGCAAATTTAATTTTCTTGTTAACAATAAATTTATCATTACACTATAAATTAATATAAACACGTGATCCAAATTTGGTGTGCATGTTCGTCGCCCACTTATTCCATGGCGCTACAACCCATTATTTGGCCTTCTCGAGGGTTCTCTGTCTTCTGTTATAGTTCTTAGCAATATTTTACCCTCTTTTACTTACAAAAAACAACTTTTCCGTCATCGCCTTACAAAAATTAAATTAAATACATCTAACCCTCGAATACTCTAATATCGTCATGATCGGAAGAACACGAGTTGGTCCTGGGAGACTTAATAAGAAAGACAATCAAATCACTACGTGAAAATGGTGTAAATCCAGCTATGTCCATCGGGATTGCCAAGGCCGAAGTGATTATAGTGAGCCCCAGGAGGAATCCTTAGCAACAGTCCACCAGTTGCGGATGCTTAGATGTTTAGCACACCTCCTGACATTATCTATCCTTCGGTATTTCTTCCCCACCCTCACCATTCAACTCCAAAGTACTACGTGAAAAAGGAGTAAATCCAGCTAGATCCATCGGGATTGCAAAGGCCGAAGTGATTATATTGAGCCCCAGGAGGAATCCTTAGCAACAGTCCACCAGTTGCGGATGCTTAGATGTTTATCACACAACCTCACATTATCTATCCTTCGGTATTTCTTCCCCACCCTTACCATCCAATTCCAAACTCAAAATTTTCAGACACCTCTCACGGGCTCATTTATTGTGAGTAGGTGAGGTACCATAACTAGATCTTCGACTCCTCTTCAAGTTTTGTGTTAGATCCCTCTCCTTCAATTTCTCATCAGTTCTCCTTTGATCACCTCGTGTTTTATTTTCATCCATGACGCTATTTGGATACTGTAGACAGTTAGAGGTATTTCTTCTTAAATCTTATCATCCCAATTTGATATCAATAGTATAAATACGTTACTTGGACTACGGTGCGGAAGGACAGATCCCCAGTATTCTTGGGTCTATTAAGAATGTGTTATGTTTTTGGTTCGACATGTTCGTTTTATATTTAGGCAATGATAAGTGCGATGGTTTTAACCTTCAAAGATGACTAGATTTATGAAAGACACACATGACCAGACCGCCGCAGTGTTGTCAGTTTACGAGCTCCCCACGCCACCATTAGCTAGTTCGTTTTGTAAAGACTGTACTTTATGGTTTTTCTAAGAGTCCGTATTTTTCTTCCTTAAATAAATATTATTTCTGTTTCAAAGTCGGCTGTTTTCACAGATATTTAGAAGCACTAAACCTATGAGGGGGTTACTTATAGTACGGGTATAGCAATCCTGAGGTATAATAGCTGGGATATACAACTTTATCAAACTACCAGATCTCTTTGAACAACTCTTGTTCTCTTCCGACCGTAACGCTATAAGAGTCGAGGATGAGATATTTATAGAATTTTACGTGTTTCATTTAATACGTAAAGTCCCTTTGTTCGATGATATAAATCGTAAAAAAGTGATGCTCGACATTCCATTTGTCCGTTTTTGTCGTCTTTACGTAAGTACGATTAAAATTAAGATTGGAAGATGAATTTAGGTTCATGGTGTCCTATATTGAAATTAAAAAAAAAAATTCTAATTGAAAATGTCAAAATGGCGTTCATTTGAAACAGTTTACTTTTCATATCTCGTGTTTTATTCATCTTGTAACATCCTAAAATCTGCAGATATTAACTCTACGTGAAATAATACCAAACAACCTCTGTACGATGACAAATAGGTATTGTCAAAAATGTATTTCGAAACATCACTTCCCAAGGAAATCTTATATCCGGTAGGGCAGAGACCAAAGTCTTAAGGAAATCCAATTTCATAAAAGGAATTTTTAGCAATTTTTGTTCTTCTTCCTGTTGTAAAATTTAAACTTTTCTGAAAATTTTAATACCATTAACATTATAGTTTCATAAGTTAAACATCATTTACTAATCTCTTATCACTATTACCTTGACCACACTATCTGACTAATACTAGTTATAGTAATAATATTTCTTCTCTTCTCTGAATTGCTATAATGTTATACTAGTAATATACACTGTATAATAATTTATGTTTCTTTTGTTGGCAACACTGCATATTCAAGTATTATTACAGCTGACACAGTTGGTCTATGTTTTGGTTATCTTTCTTGCAATTGTGGATTATAATTGTGTTTTAGTTTGCTTATGCTATAATCTTACTTATAAATTATGCCCAGACAGAAAAGTTTGGTTAGGTTAGGTTAGGGCGTTTGAAACAATTACAGGTATCAATATTACAGACATTGGTAGTAACACTCTTGAAGCACTAAAAGGCTGATGAATCACGACTAAAAAAAGCAAAATTTGCGGAACACTTTGATCCAAGGGCAATAGAAGAAGACAAAGAATGAGAGGTGGATGATCCTGAATTCTGCCCAGAAGGATTTTAAATGTAAATCATCATAAACATTATTACGTACAACAAAAAGCTTTTATTATGTTTTATGATTTTTGTTTTTCTTCAATTTCTGAAAATCTTATATTTTTTGCTTAGGTACACATATGTCAAAAACCGTTAGAGATTTTTTTTTTTTTTTTTAATTTTTCAACACTTAGATTTAGCATAATACAGCTAAAATCTATTATATTTAATAAAAAAAGGTATCGTGGAGAAAAATAATAGGTGTAAATATATTCATTATCTTTTTTATGAATTTCCATCTCATGCTTTCTTAGACACAAATAAAAAAACCATACAAAGTTTTACTGTCTTATTACAAGTAGTCTGGGAGAAATATTCACCTAAAATATGTTAATTTAACATGCAAGGTATAGGACCAATGGACTCCCTTTAATATTATATGCACATCTAACCGACATCAAAAAAGTGGTGATGTACATAAATACGAGGTTCACAACAGTTTTAAACAAACTTACACTCCTGAGAAATACTTACACCCCTTGATCTACAAGAGACTATCTATTTGGAATTTTATTTAGAGAATCAACTTATATTGCATGGCATGATGGGGTTGGGTAAGTACCATGACGGCGTCCACCAACTTATTTTTTCACTAATAAAATTTACTCTAGAACCAGTGAACGTTTTAGAGTCTTGTACGCGTTTCCCTTGGGAAGATTCACTTAAAAACAAAATCGCAAAATAGTATATTTCATCAGTAGGACTAAAAAGGAAGCTTTACAATTCAAGCTCAAGAAGAAGAGATTTTATGGACTAGTCGCCTAGATCACTGGACTTAACAGTTTGTGACTTTTTTTTGTAGCGTGGTCGAAAAGAAAAATCTACTACCACGACATAGAAACAGATGAGAATTTAAAAAGGCTAATCGAAGAAGAAATGCTTAACAGCCCTAGAGAATTCTTCAGGAATGTCTTTTGGAGCTTTTGTTCATCGATGTGTAGCAGTGGACGGGTTTCAATTCGAATGATTTTTGTTTGATTTTTGAAACATGTTTTATCATAAATAGTATATTTGATCACTAGGACCAAAAGTAAAGCTTTTCAACATGAGTTCAATTTTAAGTTGGAAAATGAGCGAGGATCAAAATACTTCTTTTGATCAAAGTGATGAACTATATTTTTCGTTATAGTGCAAACAATATAAGAAAACAATTTCACAAAACTAAAATGTTATAACGTATTTGCCTTCAAAACGATGGTAACAGCTGTTTTATCGGTTATTTACAATCGAGAGTATCGGTTGTTTTTATAGATGCTTTACAATCGTTAATTAGTTCCTATAAACGAAGTAACAGCTGATCACCTCAAACTCAGCTGATGTTTTTACGTCCTAGGACTAAAAAAAAACAACTTCAGCATCTCAATGCATGTATTGAAAACGGCTGTTTTTGAAGCATTATAACGAAAACGGTATTTCATAACTGTCTAAAAACAGTAGACGTTATCATTTACTCCTTGTTGTCGCTCTAGTCAGGTAAATATCTCACAACATACAATTTGGCAGAGTTAGAGACATAACTTACTCTTGTACCGGTGCAATTTGTCCCTCGCCTGGGTAATGATCTCGATCATAAATAAAAACGCTCGTGGTCATACTGCATGGGTGCAGTTGTAAATATTGCCACTTGATCAGTGTATTCAATGAACCGTCGGCCCACGGTTACCCGACACGGTCGTTGGTTCTCTCCAGTGAGTTGTGAAAAGTATTTGGTATGCCAGAATACATTATTATCAAATAGACAAATTGATTTGATTGGTATAGTGCTTTATAGGTTATGGTTATGGTTAGGTATTGTACACGTCACGCAGTTGATACCCTGCGTCGTTGTATGTGAATATTTTTTACTGATTTGACGTACTCGATCTTGGTATTCACGTATGTAGATTGTCCACAAAATAAGGGCTTATTTGTGGAATTATTGAAAAAACTGTTACAATTGGCCGCCATTTTGAAATTTTGCGATCATTTTTGCTTCTTTACGTAATGTATGTAGTATTTAGAAAGTTATATTATAGATCAAAATATTGATGTTGTTTTTTTTACGGATATATCCGTTCTTGAGGTCACTTGGAGTCAAAAAGTGGTTTATGGAATGAAGTTTCTATTCTGTGTAGTGTTTAACTCCCCAAACCGATTTTAATCAAATTTGTTGTGTCGGTGCATTTTGGCCATATTCCGTGAGGTTTTTTCCCCCACTTTTTAATAACAAAAAATTTCGGATTGGCTACCGTAAGATATAATAAATTTTGTATCAAACTTTGTTCAGTTGAAAGTACAAAATTAAAACGTATTGGTCGTCATCTCTTCAAAAGTGTCATACAAAGGGATCTGTGTAAATGATGAAATTTCTCAAAATCTCTACTGATTTCGTTCATATTCTAGCGAAATATATATTTTAAGGGATGAAAATTACGGAATTAAAGTCTCCCTTGAATTGAAGTCTTTAAATGGGACAGCGATAAAACTATTTACCAAGCTATCAAAACGCGACCAATATTGTACTGGATCGTTTTCAATAGAGATTACTATATTTTCACCCCCATAAAATGAGGAATACAGATTTTATGCAGTAGCATGATTTATACAGTAAACAATGGTTTTTTTACTGTCCAAAAATAAACGGTTTCCTGACGGTACACTTTTTCCGCCAAAGATTTTGTCGAAAACTTTATCCACATCCCCCAAAAACGTTTCTCTTTGATCACTATCTAACCTCTGATAACTTTTCATATTTAAAAAATATATACCTCAGACGATTTATACAAATAGTCGATTTTTATTGGATGAACATTTAGGAATGTAGTGTCTAATTTGGATCGTATGGAGATAAGAAAACGTAATCAATATAAGGAAATTATTCTCAACCATTTTGCAAAGAGATTACTATATTTTCATCCCTGTAAAATGACGAGTACAGATTTACAAGCATAGCAAATATTACATAAAAACAATCTTTTCCCTGTCTCAAAATGAACGGTGTTTTGACTTTTCCATTTAAACCGCAAATTTATTTATCCCAATAGTTTGTGAAACGTTGAGCAAAGGAAAATCTATGTAAAACATTTCAAATATCTGGATAAAATGTGTTAGAATTAAACTAGTTTGTTGCAATTTTTACAATATTTAATTTATTTATATAAATAATTCACCATATTTTTTTTTCGGAAAACTTTCTGGTTCCCAATAAAATACGTTTCTCTTCTATCACTACTACTCGAATTCAGATATTTTTCCATATTTATTAAATAATACTTTGTGAGAATTCCTGACGTTTTGCACAAAACTCAATTTTTATGGGCTGAACGTTTCGGAATGAAGTGTCTAATTTGGACCGCAGTAAAAACTTGTTCCAAGCGAACAATACGCTATTAATATAAGGATCTTATTCTCCACCATTTTCTGAAGAGAATATATTATTTTCATCCCTGACAAATGAATGGTACAGAATTGAAGCTTAGCAAACATTCCATGGAAAACAATCTTTTTTACTGCAACAAAAGTAAAACAGCAATTACTTTTATTACAATAATTTGAGTTACATTAAATAAAGAAAATTTGAAGTAAAAGATTAAAATAAACGGAGATATATGTGTTAGACCTAAATTTGTTCATCTGTAATTTTTTCACGTGATTGCATTTTTCATAAATCAAAAACCCGCCATAGTTGCCACAAAACATTGTGACACAAAAACACTTTTTTCTGCTCACTAGCAAACATAGGAATATTTTTGAATGTATACAAAAGAGATTCTTTCTAAGTATCTAAGATAATTTCATCACTTTTATGGGGTGAAAATTATGGAATAAAAGGTTCGTATTTTGGATAGAAATATTTTCGTCGAGCTCACAATACGCGACCAATATATTAGTCTAATCCATTGTACGATGATAATACTATACTTTCTTTCCTGTAAAATGATGTTCTCAAATTTATAGCGTAGCAAAAATGATTTGTAGCGTAGAAAAATGATTTGTAGCGTAGCAGTTATGATTTATAACATATAAAACATAATTTATAACGTAACAAACATGACTTATACCGTAGCAAACATGATTTACATCATAGAAAACATAATTTATAACGTAATAAACATGATTTATAGCGTAGTAAGCATCCCATGCAAAACAGTGATTTTTGTATTGTCCCAAAATGAGAGTTTTCTTACCGTACACTTTTCCACATAGACCATGATAATTTTTATGGCAATAGTTTGAGTTACGTTAAAACAAAAATAAAAATCGTAAGACATTTCAAATATACTAAGAAAAATGTGATATATCTATCTCGTTTATCTTAAATTTTTACAAGAAATTAAATTTTCATAAACTGATAATCCGTCCTAATTTATTGCAACCCGTACTGACCCCCCCCCCTCCAAACATAATTTTATTTTTTGCGATCACTACCAAATTTTGAATATCTTTGAATATTTACAAAAGAGACACTTTGTGAGAATTTAAGATGATTTCAATAATTATTTTTACTTTTATGGTTGAAAATTGTGGTCCATAATTTCGTATGAAATTCTTTTCCGAGCTATTAATACGCGTCTAATATGACGATCATAATATGTACCATTTTCTGAAGAGAACGCTGTATATCCCTCCCCGTATAATAACAAGTCTAAATGGACAGGTATCATCGGAGCTGTGAGCTGCGCGTGGAAGCGATGTACAAGTTTGTAGTTCGAGGCCGCGTGGGGATAGAGGCATTGTAGGGGAAACAGTGGGCGCTGACTACTTCTTGCAGACATCGTTGTTAGTACCAACACCCAACACAGTCTGAGGCAGCCGCTTCCCCCACCACCTCACTGCTGCTTAGACCCTCTGCGCACCCAAACTCCACAGCTCAGATGAAACCTGTCCATTTATAAAGATATATCGTGGAAGCACCCCATGAAAATAACCTCTTTTTTTTAAAGTTACAAAATAATTTGACTTTGTCGGTACATTTTTACACTTAAAACGGAATAACTGTTATGCCAAGAAACAGATTTACCCTACTCTAAAAAGTAAAGTCAATTTAAACTCCTCAAAAATATAGACAAAATGTTTAAATCAAAACTTTTTATCTGTATTTTTAGAAGAGATTATATTTTCAAACTTTTTCAAATGATTGCCGCAGACTTTCTGGATTCAAAAAAAAACTTTTTCTCCAATTACTACCAAACTTCGGATATATTTGAATATTTGCACAAGAGATACTTTTATGAAGATTTTAGGTTTTATCCTCGACTTTTATGAGATAATATTTCGTAATAAAGTCTCTAATTTACAAAGTTCATTTTAGCTTCCATTTATAATGTTTTTAACTACTGTTAGTTAATTAATTAACATACCGTTTTATGTTATAAAACAGCTGTTTTACCGGAACGTGAGGCATCTTCAGAAACAGCACGGAAATACTTTATACAATTACATTACACTTTACACACGTTTACAATTTAAAACATATTACTGCTCTTAAATTATACTTAACATCAAACAACTTTGAATTTTCACATTTCACTTCCGTTGCTACTAGTAGATTGATGGTTTTGTGTTCTGCACAGTTTATTTATCAAACTTATACTCTTTGAAGTTATTTCGTCTCCAATGATTAAAAACTAAATTTCATCTCCAATTGTATATAGTATATCATCAATGGATTAACAAAATAACTTCAAAGAGCATAAGTTTGATAGATAAACTATGCAGTGATGCAAAGCCGTCAGTCTACTAGTAGCAAAAGAAGTGAAATCACAAAGTAGCAGCTTCGCAATAGAACTACTTTTAACGTAGGACATAAAAAGGTGTGTTTAATAATTAAAATTAAACAGTTGTTCAAAAGGAATAAAAATTAAAGCAAAAATAAACTTTATAGACACTTTACTCTAACATTTCAGATCATAATAGTCAAGATAGTTTGGTGAAATTGTCTAAAATTTTGTTCATAGTATCTCTTTTGTAAATATTCAAAGATATCCTATGTTTGATAATAATGGGTGATAAAAAGTATTTCAACATGTTAGCCTACGGATTGGATAATTTTATCAATTATCAAACTAGGTACAA
The DNA here is from genome assembly GCA_963513935.1 of Aphrophora alni. Lineage (NCBI taxonomy): Eukaryota > Metazoa > Arthropoda > Insecta > Hemiptera > Aphrophoridae > Aphrophora > Aphrophora alni. Next base: position 15,683,839 of record OY740771.1, read on the forward strand.
TACCTGCTTTTTGTCTTATTCCAATCCAGAAATCACTTGGTGATTACCGCGGTTTTGGGTAACCTACGTACCCATCTTCAGATCACAGAAATTACACAAATCCCATCATTATGTGGTCGTCAAATATGTTATAAGTTACGTAAAATAAAAATCACAAAAAAATAAGACAAAAAGCAGGTATTGTACCTAGTTTTATAATTGATAAAAAGTTTTTTTTTTTTTTTGGAGATAAACAAGTTTAGATGCAACATATTTTTTTTAATATTTGAGTAGAATTGATTAAAATTTGAATAGTTTATTGACATAAAAGTTTTCACGATTTAAGTAGAAAAATATACCGTCCACAAATATAAAAAGTACAAATATAAAAAACTCTTCATTTTTGACTGTACGAAAATCGTTCTTATCACTGAGTGCTTGCTACGATATAATATCTGTAGATATAACTATGGACATTTTAGAATAATAATATCCGTAATAATATGCATAGAAATAATATGCGCTTGGAATGACTTCATGTACTAAATATGAAAAGAAATATAAACAATATGAAGAATATGCCATGTATAAAAAGCATAGTACAAACCTAGATTATCCAATGAATGATAAACTAAATTTCACCTCCAACTGTATATAGGCGAGTAAAATTAGTCAAAATGCACATTGTAATTCGTTTCAGAATGTCATATGGAAAATCTATATATTTAGTGATAAAGTATATGGCATTTCAGAGTATCCAACTTTCAACACCTGGAACATTGTTTTATGTGCAAAAAATCACATAAAACTCTTGTTTAAACAATGTTCCAGGTGTTGAAGTTGGATTCCCTGAATTGTCATATACTTTATCACAAAATATATAGATTTTCCATATGACATGCTGAAACGAATTACAAATAAAATGTTCAAGATTTTTGGCTAATTTTACTGGCCTAACATAATATGATACTATAGCATCAATGGATTGACAATATAACTTCAAAGAACATAAGTTTGATAGATAAAATGTGCTGAACACAAAAACATCAGTTTAGTAATAGTAACAGTAATGAAAAAATTGTGAAATTTCAAACCTATTTGACGTGTGGTATAATAATATATTTAAAAATTGTAAACATGTGTAAAGTGTAGTGTGGGTTAAAATTTTCCCGTTCTAATCCTGAAGATGACTCGCGTTGTGGTGAAACAACTGTAAAAGTATGACTTACGAGGAAGGATATATAAAAGTATATTGATTAATTAGGTTAGTTTTTGTTAGGTTCTGTAGGTGGGTGAGTAAAAACGTTAGTACAATGTTTTCTAGATTTTTCATTTTCACTCGTTTATAGTTATGGAGTTATTTTTAAAAACACACGATTTGAATTTTGACTCATTATAAAATAAATATTGTTTAATTCACACATTTGAAGATTACTTTGTTTTATTAATCACGCCAAGACCTACACTTCCGAGCGAAACAATTTCATGGTGATTTAACGTGAACTCAAAGTCTGTTATCAAAACAAACCTGCAGAGAGTGAGAGAGAGAGAGAGAGAGAGAGAGAGAGAGAGAGAGAGAGAGAGAGAGAGAGAGAGAGAGAGAGAGAGAGAGAGAGAGAGAGAGAGAGTATTACTTGTACATAACTTGTTTACCGTGATTTTATAAAAGGAAGATAATTAATTTTCTCCTGTCCGTATGATTTTGGGATGGCGACATTTATGTAGGAGGCTTTTAAGACGGCGACGAGTTTGTCAGGGACGTTTCGAAGACAATGTTCTGACGTGCCCTCATTATATGATGAATGTGAGTGATCTTCATAGCTTGATGATGAAATCAATGGACCTTGAAACTTGGCGAATATGTACATACATCGTCTTGGACCACACGCAGTTAAAAACAGTGTACACACTCTCTCACACACCCATGTACAATATCAAATAGATTAAAATTGAAAGAGAGAGAGAGAGAGGAGAGAGAGAGAGAGAGAGAGAGAGAGAGAGAGAGAGAGAGAGAGAGAGAGAGAGAGAGAGAGAGAGAGAGAGAGAGAGAGAGAGAGAGAGAGAGAGAGAGAGGGAGGGAGAGAGAGATTAAATATTGTTTTTGTTGGTTTTGCTGCAATATATTGCAAGGGGCCAAAACAAATCGTATTGGTTGGCCGTTTCCTTCGTCTTTAAAAGACGAAAAACCTTTCAGTCATCATCGCCTTGTAAAAGAAGATAACATGAAGAACTTCACCCCCTCGAATACTCTAATGGCTTCAGGTTCGGAAGAGAATCAGAGTTGGTAGAGACCTGAAGGCAAGGTGAAAACGACGGAATTACATAAGGCTAAAAAATGTGTAGACCTAGTTAGGTTAGGTTAGCTCACTCAGTTAGGTTAAGTTACCTCACACGGTTAGGTTGAGTTCCTCGTATTGCCAAGCTTGTGCACACCATAGTGAACCCCTGATCGCCATTTTCCATGATTTCCAACTTAGAAGGTACCGTTTTAAGAGAAAAGTACTTAAAAATATGACAAAGTCAACGAAACAACTTTTCATCAAACACAAATCCAAAGTACCAAACTCCAATTAAAAAAATTATTGTTTGATTCGTGCAATTTTGTTCTACTTGCTGCTTGCCGCATTTGTTTTTAAGTTTTTTACCTAGTTTTTTTTTACAAAAAAAATGTGGACTCCAATATTCAACAAATTTATAGTTTCAAGGCCTCGGGAAACCAAAGTAATTTCCAACATGCCCTCCGTCCGTCGTCGTCGTTTTTATATTAACACAGTAGTGGTTTAAATTATGAAGCGGAAATTAAATTTGGCAAAGAAAACTATAGTGGACTCTTATTGAACCCTAATGAAATTAAATTTAATGAAAATGGTAAAATAAGGACAATTTTAAACATTTTTGATTAATACTCGTAGGTTATTCAAATATGATTAATTTAATTAGATTAAAATGTGCATATAGCAATTCTCCATTTAATGGTACCAACCCCATCTCTCTACGATGAGAAATAGCAAAGTTATGGTCAAAAGTGTAATTTCGCGAACACAAACTTCCCAAGAATGTGATATCGGTATAGTTACGAAGGCCACGTCACTTGTTGCACTCCTGGCAGCGAAGAACAGGGCCCGACAAAATACTGCACATGTCAATGTGATTAAATTTTAGTTAGCTATTAATAAGTCTTAAAAAAGCTTACCAGTCCAAGAAAAGGTATTTTGTACCCAACATTCTGCTATTTCTTAAAGTAGAGGAGCTAACTACAACAATAATCAACACATATTATTCATCAAAATTTATTTTAACAAGGCATATGATAACATTTCTTAAACTATTATTTTATATTCCTTTAAAAAATGAAACTTTTTTTTCTCAATTAAAGTACCATTTTAACATATAAAATAAAGAGTATTTAGTCGTTTAAAATTTAGTTATAGATTTCACCATTAAAGAATTTATATTGGACGTCTACAACGAAAATTTTAATATAATACAATTTCAAATACATCTCACAGCTGATTACTGAGACTAACTAAGATTAAAGTAGGATTTTTCTTTCTAAAATAGTCTGCCATAGAGATAAGAGTGAGAGAGACAGATGGACCTTAGCCTTTACAGATAACTTTTTAAGACTATAACGGATAAATTCCAATAATTCTTTTAAACTTTATATATATATATATATATATAATATATATATATAATATATATATATATATATAATATATATACGGATCATCTTCAATTTCACTAAACAGTTGAATAGATTTTGAAATATACTAACTTTTATTACAGCCGGAACATGAAAATTTCCCCTTTTCAACTTAAAACTCCATAAACTGGCATTTTTTTAGGGACCTGGGGATAGGTTAAAAATGTTTTGTTTTTAAGGTCTTTGATACATTTTAGAGAATTGTTTGAAAAATCATTATAACCGATTTGCGAAAGTAACCATTTTTATTTTGGTCTTATGACAAAAATGTTCTATGAACTTTTTTATTAAACAAAAACACATTCCATAAAAATGCCTGTTGTGGAGGTGACATGAAGAAAATATAATAATTAATCATTTTATATTTATAATAAACGGTGCAAAAACTATGCACAAACTTATACATTAAAAACGCTTCGAGAAGGACAAAGCAGCGAAAGGAATAAATCTCTCGTAAGGAACTATCGCCCCGGTAGGTGTTGCACAAACTTATACATTAAAAACGCTTTGAGAAGGACAAAGCAGCGAAAGGAATAAATCTCTCGTAAAGAACTATCGCCCCGGTAGGTGTTGCACAAACTTATACATTAAAAACGCTTTGAGAAGGACAAAGCAGCGAAAGGAATAAATCTCTCGTAAGGAACTATCGCCCCGGTAGGTGTTGCACAAACTTATACATTAAAAACGCTTTGAGAAGGACAAAGCAGCGAAAGGAATAAATCTCTCGTAAAGAACTATCGCCCCGGTAGGTGCTGCACAAACTTATACATTAAAAACGCTTTGGGAAGGACAAAGCAGCGAAAGGAATAAATCTCTCGTGAGGAACTATCGCCCCGGTAGGTGCTGCACAAACTTATACATTAAAAACGCTTCGAGAAGGACAAAGCAGCGAATGGAATAAATCTCTCGTAAAGAACTATCGCCCCGGTAGGTGCTGCACAAACTTATACATTAAAAACGCTCCGAGAAGGACAAAGCAGCGAAAGGAATAAATCTCTCGTAAAGAACTATCGCCCCGGTTGGTGCTGCACAAACTTATACATTAAAAACGCTCCGAGAAGGACAAAGCAGCGAATGGAATAAATCTCTCGTAAAGAACTATCGCCCCGGTAGGTGTTGCACAAACTTATACATTTAAAACGCTTTGAGAAGGACAAGGCAGCGAAAGGAATAAATCTCTCGTAAGGAACTATCGCCCCGGTAGGTGTTGCACAAACTTATACATTAAAAACGCTTTGAGAAGGACAAAGCAGCGAAAGGAATAAATCTCTCGTAAAGAACTATGGCCCCGGTAGGTGCTGCACAAACTTATACATTAAAAACGCTTTGGGAAGGACAAAGCAGCGAAAGGAATAAATCTCTCGTGAGGAACTATCGCCCCGGTAGGTGCTGCACAAACTTATACATTAAAAACGCTTCGAGAAGGACAAAGCAGCGAATGGAATAAATCTCTCGTAAAGAACTATCGCCCCGGTAGGTGCTGCACAAACTTATACATTAAAAACGCTCCGAGAAGGACAAAGCAGCGAAAGGAATAAATCTCTCGTAAAGAACTATCGCCCCGGTTGGTGCTGCACAAACTTATACATTAAAAACGCTCCGAGAAGGACAAAGCAGCGAATGGAATAAATCTCTCGTAAAGAACTATCGCCCCGGTAGGTGTTGCACAAACTTATACATTTAAAACGCTTTGAGAAGGACAAGGCAGCGAAAGGAATAAATCTCTCGTAAGGAACTATCGCCCCGGTAGGTGTTGCACAAACTTATACATTAAAAACGCTTTGAGAAGGACAAAGCAGCGAAAGGAATAAATCTCTCGTAAAGAACTATCGCCCCGGTAGGTGCTGCACAAACTTATACATTAAAAACGCTTTGGGAAGGACAAAGCAGCGAAAGGAATAAATCTCTCGTGAGGAACTATCGCCCCGGTAGGTGCTGCACAAACTTATACATTAAAAACGCTTCGAGAAGGACAAAGCAGCGAATGGAATAAATCTCTCGTAAAGAACTATCGCCCCGGTAGGTGCTGCACAAACTTATACATTAAAAACGCTCCGAGAAGGACAAAGCAGCGAAAGGAATAAATCTCTCGTAAAGAACTATCGCCCCGGTAGGTGCTGCACAAACTTATACATTAAAAACGCTCCGAGAAGGACAAAGCAGCGAATGGAATAAATCTCTCGTAAAGAACTATCGCCCCGGTAGGTGCTGCACAAACTTATACATTAAAAACGCTCCGAGAAGGACAAAGCAGCGAAAGGAATAAATCTCTCGTGAGGAACTATCGCCCCGTTAGGTGCTGCACAAACTTATACATTAAAAACGCTTCGAGAAGGACAAAGCAGCGAATGGAATAAATCTCTCGTAAAGAACTATCGCCCGGTAGGTGCTGCACAAACTTATACATTAAAAACGCTTTGAGAAGGACAAAGCAGCGAAAGGAATAAATCTCTCCTAAGGAACTATCGCCCCGGTAGGTGCTGCACAAACTTATACATTAAAAACACTTCGAGAAGGACAAAGCAGCGAAAGGAATAAATCTCTCCTAAGGAACTATCGCCCCGGTAGGGGCTAACGTCGCTCTGGAAGGGATAAACGTCGTGAAAAGACCATCGTCCTGGAAGGGGCAAATGTCCCAAATAGGGCTAACATCACGAAAAGGCATTTTATAAATGGCGCTCGTTAAACATTTTTCGTAAATGTAAAATTATTGATATATTCAACATTAAATATTTTAAACGGCCGCCGTTTTAAAAATGTGCAAAACAAAGTCCTGGTTTTTAGTACTTTGATGAAAGGTCACATAAAAAAATATATATACAAAATTTTTAATGAAAATGACAGCAATTTAATTTTTTGGTAAAGTTAGTGGTTTTTAAATATTTGACATGCAAATTTTAAACGCGTACCGTTTTGAAACATTGCCATACAAAGTCCTAGTTATGGTATATTGATAAAAGTTCACATAAAAATATGTCTACTAAATTTGGACAAGATATCAGATTTATTTTCAAATATATGTTTTTTTTAAATCACAAAATAGCGGACACGCGGAAAATTAAGCGTTTAGGGCATTTATTCATAGGAACTTTTCACTTAATTTGACTGATGGAATTATATCCTGATGTTGTGGAACGGAGTTTGGAAACACCCTGTATATACGTAGTATAGAGCAAGTTATATGATGGGTCAAAATCTATATTAAGTTTCTGTGAATATATTAATTTTGAGTTCATGAATTTGCGGTGTCATGAGTCCAAACAGGTGATTTTTGAAATGATATCTGTCATCTGGCGTTTGTCTACACCTAGTCGTATGCACCAATTTAATCAAATTTTGTATGTAGACACATTTCGACCAAATCTCGAGAGTTATTTTCCATTTTTATAGTAACTTAAAATTTTGGCGTTTAATTCAGTTCACCATCCATTTTAAGTAAAACTTACAGACAAATCCTAACCTAAATACTTCTTGCATTAATAAAAACTAGGTTAAATATCAACTACAAACACTTATTGCTAGAGTTAAAGGTCTTTGACATCGGTTAGATTAAAAGCTCTTCCACTCTCCCGTGGTTCACTCACAGATTCAATTTCTTTACATTAAATGACATTAATCTTATAAACACAGATGTGTCGCACACAGAAGAAAGCATAGATTGATCTTAATTATGTATTTAAACCGTTCTAGAGAATCAATCAAAGTTAGATGGTAGACCATGTAAAGCAGCTTATACCAAGACATGCGACAATGACATGGGCAAAGTACATGTCATAATTGTATAATCTACAATCAACTTCTTGTCGTGGCGTGTAATCCTGGGACAGGTTGATCATTATCTAGTGCCAATTGTGTTGTATTGTTATGTTAACTAGGTACGAACAAACAGATTAGAAAACTATGATCTATTTAGTTCTAACGGTTTATTAGAGTTCAAAGAGTGCCTTGGAAATTCCTCGTAAAGTAGGCTTAGGTTGTCGTACAAACTGTTGACCATTGTTGATCGTGGGCTTGTTAAACGGTGCTTTGAAGCGTTCAAAGTATACAGTAGTCACGAATTTTATTTGGTTGGTAAACTAACTGCTAACAATGAAATAGTAAATAGTTACAATTTGGATTTTTTTGTTCTGCTGTTCCTCCACCCTTAGAGTACGAGGTGTCCCAAGAAGAGGTCGCTATTTTTCAATTAATAAGCCGGACATATGGAACACTCTACAAACTTTACACTTTATACTACCCTCGAGTTTCTATTTTTGTATGGTCAATCAAACAAAATGGTGGAATGTCAAAATTATGGAACGTTTAACTAAAATGATTTTATTTACATAACAATTACAAATTAATGATTTGCAGGTAACATAAAATGTGACAACTTAATAAAGAAAAAAAACAGTAATAAATTATTAATGATTTTTGTACTTTTAGCAATGGTAGTTTTTCATTTTTTTAAAATTTGTATTGAAGGTTGTTTTTCTTTTCTTTTTTTTTTTTGTTGAATTTTTAGTGAAGATTGATTTTTTATTTATTTATTTTTAGGGTTTATGTTTTTTTGTATTTTTAGTAAAGGTTGTTTTTTGTATTTTTAGTGAAGGTTGTATATTTTTTTTGTGAAGGTTGTTTTTATTTATTTATTTTGTTTAATGCAGGATTTTTTGTGCAGGTTGTTTTTTAATTTTTTTTTTTTTTTTTTTTTTTTTAGTGAAGGGTGTTTATAATTTTTTTAGTGAAAATTGTTATCATTTTCCGTTTTTTAAGGGGAAATTATAAATGTATGATTGTGTAGGCCTACAATAAATAAAAACAATTAAATAAGTTAAAATGAATTAAGGTTATTTTTATGTCATTTGTTTTCTCGAACCTCAACGGTGGATTGTTCTAATAGCTACTTATCCTCAACAAATCCTTTAATAAAACACGAATACATTTAAAACCGATATCGTTGACTAAGGATTGCAAACATGTAAAGGTGCAGGGGTGCCCCGTAGTTGCTATGGTTACCAAATATCATTGTCATTGAGTCATAGACATTATAACACGCGACAATGCAGTAAATAAATTTATATTTACGATACCTTACTGACGTGGGTGTAAGCAAGGTGTGCTGCCGGTCAGGTCTGTTCTAAGAATCATATTTATTACAAAGATAATTACTCGACTTAAGCATGTCCTTAGTCACCCTTGAGCGTAGCGAAGTGAATTGTATGATACGGCTAACTTGGTACTTTATAAAACATTCATGTAAAGTTTACACTATAAAATAAACATTTTTTGTTTAGGTTAGGTTCATAAAATAAATTAATGTGGGTAGCATATCACCTTTCAATACTTAAATCAAATTTCAATTATTATTGTTATTGTTATTTTATTATTTCAGATGAAATTATAAATTGAAATAACTTTTCGTTTCAGACCTTAGACAAAATCAATAAAAAGATTGGAGAATGTCTAACAAACGACTTGGTCAAAATGTGTCTATTGTGGTATATTTAGATAATTATATTTCAGCGTACGGACGTACGTGTGTAAGACCTCTTGGGATATGCGCCAAGTCCTTAAAAGGTTGGATATACGCACGATTCATCCAATTATTTTACCTAAAAGTACCATATACAGAGTGATTTTGTGTAAAACTTGCCACCTCTATTAATTAAAAGACGATGAGAAACACCCATAATCTGTTCTCGTCTATAATTATAAATTCACCATTAGGGTAAACTTTATAAATTCACCTTTAGAGAAAACTTTATAAACCTTTACAGAAAATAAAAATAACTTTCCCATCACCCCCATCTCAAAAATGTGTAATGAACACATATGGCATGTTATACCTGAAATTACAACCCTTTAAAAATCCTAAATTTATGTTGTAAGAAAATAAAATACTACGTATTCTTTCGCCATTTAAAAAAATATATTTTGTAAATTATTTTCTAGAATTTTATAAAAATAGATTATAAAGGGGAAACCCTTGAAGAATTTCAAATTTGTCTAGAACGTGATCGACAACAGCGGCAAGAGCGAAATGCTTGTCCGGCAACGTTCGAAAAGGCGATCAACAAATTGTGTGACAAAATGTGTGAAATTTGTAAGAAGCGATCTGATCACATCCAAGTAGCAACTTTGAAATTTGTCGGAACAAAGCCATCCTGTTTGCCCAACGAATTGAAAGATAAAAAAAAATTATAACTAAAAAGTAAAAAAAAAAAAAAAAAAAAAAAAAAAAAAAAAAAAAAACTTTTTTTAAACCAACTTTTCTAAAAAGAATAAATATAAAAAACAAAAACACACTTAATACAAAACGTTAATTATAAAGTAAAATGTGGGCTCTTTGAATTTTAAACTATAATTATGAAATTTAGGAGCGCCCACACTTTACTTTGTAATTTGTACTTTTGTAATAAATGTGTTTTTATGTTTTGTTATCTTTACTTATTTCTTTTTTTGAGAAAAGTGGGTTTCAATTTTTTTTTTATTGAGAATGTCTTTTCTATTAGTCCGAACTTCCATTTTTAACAATCAACCAAAATATTATTTCTTGCATTACCCCAACAATAATTTGTTAAGGTTGTCAGACCTGGTCTAGACTGTCAACGATTTTGATCCAACCATAATTTAAGAAAAGTAAGATCTTGCAAAAACTCCCTGTAGGTCTTGATCCCGGGTGAAACCTGTTGACACTATAATCGTGTCGTTACATGAATAACTTACCTCCAATGGTTACTTCTCTTATTTATATAAATTAGAAAGAGTAACGTCACTGGAATACTCTACTAGATCACTCCTTAAATCAATCAATAACGGTTCGCTATATACCCCTTGAACAGAGACAAATTGAGAACCCCATTCATGTTGAAGCGATTCTAATCTATTTATTCATGAATTTAATACAGAAGTACTAGCCCTCTCCCCGCCCAACTATACATCCCCGTAGACTACCTCATAGACTCGTTTTACCCACCACCTAATCTAGAGAACAACACCATAGTTAAATACTACGACTTGACAAGCCAACCTTTCTTTTTTGTCAAACATCGGCAGATCAGAAGATCCAATCTCTCGTAGCTTCACAACATTTAGTACGTCCACAACAGTACTTCATGTCTTGTTTTGCAGTGTCTTTCACAAAATTCACCACTGTTTCCTGCAGTACTCATCTATTACTTTACAAAAAGGTACGACTGATGACAAACATAAATAGTGGGGTTATTGACACTTCCAAGTATGTACTTTCTGAAAGTAACTGTACATTTTATATAAATATCACCCCATTCTGAATAAGGATGTACATGAGTATGGTACCCGATTCAGAAGTCACCTACGATTAGGCCAACACAGGCTAAGTAAGTTGATAAAAGAGCATCAGAAGGTGAAGTGGCTTTTTTCCATAAATTCCCAGAAAGATTGAAAAATATTCATAATTCTATGATGCAAATTTTGTTTATTGGATTATTTTACACTGTGGATGAATTTATCTACCACAAGGGTGTATGTAGCTGAAGACATTTTGAGGACTTCGTTATTGTGGCTATGTTATTTGTTGTATGTTATGTGTAATTGGTGATGTTTATTGTTATTCTATAGAAATTTGTTATGTTTGTATGTGTTTTACTGAGTGTAACTGTATATTTATTTTAAATATTATTTTAGCTATTTTAATGATATTTTAGTAATTAGTAATATTTGTTTGTCAGCGAGAGTGTTCCTTCTGTTCAATCATTGAAATGCATATTCAACTGACAATGTCCTTATCTCCATAAACTTATGAACCATCTACGAGAGGTGTGGATGACTCCTTCCTAGCTAACTTGTCCGCCTATTCATTGCCTGAAACTCCTCAATGTCCCGGGGCCCTGATACAATCCCACAAGTTTGTCGGAAGATTATTCAGTTAACACAGATATCATTTCAAGTGAACCCAAAGCTTGTAACACCTCCTGATTAAGGAAAAGATCTTAAACCTATTGATTCCTGAGGAAATCACTTCCTTCAGACTTCAATACCCTTAAATTGCGAAATCTTCCGCTGGAAATACTGATTCATACTCACCTAATGGGTCATGCTAAAGCTATTCATTTACTCCTTGTCTTGGTAATAACTGTTATATTTTAATTAATATTCCACAAATTAATCCTCATAGAACGTCATTACTGTTTAAATTAATTGACTTAATTGATATGCCTTTAATTAATCAATACAATCAATAATTTATAATTGATTAAATACATATTTTAATTTGTACAATAGTCTGAGTTGAGTTGAAGGCAGTAATTATTCAATGAATAACATTGCACGTAGGCCTGAACATCGATAATAGAAAGTTACAATTGATACCCAATAAATCATTGCGCGTTGCATAAGAGTGCATTGTACGCGTTGGTTCGCCCAAATCGATTACTTGATCGTTATTGCTTGTGTTGTTTATTCGTATTTATTTTGTACGAGTCACTTTAATTTTAAGTTGTAAATTGAACGAAATTTCTGGTGAATTTTTTTTTTGTTTAGGGAATTGTACGGTAAAAAACGCTTAAAAAATAACAGAGGATTTCTGGAAATAAAATAAATCCTACTAACTTAATTTATACTCCAATAAAAGATTGGTTTATATCCCTCTGATGATGGTAGCTAGTAACCGAAACGTACATAAGGGTTTATTAAACCTTCCAACGTTAATTGTGTTGGTGTTTTATTTGTGATTTGGGGATTACTTCTTTCATATCGTTATTAACCATAAGGTTCATTAAATATTGTAGCGAAGTTATTCTCAAAAAAAAAAAAAAAATTACAAACCCTGACTTCGCATTATAATGTGATTTTCGAAAGTTGAGTCACCTACACGAGCGTAGTGAGTGGAGCTTTCATCGCATATGTACAGGTACGTGGTTCGGCAGCCCCAAAACACAACACGAGCGAAGCGAGTGGAGACTTTTTAATATACAATTTAGATGGTCGTTAAGTCCTAACTGACGTCAAGAAAGATGTGATAAAGGTTTATAAAACCTAACAGTTTAAAACAAACTTACCCTACTGACCTAACCTAACTTAACCTAACCTAACCTAACCTAACCTACTTAACCTAACCTAACCTAACCGTTTAAAACAAACTTACCCTACTGACCTAACATAACCTTACCTAACCTAACCTAACCTAACCTAACCTAACCTAACCTAACCTAACCTAACCTAACCTAACCTAACCTAACCTAACCTAACCTAACCTAACCCAACCCAACCCAACCCAACCCTACCCAACCCAACACAACCCAACCCAACCCAACCCAACCCAACCCAACCCAACCCAACCCAACCCAACCCAACCCAACCCAACCTAACCTAACCTAACCTAACCTAACCTAACCTAGACTTTTTAATATACAATTTAGATGGACGTTAAGTCCTAACTGACGTCAAGAAAGAAGTGATAAAGGTTTATAAAACCTAACAGTTTAAAACAAACTTACCCTACTGACCTAACCTAACTTAACCTAACCTAACCTAACCTAACCTAACCTAACCTACTTAACCTAACCTAACCTAACCTAACCGTTTAAAACAAACTTACTCTACTGACCTAACATAACCTTACCTAACCTAACTTAACCTAACCTAACCTAACCTAATCTAACCTAACCTAACCTAACCTAACCTAACCTAACCTAACCTAACCTAACCTAACCTAACCTAACCTAACCTAACCCAACCCAACCCAACCCAACCCAACCCAACCCAACCCAACCCAACCCAACCCAACCCAACCCAACCCAACCCAACCCAACCCAACCCAACCCAACCCAACCCAACCTAACCTAACCTAACCTAACCTAACCTAACCTAACCTAACCTAGACTTTTTAATATACAATTTAGATGGTCGTTAAGTCCTAACTGACGTCAAGAAAGAAGTGATAAAGGTTTATAAAACCTAACAGTTTCAAACAAACTTACCCTACTGACCTAACCTAACTTAACCTAACCTAACCTAACCTAACCTACTTAACCTAACCTAACCTAACCTAACCGTTTAAAACAAACTTACACTACTGACCTAACATAACCTTACCTAACCTAACTTAACCTAACCTTACCTAACGTAATCTAACCTAACCTAACCTGCTTAACCTAACCTAACCCTAACCTTACTGTTTAAAACAAACTCACCCTCCTGACCTAACCTAACCTAACCTAACCTAACATAACCTAACCTAACATAACCTAACCTACTTAACCTAACGTAACCTAACCTAACCGTTTAAAACAAACTTACCCTACTCACCTAACATAACCTAACCTAACCTAACCTAATTTCTTAAAACAAACTTACCCTACTGGATAAATCTCCTTGATCTACCATACAATTTAACATTTCCTAAAAGTACCAAGAGAACTTTAAGCGTTATATTTACAGGATCTGCATTGTAAAATAGGGCTGGGCAAGTATCATGATGACTCTGATGAACTCAAATTAATAGTATTTTTAGTCAGTCTGATATTTTTCTTGCCCACAACAACCGACTAAAATGATTTTGTTGAAATTCAATTCACTCTCTCCTTCATATTCAACTAACAAATCGATCCGGTATTAACATATCAGTCCAGATATGAATCAATCTAAATTGGACTAAATTGAAGCTAATATTTATTCACAAGCGAGTTTTGATTAGTATTTTTCACCTTGACCGGTAATTACTATTGACAAAGGGCGTAAACCAGAAGTCATTGACAATGTGTATCCAATCAGGAACTCGTGTGGGTGTCGCAAAAACTCACCGTATTTATCCCCGTCTCCGACACCCACAAAGCCATTACCCACTATTCAATAACTCGTTTTCATTTATTATTTATTTATATTTTTACATACAGGAAATATTGTTATATTGTTTAGTGTCATTTTGCAACGCATCATTTGAAAACATTCATTTTTAAACGAACACAACCGACCAGTTCAAGAAGCTGACGGCTGTCATTATATTCAATTTATTTGGGCATTGACAAATTTCATTCACAAGTTTTGCAGACGATTTTACACGGTTTTGCTTGTTAGTGTGTCTTTAAGAACGTAAATGCTTTATCGTGAAAATAACTGGACACGATGATTTGATGGACAAAAATTTCTATATATTTTTTGAGGGTCGGCTTGTTCATCTTGACCTTTTGCAGGTACATTGAGTTGAATAAAATGTGATGATTGTAGATATAAAGTTGGAAAGAAATTTCAACAATCGTTTCATGTGGTTACTAAATATAAATTTATTTACCTTTATAAGGGTATTTCTAATATAGAGAAGCTCTGGCTGTTGTGATCCACTATAGAGAAACTGCGGCACTCAAAGCATGAAATGTCCACCCACCCTGGTCAATAGAGAAATTTGGCACCAATTTTGAACTATTTTGAGAAAAAAAATCAATCCAATTACCCTATTTAAATTGGCTGCTGCTTACTTTTTAATAATCTCAAGACTGTAAAAGTTTTAACACAAAAACAGTAATTTTTTGTGAAAATCTTAAACAACCATTTTTAATGGATTATTGGATTAGGTTTTTTTTTTTTTTTCAAAATTATTCTTTACTTTATTAGTTACCATTCCTAGTTTCAATTCAATACGTCAAACCGTTCAAGAGTTAAAATATTGTGTAGAAAAAAAATGGCAACTTTGTTTACTTTATCACCTGGCGACGTTTATAAAGCTTAACAACGTAAATACATATTTTATTTCAACTCGTCA
The DNA here is from genome assembly GCA_963513935.1 of Aphrophora alni. Classification (NCBI taxonomy): domain Eukaryota; kingdom Metazoa; phylum Arthropoda; class Insecta; order Hemiptera; family Aphrophoridae; genus Aphrophora; species Aphrophora alni. Next base: position 15,699,243 of record OY740771.1, read on the forward strand.
GGTGGATATTTTAAAGGTTAGGTGTACAAAAACCTAAACCCGTGCTTTAATAGTTTTACTTTTAAGTGAAAAGGGTCGTTTTAAAAGACAGTTTGGCACCCTACAGCTGTTTCACGCACGCGTGATAAACACTGGCTCATACAATACCTGTGCCACATTCCATTTAATACAGCAGGTGACAAAACATCTCCTAAACATTTTTTTTTTTTTTACGACGGCGTTCTTCTTCGTCTTTGTGCAAGACGTTTCGCTAGGAGTACGGAGATGAATGGAGCATGCGCAAACAAAAGCATTCCAGTTTCGGTAAACTACCTGTTCTCTCTGAGATGCTGAATTCCTCGAGTTTAAAGGTCCAAGGAAAAGATTTCATTGTGCGAAGGAACAATACTGTCTGCTGAAATTTAAGAAAGGAGAATTTATTTTTATGGAACGCTGTTTACGGAATAATCAGGTTATAATGTAAGTCAGAACGTAACATATAACAAATCCATTAATGCTGAATTTTTAATCATCTAAATTTGCAAATGATCATTGATTTAATGTCTTTAAGTTAAATTAATTACGCAGCTAATCCGCTAGCATGATTGATTGCGAATTTGTTTTACTGTTTTATGCTTTTAACCATTTGGTCGTAAGTATATCATCAGTCGCACTTTGAATTTTTTATGATTATTTTTTCTATATTTGAAAGGGGGGATCACATAAAATGACTTTTGTATTATTGATGTTTTGTTTTTTTACATTTTTTTTTTAAGGTTTTTTTTTCAGTATAATTTTAACACTCTTTTTTTATCGTGTAAAATACTTTTGAAAGTACTAGGATCCGGATTTTACTGCTGATTAAGTGACCTATAATTTGTCCTAAACAAATTTAAATGTCGGGTGCCATTTTGAAATTGACTTTTTGTTTGATAAGGAACATTATAATAGTTTGTAAAACTCGACCTACATACCAAATTGCACAAACTCGAACTGAAATTGTGACGTTTAGAACAATTACTATACACATTATACATTCCGAGGAATCCTAGCTGGATCTACACCTTTTTTCATGTAGTATTGATTTAGATCCCTCTCTTTCATCTTTCCTATCAGGAAAGACCAACTCGTCTTTTTCGACCATCCTGTTGGCAAGGCTCAGAACGCTGTGCGGCACATTTTCTACTACATTTTTTCGCTCCCTACACTCTTAAACATCTTGCTAACTGACACTCTGCCTAAAAGTTTATTACGTTTGTCAATGCTACATAGGTCAACATTCTTAGATTTACGGTAGTATTAATACACACAAAAAACATGTTGCAATAAATCTTCTAGGAAAAACACAATATCTCTTTTAAACTTTGAATCTTTTTTTTTTTTTAATCTTCAAAGTAAATTTTAGAAACTAAAGTAATGTGACTAAAACGTGTTAATTTCGAACCTAACCTAACTTTACCTAACCAATATAACCTATCATGGGCTATCTTAAAAATCTCTTTTAGTAGAGAAATGTGTCGCTTAGCGAAAAACCCTTCTGCCTCTTGTTAGCTAAAGATGCTGTGTTCAGACCACTGGTTGCTCGGCGGGAGAAGCCAACTATTTTATCTTCCTTTTTTATAAGTTTTAAATGACAATTAAACGAAAATTATATTATTTATTTTTGGGTATACGGTGAGTCATTCTATAAAAATGAAACAAGTGGATATAGAAAAACAGCAAGCTTCCAATAAAATGTTTTTGACCAATTTTATTTGATGACAAGGTGGATATATTATTCCATCATTAATTCTCTATACTATGTTTTCGGATCATTTCAGGGTCAATTCAATTTTTTAAAATAATAATTTTCATTTATTATTTTAATTTTATTATTTTTATAATAATATTCTACATTGAAAACCAGTTTTAAGCCACATTACAATACTATAAATCACTGAATCCCCTACCACAAGTTTGGTACAATAACACAAACACACATAAAATAAAATGAAATATTTATTTGCCTTATGTTATTATAATTCCTTAGGACCAAACTTGTGGTAGGGGGATTCAGTGATTTATAGTGTTCACATTTACCACAGTGCTCATTCAACATCCACATTACAATAGACAGAAATGATTTTACTTCTCCAGTGAATCGCAGTCCCTGTTAAGGTTTCTGTAATAATTTTGTGTCATTATTTTTCTTTGAGTAGATTCTAAAGAAAATTTTAAAATTGAACGATCGCCATTTTGGATTTACGTAAGATAACCTCTAATTTGGGTGGTTATTTTATATTAAACAAGGTATTTGAATTATGGTATCACTCGATAGGATTTCACATTTGAAAATTTTGAGTTGCCTCCTAAAACCTGATTTTGGGGTGAGGGTGAATTTACCTCATGATGTCAAAAAATAGATTTTTCTTGTTCACCAAAAAACATTTCTAAACTTTCAGCTTCAAGTTACTCTTCAAGTTTGTATCCTTCACACGTCTTTTTTTACACACTGTATATTGTTGACAGTTCTAGCGATCCTTAACCCGCTTCGGTCATAGATTAATCAAAAATCAGAGATCGTTTTGCGATTACCAAGCTTACCCTCTACTTTCGTTACTTGGTTATTTAAAACGTTTCTACACATCAACTTGCAATTTTCAAGGATAGCCTAAAGTCACATCATAAAGAAAGGCTTTCAAAGAAAGATTCAGTACAATGGAGGAAGCATTGTACGGTTTCAGGGATTGGATTACTTTGGAACGACTCAGTAAATCTGAAAAGATTTCAAATTCTATAGAAAAACCAGGTAAGAGTTTAAAAATTATAATGGGCTTTTATTTTTTAAGCCATCTTCACTCAGAGGTTCTTTTATTGAAGAATCTGGACCAAGACTGGAGGAATTCCGTTGCAGGTGGAATTTAAAACCCCGAATTCTAGTCCATTTAAAGTATTTTCATTTTAAGCTAAATGTTTGTGTTTTTATTTTTAGTTTTTTTTTTGTAATTTGTATCGGCTACCAAACCTTAATGAATTTTTAAAGTGTTAGAAAAAAAATTGAAACGGTTTGATACCTTTTGAATTAAAATCTGCAGGAAAATAATTTACATATCTTGCTCCTTTATACCTTTCTATATACACTCCAATTTTTCAAGCTCAAAAGTCCTCCCAGACGATGCAGATCAATATTTTCAAATCTATACTTATAGTAACTTCCCAATATACAAAATATAAGATAACTGGGTAATTTCATGAAAATACGACTTCCGGTTTTTGACTGATCTTCACGTTTTATCGCATCAGCAAACCGAAAAGTGACGCCCCTTCGATGTCTTGTCGTTTGTACGTAAGCTAGATAAGCGGCAACAAAAATTAAGATAGAAATATGAAATTTGCTATGGGGGACTATAGTGTGTTCATGTAGAACTATGTTGAAAGTCAGAAAAATATAATTAAATTCATTGAAATTTCGGGCATTTTAAACTATTCGACTTTGGCCTACAACTTACTAATTGAGATAAAAATTTGCTTATTTTAATTTTGTATAAAACGGTATCAAAAATATCAAAAAAACTCTCTACGTTGAAAAATAGTAAAATTATCGTCAAAAATTTAATTATGAACTTTGACCTTTCAAGAAAATGTGATATTCGTATATTTATGAGATCAGACAGGGGGAGTCACCGCACAAACGCAGAGAGCGAGGACTCATATATAATATCTTCGAAGGCCGAGACACTTCAGGAACAAAGCGAGTGGAGACTCATCTACACCACCTGTTTGGTAAGAAAGTAGTGATTTCACTACTAAGAGGTTCAAACAACCTGTGTAACAACTGTTTTAAACAAAGTTTCCGTCTTAGAGAGTTAAACTGCAAATATAATTTATCATTCCGTCAAGGCTCAAAAAATCAAATTTGGGCTGTTAAAGGATCTGATTGTATTAAGAGGCTGGGTATGTAGCTAATGGGCGCCTATCAATTTGTTTTAAATTTTATCACATCAGGATTCTATGTAAAGTATATATTAATTTAATTTTTTTTTCTTTATACCGTGTTTAAAACATTTCTCAGTAATGACTTTTGAAAGCTGTAGAAATTATAGAATGTTTAGCTCAGGAAGACCCTTGCAAATGACACGTTTTTCGTATTCGATATAGGTGGAAAGTAATAAAATATACATGAATATACTGTGAAATAAATGGTTAAATTCAAACAAAACGTATTTTTCCAAGCGTGTTTTCAAATTATACGTCCAGTTCACCAAAATCTAAAAGGTAAATTGTTTTGAAAATAAATGCATGGTGGTAGTTTGGGAGTATAAAAAAGATCTAAAGATCAACCCTCAATGTGTGTATGTTATTTAAATAGTAAAGAATCTTTAAAAATGGTGATAAATAAAAATTGTTCTTTATTCAGGTATCTCATTCACTGGGAATACATGATGACTGCATTTGGGATCACGAAGTAAAATCCAAAAATCGGTAAGTACAATTTTGAAAATATTTTAAAAGTATTTTCCCGTTGAATATTTAGATACACATAGTAGGATTAATTTTAAATATAAATATAAAATCATGTCGTGTAGTGTTAAACAATCAAGTTAACACAATCAGATTCTTTAATTGTAATTTTAAAGTTAATTTCATGGCCATTGTACGAAATGTTAAATTGCATTGGAAGATCAAGTAATATATGTTTAAAACAGTTCTTTCGTAGGATTTCTGAATCTCATAATTTTGTAAATTACTACTTTCTTGATGTTGAAAATGTGTACAATGTATTAAATCAGGCATTTTATACAATATCTAGGCATTATATAAATTGCTGAATTTGGAAGGTAAAATAAGAAATCAATCATATTCCTTAGTGTATCGAGACATTCTATAGCATAATCGCTGCACTTCAGGTAGTGTTTGGAATACCAGGTTTTTTACGGCTTTCACCTTAGGTTAGGTTAGATTGTGTTATGTTAGGTTAGGTTGGGTTTGGTTCATTCACTTCAGTAAATATTTAGTACATACACATCCTATTTCCTCCATTTCACATTTTTTAAATACATTTTTTTAATTATTTAAAAAAAAAAATTTTTTTTAAGTAAGTCTGTTCATTTAATACTTTATCTGAAGAAACGGAGATATTTTACAAAATGCCTTGGTAGAGTGAGTAAAGATCTAACAAAATTCCTTTATTTTATACTTCGCTAAAAATACTTAGGTAATGTATAGAATTCCTAAATTTTACACATTACCGGTAACGTATATATTTAAAAAAACTCTATTCGCTTCGCTCGTGTCAGAGTCTCGGCCCTGCCAAAACTCGTAACACACGAATTTCATTTCTTGACAAGTCAGGATTCGAGGCAATATTTTTACATTATTTCGTTATTTGACATCGTAGAAAGTTGAGCTTAATATCATTACAGTACATACTGTACATAATTGAAATCGGCAATCTTTTTATCTAATTTAATGTGTTAAGTTGAATAATACACGAGATATGAACAAAAAGCTTTTTTAAATGGCTACCATGTTATCGTTTTCAATTTAATTTTTCTGAAATCCAGTCGAAGTCTATATGAGCAAACTTACCAAATTTCATCTTCCTGTCTTAATTTTTGTGGCCTTTGTCGTGTTTACGTACACACGACGATGAACGGACGGTATTTCGAGAATAACGTTTTCGATTTCGTGAGGCTACAAACGCGATAATCCTTTAAAAAACGGAGATCATTAATTTTCGTGTACTTCGTACATGTAAGGAAAAATAAAATATATTATGGTCGAGTTAAGAACCTCGTCAACTCGTTTTTGAAGTCTGGTAAAAATTAATAAATAAATTATATAGTACAATTTGTAACTCAAATAAAACAAAAATCAATTTTATTTTTAAGACTGTTAAAACCTAACCTAACCTAACCAACATCAAATTTTATATTATTTGTTTTTGTCAACAGTGTTATTTTAAAACCTAGCCTATAGTCAAATTTGTCATCTTTTTACAAAGTTTGTATTTTCTGAATAAGGCCTAAACGTTATCCAATGAATTGTTACGTTTATGTGCGTGACTGCGAGCGTATGTGCGTTCGCGAAATTTAAGCAAAGCCTGAATCACCGTTTCCGCTTTGCAGATTCTGCCACAGGTTCGCTACGCTAATAATTGTTTCGCGTTTTAACAGCTATAAATTATAAAAACCACTTTTTATTATCTCCCTGGTGTATAATTATCTTCACAGATAGCAATTAACTTTAAAGCGAAATAAAACCAAGCATTGTTTAAAATACTTTGGATAATAAACGGTTAAAAATCCATTTAAACAATGGGATTGACTTTATGGGAACTTGTTAAAAATAGCGAGAATTAACGGATCTCCAAGTTGAGTGCGACATACTTTGGTGCAATCATTTCCTCACACTCTGTAGGTATTGAAAACATAAATTTTGCTAAATTAAAATTAGACGTAATTAAATTGCAAATTTAATAAGAGTGGCCATTTTAAACGGATTTTTGTTCATATTTTGTGTTAAAATGGAACGTGCAACATACTGAATTGGATACAACTTTTCAGATTTCAATTCTGAATGTACGAAACTGACTTAAGTTGAAATAGCAAAGTGGTTGTCAAAATTGTATTACCAAATCTTAATCACCCAAGAAAATGTGATATTCGTATAGTCACGATATCCGGTAGGACTGAGTCACTGACACGAGCACAACGAGTGGAGGCTGTTTAATATAAACAAATCAACAAGAACTGGAAGTTAAGAATGTAATGTAACAACTGTTTTAAACCAACTTGATCTACTGATAATAACATTTCCTACAAGGCTCAAGAGACCACCTTTTACACATTACAGATATTCGTGTATTACATTATAAATAGGGCTGTGTAAGTACCATGATGGAGCCAATCAACGTGTTTGAGATTTTAATAATAATATTATGTCGGACAGTTCGTAAAGAACCAAGGCTTGCTAGTACATCAAGTTCCCATCGCTGTAATTGTAGGTTTCGCAACCAGAATGCATAGCAACCGTAATTAGCCTCATAATGCTAGGTCAATACCTTAACTTTTTGAGCTCATCGTATAATAAACTTGGAACTTTTCAAACGCCAAGCGAGAGTGGTATGCAACTTATACAATATATATATATATATATATATATATATATATATATATATATATAATACAAATTTGAGATATCTGCCAAAATACCGTAATATAACATTCGATATTTTCTCGCAGATTTAGATTTAACTTTGCTTAAGTGCAGCCATTAATAACAAAATAAAATATATTGGTGCTATGGTTATGGAAATTAACCAAATAAACTAAAATAGTAGTTCACATCCTTCGGTCAAAAATATGCGAATGGAGTTTGTGTTTTTAGATTCATTTGAAAAATTTAAAATCAATAATACTGTATAAAAACATCCCCTAGGCCTTGTAAGCGGTTTTTAGCCGGGTTAAGTTTGATCCGTGAGAAATAGTGAAGTTATTGTAAAATTTGTAATTTTGAACCCTGAGAAAGTAATTACATACTAAATTAGGTTCAATTCGTAATCCTCAATTTTACAAAACGTGTAGAACCTTGTAGAGAACGGTCAATAATTAAAACACCAAAGAATTAGATTTTACATACACAGAATACGAAGTATATTGCAAAAAATGTCTTCCTCAAGTTTTGTCCGATCTCTACGTTTCATAGTCTCAGGATAACGAAAAGCGATTTTCAACATAACATCCGTCCGTCGTCATCGGTAGTAAGCACGAAAAAGACAAAAAGATTGAGAAAGGAACACGAAATTTCGTATAGGGGACTGTGCTCTAACAGAACTTTATTGTAATTCAGAAAAAAACTAATTGAAAATACCCAAATCGCGACCACTTTAAACATTTTTTGTTTATATCTTATTTCTCATTCAAAACAAATCATTAGATAAATATATACAGATTTCAATTCTGCATGTAATGTTACCAACTTCACTTCTCTACAACGAGAAATAGAGCAGTTATCGTCAAATGTAATTTCGAACCCTGGTTAAGAAACCTGAACTGTCCAGGACCGAGACACTAAAACAAGCGACGAGAGTGGAGTATTTTCATATAAACGTGTATGACGCTTACAGACGTCAAAAAGTAGTTATAGGTTAGGTTAGGTTGTTCAGAAAACCTGTCTAACAATTGCTTTAAACCTACCCTTCTGGATAAGACCTCTTGCTACAATAAAATTTAACATTTCCTAACATTTAACATTTAGAGGACTTGTTTACATTGTATGGTGGGCTGCTTAAGTACCATGATGGCGCCACTCTCGTCTATCAACGACAATAGAGAGGGGAGGATATTAAAACAGTATAAACGTGTTTTAAGATTTCTGAATTAATTTTCCAGAAACCTTAATATATTTCAGTTAGAGCTATTGACTAATATTTCTTTGTCGTGTGAAGTATGAGATTATTAAAAACTTAGGTATTGTACGCCTGCTCTCTCTATTACGTACAAATAACCACCCCCACAACAACCCTTCTATAATTAAATGTTATTTTAAAAAGGAAGTGATGTTGACACTCTTTGTGGACGTAACTACGTAAGATATAATTAACAGAAAAGTGTAGGAGAAGTGAAAAGCACTCAGGTTCATTTCCCATGGCCTTGAAGTGACATTCTTCAATCTTATGAAAGAAAAGATCTGTCAGATGAGCATTCATGGTGCAGGACCAGTACCTGTAACCTTATATCTAGGCGGGCACCTTACACAGGAAGCTGTGAGCCTTTTAAACAGAAAATTACATAGTAGGACCCACAGGTGCTCGGGTTCCCTGAGCATTACCATTACAAACGTAATGGTTTCTTTAAACAAACAACTGGTTTCTTGAGGATGGATTTGTTCAGTCGGGTGTTACCGAGGTTGGGATCCGTCTTTTTTTTACTCATTGAATCAAAAGTAACTCAAAACTTCTCGTTTGTTATTACATATATTGTTGGTATTTAATGTGTATTTTTACATAGAGAAGAACTGTACATAGTTAGAAGATAATTCATCTTGAATGTGTTTATTGTTACATAATGCCCTTCAGTCTCTCGTCTATGAGTATTTGTGTGGCAATACCGAAGTATCTACACTATATTTCATGTAGTCTTAAGTTAGATGCTTAATTTAATCTTTTCTATCAGGCCTCTTTTAACCAAACTCTGCCCTTATCTGACTCTGATGCTATTAAAGTATTCGAGGGCTGGGGATCTTTATTTTATGAGGTGACATATTTTCTGACATAACAGTTAAAATGTTGTTGGCGTGTATTAAGAACAGTAACTTACCAGGGGGAAAATGAATGTAGAACCAGTAGAGATTTGTTATATTCCTAATTATGTAATTTCATGTGGCGTTATAAGAACAAGAATGAAGATGTGTTTGAGACCATCTGAAGGGACATCAATTTATATTGGGTTACAGAACAATAAAGTGTGTATTCATATAGTAAGTATATCGTTGGTTAGATTAGGTTACAATATAGAATACAACTGTACATATTTAGTTTAGGTTAGGTTAGGTTAGGTTAGGTTAGGTTAGGTTAGGTTAGGTTAGGTTACAATATAGAATACAACTGTACATATTTAGTTTAGGTTAGGTTAGGTTACAATATAGAATACAACTGTACATATTTAGTTTAGGTTAGGTTACAATATAGAATACAACTGTACATATTTAGTTTAGGTTAGGTTAGGTTAGGTTAGGTTACAATATAGAATACAACTGTACATATTTAGTTTAGGTTAGGTTAGGTTAGGTTAGGTTACAATATAGAATACAACTGTACATATTTAGTTTAGGTTAGGTTACAATATAGAATACAACTGTACATATTTAGTTTAGGTTAGGTTACAATATAGAATACAACTGTACATATTTAGTTTAGGTTAGGTTAGGTTAGGTTAGGTTACAATATAGAATACAACTGTACATATTTAGTTTAGGTTAGGTTAGGTTAGGTTAGGTTACAATATAGAATACAACTGTACATATTTAGTTTAGGTTAGGTTAGGTTAGGTTAGGTTACAATATAGAATACAACTGTACATATTTAGTTTAGGTTAGGTTACAATATAGAATACAACTGTACATATTTAGTTTAGGTTAGGTTACAATATAGAATACAACTGTACATATTTAGTTTAGGTTAGGTTAGGTTAGGTTAGGTTACAATATAGAATACAACTGTACATATTTAGTTTAGGTTAGGTTAGGTTAGGTTAGGTTACAATATAGAATACAACTGTACATATTTAGTTTAGGTTAGGTTACAATATAGAATACAACTGTACATATTTAGTTTAGGTTAGGTTACAATATAGAATACAACTGTACATATTTAGTTTAGGTTAGGTTAGGTTAGGTTAGGTTACAATATAGAATACAACTGTACATATTTAGTTTAGGTTAGGTTAGGTTAGGTTAGGTTAGGTTAGGTTAGGTTAGGTTAGGTTAGGTTAGGTTACAATATAGAATACAATTGTACATATTTTGATCTTGAATGTGCTTATTTTTACATACTGTCCATTAGGTTAGGTTAGGTTAGGTTAGGTTAGGTTAGGTTAGGTTAGGTTAGGTTAGGTTAGGTTAGGTTAGGTTAGGTTAGGTTAGGTTAGGTTAGGTTAGGTTAGGTTAGGTTAGGTTAGGTTACAATATAGAATACAACTGTACATATTTAGATCTTGAATGTGCTTATTTTTACATACTGTCCTTTGGGCCCCAATCTATATTGAGTACAGATTGTGGTAATACCGAGGGACTTTAACTGGATCTACACAATTTTTCATTTAGTCTTGGGTTATATACACTTTATATAATCTTTCCAATCAGGTCTCTATTGACCAAATTTTGTTCTTTTCTGACTCTGCTGTTCTTAGAGTATTTGAGGCTAGGAGTCTTTATTTAATGGGATGACCAACATTTTATTGAGTCCATATTTATAAAACAGACAGAACCTGACTTGGCAGAACAGCTGAAAAAGTTGATGGCGGGTATTAAGGACAGTATTTCACCAGGAACAGAAATAATGTGGGATCAATAGATAATTGTTAGATTCCTACTTACGTGAATTCATGTAGCGCTGTAAGAACAAGAATCTAGACCTGTTTGAAAATCTGGAAGGACAAAAATTTATATTGGGCTCCAGAACAATGAAAAGTGTATTCATATAGTATGTATAATGTAGGTCAGGTTAGGTTATGTGATTATTTTAAGTTAGGTTAGGTTATATTAGGAAACTGTTCGAGTTCTAACCTCTTCTTCTTAAACAAACTAATTTTATGTGGGTTTTTTTTATCGCGATAAGAGAGTTATTCTTCGCTTTTAAACAACGAGAATAGAAACTTATAATGAAAACTTTTATTTTCATTCCCAAAATAAATATTTTGGTGAGATAAAACGTTAGAGTTTAATCAAATACATCGTAGAAATTTCAATAAACAATCAGAACCATTAAAGATCTTAAACTTTTCAAATTGTTGTGATTGGATTTATATAGTAATTTAAGTATTATTATATTATTTCCTACTATTTTCTTAAAACTCAAATGGCTGCATATTTTTTTAATATCGAAAACAATTAAATGTAGTACAATAAATTTTTTCCTACAACAGTTTCCAAGATGTTCATTTACGACCTAAGAACAGGTTCTAAAACAGCTGATTAAATATATTTAAAGTAATTGCAAACATACATTAAATTTTGAAGTGTTATTAATTTGTTTAATTAATATAATTAACGTTTGTTTCATTTTTGTACATGTTTCGAGATATTTACCACGAAAAAATAATAAATTTTTGGAATATTTTTTGGTGACAATTGATTTTTTTAACCATTTCAGAGCAGTGGATTTAAAACATTTTATTAAAAGTATTATAATTCAAAAACATTTTGTTTCTAGGTCAAACTAACAAGAAATTATTAGTTCCCTGATTTTTGTCAATAACTCAGTTATCATTTGACTACAAAAATATAAGTTTTGTTTGGCTTAAAAAGGAGACTTTTTGTCTCTTGTTAATTTTTTGTAAAGTTAATGGTTTTCAAGAATTTAAATTTCTGTCATTTTGAAAATATACAAAATTAAGTCTTTATTTTCAGTACATTTATAAAACGTAACGTACAAAATGCGTATTTAAATCTGAACTCAATATTTTTTTCTATTTCCAAAGTTATATTTTTTGCACACAAAAAACGGATTTATGGAAAACTAAGTGTTTTCTGAAAAAAAAAATCTTTTTTTTCCTTTATCTAATCCACAGAATAAATTCCTAAAATTTGGCTTACTTACGTGACACTGTGTATAAAATATTTTCAATCAATGTATTTAGTTTCATTAGTAAAAATAGAATAAATACATTGTATATTTCATATGCACGGACTAAGTATAACATGAAACCACATATCTATTTTTTTTTTTTTTTTACTACTTCGCACTTTCTCATTTTAAACGGTAAGTATACGCTGTTTTCAAGAAATAATTATGGTCAGCCTGTTCAATGAACAATCCATTAGAACCAATTTAAAAAAAATACATGAAAACACTACTTCATAGTTATCCAGGAAGCAAATCAAATGCAATAAATCGACTGTAGGTAGTCATTGCAAATAAATCAAAACAGCTGATACGTAAGCCCAATAAAGTTATAGAATTGTACTTGGAATACGTGAATTAAGCACATTAGATCACGTAGTAATAACTTACTTGTTGAGTAATGGATGTAAGGAAAACAGTGAGCAGTTCGTAAGTACTTTGTTTTACAAGCTAAAGATAAAAAACATCTTAAATCATTATGTAGTACAATCATCATCCAAAGTTACGTTTATTTCATGGGATTGTGAGTTATTTTTTTTTAATGACCAATCATGGTACTTACCCAGCCCAATCACACAATATAATACAAGAAGATTCTCTAAATGTGTTGCCCAAAAGTTGGTTTATTGGTCCTTGTAGGAAATGTTAAAGTGTATTGGTAGATAGAGGTTAGGTTAGGTTAGGTTAGGTTAGGTTAGGTTAGGTTAGGTTAGGTTAGGTTAGGTTAGGTTAGGTTAGGTTAGGTTAGGTTACGTTGGTTAGGTTAGGTTATCAAGTAGGGTAAATTTGTTTAAAACAGTTGTTACACAGGTTTTCTAAATCTCATTATATCGTTACTTTCTTAACTTCGGCTAAACTCTAATTAGTCTTGTAGAAGTGTATTAAAAAGTCTATTCGCTTCGCTCGTGTCAGAATCTCAAACCAGACGGGACTCCAAGCTGTTCATATTTGAAGACGCACCACACTCTATGCTCTTGTCGGTGATTTGGTTCTTTTCCTTAAGATGTGGAGACTGTTACACATTTACAAGGCCCTTTAGGTTGAAAACCTAACCTAACCGACGTCAATGTTCAGAAAACTTTTTTAAACGAACTTACTCTTCACTAAGTATACTGGATATAACTCATTGATCTACAGAAGCAATTGTCAAAAGATAACTGAGTTTATTTTTTCGTAAGGGTACAATTATTTTCCCTTGAATTAAAGCGATTTTTGATTTTTGATAATTTCCGAATCGTCGCTAAATTATTTCACATTGATTAAATTATGAAGTCTAAAATAAAAAGATCAGGAGATAAAATTCGAAAAAAAAAATTATGCTAACCTTTGGTTTTTTAAACCATCACCAGCAAGTAATTAAAACAATTTTTTTAGAAGACAGTTGCCCTTTGACCTACATAAAAAAAAAATACCATTTTTAATTTTGTTAAAAGAAAACTGTTAGCAGTGTGCTAGATATAGACATTTAATATTTTAAATGATAGCCATTTTGAAATTATACAAAATAAAGCCTTTGTTTTTGGTACACTTGTTAAACATAACCTAAGAATAGCCTGTACTAAATCTGAACTCAAGTTATATTATTTTATTTAAAATAAAATGGCGATAAACGGGAAACCAAGTATTTTAGAACTTACGTAAATATGATTTTTTTTATTTACTTAGAAGTAGAACACTCCCTGAAAGTGTCATGGTTCCTTCAAGACACATCGTGTCTAATTTCTTACGAGATAAAAGTGATTTCCATATTTCGTTGGGTTCCGCTACTCTAGAGACCACCAGCCGGGCCGTGCACCCTCGAAATCTTCCGGTCCTTGTAACTGCAGCCGGAAAGAGCTCCCCTTGGTAACAGGTGTACACTTTAAGATTTCTTAAATAAATAGTTCGTTTACCTTAGAACAATTAAACTATTCTTACGTAACAAAATTTGATAATGTTTTTTATAATTAGACAGTCCAAATATCCTCATAACGTTGAAAGCGAAACTATCAAATTTTCAATAAGGACTATTAGTTTTAGTTTTTCTTTAAACAAATAATATTTTAATAATTTACCAGTCGTATCAATAGCAGTCTAAATAAATTTAAGAAGTTCTTTATAATATCGTCTTTGTTTATTTATTATCTAACACTGATAAGATCACTTTAGAACTACGTTTTGTACACATTTACAAAAATCATTTTAGCTGATTTTGAAACAATATGTTTTATATATTTCCCTCGTGTGGTGACACTAATTAATGGAAAAATGAAAACAACTCAACAAAGTTGTTTAAAATCTACAAAATTGTATGAAAATTCGACCGGATATTTGACTTGTTTTGTAGTTATGTGATTCAAAATTAAGTTGTTTTAGAAACGGATATAAATGGGTTGAACTTGTGTCCCTCGTGTCATACCATACGTCCTTGAACTTGTGTCCCTCGTGTCATACCATACGTCCTTGAACTTGTGTCCCCCGAGTCATACCATACGTCCTTGGACTTGTGTCACTCGTGTCATACCGTACATCCTTGAACTTGTGTCCCTCGTGTCATACCATACGTCCTTGAACTTGTGTCCCTCGTGTCATACCATACGTCCTTGAACTTGTGTCCCCCGAGTCATACCATACGTCCTTGGACTTGTGTCACTCGTGTCATACCGTACATCCTTGAACTTGTGTCCCTCGTGTCATACCATACGTCCTTGAACTTGTGTCCCTCGTGTCATACCATACGTCCTTGAACTTGTGTCCCTCGTGTCATACCATACATCCTTGAACTTGTGTCCCTCGTGTCATACCATACGTCCTTGGACTTGTGTCACTCGTGTCATACCATACGTCCTAAACGTAAATTGTATTTAATTACATCTAGAAGGCATGTCCGTAGGTAAACCCAAGGACTTTTATAATTTTACTCGTCTGTCTGTAAGTAGCAACCAGTCTACACAGACAAGACAATAAATCCTGTATATTAAATTTTGCATTTATATTATTTGTATTGTCCCACATATAAAACATATAACGATAACAAACAATTGTGTTAGTTAAGGGGCAAAAACTATTGAGCGGTATCGAATAAAACTGTAAGTTTTTCTAACTACGAGTATGTATTAATTTGACGGGAAAAAATAATATCTTGCTGCTAGGTCAAATTATAAGTGTCAGATATCATGTCCCTCCTCTTACCGAAAAATCTGAAAAAAAAAAAAAGTTTTTATTTTGTATTTCAAATTCAATTGCAGTGTGAAATCATATATTACAGTTTGTTTATGAGGGGTACGACTTAATTTAACCACACAATGAGAAATCCGTAGCGTATAAGTTTTAAAACCATTTTTTGTGAGTTGTGAGACAAATAAATTAATAGTCATTAAAAGATGTATTTTCATTGTAGGCAAAACCAAGGATCCTAGTAATTACACGCGTGTATTTAAATCGCAAGCAGTTTACACAGACGAAATATCCCATGTATTTCAAACTTTGTATTTATATTCTTTGTATTGTCCCATATATAGGAAATTTATAGCGGTAACAACAATATGACATTGGGGTAGTTAAGAGACAAAAACTATCCAGTACAAAAAATTTATTTTTGGAAATATGTGTGGGTATCCAATAATATTATAATTTATTCTAATTAATGTATGTTAATTTGACGAAAAAAATTAAATGTTAGCACTAGGATGCTTAAAAGACTTCTACTTTATAAAATTAACTCTCCCTATATGCCTAAGGACCCTAAGTCGTGAGGTTTTAGCAGACGTTTGACCCTTTTAGTTTTATTGGTCATTAATATTCAGATTTCACTACATTTTAATAAATATCTGTAGAAATTACTTATTTCATAACAGCCTTGTGGACGCTTTGTCTTTGTATCTATAACTCATCAAACGGAATTTTTAGAGAGATGTGAACAATACGTTTTGTTTGGGTCATTAAAGGCTACGTTTGAGTGATGTTTGATCAAAATCAGTTGAGATATCGAAATTTTGTGTTTTTGTCTTGTTACAACTACCAATGGATTTTTAAGATATCACAAAAAGGATAAACTGCCTCCCAAGATATGCCCATATGGCCAAATACTAAATTTCATTAAAATCTGTAAATAGGTTTTGGACTGTAGAACAGTATATACGTATGTGAGAGAACGTAAACAAAAACAAAATTTATTTATTTGTTTTAATATTTTTGTTTTATTGTATACTTTTAGCTTACCTGTACTTTTCGGCGGCTAGGCAAATTAATATAGCCAGTTGTGTAACTCAAACAAATAAATAAACACATTTTTTAAATTAAATAAAATTAAAAAACCAAAACTACCAACTGGGTTCGAACTCATTCACCATGAAAAACTAAGTTACGAATTCCAGCCAGGTTTACCACTTACGCTACACCCCTCCATAAAGACCTAACCTATAAACTGATCAACATTCTTGTATCAAATGCACTCCATGCTTAACTGATTTGTTACAAATGATGTCGGCGCGGAACAAAAGAACGATTTGAAGTTTGGACAATAACGCGCAAAGCAGTTCAATCTACTTGTAAATTATCATAGCAGTATTATATATATAATGGTGATTTTAGTCGGAACTTAATGGACCTTGTGAAGTCATTAAGACAAAATGGCCGCTGGATTAATTGTTCTTGCAAGACACCGCTGATGGTCGTGAGTTATGCTGCCGAATCCTACCTAGGATCGTGCACCTGTTTGGAACAATATGATACTTCGCGGTTTTAGTAAGCTGGTGGTAATTTTTTAAGTCGGTAGTGAGTTTAAAAAAAAATGTATTTTCTATAAACACACTTTAATCTTTGTCATTTTCCAAAAACGGAAAAGAGATGAAATTAAAATTAAATTGTACAAAAATTTAAACCCTAAATCAATCACTTTGTTCGTGTCTAGAAAAATATACTCGTTCTATTTTGTAACTGTACAAGGATAGTTTATGTGCATAATTATATGAAGGATACTGTTTTAAAGACTCCTTATTCGATTTCATTTTTTTTTTTTTTTTTTTTTTTTTTTTTTTACAAAAAACATTGTTTTGTAAATAAATAAGATATCAAATTCAAATTTTGTATACTGATTTCTTATTTAACCTTTTATCAATATACAAAAAAGCAACACTATATTTTGTATCTTTTCAAAATGGCGGGAGTTTAAATTTTTTAACGTCGAAAATATCAAAAACCATTTATTAAAATTACAAGAGACTAAAAAGTCTTCTTTTTTAATGACAAAATAGAATCATTTTTTTTTTTTTTTTCAATAACTCGGTTATCCTTAAAAGTACCAAAAAATTATAGAAGTCAATTTTTTATTCAACCACAAATGACAATTTTTGGATCTGTTTAACATTTTTTCACAGTTAATAGTTTTTGATTTATTTTACGTTCAAAAATGTAACGCCATTTTGAAAAAAATACACAACAGAGTTCTGATTTTTAAAAAATTAATAATGGGTCATTAAAAAAATGTAAACCAAATTTGGACTCAATATCTAATTTTTTCCAAATATAAGTTTCTTTCGTAAAAAAAAAAAAAAAAAAAAAAAAAAAAAAAAAAAAAAAAAAAAAAAAAAAAAAAAAAACGTAAAATGGCAGATTCAGAAGATTAAACTTTTTTTACTTATTTTCATTCAAGAAACCTTATCCTGAAGTTTCGGAACGTAGTTCGGATACACCCTGTATATTCGCAAGACATATAAAGTTATGTGGTGGGTCATGTTCCAATGTTTTGAGGTCTACTGAATAAAAAAAAATGGATTTTGGAATTCTCTCTGCCGTAAGGGAATACAACTCATACGCGTGGACTGATTGTAAAAAAATTGGTTTGTCAACATTTTTTTGGTCATATCAGGAGAATCTCTTTAAATTTTTTATTTTTTTATTTGGTAGTAGCTCCCCATAAAAGTCATAAACTTACGATTTTTCATACAATCAAGACTTACATTTTTTTCCTTTAAGGACCCAAACACGTATAGTCGACCATCTCTCAAAAATTGCCAGTTCGTGATTTCATTGGAAAAAAAAATTGACATCAAAATTGTACAAAATACATTTTCAAAATCAGCTCCACAGATTTCGTTCATATTTTAGTGAAATGTGAACATTAAATTAGTATTTTTTTAATCACTTTTACAGCATTTAATCAAATTCGACTTACTCTAAGGACGAGTAAAAGGGAAGCAATTTATTTAGCCCCTTATTTAAAAATAAATAAAAAATATATTCACAAATTGCGTCCATGATTATTTTCAATTTTTTATTGACAACTAGCGAAATGACATTTTTGGTGAGGGATAATTTTGGTTCGTTTTTATTTAGTTTTGAGGGTGGGTGAGTGGAAAATTGTATACAATTTTTTTTACCATTTATTTAAATTTATTATTCTATAAAATATAAACGGGTTAAATTAAAATCCATCTTTAGTATGACTAAAGCCCTGGATTAAGTTCACCTTCCTCCTTTTTGTCTCCTCTAGTGGCTGAAAGTATACCCCTGCATCCCTTCACTGTAGGCATGCCTTCAGTACTTAATTATTTAAAGAATAGTGTTAGAACTTTTTATCAGATTTTGCCTATTTTTATCACAAATGTGTTTTTCCGTAATAGATGTAATAATTTAATATTCCAAATAGGTTCGTCCTGTAAAATTAAACTAAAAAATAGAAAGGAACTAATGGTAAAATACAAAGGATCCAATTTAATAAGAAATTATTGACTACCAATTAAGTAATTTCAATTTAATATTGGTTTTCTGATTTTACAAATTATTGAATTTGTACTACAAAGAAGTCCAAAACAGCAGTAAAAATAACATTTTTTTATCGGATTTTCAAAACATAAGAGATATAATAAAAAGGTAAAAATACATTTTAGTTTTGTAATACCTTTCAGTAGACGTATAACTCGAGAAATCTTGTTATTTGAAGATTTTTACATATGGGTATTTAAATTTTTAAAATTTGATGAGATAAACATCATTTTAAAGGTCAGTTCCGCCAATACTTCACTTTAAATTATTTTATTTTTTTTGGACTTTAAAATAAGTTAAAACTTGGTTTAATAAATAAATATTGAGCTTGACTTGTGAGATGGTAGGTATGTTTATTTATTCAAACGCGTTTAGCCTATAAAATTATCATCTTCAGTGTTGCATGAGCTAAAATAACTAAACTACAACGTTTTAGTTTAGGTGATGTAGCTCATGCAACACTGAAGATGGTGAATTTGTCGTTGAAACACGTTTGTATAAATAACTGTTCTATTTGTGAGAATTTCTGTTCAAGATTTATACTGTCATCTAGGTATAAATTTAATTTACATTTAAAACTCTTTAAAATCATTATTACCTCCAATATAATAGAGTTAGGTGGTAGAGAGGAACGGATTATCTTAAATAAAGATAATATCCTTACTTCGTTAATATAAGAAACACACTTTGAAATTAATTAAATAATTAAATTGCATTAATTAATTAGCTCTTTTTGGCTCTTAAATAAAAGGAAAATGACATCTCGAGATTTGAATCAAATTAGACAGTTAAAAGCTAATTTCTTACTCAAACGTTCTTCCCAAATACGTTTTGTGAGGGTGGACTCTGTATATATCCTTTCGTATTTAAAGAATAAGTCATTAAAACATTTTCTTGTGACGTTTTAGAACGTCATTTTTATTTTGCTTTGTTCCAATTTGTCACAAATTGCTTGTGTTGGCTATTTTTTTTACATCTCAGCTGCGACGTATTTAGTGAGCTTTCAATAAGTTCAAAAACTTCATTAGAATACCTTTGTATCGAAAAAGTGTTTGATTTTGTTATTTCTAAAGGAAAATAGAACTCCACAAAAAAATCGATTGGAAATTTTTCAGATTGTTTAATACTATTAGTTTACATTATACTACAAAAGTCTGATAATTTTTTATTTACCAGATTTTGTAGTTGTTTAATGCTATTGGTTTACATTACACTACAAAATCTGATAGATTTTTTATTTAACAGATTTTGCAGATGGTTTAATGACATTGGTTTACATTATTGTACAAAATCTGATACTTTTTAATTAATAGATTTTACAGATAGTTTAATGCTCTTGGTTTACATTATAATACAATATGTGATAATTTTTAATGGACCGTTTCATAATGGTGTTAATTTACACTTCTTGATGGCAAATATCGTCTAAACAGTAGATTTTACGAAATATTTTCCACTTTAATGTTGGGTGACCGAGAGGTTTTTCAGCATAAATAAAAACATAATAATAAATGTGAACGTAATAATCTTTATGGTTACAGTTTGTTGAAGAATATCCAAGTTATTAGTAAAACTGTAAAAAATACAGTTCTTAGTAATTTACTAGATCACATAACCTAGCTTTTTTACATCTTCCAGCGCTTAGCAGTCAATTAAAAAATTATTTATCTCAAGTAACTCAAAGTATAAGATTTTGTTTTGCAATGATTTAGGTTTATTAATTTACTTTCAAGAGTTTAGCCACACCACGAAAGAGAAAATTCTTCGTTGCGTCATGTTCAAGGGATGCAAAATTAATAATTTAATTTAATAGACGCCAATCTATTAGAATAAGCTAGAACTACTAATCAATACCCTGGAATATATCTGAACTTCTCTCACTGATAGTTTAAAGAAATACTATTATTTGGGCAATTTAAGTAAACGATCCCAAATATTTTTTTGAAAGAAAATCATTTAAACATTTACGCAGAATATTTCTGTAAATGTTAGATTATTAAATTAGCAATGTTAAATGATTACATATCTGTACAGCTAGAAGTGAATTAATGCTAATTTATTGTCTTTTTAATTTACGTTTTCGTGAGAAAAAGCTGTTTCTGGATGAAATAAGCTAATTTGTTAATTTTTGGATTATTTATGGCCTAAAAAATTACCCCATATACCCACCTTTACCTAGCCAACGATATACGGGGTGTCCCACGATGATGTCACTATGTTTGAATTAATAAAAGCAAGTTGCGATTTGGATAAAATAAATATATTTGTGATTTTTTCAAAATAGGTCTAACTTTTACCAATTTTTGTACCTTTTCCATAAAAATTGATTTCTTTCTAATAAACGTTTTCTAAATTGTTTTTGTACATGCAAAGTGTTCCGCGAAGAGGTCGCTATTTTAGAATTAATATGCCGGACATATGGAACTCTCTACAAACTTGATTCTTTACAGTTATGTTGCATAGATATCTAAGAAAGTACCCTCAAGTTTAATTTTGTTATGATGATCCACATTGATCTTTATTCGAATCGATGTCTATCAATAGCTATACACTGATAGCAACGAAACTAAAGTGTCACAAACGTTTTTGAAAAATTCCCGAAGTATCAACAGTAATTCCTCTTCAATCAGCCATATTAATTCATCTTTTGCTATAGTGTGAGACTAAACTTTTTCTTCAAAGCCCCATAAGGAAAAATCCCAAACAGTCAATCCTGTGGATCTTGGAGGCCAGTCCATGAAGTTGCTGCCACGACCTATCTGACGTTTGATAAAGTCTCGATCTAAAACTTCTTTAGTCATATTAGCATAATGAGGAGGAGGTCCAACCTGTTGGAAAAACCTACCCTCATCTCCGGCTGAGTAAGATGAGGAACTATGTGCTCAGTTAATATTGATGCTTATCTGTCTCCAGTCATTGTCTGATGGGATATGCCATACGATAAAACACCACACTCGGTGACGGCAGCCCAAACAGTAATACCATTTGATTTGAAATGATTTATTTATGATATTCCTCCATTTTGTTTTGATTGACAATAAAAATAATAAAACTCGAGGGTACTTTTTTTACATATCTATGGAACATAACTGTAAAGTGTCAAGTTTGTAGAGTGTCCCATATGTCCGGGATAATTATTCAAAAGTGACCTCTTCATGGAACACTCTGTATACAGTAATATAGTAAGAAGCAGAGAATCTCTCAAAACAAGTTTTACTAGTATAAATAAAGAAAAAAGTTCACATACGCGAAAAACCCTTAATTTCTTTTCACCCGCCATTTTGTTTTCTATATAAAAAAAATTAACTTTAGAAATAGATAGTCAGTTTAGATTTAATACATACATTTTTTATGTTACGTATACATTTTTTATGTTTTTATGTATACGTTTTACAAGTATAACAAAAACAAAGTAGATGTTGGATTAAATTCCTCTCTTTCATCTCTCCTATTGGGTCTCTCTTGACCGAACCTTGATCTCTTCCACCCAGAAGCTCTTAGTGTATTCGAATGCTCTATCTTATCTTCATTGAAGTACACAAAAAATATATCTAGGGAGTAAAACTCGTCTTCTAATTAACAATTTACTTTTTTCAAATCTTTAACTGAAAGAAGTTTTGAGATCCTCCTTGTTCTGTCATCCCACCTTTCTATCTTTTCTTCCCTCTTGTCCTCGAGGTTTCAAGACAAAACGCCAGGGTAATCCTAACTCGGTCCTCGCACACTTCCATAATGGAATAAGTATTCCTAATTCATAACATGCCTTAAGAAGGAAGCCTACTTCCTTTTGGGGGTGTAACCCTTTAGGAATCGATTGAGAATCGAACAGGATGTTCACTGTTATATTCCACCTAACGGTTCAACCATACCTCGAGAAAGGGTTGTAAACTAGCTGTTAACGTGTGATTAAAATTGCCATGTCTCATTAGATCGAAAACGCTGTTCCCTACGGGAGGAACTGCTAATAAATAATTTCTTTTATACAATACAAGTACTCGAAAACATAACCTGACATTCGTCTAGAACGGTTGAATTGGATTCAATATTGTCATTAATAAAATCAGACCGTTTAGAGAGTTGAATATGAATATGATTTGGATTATGCGAATAATCCGTTAAAATAGAGGTCATATTAAAATGTATTACAGTGTTTTGACGATTAACGCTGAGGGGAAAACAGTCCAACCCTGCAGAGGTCTAATAATCATGAGACAAGGACAAATTGTCCGTAGGTAAATCAAGGACCTTTATAATTTCACGTGTGCTTCTCTCCGTCTGTATGTAAGTCGCAACCAGTCTTTACACAGCCAAGTCGAAAAACTCTATAAATTTCAAACTTTGCATTTATATTTTTTGTATTGTGCCTCATATAGGAAAAATATAGCAGTAACGTAAAAAATGACTTTGGAGTAGATATATTAAATAAATATATATTTGTGTGTGATATCAAAGTTATTCTGATTACGAATATCTATTTTTACTTGACGAACAAATTAATATGTTGGCTATAGGGCCAATTTAAAGTGTCGTATATCAAACTATCTCCCCTTAACTTGAACACGGCGTGATCAACAAATAAAAAATAAATCGATTAGAAATTAAATTGCAGTGCAAAATCTTATATTATATGATTATATGCTCTGAAGATGGAGCAGATGCTTTAAAACGCGTTAGTGTAAAAAAAAAAAAAAAAAAAAAAAAAAAAAAAAAAAAAAAAAAAAAAAAAAAAAAAAAAAAAAAGAAGTCACCTGGCGGAAACCATATAAGGTTATTCGATTGTTAGTTAAAACAATAGTGACATGATTCTTAAACATGATTAATATATTATAGTGTTTTGTATGACAAATACAACTTAATTTAACCACACAATAAGAAATTGGTAATATATAAGTTTTAAAAGCAATTTTTATTAGATTTGAGACAAACAGTTCAATAGCAATCAAGATGGATTGCATTTTCATAGATTTCTCTTTATTAGGGTCCGTAGGTAAAATCAAAGACGCTTATAATTTCACGCGCGTGTCAATAAGTCGCAACCCGTCTACACAGACAAGACGAAAAATCCTATATATTTCAAACTTTGCATTTATATTCTTTAAACTTTCCCACATATAGGACAAATATAGCGGTAACAAAAAGTTGCTTCGTGGTCGTTAAAGGACAAAAACTATCGAGTTAAAATTATTTGTGGGTTATCAAATAAAACTAAAATTTATTCTTATTACGAATATGTATGTTTATTTGGCGAACAAATTAATATGTTGACGCTAGGCCGCTTAAAAGACATCGAATTTATAAAAATAACTGCCCATATATGATTACGGGCCCTATGTCATGTGGTGTTAGAACACACTTGGCCCTTTGTGAAAAAAATTTGTTGGTTATATAATTAATTGTATTCATTAAAGACGATATTATTATTACTCAATAAAATGTTTATGCTCCATATAAAAATGTCTACATCTAGAACCGATTTTACACACTCACGGCTGCTACAGTTGGTATATTATATCCAGTAGAAATAGAAAGATGGGCAAATTATCCTCATTCAAACGTGTCCTTGATATTCCTTAACTACTTGTCCTAAAAGATATCTTATTTCGCACCTTAAAACGCCTAAAGAAATATACAAACTAGGAAATGACACTGACAAATAGGGTATTGTTCTAAGTCCATTATGCGTAGTCGTTAGATTACCTGTAAGGAACAGGTTGATTGCTCCTCGGAACACCTGCGAGACCGCTACCACCGCCACCGCAATAGTTTCAACAAGTAAAAATAATTAAAACTCTGATTTAATGAAGATAAGTGGTAACTTGAAGTGTTGGAAAATATGCAGGTCATGTCTAAAATTAGAAGACTATTGCTAACTAGCTTACTGAAACTATCAGGCGTTTGCTATGTCATTAATTAGAAGGGAAAAGTCCTTCATTAACTTTATAAAAAAGTCAAATTATTTCTGAATGCGAATTTTTAATGATCTCATCGATCAGGTTTAAATGTTATAAGAATAATAAGTGGGGGGGGGTACGAAAATATTGCTTCTATTTTAATTGAAAATGGCCTTGTATTATAGTTTTTGTTGTAATAAATAATACTTTTTTTTAGTTTAAATCCATATTTGGAAATTGCAAGTACAAAAACTTGATTGCTGACCTTGAACGTCTATCGATTATGATGGTTATTAAAAGTAATTTTACTTTTAATTTTCATCACATATGGTCTTGACATTTGTTTTTTTAATTATTTAAAAAAACAATTTAACATTTTACAAATTTGATCTCATTTTGTAGTTGTTTTATTTTAGGTATTAATATTAATTATAATACTGTAATCTAATTCCCTCGTGAAGGCTAACTATTACATGTTTCACATTTATTAGGCAACATTTATTTAATTCATTACAGTATTTCAGTTTAAAAAACACTTACGGTTCAACCGATTTCGTTTACATTTAAGTGAAATGTGAAGATTAATGACCCAAACCCATGTGTAAAATCGCAAAATATCACAGTTCAGGCAAAAACCAAAATGAACCTTTACTGGCGTCATTATAATCTCTATTTACGCGTCCTTGGCACAACAGAATCAAATTTAGAACTTTTTTCTCTCCAAATATGGTGTCCGTGATTCATATTCACTTTTTATTTGACAAATAACTTATATTTTTGTTATCAATTAGTTTTTTGGTTTTGAAGAAGTTGAAATGTTTCTTTTATTTGGGCTCAGTCAAAACTGTGAAGCACCTTCCACTAAACCAAAAAACTAATACGATTATAAACTACAATTCCCATAACATTAATTAAACAAAAAGCCATCAATACAATTATAAATTACAATTCTCATAACAATAATTAAACAAAAAGCAATCAATACAACCATAAGAAAATAAATATACATATTTACCAATTACAAAAAGAAAAAAATCGTGAAATTACAATACAATTCGAAACTAAAACAAAATAAAAATAATAAAAAACGAAACATTACTCCAATTACAAACGTGAAATAAAATATAGTGTAGTACATTACACACACATGTAGTTCCATCAATGACTAGCCATAATACACATAAAATGTATTGAAAATCATCCAGCTTATTTTGAAGATAATTCACGTCTATCCTCTATTGAGTAATAATATTAATTTAATTACTATAATTGAACAATTGCTTGTAATATATATGTTATGTAATATATGTTATATATATGTAATTATATTATATATGTCCCATTTTGATGCTAGAGAGAATCTACTTTGCGCTTATTGAGAGCAGGTTACAATAATGGCATGGAATGTTGGGGTGGCACTTATTTTGAAACTGTAAAACCTATTATTGTCCAACAAAAGCATATTATAGTAAGATTAATGTTTAAAAAAATCTAAATCTGAACATTCCTTTCAGTTATTTAAAAAAGCAAATTTTTTGCCCTTCCGTTCTTTGTATATATTTAAAGTTTTAAGAATGTTTTTATTAGGAGCGGGAACAATAATGTGGAACATATAGATGATAAACCAATTCTGAGATCTAAATGTAATTATAGGATACCACTACCTCGTAAGACAGCGTATAGACATTTCTATCTCTATGGTGCACCGAAGTTTTTTTATAAGATACCATAAAATCAGGGAAATGAAATCTTATAAAATGTTTTTAAAACTGTTGAAGAGATTTTTATTTATTGATAAATTAGATAATTGGTTTTAGCATATGTATATTGTGATGTGTGTGTGAATGTAGTAGATGAAGTTTAGTTTATTGTGGCTCTTGTACCTTACAAAGTTATAATCTTTTAAAAGCCTGTTGTTTGGCTTTTTGTTGCTTCAGACTGCGAAGTTAGTTTATGTATGATATTTTTTTTTTTTTGATGTTGTTTTATTTGTGTGATACCACAATAAATATTGTTATTACTTCTAAGAATATTTTGTTTTTAGTATAAAGATATCTTCAATTTCTGCTTGGTAAATATTTTCTATTATGATGGAGGATTCAATATAGGCTTTTCCTTAGGAGCTCCTACATTTCTCTTGTGCAATTTTGTTTGTGTCAGTTTTTTAATTTTATTTTCTTTTAAATAAGCTATTTACAGTATTATATTTGTATTTGTTGTGGTATGTTTTATTGTGAATTTTGTATTTTTTATAGTGTATAATCTTGCACATGAGAAATAAAATAAATTATTATTATTATTAATAGACATTTTCAACTTAGGTCTATTACACAGGAAATATTTAATATAGTTAAAAATTAAATTGTATATAATTAATATCATTGTCCAATCTACAATGTTCCATGCTATATCATTCTTGTTTTCTCTTTCAGCCATTTTTCAATGCCAAATTTGAACTTCTTAATATTTTCTGTTCTTGCACTTAATCTCAATCTGTTAAAAAGTTTTACGCCAAGAGATTTATAACTCTGCTGAGAATTTCTTAGACTAACATAGTCTCCATAAATTAAACCATTTTATCTAGTACCATAATTAATTATGTATATTGCTTCTCTTACTACAAACAAATTTTCTTTGAGATAAACAACAGGGCACAGTGAGTATACCCAGCTCACCAAAGTGGTCTCCAAGATTTACGATCAGTAATTCTTTTAATACATCTAATAACCTTTTTTGTCGCATAAAAACCTTTCTTGCTCCTGCAGAGTTTGCACATAAGATTTACCCCATATAATATATGACCATGGAAAAAGGCATAATATCAATTTATCACCAAATTCAGATTGGTGTACAACCTAAACATTCTAATAAAAAATATAATTTTAGTTAATCTAGTATCTCCCAGCTTAGTTTTGAATCAAAATACGCGCCAAGACATTGGGCAGATCTCTTTTCTACCTTCTCAAAACCAAAAATGTTTTTTTTTCTATTATTTCCCTGTTTACAATGAGTTTGTAAGAGGTGAACTGGAGATCAAATCTCCCGACCATTTTTTCTGCTTCATCCACTACATTTATATCTTTATTAGAAATTAAAATAGTTGTGTAGTCAGCATACAGAATATATTTAACAGGTATAAAACTAGGCTGATAATTAATATATATAATAATAATAAAAAGGGTCCAAGGATAAAACCTAGAAGTACACCCCTTGACATATTTAAGAGATCCGATCTTAACCGAAGCCTATCAGATAAATAAGTTTCAATTAAAAAGAGCTCATATCCTCGTATACCATAAAAACTTAGTTTACTTACAGTATAACAAACACACAGAACACAATTCTCATAAAAAAAATACGCCCAAGTTTCAACGACCAGGTCGTCCTCTTCATAAGTAAAGCTCAACATTTAATATTAGTTTACTTAGTTTTTGATACATCAAAAGCATTGTTTAAATCTAATAAATTTCCACAAATTGAATTTTTTACCTCAAATATTTCTCATATAAAAGACACATCATCCTCTAAAGCCCCATTGGTAGAAAGTATTTTCCTAAATCCATATTGGACATGTAGAAATCTTATTAGTCTCAAAATAATTCTCAAATTGTTGTTTGATAAGACATTCTAACCTTAGAAACTATTGGCATAAGAGAAATCTTGTCTATAAATTATTGATACATGACTTGCGTCCTTTCTTGTACACATGAATACTGACAGTTTTTTTTAAGGATTTACTCTTTCACTAAACATCTAATTGATGAGGTAGGCTAATGGAATGTAAACTCTCATAAATGTTTGTAATTAGTGAATTTGAAAACCCATAGATATCCATTACTTTTGAATAAATTAATCCACTAATTACACAATATCATTTGGACTACTTCCTGCCATTTAAAGTATTAACTAGTTGGTACCTTAACATTGCTATATTTCAATATTCTAACGATAAATATTATATTATATTTTCAGAAATATTATATAAATCAAAATTATGAATTAATTAGTATTACCTTGGATTGTCAACATATAATGAAAGTTATTAATGATGAAGTCCAAATATACTCTTTAACATTAGATTTGAAATATCTAATTTTATTTTAATTTAATTTCCAAATACTTTTGTTTTTTAATTTACACTATTTGCTCAGGGGGAGCTCTTTAATGAACAATTAATACAGTGAGTGAAATTTTAATAATACAGAGAATTGCAATTTTAACAATTTAGTTTCCAATTAAAGTCTATAATAATTAGTACAATACCAAATCCACTTTTGTTGTATTCCTTTGTAAGTAATCCAGTGCTGCTAGTTGAGTGAAGAACTTTCACTTTATTACTGGTTAACGATGGTCACCAAACACTACACTGTACTATGTGATTTATCAATAAAATGATTCACTTCAAATTACCATGAAGATGCACTCAACACTTTGTAGATGTACCTCTTTAGTACTGCAACGGAGATTACTAAAGTGTTAAATACTTTTACTTTGTAAAAAAACAAACACGGTTAAAACATAACGTGTTAAAAAAAAAACAATTATTACTTTACTATTACTAAACTGGAATTATAACTTATAGGAAATACTAATTTCTACATTAGGAATACTGTTGACTTTACTTCGCCGACCCCTATGGTGTGAGTTTCTCCCCAAGACTCCCTATATAATTTTTACTTTGTCGATGCTAAAAAATACTTATTCCCTCTCTCTTAATTTACTTTAACCAATGAACGTAAGCATCTACTTTTTGTCAGCCAATCAAATTTTAATGTTTCAAAATTGTGACAGTTTAGAAAACTATTGTCCCGTTACATTTTATGAGTTTTGTGTGTGATTCTCCTTAAGTTTCTAATATTATAGTTATTTATGACTTAATTGCCTACAATGATTCTGGGTATAATTTAAGTGTTTTTCTTTAAAGTTGTGAATGGTGTTCTGACTGATTTATAACATATCGCCCTAATGCTTCACCTTTGTCGGCTATCATAAAACGTTTAACATGTGTCCAACAAATGTATTTATTTCTATATTCTTTTTAAAATATTAGACCATTACTGGAAAGCTTATTGATTTCGTTATATAGTCCCCCGTTTTTTTAGATTATTTTCTTAAATGAGCTAAAATAACGTAGCCACATATCTAAAAAACAAACTTATCATTATCCCTACCCAAGAACAATAACAGTCCTTATTTAACAATAACAACAACACAAATTTTTAAACAATGCTTATGATAAATATTACTTATTACTAGTCATCTTATAGCTTCTACAGACAGTACACAACAATACCTTATTTTACACAATCACATGACATGTTTCAAGTACCCATTGAAAAGAAATTAGCTTAGACATATTTTTACTAAATAATTATAAATTTGTTTACAAGTTACAGAAGCAAGCTCAACTGTTTTACAGGTACCATACTCAAAACTGAAGGTTTTACAATCCTAAACTTCCCTTTCTTATTTATGAAGTGTGGTCTTTCTAACCCGGTCAGTGATTTATGATGCGGAGCTCCTGTACTGTCCTATATTTATGGTCTCTTATACTATTCTTTAGTCGGCAGAAAAATAAGTTAATTGACTTCTCCATATACCCTACTTAGTTCAGATATATGATCAACCACTTTAAATTTCTGTAAACTAATGCACCTATCCTAATTTATTATTATTATTTTACTCCACTCCTTATGCGTAATATTTCCTTAGTAATCTACAATTAAAAACTCCTCGAATTCGTTTCCTGTTTCTGTCTGTCAATTCATTAAATTTAGTTCCATTGAAATTTCTACAAAATTAAGTATAGCTTGATTTTTATTTATAAACTCTATACCTAAAATACAATCTTTTATTAATCCAGGTACAATAATAAAACGTGTTTCAATTGATTCTTGATTAACGGTTACATTTAGTATTATTTGTTTTGTTATATTTTTTGGACGATTACCAATTGCTCTGATAACCCTCGTATTGGCTACGCTTAATATAGCATGATCTCCCCATAGATGATGATTATTACGGTAAAACATTTCTGATAAAACATTATACTCGCTCCCAGTGTCTATTAATGCGGTATAATCATGATTAGCAATTTTAATATCTATATTAGGACATTCTATACTAATGTTTCCTAAAGTAATTTCGGAATCTTCATCCTTATTCAGTAAGTCACGTACATCGGTAAAAATGTTGTTAATGGAGGGTAAAGGGAGGTCAGTTGGTTCGATATCGTTTTGTCATAGTTTACTTTCTTCACTTGCCTTGGTTGAAGTTCGTTGGCCTGCATAAAACTTAGGGTGTCTTTGTGTAGTTTCTGATGGTCGGTCTCTACTGTCATAAAACTTTCTCTCTCCCTGCTGTCTATGTGCTTTGACCCTGTGCAATTCTTCCCTTTTACTTTCGAATGGTCGATGGTTATTAAATGCATGTTATTGATTTCGTTATAATATATTAATAACATTCTTAAAGTCATCTTCTCTTCAATGAGCAGATATTGAAACATCGTTTTTACACTGTTATTTTTACCTATTTCTAATTTAATAACCTTCCAGGCCGCTTTACATTTATTGTTAGAACTCATTATAAAATCATAATTAGCTTTCAATATAGCTAAACTAATCTCAGCCCTATACAAGCGTTTTAATTTGCAATAGATTTCTCTGTACGATCATTAGTCTAAACAGCGATAGGGATGGGTATGTGTGAAAGAAAAAGTTTGTGGAAGGTTTTTAAGTTTATTTGTATAATACATAAGATATTATTTCGATAAGGAAAAAACAATTTATTGTTCGCATATTAAAGACAAAGTTGTAGACAATGAGCTTCCCTGTCATTTAGTAACTGAAGCCATAGAAAAGATATTAATCAAACAAAATTGCTGTTTCCTTTACTACTTCAAATACACGTTAATACAGTGAAATACTCCAAAACAAGCATTAAAACACTATAATTTGTTTGTTAAAAACTAATCTATGTCACACATGAAAAAAGTTGATGCCATGGTACTTACCCAGCTTTATTCTACAATGTAACACAAACAGATCATCTAAATGTAATGTCCAAAAGTTGGTTTCTTTGGCTTTGTAAGATATTTTAAATTCCATTGGTAGATCAATGAGTCTTATCAAGTAGAGTAAGTTTATTTAAAACAGCTGTTCACAGGTTTCCTGAACCTCGGAATTGTGTATATCACTACTCTTTAGACGTCTGTAGGTGTCAGATATGTATATATGTCAGTGTCTCAGCTCTGGACAGGAGTTCAGCTTTCATAGTAGGTGTGGGTTCGACATTACGTTTTTGACAATAACTGTGCTACTTGTCATCGTAGAGAAGTAGGGTAGGTATCATCACATGCAGGATTGATACCTGCATATTTTTATCTAGTGTAATGTGTTGTAAGTTTAACTACTCACGAATATGGACAAAAAATTATATAAAATGGCCGACATTTGACATTTACAATTCGATTTTTCTGAATTTCAATTCAGTTCTGTTAGAACACAAGTGGAAAATCGAATTACGAAACATCGCATAGGCTGGGGTAAGTGAATGCCTAGTTGTAGAGTTGTATACCACAATAGGCCCGGCTTGGATCTGGTTGAGGGATGGGCCTTACGGCGAATGGTGATAAGAGGTTAAAAGGAGAAATAGCTGTTGGAATGGTAAAGGTTAGTGGTGTAACCTAACCCAATTTCCTTTCCCTACCGGGGGCAACTTTCTTATTGGGTCGCCGGGTGTTAACCCAATTTACTTTCCCTACCAGGGGCAACTTTCTGAGTGGGTCGCCGGGTGTTAACCCAATTTACTTTCCCTACCGGGGGCAACTTTCTGAGTGGGTCGCCGGGTGTTAACCCAATTTACTTTCCCTACCAGGGGCAACTTTCTGAGTGGGTCGCCGGGTGTTAACCCAATTTACTTTCCCTACCGGGGGCAACTTTCTGAGTGGGTCGCCGGGTGTTAACCTAATTTACTTTCCCTACCGGGGGCAACTTTCTGAGTGGGTCGCCGGGTGTTAACCTAATTTACTTTCCCTACCGGGGGCAACTTTCTGAGTGGGTCGCCGGGTGTTAACCTAATTTACTTTCCCTACCGGGGGCAACTTTCTGAGTGGGTCGCCGGGTGTTAACCTAATTTACTTTCCCTACCGGGGGCAACTTTCTGAGTGGGTCGCCGGGTGTTAACCTAATTTACTTTCCCTACCGGGGGCAACTTTCTGAGTGGGTCGCCGGGTGTTAACCTAATTTACTTTCCCTACCGGGGGCAACTTTCTGAGTGGGTCGCCGGGTGTTAACCTAATTTACTTTCCCTACCGGGGGCAACTTTCTGAGTGGGTCACCGGGTTTTAACCCAATTTGCTTTCCCTACTAGGGGCAGCTTTCTTATTGGGTCGCCGGGTGTTAACCCAATTTACGTTCCCTACCGGGGGCGATTTCTAGAACGCTGGGTGTTACTCCACTTTTCCTTCACTGCTGGCAGGCGACTTGGAGCTGTGGTGGTAGAAGATACAAATGAGATCTCCCTCTATCCCCCAATACCAGCCAGAGTTGATCTGTGTCGTGCTTATGAAATGAAGGCTCAGAGTGACGCAAAGAAGGGTCCAAGAAGGACGGAATGGTCGTCCACTATAGTTCACATTTTTTTAAAATTTGTATGCTTTTATCGTGCTTACGTACGAACAACGATGGACGGATTGTTTGTCTAAAATCACTTTTCTGTTTTCTTGAGACTTTGCAACGCGAAGATGAGATAAAAAATTGAGGTAGAAAGTTTTTGCAATATACTTTGTATTCTGAGGATGTAAAATCCAATTTTTCGGTGTTTTAATTATTGACCGTTCTCTATAAGGTTCTTGTTTTTGAAACTGAGGATGACCAATTTGTTGTAACGTTCGTCATGATGTGCTTTATTATTGTGAACTTTTACATTTTTAATGGAGTGCATATTACTCTAGCTAAGGTGATGATGACCAAGAGGTTTTCATCTTTAATGAACAAGGAAAAAATACTGCTTATAGTTTCTGGTGATCTTTCTTACAAAGACGAAATAACTTAATTATTTAAGTAACTTTACAGTTTTACTCCTAAACCCCACGTATGCACAGGTAAGAAAAAATAAAATGTTAGAAATCTATTCCTGATACTAGCCTGGGTTGTTAACCCATAAATTTTGCGCTTGGATTGGCATAACACTCTACGCGTGCGTGAGGTCTTTGATTAACAATTGACACGGTCCATGTAGGAAACACAAGCAGGTTCAAGACACGTCCTACGTATAAGGATAATGACCAGACCTAATCTTGATAAATCCTCAAGGAGGCGTTAGGCGTTCTGACGTCACAAGTGCCACCGCTACGGGTCTCCCACCAAAAGATAGCTCATATTACCTGTTTTTGCGAGTTACTCATTATCGACTCACGAATAAGCTAACAATAGAAATAGAATTTTCTACTCTTTATCAGAAATAATCCTTGAAATAATTACCACTTGTTCTATCTTATATGATTTTGTATTTTAACCTGTTGTAATCTTAAAACTAAAAGTATTAGCAAGTTAAATTTATGGTGTAGAGAGAAAGATATTACAGCAGTTATTACACTAACAAATTACAATAATATCAATGAATATTTGTGTATATAAAAGCGACGTTTCAAGAGTATAAACCAACTCCGTTATCAAGTGATAAAGTTAGAACATGAAAAAAGTTAAAGACCCCAACATAACCATTGTAACCTAAGGCCATGATGGAAACTATAACTAAAATTCATAAATTAACTCTAGAATATTTCAATAGCGTCAGAGTTGAAGGAGACCAAGAGTTGGTCAAGTGGGACCTGATAGGAAATTGAAAGAAAACTATCTAAGCCACGAGAAAATTATAACAAGTTTATAAAAACTGAATACATGGCAATTTCGCAACTGCTTTTAACCAATCTACACACTCTTTATCGCTCAACCAGAATGTATTAAAAGGTTTTCATATGTGGTCATAGCAATCGAGATGGATCCTAGCTCCTTTTTTAATTTATATCCTTCTCTTTCATTTTTACTATTTTGACCAATTCTTCTTCTTTCAATACCCAATCTTTCAATGTCTAAAGGTCTCTTTATGATTTTTTTTGCTTTTGTTTATAAGGCAATAATAACCCAAAGGATTTTTGCCCAACAACTAGAAAAAACACAGGTATGAAGGAAGACCTAAGCAGTCAAAACTAAGACTAAATAGAAAAGCGACCAGAAAACACACAGGACTTCACTGCAAAAATAACAACAAACAACTGTTTTTCACCTTTTCCATGGTTTAGGTTCATCATTTGATAACGGAAGTTGATAATGATGTCTCCATTCGCATCGTTTGTGTTTGATAACATCTTAAACATCACCTTGACCCTTCACGCAAAGATACGCAGGAAAACTCTGTTCAAAAACTGCCAAGCAGACACCACTCTGCCCGAACAAAACTATGCCTCATAAAGCATCACGGACAAAACACACGTCAAAATCTGTTAGGACAGTGCTACTAGCGTAGCTTTCATAAGTATTCACCCCACACACACACTCAACATACCCCTATACAATCTGGTGCTGGCTAAACTCCCAAACTCATCAGAGAAACCAGCTCAACGCTTACCTCACGTCGCAGGATACAATGAAAATTCTCAACATCGTTTATGACCCCCCCCCCCATCGGTCAAAACTTATAAGTTAGGAAAAGTCCCTGTCAAAATTTGTATCTAATTTAGTGTGTTATACTTTGAATAACACATACGATATGTAACTTACAAGAAATATTTTAAATGGCCGCCATTTTGAAATTTTTAATTCTAAATTTTAATAGATTTCTATAAGAGCACGCTTTTATAAATAATTTCTTTTACTCTCGTAATGGTTTTGATGCGCTATGGCGCTTACGGTCAGACATCTTCGGCAGACGTAAGGTTGTGAAGGTTCAGTCGAAATTGTTTTCGATTACCAACCTTACCCTATACTTCATATACTGGAAAAGTAAAAATTACAACAGCTAGAACGAAAAATACATTGGTATGTTCCGGGATCATATTAAATGTGCTCAATTGATATTTTCGGATTTCAAATTTGGTGTAAAGTTGGTTGTAATAGCTTTATTTACAAAGTAATAAACCCATTCTTATAAAAATTGAGATCATCTTAAGAGGCTCATTACAGTAAGCTAGGTGCATAGTAATCCCGAAGAACCTAGCTGGATCCACACTTTTCTCATGTAGTTTTATGTTAGATCCGACCCAGCTATTTTCTACCAGTTATCTTTCTACCCAACGTTATTACAGTATTTGAGAGCTAGGGGTCTTCATTTTACTTTCTTTTCTTCCTTTTGAAACAAATGATGACGGCCGAAAGGTTTTACGCTTTTAAACAACAGGAAAAATATTAAGATCTGCGTAACACTGATTAAACTAGTTTTACACCTCCCAAGCACATAATCGTCCTTACTTCAAATGACACGTTTCAATGCAAAGGATATTACAAAGGAGTGGTGTCAAGTCACAGATCCAGTTTGTATATCCAAATAAATAATTACTGTATTTCTGCTTTGCATAACAGACACGTCGGTGAAAAGAAGTTCACTGAAGTTGGCGAGATTATGAGCAAAACCTACGTAGTCGCGCATGCGCGCTGTCTATTCAATCGGTGACGTTTATATACAGACAAAAAAGACGTAAACAACTAGTGAATGTAAAGCCGTATGTAATGTGTTGTGGATGAAATAAGACCACTGACCCTCGGCAAACTGCCTTCAATGTGTTCTAGTTCTTGAAGGTGGGGCAGGAATGTGCATTTGGCGCATACTTCTAGGCGCACATCAATCTATTTATTAAAGAATATATAATATAAACATTGATTTAATCGGACATTTGCCATCAGTTGTGTAGGATATAAAAAATAATGCACGACGTTTCGAGAGTATTAATCAACTTCGTTATCAAGTGATAAATTAGATCATAGAGAAAACATCAACATATCCTAGTAGCCTAGGGCCATGTTGAAAAGTAAAACTAAATAAAGTTTTGCTTAAAAGTCTTATAGTAAGCCTGATCCGGCAAAGATACAAAGGACGTCAAGGAACTGACTATAAAGGGATGGAGCCAAGAGAAACTTATCCTAACTGTTTATCGGGGTAACAACATTTTCCCGCCAAATTCAGAGTTTAATCCTCTATCGCGTCATGATTCTCATTTGTGGATTAAGCTACAAAATTTCAGCATTATTTTAAGTAAAACAAAAATTTTATACCAGTTCAATTTAAAATAACGAATGTCATAATGACGTTCATAATCTAAGGAAAGAACTGAAACCTAGAACTAGGCGTGAGCAGTCAAAGCTAAGACTAAATACAAGTGTGATCAGTTAAAATCGCAACACACAGGCCTACACTGCACAAAAGACGGTAAAAACTAATTGTAAAGTGGCGGAGCCAAGAGAAAGTTACCCTAACACTTTATAGGGGTAACAACGTTTTTCCACCACTTTTAGAGTTTTGTCCTCGATCTCGTCATGATTCCCATTTTAGGAATAAGCAACACAATTTCAACTTTGCTTAAAGCACAGAGGGGACATCATGTACGATAATGGTTTATATTTGTCTTTAGACTCTTTCTTT
This sequence comes from Aphrophora alni, assembly GCA_963513935.1. Taxonomy (NCBI): domain Eukaryota; kingdom Metazoa; phylum Arthropoda; class Insecta; order Hemiptera; family Aphrophoridae; genus Aphrophora; species Aphrophora alni. The sequence goes on from OY740771.1 coordinate 15,736,815, forward strand.
TCCTTAGAAATAGTCATTTGTAAATTATGGATTGAGGGTATCCATTGGTAACTAAGTCATCCTTAATACGATTTAGTTCTTAATTTAGACCCTCTTCCCAGAACAAAAATTAACTCTGTCAAGTAAGGGATGAACTATTACTTCTTTGACAGTATTAGGATAGTTAATAGAGTAATTTAGTAACCGACCGGTGTGTGTCTTTTTTGTGTAAAACGAAATCGTAAGGATGTTCTTACATCTCTCACAATACACATCTAAAAATAGAACTTTATTGTTGATTTCGTTTTCCATGGTTAAGAAGGAAAAAGAAGTGTTGTTAAGTGAAGTGAAGTATCGCGATGGTTATTTTTTTAGATTCTTAGTTTTAGTTTCCATCATTACTCTAGACTATGTTGTTGTTTTTCTCTTTTATGTTCTATTTTTTCACTTGATAACGAGTGTTGATTTATACTCACGAAACGTCGTGTATCAATTTTCAACACACAAATGATGGCAAAAGTCCGATTAAACCATATAAATAATATGAACAATCCATAATTATCTAATAACAGAATAAACAATGGAGCCATTATGGTACTTTCCCAGCCTGATCATACATTATAATGCAAGGAAATTCTAAATAAATGTAAAAGTTGGTTCCTTTGGCCATTTTGGGAATGTTAAATTGCATTGGTAGATCCAGAGGACTTGTCCAATAGGGTAAGTTTGTTTAAGATTTACTGACTGAACCTAGGGAGCCTCGGAGAAATGTACTATTAGGGAGTCTCCACTCGCTTCGCTCGTGTCAATATCTCAGCCTAAAAACTTTACACGTAGCGTACACTCGCTACGCTCGTGTCAGTGACGCGGTCTTTGTAAACAACCCCCACACGGTCCTTTTAGCTTTATAAAAAGAAAAAGAAAATATAGACCCCTAGTCTTCCAATACTCTAATAACGTCAGGGTTAGAAAAAAACAACAATAGTTAGTCAAGAGAGATCAGATACTAATATTTAAAAAGGGATCTAACCCAAGACTACAGGAGAAAAGTGTAGATCTAACTAAGTCCCCTCGGGATTGGCAAGCAATCCGCTAGGGTTATCTTTTATAACACTTACTTGCCTGATTTTTAGTTATGAAGAGACATTTTGAGAGATATACGATTTGTTTAGGTCCTTAGCGATCAGACTTGAGTAAAATTTCCATTAAAATAATTAACCGATTTTTAATTTTTTTTTGTTTTTCGAATTTATACTTATGAAACCATTTTAAAAAAGGTCCTGATATATGCCCACATTGATTAAAATCACTCTACACGCTTGTAGACAATTGCACATAGACAGATATACATAATTCCAAAATCAGTTTCTGTGCTCATGACTCTTCAAAACCAATTTATTCGTATACAACTCCTATCGTTATTTTTTTTCACCCATCATACAATTTTCCTCTATAAGTAAGAAATAAAAAACAACCCAAAGTTAAGAAGACTATTGGATTAGCATCGGTTGATTAGCCGTGACGTCATCACGTCCAGCAGAAGCGAACAAATCCTATAAAACCCAAACACCTGCCAAGATTATGTTTCAACACGTAGGTGTCCCACTACATCTACAACAGGTTTACCTGCTTAATTTATCACTCTATCTTCCTCCAACACTTAGGAATTTCTCAAAAGTGATGAAATACTAAATTAAATTTCGGTGCCTTGATGTGTAGGTTATCTGGGTGTAAAATACTGGTTTGAAGAGTGAAAAGAATAGAGAAAATAGATTGGGAGATAACAGATTGATATAGGGTCTTCCACCGGCGAGGTTTTAACTTGGTTTTTACTTTGACATAGTTTAAGTTGGTGGACATTGTCAAGTATTAGTCATAATCCTTTTTAAATACAATTGTAATCTTGTTTTTATTTTCTTCCTTTTCATAATGACAGTAATGTGTTCATCTATAATACTCCATATTTTCTTTGATTTTATCATAAGTGTCACTATATTTTACTTCTTCTAACCTACTATTCACCTTTACCCTGTTCCAATGAAAAGTAGGACATTCAGAGTATACATGACATCATCATGTCACTATTGCAGAACTCGCAGGTTTAATTTTATACTTCTTTTAATATGATTTAAAAACGTAAATTACCTGTGTGGGGTAGAAGTTTACTTCTCCATGTTCCCTTCCCACCCGGTCTTCCAATATTGGTAGTTCATAAGTCCATCTCTTCTGCCATTTCACCAATAGTTTTTTCTCCCTTCCTTCTTTACGTCACACTTAGATCGTGCATTGTTCTTCTCTTGGTTCTTAAGGTTAAAGTTCAGTTCTCCTCTTTCTTGTGCCAATAAATCGATTTAAGAGGTACTCTAAAGCACTAATACTGCATTGTATGACACAGTGCGATAGGTAGATATAATCCTCAAACCTATGCATCTTTGAGGCCTCCTTTTTCTTAAAACATTTCTTTTGCAACGTTTTTACAACGTTTTTAGTAATTTTCTTTATTAGTGGCTCAAAACTCTGTCCTCTTCCAACTCTAAGTATTCCACGTGCTTCTTCCATTTTGATTTTTACCCATCGATATATATGTTTCAGAGCGTGACTTTGTGTCACTAAAACAGCTACGGTTTTGTCTACTACTACCTCTAGGTTCCTTGAGTCTAGATCCTTTTTAACCTATTCAAAGCCTCATTTACTCTTATCTCTAGTATGTCCAAATCCTTGCTACATACTATAATAGTGTCATCTGCGAATCCTATCAGCTGGATATTTTCTGGCAACTCTGTTTCCAATATATAATCGTAAAAAGACCCTATACGTGATCCTTGAGGAGCGCCTTATGTCATCGTCTCTACTATTCCAAAATCCTCCTTCCAAATTACAGACCTGCATAGGAGGTAGTCTTCTAAAATCTATCAGGTACTGTAGGATATTTTTCTTTTCTAAACCGTGAATATCTTTCCATCGGGCAGAGTTAAAAGCGTTTCTATTGAAGTCAACTATCTACTGACTTCCTGAGTAAATAACTCCTTGGTGAGCCAAGACATACATAACCGCACTACATTCTTAGGTAAGTTAGTTGTTAACTCTGCAGTCGGTTTCCTCTCCTCACGCCGATAAACTCTCTAACCTGTCCTTAGTGGTCCCAATAGTTTAATCTGTAGTTACTGTAACAACACTGTAACCATAGGACATTTTTAATGATTACAATAAAATTTTAAACATATTAGGCGAGTACTATCAACTTGCTTCTTCCCCTTTGTTACTTAAAGATTTATCCACACAGGTTCTGCAAAAGTGACGTTTGATAATTAAATTTGCATAATACATCGAGTCATTAAATTTATGATTAGAGTTGTTTGACAACTTGTGGTTTTAGCATGAATACAAGTAAATAACAGAAGAACAAGCACTTGTTGACTGCTTCCAGGAAAGTGCAGTACATCAACAAGGTAGCATTAACCCCGTTCCAAAAATGGAGGCGATCTTCTCTCAGCAAGTCAGTTTGGAAGACTTCCAGAAGATACTAGGAAACTTAAACTGAAGAGACATGTTAAATCTTATGTGTCCGAGCAAATCAGCTGATAAAATTACTTCCGTGGGTTCATCTTGATATGACATCCATAAGCGAAACTTTCTCTAGGTTTACATATTGTATAATACCATGTTTGGATGATTGTATTAGTTTATATGTTTCATATTCCAAAGATATCAGATTTTAAATGTAGTTAGAGAAGTGTATTTTTCTGAGAATTGTAACAGTAGTTGTAAACTTTTATTTACTTTTACTTAAATTATTAGCGTATTAAACTTAGTATCGTATTTCCTTCGTTTAAGGTCTCCTTACGCTGCTTCCTTAGGCCACCCTTAACGATCATTAGTTTTATATACGTACCTTTAAAATTTCCTCACTAAGGAAGAAAAATTGCTAAGGAATTCCTTAACGATTTAACCTCCTTTAGGATTAAGGTTAGCCAAGAGCTACTGTAAACCTCCTGTAAAACCCTACTGTTTATTGTTGAATGGAGGGCCTAGTTTGTTATTAAATATTTATAAAATGATGGAAGATCAAGGCAACAACTATCACCGCAAAGATATACGAGGAATATGAAATTACATTTCATATTATTTATAATGAAAATCAAATGTGTAAAATGTAACAGGTTAATACATTTTTTCGATATTATATTTTCCTGTAATTATATGATCGCTTTAATTTAATTTTATAGTTTCATTATATAACTGAAGCTGAAAATATAGATATTGCAGACAATATTTTTTTCTTCAAATTACCAAAGATATTTCAACGTAATTACGATAATTTTATAGTAAATCCAAAACTAAATTTCAACTAAACTAAATTTTGGATTTTAAACTAAATCCAAAAATAATTTACTCTTCCTCTGTTTATATATAAATGTCCCGTAATGATTGGGAATAACCTAAAAGTGTAAATAAACTCAAAAAAATTAATGTTGCATTATTTCTTCATCGCGTATTAGTATTTTTCATCACAATTTTAGTTAAATTTTGTTTCAGTTTGACGAAATTAATTAACTTATTAATGTAAGTTAGTAATGAACATATAACGTGTTCTATTTAATGTTAAATAGATCTACATATATGTTATATGTTATTTCAGAACAATGTCTTACGGATAAAATGTTTAAATGGTCCTAATTTATTTTGCTATGTATACCCTGCAAAACAGAATACAAATTTACGATTTGTTAAAGAAGAATATTTTGCTTATTACAATTTAGAAATTCGACACCAAGTTAAGACGTGGGAACATAAAAAAGTTTGTAAACCTTGTGTAGATATTTTAACCAGTGGAAAAATTGAAAAAAACGAGAGTTTAAAGTTTAAAACACCTATGATAGCGACCGAACAGAAAACCACGTTGATGACTGCCTTTTTTGTGTCGCAAATATTAAAGGTTTCAATCCTATAAAGAAAGGTAAATGGGATTACCCTGATTTTAACTCAGCAAAGCTAACTGTGGCTTATAGTGAGGACGATCCTATACAGTTGGCAACAATAGAGTCTCAACTATCATTGACAAATGACGAAGAAATGGAAGACTACAGTTACAATACACAAATAATGAAAGTGATATTAAGGGTGATTTTTCAATGCCAGAACTATTCTCTCAACTCGAATTAAATGATATATTTAGAGATCTTCATTCATCAAAAATAGACACTGAAATGTTGACATGTGGGTTAAAAGAAAAAAACTGTACAATCAGAAACTAAGATAACCTTTTATCGAACGAGATAGCAAGGTGTTCTTCACTCGAGATGAAGTAATGATTTGTAATAACATTTCTGGTTGTGTTTTCTTTCGTATGGTGTCTACTCTTTAATTTTGAGTTATAAACATTAAAAAAATTGTCCAAGATATGGCGAAAATATGTCCACATTCTAAATTGATTAAGTACGTTCCACGCGTTTGGGTGTATACGACAAACAACAAACAAACGTCATTCCGAGGATTACTTTTGTAATTTAAGAGGACTTCAAAATTCATATGGCAAAATAAAAAACCCACATGTGCACCTTTTCAGTCCTTTTATGAACATTAGCCCCTTCAGGAGCATTGGTCCTTGTCGGAAGTTCAGCCCCTTTCGGAGAAATGGTCCCTTTTGAGACGTCAGCCCCTTCCGAGGCAATGGTCCTTTTCGGGACGTCAGCCCCTTCCTGAGAAATGGTCCATTTCAAGACAGTAACCCCTTCCGGAGAATGGTTCCTTTGGGGGCGTCAGTCTCTTCCGTAACAATGGCCTCTTTCGAAAAGTAAGCCCCTGCCGATGATTTGATCCCTTCCGAGACACTAGCCCCTTCTGGGGCAATAATTCCATTCAGAAAGTCTCTCATGTATATGACCACATTTTACCAAAATAAGCTTAGGGCCTACCCATTAAAATTTGTAGATTATTGCACAGTAGTCAGATAGGCATCATTTTCAAATTACATTCTTGAGTTTTGGGCATCTTAAAATAGATATTTCTACAAGTAACCCGACGTTGATTTTTTTACCCATTACCTAACATTCTCTATGTAAGAATGTAATATTTATAAAAGTACATAATATCAGAGATTAGTTCCAAGCTTTAAAGTAGCGAAAAATCTATTTAAAATTTAGAAATTTGTTCCAAATTTAAACCCATTAAACGGTTTCTAAATACCCCTCACCTTCCTGCACAAAAATTCCTTTTTGCAGCTTCTGTGTTTTCTACAAATTCAGGAGAAAAGATTAAATTTATTGCAGCTTCAGAGAACAATATAAGTGCACGAGGGGAAGTTGAATTGATTTCTCAGTCATCAAATAGATCACAGCACGTCGATGTAGCGGTAACAATGAGTCAGATCAAGTCGAGTGAACTACACAGAAGCTATGATAGATTAACGGCAGTACAAGAACATGTATCGGCGACGAGGGGGTGCGTGCTGATCAAAGAAGCCGGGCGCTATTCCAAGAGACCACACAAGACGGCCATACATTGACTAAAGAAAAATATTTGGAATTATAGTATTATAATTATAATTTATTAAACAAAGTTCGACGAACCTTTTTCCCGGATAAAAACGGTGTCTCGAAGTCTATAAAACTCTAACAGTTATAGGTTGGATTTGATATACGACGTTCTTAAAAATAAATATATTATTTTGAAAAGTTAATGGCTTTCTTGGAACGAAACTGTGGATGTATGATTTACAATGATGGCGGGTTTCGGACCAAGTAATGAAAGTTTGAAGGCCCGCCATGACCTTTTTGTCAAAAACATTCGTCCAAACGATCTCTCACGTAGATTGAATTTCGAAGCTTCGACCGTTATGGTGGACGGGAGGTCAGTAGTTCATTCGCTTTATGGACCATTGCTAATTTTTTATGTCGAGTGCAATTGTTCTTGTAGCAGGTAGGGTCAGTAAACTTAAACCATTCTTGTCTACAAATAACGAAGCTTCAACGTTTCCTGTTTAGGTTTTTAAATTTAGAATATCCTGAACCTCAATACAGGCACGAAACTAGGTCAGTACTAAGGTCGGAATCCTAAGGGTGGTTTCTTGATAAATACAGACATCTTCATTGACTATATAGTTTGTTCTTTTATTTGGAATCTACATTCATAGTTACACTATTCTCTACCTTATTTTAACATAGGAGGAATTTTATCACCGACAGTAGATCTAAACTCCACCAAACCGGAGATTTTAAACGCCAAAAACCTTTTGGTCATCATCGCCTTATAAATAATGCAATGCAGAATATTTTACGCAAAATAATATGCAGTGTTACAATGTTTCTAATTTCTACGTAGGTAGCTTTTATAGATCACTATTTTGGCCACAATTTAAAAAAAAAATCTTTTTACTAATTGGTCAAATTCATTACTCTAATATATTTTCAAATGATTTAAATTTTTAATTTAAAAAATGAGCATTGCGAGATTCCTAGCAGATTTAAAAAATGGTACTTGAAGGAATAATAATGAAATTAAACAAATGTTTAGTTTTTGTAAATAAACTATTATTATATTTTTTCAAAAAAAAGAGAAATATATTATATGTAAATATTGTCAGTTATAACGTCAGTAATAGTAACTGTCGATGGATGGTATTAAAGTGACAATTGGTCGATGATAACTGAAATATGCGACAATAGTGTTGGACATAACGTTATCAAGAATACTGCATCCATTGTCCTTCCATATCTAGTTGTAGATACTTTTCGGTTATTATTAATGTGTACCTGAAAATCTACTTTAGCATTAATTCATCTTTTGAAAATTTGCATTAAAGTTGCCTGCTAAATTAATAGTAGTCGTTTAAATTGTTTTCTTCTAAATCATTGAACCTCTGAGACTCTATGGAAGTAATCTCGTGCAAATTTTCATTATGTAAGTTAGAATCTTGATGTGTATAGATGACATGAATGTCCATATTCAAGAGTTTCAAAAATACAATAATTAATTATATTACTATGTATATAAACTATATCAATATTCTTACAATATCAATTAGTAATACCATTTGCGTTATAGGCAAAATCATAACCAAATAAACACGTAGGCTCAAGTACTTTGGTTATTCCAACTTCATCTAATAGTTGAACGATAATAAATAAATGTTCAGTTTTAAAATAACATACAACATTAACTAAAATATTTACATATTTTTACACATATAATCATAAAGAACAAAAAACTCCACATTTAAATCAAAATATTTTCAACAATGCAACTTAGTCTCCACGCTTCTCTTCAGAGTGGAACTACATGGAACGTTTGACCATCCATAGCGACGCTACGCAAGAGTCACTCTTCTCCCGATGTTTCACATTTAAAACATTTTTTAGGATATTTTTTCACCCGACCGTCAAAGATTGGCTCTCCAGAACGTATGTAACCCCCTAATATCTGCTTTGAATGATATGTAAAGTGTTTTATACGATAAATAGCATATTCCTATGAAACATATTTATTAGAAACATAACCTCAAAATAAAAAATATATAATATGCAACAATAACCGCAGTAACCTGAATTTTATGCTCTACAAAAATTACATAATAACATTTAAAACGAGTTTCCGGTAGTTGGTTTTTATTTAGGATCTTCATGACCTTGAAATATCTCATTTTTTCTAAGTGACGACCTGCTTATCCCAATACTAATTCGTCAACAATAAGACACTCGAAACAGCAAATTAAAGTCACACCTAACATGTTTGCGATTCAGCTGCAATCTAAATTTGATATTTATTCAAATACAAATACAACAACAAAGAAAACGGTTGATTTCTTTAAAATGATATTTAATTAATCGACTCTCCTGCACTTGTAGAAGGACCTCGGGCTTTCTGAACTGATGAGATACTGTATTGAAAAATACTCGTTTGATTTTTCTCAATAAAATATTGCCAGGTTGCATGCGAAGTCAGTAGACATGTTTATAGTCATACGCCCACACGCGTAGGCGCGAGCACACGCCACTGAGATTAATTACAAAGAATTCCTTTATTATTTTTGACTGTTATTAGCAGTGGCGTGTAAGGTATCTTGAACTGCTTCTGAATGACAAAATATAGACTTTTATTTCGTTAAATAAGCAATCGTTTGAGTCATGGAAAATTAAGCTTTACATTTTTCTTGTTGTTTAAAGGTGAAAAAGTCTCGCTCGTCATCGCCATGACAGTCGTCATTATTGTACTTACCCAGCCCAATCATGCAAAAAGATCCTCTAAATGGCATGTTAAAAAAATAGTATCTTGAGCTTTATGTATGAAATAAATACCTTTTGCACTTGAATAATCTATAGCTTTGTGTCGAAAAAGAACAAAATTTGGTCAAGAGAAACCTGATAAGATAGATTAAATACAAGTATTTCCAAAGGTGACATTGAAAAATGTGTAGATTTGAATCTCTTGAGGTATAACCTGAAGGATTATCCTTAGAATTAGAATTATCATTAAGCCAATAGATTGGAATAATGGCGGGAACTAGTCTTAAAATGATGTGTTATATCTAAAATCACGATAAAAAATAACCTTTCCTATTTGAAAATTACAACTGGTAATCATATTGGAAAAATGACGGATCATATAGGCAATTTTTTAATACTCTAGTTTTAAATCAAAATATCCTGGGGTTACCTTTTAAAATTTCTTTCTAACTTTGTACTTATCGAATAAAACAGCTGTCACACCTGCTATAATCACCCTGTATTGACCCAATCAGCTACATCCATTTCGTTCAAACTTTGATAAAAATATTTGTGTAACATTATTACTGGTACAAGAAGTTTCTAAACCTCCCAAAGCGTATTGTTTCCTATAATATTTCGTTTCAGGAGGTTTCATTAACAAAGAATACAAATAGTTTACGAGACAGACAGACTTAATTTCACAAAATAGGTTCTACTGAAATGGTATTTTTGTGGAACGACACTTTAGGTTGTTTAGCTGTTTAACCTAATTAAAATACAGAGTGTCTCGAAAAAAAAGGACTGGATATTGTTTCGAATTATATACATTAAAACGAATATAAAATGTCTAATAACATAGTCGAATGTTGTTTCATTATCAATCTTACGGCCATTTTTTTTTTTTTAATAGAAAAAGCGTTAAAGTCTAGCAGTAAAAAATATATTGAGTTAGATTTGGTGTAACTATTTTGTAGGTTACGATTTACAAGTGTATCAAACACGGAGATTTCAATTTTATAATTTTCAAAATGGAGGACTTTTAAAATGTTTTAAGTCTCGAAAACCGTTACTTTACAAAATTTATAAGAGAGAAAATATTTTTCATTTATAACGATGAACCAATTTTTTTAAAAAAAAGTTCTGTAGGTTAAAGGATAACCGAGTTATCGACAAAAACTTAAAAACACAATTTCTTGTTAATAGTCTCCAAGATCCAAAATTTCCGTAACACGAAAATTATTTTTATCCATGGAAACCAAAAAATATACTATTAATACAGCTCCTAAGCACCTCCCAAAACGTATAATTTTTCTATAAAATTTGTTTTATGAGATGTCAGTAAAAAAAAAAATACAAATAATTTTTTTGGAGCTGACTTAATTTCACAAATTCGACTCTACTTAAATGGTATTTTCGTAAAACTTTAGGATGTTTAACCTAATTTTCGGGCGTCCCGAAAAAGGTATTCATTTTTGAATTATTAGTTTTAGATCGCAAAATTAAACATGATTTGTACGAGTGTCACAGTATATATCTTCATTATTATTAATGCTAAAGTAAAATGTAAACTTGTCCATTTATTTATTAATAAATTATAATAGTATATTTTGTTGGTTTCCACGATTAAAACAATCCTTATTCAAATTTTGTTAGGGTTTAAGGTTATTTAGGTAGAGAGTTAAATAGTGTGTGTAACTTTTGTTTATAACTCGTTTGCTCTTCGACCTACAAAAAACATTTGTTTCATCATTTTGTTCTTCATAATAAATGAAAAATATTTTGTCTCTTCTTTTTTTTTTAAGTCTAACAGTTTTCGATCCATTCGACACAATCATTTTAAAAATCCTCCATTTTAAAAATTATTCAATTATAGTCTCCGTGTTCCCTAGACTTATAAAACGTAACATATCCTTACACCGAATCTGAACTCAATATCTTTTTTACTTCTAAAGTTACAATGCATTTTTTAAATAAAAAAACAAAATGGCGGATAAACGGATAATGAACCCGTATTCGACTTTGTGATTTAACATTCTATGTTCGTTTTAATAAATAACTAGTACACCTTTTTCGCTAAAAACTGTTTTTAAATTAAGTTGTTTTGCAGACAATGTTGGCATAATTTACATTAAGCCGTATCTACAGAATAGCCACCTATACACTACCTTTGGTGAACTTCGATGGCTGATGTTGTTTAAAGATGTAAACCCCTTCGGTAAACATCGTCTTATAAAGAAACAATAAGAAGAAGATAGAATAAACATCACTACCCCCCCCCCCCCCAATACTGTTTAAAATATTTCCGAGTCCGTTGATAAGGTGATCTCAAAACAGAAATATCTTTTTTAAACTCAAAATAGTTTGTGTTACACATAATTTCCCCTATACTATGTGCTTGAGGGAATATATATATATATAAAAAAAAAAATTTAAATATTTGAACGCTGCATTTCTCCCAATAATTCAGTATCTGTATCTCAAAATTGGTTCTACCTTAAACATTTGAATAGCTTTTATTTCCGTGTCATATAATTGTGAGAAAGTTTGTGCAATAATTGTGCACCTTTTAATTATAACGACGCAATATTATTTAGATGTAATGTTGGTCGTTGAATGAAGGAAGTTGATTGGACATCAGGCACACGCCCAACCTGACCTGGTGAACTGTGTTTTGCTTTCCACTGTATTATTTATTAGACATTCTTAAACAAGTGTCACGTATTCAAACCGAAATGACTTAGGATCGATTTTTCACCGAGTATTGAGAATGACTATCATAAATTTCACTCATTTGGGAGTGATTTAAATTAAAATCGAATGAATTTCAAAAGATTTAATTCAGCGTACTGGACATTTTATATATTGATTTTATTTTTACACAAATTTACGACACTATCCAAATTTTCCTCAAATTATTCATGCCCGATTTATTTCTCCTTTTCAGAAAAAAGAAAAATTTTGTGAAATTTAGGTACTTGACTTGAAAAAAAATATTGTAAGTCTCGCCCTTAGAAAAATTAAAATATTATTTTGTGTCCAACATCGGTGTCGAATGAGTTGTAAGCTCCAACATCCCACTTTTTACTATAAATTGCTCAGTTGGGTATTTTATATAAATCTTTTATTAATTTTTTAGACTTTAAATAAACCTCTTTTTTTCAAACATTAATAATTTTGATAATAAAAAGTAAATTATTATACATTTTTGCTTTTATTTGTAACGAAAATTCCAAAAAATAAATAAATTAGTGCTGCTATTTCAAATTTTGAAGTATTTTGCCTCTAATTTTATTTTTGTAAAAAACACTTTCAACCATTAGAAATAAATATTGATCTTGACTTGTGAGATGGTATTTTTGACATAATAAAATTTAAACACAAGTTCTCACAAATAGTACGTTTATTTATTTAGACGTGTTTCAACGACAAACTCGTCATCTTCAGTGATGGAGGAGCAACAATGAATGTATACAATTATAATTTCAAAGATTTTATGGTGCAGCTTTTAAACCTGCTAAAATTGAGCTTTTTTTAAGGTTAATGGATAATGTAAAAACGTATTATAAAAACTTTAAAATATTCTTCCGTTATTAAACTTTTTAAACAGATTTTCTGATTAAAAAATAATCTAACAATTTGTAGAACGGAGCACTAAAATTTGAACTAAATCCAATTAAAAATGGTACCTATAAACGATTTAGTAATATACATACAATAGGGCTATAGAACGAGTGTCACAGTACATATCTTCATTATTATTAATGCTAAAGTAAAAAGGGGTTACAGCCTCTAAAATATGGTTAAAATACATACATGGGGAGGATCAATGAACAATTAATAATATTTTGTTTCCTGAAGAAGAATACAATAAAGACAAAAAAATATTTAAATAATTTATATAATAAATTTTTTATTTCGCTGATAAAGAGTGAAATTATCTTTGAAACAATTCCAGAGGTTTGTCTTACATCACTGTCTCTGCCTGTGGATCAAAGGACGATAATAAATCTCTCAAGTGAAAACCAACATGATGCCCATTAACATCAATACATTTGTCTGTGCTTCAGGAAACTTTTCTTAGAGTTACCTCACTGATCTAACACGGTTGTTATTTATTTTCAACTGCACTAAATAAAGTGTGTGGATTACTGTTGAATATTTGGTTTTTCAAATAACTCCTCATAAGAAGAAATCATAACTAGACGGGGATCTCGGTGGCCAAAATTATTTCATTAAACAAAATCATCCAACATGTTCATGGTATGACACCGTCCTGCCGCAACCAACAACAGCGCTCAACTTCTTTAAGGAGACCATTGAATAGTAGAATAATTCCTTGATACACCTCAGCATTCACAGGGGATGTACTGATCTTGTTAAAACAGATTTGTTCCCTTCACGGTTTTTGTCCGTTACTGAGCCAGTTTACTTAAACTTCTTAAAACGTTTCTGCTGAATAACACTTTTCTCTGGAGATTCTTTACCAAATTTACAAGAAATACTTCTCTACACTGTTTGTAAGACCCATATTTATTAAAGTTTTCTACAATAAACACCCGTTCTTGCGCGCATTTTAAAATATACTATAAAATTATTAATTAAACCAAGATTCCCCCAAATGATATTTTAAATTGAATAACGATAATTACATTAACAAGTTGAAGTAATCAATACAATCAGCTGATTCAGGTTAGCCAACACAAAATAGTATACAACAATGAAATGATTTAAGTCATTGTACATAATAACATCAATTTATACATTATTAGAACCGGACGTCTTTCACCCGATATATTCATGTATTGATTTTAAAGGTTAACTACTTTATCCGTGTTTACTGAAGTGCTAATAACAAAATGTTGTTTCTATAGTAACAGTACTGAAACGAACTTGATGCTTAAATACGTAAACAGTTAAATACATATATCCTCCATCATTTGCAGAAATCTTCACTTACTTGTTTTTTCCCCAGATTTATGCGCAACACCATCTTCCCCGCGTCCTCTTAAAATTCCTGAAGACATATTTATCAGTAGACTACGCTCATATTCTTGGTCACAATCTAGAATAAGCTCCCATTCTGTAGAATATATTACCATACATATTAAGTTTTATCATGATCCTAGCTGGATACACATTTTTTTCATGAAGTGTTGGGTTAGATCACTCTCATTCTTTTTTTATATCAGGTCTCTTTTGACCAAATCTTGTTCAATCAGATACTGACGGTATTTGAGGGGCTAGGAGACTTTAATGTTCTCTTTTCTGATGAATGACTAAGAAGTTTTTAGCATTAAAAGAAGAACAACGAAAAACAATATTCGTTGTTTAAATTAGGAGTGGATGAGATTAAGTTACATTTTCTGAATGAGTGTCAATAGAAATGCTATTGTGACGTTATGAAAGTTCTGACGTGATTAGAAATACTAATTGTGAAAAAATCAAAAATTGATTATATTTATTTATTAAACCTGAGATTTAAAGAATTTAGTTATAAAACAAATGATTTTTAATTTTGTAATTTATAGCTTTCCTTGTTTTTGTTTATTTATCATTTATTTTTGTTTTCAATCTATCATAAAAATTTTAAACAATTAAATTAAAAACTTATATAATTTAATTTTTAATTTTTTTTTTTTTTTTACTTTTTTGGTTATTTAAAAGCCATCATAAATTACTTTTCTGTAAACTAAATGTTTTTCTTGAAGGGAAAAGATAATTGCAGTACTAAAATTTATTGCGTTAACTCGATATGTACCTCTGTATACATATTTAATGTTTTACTTAATTGTTTCACAAAGAAACAGAGAATTTCAGGACGAGTTCTACTGGTGAAAATAATTTTAAAAAGTTTATATGAACATAGATCCGGAAACGCTCCGTTTTCCGTCTGTCGACCATTTTGTGTTAACAAATAATCATAATTTTTGAAATTAGTAGGATTATGAGTTTTAATTTGGTATCCGCATTATTTATACTATTTTGTATCAGTAGGCTATACCAAGATCCAAAATTTTAAGATGTAATATTCAAAAATTTTAAAGGAACCGTAAATTTTACGAAAACTTTGTAAAAGACAAAATATTTATAATTTTTAACTGCTAAAGAAATGAGTTTTATATTTTTTGTACCTTGAAAAATAATTAAATTATCGTCAAAAAACCTAAAACGAAAAAAAAATCGTAATTGTCAAGAACACACAAAACATTGCAATATGCCTACTAGTAATAACAATATTAATATTATATAATAATTTTTTATTATACACTATCAATAACTCATGCTAAAAAGCAATTTTATTCTTAACATATCAAAAAAGTAAAATTTAACTTGTTTAAAACTTTTAAATGTTCTTTAATACTAACTTTTAATTACAAAAATTGACAACTACACACGCATCAAAGAAATAAAAATAATATTGAAATATCGAATAAAACCAGTCACAGAACCATACGTGCATTAGTTTTTGAGAAATTTGCGGTAGAAACCAAACAATTAGGGTAAAACCCCCCTTTTTATTATTTGACTTACAAAAATTTGTTAAATTGGTAATAAACAAATAAAACCTTTAAACAAAACTTGTAGAGAATTACATTCTTAGAAAATTAACGTTAATAAAGTCATCTATAAAACAAAAAGCTGTAGTTTTAAACAGAAAATGTTAATTATGTTATAGGCTACTATTAAAAAGTTTTGACTACATGTATTTTTTCAATCGACTGTACCGCCTTCTTACATGATTTAAAATTTAATCGTATTTACGAAATATTTCGGACACTTAAAAAATTTCTTGGTCGTTATAAATACGAAACAATATTAGTTTCTTTTTCATTTAATTCGGCACATTCGTAAGGATTTTAAGCCTTCACATTTTACACGAATAATTGTGATAATTTTTAGATATTCGAACATCTACAGTCTCTACGTATATTTTATTTTGATTTTGTGCGATTTAAGTAAAAAAGTGTAAGCATAGTTTATTTAACATAAGTAGAACTAAAATAGATGCAAATTTCTATAATGGTATTACAACGAATTATTAAAAATAAATGAAATTACGACAAGTCACACACCAACAAAGATATAATGAACCTCACACTTAAAATCGTTTATCTGAAGAGGAAACAAAAACCACTATCAATCTGTCCTACAAGTCAAAGGTTTCAAGTTGTACCTTGCCAAACAAGCGTTCCAGTTTCTAATGTACTAAACTTTAAGGTTATCCAACAAACACCAACCCTTGTCCGAAGTTGACCCACTACAAGCAGATCTGTACCAAGATTACAAGCAGACTGGCAAATGCATTACCATAACTAACAATTGGCCTAGCTATGACACAAAACAAACGAAAAGTGGTTTGTCGGATAAGAACAGCTGTCTCTCTTACACCCCCGCATTAAAGTCTCCGTGAAACATTGGCATCGTTCTACTACTTTAATTCAGGTTTAGACACCCTCTACTTTTAAACATTTTCATATGTAAATTAACTGAAGAACGGATTTGTTCTCTCGTATAGCGACTTGTGGGTTTTAAAACGTGTAAACTATTGTATACTGTCGAAAAAATATAAATGACTATAAAAACTTTAGATAAGTATTACATTAAAAATTTATAATATAAAATAACACTTCAAAATATTTGTGATAAGTTACTAGTCTATTTAGTAACGAAATAAACCAATCTCAATATTCAATTAGACTTATAATTAAAATAAATATAATACTATTTACCTAATTGCCGTGTTTTTTTCTTATAATCCCGGACTGTATTTCTTTTTAATGTTAGCTAGAAAACTAACAAAGATTGCTGAATTTTGTAGGATGTAATATGTTTGGGTAACGAATTTTTGTTATGGCGTCACTACACCCTCCCATCTTCATCAGCCTGTGCTAGTCTGTTAGTTAGTCCGCCAAGAATTTCACCAAAATCTGATGGTGCGTTGTTGTAAAATCTTAAAATCTTCTTTTTTTTTATTCGTAAAAAAAAATTCCCTGGTGATACTATTCTAGTGACAGGAAATGTTTAAAACATTTTTACGATTTCTATATTGAGCTTTATTTTCTATTTAGATTCCGGAGATATAAAAATAGCCCCGTATAAAACGACATGAGATTACCAAAATAAGAAACTAATATTGTCCAAAAACGTACCAGCACTGAGGATTGAAACTTGGATAGAAAACAACATCATCAAAGGTGTATGTAAGTGTCACTATATATTAAATAGTAGCGTACATCAAAGTGAAGCTCGTACTAAACAATAGCTTTGATACTTTCTAACGGTCCTACCGCTTCTAAATTTAATGTTTACCAAAAATTTATTCCATTGGATTTGTTTATTTCAGGGGGGATAAACGTGTTTTATGGAAATATCGGTTTTCAGCCTCACTGAATGCAAAAAAAATAAGTTTATAGATATCTGTCTTCTACTTCTATAACCCTTACCATGTGTTACAGCAAAAACGGACTACAGGTTATGATGAAATGTTGTATGTGAATTTCTTTGGCAGTATCCCGATCTGTTATTAATTTAAAATAATTTGTATAGGCCTATACCTTTCTTGTATGTATGAAAAATTTACAAATTTTCGAGTTTCTCAAAATCTGAACGATTATTTTGCTCAAATGGATATTTAAGTCACCAACTTCCCACTTTACCAATTTTCTTAAATGAGTTTTTCGTACATAATTATGAATATGAATCCTGTGTTTTCATATTGTGGAAATTGGTATTTTAAATTTTTTAGATATAGGCTACATAATATAGAAAAAAATTGTGATGGGGGGGGGGAAACCGTTGTCGAGTTTTTTGTAAAAATAAATGGTTTTAGGTATTCTAAATTCAAAACAGTGGTTTTGGGAACCATCTTCGCCTGACATTTGTTTTTTTTGTTTGTAGTCTATGGAGTACTTTACTGCCCACACGAGTGGGCCGATTTTAATCAAATTTGGTATATGGGCATATTTTGACTATATCTTCTGATTTTTTGATATTTTAAAATTTTGGGGTACCTATTATACAAAATTGCATAACATTTTGATTTTATGAAATTCATCCCCGACGATTTTCATAAAATATTTTCAAAATGTAGCGCCTAAGGACCCAAACAAATTAATTTGTCGCCGTCATTCAAAAGTGACGGTTAATGAGTTATTGGTGTAATTAGAAATCAATCTTGGAGCTTTGTTAAATACGTGCTTTTGGTTGTTTTTAATAGGCTCTGCCAATTAATGATTAATATTATTTTAACATGAAGTTTAATGACCCAAAACTGCATGAGATAAAAAATAATAAAAAATAAAGTTGAAAAATAAGTTAAAAAAAAAAAACGAAACTGTCGTTCAAACTTAAATCTTGTAAATATGTATGCTAAAGGCGATTTGTCGTATAATAAAAGTGAAGCATGTTAAGAATTCACTAAAAATAATCTACAATGCCCTTCATGGTAAATTTTCATGTCTTTACTGAACTGACATTTTTGGCGACGATTTATAAATGGCTGTTCTGTAAAAAGTTTGCGAACGTTTATTTAGTTATTAAAATATTAATTATTAACACGTATCAACATAGTATTTAATATTCGTAGAGTAAAAGATGGTCGCTAAAATAACGTTAAAAACCTGCTGAATTTTGTTTCTTTAAATCACAAATTCCTAATCTTAAAACAACGAGTAAACTTATCCACTACTATTTTCTTTTCGATGGAGAAGAGATGGTGCGCACACGCGTGGACTGCCTGTCAACAATTTGTACAATACTGGCCAAACAACATTCCAGATTACAGAACATTAATGTCAGCTATGATTCTGATTGACGCGATGACTTGCTTTAACAACTTCACCCGCGTTAAACAATTCCTTTTTGCCAACTCCTCCCTTCTTCATTCCATACGATCGATCGAGTTCATTAATTTTGTTACATCTTAAATCGTATAGCGATTTCGCTCGATTGGAAATTGAGAAGTACATTTCTAAAATAGAAAGGGGTACATTTAATAAGGCGTTTTCAATTTTCTAAAACAACGTAGGCCTACTAAATATATAGGCCAAACTATATCTATAGCGATAGAAAAATACAAATTTAAAAGTGGTAAACACATTCCCCAGCCGAAGCACTTAAAACGGTATGATTTGTCGTACGTTTTTTCTTTTTTCGCGAAGGATGTCAAATCTTTACTGAAAATAACCCAGAGTCAATCGCGCTATTTATATACCCTCCCGAGTCGAGTCTCATGTCCGTGTTGAAACTAAAACCACCACGTATAATTTGTTCACAGGCTATAAAGCCACCTCACCTCACTTTCTTTCTGTCCAATGAAAAATCGTATAAATCCTTAAATTTCATGGCAACTCCTCCTGCTCTTCAGCATCTCCTTCACTAGAGCGCCCATCCCAAGCAAATTTTCCAGAGCGTCCTTAAGTTCGTGACGATCGGGATCACATCTTGAGCATTTCAATAGTGTGCGCTCAGCGGTGTCTTCATCTCCACAATATACTCACTTCGGGTCTCTCTTAATCTTGAATCTAAAAGTAATTCTCAAACACTCCGTGCCTGGTTACCACCTGTGTTACATAATAATTCACCTCTCCAAAGCGATGCGCTATCCATTTATCGATTTCCGGGATGGGTTTCTTCAGAAAATTCCTTACACCCTCAGAAGTTAACCATCTTTCCTGCCATCACCTTCCTCAGCGTCGCTTCGCTCACCTCTTCCGATTCACCTCTTCCGATTCTCTCCTCTGTCAGTAAATCGATTGGAGGTATGCCCGCCAAAACCGCCGTTGTCGGTACCGTGCGATATGCGCTTATCACAGACAACACCATCCTTCTCTGTACTGCGATTTCATAACCACTCTAACCTAACCTACCGACTAAAGCCACTTGAAAGACTAAAATTATGAAATTAGTTTAAAAAACTTTGGGAATCTATTCAAAATGTCACTTTGATTTAAGCAGATTTTTTTATATATTTTTTTAATTATCTATTTTCCTTACTTTGATAAATTTGGTAATCGTTATTATGAACTATACAAAAATTATATAGACATAATATTCATTCCATTATCCACATACATGTAAACTTTCATGGGACTCATTAATAGTTAGTACGGGTTTTGATATCCTGAAGGACCCTAGCTGGATTTCTGTTTTCTGTAGTCTTAATTTAGTCTCCTATCTTTCGTCTTTCCAATATGGTCTAAATTGACCACCTTCCAAACATGATGCTATTAGAGTATTAGAGACGCTAGGGGACTTTATTTTATCTTCTTTTCTTTTGATGAGCGAGATTTTTCCGCCTTTCTACTTCAAAACATAATTGCCTTACACCCTCAGCGATGCCCTTTTGAAACGTGCTAAATTGAACTGTATACAAAAAAAAAAAAAGGTAATTCATTTTAATCACATGGGTAGTCCAATTTGTTTTCTCATAACTTTTAAAAGTTATTTAAATATTGTAGCACATTTTGAAACCTAACCTAACCTAACCTAAACTAACCTATTCTCAAAAGAACTAAATATTGAATACTTAATAGGATATCAGGAAGTATCACCTTAGTATTGCCTTGGTAGCTATAGAATATAAAATTAATCTACACGTGCCAGCTAAGCACCTGGACAAAGTCCCCAATGGCGATATCATTGATCACAATTGTAAATATTTCTACTTAACAATAATTGTAAAAGTAACGCTAGCTGCAGGGTTTATTGAATAGTAAAATAAGAACTGTATAAACATGGCGCGTAGGTGGTCAAGAGACTCGTAGCGTATTTCCAGTATTGTAAATAAGTTAAAAGTCATAGGTTGTGCCAAGATTTATATGTTGCCATTACACATTATTCTCGTAATAAAATACATATATGTAGAGTTAACATATAGGGTGTTCAGAAACTATTCGACCGTACTTAAGGTAGGATAAAATATACAAGAAATGATAAATAAAATGTAGTTTTTCTTTTTAGTTTGCCGTCTATTCCCCGTTATTTTTATAAAGTTATAACTTTAAAAATAAGATAATGGGTTCAGATTTGGTACAAGTATTTTTTAATTAATTGACGTTATTTTGTGTATTTTCAAAATGGGGGATTTTTCAACGTTTTAACATTAAATATGTTGAAAACCGTTAACTTTAAAAATAATTTTCAAATAACGAAAAAGTTTTACTTTTTAATCATAAACCAAAATTGGCTCGAAGTATAATTGAGTTATAGACAAAACCGAAAACATAATTTCTTGGTAATTGTTTAAAATTTAGAACATCCGAAAGACTAAGTTTATTTAATTGAAATTAGATCCATGGATTTTGTTAGTTATTAAATATTATAAGAATTCAAAAATATTTTGGTGTCATATTTTTATATTTTTTAAATTAAAAATAATCCATAACCGTTGGATCGTTTCGTTACTGACCTGGCATAGATCATTCTTTTCAGTACCTTGTTATGAAACGTTTGATTTTTCTATTTGACCTCTTGGTACAGCCCCAAAGCTGAATGGTGTACACCCATACCGGTTCCAGTACTTGTTAAACAACGGCAGCTTATTATCCATTGATAACAAGGATTGTGTTGCAATTACATAATACATTTTCTTATATTGGATTACTACCTGTTTACGTTGATTTTTGACATGTACTCTTCAGCGTAGCATGACGTCTAAGTAATACCTACATACTTTTCATTATTTGCATAAGGGACTGTGATTATTAATAGCTACTGGTAAATAGTTATCTTCCTTATCAGTGAACTTCACGTGTGATTTGGTTTCGTTTAACTTCATACGTCATTCTTTACTACATAGGCTAATTGGTTGACATCATTTTGCAATTTGTTTTTGGCTCCTTCTGCTTCACCCACAATCAGGATAACGTTGTTATCAGCAAAGGTTGCAATCAAAGTGTCATTTCTTTGTGGAAACACCGTGTGTGTAAATCAGATAGATATAGAATTGGACCAAGAACACTTCCTTGTGGTATTCTGTCTTTAATCTCCCTCAAGTTCGAATTACTCAGAATTAAAGAAATTCTGAAAATCTATCTTGTAAATAGGATTTCAATAGTTGACTACAACTTCGGGGAAGTATCGGTTGATTGTCGTTAAGACCAGAATACCAAACGTCAATGGCCTGAACAACGTTCAGAAACAACACAGAACTTACCTTTCATTGATTTTTCGATATTGTTTGTTAATCAATGAACTTTCATCTATTGTCGAGTGTTTGCCACGAACACCAAACTGATGGGTTGTTGTTAGGATCAGTTTCTTTAAACCGTTTGGGTTCTTTATTTTCAATATAATCAAATGATTCAGTACCCATTCAACCTTTATTAACAATTATTAACATAAATAATATCTCCTATCTTATTACAATGCTACAATGTTCTTACTATTACTATTAATCTAGAATGACTAGTTGTTGAAATCAAAGATCTTATTCTACGGTATAGTTTAGTTATATGACTCCTGAAATAATTAAAAGTATCGTAATACAAAGTTTGCTCAGCCGGCTTACATTCTTGTGGATTCTCCCAGGAAGCTCTTACTCGCCAAGTCCGTCTGGCTATGTTCACGAATTCCAGCAACACCTTCCCTTGATCAATCTTGGCCTACTGACCACGTTTCCTCCCACTCAAGGATTTATATAGATCATTGTAGCGTCAATGACTTCCGCCTTGCTTTCCAGATAAGTAATTTCGTCAGTTTTCCAGGTCTGTCACAATAATTGTTGACGTTCTGGCTATATAGACTATATACCTAACTAAAACTATCCTAATTCCTAACGATGGAATTAGCAAATTCACCTGTTCACAAAGTCTCTTAGAGACTTTTGATATTGTTGGCTATATACTATATTCTCATTGGATTGTATTCCAGGTTCAGATATGATAACAACCTCGGAAGCTTTCCACTGCGTAAGAACGTAAGACAACCTTAGTCTCGTATTAATGTAATACGTTAGATTTGTAAAAACTTTTTTTACAATTCTTGAAGGATTTTAATCTGATTAAGACGTATCCTATGGGCTTTTTACGTTTAATTTGGTGTTAACTCGTTGATTTTGTTTTTTACAATGACCGGTTTAATTTTGTGTAAGCTTTGCTCTTCTTTAAACGGATTTACCTAATAGTCTTGTCTCCTGTAGGATCCTGACAGTAGAAGTTGTTATATTGGAAGTGTTAATTTAAATTCAGAAAACCATAAAACAAATTGAGATTCATATTACTCAGTCTTCATTACTAAAGTGACTAGTACAGGGTTATGAGTGACGCGCGTCCTAATCCAAATACTCCCAAAGTTTTTAGGCTGTTTGTCATTGAAATAAAATAGGTTAATTATTTCTCGTGTTATTTACAACTGGCATAAGGAACATCTTTTTCGAAGATCCGTTATGCAGTTTTCTCTGTCGATATACCAAATAGAGCAAAGATAATAGATTCTAATTAATATATGCAGAAAACTATCACTAGATAACGACAATTAAATTTATTTAAGAGATTGTTTATATAACAGCTGTTTAAGTATCATGATGAATCATTCAACTCTTAAAAGAACACTTAAATCGTGTGTTGAGTTACCAAATTTTTGATCTCTTAATATAAATATATTTAATTGACGAAAGTGATGTTTCCTATCGTACATACATGTACGAAGTGCTGCATACATGGTAAGGCTTATAAAATAGGCTATAATTCAGTGTTGTAGGAGTGGCAACATTGCACCGGCTTGTCACATAGGAGTTCTATTTTTAAGCGCGCCACGGGCATGAGTTGGTTTAACATATCCAGGTGTTTTAGTTTATGTGTTCGGACAAACAGGTGGTGATATATTAAAAATAATGTAATTGTTAGACAATAGGTGCTGTCATTTGAGTATGTTGATTATTGTTTAATTTTGTTTGCTTTTGTGTGTATGTATTATACAGTGTGTTAGAAAAGTGTTGGAATGATTTAATAACAATTGAACGATTAACAGCAAAACAAAACAAGAATTGGACTACAATTATTGTCAAATTGAACTACCTTTGTGGATATGGAGCTAAAAAAAGCCCTCCTTCCCCTTCAAAGAGAAACAAGAATTAGGCTACACCTATTAGTCAGATTAAACTACTTTCAGGCCAAACAAATCCCCCCCCCCTTCAGGAGGTGTGAGATAAATTTTTACAATATATTTTATTACGCTATTTCATATAAAATAACATTTTAAGAGATTTAATTTTGATACATTTTAAATATTTTTCTGGTATCTACATTTTTCCATATTGAAGAGAGTTACAACCCTCTCCATCATTTTTCCTATCAGACTTCTCTTGTTCTCTTATTTTCTTCCGACCCTGAGGTTATTAGCCTATTCGAGGGCCAGGAGTCTTTATTTTATGATATTTTCTTCTTTTTTTATAAGGCAATTATGACAGAAACTTTTTCCCCTTTAAACAGAAAAACCTGACTTAAAACTAATATAAGTATTGATCAAGTCAATATTTTCCCCTTGATCTACTAATTTACGTCACCGCATTAGAGTTTAGAGTGTAAGAAATTCCGGATTTATCTTCTTCCATTTCCTTCCTTTTTACCAGTACCGTCGGGGCCTCAGAAAATATTTTTCTCTTTTTCTGTTAGCAGTTTGTTGCTTCACTTCCTTTTCGGTCTTGCCTCTCTTTTTTATATGTTTTATTACTGTCTACATCCAATTATCGTCCTCTAGGTCATCCACTCTTCTCTGTATTCTAGCGATCCTGCCACCCTAGCATTAGTGACTCCCTAGTCATTCCCTTAATCTGTATTTTCCTCTTCTCCTATTCAACCGAGTGAGCTGAATCGACTTGACTCTTCTTGCCTCCTCTACTGGTGGCATACTTTCCAAGACCAGCGCTGCACTTAAAGATACTCTATAGTAAGAAGATGTAACCCTCAGTGCTGCACCACGTTTAAACGATTACAGTCTTTTTGATGTACAACCTTTTCCATTGTTTCAGCCAACGTCGGTACTACACACAATATGGCTAGATGACATTCGACAGTATTCTCCTTTTCTTCCACCTACGTTCATCATAAGCCTCGCGAATTATCTCCTTACTTCTAAGGCTTTCTTTGCTGCTCTTTCAATATATGGCCGAATTACAAATTTTTCTCTTTTTCTATACACACTCCTACCTCAGCTGCGCTATCTTCTCTATTCACAAATAATTATATCTGTTCTCCTTTGCATCTAGACTGAGTGTTGGCGTAGCCCTAATTTCTGCACCCATTAACTCCCCCTAAGCCGCTTTCGCCTAACCTTCTGTGGAATCTGATAGAGGTAAAATAGTGAGATCTCTGATGAGTTTAATCTTTTATATTTCTGTCTTTAGGCTTTCTCAAGCTAGTGCTTTTACATTTCATCTACTTTGAGGCTTTGTGCTATTCGAAAAGAGTACCTTCGTCTGAGACCGATTACTTGCCAATTTCAAGAATATGAAATTGTGGTCACATAGCGTTTCCTCTTCGAAGACCCCAATCCTTAGTAATGTTTGCTTACATGACAGGGATATATTATCGATTTCGCTGCTCCCTTGTTAAAAGTAGGCCTCTTTCAAATATTCAGTATAACCACATCTTTCTATTCGCTCTCTTTTCATGAGCTTCGTTCATGGCTCTAAGTAATGAAGGGCAGTTTCCAGATCCCAAGACATGACTCAACCAGTTCTCCTCCAGCTGCAGCTCCTCAGAAACGACACAACGTGGTTTTCTCCCCACATATATAGAATGTTGCTTTTCTCTCTTGGTATCTGCAGTAAGTTTCCATGTGTCCAAAACCCAGGCACCTTACAACCTATAACTCTGGATCTCTTCCTCATTCCACATTCTATCCACCCTGTTCCTTTGCTCCTTTAGCTTTCATCACTACTATGGCCAGCCGTAAAGACCTACTACTGCCTTTAGTGACAGTAATCTTGAAATCACCTCCCAAGTTACATAGATCACATCTGATAGCTTGTTCTACATCCTCCGGGAATGTGAGATTATTTATTAACAGAGTCTCACTCTACACTAGGTTCCTTATGGCAGCCTAAGGAATCATATAAGGCTGTGCCAAAATTAACCCTATTTTGTACTCTAAGTACTTAGATTGATTCAGAGATTATTATTTTGGTTTCTGTGTCTGATTTCTTTCATACATTTATATTGTAGTTGTTGCTTGCTTCTTTGAACCATATATTATTTCTTGATGTATTTTGCAATTTTTATATTAATCTTCATATTACAGTTTTTCATCCCTCAGAATACGAGAAACTGAAGAGTATTAAGTAGCGAAGTCTTGATATGAATGCTAGAATTTCGGCGACGGGAAGTCTGTGTTGAACACATATTACTTAGCTTAAAAATTGTCTAACAGGTCTTAGACCTTCATGAGATGATTTGCCACAAAATTATCATCAAATAAATTTGTATAGTTTATTTTAATTTTCAATAAGAACCATGTTAATATTTACAATTTATTTTATCTGTTTCAGAATATATTGCAGTCTTGGTAAGTCTAAATTTGCAAATTTTAGAATGCCGATTATGTTGTGGTCATCAGAACCTATACACGATGATTACTCATTTCACTCTCTTTTGGTCGATATGATAATTCCCACAATAAGTTAAAGTGTTTTATCACTATTAACCATCAAACGATGTATAGAATAAGTTTAGTAATCAAAAATATGTCGATCTCAGTTTTAATTGATCTTAACGTTTCATGACCTCAGGAAATTTTTACCACACGTCGTCGTATTCGTTATCCTCTGTAAGCGGCCACAACAATTTCAGAGCAATGGATTTTATTGTTTTCATTAAAACTATTAGAATTCAAAAATATTTTCGTTCTAGGTCAATCCTGGGTGTTGGTAGACAACTACCAAGAAATTACTTTTCCTGTTTTTTTTGCCAATAACTCGATTATCCTTTGACCTACTCAAAAATACGAAACAGGTATTGTTTGTCATTTAAAAAGGAAACTTTTTGTGTCTAACATTTCTCTAAAGTTAATGTTTTTCGAGATATTCAATATTAAATAGTTTAATCACCCGCCATTTTGGAAATATACAAAATAAAGCCTTTATTTTTGATACACCTATAAAATGTAACATACAAAATGCTTATACTAAATCTAAACTCAATTTAATTTTTTTTATTTTCAATGTTATATTTTCTTTAAACTTCATTGTAGGTTTGTAATTTGTTTAATTTATGCAGTTATATTTGTTTTATTTTTGTGCATGTTTCTCGATATTTAGCACGAAAAAATTTAATTGTCGCCATTTTGAAATAGATTATATTTAAATTGTTTATGCAATACGGAACAATGGATTTTAAATTTTCTATTAAAAGAATTAGAATTCGGAAATATTTTCGTTGTAGGGTAAGAAATTATGTTTCTTGTTTTTTGTGAATACCTTGGTTCCCTACCTTTTGATTTAGCTAGAAAATACAAAAACCATTTTTTTTGTCATTAAAAAAGGACAATTTTTTTAATTCTCATGAATTTTTTGTGAAGTGAACTGTTTTCGAAATATTCTTTATTAAATTTTTCTAAAGGACGGCATTTACAAAATATAGAAAATAAAGTTTTTATTTTCGGTACACTTATAAAACATAACCTACGAAATGCGTGTACCAAATCTGAACTCAATATATTTTCTATTTCCAAAGTTATAATGGTTTTTAAAAAAACAAAATGGCGGATATTTATAAAATTAAGCATTTTAGGAAGTTTAATTCTTAAAACATTTCTTAAAATTTGGCAGGTTACTTACAGGACATCCTGTATACTAAGTATGCGTGAGAAAATCAGAATTTAAGAAATAATAGTTATAGTTTAGTTATTGTAGCTCATGTATCACTGAAGATGGCGACTTTGTCGTTGAAACACGTTTGATTAAGAAACGTAATTTTTGTGAGATCTTGAGTTCTAGTTTTTTTCTATCTAAAATAATAACAGGATTGAATTACTTATATAGTATTGAAGAGTTTCTTTTCTATGCCGTCATTTTCAGTTAATGTGAAAGTTGAAACTTGTTGCAGAGGGGGGGGGGGGTAGTTTACTATTTTGAGAAGAGTTTTGTCTTGGGTTTATTTCGTAGTTGTCACCCCAAACTACACATAAATATTATCATCGAAACATTATTAATTTGTTATTAAATAAAAAATAAAAAAATAAAATTCAGAAACCTGAAAATCTGCTTTAAAAGACGCGTGTCCACCAACTGTATATAAACCGATAGCAAACATGTTATTCTGAATATTTACAGATCTTTCCCGACTTTATAGCCTTACCTACCTTGAAGAACATCCCACAATTGGAATGTTGCTTAAATTTTATCACGTATCGATATTTATGTTGAACAAGTCAATCGAATGAAAAGAAACAAAAAACAAGGGTCTATTTATCGCGGAATAGAATATTCGATAATTGGAATCGTATTTCTAGCATTGGATGTGGTTCTACTGGTTGACAAGCGTGGGTGAGACAGAGTTAGACGCACTCCCGCGTCTCGTGTGGCCCGTTCAACCTACGTTGGGTTTATATCCACACTCTTGTTCTTATTAGTTGTATATCTTGTATCTAATTTTAATTGGCTGGTGAACAGAACTGAAGTGGTAAATGGACGTTTTATTGGCGGTAAAACGCGTGATAGATCAACGAGATTGGTTTCCTTCAAATGGAACGGTTTTTAACTGTGGCGAAACATCTTTTGCGAATACTGTTGTTGAAATTAGTTTGGTTTAGGTGATTTTTGAGGATAATATTAATATCATTGTTAGTATTTATTTGATTACAATCTCCTTGTTTTATGATTAATATTTATTGACGCGTTTCGGACTTTTTCCATCTTCAAGACATACTTAGTACACTCACAGATATAATATAAAATTCTAGGATTGACAGAATAATGTAGTAAAACTAATAGATTATGCGACAAATCGTTAGCTGAAAACTATTCCTGTAACTATGTACATCCTGATAAATATAATGATTTCCTTGTCGGGATATTATCCTTTTTGCGAAACCTTGAATGGTTTCATTTCATTTAAAATAATTTAATATGATTGTTACCCCATTTACAGTCCTGTAATTTAATCATTTATGTTAAATTTTGTCAGAGTTTGGCATAACCTAACCTAAAAACTTTCACACTTCCATATATAAAAAGAAATATTAATTAACGAAAACATGTTACCGTATATTCCAAAGTGTCTCTGTTCTATTTATAGGGGAAGGGGATAATCCATTTTTTTTTTTTTTTTTTTTTTTTAAGATTTCTCTATTCATTGTATTATGGGAGAAAAATTAATATAAAATTCCTTATTTATCATTTTTTTGCAAATTTGTATATACAAATATTTATATTTTCCAATAGAACCTAAGTTTGTATCATAAGATGTCCTAACCTAACATAACTTAAGCTTTATTTGCTTGTGACATAAAATGTTCTAAACCTAAGCTTTATTTGCTTGTGCCATAAAATTCCCTAAACCTAACTTAACCTAAGCTTTATTTGTTTGTAGCTTAAGATGTCCTAACTTAACCTAACCAAAGCTTTCTTTCCTTGTAACATAGATGTCCTAAACGTGACCTAAGCATTTATTGAAATCGTGTTTTTAACGGGAAAACTAATATTCTCAGTTTTTGGTAATTATTAGCGAATATTCATTTTCATTTACTTTTTATTTGGCACAACGTTTGCGTTATTAATTTTAACATTTTACCAAAATTCGACTCAACTTGGTACAACATATTTTGAGAAATACAGTTTTCATAACAGTTCCGTAGATTGTCATGTCTTATCAACAACTTTTGAACTAAAAGTAAGAAGGGAAGTATTTTTGGCTGGTACTTATTTATTTTCTTATCAATATTTGAAAAAAAAAAATTAATCAAAAGCAATGGAAATGATTTTAAAAAATGCAGCTTTTATAACAGTTAGACTACCAAAGCTGTCAATTGTAACAACAACTTCTGAACCGAATGTTTGAAGGAAGGAATTTTTTACGGTTATTTTTTTGGGATCGTTATCAATATTTTTAAAGAATTTAATCAAAAATATTTGAGCTGATTTTGAGAAATAATGCCTTTAAACAGTTCCATACATTGCCAATTTTACCAACCACTTCTGAATCAAAAGTATGAAGGGAGACATTTTTAGGGGTACTTTTTTGAGATCCTTATCAATATTTGAAAGTAATTTTACCAAAAACACTCGAGCTGATTTTGAGTAACCCTATTTTTTTTTGTTTTTATGGCAGCTAATCCCAGTTTGAGTTAAACAAATTTAAATTGCACAAAGATACGACCAAAATATGTCCACATACATACGATCTCAATATCGGCTTACCTGTTTAGATTATATGGTACAGTACAGAGTATAGACAGATAGATATTGTTCCAATAGTTTTGGGATTCAAACGTTCTAAAAATAACATTTCCACGAAAAACAATGTATATGGTTTTTTTATCTTTCACAAAACTTTGTATTGCATATCTATAAGAAAGTAAACATATGTTTTCCATACATACGTTATAAGGCTTTGCTATAATATTATTTTGCTTTTGAATATTATCAAATTGCTATTAGTTGTTTAAACACGAAACTACTAACAGGACCCATCTTTAAAGTCTCTGTTGATTTCCCCAAGTTTAATTAAGCAACATTGTATTGATTAATAATTATTAATGAATATTTAAGGAAATTATTAGACTTTTAAGTGATCTAAAATTATCTGTGTTGTCAGTATTAAGTTCTTGAAATTTTTCTATTAACTATAGGGGGGGGATTCTCAAATACTCAACTTAACATCAAAATACTGGGGTATTTTAAATAAATAAAAGTTTTGTTTTTATTTTAACAATTATTTTAACGTAACCTTACAAAAACTATCCTGTTAAAAAGAAGGAATTTCATTCTTTCAAGAAAGCTAACGTATGATTTACATGTCCTTTTTTTATATTAACAAATTTAAATATTTATTTATTGTCTAGTGAAAACAAAAAATGCAGTTATATTTTTAAAGATCGAAATTTTTGGCATGTTAATTTATCTCCCAATTCTTGTGATATAATCACCTGTTTTACTGCAATGCTCTATCAGGTCCTGAATCTGAATGGGAAATTTTTTAATGTATGGAATTTCTTCTAAACATAGGATACTGGTCTCAATAAATAAGATATAGGCACACCCTAATAATCTATGACTAATAATAGTTGCTTTTGCTATTTACATCTTGTAATAATACCTTCTCCTGTTTGGTACATTCTGTTTCCGTGTATTCTTCATCTTTAATCCTTTTTTCGGTAAATGGTTTAAGAAACCTGTTTTGGAAAACATCTCTGGCAATTTTATTTTTAAAACCTCCTATTTAACAGCTATATGGTAAACTAGCTACTTTTTTAAAATTTTAGTTGCTGTAAAATAAACTTAACCTATTCTTTAAAACATTTTGAGTTTTCACAAATATTATCATCAATATTTGAAAGATTTGGTTTGTTAAAATCCATTTTTGGGATTTCTTCGTCCTTGGGATTTAATATACGACTGCGACATTTTTAAATTAATAAAACCAATATTTAATTTAACAACTATTTTAATGTAACTTTACTAAAACTAGCCTGTTACAGTAAAGG
This sequence comes from Aphrophora alni, assembly GCA_963513935.1. Classification (NCBI taxonomy): domain Eukaryota; kingdom Metazoa; phylum Arthropoda; class Insecta; order Hemiptera; family Aphrophoridae; genus Aphrophora; species Aphrophora alni. Next base: position 15,768,638 of record OY740771.1, read on the forward strand.
CAATTTTTATTATTTTAACAAAGGTAACATTGTTTTTTTTTTTTAAATAAAAGCATATGATTCACATGTGTTACGTTGTGGCTCAATTGGTGAAATTACACGTATAGATTCCTCCATTACATACTTGTTAATCGTCTAAAGTTTTAAATTTTGAGCTTTTTGGGGGATTTTATGTGAAATTTATTTTACTCCAAAATATGCATTTGTCTAAAAAAATACAAAAGAAGCTAAACAAAATTATATATTTAAACAGTTTAATAAGTAATAAGAAAAATTATTCCTATTGATTTTTCTTCCTTTTTCCTTTGTGCTTGCATTTCTTTACATAAAGGATGTCCTGAAGTTTACGTAGAAAATTAATAATTTATTTTTTGTAGATAAATATGTCAAAATGTTCCAACAAAGGATATCCCAGTAAAGGATAAACCAATAATATTTTGAAATTACAGAATGAATAGATGTTACATTGCGGAAAATTCAAAATCATAAACTTCTAAGTATTGTAGTAAAGTAGGGGTCTCGGTTTTCGGAAACGGGAAAGGGCGGAGCAAAGTTTAAATCTTTAATTATTGTAATTAATTTAATTTTAATTCCTAGAAATTTATACTCGTTTGTCTAAAAAAATAAGTGTAAAATTGAGAGCATGTAAAACTATAAAATATATAACACCAGTTCTTTAGTGTCTATTATAACACGATGTGTTACAATAAACTTGCCTGCAATTCTAAACACTAAATTCTAAAGGTGTGATTAGTAATAAAATAAAAATTTTAAATGATCAGATCTAAGTAACCCGAAAATCAGACTGTTATAAAAATAATACCATTTTGATATACAAAAAAAAGCATAAAAAATATCATTTATTATTTAAAACCAATGTAACAATAAATCAAATTCTATACATGTGTATTACATTCCAAAGTTAACATACGATCTGATTTAAGTAACACTCAAATCAAACTGTATTAAAAATAATACTAGTTTATTAATTTTTTTTAATGAGCAAACAAAATTTCACATAATTAAAACCAATGTAATAATTAATAAAATTCCAATCATGTGATTTGTATTACAATACAATGTTAACATATGATCAGATTTAAGTGTTAACACTAAAACAAGTGATGTGTATAGTAAAATAAATATAAGCATGAACATCTGAGAAGTAAACATGTTGTTCAGGCGATCGCAGTTTGAGAGATAACATAGTTTAATGTATCATTTTAACAAAAATTGGTAAACCCACCAAACTCTCTCTGTGTAATCTACAAGACATAAATATTTGTGTTAAATTTCATCAAAATCTAGCTGGTCGTTTTTAAGAAGTAGAATGTCAAAAATTAGCTCGAAGCTGCAGCTAAGAGAACAAGGCTTCGCACAGCTGAATTACCAATAAAATTATAGTTACTATAGATATCTCGGTTATCTCTTAGAATAAAAGTGAAGCTGTCGCGTTAATCACTTATTTAAAGTACAAAACACCCATAGTGTAATATATTTTTTCATCTGCACTCAATATGCTGTTGTGGGACTTCATAGGACTTACAGATGGGAAGTTTTTTTAACATTTAAGTTTATCAACTCAAATTATTATAAAAATATATTTGTACCAAATTTGAAAAAATTGGACATAAAATTTTTGATTTAAGACTTAATAACACACCAAGGAACATTCAGCTAAACTACTCAGAATACCAAATCCATTTAAAAAAAAGTGAAATACCAGAATCTTCGGACGTCTAACTGTATCGCCTCTTCAGTCTAAACCGTTGAATCGATTTTCATTCTGTTTTCACTAATCAAGAGTGTATTTTTTAAACTGTAAGAAAGTACAAAAAAAATCAACAAATTTCACATAACGATTGCCTACTTTTCAAACATTAAAGAAATATTGCAAGGGGAAATTTTAAATTAGTAAAAATGCCATTTTTTATTTCATTTTGTATTGATGAAGCTCGTTATTCGCATATTATTGACACTCTGAAAAAATATTTGAAACCAACTTCACTTTTTTTTACACAGGAAAATTAACCTCAACCGTAATTTTTTGAATTACACTCGTGTTTCGACACTGTATCTTCATTATTTGCAGACCATATCTGCAATAAACCTTACAATCAAGGTTTTTATACAATTTCAGGGTGTCTAATAAACCTAAAAAAATTAATTTAAATGCGTTTATAAAGGTTTTTTACTGTATAATTAATTTTCTTCGTTATGTATTTTGTAACATTTAAATTATCACAGTCAGTAGAGTTTGTGTATGTAGTAACTGAGGATGATGACTTAGTCAATGAAACGTCCTCAAATAATTATGGAATATTGTGTTTTCATTCATTTGATGACATAAATTTATGTCTTTGGGATACTCTATATTAAAATAGTTAACTGCCAATATTTTATGTAAAACATATTGCCATGGTTTTTGGTACACCATCAAAAGATAACGTACACAAATTTTAAAGTAAAACTACACTTCAAACAAATCTGTGTTGTAAATTGTAACGACAAAACACAAACGGTTAAAGCATTTTTGGACTAATGTTTATAGGAACGTTTTTACTTAAAGTAATGCCAAATTTTCTCCGTGGACTTCAAAACAATATGTATATTTTAATATCAAGGAAGGGAACTATAATTATTAAACTTTTATATTTAAAAGTATTACAATTAATTTAATTTCAAGACGTTTACAAAAGTTTTACAACTCTTTCATTCTCTAGATTTTTTCTCTTGTTAAAAGACAAATTAACTCATGTAATCATTGCTTAAAATAGAGAAGAAATGAACAGAAAATTAACACTATTTTCCTTAATATTATAACAGCAGAGTAGGAAGAGAACAAGAATTGGTCAAGAGAAAACTGTTAGAAAAGATGAGAGGAGGATCTATACGAAGAAAGGTGTAGATCTAGCTAGGGATCTCGGGATTACCAAACTTGTACTCACTGTAAGTAAGCTCCTGAGGGAATTCGAATACCTTTGTTAATTAAAGACTTAAAAAAGGAAGAAAAAGGAAGAAAATATAAATTCCTTTTGCTCAAATACTCTAATAACTACAAAGTTGGAAGAAAATAAGCGTTGGTCAAGTGAAACCTGATAGGAAAGATAAAAGAGAAGGATCTAACCGAATACTGCATGAAAAAATGTGCAGACTCAGCTAGGATATCTCGGGATTGCCAAATCCATAGTCACTGTAATAGTCCCTGCTGAGGAGTATTAAATTAAACAACAAATGATTTGTGAAAAATTCAATTCACTAAATTAAAGAAACGTATACATTCTTCAACATTAAATTTTAAACAAGATGAGGTTTCAACAACTCATACTGGTGTAAATACCTGAAGATGGCGATTTATACATCGAAACGTCAACTTAAAAAAAACGTGTGTTTGTTTTCGAAATGTGTATTAGGTTCATTTGACCATAAATTTACATTTGTTTTGGCTAAAAAACCAAAAATTTAAACTATACAATTTCTGACAAAAGTTCCATAGTTTTTTTAAAACACCCTCTATCCCCAAACGAGATATTCTACATAAGTAGTATTACAGAAACTCTGAGATTTACGACTGATATTAAATTCTATTAGACAAGTTAACGCCACGATCTTTCACTCAGTTGTCATAAATCGAGATAAAGTTGGAAGACAGAACCAATCCTTAATCGGTCAAGTGGCCTGAAGCCAAAGAATGTCTGAGAGTGGAGATCCGCGTCAATTGTTGGGATCTATACTCGATGAACATGTGTGCCTGTGCAACACATTAATGCTTTTATGTTATTCAATATTCTACGAACAACAATACAATAGCCTATATTTATATATTGTAAAATATATAATATATTTTAACATTTTAGAATATTGTAATTTGTCTTGTGTATTGTTAACAATATTATTAATTCTTTCTAATTATTTACATAATTAAAACACCACAAATATCGATGTAGTTTTAATAATAAAAACATTACAAAAAATGTATAATTTTTCTCATAAACACATTCACAGTCGAAAGTACAAATCAAACAAAACCAATCGTTCCAATAAAATTAGCAATGTACTCTATCTTTGAAAAATATTAATTTATTTCCATAACGACTAAACAACTTCCTTCACTTGTACCTTAAACTCGGCAGAAAAAAATCGTATTTAATAATAATGACGATTATCATGCTTCATGATTTTATTTTTGAAGTGAATACTTCTTTACACCCGGGAGGCAATTTTTTTGGTTCTGTTAAATCGATGTGGTGAAAGGAAAAATCGTCACGAAAATAATAATAACAGTATAAGTACAACAACGGTTATGCTGCGTATTTAAATAATCTACTATTTTATAACGTTTTCAGAATCAAACTAGTTACCAACTCAAAACTATAGCACAAACTTTCTTACATACCCTTTTATATTAAAACAAAAATCAACGAAAAATATTGCACTAAATTTCTCAAAATTCACATACATAGTTAAACTAAAATCAATGCAAAAATATCGCACAAACTTTCTCACATACCCATATATATTAAAACTAAAAATCTACGAAAAATATTGCACTAACTTTCTCAAACTCATATAAGTTTGTGCAATCTTTTTGCATTAATTTAGTCTGACTAGTCAGACTAAATTAATGCAAAAAGATTGCACAAACTTTTTTGCCAATTATTTCTGAATCGAAATAATTTTGTAAGTGCGATTTTTGCATACAAATTTTGTCATTAATCTTCCAGTTCTCTAATATTTGATCCAAAACGGTACAGTCGATTTTTATTTATAACGTATTTTGTACAGCGCCATGACCGATTTATTGTTATTGTTTTTGTTGTTGTTTTTTTTTTTTTTTTTTACTGTTAACACACGAACATTTTTGGAGAGATGGCGATATGTGGTTTGTTTGGTTCCTTGGAACACTACATAAACAAAATTTGATAACAATATTTTTTTTAGGGTGTGTAGAGAACGCCAAGAACCCTTATAATTACACCCTCGTGTCTGTCCGTCTATCTGCCTATAAGTCGCATCCCGTATACACGGACAAGACGATAAATCTTAAACATTTCAAAATTTGCATTTTTATTCTAAAAAATATAACGGTAATAAAACATGACCTTGAGGGGGCAAAAACTAAAGAGTTTTTATTATTTTTTTTTAATATTATGAGTGGGGTGTCGAATAAAACTAGAAGTTATTCTTATAACGAATATTTTTGTTTATTTCACACAAAAATTAATATGTTGGCGGAAATTTAAAGTTTAGATTTAAATGAAAATAACGTGAAATGAGTTATTTCCAATAAAAATATTTAAATGTCCGTCATTTTGAAACGAATTATTGAAACAAGTTGATTATTTTTTTCAACTAGGTACTTATATGGATGAGTATCGTGAACATTTTCAACTCAATCGGTTAAGTTGTCCTAGAGATATAAATTATTTAGTAAATAAAGCATTTCCAGAGATATGTTTATAGGAATTTTATTCTTTATATTCAACCATTCAACCATATAACCACCTTTTGAATTAACTCTTCGCATTTTAAAGAAACACCCCTTGTATATTGTGGTGATTATATTTTGTAGACCTATCAGGTTGAAATTGATTTTAGGTTGTTTTTTTTCTTTTAATCAAGCTCATTTGTAAAAATCTCTCGTTGGTAACCAATTTTGGATTGATTTACTTTTTCAAGAAACAGTCACTTGATTTTTATCTTCTTATAGATTGTGTTTTTGCAATTGTTAATTATTTAGATTTTATTACTCAGGTCAAAAAATAATAACGTAATTACTGTATGTCATATCCAACATATTATGTTTTTTTTTTTGTTTTTTTTTTTATGATCTAATAATTTTGGAGCTACTGAGGTTACTTTTCGATTTCAATCCTTTGCTAAGAGAGTTCCGTTAAAATAATAAATTAATAGCTAAATTTCCTTATTTTCTCACTTTATGGTCCAGATAATTACCAATAAAAATATCAAATAAAACTTTTAATAACATTTCAATAATATATATAAAGTCTGCATTTACATATATAAATAAAAAAAATAACAAGGTTTAACAATAGCGCACAACATTTCAAGGCTAATAAAACACTTTGTATGTTGTAAGGAAGTTGAATGGGTTGGTGCAAGCAGGCAACTGTTTCTATCCGTGCGTTGGAGTCTCCAGGCACGCGAGCGTTGAGTCTGATGCTCCATGGCCTTGGTCCAATAGCAAGTTGGAGGTTGTTCACCCCTACACGGCTCATAGTGCACATGTAAAGCACACTAAAACATCCCACATGAATAAAATTTCGAACGGATAAATCATAGCACCCGGATTCGTCACACCAGTTTAAACCCACGCCAGAATATTAGTTTCACTTGTTGTGGTGATTATTTGACAACCGGTGTTTATGCGATAAAGCGCCGGTCTTGATTGCACAGGAGTGGCCGATTTGATTATTTATTCAATCAGTTTTAATCGGATATTTACAACCTAATTTTTAAAAATTTTATATTCTGTTTTCAGCCGATTTGCCAATTACTATGATTTGACTAAATTATCCACCATCGTAAGGAAAAAAAAAGTATACTTGTAATATTATTTTAAGGATGTAATAGTGTACCACGTGATTTAATTAAAATCAACGTTTTACTATTGCTCCCGTTTCATTTGTTACATGTACGTAGTATAGAGAATGTTTACAATTGGTTAGAAAATCGATTTAAAGTTATTCCTGATATTTTAGTTTTTAGTTCAAAAAAGACGTTTTTAGAATAATATCTGTCAGTCGCCTGCGCATTGCTTTAGAGCTCAAAAGTATGGATCGATTTTAATGAAATTTAGCAAGTAGCTATATTTTGATCATATTTCTTAGTAGTTTTTTTTTTCCATTTATTCATAACTCAAAAATCAGAGGTAACTTTCGGAAGGAAAAACATTAAAATTAAGATTTTTTTTTTTTTTTTTTTTTTTTTTTTTTTTTTTTTTTTTTAAGTATCGTCTTAGGATCCAAATAAAACTAATTGATGGCACCAAAAATACTGGTTCTTGAGTTATCGGTTAAAAAAATCGATCATGGAGTTATAACTCACGTAATTTTTCAAAATCTATTCTACCGATTTAGGTGAAATTATAGTGTATTGTGAAAATATATTAACCTTGACAATTGTATTCAAAAGCTCGATTTTTATTCAATTCAATTTACGCTGAGGATGAGTTTATGACTGTTGTGAAGCAAGTTTAACATTTAAACATTATCTCAAAAACAGCGGCCATTTTTCATTTTCACTTTTTGACTGACAACTACCGAACTGACATTTCGTGAGGAATAGTTTTATTTGGTTCATATTTCAATTGTAATTAAGAAAGTTTGTATAATATGTTTGCGATAATTATTATGGTCATAAGTAATCTCATATTATGGGATGATTATTATGGACATTAAGCTTTATTAGTTTGTAATTAATGTCTACTTTAGAAGTACTACTATTTAAATGTCTGTTATGAAAAAACTTGTTACAACAGAAACGTACACCGAGCCTACTCTTAGAGATAATTTGATACTCTATTTTTCTCTTTTCGTAGGAAGTATGAATAGGGCAATTTTAGTAATTCCGAAAAATTTCAACGATTTTTTTAGACTGATCTTCACATTTCATGGCTTCAGAAAACCAAAAAAAAAAAGTTAGTTATTTTCGACATTTGAAGTCTACGATAGACACTACAATAAGTAAGATAGGAACATGAAATTTGATATAGGGTACCTTATAGAAGCTATGAAAAATTTGAAACCCGGTGGTTTTAAAACTACTGTATTCGTATCTCGTGTGTTATTCAACTTATAACAAACTAAACTGGATAAAAATTAGTGGATTTCAATTATCCCTATTATGGTACTAATCCCACCCCACTATGCTTGAGAAATATCATAGTTATTGTAAAGAATGTATTTCAAATTCAAGTTTAAATCTCTCAGGATATTGTGATATTCACATAGTTACGTTATTCGGCAGGGCCGACTCGCCTATACGAGCTTAGCGAGTGAAGACTTCCTCACATAGCGTCATATCTGACACGAGAAAAGCGATATACACAACTACTGTGTAACAACTGTTTTAAACAAACTTACCCTGTGCTGCGTATATTGGATAAGACCTATTGATCTACCATTACAACTTCATATTTCCAACTTTTTGCCATTACAATTAGAGGATCTGCTTGTATTACATTGTATGATGTTTTGATGGTGTTCTTCTACTTAAAACAGTTAGTTTTTCCTTGTGATTATTTTCTATATTGGTCCTATCCAATTTCAGGATTTTTTTTCAATGTTCGTACTCATTGTTGAGTTTTATACGACACAAAATAAAAGTTAATAAATCTTTAAATACATAATTCAAAAAATAATAAGTAAAATAGTAATGGTAACTAAATTTTAACTTTCATTTAAGTAAAATTCAGAACGTAAACTATTTTTTATAATTTGCTGAATGTACTTCGTATTAAAAATAAAATGTAGGGTAATTTTCATATTTAAGGTTGATTGAATCAGTTTTTCAGTTTCTGTTGGGGTAGTCTTAAATTAGCGTTGTTTTGGGAATTGATACTATTTACATACCAAGGTTAAATCAGCAATATGTCGATTATAAAAACACCTAAATGAATTCTCATCCTTTCATCTTACTATCAGACTTCTTTGGCTTAATCCCTTTCGATTCTCCTAGAATTATAGATCTTTCAAGCTTCTTCTCCGACGCTTCCGATTAGTAACTTTCTTCATTTTCTCTTCCACCCCCTCTCAACTCTTCTCCCGAAGTTCTTTATATGTTTGTACGCCTACCAACCTTCCATCATTTACAATGATTCTTCAAATTCTACTCAAGCCACATCCATTTTTGTCTCCTAATTTAAATCTCTGAATATTCTATCTTTGTTTTTCTTAGCTCTTTCTGATTGTCTTCAGCCATTTTATTTTAAGTATTCTTCTCAAACGTCTAATCATGAACGCCTGAACTTTCCCAATCTGTTTAACTTCCAAGTTTCATACTCCTACATTTTTCACATTATAGTTGGAAAAATCCTCGTTTTATTCTATTCGAAATATTTTTTAAGTTCTGTCTTCTTCAAGCTGTAAATTGCCCCTTAAGCTTTACCAATTTTCCATCTCACCTCCGTCTCTGCTGACAACACTTCTCAACTATACAAACTCTTACTTTAACTAACCTACTCTTCATATTTGTTGATCATCCACTTTAATGGGTTATATTATATCACTGTACCCTTTTAAGGATTTACACCTCCAACCCTGTTCTGGTCCTGCTATCTTGTTTATATCGTCTGAAAAGTAGCGATCTTTTAGCTGATTCCCCATATTATTCCTACCCCTTGAGTTCATCATAATCTATTCAATAACATCTTTAACAGCGAAGAGTCCTGCGTTATCCTTGACTGTCACTTGCTTTAAAGTCGTCGAATTACCAGAGTACCAAATATTACAAAAGTGATGACGATGTAAATAGACATCTAGTAAGATTTGTAAAAAGAAGCGAAGGAACAAAATAAGAAATCTTGGTCGAGATTATCCAAGTATTTTGATAAGAAAAATAAGGTGGTGTAGTCGATTTCGTCAGATCACTGCTGTTGAGGTAATGACACATGATGGTAAGAAGATAAATATAGGTAGAACAGCGAGGAGATATGAGTATATTGCGAAAAATATAAGGCTAGTGTAGAGCTTTATTCAACAATAAACCTGTAAAATCGCCATATATTTTCTCAACAGCCTGGTATGGCAGAGACCTAACGATAACCCTAAATAAATTAAGTAATTTAGAAAACCAAACTCGAAAACTTTAAAAAATGTTAAATATTCAGAACGAATAAATACCCAAGGCATGTGACATTAAGGCAATCAGGAACTATTGTAACGCCTTTTACACTTTGAAGAGGTACTTAAATCTAATATCCCTAACTACTGAAACATAAATCCAAAATAGTAATGAAACGCTGTGTGCGGTTTACAAATGAATTCGTTTTTAATGGAGGAATAACACAATAATAACACGATGTGGGAAGCCTTTAGCGTTATTCTATTGCAAAGTTCACCTCACACGGACAATAATTCCTACTTGGATTTACGCATTTGCATGCGTTTTTCAATTGGCTTCGCAGTTACTGATGGAAGATACATACATTGTCAAAAGAGGAAGCAATTTTCTATCGAGTTCAAGATAAACGCTGACGTTTTCCGCACAATTGCTTCAAATCACTTCTGTTAAATCTGTAATTGTTTATGGTAATCTTTGTGAATATGAAATTATATTAAAGAAAAACAATTTGATGAGAGTTATCATGGTACTTACCCTAACCGATTCATACAACGTGATAAAAGCAGATCCTCTAAATGTAATACCCAAAAGTTGGTTTCTTGGGTCTTGCAGGAAATGTTAAATTGTATTGATAGATCAAGGAGTCTAACCCAGTAGAGAATGTTTGTTTAAAACAGTTATTAAATAGGTTTTCTGCACCTCGTAATTATATATATCACCAATTTTTTGACGTCGGCTTCACACTAGTAGGTAGTTGGTATATTAAAAAGTATTCACTCCCTTCGTCGTCTCTGTCTTTCAACCCCAGAGGGCTTCGAAGCTGTACATATGTGAATAAGCCTTCACTACCTACACTCATGTTGTTGATTTGATCCTGGTTTTCATAACGGTATGGATATCACGTTTTCTTGGTCAAGTAACAAAATTAAATTTTTACAATAATTACGCTATTGGTCGTCGTAGAGAGCTGCAGTTGGTACCATTGCATGCAGAATCTACTAATTTGTTATATACTTTAGTGTGTTATACGTTGAATAATAGATATGGGATATGAAGGAAAAAGAATATTACAACAAAATTTCAATATCGTTCTAAATGAATACAATATAGTATTCAAAATCATCTGTAACAATTTCGACTCAACTGAGAGCAAAATTTCAAAGCCAAAATTAGATTGGTTGCTTAAAATAGTTTTTACTAAATATGACCTAATTTTTGAGCACGTTGTTATTGATTGATGTAAGGTAGATATTGACTCATCCAGTAAGGTAGGTTTATTTAAAACAGCAGTAACACAGTTTTTGTTGAATTTTGTAACTTTGTGTATATCACTTCTTTCATGACGTTGACAAGGACCTAACAGCCACGTTTCGGTTGTGGCAACGTCTCGACCCTAACGAGCTTCGAAGCTGTTTGGGAAGAAGCGGTCACTCGCTACGTTCTTGTTGGTGACTCCGCCCTCCCGGGAATCGTAACTATATATATATATATATAATTCAAAACCCATTGACTGATCACGAAATCTCTGGATCCAAGAAGCCTAGAGCTATATATTTTTTAACATAGTTTGGGATAGGTCTGAAGACGCATACGAAGAAAGGGTTTTGAAAATTGTCCACTCCAAGGATGTTTTTACCCCTAAAGCATATCTCTGGATCCAAGAAGCCTAGACTATGAATGTTTTAACATGGTTTTGGGTAGGTCTGTAGACGCGTAGTAAGAAATGTTTTTGAAAATTGTCCACTCCAAGGATGTTTTTACCCCTAAAGCATATCTCTGGATCCAAGAAGCCTAGACTATGAATGTTTTAACATGATTTATGGGTAGGTCTGTAGACGCGTAGTAAGAAATGTTTTTGAAAATTGTCCACTCCAAGGATGTTTTTACCCCTAAAGCATATCTCTGGATCCAAGAAGCCTAGACTATGAATGTTTTAACATGATTTTGGGTAGTCTGTAGACGCGTAGTAAGAAATGTTTTTGAAAATTGTCCACTCCAAGGATTTTTTACCCTAAAGCATATCTCTTAATCCAAGAAGCCTAGACTATGAATGTTTTAACATGATTTTGCGATAGGTCTGAAGACGCATACTAAGAAAGGGTTTTGAAAATTGTCCACTCCAAGGATGTTTTTACCCCTAAAGCATATCTCTGGATCCAAGAAGCCTAGACTATGAATGTTTTAACATGATTTTGCGATAGGTCTGAAGACGCATACTAAGAAAGGGTTTTGAAAATTGTACACTCCAAGGATGTTTTTACCGCTAAATTATATCTCTGGATCCAAGAATCCTAGAACTATGAATTTTTTAACATGGTTTGGGATAGGTCTGTAAACGCGTACTTTAAAAGGATTTTGAAAATGTTTCACTCAAAGGGTGTCTTTTACCCCTAAAGCATATGTCTGGATCCAAGAAACCTAGAACTATGAAATTTTTAACATGGTTTGGGATAGGTCTGTAGACTCTACTAAGAAAGGGTTTGAAAATTTTTATACTACAAGGATGGTTTTTACCCCTAAAACAAGTATCATATCTTTGTTATTTATGGTTAGATTTTGATCACAATTGTTGTATTTGGGCATAATTTATTTACATACCACCACCATTAGGGTTGTGCTTAAAAATATTTATTCTTTATAAAACTATCTGAACTATCCCCAGGTGAAACTGTGGCCATCAGCTAGTATTAATATAAATGTTCTTGAAAACGTTCTAAGTTAAATTTTTTACAATAATTTCACTATTTCTAACCCTAAAGAAATGGGACTTGTATCGCTAAATATAGAATCAAAATTTACAAATGTATATTGAATTTAAAGTGTTATAAGTTGAATAACACACGATAAGGACAAACAACTTTTAAAATGGCCGTTATTTTGACACTGGATTTTTCTGAATTTAAAGAAGGTTCTATATGATCACATTATAGGTCCCTTATACTAAATTTAACGTTATATACGTTTTTTATAACCGCTGTCGTGGTTACATACCGATGGAATCACGACGTACGGGCGTTATGTCGAAAAACACGTTTACTGATTCTTAATGCCACGAAAATTGAAGATTATGGATGTCGATTTAATTTCAATTACTAAACTTCGTAAACTTTATAAGTAAAATTGTTTGATAAATGTTTGATAAGTAAAATTGTTTGATAAGTAAAATTGTTTAATAAGTGTTTGATAAGTAAAATTGTTTGATAAGTAAAAATGCTTAAGTCTCAATTTGACGACAACGGCACTGTAACTTGAAGTAAATCGCTAGTTTTATTACAACATAAAACAATGTTATGATTTCTAAGTTTATGAGTGATTGTAAAGCTGATCTGTCTGACATTCTAAGTGGTTAGTGACTTTGTTGTGACATCGATCTCTAAGTGATTTATATTGATACAAAATATAACCATGTACATGTCAGATATTACCGGCTTTATTCTGCAGTAAATAAAGTAATGACACTCTCTGCTTTGTCGTCAAGGCCGTAGATAATAAAGTCTTACTTGTTCAGTATTGAATCAGTGTCTGCAAGAAATATTCAGTTTTACGTTTAACTTTTTCAAAACTACTGTATCAGTTTTGAACTTTTTTAAGATAAATTTAATTGCCTTTAACCACACCCTTAATTAAGGGTCATTCGTGAAAAAAAAATTAGTAGTTCTTTTTTTTGTTAAATCGCTCTTATGAGTATTTACGTAGAAATTTAGTTACTGTAGTAACCAATATAATAATACATATTATAAAAGCTGATTAGGATTATTATCTTTGTTTTCAAAGCGTAGATAATAAAATCTTACTTGTTCAATTTTGGATAACTGCCTGAAAAAAAAAAAAATTTTCAGGCGTTTTATTGTATGCCTAACTTTTTCAAAACCACTGAGCGAATTTTAACGATTTTTTTAAATTTAGGCCACAAACTTAATTAAGGCTAGTTATTGTTTTTTTTTAAATAATTTGTCTTTATTCATTTTTTGTTAAATCCCTCTTAACAACATTTACATACAAATTTAGTTACTATAGCAACCAATATAATAATACACATTATTAGGTTTATTATCTTTGTCATCAAGGCCGTAGATAATAAAATTTTAATTGTTCAGTTTGGATAAGTGTCTCAAACAAATTATCACATTTCAGGCCTTTTATTGTATGTTTAACTTTTTCAAAACCACTGAACGAATTTTAATAATATTTTTTTTTAATTTAGGCCACAAACTTAATTAAGGCTAATTATTGTTTTTTTAATTAATTTGACTTTATCCGTTTTTTGTTAAATCCCTCAAAATTAGTTACCATAGCAACCAATATAATAATACACATTTATAATAGCTGACCAGTTTAGGTTATTATCTTTGTCGTCAAGGCCGTAGATAATAAAATTTTACTTGTTCACTTTTGAATAAGTGTCTGCAAAGAAACAACAAGTTTTCAGGCGTTTTATTGTATGCCTATTTTTTTTCAAAAGCACTGAATGAATGTATACTCTTTTTATTAATTAAGACAATAAACTATTGAGTAAGTTATTTTTTTGCTAAATCCCACTTAACAGCATTTACATACAAATTTAGTTACTATAGCAACCAATATAATAATAATACACATTAATAGGTTTATTAGCTTTGTCGTCAAGGCCGTAGATAATAAAATTTTAATTGTTCAGTTTGGATAAGTGTCTCAAAAAAAATATCACATTTCAGGCCTTTTATTGTATGTTTAACTTTTTCAAAACCACTGAACGATTTTTAATGATTTTTTTTTAATTTAGGCCACAAACTTTTGAGTAAATAATTTTTTGTTAAATCCCTCTTACTAACATTTACATACAAATATTTAGTTACCATTGCATCCAATATACTTAATAATACAAATTTATAACAGCTGACAAGGTTTATTAGCTTTGTCGTCAAGGCCGTAGAATAAAATTTTACTTGTTCAGTTTTGGATAAGGGTCTGCTAAAAGATATCACTTTTCAGGATATCACTTATTACATACTTAACTTTTCAAGAACAATGAAAGTTATTTTAAAGTTTTTTTTTTTTTTTAGGCAACAAAATTTTGAGTAATTAATTTTTTGTAAAATCCCTCTTACTAACATTTTTATACAAATTTAGTTACCATTGCAACCAATATAATAATATACATTTATATGTTTTTTAGCTTGTCGTCAAGGCCGTAGATAATAAAATCTTACTTGTTCAGTATTGGATAAGGGTCTGCAAAAATAATCAGTTGACATAAATTTGACCTGTTAACCTATCATACCTTTTGATTATCAAAATTTTTTTTTAACAATATCAATGTTGATTTTTAGAAAATTGGAATTTGATATTACTATAAACAAACACTTTTATTGGTTTTTTGACAGATATAAGGACATTTTAGAAAGTCTATTTCATTCGATTGTACTCAGTTTGACTTTTAACAATGTATAAATGATCAAAACAAATGTACACATGACACATCGGTTCAACTCATGCGCTATGATAAAAAAATAGAACAAAGATCTTATCTCAATGACTTTGGAAAATACACGAAACACTTGAGCAATCGTCAATCAAGTGTTGATAACATATTAAATATATTAACTTTTGAACATCACATTCCTCTCGTGTCAGCTCGCACATAATTTATATTATGTTTAATTATTCCGACATATTGTAAAGTCAAACATCGAGAAAATTTTGTAAAATAAATGTATAAGTAACCGTCCCCGTCCCCCAACAAAATGGCGGCCAAAAGGGTTATTTTATTTACGAAGCTAGATTGGTACAGTACAATAACGTGTATTTACCTCATATTAAATGTTCAAATTGTTCTCCCTGTGCCTTGATGCAGTAGTACAGTCTTTGTTTAAACATATTTTCAAAAATTTGGTTTGATTATCTTTTGCATTCTGTTACTATCTGTTATATTGCCCGCAAAACAAAGAGGTCTTGTATTTGAAGCTGTGCAACAACATTTAGAAAAATATTGTCTTGCCTTCTGAATCGATCTTCCGTACCATTCTAACTTTGTAAATAAAATAACTTGTAGCTACCATTTTGTTTTGGGCATTCTAAATTTAATTTTCATTTTCATTTTTCTTACGTTTAAAATGGGGTATCATAAGACTATACGTGCTATTTGAATTTTTTAACAAGCCCCTTCCCCGTTTTTCCACAATTAAAATAAAGGTTCGATTTTTTAGGTTGTCTTTCTCTTTTAAAGAGATTGTAGCAAATGGAATTCAAATCTCACATAATTTAATATAATAAGAGAGGGTGGTAGTTTCATTTCACCCCATCCTGTATTTTGGAAGAGAGCTCATATAATTCCACAGAAAAAAACTGTAAAACAAATCTTGATTATGATCGTTAACCAGATTATTTAGTTAAAATATTTAAACAAAATTGTGGCTTTAACAATTCATTATAAAATTACATCTCGTCTACTTTTAATATTTTGAAATTTTAATATTATTCATCATCTAAAAAAACACTCAAATACATTTACAAGTGAAATTTATACGAATTTAAATTTGAAAAAAAAAAATCCAGTAATGATTTTGACGGCTACATCTTGAGCGAAATATTAAAAGAAAATTAATTACTGTTCCGGAAAAATATCAAAAAAACAAAATGAATATTGAATACATAGCAAAATAATTTTATTTAAGTATATTTTGTGTAAGAAAGTTTGCACAATGTTTGTGCACTTGATCGTGTGAGCGAGTGGGTGTTGATTGACATGTTGGCGGCCATTGGCTGACATTGGATGACCTTCAGACCTACTTCCATTGATTTACTTTACAAAAAGGAATTGTGTAGCATGAGAGCTGATGCATGGCGAGCCTCGTCTTTACACGAGATATGCTTCATGTTCACTCTTAACGAGTGTTCTAAGATTGCTTTCTATGAAATCTTGCAAGGAACTTTGCGGGAACCTTAAATCACCAACCAAACGTATTGGGAATTGTATCAAAGTAAATATATATATATATATATATATATATATATATATATATATATATATATATATATATATATATATATATATATATATAGAAACATGGAAAAACAATTCAAAATTGAGATTTTTGTGATAAATTGTTTTGAGGGTTCCTGACTAAAAATACTGTTGTTTACAGTAATATTAAAACCTAGGTTTTTTTTTTAGGTTATATGTCAAAGAATTAAAGACTTTTTTTTTATTGTTCCATTTGTCATCAACGTTTTATTAATTATATAAAAAAATCAATCTTCATAAATTAAAGGACAAAAAATTCTGTTACACTTATTTTTCGTTTTACTATCTGAAAGTATTTAAAAAGAAAATCTTAAATTTGAGCTTAGAATATTTTTTATCAGAATGAAACCTCGAAGTTTAAGTTAGGTTAGGTTAGGGTATTTTTGGTTAATTAAAATTTTAAGGCATTTAGTTCGAGATTTTGCTTTGAAATTTGAGGTATTGATTATACTTCAACACAGCAATTTACACAATAGTTATAGTTTTACACTTGATAACGAGAGTTGATATATACTTTCGAAACTTCGTAGTAATTTTCATATACACAAATAATTGCAAATGTCGGATTAAACCGTATTAATATTAGTGTTTTCAATTGTTATGATGGACTGATAAAAATTAAATCTATATAAACAAATATAATATAAGATGTAAATACGAAGAGGACGATTGTATCACTGAAGAGGACGACCTTGTCGTTGAAACGCGTCTGATACTTAGGCGTATTTTTTGTGAGAATTGTGTTCTGTGTGTTTGTTATACTGTAAGATGTAAATAAGTAAATTAAAAATCATTATTAATTATATTTAAATTATTTAATTAAGTCATATATGTATCTAAACTCCTGTTTGATAAACAAATATAAACGCGAAATCGTTTGATAAATAAACGAATCAAAAGACCAGGATTCTTAGAGAGATTGCGACCAATTTATTTGTATCTTTATAGGCAATTTGATCAAAATCGTTAGACCCTAATTGGAAAAATAGTAGTTACGTGTATTTTTTTTTAGATCCGCCGTAAATTTTAAAATCACCCAAATTTTATTGAAATCGTTCCATACGTTAGTCTGCACATATAACAGGCAGACATAATTCCTAAACAATTTTCTTTAACTCAGCGTATCTCAAAACCAATATATCCTTATAAACTCGACCCGTCACACAAGTAGTTTCTACGTTTATGTGATAAAATAAAATTGAAAACTTGATAACGAGCATGAAATGACGTCATTTCATTGCTATTTACGTCCACGCTTGCGTAACCCGCTCTACGTTAACTATTTACGCTAACAGCATTATGAGGCGTAACGTTAGACAATAACTTACCGTTAACAATTACGTGGGACTTACAACAAATGCATAACTCATTGCAGTCAACAGTGTTTCTCTTGGGAATAGTTTATTGTTGATTATTACTAACTCTATCTAGCTGGTTTTTACTCCATTACATTCATAAATAAGCAATGTTCAATGTTTAGCATCGCCTTTTATTTAATTTCATTTTACTAGAGGGTGTAATATTTGAAAAATATAGTTATTGTTATCTACTATTGATTCTTCAGCTGACACTGAAGCTAAGTTTCATAACTTCATGAAATTTCGACCTCTGTTTTAGACGCACCTTTCATGGCTAGGTTAGGTTAGGTTAGGTTAGGTTAGGTTAGGTTAGGTTAGGTTAGGTTAGATTAGGTTGGGGCGTAACGAAAGTCGATTTTCTAACCGTCCAACGACAATTTTCTTATTGTCGTCTCTATGTAAACGCTACAGCAGTCACAAAAATTAAGATTGGAACATGATATTTAGTAAAGGTGACTACACTTTCCTCATACCACACCGTACAGAAATTCAGAAAAATCTAATTGAAATTGTAAAAACATAGTCATTTAAAAGCTCATAACTCGTTTGTTATTCAACTTATAATATACTTAAAATAGATAAACATTTACCCCACCTCTCTACAGCTAAGATTATGTCAAAAATGTAATTTCAAATTTTTTAAATCATTTTTATCTCCACTAGGAATGTTATAATTAAGCCGTTCCCAGCTTCGTAAATCTCACTTTCGTTGACGCGTTTCGGATATACTCCATTCTCAATTAAGTGTTTTGAGCATGGAGAATATCCGAAACGTGTCAACAAAATTGAGATTAACGAAACTGGAAGACGCGGAACAATGTACTCATTTTAATTTAGAACTTTGACATTTCAAGAATTTGTAATTGGTTCCTAACATATGAACAGCTTAAGACAGAGACACTGACATGAGCGAAGCGAGTGGAGACTTAAAATTATTACATATTTACAAAGCGTTATCAACTACTCGACCACAAGTAAAATTAGTAATAAACACAATTACGAGGCTCAAAAACCAATGTAACAACATGGTCCAAGACACCAACTTTTGTGCAATACATTTAGAATATCTGCTTGTATTACATTATATGATGGGGGTGGGTAATTACCATGATGGTGGCCATTAACTTGGGATTATGAATCATAAATTTAACGTAATTTTTCAAAAGTTGTGTTAACCTATTTTTTCGTTTTATTATCAGAAAGTACATATAAAAGGTTAAATTTGAACTCAGTTCTAATTTTTATCAAAATTACATGTTTTTTATGTAAACTTAAAGTTTAGGTTTTACCTCCAATTTAAGACCGAATCACCGAAACTAATGTAGCGAATGGAGGCTCCTTCACATATAAACAGTTTTGAGGCTGAGACACTGACACGAGCGAAGCGAATGGAGACTTAATTATACATACATCTACGAGGCGTTATGACCTACCCAAAGTCAAGTAAAAAAAAGCGGTTTACCTAATTACGGAGCTCAGAAAACCTGAGAAACAGCTGTTTAAAATTTATTTTTCGATAATGGCCAATTGTGGCCGATTTTTATTTATTTTTTTAATTTGACCGATTTCTAGTGTAAAGCCACATAATTTGTACAATTTTCGTGAAGATCTGATGATTTTTATCCTAATTGTTGCATTAAAAGTGACGAAATCTTAAATCCAGCAATTCGAATTTTTTGAGGTTAGGAAATACTCTTAATGTTACTATACCCTACCGTTTCGATAGTCCCTTCATTTCCGAATAGTTTCTTCTTTTTTTGCACGACCTATAGAGCCGGAGGTGTTTAAAAAATATTGTAGCAATGCATTAAAAATGCACTTTTCTATTGAAGCTCCAGTCCATTTTTATTATTTTGTTCGGTTTCCCAATCAGTAGCATGTACAAAAAAGGAAGGAAATCAACTTCCCAGTTACATCACTTCTTATCAATTTTTTGGGCTAATTTCTCCTAGAATCCGTTTCACAAGTTACTGTCCAATTTTGTACAACCCAGTGGAGTTTCTATATTAAAAATTAACGTAATTCAAACAAAGATATCATTTTCAAACAGACAAAATTCATTGGTTTTCAAGAAGTGTTCCCGACTCTATTAAACCTGTACTCGTTATTTCACAGAAAAGTAAATATTTCTGTTCATAAAATGCTGAAGAACAATTGTCTCGTTGATATCTAGTACCATTTCAAAATCCACCTACTGATATAATTATGACAAACATCACCCCGAACTAGTTCACCAAAGACACTCTAAATGATTGATGTACTAAGAAAGTTTCAACGTTCGTGTAAGTAACATGCAAATTAATGTCCTAACCTAGAAAAAGGAGTTTAACACTCGTAAAGAAACAAACACGTCGTGTCCCGTTACGAACACAATACAACTTCATGTGAATCAACACAAAAGAATTGTAAGGTCGCACATAGAATCGAATTCTCTTCGTTTAAATAACAATAATCAACATATCTGCGAGTTGGCACACACATGCAAAATTCGCGTGACCCGTCGAGCGTGGGTAGACTTTGTTTGTTTGCGTTCCTTCAACGAGTAAATTTCGATAATAGTTTTATGAAGAGTCATTAAAATGCGATTTGTTGATTTATCCAATCACGTGCCCGGCGCTTGTTGAATAAATATTACGGATTTGCATAATTTTTAGAAAAATAATCAGTTTGAAAGTCGAGTGGAATGATTTGCGGTCGAGATTGTTCCGTATTAAATTATACTTTTGTTTGTCTACTAAATGAAATTATTTTATTTAAAGTATAATCAAAGTCGAAAAATTTCATTTGATTTATATTCTGGTGTTGTTACACTTAAAACCATTGTAATTAATTAACATTTTATCACGTTTTTACAACAATCACCCTGAAAAAGAAATGTTGCAATTTTGTAGAGGATTTTCCCGTGAGTCGTTCACAATAGTGAGGGGTAGGTAGCGCCCTGCTAGTGAGTGTGCGTGCGTTGGTGGAGGGCTACATAAGCCGACAGAGTCCATAGCCCGTAAGACATACTCTAAGTGTCCTTGTGGTTATGGGACTTATACCCTCTTCTTGCAAGTTTTAAAACATTGTTATTGTTAAAATATATGGGTACTACCCTTTAGCCATAATAACTTTATAAAATTTAAAAAGAAAGAACATAAATTAAAGACCCCTAGCTCTTCAATAACGTCAGGGCCGAAAGGAAAAAAATAAAAGTGAAAAAGTGTGATCAAACCAAAGTGTGGATCTAACAAAAGTGTGGATCTAACAAAAGTGTGGATCCAGCTAGGATCTAACTGGATCGTCAATCCAGCCCCTGAGGGCTAACCGAAAAATATTCACGACTAATAAATAACAGTAAGACTACATCTACTGTACACTTGAACAAAACAATTTCACAAGTATACGTTATTGTCCGTGTTTAGTATCATTATGTAAAACAACCTAACCTTACCTAACATCCTTGTAACAATTGTTCCAACCAATAATTTAATCTTATTATTGTTATATTGTCCGACTTAGTATTATTATGTAATAACCTAAACTTACCTGTTTGTGGTCATTCTTACAACAACTAATTTAATCTACATTTTTATGTATGAAAATTACGCTTCATCTCGAGTCTCGGTTTCTGTCTACAAGCTGGCTCTCGCTCCTCCAGTAGGGATTTGACAGGTGTCAAAACCGAGCTGGCTCTCGCTCCGCCCTCAATTCAAATTAACACAAACCAAAACTAATCGTCGCCAAAAATATCAGTTTGGTAGTTGTCAGTTTAAAAAGTGCCAATTAACCATTGTCTTTAGAAAATATATTTAAATGGTTGTGTCACAAACAGCGTAATACGATCTCATTGAAATCGAGATTTATTTTAGGAAAATTTTAACAAAATCGTTGAACCCGTCTTTGAGAAATAAAACATGTTTTACGTAACTACGCATCTTAGACACATTAACACAAGACACATACACACATTATTATGAATCTGTTGCGCATTATTTTCTAATATAAACCCTCACACAAAAGATAAACACTTATCAATGCAAACGTATTGTCGGATGACACCGTAAAACCGATTCATACAATTACAGTTATTATACTGTGCTTTTCTTATTGAAACTTTCTCTGACAATAGTGAGACGTTGGACTGTTTGTGTGAACTTTAAGTTGACTTTTTTTAAATTTTATCTTTTTTTTCCTTTTTTTTTACTACCTCACACATATACGTGGCATTGAGAAAGTTATATGATGGGTAAAAAATCAATGGTGAATTTCTTGCACATATATTTACACTCCATTTTTGTTTGCCAAGTCTATCATCATTTACATTTGTACACAAACAAATAGTATATTGGAATTTGCAGTAAATTAAGTTGTATTTATTCTCCACGCGGCTCTGGTGATTTAAAATTCTTCCCTCGTTACTTCCCTCCGGAAAAAAATGGCTTGAAACGGTAAGCTATTGTCTGGTCCGTAAATATATCTTGCTCTTGGATATCTTGAATTACAGAAGACGCCGAACTTTTGCGTGTTCACCCATCACAAACACTTGACGTTCGAGGAAATCTGATACGGGAAAAGAAAATATTGTGATCGCACTCTCATTGCCTGAAGGGACAACCAATAGTCACAATGAGAAGAAGAATGCTGGTGATGGAGGGACAACCAACAGACGCCAGTGGAACCTAACCAACAAGTCACATCTAGGGGGTTGGAACTTATAGGTGAAGGGACAACCAACTGACTATAAGTAGGAACCTATTGTATCAAACCAAAGTTAAGTGAGAAGTGTACACCCTATGCCGGGAAGCGATCTGGCAGAGCATTGGCGCTTAAAGCAAAAGGCCCTAGGTTCAATTCCCAGTTTAGGACGTATATTTTTTCACTTGAATTATTATTTAAAATGATTGATAACCATAGCTTTTAGTGTATCATTGTACTAGGAATATCGCACGTTGCACGATTTTCTATTCTAAACTATGTCGCTTACCCCATTATGCATGTTACACAATATATCCTTCAAGCATTTATTTCACATACTAAATAGATCTACCTTGTATATTTTGAAGCTCAGATATTGGAGCCTCTAGTACTACCATCTTACGATCCACTTCTGGTAACTTCAAGGACACAATGCCGCCATAACGCATACTCCGTCTCCTCCCACACTAGCGCATTCTGTATCGGAACCCACTACACTATAACTATTCTACTCACATGATTGAACCTCACGTTATCGTTCTTCTTATATTTAAATATAAATTCAACGTCTCATCATAATATTTACTACCACTGTAGTTCCAAATAATGATAACTCATAGTCAAAATCCGAGAAGAATGATACAAATAAACCATTGTTTTGTGGCTCCTATTATCGTATAACAGGAAGTTTTTCCGTGTTGTTTAATGAAAAAAACTTCTCTGTCATGATTATCATACAAAAAAGGAAGGAAAGAGTGTAAAATAATCACCACTAGCGCCAGGGCCGTAAGAGAACAAGACTTGTTCCAGAGAAACCTGATAAGAATGATGAAAGAGAGTGATATCACCCAAGACTAGTAAAAAGTGTAAACCCAGTTATGGCCCTCGAGATTGCTAAGGCTGTATTCACTACAGCGAGCCTCTGATGGTCTTCTTAGGTATAAACTAAATTGTTGAAAGTAATCATAGAAATTAGACAATTCCAATTAAAGCAATGAAAACGCACAATGTCCATTACATTTTCAACTGTATTTGCTTTGAATAATTTCAACAATTACAATTATACAACAAAAGAATACTTGAGTGGTGTTAAGAAGACCACCTATTGTCATAAGAATAATTACGAATAATCACTTCGACCTATGTTTGGACTTCTCTCGTTATATTTGGCAAACTCATAGTAAATACTTATTTATCCAAACAAAAGAAAGTTATTAGCAGGTATTTATTTTCTAAACGAAAGATCATGAATTCTCCGAGGGCCTATGACTTGCGTCTGTACGTCTGTCCTAATTGTTGAGAGAACAAAGCAGTGTTCCGGGTCCTCCCAATTTGAAAGTTATCATAAATAAAAATGTGGTCTCTGGTTAGCGAATGGTAATAAGTTATTGATTATAATTTTGAACCGGTGTTTTGTAAAAGTAAAACTATTTTAAGTCATAAATTTGTAATAGGTAACTCTGTATCGCCATTTTAATCAAAGAATGTTAATTGCTTCTACTTATCAAAGTAATTTGACACCATTGCATAGACAGGGTGTACAAAAGTCTGAGACATTTAAATTATTTTTAAACTTGAAAAGGTAAACTTTAGACTTTTTTTGTAAAAAAAAAAAAAAATTTCGGTGTATTTTTGATAAGGTTGTTTTTTTTTGTTGTAAGGTTGTAATTGTTGTTTTATAGAAAATAACTGCACAAACTGAAGTTTGCTATTGAGCAATAAAGGTCAAATTTTAGGGTGTTGTTTGATAGAAAATACCTGCAGAAACCAGAGGTTACTATTAAGTATTTAAATTCAAATGTTTGTGTTGTTTAAAAGAAAATAACTGCTAAAACTAGAGCTTGCCATTGTATATTAAAGGTGTTTTGAAAAGAAAATAACTGCACAAACTAAAAAAGGTCAAAGTTTAAGGTGTCGTTTAATATAAAATAACTTCACAATCAAACCAATTGTTGGGTGGTCGATATCTACTACATTCAAAAATGCTAGACGGTGATTAACAATATTTATTAACAATTATTTACTACAGAATCTCATCTAAGGAAAACAATAAGGAGACAAAATTACTACAGAATAAACTTTACAGTTTATTCAAGTTTGATAAGGAATGCCTTAAAACTTCGGGATATTTTGGGTTGAAGCCGACAAACAGTTTTTGTTTACTTAGACTTTTCTCTGTGTATAGGTGTATGAAAATCTTTATTTATGGTGAAAACCTTATAGATAATTGTGACAAAATATATGAACTTATTAAGAATCCAACAAGTACAATGATAATGAGATTTTTTTCCTGTAAACATGTTACTGTTTTAATAAACCTTGCTTAGAACACTTATCAACATTTAACAATTAACAAACAATAATTTTCACAAAATGTAATATAAATTGTTACTGATGTAGCCCAGAGAACCTTATAGAGAACGTTGGCAAAATAGATGAACCTAATAAGAATCCAACAAGTACAATGATAACATTAGTATTTAATTTATTGTTAGCCATTGGAGCGTCGCTAATCCGTTATACTTTGAATTATAATTTCATTTAATTGTACTTCTTTAATTTTCTTAGTTTTTTCTCGCCGTTCTCTTTAAGGTTTTTTCTAGGATTATGTGATAATTAAACCTGAAGATGACTACTTACTCATTGAAACGTTGTTTTCCCCTTGCGGAAATTACTTTATTAATTGTTGATTGTGAATTCTGTATAATACAGAACGTTATCAATTTCAAATCGTGCTATTCGCGAGAACACTGATCACCTGTTAAACAACCTGTGCTCGACATGGCTTTCTTTAAATATTTATTACATTGTCGTACTTTTAAGAGATAATATTGAACTGTGAAGTCAAGTTTAGTCATGGATCAGTGAGTACAATCTGCGCTAGTTTCCTTAATAACAGGGTACTCCGACTCTGAACTCTCTCTTTGGTTCGTTTTCGCTAAAAACAACAACAAAAAGGTGAATATCTACGGTTCATTAAACATGTTAAAATATACACGGCACAAAATATTTGGTTAACGTGTAGATGAATCTTGATACATAGTGCACGATGGACAGTTCCGGTGTTGCGTTTGGAGGTCGATCTCACACATTTCTCCCCCACTTGTAAACTCTTTCACTATCTGGTCAAGTGTGGAGAAGCTCGCCTGTATTTTATAGCATATTTCATGGAATTATGGTATTTTAAAATAAATTATAGTACTACAAAAAGTTAAAGTACACATAAGTGAGAACGTGGTTTAGTTTCAGACTGTTGTTTTATCTTAGTAAGTCATACTTTACTGAATTTACTAATAATTTGCTAAAAAAAAAACTAATTTCCTGTTATAATGGTTGCAATTTACGAATATCACTCTCATTTAAAATAATTACAGTAAAATTTAGTTTTACAAATTCTTTTAAACGCGTGATTAAACTATTAAACAAGTTGATGGACGCCATCATGTTACTTACCCAGTTTCATCATACAAAGTAATACAAAGAGAGCCTCTAGAAGTAATCCACAAAAGTTGGTTTATAGGACCTTTTAGTAAATGTTAAATTGTATTGGTAGATCCAGGGGTCCAATAGGGTAAGTTTTTTAAAGCAGTTGTTCGCAATTATGTATATCACTACTTTCTTAACGTCGGGCTAAATCTAACGGGCCTCGCAGATGAGTATATATTTAAAAGTGGCAGTGGCAGTCCGGAAGCTGCACTCGCTACTCTCGTGTCAATCGGATTTCTTAACTACATGAATATCACATTTGTTTTGGACTTTTTTGACGGTACCATCGCTATTTGTCATCGTAAAGAGGTGGGGTTGATATCATTACAACCAGAACTGAAATGTAAAAATTTTGATTGAATTTAGTGTGATAAGTTGAATAACACACTTGATTTCAACCAAAAACTGTTTAAAATGGCCGCCATTTTTATATTTTAAATTAGTTCTTTTTCTGAACGTCAATAGGATTCTTCTAGTATGAATTAATGTTCCTATTTTTATCTTTGTTGGTGATATCGTGTTTACGTATTAGAGGGTAACGTTGATAGATTTCACTTTTTCGGTTCGATTTTCATTTTTATTAAATTCTCAAAGCGCCAATTTTGGAGAAGATGGAACAATATTATTTTTTTTAGGAAGACCTGTATATTTGAGTAAATTTTTGCTAGAACCAAATATGTAGTAATCGAAAAACAAAAATAAAATTTAAGATATGGCAAAAAAATTAATAATAGCATTTGAACATATATTGTCAAATCGTTTAAAGACGTGTGTACCACACGGGCGACATGTAAACGGACAAAATTCCGAAACCATTTTTTTAACTAAAGGCAGCTCAAAATGAATATCTTGTTTATGTCCAAAAACTCACTACATACCTACACTACAAGTAAAAATCAAGTTTAAAATGTCACACAATATATCTACACAGAAATATTTACTCTATATAGTAACTGGTATTACAACTTAAACCACAAACAAAATTATTTTCCACCATGACGATTCCACACACAACAGAAGAGAATTGGGACATAAAGGTGGACAGTTTGAGAGAAACTAACAATAAATCTTACAGAACATTAGACGAGAGTGGAGCTACTGCGAATATTTTAAACAAGTTATACAGTACTTTCGTCTGTCACGCGATGATGACCCACAGGGGTCAGATGATGTAGGATGATTTATTAACCAATTTCTCGCTTTAACTGGACTCAAAAATGTCTAAATTTTGGTTGGTGTATTTAGCGTAACTGTCTTGCATCAGAGGTGAAACAGTTTTTTGGAATAATTTTGCAAGAAATCAGATAATGAAGGTGAATCAGATTTAACTGTAATTTAGAGGGAAATACTACAGTAAGACTTTCTATCCATCACTTCCACCAGAGAATATTTTTATCTTTAAAAAACTTAGTTGTTCTTTTAATTTACTTTAACAGATCAGGGTGGTTGATATCTTGCAAGTCCAAATACCCAACGGTTATTAAAAACTCTCCATATCTCATAGTACTTATACTTCTTACAGAAAACAACAAAATGATCAGCTGTTTCATTAAACCCCGATCGATAACATCTAGGTATCTTCCTTCATCATAATTGAGAGATGCTTCTTCCATAACACAATATTATGATAACTACAATCACTTTCGATTATTTCTTCCCAGTCTAAAAAGTCACATTCCTCCTGATCAACTTTTAATCATAGTTCTATGGTCTGTCTTAAGACATCAAAACCCGTTCAGCAACTGAAAAAGGAGTTGATGAATTAGCCGAAAGATCTGTCAGCAACTCCACAGAGTCCCGGTTTTCAAATCAATTTTATTTGCTTAACTAATGTTAATTTGAACGGCGTACCTCACGATCGTTTGATAGTTTCCTAAAATGTTTGAAAGATGAAATTTTCCGAAGAATTATGTTGTAGGCCATTAATTAATTCAATTCAAATTCATTTCGGGTGGTTCATGTTATCTAAGTCACTTCAGCCATAAGGGTTTATTATGCCACTAAAAGTTATTGTCCTATAAATCTAACTTTATAATATTTTTCTAAAAGGTCGTTTTGGGGAATTATTATGATTGTCTGCGCATTTCCGATGATGTCTATCCTTTCCTGCTTAAGAGTGCTGCAATCTCGTTGTACATTCCACATCTTCTGCACAGAGGTTCCGCTGTAAAGATTCGCATCCTGTGATGTGTTTTATAAAGGAGCCGTACCCTCTTATCCAGCCTACCACCTTCCTTATATTGCACCGGCTTATCTTGATAAGATCCGATGCATTTTTTGTAGAGGCGGCATGAAGCGTGGGTCTACTCAGACCTGAAATGTTCCTCCACTGTATCCCATGTTCTTTCTCATCCTAAATGTTGATGACGAACATTGCCCTTTTCTTGGAGATTCCACAAAACGGATCTGGTCCTATGAACTGCACTGCCGATGACTTATTTTCCAGCTTGTCAGCATTCTCATTTCCGCTAATTCAAGTATGTCCAGGCACCCAACATAGAGCAACATTCTTACAACCACCAAGCTGTGATAGGGTCTTGAAGAAATCCCAGACTAGCTTTGACCTGAATTATTTTGAATCCCGTCTAAGTTGCTTGACTGTCGCTATACGTGCGAATCTTCATTGCACTGTACCCAAGTCTTAGATTTGCATGGGTACATTTGAAACACGTGGGAGAACTCCCATTCGTAACGAAATTGTCTGGCTAAATTCGCCTCCACATATGCCTGATTCCGTTCCACTTTTATTTTTTGAACCGTCTGTAAACCACTCCAATTATTCTAGAGGTGTGGGTCGTCTTCCCTCAGTCTATTTATCGCGTTCTAATATTACCGCTGGGAATGACTTTGAGGAGTAACGTATTTTCATATGATCAGATATAATGTCTAATACATAATCCTCCTCGCCCATTGTTGTGTTCTTAGAATGTGAAGGTCTAAACATGGATGACCAGAAACAATCATTATGGTTATCTTACACTGGTGTAAGAATTCGAGTTTTAAGCTGCCAAAAACTCACTTCTTCCATTTCTTATCAGCTACAACTTCTTCTTCTTCTTTGTTTTCTACTTCTTCAATTCCATTACGAAAATCAAGAATCGCCCTCTTCGATTTTCTCATCCATTCATCGCAATTTTTTTTCAACTTTTCTTCTCCAATACGTAAACAAAGGAACTACAGAGTGTCTTATCACACACCATCTTTCCAATCTCTAAACTTTCGAACTGACGTTTTATTCCCTGATATTTCAGCATGCGTTACATGTTCCTATCCACTTTAACCACTATAGTTCTACTTAGACAGAAAAGTTAGGTTATTTATGTAGCTTCATCAACTGTTTTATTACCTTTCTTCAAATCCTGCAAACACACTCTAGCCCATATAGCCTATATATGCCAAATATATGCATATATGTATTGGTATTATTAGTACCAATTGTACATCATTGCTATAGGTCACGGGACATAATGATGTCTTCTAGAATATCGAAAAAAGATCTGATCTAATTTCTTCTACTGTGATTAATTTCAAGTCTTTGAACCTTAAAGGAAACCATTTAAATTTCGGAGACCAATTACCAACCTATGACCTTCAAATGTATGTTAACAACCTAATTTAGATATTTTGTTTAACAGATTGCTCCGAGTAACTCAACTTCTCACATTTTTGACCTGCAATACTTCAACTGGTTCCGTAATCAATCAATATTGATGAGTTATGCAAAAACCAAAATTGAGTGATTTAAACCTGGGAATGTGTTACTTCGTGAGCGTCTCTAAGATATGCTTGACAATGATTTATTTAACGAAAGATTGGCAACCCGTATCGACAGTAGAATCAATCATAGATTGACGTTACTATGACAACCGTGATTGGTTGAGGCAGAGTAGCATCATAGGGGTTGAGTGACAACTGAGACGCACGACCATGTCCTGTACGGATGAATAATCTTCTATGGATGTATCATCTTCTAGTGTGTAATTAATAAGAATGCGTATAATTACAACAGACTATAATGAATCAATAATTCACATTTTGAACTAACTTTCTCAGATATACATTTATAAAATTAAAGCTTGAACAAACAAGAAACATTTTTCACTCTCTTACTAAAACTTGGAAGCCAACAATAAACAATGAAACATGGTCACTGACCTTTAACCAAACTTTTGATCAAATTTTGGTAATACTAATTAATCTACTAAATTTAAAAAAAAATAATAATAATAAATTGTAAAAGAAGAAAAATACAAAACTCAAGTAAATTGTAAATGGACAAATACTTGATGAAACAGCCCGTTATACAGTTTTTTTTACCGTTTAATATGTGGTTAGCACATTGAGTTCCCATTACCGTAACTCTAACTTTCGGGATCAGATTTCGCTACTAATAATAACTAAAATTAAAATGAGTACAGTGTTCCGCCTTTCCCAGCTTCGTTAATCTTACTTTTGTTAACGCGTTTCGGATATACTCCAACCTCAAAACACTTAATATTAATCAACCTGTTAGTAATCATAACCTTTCTTTTCTTCACGATGATATATCAAAACCGAAACCATTTTCATTCGAGGATACCCGAAACTTCTTTCACACTCGATGAATAGTATCTAGATAATACCGAGGGTCCTTCAGTAATTTGTAAAATACTAAACAGAACCCGGCAGGGTTCAACGTTTAGTAAGTATTTCCTATTTACTCGCAAAGCATAATTTATTTTACATTTTCCGATGATTTTCATATTGATTTGAAAACATTCAACTTTTTTATTGGGCAATTTAGATTATAACCCCCCCCCCCACCCCCTCAATTAGCCACGTTTGTAGAAATGGCAACCAATATTAAACAGGGCTGTATTTCAACAAATTTTGATAAAAATTCATAAAACCAATTTTGAGAAATTAAATCTTTGTCAATGGAATCGTGTTTATCTCAAAATCAGTGAAATTTCGATAAATTTTGGTGAAATTTAAATGTTTGTGACATACTTATGCGTATCAAGCCAAACAAAAAACATGATAGACGCCATCGTTGTACTTACCCGCACGAAATACGAACAAAAAACTGTTCAAAATGGCCGCCATAACTTACATTATATGATCCACAACCTAATCTTTTGTAGCTGTTATAGTGCTTACGTTCATAGATCAAGACCGGACGGGATTTAAAAAAAAAAAAATTAAATCAGAGGTCGAAATTTTTGACATCACCATACTTACCCTATACTAAGTACAAAATTGGTATTCTTTTGTAAATTGGAAATCCTTTTAAATGAATCATTCGACTGTCATTTTATTTGGAATTGTCAATTTAACTTGTTTTAGTAAAATTCCAGAAAAGAGCACGAGAAAATGAGAAGCTATTGAAAGATTTTTTTAAATATAATTCAAACTCAAAACAAAACAATTCAAGACAAATTTCCAGGGGATATATTTTTAGGACGACATTTAATTAATTCACTGCCTCATGTACTGCCTCATATGGATGATCGTTCCCCCTATCATCATGTTCCTACATTGTAAAATCCACAGATGGCATCCCCATGTTTTCCCCGCTATTAAGGGATTACATGACTAGGCTGAGACTACTAACGGGCTTCTTTACGGGGCATGACACACTCCGAGGACATCTCGAGAAACTTGCCCCAACGGATGTTACGACCTGGAGGTACTGTAAGGAAATTCCTCGTCACCTACTAAGAGACTGCGAGGCCGTAGCTAAAAGAGCAAGAACTATGAGAAGATACCAATTAGAAGTTCTGCCCTCTCTAAATCTCCTTCAAATCATACAATGTATGTTAGTTACAGTATTGGAAAGGGTGTTGTAACTGAGCACTTTGGAAGTAATGGAATATGAGCACAATAGATCAGTAAGGGTTGCAGTGAAGTTGCAACCTAAAATATTATAATACAATACAATGAGCACTTTGGAAGTAATGGAAGATGAGCACAATAGATCAGTAAGGGTTGCAGTTCAGTTGTAACCTATAATATATAATACAATACAATGAGCACTTTGGAAGTAATGGAAGATGAGCACAATAGATCAGTAAGGGTTGCAGTTCAGTTGTAACCTATAATATATAATACAATACAATGAGCACTTTGGAAGTAATGGAAGATGAGCACAATAGATCAGTAAGGGTTGCAGTGCAGTTGTAACCTATAATATATAATTCAATACAATGAGCACTTTGGAAGTAATGGAATATGAGCACAATAGATCAGTAAGGGTTGCAGTGAAGTTGTAACCTATAATATATAATACAATACAATGAGCACTTTGGAAGTAATGGAATATGAGCACAATAGATCAGTAAGGGTTGCAGTGCAGTTGCAGCCTAAAATATTATAATACAATACAATGAGCACTTTGGAAGTAATGGAAGATGAGCACAATAGATCAGTAAGTGTTGCAGTGAAGTTGTAACCTATAATATATAATACAATACAATGAGCACTTTGGAAGTAATGGAAGATGAGCACAATAGATCAGTAAGGGTTGCAGTGAAGTTGTAACCTATAAAATATAATACAATAGAATGAGCACTTTGGAAGTAATGGAAGATGAGCACAATAGATCAGTAAGGGTTGCAGTGAAGTTGTAACCTATAAAATATAATACAATAGAATGAGCACTTTGGAAGTAATGGAAGATGAGCACAATAGATCAGTAAGGGTTGCAGTGAAGTTGTAACCTATAATATATAATACAATACAATGAGCACTTTGGAAGTAATGGAAGATGAGCACAATAGATCAGTAAGGGTTGCAGTGAAGTTGTAACCTATAAAATATAATACAATAGAATGAGCACTTTGGAAGTAATGGAAGATGAGCACAATAGATCAGTAAGGGTTGCAGTGCAGTTGTGACCTATAATATATAATACAATACAATGAGCACTTTGGAAGTAACGGAAGATGAGCACAATAGATCAGTAAGGGTTGCAGTGCAGTTGTAACCTATAATATATAATTCAATACAATGAGCACTTTGGAAGTAATGGAAGATGAGCACAATAGATCAGTAAGGGTTGCAGTGCAGTTGTAACCTATAATATATAATTCAATACAATGAGCACTTTGGAAGTAATGGAAGATGAGCACAATAGATCAGTAAGGGTTGCAGTGAAGTTGCAACCTAAAATATTATAATACAATACAATGAGCACTTTGGAAGTAATGGAAGATGAGCACAATAGATCAGTAAGGGTTGCAGTGCAGTTGTGACCTATAATATATAATTCAATACAATGAGCACTTTGGAAGTAATGGAAGATGAGCACAATAGATCAGTAAGGGTTGCAGTGAAGTTGCAACCTAAAATATTATAATACAATACAATGAGCACTTTGGAAGTAATGGAAGATGAGCACAATAGATCAGTAAGGGTTGCAGTGCAGTTGTGACCTATAATATATAATACAATACAATGAGCACTTTGGAAGTAATGGAAGATGAACACAATAGATCAGTAAGGGTTGCAGTGAAGTTGCAACCTAAAATATTATAATACAATACAATGAGCACTTTGGAAGTAATGGAAGATGAGCACAATAGATCAGTAAGGGTTGCAGTGCAGTTGTAACCTATAATATATAATAAAATCCAAACCAAAACTTTAGATCCTCATAGGATTCCTCAGGATTCCCACCCATCAGAAGAAGTTTTGATCGCTGGTCTTACAATCCTGCCACTTCGACGTTTTTAATTTGTAGAAAAACCTCGTAGATGTTTTATACTGTCAAACTCAAATGATTTTAATGAATGAGTTTAATCAGTTAGATACCGATAAAAGGATGTCGCAAGTTTAATGAATTAGATAAAAAAACAATGTCTGATAAAACAATGTCAAAGATGACTCACAACACATCAGTTCTGTCTCAAGTTAGGTTGTTCGTAACTATAATCACTATTTCACAATACGTGTCCATCATTTCACAAACAGGTGAATTATTTTGATATAATTCGATGTCCAACCTGTTTTATTTTGAAATACGACAAATAAAAAATCGTTTAAAACAAAAATTTAAATACAAGCAAAGCAATTTATGTCAATTTAAAGGAATCCCAGCAGAGTGATTAAACTGCACGCCCTATAACCCAATGTATTAAATAAATTATTAAACGAGCACCTGCCAGTTAGATTATTAAGTTATATACATCTGAGTTAACGCTCAGATTTCACTCAATGCGTCATGGTGTTTGATGGTGGACCTTTCGCAATAAACGAAGTAAACTCAGCAGGACAGGGTTCATTTTATGAATTAAATGTCGTCCTAAAAATACATCCTCTGGAAACTTGTCTTGAATTGTTTTGTTTCGAGTTTGAATTATATATTTTTTTAAATCTTTCAACAGCTTATCATTTTCTCGTGCTCCTTTTTTAGAATTTTACTAGAACAAGTTCATTTTCTTAGTCTACAGTTGTTGACAAAGTGGCTTTTTGTTCATTTAAATTAGTTTGCAAAACAGCTGATTTCTCAACAGTTTCACTTTGCCCACTACTTTGCACACTACTTTGCTCACTCCGAATGGCAACCGAACAAAACGAAATTTAGGTTAAGTTTATTTGAATTGATTTATAATATACAGGAAATGTCCCGTACGTAGGTTAGATTAATTCTTACATGTAAAATAACATAAATAAACAACAAAACAACGTTTTAAAGTTAAAAAAGGAAGTAATTATTTATTATTCATGAAGATGATTGACAGTGTATGTACACGGAGAGTATTTTTCGTTTGCCGAGTTTTGAAGTTGCCAATCACGTTTCCTCAACAATACACCTAAGTTATTTGTAATATTCATAAATAACCTCAGTTTTGACTTGAGAACTTCTACTCAGTGTCGATGTGTAGTTTAGCACTACTACTATATTTTGTGTAGTTAGTTTTAAAATATGGACAGTTCAGAGGATGAAAACCTGTCAAATACCCCGCCTAAATTAACAGAAAAGGCTAACAACGTTGTAATAAATCTCCTTCCTGTCAAATCAAGGAAAAAGTACGACCGCCAGTATGAACTGTTTTTGTCATGGCTAAAGGAAAACAATGGTAACAAAATAACAACTGTAGACAAAGTATAATGTGCAATTCGTGAGCAAAGTCTTTTTTAAACTCGATAAAATTGACGCACGAGGCAACTATTACCCTAACCCACAGAATTATTTACAAAAGCTTGGCATGCTACTTACGGGACATCCTATATTAATATGCGTGAGATTTAAACATGAAATGAAATTCATTTCAGATCAGTTACGCTGTAATAATCATAAAAATCTGAATTTCTAATTTTATAATATAACTCAATTGTCCAATCCATTTAAAAATCAACGTATCGTAAATAATATTAATA
The DNA here is from genome assembly GCA_963513935.1 of Aphrophora alni. NCBI lineage: Eukaryota > Metazoa > Arthropoda > Insecta > Hemiptera > Aphrophoridae > Aphrophora > Aphrophora alni. Next base: position 15,804,326 of record OY740771.1, read on the forward strand.
CTCGTTAATTTTCTCAATTCGATTGAAAAAATCGAACCGTGCTCCATTTCGATTAGAAATCATACAAACTGACATAATCGATCATAACTCTGCAACAAGTGCTGGTAGTTGACAAGTTCTATTTCATTATTACGTATTCATTTTCCAACACGATTCTTGTGGATCGTGTGTTGTTTATCGTTTCACGTTACAAGTTTATTAACATAGAAATAAAATATAATATTTCATGAAACATATTTTACACAGCACAATATTAGTGATTGGTACTTATTATAGCTACAAGTCGTGGCCAATTTTAATAGAAATCAACACATTTTTTTATTAATCAGTAGTCAAGAAAACCTGTCTAACAGTTTCTATAGTTTAATCGGGAATAACGATTTTGTTTTAAATAAATGTATATATTAGTATATATATATATATATATATATATATATATATATATATATATATATATATTAATGTTTTTGGATAGACTAATAGTTGTTTAGTTAATGAAGCATAACAAATAAAAATAATCTTGTGGTGAACAGCCTGTGAAGAGTAATTTTACGAAGTGGAATGTTAATTCGCTCAACGTTCAATATATTGTGAGAACACCGTAATTTTTTTTTGATTTCACAGAGATTGAATCCAACACCTGGCTACTAAATTAAATCCCGCATTTGATTATTACAATGCAAATAAATTGCACTAACTTTCTCACTAACCAATCCTCAAAACCAAATCAAAATAAATCAAAATCGTTAAAATGTCAGTTTGATAGCTGTCAACCGAAATGTGAAAATAAACCATGGACACTGTCTTTATGTATCTAAATATGGCCTACACTTGCTTCCCTTGTGGCATAAACACCGAATCGGAGTAAACTATGATTAAAATGGAGTTTCTAATGACAGCAGTTACACTCATAATCAAAGGTTCCCTCTAACTTTTGCTGCTTTGACCTCTATAACTTAAAATATTGAAAGCAAAAAATGTAATGAATAATTTTATCAACAGTTAAGATTCATTTTCGTTTTTTGCCAATTTTTCCTGAACCGTAATATTGTTACACACATGTTTGGGTCATTAATCTTCACATTTCACCGAAATTTGACCGCAGTCGGTGGAACCGATTTTGAGAAATTACACGATTTTTACCCCAAAACGATTTTTTTGGTTTTTACTCTCAAAACCGATGGGGACCAATGCGTTTTATTTTTGGGCCTTTAGAGGTTACATTAGAACAAAATTTTTAATCAAAACGCTTAATTTTCAATATCTGCCATTTTTTCCCCTTTTTTTCAATTACATCTATGGACATATGAAGATATTGAGTTCTGATTTATCATACGAATTTTTTACGTTACGTTTTATAAGTATACCGATAAAATACTTCATTTTGTATATTTTCAAAATGGCAGCCGTTAAAAATATGTATTATTGACTATTTCTAAAACAATTAACTTCACAAAAAGTCACAAGAGACGAAATTTTTTCTTTTTTACTGAAATTTTAACGCAGTAGGGAGTCACAAAACCGATAGCGAACAATACTTTTACTTGAATCTTTAGAAGCTACACTTGGACACAATTTGATCCATGTCGATATGTAAAAAAAAATCCTAATTGTGTTTTTTTTTCTTACGGCAGCTACCCAACAATTTTTAAAACTAGGTCGTCATTTTTCCAAAAATACAGATTTTATTGACGGTAAACATAAAAATCAGCTGCGGGGCTTCTATAAAATACGTAATTACTCAAAATGGACTTAAGTATTTGAAAATATCAAATTCGTTCAATTTTAGAAAAAGTGAAGACACAACTGTGCATAAAATAGGAATTAAAAAAAAAAAAAACAATGAAGCGTGTGTAGGTATATAGAAACAGATATTTTTTATAAACTCAAAGTCCTTTAAATGCCCTAGCGCCAACATATCTTCGTCAAATAAACATACATATTCGTAATCAGAATAACTTGTAGTTTTATTTGATACTCCACACATAATATTTAAACAAATAAAATTTTCAAACTTATAGTTTTGCCCCTAACTTGAAATAAAACGTACTAGGTTTTACCTACACACCATAATAAAGAGAAATCTATGAAAAGCAATCCATCTTTTAACGGCTATTAAATTGTTTGATTCACAGCTCACAAAAACTATTTTTTAAATTTATACGCTAAGAAGTTTCATTTTGTGGTTAAATTAAGTTGTATTCATCACAAAAAGAACTATAATATATCATTTCGTACTGCAATTAATTTAATTTCAAATCATTTGTAGGTCACTTTGTGTTGAAGTTAGGACAGGATATCTGACACTTTAAATTTAGCTTGGCGCCAACATATTAATTTTTCCCGCGAACTAATTTGAAATATTCATGATAATTATAACTTCTAATTTTATTTGATACTACACAAAATCCAAAATAAATGTTTTCAACTCGAAAGTTTTTGCCCCTTAACTACCCCAGGTCATTTTTTGTTACCGCTATATTCTTCCTATATGTGGGACAATACAAAGAACATAAATTTTGAAATATATTAGAATTATCTATTTAAGAAATTTTCAAAACTTTAAAGGTATACTATTCTATAAGGAATAGTCCCAAAATTAAATAATAAAGCTAATATATTTTAATTAGTTAACATACCTTAATGTCAAAAGTAGTTCATTATTCCTAATAGTAGCTACAGCTGTTTCGCCTCAACATAAGGCATCATCAGGCTTAGCACACGTAAACAAACTAAAAACACGTTCACAACACAAAACTTGTTTAAGAATAATGAGCTACTTTTGACATTAAGGTATGTTAACTAATTAATTATATCAGTATTTCGGAAGGCAATATGGAAATAATAATATATTTTGTTCCTGTATAAGTAGAGTACAGTTAATTCAAGAATATTATTTTGCATTTTTTTTAGCTAGAAAGTTAGTGCAAGTTCTTGCTTAATTTATTTCACATTGAAGCAATAACGTCTGTCAAAGACAAGCTACAACGAACCAGAAAACCAATTCCTTATACCAGGAAAGAATTATTTTCCTTACAATAACCTAGTTATTTTAAACCAATAACAATTTTCTCCGAGTTTATTGTTAAAGCAGCCATCTTGATCAGTTGCAACAATAACGTAATATAGATAACAGGTGTAAACATCCTGACTCCATCGTTACCATAAGACAGTATTTACGTTAAACTTGTCATAGTCCGGAGTTGTAGCTGAAGGCAAATCAGTGTACGCGTACTCCAAGGAGAGTTATCGCGTCCTTTTTATTGAAAATAAATCTCGTGAAGGTATAATTTCGCTTAGCCTGAGTGCAGCGAGTAACGGCAATTGGTATTGGTTCATTGGCCAGTATCGCGCGTGCGTGATTGCTAAGATAGTGTTCCGCGCAAGGTCACTCGCCCACTCGAGATCCTTCCCGCTCTTTCTCTTTCTGCAATTTCACTTTATATTTATTATTGCCAAGAAAATGTATCACAAGTTCTATTTTCATCTTTTATTATCTCGCTCTCCTTTCCCTCATTCTCTCTCTCTCTCTCCCTCCCTCTCTCTCTCTCTCTCTCTCTCTCTCTCTCTCTCTCTCTCTCTCTCTCTCTCTCTCTCTCTCTCTCTCTCTCTCTCTCTCTCTCTCTCTCTCTCTCTCCTCTCTCTCTCTCTCTCTCTCTCTCTCTCTCTCTCTCTCTCTCTCTCTCTCTCTCTCTCTCTCTCTCTCTCTCTCTCTCTCTCTCTCTCTCTCTCTCTCTCTCTCTCTCTCTCTCTCTCCAAACTAATTATTGAACATAAGGGTCAATTTGGAATAAACCGAATAATCAGTATAAATTAATATCGTTACACAATCGTAAATTTTTCTCCATAAGCTGTAAACTAATACAACACAAAACACAAACATTACAAATAGCCATGAGTTTAATCTACAGTTACTCAAAGCTGTTGACAAATCTAACGACAATTGTTAGAAATAGATACGTTTTGTACGAGGTCAGTTAATAACTTTATGTGAATGTTTATTGCGAAAGCAAAACAGTAAAGTTATTGAAAACACAACAATGCAATCTGCAAGCAAACTCGATACATCGTTAATATAAGAATATCGAAGCAAACATTCCAGCTATTGTATAAACTTCTATACCCATAATATTCCCAACATGTATGTCTATACAGGGTGTAAAAAAAAGTTTTACAACCCCTAGGTGATTTCTGAACGAGTAGAGACGAAAACTTTTAACCTTCACAAACCTCATAGGGTAAGTTTCCCCTGCTTTTTAAGAAGGGACTTTATTTTTTTCAAATAGTAACCTCATCGTGTGATATATCATTTTAAAAAGCATAAAAAAAGAAAAAAATAGTGCCTTGAAAAAATCTCTACATTTCTCACCGGAATTATGGGGGTCAAATATTGAGACTTTTCTATTTTTTTTGGATACTAATGAAAAAAAAAACCAAAATTTCGATTTTTTAGCAGCGGACTTACTTAACTAAATGAACACATTTTTATCTTCTTTTCCTGTTTTAGTAATCAGACCCCAATTTTTAAAGGGAGTAAAACCAATGGGGTATTTTTTCGTTTTGTTTAAATCTTGTAACATATCATTTTAATGGATTATATTACGAAGAAACTGATGACGTATAGAATAACTCCCCGTAACTACTTTGGTTGAAATAATGAACTAACCCCACAAAAAGAAGACTAAATTAAAACTATTTCATTTATAGAAATTGAGTAGACTTAATCAATACGTCATCAGTTTCGTCTGATAATTATTCTCTTTCAAATGATATGTCACATAATGGAAAAAAATCCCCACATTGCATCCCCTTTTCAAAAATTCGGGTTGGTTTGCTAAAATAGGAAAAAATCATAAAAGTATGTTTATTTAGTTAATAAGTTCACTTTTTTTTAATATCTATGATAAATATAAAACTCATAATTCAACTTCTCACCCCCATAATTCTGGTTAGAGATATCATAGAAACTTTTCCAAGGCACTACATTTTGTCTTTGTTATGCCTTTCACAATGATGTGACACACTATGGGAGTTGAGAGGCCTATTTGAAAAAATTGAATGTTTGGAAAAAATGTTTTTACCCCATAAAAAGTAAAAGATCTTGGCACCTTTCAACTTAGTAATTGTTAACCGGACCCAAGAACAAAATAATTTAAAACCAATAAAGATTATTAATTACGAAAAATGCCAGTTCAGTAGATCTCATTCAAAAAGTGAAAATAAACCCTGGACACATGTCTCATATGGAAATATGAAAACATATTTATAAATTTAAATAAGTACTTAACTGGTTTCACTTGTTCCATAAATTCGTTTTCATTACTTTATTAAAATTAAGTGTTTAATAATGCCTAAGGTCAATTTCGGTTTATTATTCAAAAACCGTAAAATTTGTTACTTATGCGTACGATTTTGGATAATTAATTTTCATATTTTAATAACATTTAAACAAGCTAAAGCTGATTTTGAGAAATTAAATCTTTCATGACCGATTTTTTTGTTTTTTACCAGTTATTCAAAAACCAGTACTTTTGCACAATTAGCGATGAATATAATTTTTTTTTTATTTCCTCAGAGATTATATCAGATTAGAGACGATTTTGAGAAAATTGTAATATTGTTTTTTCTTACTCCCAAAAAGTGAAAAAGATCAGAGATATGACAAAATAAGCCCAATTACCACATATATTAAAACCTATCCACACGTTTTACTGTAGAGAACAGTACAGACGACAGATATCATTTCAAAAACCATTTATAAATCTATAACCAATTGACTTATCTATGGCTAATCAGGACTAATTTTAGGCTTCAGTTCATTTCCTATATTATAGATTTAATTTTAATTTAGTGTTTTTCTCTTGTATGCTCTAGGTTTAACATTTGATAACAAGAAACGTGTATTAGTTTTTATATACGAAAATGATGGTAATGAGTATTAAACCATATTTAACAATCCGTCCTTATCAAATAAATTTAATACCCGAATAGTTGGGAATTTTTTGTAGGATCAGAAGTGTTTAGTGATGCAGATCACAAGATACATATAGATTTCATAAAAAAAAAACTTAAGAACGATCTAATATTAATTCTGATCATATATATTCCCCAATAATTTGGAGTTGTGGTAAAAAAAGTCTACCCTTTGCTTTGAATCTCCAAAGAAAAAAACAGTATCATTCACTATATCTTTTGAAATACATTCCAACTATACCACAATCATTAACACGATAGTTGTAACAGGCCTGAGAACTAACCACAGTTTGCACATAAACATACGTAATCGGTAGACCTGAGAAAGACTTGAATGGTGGTGTAAGAACGAAGTCTAGATCGTATATTATTACATTATGTATCAATTTAGCGGCGTCAATACCATTTTTAATGAACAGTTAGGAGATAAAGTCGTGATATTTACTCGTTCAGCTTTAAAACCTTATTTCCTGAACAATTTAGTTATTAAATAACGTTGATGTATTTATTAGAATATAAAATAGTGACGTCGAATCGTGTCTAGTTTGTCGATAGACGAGAGAAACTTTTACAGTGTAGTTTTAGATGCGGCGGTTGCATTGCAGAGTGTTGAGAAAGTGTAGTTTGTAAGCGGGTAAAATCTGAATTAATTTTATAAATTTTATAGATTTATCTAGGGCTAAATCCTCAAAAAAGAGGATGTCCGTAAGCACAGATGTAGCGCCGCGATGGTGCGTATGGTGAACTAGTTTTTTGTACCGTGTTCACGATAATCTTTATTTATGCCTCTGTGAAATTATATATTTCGTCATACTGCTTCAAAAACAGCTCTTTTCAATGCATGCATAAAGCTGTTCTTTTTAGTCCTAGGACCTAACATCATCAGCTGAGGTCGAGGTCATCAGCTGTTACTTCGTTTATACGAATTAATTAACTATTGTAAAGTATCTATAAAAACAATCGATACTCTCGATTGTAAATAACCGTTAAAACAGCTGTTTCCATCGATTTGAAGGTAAATAGGTTATAACATTTTAGTTTTTGTGAAATGGTTTTCTTATATTGTTTGAAGTATAACGAAAAATATAGTTCATCACTTTGATCAAAAGAAGCTTTTTGATCCTCGCTCATTTTCCAACTTAAACTTGAACTCATGTTGAAAAGCTTCACTTTTGGTCCTAGTAATCAAATATAGGCTACTATTTATGATAAAACATGTTTCAAAAATCAAACAAAAATCATTCAAATTGAAACCAGTTCACTGCTACACACTGCTAGCATCGATGAACAAAAGCCTCAAAGGCATTCCTGAAGAATTCCCTAGGGGTGTTAAACATTTCTTCTTCGATTAGCTTTTTTAAATCCTTATAGGTTTTTGTGAAATGGTTTTCCAATATTGTTTGCATTATAACAGAAATATAGTTCATCAATTGGACCAAAAGAGGCTTTTCGATCATGCTCGTTAAACTTGACCTTGTATTAAAAAACTTCACTTTTGGTCCTATTTATGAAATATACTATTTTATTTATTATTGATAAACACAATTTAAAACTAATAAACTGTTGCACAAACTTTCTCTGTCATCCATCATCCAAAATGAAATAAAAATAACTAAAATTAATCGTCATAAAAATTTTTAATTTCCATAGTTGTTAATAAAAAATAAGAAAATTAATGATGGAAACTATTTTTGAATATATATATATATTTATATAAATATTTATATATATATATTTATGTATATATATTTATATATATATTTATATATATATATATATATATATATATATATTTCTTCGCTTGTGTCATAAACACATTCTCAGGCGCAAGTTGTATTTGACTAAAATCGAGCTTTTGTAAACTTCAGCAAGATCACACGAGGTTTTGTCGTACGAGAAATTTGAATTTTGGTTACCAGTGGTTGTAGCAAGATGGCGCCACCGGACACAAAGTATTAGACACTCTGGCTTTGCTTCAAGAAATGTTTCATAACCACCTAGTTTCCTAAGGAACGGATTTTCCACGCCCACCGTAGTCCTCTCATCTCTCTGGACCTGACCTCTGTGTTTGGGGAGTTATGAAATATAAAATTTTCCAAAACGATCCACCAACACATTCCAAGATGTGTTCGAAAAATGTAACAACCCCTTCTCACCAATATGTTTCAAAATCTTCAAGATCGCTACGAATTTTACCTAACACCTATCTAGAATCTTTGTTACAAAATACAAAGACCATTATAACAAATACCACTCAACACATTTAGAATTTAACTTTCTTTAATTATTTATAACATTAAGTTTAAAATCATTTACAATAACAAAATCAATTATTGTCCAAATCTGATGCACTTAATAGACTACTTATACAATTAACGTCTAAACCTACTACTTATTCTAAGTACATTGGTAAATATAAATTACTAATTCTACAATGTCTTAACCTAAAATAAAGAAATAAGAGTGCATCATAATTTTACTTTTTAAATTTTTTAAAAATTATTTTTTATAAAAATTGCTTCGGCTAACTGAAATGTATTATTTATTAATTTTATTTATTTTCTCTTTACGGGTTCGTGATTCTTTGGTGACTATAATTTACATATAAAATATAATTTGGTGGTAGTTTATTTAATTGAGATTGTCCATTAATTTTTACTTATCGCTTGGAAGTTTTATCACTGCTCCGATGTTCCTGGTTCCTTGCACGTGGTTCCCGTGTAGACTGCCAGTAGATGGATCGATTTGCCTTGATCTTTTCGACGAATCTTCTTTTCTTCTTACACTTGTATCTCACACACTTTTATGACAACGATTACTTTTAATTTATTGTATTAATATCCCTGTTCAAACACTTTTATAACGACGCAAATTTCTCACTCACTTTTATGACGACGACTCTTTTAAACTTATGAACGACGATTACTTTTAACTATTCTTCGGATATTATTATTAAATACTTATACAAAAAAAACGACGCAGATACTATTTTATTTTGATGTTTGATCTCGGCTAAATCTTTCACAACGATCTTCTTTTCTACTAAAGAAACACTTGCTCCGGAACTCCCTCCTTCAATCAGTTAACAACCAAAAAGAACCCCGTGCGCTTCTCTTCCATCCCTATTTATAAGTTCTAATTTCAAATGCTTTCTTCCGATCCTCTTCCTTCATTGGCTTATTTTAAATCTTTTACGTTATTTCAGGACTGACGCAATTTCTTTCATTGGTCCATTTCAAACATTTTCGGTTGAAAGCATTGACTTTTGGAATGGTTTATTTGACTTCTTGAGATTCGTGACTGATGTTAGAATAGTTTTTCAAGCTGTGAACCCTTTCAACTCTTTACAATTTATGGCCTACCGAGCACTGACCTTTTGGTAGCCCTCTATTTCGTTATAACATTTTAAACGTATAATTTCGGTACTACTTTGGGGCATACTGTACTATAGTCCTCAAAATATTCTTTTAAAGTATCAACTATTCATCTCTCTTAAAATGTCTGGTAATTAGTTCAAAAAGTGAAAAAGAACCATCGGCGCTGACTTAATAGATCAGATGTTACAAAATTGGTAACTTTTGTTCGATGAAAAAATCATAATTAAACATCAAATCTGTCGAACCGCACAAGTTGATGGATGCCTACAACCTAGAACCATCGTCCAATGTAATACAAGCAGATCTTCTAAATGTTGATAAGTTTGTTTAAAACCGCAGGTTTTCAGAATTGTGTATATTACTATTTCGTTGCGGTCAGGTAAGCCCTAACGAACTTCGTAGATGTGAACATATTAAGCAGTTTCCACTCGCTTCGCTCGTATTAGTGTCTCAACCATAGTGTGGAACTTATTGCTGCACATATTGGAAGGAGCTGTACACATGCTCGTCAGGTTTACTTATATTAGGAAATAGGAACCATAATTTAGTTAAGAAAATTGTCTAAATTATTTTCAAGAAGTCAGAAGACAGAGATAGAAAACTGATGAAATAACTTGCCTTGCAAGTGCAGTGTACACCAGAAGTTGGGAAGTGTACATAAACACTTGAATTTGGAGAAAACTGGTCAAATCATTCAAAAGACCACCGGCAGATTTAGATGATAGCCAGACGGACTTGTGAGACAAAGAAAGCTTCAGAGGGATTTAGACCAGACAGCGGAATTATTTAAAGACATAATAAAGGTGAGCAAGCTTGATCTAAAGGAAAAGTAAATAACGTAGAGTCAGGAGTCACAATAGTTGGAATCATTCTGGATTTAATAATAATAACAGTAATATTTGATTAAATAACTTAAATGTAAATGTAAAAAAATAATTTTATTAAGAGTAATAAAGCTATATTTAACCATTATAAACTGAAACGCTGTTTTGTTTATTGTAACAAACGAACTCAGGCAGGAATCATTGGCCGATTCCTAGCAAATTATCTCCCTAATTCCTAATATTTAGACAATTTAACATCCCTCCAAGGTCAAACATTACAAATAGATTATATGTTTGTATTACATTGTATGAAATACCATAATCGCGCCGATCAACTAGTTTGTTTATCAAAATTAATTTTCTTTTCCTTGATTTTGTGATTTTTAATCCTTCGCACATTTTCAACAATATTGATTTTCCTCGATGATTTTTTTTCATTTTGACACAGACGAATCCCAAGTTTCATTTCCCCCTTGTGAATGAATATAAACCCCAGACAGTCAATTTTGGGGAAATATTAATCAATACTTTTCGTTTGGGTTTATGAGAAAGTTTGTGCAACAGTGATAAAGAATCCAAAAATAATTAATAACCAAATATAAAAAGAGTTGTAAATTATTCACAACCGTGCGTTTAATCGAGTGGAGTGGTATTGTTCGTGTGGGCAGAAGAAGAAGAAGAATAAAGAAAGCACCTGTCAGTTGGTTATTTAATTAAGTTAGGCCACACGAGTAACAAAACGATTTATTCAATTGACAAACAAACGAACACTACATAACTGTACGCTTTGATGAGGCTGAAATAAGTGGCGTGAGTGCTTTCACAAATTATAATTGGGTTATTGTAAAGCCTAAGGATGATAACTTAATTTATTACTTTGTGAAAGTATTCGTTGGAGATTTTCAAGTTCATTGGTTCATAACATTAATTCTTTGAGGAAGAATGTATTTTGGAAATATTTGGTAAAAATTTAAATTGTAAATTATATCCTCTTGAATATTTTTTTATTGTTTGTAAATAAATGTAGTATTCAAAAATAAACATTTTATATTTTATCAGATAACTATTTTCTTAAATAACCGTCAGACGCCTACTTGTAGTAAGTAGACAATCCCGTAGGTCCCTAGCTGGATTTACTTTTCTTCATTTTGTCTTGGGTTAGATAACTCTACATCATCTTTCCTATCAATCCTATCTTAACTAACTCTTGTTATTGTGATTTTAAATGGGTTTGGGTCATATAAGATTTTTTTTAGCTCACTAACCGGCATTTTTGAGAGATGGCGAAAATTACGTTATTTTTATTCCTTAGAGGCTACACTTGAGCAACTTTTTTTTCAAAATCATTACTGCCAATTTTGAATAAATCATAATTTGAGGAATCAAACAAGATACAATTCGAGTTTTAGAGTTATTTGATATTGGATTGTTATTCGGACATTTGCCATCATTTGTATAAATCAAAATTAACTTACAAGTACAAACTTCGATATTCTTAAAATAGAATTCCGATTTCGATGAAACTTTGTTTAAATGTAGCCCTCTAACTCCTAAACATAGCATTTTTATCACGATCAACCAGGACATTTGATGCGCAAGAGTTGTCGCTAATAAAATAAAAAGGCATTATTGATGCCAACTTTAGAAAGTAAAATATATAAAATCAGATCAATTTCTTTGGTGAAATATGAATATTGTAGAGTCACGCTATAGTGAACCTCATTAATACTTTATCTCTGTGTTTAATTACATCTTATTTATTGAAACACCTTTGTCACATCCCGAGACACTGTAGTCTAATGAGAGTATTTGAAAGCTTAAAATAAAATTTACATTAATTGGTCACAAAGGTTTTATAAGATGTAATGAACTATGAAACGTTTTGATGAAATCTATAAATGTATAACTAATATAGCAAAAGTATTGTAGCCACTAGAAAAAGAAACTTGAACTATACCTCCTGACACCTTTCCGTAGAAAGTTATACTGCTGGGATTGTCTGTTAAAATTTAGGGAATCGAACTAAGGGATCAACTCAAATTTCAACTATAGTTAATGAAACCTTTCTGTTGGCACCCACATTACTGGAATGTTTTGTCAAAATTCTGGGAATTATTTTCAACTCCAACTCTAACAAATGAGACCCTTTTATCTATATTCCTGTGGTGGTCTGTCAAAATTTAAAGAAGGAGAAGAGAGAAAAACTCAAATTTCAATTTTTTTAACTTTTCATAGATACACGTATTACTGTAGTAGTCTGTAAAAATCTGAAGGATCAAGGGAAATTAAGGGGAAGGGGATCAATTCAAATTTGAACTTTTTTAACTAAAGCCTTTTCAGAGATAGACATATTGCTAGGGTAGTTTCTAAAACTATGGAGGATCGAGGGAAATATGGGGAAGGGGATCAATTCAATTTCAAACTTGTTTAACTATGATCGTTTCAAAAATACACACATTGTTGCGGTAGTTTGTAAAACTATAGAGGATCGAGGGAAATTAAAAGGAAGGGTATCAATTCAAATTTAAAGTTTTTAACTAAAGCCTTTTCAGAGATACACAAATTGCTGTGGTAGTCTGCCAAAATCTGGGAGGGATATAAGAAGGGAGATAAACGGAAATTATAACTATTTTCATTACGGTAAGATACCCTTACTGTTGAGGTTGTATAAAAATATTAAAATTTGAGGAAGAGTGAGAACAAGGAAATAGGGAAATGAACTCAAGTTGAACAATCATACGAAATGATTTCACAAAGGGAAATAAACTATAGAAACTTTAAAGGCGCTGTTTAAAGAAATTTTAAAAGATTAAATTCAGTGTTTTCACTAAAATATTTTTAATTGAAAATAAATAACCCAAATTAATGTTCCAAACACATTGGTGTCTCAAATAAAAGAAATTTCCGTCTAGTTAATAATTCGAGATATACCAAATTATCTCAAAATATATGTAATCATGGACCATGATTACATCCCGGTTAATATTTTCTAGATTACGAAAATTTCCATATATTTGCGAAACCAATACTATTGTATCTTATAAAACCTGCATTTTAGTAAAAATGTTTCACTAAAGATAGAACCAATTTTGAGAAAATAAAAATTGTATATTTTACCAGATTCTTCCGTAAATCTCAATTCGGACGGTTTCATGTAAGAGCGTGTAAGAAAGTTAATGCACAGTTTATGTCTTATTGAAGTAAGGTACATTACAACCTGGAGGATTGTAGACACCGCTACCTTCCTCCATTAACAAACATTCATGAAACCTGTAGTGAATTACCTAGGTAGACTACAAGATGAAAGGCTTGCCGACAATGACAGGTCTGGATCACTTAACAAGAGGAAAACCGTTTCTTTTGATACACCGAATAACAACTCACCTGTCACGTCAGGATATCATATCTTTCTGATTGATTTGATCGGGAGGAGGAACTTTAAGCTTTAGTTCACACATGTTCAACTCAAGTCGTGTGTATTATTACTTACCCTGTATACGAAATATAGTTTGAAAATCGTAAAAATGTTTACCGTGTTTTCTTGACATCACGAAACCAAAAAATGACATGCTGACTGTATGTAAGCACAATAATGGGCACAAAAAATAAGATTGGAAACATGAAATTTGGTACTGGGGGTTGTAAGTGTGCTTACATAGAATCTTACGTAAATTCCGAAAAACGGAATTTAAAATGTTAAACTGGCGGTTTTAAGCAGTTTTTTTTCATAACTCGTTTGTTATTCAACTTACAACGCATAAAATTGTATTAAAATTTGCAAATTTCAATACCAACCCACATACGAAAATAAATATCCATTTATAATTTTGAAACCTGACTTCCATCCAAAAATGTGATATTCGTAAAGATAAAATATCCTACATGGTAAAGTCAATGACACTAGCGTAGTGAGTAAAGGCTCCTTCATATGTGTACATTTTCAACACTAGGTGGCAGTTTTTTTCCGGCATATGAACCCTTGGGGTAGTTTAATTTGAAGGGTGAAATAACTCGCTATGTACTCCGTTTCTGCTACCTACTAAATACGGAAATAACCCTGCATAAATGGCATGCTGCCTGCAACTGCGTACTACCTGCTGTATCAGCATTCGATTCATTTTTTTTAATAAAGGAGCAGTGTAATCGTAAAAAATAGACGATTCCATAATAATACACAGATTTTCTCCAACTCCCCCACCCCAAATGTCTCTAAAATAGGTAATAAAAATATTTGACTTTTCTACTAATAGTTTGCCCATTTATTTCTTATGGGAGAGTGATTTTTATACAAGTAAAATATATAGAAAATAATATGTGAATTTATGTGTAAAAAAAACCGGTAAAAGTTATATACATGGTGTTTTTGTAATGCGCGGAGATAATTCAGAAGGTTATATGGGTGAAAATAAAGAAGAGGGTTCCTATAACATATGTCCAGAAACCCTTCTATTACCAGCTAACAACTATTTGGATTTTTTATTAAATAATTTATATCTCTAGAACGACTAAACAGATTGAGTTGAAATTTTGCACGGTTGTCAAAAAGGTAAAGAACTTGTTTGACAAAATAACTTGTTCTGATATTGTTTTTCCAAATGGCGGCCGTATAAAATTTTTTAATGAAAATGACTTTAAATGAGTGATTTTCTTTTGAAATATTTAAATGGCCGCCTTTTTGAAACTAGTTTATTAGAACTAGTTGATAATTTTTCTCAAATTAAATGTATATATTGATAAGTACTGTGCAAAATTTCAACTCTATCTGTTTATCGGTACTAGAGATAAAAAACAAATTTCAGATAGATGGTAAAATAAGCGTTTCCGAACATATGTTTAAGGAACTTTTTTCTTTATTTTGACCTACAGTATATAACCACCCTCTTAATAATATCCGCGCATTACAGGAACACCCTGTATATATTTAAATTGAGTGTACGCTTCATTTACTTGCGTCATGTGTTCGTCCAAAGTATAAATCATATTTTAATCATTGTTTTTTTTTTTTTTTTTTTGTTTACTTTTTTGCGAATTATTTCTCTGTTCATAAACTTTGTTTTTCTTTTGCTTCCTGACACACTGATCGGAGATTTTTATCTTAAGATTTCATCAAAATTAACATTATGTAGGTTATTAATAATAGTTACATGGACTATTTTAAAATAATTTCCGGTAATTCCGAACTGTCATGGAAAGATGGAAAATAATCTTTTTATTAATATTCTTTGAAATTTGATGAAAATCAAACTTACAGGTGATTTCCTGGAGCACGTTCCTTTGGTGTCGCGAAAAAAGCGCACAGCGAAAAAAATGCACTGCGAAGAAAGCGCACTGTTAACCCTTTTGGAGTTACAAAAGGAATCCAGCCCCTATCTTCTTAGAAATAATGAATGTTACACAGAAAATAAAAGTTGAATTAATTAGTTTCTGATTTCCATCACAATTTATCCAGGCTTTGGACTGGCTAAATGATTAAATACTGAATAGTCCCTTTCTCTGCTGTTTTAATCCTATGGTAATCCACACTCGGACGGCGGAGTCCGAGTTTCATTTTCGCGTTCACCTCTTGAATTGAAGTTTCAAAAAATGTGACGCAATCTCTACTTTGTTAGTGCCTTGTA
This sequence comes from Aphrophora alni, assembly GCA_963513935.1. Classification (NCBI taxonomy): domain Eukaryota; kingdom Metazoa; phylum Arthropoda; class Insecta; order Hemiptera; family Aphrophoridae; genus Aphrophora; species Aphrophora alni. Next base: position 15,820,118 of record OY740771.1, read on the forward strand.
TAATTGAGAAAGTTAGTGCACTGATCCTCTCCTATTTAAGGGAACAAGAGAATCGCGATATTTCACAGATAGTTATCCGAATGAGTCGTGTCTATCTGAAAGACAACCTAACATGTATGAAGACATCCTCCCAACCAGTTTAGATAAACTCCGCCGTTGTAGATCACAGAACAGATCCGAATATTGAACAAAACAATCTAATTGTGAACATGGACTGGACGTATGAATGGGAAACGTCTCGCATATCAGCGGATAATCAATGTGAACGCGCCTTGTATGGATCTGATTGGCTCCCTGGTAAAGAGCTATTGACATCAATATTTATTCTAAATCTGCATATCTGAACAGGACTTTCAGCAAAGACACATACAAGAGTTAAATAGTCTATTGAATTTCACGTGAAAGAACAGTTTGTATATCTTGTATAAAGCTATATTTGTTTCAGTTATTTTTCTCACACAGTGTAAGAGATAAGGTTGCTAATCGTTAAAAGTTACTACTTTTATTCCGTTATTTTCATGGCCTCAGAGAACCGGAAGTTATTTTTGACTCGTCTGTCATCCACATCGATACAAATAATAATGGATCGCGCGCTGCCATAAGGCACAGGTTCAACTTTCCGGTCGCACAGTGCTACGTGTTGCGGATTGCATTCACGGCGTTTTGCAGGCTGACAGGGCAAAAGCGCGAAACCATGTTGTTGCTAGGTATGTTTAGCACGAGGCTAGGAGGTTAAGACTTAGTATGTTTCAAATACTTAAGAAGTCATAACTTTTTGCTACCCAACTTTTTGCACCTGCATATTGAGGAAAATGAAAAACAATAAATTTGCAATTTCCAAAGTATGGTGACTACGGGATCCTACTACAAAGATAATATATTATATAAGTGATTTTATTGTAAGGAAGTTAGCTCGTAAAGTAAAGTGTGAGGAATGTTTTAAGTTATTGACAGCTGATGAATGTAATCTAAGTAGCTACACACATTTTACTGACTTTGTTTCCAGAGGGAAGTTATTTCGAACCTCCTCAGATGTGTTGTATGCTGTTAAGATTATGAACAACAAAATAATATAGTTTAAATAAAGATGTTAGAAATAAACTAAACACCCACAAAATCATTTTGGAAGCCTTAGAAGGAAATGTTTTTAAAGGCCACGTATCCAAAGTGGACTTTAGGGAAGATATCCATGAAATTAAATTAGTAAAATCGAATGGTAGTTTGTTTTTTTGAATTATTTGTTTTAGCAAGGCAAAAGAAAAAACATTAGCAGCATTGAATTCAAAAGTTGGCATTCTACAAAAGTTAACAAAACTTGTTTTGTTTAGTAATGTTTAAGAATTTTGGTTTTTGTAAGGTATTTTTCCTCAATTAAGGTAATTTGTTGTGCAAATTAAAGGCAAAAGTTTCATTGGATATAATTGTTATATACTTTTCCCTGGGTGCTACCATAGATTAAAGAAAATGTATAATTGTCTTTGGTGCTACAAGAGCGCGATCCATAGTTGTTTGAGTCATGTATAAAAGCTAAACTTATTCATGTGTATCTTGATCTAATGTTTCTTTTATTTTGTATCAACTATTCCAAACTGGACATGTCGTTTGGAAGAATGATAATTCTCAATAAAAATTTTGAAACGTATTTGTAAAGCCTAATCGTCAAGGAAAGTTGCCGCGAGACAATGTTAGAGTATTGCGCGGCGAGACGGTTTTGCCCTTTCAGCCTTCAAAGCCCAGAACGCAAGTACCGGCGGTAGACTCGAGTTGTGGAGCGGCAGCGCGCGATCCATTAGTATTTATATCCATGGTCATCCATTGTCGTTTTTAGCGGCCACAAAAATTAAGAGAGGAAGATGAAATTTGGTACATTGATCAATAGTGATTGGGTAGGGCAAAATATATAAGATATACCATGTAACATTTAGACCTATCTTGCTTACTTTTCCGTCTATCCACCATTTTGTTTTTACAAAAAAAATCATTATACCTTTTGAAATAGATAAGATATTGAGTTCAGATTAGGTATACTCATTTTATACGTAACGTTTAAACGTGTACCTAAATCAAAGAATTTATTTCCAAAATGGCTGGCGTTTAAAATTTTATAAAAAATTTACTAGAGATAAAAAAGTTTACCCTTTTAAGGACGAAAATGGTTTTTGTATTTTTACAGTAGCTTAAAAGATAATTAAATTATCGGGAAAAACCGAAAACGTAATTTCCTAGTAATTATCCACAACATCCAAGATAGACTAAAATCAAAATATTTTTGTATTCTGACAATTATCAATAACAATAAAAAAATCATGTATTTCAATTACATAAACTTAGTCTTATAGTTGTTAAAAAACGATGTTTTCAGTAACGATTATAGTTTTGGCACAAAATGATGTTTTCAGTAACGCTTGTAGTTTTGGCATACGCTTAACCCTTTTATTTATAGTATTTTTTTTTTCTATTTTCTTTTTGTTTTTACCTCATTCAAGTATTGTAACGAATACATAAAATTAATTTTTATTTCCCTTCAAACTGTATGTAAAGATTAGAAACTGCTTTCAAATATATTTCTCAGTTGTTTATAAACACAAAATAATCTTATCGTAATATAAAACAGTTTATTTTATAAATAAATTACCAATTGTTATACATTGAAGCCTTGATCTTTTCACCCGGACAAGATTACACGTGTAAAGTTAAATGTAATAATATACTTATTGTATATTGACAACAAAACGTGATAGAGTACACGCAACCATTACAGCGTTCTTGGCTTTACCTTATAAGCTGAAAACTGCCGTATATTAGATTTCAATATAACAAGGCTTTCCTTCTGTTTGTTTGTTCACTACTTCCGTCATGAGATGTCAACTGACTACACCTATAGTTACTGCAATTTGTTTGGGTACAAATATAACGTCTGAAAAATATGAATTTGGCAACACTTGTTGGTCAAATTACAACTACCTTCAGAGATTCAATACCGAGGTAATCTAACTAGGTCTACAACATTTTATATCTAATCTTAGATTAAGTCCCTCTCTTTCATCTTTCCTAACAGAGCTCTCTTAACAACGGTTCTATTTTTGTTACTTAAAAACGTAAACCTCGTGTTCCTTATAAAAAAAAAAAAGGGAAAAATAAATATCCTTAACCTCGAATACTTTATAGCGTCAGAGTCGGAAAAGAACGTAAGTTGATCAAGAAAGACATTATATTAAAGATGAAAGGAAGCGATCTAACACCAGACTAAATGAAATAAGATGAATCCAGCTAGGAATCCTCGGAAATGGACCTCTGAGATGCATAAATACTTACTTTTCACTAATCTGAGCCTCTATAGCATCTAAACAGTTGATTTAATATATACAGTATGAGTCAAAAGTATGGATACACCCTGTTAAATTTTAAATGGATAAAGATAGAAAAATGAAACTCAGAACACCTTTCTAGGAAATAAAAGTGAACTTTTTAGCCACTATTACAACTTTGCCCATTTCCCCAAAATGGGATTTTTGGGGGGCAGTTCAAAATTTTTAAATATAAAGACCCATTAAGTGACACCTCATTTTAAAGTCCTTAATTAAAGAAGAAGAACAGTGGAAACCAGAGCTTTCTATCTCAACCCAGTGCAAAATGGCAGCTCATTGAAATTAAGTAAAACTTCATTGAGGCACCTGTGAGTCAAAAGTATGGTACACCCTGTTAAATTTTAAAGGGATAAAGATTAAAAAAAAGAAAGTCAGGACACCTTTCTAGGAAATAAAAGTGAACTTTTTAGTCACTATTACAACTTTGCCCATTTCCCCAAAATGGGATTTTTGGAGGGCAGCTCAAAATTTTTAAATGTAAAGACCCATTAAGTGACACCTCATTTTAAAGTCCTTAATTGAAGAAGAAGGACAGTGGAAACCAGAGCTTTCTATCTCAACCCAGTACAAAATGGCAGCTCATTGGTTGTCTATTGGGGTTATTTACCACCTGAATGTGGATGTTCATATTTTGCCTCAATGAAGTTTTACTTAATTTCAATGAGCTGCCATTTTGTACTGGGTTGAGATAGAAAGCTCTGGTTTCCACTGTTCTTCTTCTTTAATCAAGGACTTTAAAATGAGGTGTCACTTAATGGGTCTTTACATTTAAAAATTTTGAGCTGCCCCCCAAAAATCCCATTTTGGGGAAATGGGCAAAGTTGTAATAGTGACTAAAAAGTTCACTTTTATTTCCTAGAAAGGTGTTCTGAGTTTCATTTTTCTATCTTTATCCATTTAAAATTTAACAGGGTGTATCCATACTTTTGACTCACACTGTATATATATATATATATATATATATATATATATATATATATATATATATATATATATATATATATATATTACAAAAATAGCAAATCGGTAAAAAAAACAAATTCTAGGTAATTTACTAGAACAATCAAGGTCCATTTTTTACGTACTTTTAAAATTTAATTGATTAAAAAATGCTTTTTGTTGATTTCAAATTTTTAATAGTTATTATTACATTATTTTTTACTTTCCAATTTTAATCTCGGTTCAACTGTTTTATGTACAGAAAATGTATCTCTGAAAACGCCAAATTCTTGTTTTTCATTAGTTTGAACCTCTGTAACTCCCAAACAGTTTGATGTAAAAAACAATATTCAAGAATACAAAAGGTTTAAAATTACGTGTAAAATATAAAAATATTTATTCTTATATGAAATTTTAAAGTTGGCAGACATATTTAAAAAACATATATGATATTGTCGAGATATTAAAAAACCCCCAAGACAACACAAGGGTTCAGGGGAATTGTCATTTTTGACTTTTTGTAATATATCAAATATTTTGCAAGTAAAACAGCTGGAACATATATAAATCACCCTGTATGTAGAATATATTTAATATAAATATCTATTTGAACTATTTTTGTCTGCGCCAAAATATCCGGATGAAAACTGTTGATTTCTTACTCCTTTTGAAGAACTGTAAATATTACACTCTGGAGAAAGTAAAGTAGACTTTTTTATATATTATATTTATATAAAGATATGTTGGATATCTATCCTAACCTAACCTAACCTAACCTGACATAACCTAAACTAAACCTAACCTGATCTATCCTAACTTAATCTTTATTTCTTTCTATTCAATATTTTGGTTTTAGAATACTTGAGTTATAAATATGATTAGGCCACAGTCATGTTTGAGTGGCTTCAGGTAGGAATAAACAAACAATGGAGATAGAATAGGTATTGCAATTCTTGTAACAATTTGTGATAAGAAATTATAAGTTTGACGCATCAAAATGGATTGTGTGTAAAGCTTATCTTGGTCCTTACTAAGAGTCTCAAGTGGATGACTCGCAATTTATTCGACTTTTATTTTATTATTTCTAGTTTTGATGTAACTTGTGGGAAATTGTGAAATATTTATTTAAAAAATGATACTATTTTTATTTCCATATTGCCTTCCGAACTAATGATATAATTAATTAGTTAACACACCTTAATGTCAAAAGTAGTTCATTATTCTTAATAGTAGCTACAGCTGTTTCGCCTCAACATAAGGCATCATCATCAGGCTTAGCACACGTAAATAAACTAAAAATACGTTCACAACACAAAACTTGATTGTATATAAACACACACACACACACACACACACCCCCACACACACACACACACACACACACACACACACAATAGTAAACCGGGTTGGTTCTTGTTTTATTGTAAAAATAAAAATAAAAAGTTATTTTTCCTTGATGTGGCCACATCCTACAACATCTAATGCTCTTGAATGCCCGGTTTACTATTTTGTATGTGTGTGTGTGTGTGTGTGTGTGTTTTTATATACAATTTTGTATACAATTCAGAGTATAAAAAATAATAAAATTTTTTTTTTTTATTCTAGGTTAATATTGGGTGTTGTAAACAACAACTGAGATATTTTTATTTTCCTGTTTTTCTCAATAACTCGGTTATCCTTTGACCTACAGAAATAATTTACAAAAACTGTTTTTTTGTTTTTTTTTGTTTTTTTTTAAATAATATTTTTTGTGATTTTTTATAAAATTAATGGTTTTCGAGATAATCAATAATAAAAATTAAACGGCCGCCATTTCCAAAATATAAAAAATTAAGTGTTTATTTTCTGTACACATAAAATCTAATATACAAAATGCATATACTAAAGCGGAACCCAATATCTTTTCTATTTGCAAAATTATAATATTTTTTTGTAAAACAAAATGGCGGATATTTGGAAATCTAATGTTCCTCGGAAAAAAATGTATTTTAAATTTTTTTTTTATCCTGACCCACAGAATAATTTTCTAAAGTTTGGCAGCTTACTTATGGGACACTCTGTATATATCAAACTTAGGGGTAGCTGCTACAAGAAAATAAAACTAAATTACTATTTTCTCAAAATCGATTCTTATAATTTGATCAAAATTGGCTCTAACGATTTTGATAAAATTTAGCCAATTACCAAAGCAAAACGTATTGTTATTTCTCAAAAAATATATATATATATATATATATATATATATATACTGGATCGTGAATCATCGGTAAAAACCAAAATATCGGCCATGGAGCTGTTATAAAATCGTAGTTACTCGAAATCAGCTTGACCACGCCTCCAAATCCAATGCCATTACAATATATTGTACGCTACAATATATTGTAGCATATGCAATACAATAATCAGATATACAAAAGTAAATAATCCCAATCTTTAAATTAACCTTAGGCTATATTGATGATGGCGTTGGACTTGGAAACGAGTTAGTACATGCAAAAATTATTGTGGAACATTTAGGTATGAAAAAAACTGTTCTGCAGAGCCACAGAAAATGTTCTCCAGGTTTGAGGAGAAGAATTTCAAAGGATGTCGACAAATTGTGCAACGTTTAGAGTCTAAACTTTTATTTTGATAGTCTTTGGTATAAAATTAAATTATTATTGTACAAGCTGTTTTATCTTGTCACTAAACTGATAACACTATGCATGTGTTATCTCTGAGCCCTATAAATTGATCTTCATCCAATATCTACTCAGAAGTAAGCAGTCTTCAAAGTGACGATATTTTATAGTGAACAATGTTTTCCGGTAAAGTCGTCTTAATCACGGGCGCAAGTTCAGGAATAGGAGCGGTAACAGCTGTTACCTTTGCGAAATTAGATGCAAGTGTCGTAATCACAGGACGTAGGGTTGAAAACTTAAATAAAGTTGCCGCACAGTGCGAAAAAGTCAGCAAGAAAAAACCTCTTATCGTAGCGGGTGATTTGAGTAAAGAGGAATTCATCAAAACTTTGATCGACTCTACGATAAAACATTTTAAAAAGTTGGACGTCCTTGTAAATAACGCAGCATTTGGAGGTCCTGGAACAGTTGAAAACGGAACACTACAAAAGTACGATGAGATATTTAGTTTAAACGTGCGAGCTGTTTATTATCTGACACATCTAGCAGTGCCTTACTTGATTGAAACCAAAGGTAACATAGTAAACATATCCAGTATTGTAGGTCTTCGTGGGTTTACAAACACCCTTTTCTATTCAATGTCAAAAGGAGCTCTTGATCAGTTTACTCGTTGTACTGCTTTGGATTTGGCGAGTAAAGGTGTTCGAGTGAACAGTGTAAATCCGGGAGCAATTGTGACAGAATTTCTGCAAGCTGGTGATTATTTTCAATCGAGTGGAGACATTGATAAGTTCTATGAAGAGAATTGTAAAAAAACTCATCCTTTAGGACGTGCTGGAACATCTGAAGAGATTGCTGAGGCCATCGTGTTCCTTGCGAGTGATAAATCTAGTTTTACTACCGGAGTGTTGTTTTCTGTTGATGGTGGATGGCAGGTAACAGTTCGTAGCTGAACAGTATTTTAGAACAATAGTGTGTTTGTAAATCAATAATACAATATTAATGTAAGAATATATAATTTAAAAATAAAGTATTATAATTTTATGTATTAAAAATGAAAAACAAATTATTTATTTATACACTCAATCTGTTAAAAGATTATGTTATCACAAGGTTAAATCCAAATTGCTGCAAGAATTGTAATGCCTATTCCATCTCCATTGTTTGTTTATTCCTACCTGAAGCCACTCAAACATGACTGTGGCCTAATCGTATTTATAATTCAAGTATTCTAAAACCAAAATATTGAATAGAAATAAATAAATGTTAGGTTAGGTTATGTTAGATAAGGTAAGGTTAGATTAAAATTAGGTTAATTCTAGGTATGGTATAGTTAGATTATGCTAGGTAAAGTAAGGTTAGGTTATGTAAGGTAAGGTTAGACTACGTTATATTGAGTAAAGTATGGTGAGTTTAGGTTAAAAAATTCAATCTATTCAGTCTTAAAGGTAATTCAGGGAATCCTGTACTAAACAGTTCTTGTAATTTTACTTTTGATGTAACTTAAAGATACACTTTATTTGCTTGTGTTTGAATATTATCACGTTATAAAAACTGTTTGAAAACAATGGATATGATTTAATATTTTTGAAGGAATAACTATCAAAACGACAAAAACGTAATTTACACCTGTTGGAGAAATTAAACTACCTATGTATTTATTATACTGTACATTTTTTGTAAATCAACCCTTCCCCCCACATACAATGGATATAAGTCAACATTTTCAAATATAAACATATATAATTTAGTACAGGATTTATATGAATTTTTTTTAATGATTATACCTTGCATTTAAAAAGAATTTTTTTTGAAGTAGTGATTTTATCAAAAGTTGTTCAAATTTCCAATCTCACAACCAAAACTTGGCTTCTAATAAGTATAAACTAGTTAGGTAAATCCAATTAGACGTTTTTAAAATGGTCAATTTATATTCAAATCTGACCCTTAACTTTCAAAAACAAAATCATTTATTTTAAAAACATGACCTACCTTAATTTGTTTTACTGAAAGCGTAGTTAAGGTTATACAGCTCAAAACTACATACTTTCAACCACTATCTTTTTAAATGGTTGTATATATTTGTAAAAAATACCAAATATAAAATCTTTTCAAAAAATGATATATAGAATCCTGTAATAAAACATATAAAGCACCTTCAATGGTGCCCTTCTCGTGATCTCAAAATTGGGCTGTTTACAAAAAGGCCGTTAAATTTGATCAATATAGTCCAATTATTTTTTTTCTGCTCAAAAATTGTCATGCTGTTTCCATACTTATTTAATTCTCTCGCTTTCTCACACATTATTAGGAAAAATAAAATAAAATTTAAAACAAATTTGTATTGTGTTTTCTAAAGACGCTTACTAAAATGTGCTTTGACGTTAGATAATTCTCAATCAATTTTTTTAAGATTAAATACACCTCAAAGAGAATTAAAAGATTTTATAGTTAAATTACATTTCGTTACTACTGTTTTTAGTGATTATCAATTAAGTTGAACCCTGTTGGTGTTAGTGCATGTAAATAAATGATAAATACTGTTATTTTCCAACATTTCTTTATGAAGAAACGTTTACGAAGAGTTGTTTTGTGTCGACTAAAAATATTGTTACGAGGTAAGTTCGAATTGAAGAAAGAATTCCATGGCGCGATGTTGACACATTGTGCACACTTTCAAAGCCTTTGAATGTCTAATAAAAAATTTAATTGACCTGTTTATCTTGTAACTTACCTTATCTAACTACAGTTATTTGTAACACTCGTATTATGTTACGATAAAATGGGGTTTATACAGTAGCGTAATCAGACGTGAGCAGTATTCAAATTGATCGACAATATAAACTTGAAAAAGTGTAAAATGTTTTCCGGCAACTCGTTCTAATTACTGGTGTTAAATTCAGGATTAGAAGCTGAAACGGACACTGTCCACTGTTAAAACTGTCAGACACTGTCCACTGTCAGATTTGTGTGATGTAGCACCTGAGGATGAGGGTGAAGATGTCATTGAACCGTCGTCTTGTATTTGTGATGCACAAAAGTGATATTTATTGGAAAATTCTATTTACATTCAATTATTTAGTAAAATTTCCACAAGTGTAGCTCATTAGAGTGTAGAATTTGTTTTTTTGCCAGTTATTGCTGAAACTTAAAACATTTTTAACTGCGATTTTTCACGATGGTTCATTCATATTTCACTAAAATTTGAACGAAAACTATCGATCCGATTTTGAGAAATTACGTCTTTTATAACAACAGTTATCGATTTTTTGTATTGAACTCAGAACTAACTAAATTCCATTTTTGTAAAGAAGGCGAGCAATACGTTGTGTTCGTGTTCTTAGAGGTTGTCTTAAACTGTCATTATTATTATTTGTTTGATTATTTTTGGTTAATAATATCTATTTTTGTTTTCTTTTAATTGAATATTACTTTTCTAACAATTCCAAAATTTAAAAAAAGGAGAAATATTATATTTCAAATCATTCAAGTGGCCTTTTTCAGTGGGCTATCGTGTTTTACATACGAAGCTACGCCGAGCGTAGATATTCCACCAACCACCGGAAGAACAATTTTGGACGAGTTATGAATCGTACTTATCATCATACTGCAAAACAACAAGAACAAAAATATAAAATAATATTCGTAAAAAATACCAAATGAAGGAAATTCTATAAAAACAATTTTAAGTGGCCATCACATTGTTTAATTGCTGCAATTTTTATGGGTTTGTAAAATGGATTTTTAAATGTCATGGAAAAGTAAAGGAGGTTCTTCAATTAGAGGTTTTCGACTGATATTTTACGAGATCCAATGGTGGCAAAGATAACGAAATCACTCTCTATAATACAGGGTGGGCTTTAAGTCCCTTGTATGTACCTTTATTTGTATGCTTGAAATTATATCCTATACTCGTCATATCCGTATGGGACCTAAATACCTTGGTTTTGATGCGCTTAGTGACTGTCTAACTCCAATGAGCGACGGTTACAGGGAGTCAGAAGAAAATCTTAAATGAGAGCATAGGTTGATATGTACATCAAATTAAAGGCCTTTGTTAGTAGAACACAGTGCTTCAAACCGGATCTCAATAGCTTCAACCTATCAAAAATGAAAAGGTTTTAAATTTTATAAAACATTACGTGCTATAATCGTTAATGAACTGTAATATAACAATCAACCCCTATTTAGTTCTTAAATTTATTAGACTATCTTTCAATAAAATGCCTAATATCGCAAGTAAAAGTTCTAAATTCCATTTTTCCACCTATTTTTTATTTATTATTATTTTTTTTTTAATGAAAATGTCGTTAAATTGAAAATAATGATACCACAAATTTTATAGAAAATAAATTAATAACTCATCTTTTTTAAATTCCAACTGCACCATCTTTTTTACAGTAAAAAACCGGTGTTTAACGACATATCAAACAGCCCTCTTCTTATTATAATGTTTAGTTGACTCAAAGAATTTGGACTACCGATGATCCTCTAAATTTTTTTTAACACCACAAACGATACTTCTTTCAGGTGTCTAACAGCTTGTATGAAAAAACTTTTGGTTAAACTTTTTTGAAAAGTAGGCTGGTAAAAAGCGGTTCTAGCACTACGCTTTTGTAAACTTTAAACCCCCCGTCATTTTCGATTGGGTGAAGCTTATGAGATACGGGTTTGCGACACTGTGCTCTACTAATAAAGACCTTTAATTTGATGTACACATCGACCTATGCTCTCATTTAAGATTGTATTCTGATTTCCTGTGGGCCGTCCCCCATTGGAGTTAGGCAGTCATTGAGCGCAACAAAACCAAAGTTTTTAGGTCCAATACGGACATAAGGAGTTTAATTTTTCTAACTTAAACCATATAAAAAAGGTGGGGGAAAGGGACTTAAAACTCACTCTGTATAATTATTTTGTACTGTATAAGATTGGACAAGAGACATCATTCCAAAAACCACTTTTTGCACTCAAGTTTCAAAACTGTTATATCGTCAAAACATAACCTAAATATATACAGATCAGAGGTGATATCATACAAATTATGTATAACATGTTTGAGATAAACTAATATATAGAATATACTAACCTTCAACTAGCCAAAATTTAGGTGGCCTGTGATCTTGGTTGGCTATCCAGACGGACCCTAGCTGATTCTACATCTTATTCATGTAATCTGGAGTTAGATCCTTCTCCTTCATCTTTCTATCAAGTCTCTCTTGACCAACTCTTGTTTTTTTCCGACCCTAACGCTAGTAGAGCATTCGGGAACTAGGGATTTTTATTTAGTGTTCATTTTTTGGTTTTTTTTTGTTTTTTTTAATGAAATGATGATGACCGAGAAGTTAACGCCTTTAAAAAACACAGAGAAACAAATTATTTTGATGATAGTGATATAAATATAAACTGTGATGAATTTTTATCTTTTATTTACCTTATCACTAGTGATGACAAGAATGCTGGTTATTGATTACATTTTTAAAGTGGTATTTAATCAAAACTTCTGTCTGATTTGAGCGGAAATTTTTTATCGAATGTACAAACCAATCTGTATAAAACTACTTTAAATTTAGGTCTCTGGCAAATTCAAGAATCTAATTTTATTAAAAAATTCTAAAAACCTGTCATAAACTGCGACCATTAGAACGTATCGTTACTCAAAGTGTTTAAAAGATATGGAAAAACTTGCATTACTTTTGAACTATTTACATAAAGAAACTTACTTAAGTTATGTGTAATATTTATCTGTGTGACTTTATTTAAAATGATTGCATTAATACTTTAAAAAAATATACAACAGCGTTTGAGATGGTGTCTCTTGAACGTTTTTGAAAAAATAAGATTTCCAACCTAGAAACAAAAACCGAAAAAGTTTTATTCAAAATGTTCCTTTTGTGTTTTGTACATAAGCACGATAGCGGCCACAAAAATTCAAATAGGAACGTAAAATTTCGTGTAGATGATTAAAGTGACCTCATATAGAACCCTTTGAAATTTATACAAATATAATTCAATGTGTCAAAATGGCAGTTAATATAAATATTTTTTGTACAATCTTGTGCGTTATTCAACTTGTAACAAGCTAAATTAGATACAAAAGTTTGCAGATGTATTGTAATGGTGTAACTCCACCTCTCTACAACTGAAAATAGTTAAGTTATGGTCAAAAACCTAATTTCAAACTTTGAAGTCTTAGAAAATGTTGTATATCTAGTTACAAGATTCGATACGGCCGAATCAAAGACGTGAGTTTAGCAAGTGGTGACTCTTTCACATATGTACAGCTTTCTAAACCTGCAAGGGCCCAGACGCTGATACGAGCGAAGCGAGTTGAGGCTTTTTAATTTATACACATCTATGCAGCTCGTTAGGTTAGGATAGGTTAGGGGTTAGGTTTGGTTAGGTTAGGTTAGGTTAGGTTTGGTTAGGATAGGTTAGGTTAGGTTTGGTTAGGTTAGGTTAGGTTAGGTTTGATTAGGATAGGTTAGTTTAGGTTAGGTTTGGTTAGGTTAGGTTAGGTTAGGTTAGGTTAGGTTAGGTTAGGTTAGGTTAGGTTAGGTTAGGTTAGGTTTGGTTAGGATAGGTTAGGTTAGGTTTGGTTAGGTTAGGTTAGGTTAGGTTTGATTAGGATAGGTTAGGTTAGGTTAGGTTAGGTTAGGTTAGGTTAGGTTAGGTTAGGTTAGGTTAGGTTAGGTTAGGTTAGGTTAGGTTAGGTTAGGTTAGGTTAGGTTAGGTTAGGTTAGGTTTGGTTAGGTTAGGTTAGGTTAGGTTAGGTTAGGTTAGGTTAGGTTGGGTTAGGTTAGGTTAGGTTAGGTTAGGTTAGGTTAGGTTAGGTTAGGTTAGGTTAGGCCGACGTCATGAAAGTAAAAATATACACAAGTACGAGGTTCAAAAAATCTGTGAACAATTGTTTTAAATAAACTTTCCCAACTGGGTTCCTACTCCATGCTCTACCAATACAATTTAACATTTCCTATAAGGCCTAAAAAAACATTTGGGAGTACATTTATAGGATCTGCTTCTATATAATGGTCTGGGAAGTACCACAAAGCGCCAATCAACATGTTTTCTAACACGTTGATCAAATATAAAAACGTGTTGAAGAGATGTTGATCGCAGCACATATCCACGTTTTCAATATCTTAACGCCCTAAAACCAACACACGTTCGTGTTTATTTACTCGTACTTAGGAACAAAATTAACGCTCACGCGAAAGTCAGCCAATTAGACGAAAGAATCCTCAACGTTGATAGGTAACGGAACTGGACAGTTGACGTCATGCAATCTCTACCGGAAGTGACCCGGAAACTCGAGCACGATCGGCACTTGTTTCTAGACCCCTGATTATCCGATACAAGGAAGAATCTATATCTAATCAGAGAAAGTGATTTGGTTTTCGACGTAACCAAATAATGCCCGTACTTAAACTAATAACGACAAAACATAACCTCGCTCTGCAAGGTGTGTTATGACATCAGAGGTCGAGAGGTTAGCACAGCGAGGTATTATATCAGTGGACCAAATTACGAATGAGAAATCAGTCGATGTAAACAAAACAAGGTATTCTACGATTTAGACATTTTAACTGGTTCATCATCATTATTTATTGCATAGCTATTGTACCACGATGAAGCTGTTCCTTCCACTTAGGGGAACACACTTACAATCCACCTATGTACGTCTCCGAGACGCCATAAAGTCCCCCCCCCCATTTTCTTCCTCATTTTGCGTCATAATGAAGTTTGTGTATATATATAAGTCAAAACCCACTGACTGATGGCGAAATGTCTGGATAAAAGAAGCTTAGAGCTATGAATGGTTTAACATGGTTTGAGGTAGGTTTGAACACGCGTACTAAGAAAGGGTTTTGAAAATGTTCCACTACAAGGTTGTTTTTTATCCCTAAAGAATATCTTTGGTTCCAAGAGGACTAGAGCTATGAATTTTTTAACATGGTTTGGGGTATGTCTGTAGACGCGTAATAAGAAAGAGTTTTGAAAATGTTCCACTCCAAGGGTGTTTCTTACCCCTAAAGCATATCTCTTAATCCCAGAAGCCTAGAGCTATTAATAATTTAACGTGGTTTGGGGTAGGTCTGTAAACGCGTACTAAGAAAGGGTTTTGAAAATGGTCCATTCCAAGGGTGTTTTCACCCCTAAAGAATATCTCTGGATCCAAGAAGCCTAGAGCTATGAATATTTTAACGTGGTTTGGGGTAGGTCAGTAGACGCGTACTAAGAAAGGGTTTTGAAAATGTTCCATTCCAAGGGTGTTTTTCACCCCTAAAGAATATCTCTGGATCCAAGAAACCTAGAGCTATGAATTTCTAAACATGGTTTGGGGTAGGTTTGTAGACGTGTATTAGGGTTGTGCTAAAAATCTTGAATCTGAAATATTCGCGTGCAAAGCCTTTGGTAACAGCTAGTATACTTCTACTACGTTTTGTGATATGATAAAATTTTCAGTCGCCATATTGGATTTTAATTTTTTTTTTTTTTAATGCCAACATGGTGTTTCGATACATGATTTAACAGCGTTTTACAACGCTGAGTTCAGTGACATAAATATTATTGTGATATCTCTCACCTATCTCCAGTTATTCAAGAAACCCATTGGCATATAGAATTACTTTTTCAAATACTGCACATTTATTGTTTTAATTCTGAGAAACCTATGTTACTGCACGAGACTTTCATTTTCACCTCAATGGAACATTGTAAAACTCATATTACATTATAAAACAACTACAAAATTCTTTTAAGCTGTTTTTAAATTAGAAAAAATAAACACTAATAATAAAATTAATGTGTTCCGTTGAATAAACACCAAGATGCCGTGATCCGCCGACATCTTGGCAGTTTATAAAAGAATTTCAGAAATTTAAATATATTTGGGATTATTTTATGACATTCTTCTACTGATCTCATCCTAAGATTTTCTAATACAGTAGTATTTTCCATCAGAACGGTGCTCCTCCTTACTATTACCTTCAGATCAGCTATTTTTTGGACCATACTTTCCTAATATATGGTTTAACCAACGAGGACATGAACAATAACCTCCAAGATCTCCAGATTTGACGCCTCTAGTTTTTTCTAAGGGGACAACAAAATTAATACTTTACAAAACTGAAGTTCAAGAAATTCAGAAAATAATCTCAAATATGTTTGTGAATGTCAGAAATTCTTTTATAAACCGCAACTACTACTGCCAAGATATCGCCGGATCAGAGTTTAAATATCTACTGAATTATATCAATATAATTGTACAACTAAATTTGTCATTAATGAGTGTATTGGAAAAGATAATAAAACACAATTATTTATTTTGTATATCCACTTATAATTAGTCTAGCCGACCAATGGTTTCGCCTGTTAAGGCATTGACGAGGCTGTATTACAGACTGAAGAAAAAAGACAAAAACAGAAAACCTTAAAACTAGAGGGTGGGAGTTATTATAGTTGTTTTATTATCTGTAAACATGGAATTCCACCAAGAAATTATAAGTGGATATACAAAATAAATAATTGTGTTTTATTATCTTTAAACATGGAATTCCACCAAGAACCATCGGTCTCAACAGTAATGAAAAAAAAAAAGAAAAAAAAAAAAAGTGTATTGGTTCTTAATTACAAAACAGTTTCAGTTTGTTTTATAGTGTAATATGAATTTTACAATGTTGTATTGTTGTTAAAATCAAACTTTAGCACAGTAACATGTGTCTCACACAATTAAAACATTAAATGTATAGTATTTAAAAAAAGTCAAATTTCATAAGTAACTAAAGACTATAAAAAACATATGTATCCTACAGAACGTTATTTAATTTGTGATTTAGCTAGTTTTTTTCTCTTTCACAAATTATTTAATTTACATTTAGTCATTTAGTCCTCTATTGGTCTTTACACATCATATACTGTTTTTATTTTTTTATTTGTTATTTTTGGGGGGGCTGTGATGACCTCCGTCTGAAGTCTCACTGACGTCCACCTGAAAGTCTTTTGTCGCCCCAAGATTCCATCCTACACCCACTCAGTAATACCTGTTATCCTTATGAAGGAACAGATGCTACCCATCGGGTTCTCTAGGATGGTTTCCATCTCCTTCCCCGGAGGGCCTAGAGAGTATAGCCTGGCTCGTCCTAACGCCTCACACTCTAAGAGAATGTGTTCTGCGGACTCTTCAACCAAACCACATTTCCTGCATATATTTTCTGCAGCAATCCCTATCCTATGTAGGTGTTTTCTGAGGTGACAGTGGCTCGTTAATAGCCCTACCACCCACCTCATGTTATCCCTTCTAAGAGAGATAAGTTTTTCAGCATGTTTCTTGCTTGGTCTAAGTACCCTCTTTGCAAGTCTACTTGTTGTTGAATTTGTCATTAGGAATTAATTATTCATCACCTCCCGTATCCATATATCAACCGCTGCTCTGGCATGTCCATAGGAGATCCCGAACACCGGCTCCGGGCCCACGAAAGGGGATCCTTTACAGTTAAGAATTAAATTTTCAACAATGGGAAATACGAAAAATCGCCTACCGAAAATGTATCACATTTAAATATTTCGAAATTTTGAAGGCCTACAACTCCTAAAACGAGTGGGATTATCAACACATAACAAAGGATTAAAAAAGTCTTAGAATATTAGGGAAAATCCGGAAACATTGTAAAATATATTTTATGCAAGAAATTTTAAAGTTTACCACCATGTTAAAAAATGGCGGCCATTTTTTTTAACATTGCAAAACAGATTTTTAAATAGTATAAAAACTAATGAAAGTTCCCCATTTACAGTTTATTCAGCAGAAATCGTTTACGAGATTCCAGTTGTAGCAAAGATAAAAAGATTCACGCTGTGTACAATGAATTTGAGGCAATAAAGATGTTGATATAAACAGTAGTCGGATTGTGTAAGCTCCCAACAAAGAGCGAGGATTATTTACAGAATCACCATTTACTGCATAACCTAAGCAACATGTTCAAGAGTTTGTTTTAGTCGCCCTACACTTGTTAAGAATTAATTTCTAATCAATTCCTTGGCTACTTTCTATATAAACGTTTGAACAATAGTATAATTAAAAACAACGTGCAGTAAAAACGTGACAAGTGAAAAATCAAATAAGAAACATTAAACCAGCATAAATCTATTGTTATTACTGAAAGATGAATGGAAAAAAAAATACTTGGTATTAATTAAGACTACAACTTTACAAGAAAATAAAGTCAATCTCAAAATGTGACAAATAAATTATATTTAACTGTTTTATAAAAACTCTTTACGTTGTTAAATATTCATTTCACTCTGTGGATAACTGAAATTGAGACGTAATACGGTTTTTATTTGTTCTCTCATTTTATAAATTTTCCATAATCTGAGGAAGCAATGCGAGCAGAAAATCTGCAACTCCCCGGATACCCCTCCCCCCTTTAATGAACGAAAAATTGGTGTTACGTAGTGTGATAATGTGGTAACCTAACAAATAACACCCATTACATCAGAAAAATCACTAAAAAAACAGATCATCGATAAATGTAAATTACTTTTTTTCAAAATATTTTAAACTATTATGACTTTATTATAGTCTTACAACAAGCTTACATTTATTATTATTAATCCACAAACACATTATTGTTCAACAACGGACCGTCGTCTGGTATCCACCATCAACAGAAAACATTTCTCCAGTGTAGCAAAACTAGATTTATCACTCGCATAGAATACGATGGCCTCAATAATCTCTTCAGATGTCCTAACACGTTAAAAAACTGTGTTGTGCTGTATAAATACATTGGTAGTTTAATTAGACCAACAGGAATAACTTAATTCTTGTTGAGTAATTCTTTCAAAAATTATTAAATCATTTTCATTGTTTTCCAACTGTCTAAAGCGTGACAATATTCAAACAGTAGCAAATAAACCTCATATTAATATCAATATTATAACCACGAGAATTGTTTAGTACAGGATTCCCTGATTACCTTTATAAAAGACTGGATGTATAAATAATCTGAAATTTTTAACATAACCTCACCACAATTTACCTAACATAACCTAACCTTGCCCTACCCTACCTAACCTAACCTAATCTTATCTTGCCTAGCATAACCGAACCTTACCTTACCTAGCATAACCTTACCTTACCATAATATAATCTAACCTTACCAAACCTAACCTAACATTTACTGGATGATGAATAATACACATAAAATTAAAATACTTTATTTTTAAATTATATATTCTTACATTAATATTGTATTATTGATTTACAAACACATTATTGTTCTAAAATACTGTTCAGCCACGAACTGTTACCTGCCATCCACCATCAACAGAAAACAACACTCCAGTAGTAAAACTAGACTTATCGCTCGCAAGGAACACAATGGCCTCAGCAATCTCTTCAGGTTTTGCAGCACGTCCTAAAGGATGAGTTTTTTTACAATTCCCTTCAAAAAACTTATCAACTTCTTCGTTGGTAAAGGTGCTATTAAAAAATTCCGTCACCACTATGCCTGGATTTACACTGTTCACTCGAACACCTTTACTCGCCAAGTCTAAAGCAGTACAACGAGTAAACTGATCAAGGGCGGATTTTGACATCGAATAGAAAAGTAAATTTTCAGTTCCACGAAGACCTACAATACTGGATATGTTAACAATGTTACCTTTGGTTTCAATCAAGTAAGGCACTGCTAGATGTGTCAGATAATAAACGGAACGCACGTTCAAATTAAATATCTCATCGTACTGTTGTAGTGTTCCATTTTCAACTGATCCAAAATGTCCAAACCCTGCCGCATTGTTCACGAGAACATCCAACTTTTTAAAGTGTTTTATCGTAGAGTCGATCAAAGTTTTGAGGAATTCCTCTTTACTCAAATCACCCGCTACTATAAGAGGTTTTTTCTTGCTGACTTCTTCACACTGTGCGGCAACTTTATTTAAGTTTTCAACCCTACGTCCTGTGATTACGACACTTGCATCTAATTTTGCAAAGGTAACAGCTGTTACTGCTCCTATTCCTGAACTTGCGCCGGTGATTAAGACGACTTTACCGGAAAACATTGTTCACTGTTTTAAATTTGATGTGTTCACCTTAAACACTGTTCAAATCTGACTGAAAATTGAATATAGCTCAATTTAAAAAGGCATAATTTGGCACTCTTGTTATCACTAATTGATAATTGATAAGATAAAATTTGGTCATAGTTTATTTTTATTCGACAGTGATTACAATGAAAATTTGGCTCTCTGAAGGTTATAATTTAACCGATAACCTACTTTTAAAACGTCAAAAACTATTCTAATAATTCCAATTCCAAAACTGAACCCAAATTGTAATGTACACTCGTGACAAGAATAACCCCTCGAGACTTTCAAGTATCGAAGTTTACTTTTAAAAAAAAAAATGATCACAATAATTTCATACAATTTTTACTAATTCAATCATCTCATATCATTTTTTTTAAGGCAAAAAAACCATTCGATCATCACTTATTATACAAAAAAGGAACATAAAATAAGGCCTTTAGCCCTCGAATTTTCTAATAGCGTTAATCTCGGAGAAGAACAAAATGTGGTCAAGAGAGAATTGATAGGAAATATGAAAGAGAGAGATCGAACCGAAGACTGCTTGAGAAAAGATGTAGATACTGCTAGGCTACCTCGGGATTGCTACACCAGTACTCACGATGTGTGACCCCCCTGAAGGTCATCACTAAACACATGAAACATGCTGTCTTTGGGTGGTGTTATTTTCTTCGGAAATTCGCTCATTTGGTGTACAGAGACGCCCTTAGATACGCTGATAGGTGTATAATTTCCCTTCCTCTTTGAACTTTCTTACATGTAAAGAAAATTTTGTGATGAGTAAAAAAATAGAATTTTTTAGTCTTGTATCCGTTTTGAGGTACTCATTGTACGAAATAATGGTTTTGTAAATAATGCCTGTCTGGTTATCCTCTGGGTTTTTACAACACAACGTGAGAATAGATTTTAATCAAATTAAACACCGTCAGGAATGTAATGCAGGGCATCCCAGACAAACACCATTCCAAAAACTATTTTCAACTTATGTTTCCTAAAATAATGTTTTTCAGATATCCGCCATTTTGTTTTTTTTACAAAATATAAATTAAAACTTTGGTTATAGAAAAGTTATTGACTTTTAAGTTATTGATTTAATATACGCATTTTGTAGGTTACATTTCATAAGTGTACCAAAAATAAAGAATTTACGTTGAATATTTTCAAAATGGCGGCCGTTTAAAATATACAATATTGAATATCTCAAAATCTTACAAAAATTCACAAAAGACAAAAATGTTTTCTTTTTTAATGACAAACAAAACGATTTGTGTTTTTGCTTTGTATCAAAGGATAACCCAGTTATTGACAAAAAAACACGAGACTAATAATTTCTTTTCTACAACACACAAGATTGACCTAGAATCAAAATATTTTTGAATTCTAATATTTTGAATAAAATTTTTAAATCCATTGCTTTGAATTGTATAACAAATTGAAATTTTAACTATTTCGAAATGAAGCCTATTTATTTATTTTTTTCGTTCTAAATGTCTCGAAAAAGGTTCAAAAATATAATTGTATTTATTAAACAAATTGAAATATTAAAGTTTAAAGTGTCATTAAACACTAAATTAGGTAAATTTTTTGAAATTCCACCCTCACCTCTCTACGATGAATAGTAAAATTATTGTCGCTGACACTATAAGAGTATTCGACAGCTAAGGGAATCTATTTTTATCTTCTTTCATTCATTTTCTTCTTCTTTTTAAGGTAAATACCATAGAATAAAAACCCTAGCGAATAGTCATAGCATCAGTGTCGGAAGAGAACAAGAGTTGGTCAAAGGAGACTTGGTGGGACTGCATGGAAAAAGGTTTATCCAACTCTGCATTGTCAAGTCTGAACTCACAAAAATAAACACGTGAGGGTACCTTCATTTTGTTACAAGCCGATAGTTGAGACGTTTTTCGCCTTTAAACAAGAAAATTAAAATACAACTTCATTTGAAACATAACAATTTCAATTTCAAATGCGTTGAGAATTTATTGTGCAAACATCGTGATAACATCAACAATCAAATCTAAAAGTAAATTTAATTAAGATTATCTTGAAGAACACACCTTTAGATAACGGGTAAAAACGATATTTTTTAGCTGTCGTATCTTCCACTTATCATATTCAAGAAGTACTTTCCGTCTCTAATCATTATAGAAACTTTAATTTCTTACGCTAAAACAAGTTTATAGCCGTCACCATCGTCTATTTTCCTATCAGGTCTCTTTTGTTTACTTCCTGAGTATTCGAGTATAAGTCTTTATTTTTTTCATAAGGCGAAGATAGGCCTAACTTGGAGGTTTTCGTCTTTACACAAGAAAAAAGTTGATCGGTTACATCATGGGACTTACCCAGCCCAATCATATAATGTAATACAAGCAAGTCTACTAAATGTCTCTTAATGGTAGAATCTTTATCCTGTAGGGTAAAGTTATTTTAAACTGTTGTTACACAGGTTTTCTGGATCTCGTAATTGTGGATATCATTACTTTCTTTACGTCAGTTTAGACCTTGAAAAGTCTCTACTCGTTTCGCTCGTAGTGTCTAGAGAGCCTTGAAGCTACATGGTGTGAAGAAGCTTCCATTCGCTGCACTCGTGTCGGTGAATCGGTCCTATCGAAAACTCGAAACTATGCATTGTAGATGGCCATCATTTAATTTTTCAGGATATCAATATAGTTCTATATGATTACACTATTCAACTACACTAAATTTTATGTTCCTATGTTAATTTTTATACCCGTTATCTTGCTTACGTACAATAAACAAACTTATGCTATTAACAAACCTAACCTAACCTAAATTAAACTAATTTAACCTAACCTAACCTAACATAAACAAACTAACCTAACCTAACCTAAACTAAACTAAACTAACCTAACCTAAACTAACCAAACTTCCACTAACCTAAACTCTACTACGTGTACTAGGTAAGGGATTAAATTAACTCGTATAGGCCTATACGACTTTAAACCACTAGTTTTCTGAAAACTTAGCATGTATAAATAAGTGGCACAATATGAATAAATCAAGTACACGTCTAAGGAAATACTACAGTAAAAGTGGGCACCTCCACCCTATTGCATGTCTGTTACTGCTTTCTATATCTAGCGTATACTTCCAATTTACCCTCTCCTACCTACCCTACCCTACCCTACTTACCCTACCCTACCGCACCCTACCCTAACTTACCATACCTTACCCTACCCTACCCTAACTAAACCTAATTTGGTTAAATTTTATTAACCTTACACATCAATACTTATTTAATTTCTAGAATTTGCTTGAATTTATTTAATTACTATTATTATTATTGTTATTATTATTATTATTTTGTTTGAACAATTTATAATTTTGTTTTAATTTACAAATATTTCAAGAATTATTGCTAAATTTTATTAACCTTAAACATAAATACTAGTATTTTCTGAATTGTTTCTTATTTAAAATATTCTTACGCCTGGTTGGTTTGATTATTGTAGACTGAAGCGTCTTCCCCACTTTATTTTTTTCGCGGTTAACCATTTCAAATTAGCTTTGGATTCATAAGTTGAAATTGTGCCTTAGGTTCCTTTTTTGAAATTGTGTATTTTACCTAGAAATTCTTCGAGTTGACAGATGCGAGTTTTCAGGGTTTTCTGTATAGTTTGCTAATTTCCTTGTCTAGTGTCTTACACGTATGTAATTATTGTAATTTGAAACTGCTCTGCATTGGTGTAACTTAGTTTGTATTAATTTTAATTTTATTTTCTTATTATAATAGATATTCATTTTTGAATATATCTCTGACAGTAAACTTACCCAACTATGTTTATATGTATGGTATGACAGAGCTGATATCTTAGCAAAGAAGTACATACAATATCCTATCCAACATTACCTATAGTTTCGACATGGCAACAAGCAAATGCCCATTTCAATATCTCAGCTCTCATTCGGCACGATCTTTTTCAGCGTAACCGTTTTCCGGATGATGAGGAGCCACGATTACTTTGCTTCACGTCCCAACCGTATTGGAATTAGCGTATCCTCTTTGTGAGCATGAAAATATGACTCCTGAAAATCTGCTCAACTGTTCAGTCCTGGAATATACAACCTATTGCACCGTCTGTAGCCTAATAGTTGACGCATCATTAAAATAGTCTAAAAAACCTATATAAAAAACACAGGTGTCACTGCGCTGAGTCTAAATTGTTTAAATTCTAATTTATTAAACATTATCGTTGATTCTTACTTACAAAACTTTTGCCTAACTTTAATCCTTAAGCATTTCGTCAACATCAGCCAAATCTTGTTTTGGTGTGGTCCAAGGTTTACGTACTAATAAAGTTATATGAAGGTTTCAGGAATGTAAAACGCACTTTATAGCCTCTTAAAGACGGAACTACATCGGTAAACTAGTTTATTATGTCTTTAGTCCAAACCACTTAAAAATCTGATCCTTCTCGCTTGTGGCTTTCCCTTTTCTTTGCTCATAAAATAATCATATAAACCAAAATCTCATTTTGTTTTTTTTTTAGAAATAGTTTCATAACCTGTTGTTTCTATTATTGAAGAATTTCTAATATGTTGAAAAATTTTGCCTTACTCTCTCTATCTTCCTCTGTTTTCACTTTCTTTCTCTCCCTTTCTCGGGCTCTTTTCCACTCTCTTTTTTTATTCAAAAATGTAACACAACTTGAATGTTTAATTTCGCTAAAATGTATATGAAATTTGTTATTTATTTATGTGTGTGGGGGGTCTGTGTGTGTGTGTGTGTGTGCATGCATATATAATATATTGTATTGCTGTAGTATTATTGAGTTGCAATTTTAATTTTATTCTAGAATAGTTTAATATAAACTATAAAGTTCAAAGTTGTCAGTTATAATGTTTATTATATTATGTAGCATATGGTTCTTAATCACTACTAATCTTATTTGTCTTTGTTATGGATTACATATCAGGAAAAGAACAAGGGACGATAGGCAGGATGAAATAGTAAACTCTTCTTTTTAATAATACAGAACATTTGAAAATTAACAAATGTATGCCCACAACCCAAATTTAATAACAATCTGTTTTGTATGTAGAGCATTGCACAGACATTACTTCAAAAACCACTTTTACAACTTGGAAGACCTTAATATGTATGTACAGGATGATTGGTGAAAGTGCCAACTGTTTTACTGGAAAATATTTGTTATATTTAAATAAATCAAGAGGCAACTCTCCTGAACTTTTTATATTGTCGTATTTGGGGGTTTTTAAATTTTGATACAATCACCCATTTTTACAATATGGCGGCTAACTTTAAAAGTTACATATAGGAATATTTTTTATGGTGGTTATCAATTTTATACGTAATTTTAAGACTTTTTTATCCGAGTGTATTTTTTTATACATCCCACTGTTTAGGAGCTACAGATGATCAAACTATTGGAAAACAAGATGTTAGACGTTTTCAGTGGTACATTTTCTGTGCTTAAAAATTACACCATGGTGTGATAACTACTAGAAATTTTAAAAGCTACAAAATAAATTTAGTTACTTGGCAGGTCTAATGAGTAGGGATATTTAGAGAAGAATTAATAAATAATTGAAGTAAAAGTTATTAAGGACTTAGGATAGCTCAGTTGGTAGAGTGTTGGCGCGTAAAGCCAAAAGCCCTATGTTCAATTCCCAGTCTACGTCGTATATTTTTCACTTAAAATATTATTTTTTTAACAATACTAGCTGGTAAAAACTTATAAGCGTTAAAGTCAATAAATAAATACGTAAGGGCTACAAAATGAGTAAAAATTAATTTTAATGTCGTTTCTAACGAGGTAATTAATTTGGTAACTCGAAAATTGCAGCAAAAATCAAAGTCAAGTGAGAAGTGTACACCATATGCTGGGAAACGACTAAGGTTAGCTCAGTTAATAGAGAATTGGAGTGTAAAGCCAAATTTAAGGTCATGGGCTCAAATTTCCAGTTTAGGTCGTATATTGTTCACTAAAATATTATTGTTTTAACAATACTAGCTGGTAAAAACATATAAGCGTTAAAATCAATAAATTTAAAATTAATTCATAAGGATTCGTGTATCCACTCTGTCTGTTATATTTTGTGTTTTCCTATAATAATATAATCATAATAGTAATAATACTTGTAAGAGAAATCGCTCCACAATAACATTGTAAATTTTTGTAGTGTAAATACAAAAATGTATGTTTCAAAGTTATTTATAATTTAGTTTTTTATTCAACGAATTTTGCTATAAGGCCTACAGTAAATTATTGCGACTAAAAGAAGCTTTAGAGTTTTCAAATTTCTAGTAGTTTTAATACATTATACTCTATCTAAGTTTCAATTTTAATATTGGTTCAATTGTTTTTAACTAGAGACAATGTACCTCTGAAAACTCCTAAAATCTTTTTTTTCAATCATTTGAATAAGATGTAGGCCTACTTTCAATTTTAAAATACACTATAACGAAAAGACTTTAACGATAGGGTAAGAGAGGAAAACAGTGTTAAATTAATTATATGCTAAATATTTAACATGCAGTTTTTTTTAACCTTTCAGTTAATATTACCTGAATAAGCAAACAGAAAAAGAAGAGAAGATCATATAATAATGATACTTGATAGGATAGAATAAATAGAGGGGTGAAGACTACATGAATTAAAGTTTGGAAGAGATCAATAGTTTCTAAAAAGACATCTGATAGGCAGGATGAAAGAGTAAACTCTTTTTTTTAATAATTACAGAATATATGGAAAAAAATCATTCGGCTACTTTAAATTAAAATTACATTATCAAAAAAGACTTTAACGACGGGATAAAAAGAGGAAATATCAGTGATAAATTATGCTAAATATTTGGCATTCAGCTATTTTTAAAGCTCTAGGTTAATATTACCAAAAAAGAATATGAAGTGAAGAGCATAAAAAAAAGGATATTTAATAAGATTAAATAGAGGGATGAAGACTACATGAATGAAGGTGTAGATCCAGCTAGGATACCTTGGGATTATCACACCGTACTCACTATAAGTAAGCTCCTGAAATATGCTCATCTTTAAAAGAAGAAAATTTCAAGACACTACAACTACGAGAATATATTAACGAACGGCTGATAAATGTATTTTGCAACATTCAGTATTCCTTAACAGGCTGCTAATATTGTCAACTAGGTCACAAGAAGACACAAGATATAAACAAACAATTTCGTTTACGATCGATATCGATTACGATCAAGGAAGACATGTTCGAGTTATGTTAATGTATAGCATCGATTCACTCAATGTCGTATCCCGTTAAAGTCGACAACGCTACTGTAAGATCGATTTGGGATGAAATGAATAACAAACCGACGTGACTATCTCGATGTTGATTCAAGCAATATGTCAACTTGGTGTCGTGTTTATCCTCCATCTTGTTATTCTATAAACTTGTGATGTAGATTTTGAAGTTAGGTTAAGTTTGCCGTGACACAGTCGCTCTTCAAAAACACTTTCAGAGCGAGCAACAACAATTTAAGTTAATTGTCGCAACTGTTAAAATATAATTGATATTAATTCTGTTTCATAATATGTAAGCTTTTTACAAGTAATCCCTGGTGTAGTAAACAACTACATTTTACTTCATGTAGTTGGGTTAGATCCCTTTCATTGATCTTTTCTATCAGGTCTCTCTTAACCAACTCAAGTTCGTTCCCGACCTTGACGTTATTAGTAATTTTTATTTCATAATCTTTTCTTCCTTTTTTTTATAGGGCGGTGATGACGAAGACGATTACCCCTTTTAACAAAAAGAAAAAAATTGTACCACTTTACATACTAAATAAATCTTCGTAGTGTGGTTTTAAGCTCAAGAGATTCAAGTGATTCAATAGATTCAATATACATCTAACGGCAGAGAATGCCGTATTCATGCTCAAACACCTCCTACACTAGCGCATTCTGAACCTGAAGTCACAAAACTACAACTGTTAAACTCATATATTGAAGACTCATATCATCTAATGCCAGTGGATTTCTTTTAAGATATAAATTAAATTCTTATATGTAATGCAGAAAAATTCACGTGTAAAATTAATTGAGATTTTCAGTGGAAAATCAGTGTTGAAGTTTCTTAAGCAAAGAAATATGTTTTAGGAATGATGTCTGTTCCCTGCGCTGTTTGCAACCAAAGGGTTACTTTAAGGTCGGGATTTAAGGACGAATTTTGGTCTTAGTCAACCTAACTCTAAGACCTGGTTTGGATAATTCATTGAGGATTGTACATCGCAATTGAGGTCTTAATTTACTTATTAGCGTCTGACCAAACACCACTCTTGGGTAACCAGCTTTTATGAGTAAACTGCACTAATTAATCACAAGGTGGCTTAATTTATTTATACTAAAAAGTGCACAAAATACTATTGTTAATTGCAAGTATGAGAAATAGACCATCTTCTCATCACGTAATAACAGAAATATGAAGTCTACCGGTTGGGTAGTTAGGCCTTCCCCAATTAATTAGCCTATATTGGCCATCGTAATTTGAAAAATATAATATGAATGTTTTAATAGAATATCGGGGATGTCAGAATACACCACTATTCTCTACCGGGCTAGAACTTGGCACCAGCTACTTTGCAATGTCACCGTGATAGCATGACCAGGTGAGATGATAACCAAGATTTCCCATTTTGTGACTTCCACAATATACAAAACTAGACGGATTTTAATTGAATTTGTTATGCTTTCAAATATCGAGGTCGAACGTTTCCCATTTTTCGATAACTCAAAATTTGGGTGTAGCTGTTATAAATTTGCTTTAACGAATTAGGTTAGATTTTGATAGCCAAAACGTATTGGTTGTCATTTCTTCAAAACGCCAATTCTAGAGTTATGAATCAAATAATAAGGAATCATTGAAAATGAATGTTAAATTCATATATTTCAAAATAGGGCCGAGAGATTTTGATACAGTTTTGTGAAAACTTTTACATTTGTGACGATTTAGAGTCTCTGTTACCGGTTTGAGACCTTTTGGTTGCAGGTCTAAGAGCAACCACTAGAGTGTAGCAAGGACTTTAATAATAATCCCATTGCTACTACCAAGTTGTGATTAACCTAACCTAACCTAACCTTCCCAGCTGATAACGTAGGCGATGTGCAGTGTACCACCTCGTCCAAGATGGACGTAGTTTAACTACGTTCTACATTTTAGGTTAGTGTTTAAAATTATTAATATGTCGGACTAAATAATTAACGAATGTCATAAAGTTCTGGTTTATTTCCGGGAGGCTGTTTAACCATTTTTATTATTGATTCTAATTATTCCCTACTTCCATAGTGTAAAAGTGTAAGGACCTAAAATGCCGATAA
The DNA here is from genome assembly GCA_963513935.1 of Aphrophora alni. NCBI lineage: Eukaryota > Metazoa > Arthropoda > Insecta > Hemiptera > Aphrophoridae > Aphrophora > Aphrophora alni. The sequence goes on from OY740771.1 coordinate 15,849,469, forward strand.
AACGTATGTGTGATGAATTTGGTAAGTTAATTTAATTAATTATCAAAGCTGATTCTCTGGTGAACAAGTTGGCTGGACGAGGTTATGGGTATAAGATTTCTCTCATTTTCCTTTCATATCCTCGACCGAAGCATAACGTTTATTATAGAGTTGATTTTTTAGATACTGTACCAATATCAAAAAAAATCAAGCTTAGTTAAGTCAGTACCTTGTTGGCCAAAATATTGTTCCAAAATTGCACAATATAGGCTACTATCAAACGGATAATGCTGCTGAACGAAGGGTCACCTCACTTTATCGTACGCACCATCACACACAGGCGCGCAAAGTATTAGGACTGACCGATACCTGCCGTGGCCCATCGGCATGAGTTACCTACTGTGCTTCACTTGATCAAACTTTCATTTATTTAATTTGATATTTTAAAATAAATCTACAATATATTTTTAATCTACACTTCGTTAGTAGAAAAATGAGATCAAACTTTAATAAAGTCCAAAATCAACAATGTTTTCTACAAAATAAATGCTAGTATGATACAGTATAACAAACACACAGAACACAATTCTCACAAAAAATACGCCTAAGTATCAGACGCGTTTCAATGACAAGGTCGTCCTCTTCAGTGATAAACGAGCTACACCAATCAAACTATAACACAATAGTATGATGACTAATAAGTGTGAATAAACACAATGTTGTATATCTTTATCGAAAAAAAAATACTTTTCTATTTTAATTAAACAAAGCAGCACAATATTATAATAATAGTTTAAAACATAATTTGTAATTTATTATTTTATTGTTATAAGCTGTGTATGAACAAATATGCCTCGAAACTCTAATGTTAGCATTTGCACAATTTATTTTTTGTAAATTTAACATTTGCTCATCTAAACAATAATAATATTGAGAATAATGTTTAAAACAGTAAAAAATCCCTTAATAATATTGAAAACGTAACAATATTTTTTTTAATGCAAAAATATATTCATCATACAGTCACTAGTTTGTGGCAAACATTGTTGATTTTGGGCAATAATTCAGTAAATTATACGTTGTTTGGTCTTATTTTTCTTGTAATTATATGTAGAATAAAAATATATTGTACATTTAATTAAATTAAAGTTTTATAAAGTGAAGCCCAGTAGGTGACCCATACGGGTGGCTTGGGGGTAGGTCACCGGACTATGTAAAAGGCAAATTCAACATATTGTAAAATGGCAGTCAAATTTTAAAAAATTCAAATACATAATTTTATTACAGAGGAAAAGCAGGTAAGGTCCACCATTTGAAGTTTTCTGTAAATCTAAAGTTTCAGAAATTCTAATGGTGGCCCTGTTAAAAAAAAAAAATTGTATATTGTTTTATAAATTTCTGTGTAAGAAGATTAGTACAATTTAGTATTGTTTTTACCACAATTTGTTTTTTTAGGATGCTCCCTCACATCCTACACCGCATAATAGCCATTACCATAAAGTCCCCTGCGTTTCTCGCAATATCACCAGGTGTCCCGGAAGCTGACTCAAGATGAATGGGAGTAACAAATCCTCTACATTGATTAACCGATCCTTATGCGCACAATAATTTAGAGCACGGAAGTGTGTTTATGATTCATTACCAGACCCACATGTAGTGCCGTTATATATATCTAATTACACTCAAAACTTCATTAGCATTATGACAATTTAAATGTAACAATTGATCTGAATGTGTGAATATTATATGAGATTAATATTTTGATAAACAATGAGCTATAAAGGTTAACGACTTACACTCTGCATTGTTTCTTCTGCGCAGAATCAGTAATTACAATAACCACCCGCACCTCACGTAAATCTTCCGACTCAAGTTTAGATTTCTTCTGACAGTTGCAATTAATAACAACTCCACATTCTGAGACGGTTTAAACAAATACAATGTGAAACTGATCCTAATCTGTAGACAACTTTCCAACGATTTTAAAATGTATGAATTCTAGAAATTATTACTTTACTGTAAATTTGGTAATAGTAATGAATGTTTACCTCAATTTTTGACAGATTTTCACGTTTTACAGCCTAAGAAAATCGACAAATTGACTTTCTGCCGTTCTTTGTCGTTAATATCGGTACGTAGGCCTAAGCAATAGCGACTACGTAAATAAAAAAAAATTCAAAATGGCGGGCATTTTAACAGTTTGTTATAATTCATATATCACATGTTGTCCAATTTATAACACACGGAATTTGATGAAAAATTGCTGATTTCAAATTTAATTGCTCCCTGTTACTATTTCTGACAGAGTGAGTGTATGGTGGTGTGCCGTAATGGCTCTAGGAACGCCTGCCCTTCCAGTTCCTCGGAACTGGTTAAGTCTCGTACTTGAACTCTACAAGAACCTGTACCAACCCCTCGTCTCTACGATTAGAAATAGCGAAGTTATTGTAAAAAAAAAGTCATTTCGAATCCTGACACAATAAAATATGATATTTGGAAGTGGTGTCTCCAACACGATAACCCAGTTTCACGTGAGGATAGTTGAGATAGTTTTATAAAGAAATAATTTTTTAGGACAATCCTAATGGTGGTGCTATAGAAATAAGTTATACCCAAATTCAGCAACACATCAATCTTGAAAAAATCGCCCAGTAAATAACAAAGATACGATATTTCTTTTAGAAGTAAAAAACACCCTTGGAGTGGAACATTTTCAAAACCTTTTCTTAGTACGCGTCTACAGACCTACCCTAAACCATGTTAAAAATTCATAACTCTACGTTCCTTGGATCCAGAGATATGCTTTAGGGGTAAAAAACCCCTTAGAGTGGAACATTTTCAAAACGATTTTTTAGTACGCGTCTATAGAACTACCTTAAACCATGTTAAAAAATTCATAGTTCTAGTCTTCTTAGATCCAGAGATTTCATGATCAGTCAGTGGGTTTTCACTTTTATGTATATCAACACACTCCTACGAAGCAAGTTAAGCTCTAACGGACGTTAAGAAAGTAATTAATATGCGCAGGAAACCTTTGTAACAATTGATTTAAAGAAACACCCTGCTGGATAAGACTCCGTAGTCTACCAATACAATTTAAAATTTCCTACAAGGTCCATGAAACCAACTCTTGAGCAATACACTTAGAGGATCTCCTTGTATTGCATTGTATGATGGGGCTGGGTAAATACCATGATGGCTCCCATTAATTTTTCTTCTTGCTTGAAGACGAGAAACCTCCAATCAACTTGTTTGTTTTACAATAGGGTAATGACAGAAAGGTTTTTTTTAAGTAACTTTAAAACATGAGCCGTGTGGTTAATAAGCATATGGAAGAAGTATCCCCAAACCAATTGCATTAATGTCAGAGAGTTCAATAAACCGTTATGTACATTTTGGTAACATAACTACCATCCTCAGAGGTATATAAAGCAATACTAATTTATATAGGGTGTCCAAAAAGTACGGTGTTATATTTTTTGAACCATTGTAGATTAAGCAATAAAATCTGGCACATCAATAGTATACCTTAAAATGTACTTTTTGAAGCAGCTATAAATTTTTCATCACCTTATGCAGGGAGTCAGTAGAAAATCCTAAATCAGAGCATAGGTTGAGTTTTACATCATATTAAAAGTCTATGTTAGGAGAATACAATGCCGCAAATCCGATCTCAAGAGGTTTACCCTATACAAAATAGTGACGGTTTAAAGTTACAATCTTGGTTTTATCTTTAAACCGCCGCCATTTTGTATAAGGTGAGCCTTTTGAAGTCTGATTTGCGGTATTGTATTCCCCTAACAGAGACCTTTAATATGATGTATTTAAGATTTTCTTCTGACTCCATACGGTCAGTTGCTTTAAAAAGTAGATTTTAAGGTATAATATTGATGTGCTAAGTTTTATTACTAAATCTGCAATGGTTCAAAAATATAACACCATTCTGATACTTTTTGGACACGCTATATCTCTGAGGATGGTAGCTAAGTTACCGAAATGTACTTAAGAGTTTATTAAATTTTCTAACGTTAATTGTTAGCGTTTTATTTGTGGTTTGGAGATTACTTCTTTCATATTATAAGTAATTTTGTATACAGGGTGTAAAATAAGTCTGGAAAGTACCTAGTGTTAAAGAATTGTTTGAAAATAAAACTTTAAATTTGGTATACGTTTGTTCAAATTCGGGTTGATATTTTTGTGGCTACCTTGAAAATTCCATTTTTAAAATAATTTTAAACACTGTGTTTTGGTTCGCTATCTTTTGATTGTAATACCAATGCTGGAATCAATTTAATAACATCACTTTTATATCCCTAATTCAGTTGGATAAAACACAGAACATATTTTAATGAATTTTCCTTAATTCATTATTTCCAGCCTCTTTCGTATGATTCAGAATGAATGTGTGTTAATGTCATCAGTTTCGAAATTATACAAACAAATATTATAGTGTTTTAATTCAAAGAATGGTTTTTAATAAAGGTATACCAAAACTTTAACCTTGACCTATATCACGTGACCTAATAACATACAAATAGAAACGATAAGGTTAGGTGATCATCCACCAGCTCTAGCGTGTTTATGTAAATACTGACCACACAAGCAGGGTCGCCACCTTAACAATTATAGAGTACATCACCTTCACTATCAATCATTCTTTAAGTAGGCTTAAGGCTTAATACAGATCGCTTTGTACTTGTATCTTAGGATGTTATTTCCTGAGACTCCCTGTGTAGATTTTCCTGCAATGAAGGCTTGTCAAGTGGAATTTTTAAAATTAATGTTTTATAAGATTGTAATTACTGTATTTGTTTTAATATATTTCCTATTTACGATTTAGTAAGAAACTTATTCTGTATTGAATTTGGTTAGGTTAGGTTAGGTTAGGTTAGGTTAGGTTAGGTTAGGTTAGGTTAGGTTAGGTTACTCGCATGTTAGGTTACTTCTACGGCGTCAAGGGGGAATTCTCCTAGGATAACAGACATAGACACCTTTCCGAATGTGCCTCGTTTTTGCATTTTGTATTTTTTTTTTTTTAATTTATTAAATATTTCTATAAGTTGTAGTATAAATAGAATATTAAATTGATCGCTCTCTCGATTTACAATCTTAACCTTTTCAAATACGATTGTTTTTTTTCAGTGACTGTAATAACAAACAAAATGAATTAATTAACCATCAAACAGAACAAAATAACGTTTCAAAACTTGTGTTATTAAAAATAAAAATCTGTTATAAAATCGGTAATTATGCATTGAAGCTCATCCCAGTTTTTAGTCGCTAAAAACAATGCAAACATTACTATTTAACTTGTTTGTCATTGATCTGTACTTTTTTAACAACGCGGAACAATTTTCAAGTCTGAAAATCAATTAATATTGAAGAAACTTACAATTTTTGACACAAGGAATTTAAGCTTTTTCCGGTTTTGACGAATGTGTACAATGACAACGTGAGTCAAGTTTGTGTCTGTATTACCAGTCTATGTTTATGTTATACGATGTACGTTATATTAGTGTAAAGCATGGTGTGTAAATTAAAGGACAGAGGTCTGGGTATATATAGTTGAATTACCTTGCCAGACCTTTGTAAACATAGACTCGTAATGCAGTCACAAACCTGACTCACGTTGTTATTGTACACATTCGGCATAACCCAAATAAACCTTAATTCCTTGTTTCAAAAAATGTCAGTTTCTTCAATATTAATGGATTTTTAGAATTGATAATTATTTCGCGTTGTTAAAAAATATCAGATGTATTACATAGAAGGTAAATAGTTTAAGTTTGCATGATTTTTTAATTACTTAAAATTTAGTGTGAGCTTCCATGCATAATTACCATAATATCTACATTGCATACAACCATTTTTTATTTAGGCTAGTTTTTTTCGATAGAACTCCAGAAATAGGCATTAATAGAATTGTCGTAAAACCATTTCAAAACTCTTCAAAAAGTGCCTTTGCGATAGCCGTTGTTGCAGTTATAGTTTAGTTATGTATCACTGAAGATGGCAACTATGTCCTAGAAACGCGTTTGATTAAGTAAATGTAATTTTGTGAGATCTTGTGTGTCGAGTTTTATTCTATCTAAAAACGTCAATGATGATAAAAGAACAAAGAAACGTGTTTTTCTACTACGTATTTTTATTGTTTAAATTTCTATATTTGTTATCCGAAATCGTCATAAAATATAGATCTTTCTATACGAAATTTTCAATTTGGGCGCCATATTCGAAAATGCAGAACAAATTTTGAACATTTTAACACCCCCTTCGAGAATGCCACGTAAAAGTAAGGAGAGTCCTCCATTAAAAGTAAATTGTCAGATATATTGTTTAAAATTTAGCTTGTTTCACCCATATAAGACACTCATATAAGACATACATGTGGGAAATGAAAATTACAATTAATTGCTCATACCACACGTGTCAAATACAATACTGCAGTATTACTTTTTCTTTAAGTAAACCACAATATAAACTCCGTCATAAAGAAGCAAAAAAGCTAACGGTATTTTGTCTCATTGATTAACTTCACCGTGGATAATCGACAAAAAGGGCCGACGGACTCACTTTAAGATGAGTTCAAAATAGTTGCCTCTTCGATTGTTTCATCTCCACACTTTACGACATGCTTGACACGTCTTCTTTAACGATTATGATCTTACTGTGACTCTAACATGTTCATTATTTATCAGCGAAGCGAAAAATTAAGTTCTGGATTAATTGTCTTCACCTATGTTGAATATTCAAATTGATAAGTATTTGAAGACTAACTAAACGGCCCTTCCGATATAATTATTTTGTAACTTTTATTTTTAAATATTATTATAATAATTTAATTTCGCAACTCATTATCCTACTAAAATATAAACAAATAATACATACATTCAAAATAAGTCTTGCAAATTAGTCTGCATTTGATAAGTTGAATATTACATGTATTATGGTCTCTTTGTCATTTCTATTATTATCACCAAAAACAATTACATGTCTTACAATCTCTTTATGATTTCTTTCATTATCATAAAAACATATGTGTTACAATTTCTTTTTTACTATCACAAAAACAATTACATGTTTTATAATCTGTTTATAATTTCTTTTATTATCATAAAAATAATTACATGTCTTATGATTTCTGTATCATTTCTTTTGTCTTATGATTTCTGTATCATTTCTTTTATTATCATAAAAATAATTACATGTCTTATGATTTCTGTATCATTTCTTTTAGTATCATAAAAACACATATCTTATGATTTCTGTATCATTTCTTTTATTATCATAAAAATATATGTCTTATGATTTCTGTATAATTTCTTTTGTCTCATGATTTCTGTATCATTTCTTTTATTATCATAAAAATAATTACATGTCTTATGATTTCTGTATCATTTCTTTTGTCTTATGATTTCTGTATCATTTCTTTTATTATCATAAAAATAATTACATGTCTTATGATTTCTGTATCATTTCTTTTAGTATCATAAAAACAAATGTCTTATGATTTCTGTCTCATTTCTTTTATAATCATAAAACACATGTCTTATCATTTCTGTATCATTTCTTTTATTATCATAAAAATATATGTCTTATGATTTCTGTATCATTTCTTTTATTATCATAAAAACATATGTCTTATGATTTTTGTATAATTTCTTTTATTATCATAAAAATATATTTCTTATGATTTCTGTATCATTTCTTTTATTATCATAAAAACACATGTGTTATGATTTCTGTATCATTTCTTTTAGCATCATAAAAACACATGTCTTATGATTTCTGTATCATTTCTTTTGTCTTATGATTTCTGTATCATTTCTTTTATTATCATAAAAATAATTACATGTCTTATGATTTCTGTATCATTTCTTTTAGTACCATAAAAACAAATGTCTTATGATTTCTGTCTCATTTCTTTTATTATCATAAAACACATGTCTTATCATTTCTGTATCATTTCTTTTATTATCATAAAAATATATGTCTTATGATTTCTGTATCATTTCTTTTATTATCATAAAAACACATGTGTTATGATTTCTGTATCATTTCTTTTAGTATCATAAAACACATGTCTTATCATTTCTGTATCATTACTTTTATTATCATAAAAATATATGTCTTATGATTTCTGTATCATTTCTTTTAGCATCATAAAAACACATGTCTTATGATTTCTGTATCATTTCTTTTGTCTTATGATTTCTGTATCATTTCTTTTATTATCATAAAAATAATTACATGTCTTATGATTTCTGTATCATTTCTTTTAGTACCATAAAAACAAATGTCTTATGATTTCTGTCTCATTTCTTTTATTATCATAAAACACATGTCTTATCATTTCTGTATCATTTCTTTTATTATCATAAAAATATATGTCTTATGATTTCTGTATCATTTCTTTTATTATCATAAAAACACATGTGTTATGATTTCTGTATCATTTCTTTTAGTATCATAAAACACATGTCTTATCATTTCTGTATCATTACTTTTATTATCATAAAAATATATGTCTTATGATTTCTGTATCATTTCTTTTATTATCATAAAAATATATATCTTATGATTTCTGTATCATTTCTTTTATTATCATAAAAACATATATCTTATGATTTTTGTATAATTTCTTTTATTATCATAAAAATATATGTCTTATGATTTCTGTATCATTTCTTTTATTATCATAAAAACACATGTCTTATGATTTCTGTATCATTTCATTTAGTATCATAAAAACACATGTCTTATGATTTCTGTATCATTTCTTTTAGTATCATAAAAACACATGTCTTATCATTTCTGTATCATTTCTTTTATTATCATAAAAATATATGTCTTATGATTTCTGTATCATTTCTTTTATTATCATAGAAACATATGTCTTATGATTTTTGTATAATTTCTTTTATTATCATAAAAATATATGTCTTATGATTTCTGTATCATTTCTTGTATTATTATAAAAACATGTCTTATGATTTCTGTATCATTTCTATTATTATAACAAAAACGATAATTACATGTCTATATGACCTCTTTTTCATATCTTTTATAATCATACAAACACATGGCTTATGGTGACTTTGTCATTTTTTTTATTTTTTTTATTACTACAAAAACAATTACATCTCTCTTGATCTTTTTATGATTTCTATTTTTAACATGAAAAACAATTACATGTCTCATGATTTCTTTATCATTTCTATTATTATTGCAAAAACAATTACATGTCTTACAATTTCATTATCATTTCTTTTACTGTATAAAAAAAAATTAATATCTTATCTTATATTTATAATTTCTTTGCTTACTAGAAAAAAACAATTAAAAGCCTTATCATCTCTATATCTTTGCTTTTATTATGACAAAAATTCAATTAAGTCACGGTTTGTATAAAAATATAAATGTACACTACAATCGAAAGTCAAATAAAACAGAAACAAAAGTATATACACAAATACAAGAATCTATATCTAATTAAACAAAAACAAAAGATATTTATAAAATGAAAACAAATTGATTCAATTATAACATTTAATACAATTCACATCCTCTAAATATAATTCCCACGAGTTAGTTTATTGGGCTTTGTAGGAAATGTTAAATTGTATTGGTAGATCAAGAAGTCTTATCAAGTAGGATACGTTTACACAGGTTTATTAAACCTCGTAATTGTGTATATTACTACTTTCTCCACATCTTAACGGGCCTCGTAGATTTTTATATATTAAAAAGTCTCCACTCGCTTCGCTCTAGTGTCCAATCTTGGCTAACTTCGAATCTGTATACTCGCTACGCTCGTGTCGGTGAATCGGCCCTACCAGATATCATAACTATCCGAATATCGTATTTTCTTGAGTCAAGGTTAAAATTACATTTTCGATAATAACTCCGCTATTGATTGTCGTAGACAGGTAGGGGTTGATAACATTAAATAAACTCTCTTAGATTTTATTGAATTTAGTACGTTATAAGTTGAACAACACACAAACTGTGAACAAATAATATTGTTTAAAACGGCCACCTTTATTAACATTTTCAATAATATTTCAAGTGAAAAATATACGACCTAGACTGGGATTCGAACCCAGGACCTTTGGCTTTACGCGCCAATGCCATACCAACTGAGCTAACCTAGTCGCTTCCCATTACAGGGCGTAGACTTCTCACTTGACTTTACGTTTAATTGCTGCAATTTTGAGTTTCCAAATTAATTGGTAGGATAGCTCAGTTGGTAGAGCATTGGCGCGTAAAGCCAAAGGTCCTGGGTTCGATTCCCAGTCTAGGTCGTATATTTTTCACTTGAAATATTATTGTAAATTCAATACTTGCTAGTAAAAAGGTATAAGCGGAAAAATCAAATAATTAAAAAATCAATAACATTTTCAATTCAATTAGGTTCTAAATGAGTCCCTCTACAATAAATTTCATTTTCTATCTAGTTTACATACAGACTACAATGGCGACCAACGAATAGCTTGTCGAAAATCTTTTTATTGGTTTCCTGAGGCCATGAAACGTCAAGGTCATTCAATAAACGGAGGTTGTAATATTTTGTGATTACCAGATTGTTTAAAATTATATTATCAATGTTTCTTTAGACCCGAAGTATTATCCATTCTAATACTTCATTAACGGCTGGAACAGATGATGTTTCTAGGAAACCTTTTCATTTTCACAATCATAGATAATTCGTTATTAGGTCTACAATTTATTTTGAATATTAGCCAACCAATGTTAATTTACATCGCTAATCTCATAAGTTTTTACATTACATAAAGAGGTAACTAGAAACGTGTATCTTTCACCTTGAGGAAAGACATTTGCATTTTGAAGACACGTCATTGTAACGTGGTGTTACCCACGATAAAGTGATATTTATTACCAGTCCCCCATACTCACGCACTGTACGAACAATACAAATCCCCTACCGTACATTGTGGCATACCCACATCTGGTGACTCATCTTCCTCTATAGGAGAGGCAGGAAAACGGGAGAAAGCTGTAATGAATTTTAAAAACTTAAAAGCGTTCGTACAAAATTAGTAGACGTTTTAACTCGTTGACAGTATGTCGTGTTTTAGAGATGTAGTCTAAGTACATTATAGGGTGTTCAGAAAATGTTGCGCCAAACCTGTTGAATATTTTATGGTTTTTTTTTTTTAAGATGGTCAACATTATTTACGAAAAAGTAAGAAAAAGTTATATAATTATTAAAAATATTAAAAAATGTTTACAGATTTGTTGAAGATAAATACCCTTATGTGAAATAAATACCATAGTTAAAAATTTACTAACAAATGTGATGGTGCTAGTATGCCTACTACAATATATGTCTACTACAAATTATTACGAATTTGCTAATTGGCATCTTCCATAGGTGTATCTGAAGTAAAAGATAAACAACAGGGGAAAGTGTTCCTCTTATAATTATGTAGTGTACATTATATTATTTTGAAAAAATCGTGTCAATCGATTTGTGCACATTAACAACATTTTTTATCTTCCGATAACGTTAAATACTGTATATTAAATGTATAGATTTTTCAGAAAATGTCGCGCCCAACTGTAAGTGTTGCTTATATGGCGTTAAAATAAAGAAAAAAAGTTCCTATAAATACATTTCCGGGAACATTTAGTTTTACATCTGTCAGACATTTTGCGGTTTTTTTTTGAAAAATCATTACAGCTTTTATAATTATTAAGATTTTTAGTCAAAATTGGTGCACACATATTTTTTATGCAACGATTCACAATCAAGAATCAAAATGTTACCTCGTAGTTTTTCAAAATGGAGAGCGTTTAATTTTTGAAATGAAAACAGTTTTATAGTTATTCAATATTAGAAATTTTCAAATAGTCAAAATTTCAACATTTTATAAGATAAAGTTCTTGATATAATGATAAAAATGTAGCATTCAAAGTATGTACAGCAAATTTCGACTCGAAATTAATTTTTAAAAACGATTTTCCCGAGCTCGGCTTTATTCATTAAATTCCTTTTAAGCCTAGTCTGTAAGTACCCAAACAAAACTTCTCGGTCGCCATCTTCTAAGCAGGTCAAAACTGTTTTAGCGCTGTTAAAAACAGACTTAATTTTTCCAAAAGTAAGGTGAGGTCTCCATTAAAAGTAGTTGAAAATTTAGCTATATCACTACGGTATACGTTATAAACTAGATACTGCATATAAATACTGAAGTTTGGAAACACAATTCCGGAACACCCTGTATATGAGAAAATAAAACAATCAAACAGAAACTAATACCGTCACATTCACGCATTCATTCAAAACGGACAATCGACCTCAAAAGTTGATTTTTCCTGATTAGACTAAAAATAAGTAATTTTAAAAGTTGCTAATACCCATAAAATAAAACTGCATTACCGACATTAAGCATCCTAAGGTTTATCCCTTTATTAAAATGTGCACAATAATATTACGTGTCCAAATAAGAAAAATGAAAGCATGGGAAATAAATTTTGCAGAGATGTCAAAACCTAGACATGATGTATTATAGCCTCGAGCAGGGTAACGTTCGACAAATTGTTTCACTCTACGAACAGGTGAGAGCGTGACCCTTGATGTAGGCTAACATATTGTATCTGTGACACTATCTCTAGTTTTATCTACAAACATAACCTTAAATAATAGAGTTTATTTTATAGATTAAATAATTTAAACAAATGTTTTGGTTAGTTTTTGCCTCTCTCACATAAGATAGTTGTAATATTGTAAATAACCTTAACTAGATGTAAAATATGTATTCGGACAAGTTAGGTTAGGTTGGTTGGATATAACAAGCATTGAAACCTTAACACTAAATATATACGTCTATGACGTCACGACGCCACACAAACATTGTTGAATTAGAATAATTGTAAGTATAATAATTGTAAAGGGTTCCCTGAATTTTCAGACTATCGTAACTTTCTCAATACTCAATCACATCAACTAACCTCAAAATGTACTTGCGAAGCTGTACAGAGTTCAATTGTTTTTTTAAAAATTAACTAAGACAATTTTTTTTTTATTATTTCAAATAATCATCTCAAATAGGTTAGAATACTGTGTCTTTTGTAACAGGATCACAATTGGGATCTCTGAAACTTTAAGTCTTACAGAAAACTTCAATGGAGGACCCCACCTACTTTTTCCTCTGTAGTAAAAATGTGTATATGATTTTTTTTAATTAAACCGACATTTTGTAATATGGCGGTCAACTTTAAAATTTCTTATGAAAACTCCCATTTTTTTGTTGCATTTGGATTTTAAAGAGATTTTGAGACTTTTTTATTTTTGGGTATTGTTTAAAATAAATTCTTACTTGTTTACGAGATATACCCCGAAAATTCGCCAAAGTTCTGTTTAAAATACAAGGGAATAAAAACCAATTTCTCAATACTCTTGTTTTAATTTCGGTTATGCATGAATTTTTTTATGAATTTAAAGTTTTATAAGGCACATAAATAGTCTGTATTGTATTTTATTGATTGATAGACTTTATTTTAACATGTGTTATCTAAATTAAGTGAATTATTAAATCCTTAAAAATAGCTCAGACTATGAAGACTAATCTTACAGCTGACGTTCAAAATGTCTCCCATTGTTGAATATGCTAGTAGAGGGAAATTAGTCTAAAACATATATGAGAAGACTAAATGGGAAGTTGATTTTTTTTCTTTTTGTACTTCCAACTGAGTGGGAAACAGAAACAATAACAAAATTGGACTGCAGCTTCACTAGAAAAGTGCTCTTTCGATACATATTGAGTCCATCGCTACACTATTTTTAAATATCTCCGGCTCTACGGGTCGTAGAAAAAAAAAAAGAAAGAAACACATGGAAATGAAGGGACTATCGAAATGGTAGGGTATAGTAACATTGAGAATACTTCCTAACCTCAAAAAATTCGAATTTCTAGATTTAAAATTTATTCACTAATAATGAAAAACAAATGGTGTAAAATGAATCATATCTTAACGAAAATTGAACAAAATATTTATATTTACACTAAAAATCGGTGGTCAAATTTGAAAAAAAAAAATCATTTTTACAGTCACAGTTTGCCATTTAGGAAAAAAAAAGAATTAAAGCTTGTAATTTAATGAGAAATGGTCGTGGTGTAAACTTTTTCTTTTTTGTTTAAATTGTCAGTTTTTTATCTACTTTCTATTTTATACTCAAACAAATTTATAAATGAGTGACGTCGTTGTCTAGATCCGGCCCCGATTTACTGGGGGAAAATGACAAAAGAGTAAAATGACAAATTTTGATTATTAAAAAAAGGGCACTTTACATTGATAAATAAATTATTTTATATGTTCACTAGAAAGTAGCTAAAAACACTGAAAATTAAAAAAAAAAAAAAGTTTAATCTACGACCACTTCTCGTTAAATTACAAACCTTTAAATTTCTTTCAAAAATAGTCAAATTTGGCCGTAAGAAAGAAAATTTGTTTTGCAAATTTGACCATCGATTTCTAGTGTAAAGACACATATTTTGTCCAATTTTCGTGAAAATCTGAAGTTTTTAACCCCATTTGTTGCATTATTAGTAAAAAAATTAAAAAATTATCCAGAAACTCAAATTTTGTGAGGTTAGGATGTTACTCTTATTGTCACTATAACTATAATATTACTACCCACCATAACGTTTGTATGAACTTAAATAGAGCCAAACTATTTTGGAACTGTTAACTAGGTCACCTTAAGTTTAATTAATGATAGTTTGGAATTTTGCATCTTTCCTAAAGGAGGGAATTTTGGAGAGGTAGTCAAAAGTTTCACGGGTGATATATCAAATTAAATGGCATAAAAATTCAAAAATAATAGTACTCTCAAAATATTTTTTAAACAACCATAACCAAAATGGCGGCATAAAAGTTATTTGAGATTTTTAAAATTATAAAATCACTAATTATGTGCTATCAGAACACTAAACAATTTTAAAATGTTCGCTAGACTTATCTGAGAGAAGTATTCAACGTTGGGTTTGTTGTGTTTATTTAGATTAGGTGTTGAAACAAAATGTAACTCTCTACTAACTGTAAAATAATTTTTAAAATGTCCTACTCATTTTAAAATAACATTTTTAGTAAAGTTAAAAGTGAAATTTGTTTGGTATCATTAGTTTTGACTTCAAAAGTAATTTAATTTGACATGTCACACGATATGGTACTTTTTTTATATTTTGAATGTGCCCAAATGTACCACACTCATGGGGGACAGGTGAAATTCATTTCAACGAAGAATGCTTCTCTCAGATTAGTCTTTCAAACATTTTACACTGTATTATAATGTTGAAATGTTACAAGTTTATTTGTGTTTTTGAAAATGTATTTTATTTTTTTACGTTTTCTTCTCATTGATCCGTTGTATTTTTTTACATTTATATACGTCGATAGTCTCTTGTTATGCTTTATGGCACATGTTTTAATCTCTTCTACAACTTTAGGAATTCCCAAGTCACGATGAATGTTATCGTTCCTTACATATCAAGGTGCATTGCAGATGCTGCGCAGTACTTTATTTTGGAATGTTTGTATCATCTTGATATTTGTTTTCTTGGTACAACCTCACAGTTGTATTCCATATGACCAGACAGATTTAATTACTTGCTAAACAATCAACGAGTGATTGTTTATATATACTTTTTGCGATCTTAAAGAATATTTTTAATTTATTAATTTAATTTATTAATAATCTTAAATAATAATTTTTGCGATCTTAATAAAAAAATAGTCCAAGTTAATTTTTAAAAAACAATTGAACTCTGTACAGCTTTGCATTTATATTTTGAGGTTGCGATCTGACTAAGGCCTTTGATTGTATCGATCATGGTATATTGTCTGATAAACTGCAATATTATGGTTTCATTGATAATCAACTAAAATTTTTCAAGTCATATTTGGAAGGTAGGAAGCAGTTGGTTTATACTGAAAGTGGGTTTTCTTCTATCTTAGATATTAAAGCTGGTGTTCCGCAGGGATCTGTATTGGGACCTATTTTGTTTTTGATTGCTGTTAATGATTTACCTGATAATGTTGAAGCACTTTGTAGCATGTACGCAGATGACACAACATTTTTGACAATAAGCAATGATGTCAATAAATTACAAACAATGGTAGCTAGCATAGTAGCCAGTGCTTCCGAGTGGTTTAGGGCGAATTGTCTTCTTGTTGAGTATGCTACATGAGGTTATTGGAGAAGGGTATTTGAGAAATGTTTATTTTGCATTTTTTCAGTCAATTATGTCATATGGGATTGTATTGTGGGGAAACAGCTGCAAAATAAAAGATGTACTGATAGTACAAAAAAAAGCTGTAAGAGCTATGACTAAGTCTCATGGGAAAATACATTGCAGGCCTCTTTTTGTTAGTTTGAGTATTCTCACAGTAATCAATTTGTACTTGTATGAAGTGTTTAGGTATACGATAAGTAAACTTGATGAACTGCCCAAGAGACATGAAATTCATAAATATAATACAAGAAATAGAAGGGAAATAAACTTGAGATACTATAGGCTGAAGAAATCATCAAACTGTCATTTGTCGGTGGGTTTAAAAGTATACAACAAGATTAGTAATAACCTTGATGCTACCCCAAGTAAAAAATGTTTAAGAAGGTATTATGCTTGGCTTGTCGAGAACCCCTTTTATTCATTACAGGAATTTTATACACTTAAGAATGATATGATAAATTTTTAACCTATTTTTGTTATGTGTAAGTAATAGTGTATGTGTGTAGACATTTTTAATGTTTAGAAACATGAGGTTAAATTAAAATTTCAATGTTGACTATGTCTATTGTACTAAATGTATCGAATGGCAAATAAATTATTATTATTATTATTATTATTATTATTATTATTATATATATATATATATATATATATATATATAAACAACCACATAACGAGTGATTGTTTTTGTGAGTGTATATATAATAGCAACTTATTATGCAAAGAAAGCAGTGAGTGTCTTCCCATCAACCATTGCATCTTTTTTCTTTTTTACATGTTCTTTCCATCTAAGTTCTGCATCCAAGGTCATGCCAAGGTATTTTACCGAATTTACATATGGGATTCTCTGCGAGTTGATGGTAATTGCGGCTGGGACAACTTTAAGGTTCGTAAAATCAACATGTACTGACTTGCTCTCATTCAATTTGATCCTCCATTTCTTTGTCCACCGAACAATCTCATCAATGGAGTTTTGCAACTTATTGTTTGCGTCCTCCACGTTCTTAGCAACCGCCATTACAGCTGTATCATCAGTAAATGTAGCTGTTATGGTATTCTCCAACTATGGCATGTCCCGCGTGTAAAGTAAGTACAGTAACGGGCCCAGAACGCTTCCCTGGGGTAGGCCTACTCCATTGATCCGTTGTGAGTGGAAAATAAATTCATTTGAATAAAGAAAACCGGTTTCAAACATATTCTTCGAACAGTAAAATCTAGTTTACATGATAAACAAATTAGATTTCAGCTTGAAATCATTGTTTATTTTTAAGATTATGTTATGATTTAGTTAAAATTCGACTTTTAGAATAGTCGAGATGGTTTTCACCCACCCCTAAACAACAAACATATAAAATTCTTAAAGAGAGTAAATTCCCCAAATCATCTTCATCCTTAAATAGATCAAAGATTTTTCTCAAAATATTTTCCTTTTTTTTCTTTCTTTTTTTTTAATTTTGCATGTTTTTACACTCATGTACACTGTACAGATGACAATATTAAAATTGTTGGTACACCTCTTTTTATCGCTATACTTACGAGCACATTTCAGTTGATTCGTATAGAGTCACTCATATATTTTATCATAAACATACGAACCAATAAAATTAAAACGCCTGGATAATAATGTAACCTATTATTTCAGTCATGCCATTTTGTCACAGCACTGTCGTAAGAACCCTTCATTGCGCAAGTCCAGTAAAGTGAGTGTGTTTATGTCCCTTAATTGATGTTTACGAATGATGGATAACACGTTTCAGTCATCAGTGATCATTGCCGCGACACGGGTATTACACCGCCGTCCATTAGAAGCTATTTAGACTTATTGCAAGACAAACAGTTTAAACATGGCTGTGAGGAAACTACAATCTTACTGTCTGCGTTTAAATAACACACAGCTTATGTGTAGATGCTGATATCTAGTGGCGGTAAACTATGGACTTTAAAATTATTAATAACCTATTGAAAATTAGTTTAAAATACAATATCTTCGATTGGATTAAATATATATATAATACATTTTTAGAGTCAATTTATCTTTTTTTCGGAATTTAAACCCTACTTTTGAGTTTTTAAACGAAAATGGGTTTTTTAACCAAAAAAACTAAAGAAATGAATGTTGCTGATTTCATGGTTTACAAGACATTGGACGCTTGTACTGCCTGCGTTTAAATAACACACTGCTTATGTGTAGACGCTGACATCAAGTGGCGGTAAATTATGGAGATAAGGCCTTTAATTGAAAATTATTTTAAAATACGATATTTTGGATTGGATTAAAAATTATATATATATATATATAATAATAATAATAATAATAATAATAATATACTAGCAGAGTACCCGTCCTTCGTACGGGGTTGACGTATATTTGTATTGAGTGTTAAGGGAGTTTTCAAGGCCAGTGGGGCGGTGTCCTGATGGAATTTTTAAATAAAAATAGGCCTATGTGTTAACCAGGGACCCTAAGAATGTCCATGTACAATTTCATCTCAATGGGTCCAGTAGTTTTTACGTGATTGTGTAACACACACACACAGACAGACACCATTAGATTGTTATATAACAGTATATATATAGTATATATATATATATATATATATATATATATATATATATATATATATATATAGTTAATGGATCTTATTTAACTTATTAAATAATGCCAAATTGTAAAATTTATAGTCATGTTAAAGATGCCAATGGTACATTCAATGATATTTAAGAACATATTTTCTTTGGTACGTATCAAACCGCCGGGACTCCACGTGTGGATCTTCTGCAAATTGAAGGAAAAAGATTAATTTAACTTTATAAATTTACAAAGTTTCGTTTAATATATTTTACTCTACAACACAAGGTGCTGCTACAATTCCACCAACTATAAAAGACACGGGTTACCCTAATTCCTACATCTTGTTCCTTACACACTAACACATTGCTCACATCAGTGTCAGAATAATACAATAGTTAAATTAAATACACTCGTTTCAATCGTGTTAGGACATCTATACTAACCTAACCTAACCTAAGCTAACCTAACCTAACCTAACCTAACCTAAGCTAACCTAACCTAACCTAACCTTACACACTAACATATTGCTCACATCAGTGTCAGAATAATACAATAGTTAAATTAAATACACTCGCTTGAATCGTGTTAGGACATCTATACTAACCTAACCTAACCTAACCTAAACTGTTCCTTACACACTAACACATTGCTCACATCAGTGTCAGAATAATACAATAGTTAAATAAACACACTCGCTTGAATCGTGTTAGGACATCTATACTAACCTAACCTAACCTAACCTAACCTAACCTTACACACTAACATATTGCTCACATCAGTGTCAGAATAATAGACTACAATAGTTAAATTAAATACACTCGATTGAATCGTGTTAGGACATCTATACTAACCTAACCTAACCTAACCTAACCTAACCTAACCTAACCTAACCTAACCTAACCTTACCGAACCTCACCTAACCTAACATATTGCTCACACCAGTGTCAGCATAATACAATAGTTAAATTAAATACACTCGCTTTAATCGTGTTAGGACATCTATCCTATCCTAACCTAACCTAACCTAACCTAACCTAACCTAACCTAACCTAACCTTACCGAACCTCACCTAACCTAACATATTGCTCACACCAGTGTCAGAATAATACAATAGTTAAATTAAATACACTCGCTTGAATCGTGTTAGGACATCTATCCTAACCTAACCTTACCGAACCTAACCTAACCTAACATATTGCTCACACCAGTGTCAGAATAATACAATAGTTAAATTAAATACACTCGCTTGAATCGTGTTAGGACATCTATCCTAACCTAACCTAACCTAACCTAACCTACTCTAACCTAACCTAACCTTACCTAACCTAACCTAACCTAACCTAACCTAACCTAACCTAACCTACTCTAACCTAACCTAGTTAAATTAAAGTTGTGTGTATCACTATAATAATTTATAGCTACCATCTGATGTCAAACAGGTGGTGACCAAATATGAAGAGAAAGCGTCTTCAACGTCGCTTATAATTGAACTCGTAATAAATCAAAATAACTCCGCCTATATTGACAGCACTATCAAAACAAGTTGAGACTTTACTTATTCAATATATCGTTAAAATTGTTGAAGACTGTATTTGGTTTGTATTCAGCATTAATTTATTCATTTATTGTCTTACAATAATCAGGTAATAGGATGCGCAAATCTGATCGATAGGATTCACCTCATCACCAGCTGTTCATCAGCTGTCCAGAATGCGAAGTAAGAATAACTGAAAAAAAGATTTTATAATTATATGCTATTTTACATTGACATATATACAAGTCGTATGGAACAATTGTCAAAAAATCGTTTTCGAGTATGTTGCATATTGGTGATTGATGAATATCAGCTGGAAAGTACTTGATATATTG
The DNA here is from genome assembly GCA_963513935.1 of Aphrophora alni. Taxonomy (NCBI): domain Eukaryota; kingdom Metazoa; phylum Arthropoda; class Insecta; order Hemiptera; family Aphrophoridae; genus Aphrophora; species Aphrophora alni. The sequence goes on from OY740771.1 coordinate 15,870,145, forward strand.
AAAAAAGTCAAATTGCAACTCAACTAAACTTTTTATGTTGTCTTATTTCGAATTTTTAAAACTTTAACACGATCAATCATTTTAATACTTCCAAAAAAAAATTGGCCTAACCTAAAATTGTCTTGGATTAATGAATCTGATGAACCTAATAAGCTGTTTTATCTGTTACATTTTAGGCCAATTATTTGTTTCAAATACTAGATTAACAAATTATTCTTAATAGTCCAGGAGGCTTAACCTAAAATTGTCTTCAATTATTGAATCTGATGAACCTAAAAAGCTGTTTTATGTGTTATATCTTGTTCAACGTTAGGTCGTAGTGTAGGTTAGGTTAAGTTAGGATAGGTTAGGTGTGGATAGGTTAGGTTAGGTTACAACGTATCATTTATTCCAGCCCAGAATACTATATCTTATTCAACGTGAGGTCGTAGTGTAGGTTAGGTTAAATTAGGTGTGGTTAAGTTAGGTTAGGTTACAACGTGTCATTTATTTCAGCACATAACACTAATCTTACTAAACGTGAGTTCGTAGTGTAGATTTGCAACAAATAAATAATACTTTATCTCTGAAAGTAGGCCGTACATTAAAATATAATATACTCTAATGGTAAGCGTCTATTAGAGATAAACTACAAGTGTGTACAGTACCAAAGGATATTACGTACTAATAATTACTTGGGGGTTATTACCCTTAAATGACACGAATCACTGAATATTGCCCGGTACGTAATTGAGTTTTCCAGCAGGTAATAGTCAATTATTTAATAAGAACACACCCTATCTATAAATAAGACATTGTTTATCAGGATGGCTACCAGACCAGAAGACCACGCTTCACTAAACAGTTTGGACAACGCCCGACCACCAAAGTAAAAGTGCTTCGTGAGTAAAACAACTAGACTTTCAATTAATTGTCTAAAGGCAATAACGATTTGTATAAGATGAACCGCGGGCAGTAAATAATAGTTCAAGGTAAAATCAGTAAACAAACAATAGTTGTGGTTTAATTCTCTAGGGTTCATGTTGTCCTGGAGGAAATCTAAAGGAATAAATTAGAATTTGTTGGGGGAAAATACAATTCCTTCGTAAGGCAGTATTAACCTGTTTGTTCAATGTGGAATAAGTGATACATTCATTGAAGGACTATACCGAGTTTTGGGGGGGGGAAATAGGCACTATACAATACTAACAATCTTTTTTTCAAAAATGGGACAAGTCGTTACATATTCCAAAAGAAATTCTGATTGAGAAAATTAATTTTGGACCGCTTAGTTGAAAAATAGCATCAAAATTATATACAGGGTGTTTAAAAAGTTTCAAAAACTCAGGAGTTATTCCTCATATGAAAACCAATGAAGAAGTGTATACTTCCTAAAATGCTTAATTTTCAATCTAGCCGCCATTTTGTGTTTTTAACAAAAAACATCGTATATTTTTAACAGTAAATGATATGAAGATGAAATTGTCCATGCTATTTAGTGTTATTTAGACACAATTTGAGAAAAATAATCAAACAATTCCCTTCACTCATTTCAAAATGGTGGTTATTTAAACTATTTAGAAATAGTTCAGAAACCTTTAAGTTTACTAACTATTAACAAAAGACAAAATATTTTCCTTTTTTAACGACAAACAAAATGGATTTTTTATTCTTTCTGTAGCTTGAAGGTTAATTGTAAATATTTTGAGATTGTAGTCATGAGATGTTTGTAACATCTTCGTTGCTTCTTTGAATTTAATGAACTTTCCATATGATTGGACCTCAATTTAGCATGGCATTACATTCCTTTGTACAGAATGCCAAAATTAGTTCCATAAATCATATTATTATCATTGATTTAAATTGGGAAAAACAAAATTTTATATATTTTTTCTGTATTTTATACATGTACCACATGGTGGTACAAAACTTGAATTTGTAATATAAATGTGTATAGTGCACCACCAGTGTTGCACGCTGTTTCAACTCAAAACACGACTTCCTAAAAAGAACAGAACTAATCGGTACCTCAAGAAAATGATGCATTACCTGATAACAAAGAAATGTCTACAGACAAAGGAAGAAAATGTATCAAACAGATTGCAACGACTATTCCAATCAATACAAATAAATATTGAGCTTGACTTGTGAGATAATATTAGATAGAACAAAAACTCGAACACAAGATCTCACAAAAAATATGTTTACTTAATCAAACACGTTTCAACGACAAAGTCGCCAATTTACTTTTAATATAGTTTATAGTTATATATCAGTTATAGTTAGTTATTGTAGCTCTTGTATAACTGAATATGGCGAATTTGTCGTTGAAACGCGTTAAACGTAATTTTTGTGAGATCTTGTGTTCGAGTTTTATTCTATATAAGGATAATTGAGTTATACGAAATTCCAAATCGTTTATTTTTCACCCAAATTAAAAAATAATAGCATTTTTAGTTTTGTCATAAAATTTACTAAAAAAGTTGTTCTTGTAATTTTTTTTTAAAATGGCTAGTTATAGAGTGATCTAAATTTCAAAATTTTGAATTGTTTTACAATAATGAAACTTAACATAGTAACTGAAACTAATAATACCAACAATGCGCTCAAATTTTATTCAATTCTGTTCGAGGCGTTTTATTTTTAATAATTAATACAGACGGACAACAAAACGAGATAGACCTCTGGTTACGCTAAGTTTTTCTCCAGGAACTCGGAATATTGTAAGAAGAGTTCTGAAACACCCTGTAAATGAACAAGATTTCACGTAAAGGTATAAATAGACAATAAAAGAGTGAGAGGTACAGATATGACGGTATAATAAACACAATCAATTTACTATTCAGCCATATTTTTACTGTTTCTCGTTTTTTTTGACAAAGGCAGGAGTTGAAATATATACAAAAAGTTTATTATCAATTTTCTTTTTTAATTATCAATTAAAGACTAAAATTCTCTCGTTCATCATCACCCTAAAAAAGGTCAAATTAAAAATAATGTACTTGTAAATTAAATTAAAATAAATATTTTATTTCTCAAACAGGTATTTTTTGGGGACAAATACTGCGTTTGCTTGGGATTTGTTTTATATATGAGTGTGTGAGAAAGTTTGTGCAATATATGTTTAACGTTTTAAATAATGATCAAACCCGTCTTGGTTTAATTTATAAGTTTAAAATGCCCTCGTTATTGTCGGAATACATGCGATTGTAATGTCCAGTTCCCTGGGATTGCAGACATTAAACAGTTGGGGTTCTAGAGCCCTGCTATTTTGTAATTGGGGCTGTCAGGAACCCCTGAGCTTCATTACATTCCGTGGTATTATTGGAGGTTTAATTATTATTCGGTAGCTGGTACAGTAGAATCGCTTTATCTCTGCGAGTGGAAGGCATCGCTAGAACAATCCAGTCTTGGATGAAAAAACATCTGCTTCACCCGAAAATATAACAGGATCCTTCTTTGTAGTAGTTCAAAATATTACATCATTCACACAAAAAGTCATAAACAGATAATGCAAGCTAGAAATTTTTTCCGGCTCGAGCATACGCAAGCTTGTCCCACCACAACCTAACCTGTCGTTTTGGAGCGGTACAACCACTTATCAACCACCTATAAATGGACTAGTGATGTGCGAGTTCGAATTAAAATACTCGGTGATTCCGAGTATCAAAATCCTCGGAAGAGTCCGAGTATTAAAATCCTCGGTTTCGAATTAAAATACTCGGTCAAAATCCTCGTAACTAGGAACAAGGAGGAAGTAATGTGCGAGTCATAGCGAGTATCCTCGGTCTGCGAGTATCCTCGGTGTGCGGCGAGTATCCTCGGACAACTGTATTCGTTAGTGTTGTGTCAATTCCAAACAAAATACTCGGTGTTTCTACTTTGGTTACATTTGTTTCTAAGCTGATTTTTCACTACACATTAATTAAACATTACGATTTTGAGTTATAATGATTTAGATTCGGTAACAAGTTCAATTTAAAATAACATTAATATTAATTTATTTCCACATTAACAAAAAGTAAATTAAATTATTATTTAATTGTTATTACTGTACTTATATTTAAATAAATATTATTAGGTTACCATCTTTATAAAAAATATAGTAAATTAACTTATTTTAAATAATAACTAAATTATTAATGTTGTAGTCTGTAATAGAGACAGACATATTATTGACAGGTTGTAAACATTGTATCATAATAAATCTTTGACCTTGGTTATTCTACTATAGTTTCAAAAAACATTCGGTTATATTAAACGCATAAGTGAAGGTTTATCTAAAACGATCTGATTATTCTGATTGGTAAAACTGAGTTCGATGCGCATAATCATTCTGCGCAGATACTCGATGTCGAATTAATAATACGAGTATTGAAATAATTCGAAGCCGAGTATTGCGAGTATCTATTTCACCCGAGTATCAACATCGCTAAAATGGACAGGTTTCATCTGAGCTATGACCAGCGCGTGAAAGGAAGTAAAGTTTGTAGTTCGAGGCCGCGTGGGAACTGAGGCATTGTAGGGGAAACAGTCAGCGCCGACTACTGTCCACGATCCAGCGGTCATGCAGACATCGTTGTTAGTACCAACACCCGACACAGACTGAGGCGGCCGCTTCCCCCACCACCTTACTGACGCCTAGACCCACTGCGCACCCAAACTCCACAGCTCAGATGAAACTTGTCCATTTATACCTTTGCATCACTAACAATTAGGGTTATTACGTTCAGTCAGTATTATAAAATGTTTCATTTTGTCGTAATTTTTCGTTGTTTTATAATACTTTAAATAATAGTAAATAATTTCGGAAAGTATAGAAAAATTAAACTCATAAGCTAAAGGATTACTTTAGTAATCGTCCAAAAATTTAACCTCTATTTTGTGAATTATTTTCACGTTTCACGGCCTCAGGGAACCGGTTCATCCGTCGTCATTGTCGTCTGTACAGTCAGTAAGGTGTAACCTGACTTTAATAATGCGCGTTAGGGGAAGTTGCAGGTGGGAGGAGAAATGATTTCATAACTACTACTGCTGATAAAGACATTGACTCAGCTCCATTCCGCTGTCAAGTTGTAATCTCGTCTTATCGTCTGTTTGTCGTCTTTGTTTTGACTAAAAACAATTGGAGAAACTTTCTAAACAGAAAAATCTTTATATACATTACAAATTTGCTGCTTATTTTCAAAAAATTAATAGTATTTCATTTTGATTACTAAATTTTCTATATCAATAATTCGTGAATAGCTCTACGTTCTCGGCTTCTAAAACGTTTTCATAAAACGATTGATAACATTTCGCGAGATTTACAATGGAGGACTTTACTCCTACCAATTTTCTTCCTGACGTTTTCTCCTTCCATCACAACAAAACAAACCAATGTTTTTGAAACGTACGAACGCACATTACAAAAAAACTCACTTCAAGACTGAGCTCAGTGTTTCCCCCACTACACCCACCGGCCCAGAGACGACTGCGCATCTCAATGACAGAGGTCGGTTAAATCTTACGATCTGTACGATAGCAGCGGTAAAAACACAAACATTGGTTATTATAAAAAACATATCACTTAATCGGCTCTGCCGATTTCGTTCAAATTTTAATAAAATATTAACTTTAACAACTCAAACTTGTGTTGAAGTAAATATTTAGGAATATTTAACTTTGATCTAGATTTTAATCAAATATGATTTACGCTGAGGTATGTTTATAGCACAAACGAAGCCATTTTAAGGCTATATTTAAATGTATATAAATTTGTTTTCAAAGATAGCGTCCATTATTTATTTTCAATTTTTTATCGACAACTACCGAACTGACATTTTGGGTGACGATTAGGCTTAATGAGAATCTTACTGTAACTGTTTTGTTTGGGCGCCATTTTGAAGCGTAATATAATATAACAATCTTTGTGGTAATTTTAACAACAGCGTAACAATGGTAGTTATTTTTTTTAAATAGTTTAAACAATCCACTGAATAAGAAAACAACAAAACGCGAGCGACCATAAATAGGAAATACGCGATCTCAAATTCCAGAAAGCCAGATTAATTCATTTCAATTTACCTTTCCTACGTATGACAAACCATTTGAATATAACATAACCAAGCCTAACTTAACCTATTCGCAAGACTATCGCGAATTGTACTTTGCGAAAATCTGCTAAACCTGATTTCAGGACAAAATGGTTTGTCAATTTCATGAATCTATTTGAATATATAACCTAACCTAACCTAACTTAACGTATACGCGAAATTATGGCTAATTGTACTTTGCGCAAATCTGCCTAACCTGATTTCGGGACAAACTAGTTTGTCAATTTTAATGTAAACAATCTGGTCTAACCTAACCTAACATGGAGTTTTTGGTAAACAAAAATTTACATTGGTAAATTTAACCTTCCAAAGATATAAGGTAGAAAACTATAATAGAAAACATTGATTTTAATATAATATTTTTTTTAATGAAGAAATTGTTTGGTCACGCCTTAACAATTACCATCTTTGTACACAAATCTTTCGGCCTAGGAGCAAGAAAAGTTGTTTCTAAATTACATACCGATTATTAGATGGCCGTAACAGCATAACAAACATATATAAAAATACCAAATTATTCGCTTCGATCAGACAGTCATCTATAACACAATTTCATAATTATAACCTCTTGATATAACATCCAAAGAGGTTGAGCAAAAGTCGCTGAGCTTACCTAACCTGTTCGCTAAGTTTTTAGTCGCCTATTCAAGAGTTATTGGTTAAATTTAACCTTCTAAATATGTTTCCCTCAACTTGTAGAATATATAGTCTAAACAATTACCACCTTTGTATAAATCTTTCGGCCTATAAATACCAAATGATTCGCTTCGCTTAGACAGTAATCTGTAAAGACAGTTTCATAATTATAACCTCTTGAGATAACATCTAAAGAGGATGAGCAAAAGCTATGATTGACATGTGGGAAGTGAACAAGTGGCAGAAGCCAGAAGCTGTTTAGCTAATGAACAATGACAAGTGGATTTGCGCAGGCGCGAGGTGTCGCCTCGGGCGTTGCTACTGGAGCAAAACAACTATCGCCAATATGACATGCCTCCTGAATATAATAACAACTATAATTTAATTTGTTCTGTTTGTTACTGTGGGTGTTTTCTTATTACGAGTTTTCATTTTGGTATTAAATGATTTAAATCTGTACAACTGTCAACGAAGATGACATAATGCTTCCTTGTGTCTGGAACAACGGGATTGTTTAACCGGTATTGAAATAAAGCAATTTTAGAATTTAGGGAACCTAGCTTAATTTACACATTTCTTCATGTAGTATTGTGTTGGATCACACTCTTTCATCTTTCCTATTAGGTCTTCGTGGTAATTTTTTTTTCTTCCGACTCTGACATTATTTAGTTAAATTTTAACCTAACCTAACTGTATAACCTACACCTCTCTTCATTTAGTGTTAAAGCCCTCTAATTCATCTTTTCTATCAGGACTCTATTGACCAACTATTGTGCTCTTCGCGACCCTGACGCCATTCGACTATTCAAAAGTTAGGAGTCTTTAATTTATGATATTTATCCTAACCTAACCTAACCTAGCTGTATCTACATCTTTCTGTATGTAGTATCCTTCTCTTTCATCTTTCCTTTTATATTTCTCGTGACCATCTTGTTTTCTTTCGATTCCGACGCTATGTAGTGAAATTTTGACCTAACCTAAGCTAACTTATCTGTATCTACACCTTTCTTCATGTAGTACTGTATTAGAACTTTGACCAACTATTGTGCTCTTCCCACCCTGACGTTATTGAATATTCGAAAGCATGGAATCTTTATTTTCTTAACTTAACCTAACCTAGTTGTATCTAGACTCTTCTTCGTGTAATATTGTGTTATATACTTCTTCTATTTCATCTTTCCTATTAGGTCTCTTGTAACCACCTCGTTCTCTTTCGACCCTGACGCTATTAAATTATTCGAGTGCTAGAAGTCTTTATTGTATATTTTCTTAACCTAACCTAACCTAGCTGTATCTACAACTTTCTTCATGTAATATTGTGTTATATACTTTTATTTCATCTTTCCTATTAAGTCTCTTGTAACCACCTCGTTCTCTTTCGACCCTGACGCTATTAAATTATTCGAGTGCTAGAAGTCTTTATTGTATATTTTCTTAACCTAACCTAACCTAGCTGTATCTACAACTTTCTTCATGTAATATTGTGTTATATACTTCTATTTCATCTTTCCTATTAAGTCTCTTGTAACCACCTCGTTCTCTTTCGACCCTGACGGTATTAAATTATTCGAGTGCTAGAAGTCTTTATTGTATATTTTCTTAACCTAACCTAACCTAACCTAACCTAGTTGTATGGTTTGTAAAAAAAAAAGACAGTGTGAAATTTATTTTCACTACTCAAATATGACGTATGTAATTGTATTTATTTGTTATACTTAAATATATTTCAAGGACCTTCTCGTCAATTTTTTACTTCATTTAAAAAAATGTTTATAGAAAGGGAGATAATTAAAGGTTGCGTAGTGTACAACTAGACCACAGAACTAAGGTGAAAAATAAAAAACGGAGACTATCTGATCGACTAGACATAGAATTGTTTTACTTTTGGTTGTAAAGATGATACAGAATTATTTGGAAGTTTAAAATGTCAATACTACGTGAATTATATTACATGTTTATATCGTATAGATATATTTATTTAAAAAAAACAACATTTTTTTAAATATGTAAAACAGTTTAATTTGTGTAACTTACGAAACTCTTTCTCAGGAATAAAATTTAAAAAAAATTATAACCGATTTTTTGTATATATACACTTCTGTACATATTAACAAGTAGTTTTTCAAAATGATTTATAAGGAAATTATAGTTTTTTTTTCAAATATTGCAAAAAACATGAAAAATTGTAACATAAAAAGTAATATAACTTTATTTCTCACGTAATTTCTCAAAATCGGCACAATCAATTTCTTTTAAGTTTTGGTGAATCGTGAGGATGAATAAACCAAACCCATATGCAAAATTTACAAGTAATAGCTTACAGTAAAGTTATGGAATTTTCAGAAAAAGAAAGCTGGCCTCCCGTTGTCATTTAAACTTCATTTCATCTTACAATATTTATGTATAAGACACTTTTACAACACAAGTGAAGCAAGTTTTGACCTTATTTTAATTTTTTTTTTAAATTTAAATAATCCACAAAATCTAAGATGGAGTTCATTTTCATTTTTTGACTGACGGTAATCGAACTGATATTTTTGGGAGATATTTGACTGAAAGGAGGGTTAGAGACTCATTCGCACGTGTACAGCTTCAAGTCGCGCTAAAGCCGAAACACTGACACGAGCAAAGCGAGTGAACTCTTTTAACATGAAATATTATTTGGAGACTATACAGACTTTCTGATCAACAAATTATTTTTAATAATTCTAATTTTATAAATTATAAGTTCACAGGTTTTTTTTCGAAATATTAAATGTCCAGTAGTACGAAAACATTCAAAAAATATTCATACATTATATTAATGTAAAGTCAAAACGTTTTGGTAAATATATAAACAAAAAATGCAATTAAAAAATATTTGTTAATATAGTAAATATTTTTCTTTAACAGAAAACTATGAGACGAAAATCATCAGTAGGAAAAGTGTTGTCACCAAAGAACGCTCATTATATCAAGCTTATCTTCCAGAGAACTGAATGAAGATTATGAGGTAGTTGATAAAGGTAGCGCATAACTGGAACAAATTTAAGGTAAAAGCACTTCTTATATACATTTTAATCTAGTCGATTAAATATAAAATTTGTTTTTTTAGGGGTGTAATTGTATGGCTTAAATAGGTGTTCAGAGTCATTTTAAAGTTAAGCAACTTTGAATGTCTTAAAATGAATGATTGTGTTTTAATAATAGTTTGTAAGAGAGACACACAGATAAACAAAGAGAAAGAAAAAGAAAGAAAGGGAAAGAAAGATAGGGAGAAAAACAGTGAAAGAGAAGGTGAAAAAAATAAAGAGGGAAAATTAACAGAGAGAGAGAGAGAGAGAGAGCAAGAGTGAGAGAGCGAGAGAGAGAGAGAGAGAGAGAGAGAGAGAGAGAGAGAGAGAGAGAGAGAGAGAGAGAGAGAGAGAGGGTAAAAATATACAGCGAGAAGAGGAGAAAGAGAAATGGAAAGAGAGAGAAAAAGAGGAAGAGGAAAAATTAACAGGGTGAAAGAATGGGCAAGAAAGTTAGGGATAAAAACACAGAGAGAGAAGGAAGATGAAAAAAATGAAAGAGTGCGAAAAATAACAAAGGGAGAATAACAGAAAGAGAGAGAGAAGGAAAAAGAAACAGGATGAAAAGCAGAAAAGGAGATAAAATTAACAGAGAGAAAGAACAGGTAAAAATTATAAGGGAAAAAACAGAGAGAGAGAATGTGAAAAAATGAGAAAGTGACGTATAAATTAACAGGGAAAAGTAACAGAAAGAGAGAAAGAGTGAAAAATAAAGAGCGAGGAAAGCAGTAAGAGAAAGATAAAGGGAGAGAAAAGAGGGAGAAGGAAAATTATTAAAAAAGGATAAGAAAGATGGAGAGAAAACAGAGAGAGAGAGAGAGAGAGAGAGAGAGAGAGAGAGAGAGAGAGAGAGAGAGAGAGAGAGAGAGAGAGAGAGAGAGAGAGAGAGAAGCAAGTAGGAAGAAAAGGAGATTAAAATAGGGAGGAGAAAAGTTATCAGAGAGAAAGACAGGATAAAATAGATAGGGAGAAAAACTGAGAGTGAAAAAAGAGAAAGAAAGGGATACATTAACAGAGAGAGTAACAGAACCAAAGAAAGAGGGAAAAAGAAACAGGAAGAAAAGCAGAACGAGAAAGGGAATGAGAGAGAAAATTAACAGAGAGATATAATACGCGAGACAAATAACGAATAAGAAAGATAGGGAGAAAAACAGAAATTGAGAGAGAAAGAAGGTGAAAAAATATTAATATAGGTATAAATTAACAGAGAGAAAGAGAGAGGGGGATAGAAACAAGGCGAAAAGCAGAAAGGGAAAGAGAGAGAAAAAGAAGAACAGGGAAAATTAAAAGAGAGGAATAATAGAAAGGAGAAAAACAGAAGAAAGGAAAACATATAACTTCATGTTTAATTTTATTTTCAACACTTCACATTTTATAAACTTACCGATGGGGGAATTTTTGGGACGATCCGTCGAAATACATCGACGCTCAGTCGAACGCTAAATCATTCCCGTCCAAACCTTCAAAGTCTACAAGTTGTGAAATCATTTCTTTGCATCCATTGTAGCGCATTTTCAACATGAATACTAGCAGTATTAACTGCATCATTAATACGTTTTGTGTACGGTAATACATTGGATAAAGTTGCTGATCGGTAAATGGTTAAAAAACACTACAGCATCGTTGACGAAATTAAAGATTGCTAACGATAAAAATTTTGCAAAGAATCTGGATTTTTGCTATTGGACGATTAGAATCTTCAGTAAATTGTCAATTTTTCCAGATTTTCACCCAATGTTGCTGCATCAAGTCTATTACAAATGTGATAGTTGAAAATAACAATCAGTCCAACATTTTGTGTTAGTCCAACTTGACATGGAAAAGACTGAAAGACGATTTGCTACTGTACAAATTATTGATCGAACTGTTTGTAACAATACTTTGTGTATCGTTTCAATTATAGATATTGATATTATTGTGTCAGGGTGCATTTATACAATTAATTTATTCTTGCATTATAAAGATTTTTTGTTTTCAATATTTCTCAACCTGTAGAAATACGGCGTCGTATATACATATAAAAAACTCTACACACTTGACACTTTACAGTTATGTTACTTAGATATGTCAAAAAGTACCCTAGAGTTTCATTTTTTATGGTCAATCAAAACAAAATGGTGAATAACAAAATAATGGTACGTTTTCACAAAAATGATTTTATTTGCTCAATTGATTATTTGCAGATAACATGTCTAAAACTTAATAAAGAAAAATAACAGTAATAAATTAATAATGATCAAATTTCGACCTTTATTCCACTTGATGTCCATCAATAAGCGATGCATTGATGGCATCAAAACAAAAAAGAGTCATAAGTGCTTTTGAAAAATTGCAGAAGTATCAACAGTACTTTCTGTTCAATCAGGTTCATTAATTCATTATTGCTATAGGGTGAGAATAAACTCTATCTTTCAAAAAGCTCCATAGGAGACAATCACAAACAGCTTCCTCTGTTGATTTTGGAGGTCAGACCATAAAGTTGATGCCAACCTATCCAACGGTTAAAAAGATCTCGATCTAAAACTGTTTTGGCCACGTTTTAACTGCATTGCATTGTAGGAGGAAGTAGTACTATCCAGAATATTAATACACTTTTTTGTAATTTTTTTTTGATTGACCATAAAAAAATTTAATACAAGGGTTCTTTTTTACATGTATATGTAACATAACTGTAAAGTGTCAAGTTTGTAGTGTCCCATATGCCTGGCATATTAATTCAAAAATAGCAACCTCTTCATGGGACATCCGGTATATAATTTTTTTTTTCCTTGTTGTGTTACGGCAAAAAACCTTACGATCACCATCGCCTTAAAAAAAAAAAATAAATAAATAATAAAGATTTCTGATGAAGCACTTTACATTGATAAATAAATTCTTGCATATGTTCACTAGAAACTAGGTAAAAAAAAACTGGCAATTTAAAATAAAGTTTACTCTACGATCACTTCTCATTAAATTACAATGCATTTAATTTTTTTTTTAATGGCCAACTATGGCCATAAAAATGAATTTTTTTTGAAAATTTGACCACCGATTTCTAGTGTAAAAACATAGTTTGTCCAATTTTCGTGAAGATCTGATGATTCTTACCATATTTGTTGCCTTATTAATGAAAACAAACTTAAATCCAGATATTCGAATTTTTCGAGGTTAGGAATTACGATAGTCCCTTCGTTTCCGAGTATTTTCATTAAATTTTTAACTACGACCCATAGAGCCGGAGATACTTAAAAAATTGTGTAGCGATGCACTCAAAATGAATCAAAAACTCACTTTTCTAGTGACGCTTCCGTCCGATTTTGTTATTTCCTGTTTCTCACTCAGTTGCATATGCAAAAAGAAAAAATTCAACTTCCCAGTTATATCACTTCTCATCAATTTTTTGGACTTATTTCTCTCTACTATAAGTCATCCTTAATACGATTGTAGACTCTCCTTTAATAAAACAAATATTATTAGCTCTGTCAAGTAAGGAATGAACTATTCCTTCCGTCACGGTATTAGGATTGTTAGAGAAATAATTTAGTTACCAATCTTTCGGTTTTTCTGTAAACCGAAGTCTTACGTACGATCTTGCCATAAGTCCTTAATTAATAAATCCTTTTATTATCCTGAAGTTCCGCGTTAACAATATAAGTCATGATTTTTGAAATAACATCTCCAAATTAAAGAAATTCAAAGTTTATAGAAAATATATTGATTCAATCCATTTAATACATAAATAAGAAACACATTCTGAATTACGACATTGATTTTGCATACTATCTATGAATTATCCATCTTGATAATATGGTTTGAAGGTTAGATATTAAAGACTCTAGTGCTGCTATCTAACGGCCCACTTCTGGTAACTTCAAGGACTGCATGCTACGATTTCTCCCACACTAGTGAATTTTTTTACCTGAACCCACAAAATTAAAACTGTTCAACTCACGTATTGAAGCCTCATATTGAGAACAGTTTTTCTGCTCATGAATGTCCCTCAGCAGACTATCACAAGAAGATTAATGCACACCATAAACACAAAACTACACCGATGTTACGCTAAGTAGAACATCACGTGCAAACACTTAAAATCTGGCAAGTGAATCTTGAATTTAATATTAATTTAATTTGGTATCCAAACCACTGTAACAAAATATTATTTCTGTTTAGTAAATATAACAAAGTATTAAATTACTTCCGTTTTTGTGGCTTTAACCTGTTTTACAAGTTAATACTGTACACGTTTCGAAACCGTAATCCATCTTCAGTTATACTTTCATTCGCTGGAGGTCTTTAAATAGCTTTACACATTAAAATACTCAAACATTTGCAATATGGACTCACAATACAAACAATTTGTATAATTAAATATAATATAAAAGAGTTAAGCGTCTGTTAAAAACCACGCGACTTAGGCATAGCCATAAGATATAGGATAGTGATTTTTAAAAAGTCGAAGACGTTTTAGAGGCAATTTAAATTGTAAACTTTTTTGTGTGAAATAATTATAAGGGTTATTGGTTTACCTAAGGACCCTAATAAAAATAAATCAATGAAAATGCAATCTTTTAAATCCTATCTCACAAAAACTGCTTTTAAAAACTTACGCTAATCATTTCTCATTGTGTGGTTAAATTAAGTTGTATTCGTCGTACAAACAACTATAATATATGAATTACATTGCAATTTAATTTCAAATAAAATTATTATTTTTTTTAGATTTCTACGTCACGCTGTGTTCAAATACATGATATCTGGCACTAAATTGGTCTAGCGCCAACATATGAATTTTTTCGTTAAATAAACATACATATCCGTAATCAGAATAACTTCTAGTTTTATTTAATACACTTAATATTTTCCCGCAAAAGTTCAACTCTAGTTTTGCCCCTTAACTACCCCAAGGTCATTTTTTTGTTACCGCTATATTTTTCCTACATGTGGGACAATACGAAGAATATAAATGCAAAGTTTCAAATACGGACATGCGAGTTGTATTATAAGGGTCCTTAGTTTTACCTACGGGCCCTATTTAAAAACAATTTTAGAACAATGTCCCCAATATAGCAAGACACTGGTTGAACCGTAAACATTACGACCCTTGATCTGTGTTATCAATATTTGTGCAGTTTTTTTAATAGCAGTGTCATAAAAGTCATTTAACTGTCGTGACAACTGATCATTTAATAAGTTTCTTGGATTGTTTTTAATTACTTGTATATTTGAAACTCTTCGAATAGCATTTGGAATCTAAATTGTTTTACAAACATATATAGGGGTCAAAACTTGAGTATGTTAAAATCTGGTGATGTGAGAAAATTTTGTGCAAGATCCATTATGATTTTTTAAACTTTTTAAAATTATTACGAGAATGGAACCGCTTACTTTGTATTATTTACTAAACGATATTTCTATTTTATTTTAAAATCAGATATTTAATAAAATTCCTTTCATTATAGAAAAGTTATTAACCAATATTGACAATTTAAATTTTGTATTTTCCACAAATTGTAGCTGTATGGTTTGGATAATTTTATGAACAAATTCCCTCGTATTCAATCCTTTTTTACATGTTTGATAAGACTGTAGGCTACTCAGCTGAGTCCATCACTTTCTTCGTCGAATGTCAAAGCCAGCTGTTTTAGAAGTTTCAATCTTATCTCTAAGAGAACTGTATAAGGATGATGAGGTAGTTGATGAAAGTAGCGCATAGCTGGAACAAATTTTAAAAAATACACATTTATATTCCAGGATTTAACGAATATTACGTAATTTTTGTTTCTGTTGTTTAAAGGGAAACCTCTAAATACGTCTTTATTTAAAAAAAAAGAAAAGAAAATTGTCAAGGGAGACTTGATAGAAAGATGAAAGAGAGGGATCTAACCCAAGACTACATGAAAAAAAGTGTAGATCCAACTATACTTCTTCGGGATAGTGTTATTACTAAATTAAGACTATATACTTCTGCCACTCCAGGCATTAACTAAACTTCAGCTGTCGTGTTTCGGATGAACTCTATTTTCAAAGAGTTGATCTGTCTCGTAAAATATAACAGTTCTACGATCCCCTGATAAAAATAGGCGTTTTTGGAATGATGTCTGTCTGTCTACTGTACACTGCTCTACAAAACACACGTGTGATCCGATTTTTATCAAATTTTGTATGTGGGGATATTTTGGTCATATCTTTGGTGATGTGTTTTTTATTATTTTGATAACTCCAAATTAGGGATATCTGCCATAAGAAAGTATGTAGTTTTGATTATAACGATTATGAAATATGCGGGTTTCATTTTAACGGTTATTAAAATGGGTTTGATTTTAGCGGTTATGAAAATGGGTTTGATTTTAACGGTTACGAAATGTGGGTTTGATTTTAACGGTTATGAAATATGTGAGTTTTTATTTTGTAGGTTATGAAATACGTGAGTTGTGATTTTGACGGTTATGAAATACGTGAGTTTTGATTTTGTAGGTTATGAAATACGTGAGTTTTGATTTTGTAGGTTATGAAATATGTGAGTTTTGATTTTGAAGGTTATGAAATGTGTGAGTTTTGATTTTGACGGTTATGAAATACGTGGGTTTTGATTTTGAAGGTTATGAAATATGTGAGTTTTGATTTTGAAGGTTATGAAATATGTGAGTTTTGATTTTGTAGGTTATGAAATACGTGAGTTTTGATTTTGATCGTTATAAAATACGTGAGTTTGGATTGTGACGATTATAAAATATTTGAGTTTTGATTTTGACGGTTATGAAATTTGTGAGTTTTGATTTTGAAGGTTATTACGAAATACGTGAGTTTTGATTTTGAAGGTTATGAAATACGTGAGTTTTGATTTTGAAGGTTATGAAATACGTGAGTTTTGATTTTGAAGGTTATGAAATACGTCAGTTTTGATTTTGAAGGTTATGAAATACGTGAGTTTTGATTTTGACGATTATAAAATATGTGATTTTTGATTTTGACGATTATAAAATATGTGAGTTTTGATTTTGAAGGTTATGAAATACGTGAGTTTTGATTTTGACGATTATAAAATATGTGAGTTTTGATTTTGACGATTATAAAATATATGAGTTTTGATTTTGATGATTAGGAAATATGTGATTTTTGACTTGACATTTATAAGAATAATGAGAATTTAGATTTTAATTCAGATATCAGACTTCAATTGAGTAGAAACCCAAAATTTTTTCTGAAATAATATTTTAGAACTCTTTAGGGTTTCTCTCGAACAAGAACCATCTGAGAGTTAAGTTTTTAGGATCAACATTACTAAACTACTAAACACCATTCTATAATTATTTTAAAATATATTAAGCTAATTATATTAAAAATCACTATGAAACAGTCTGTCCTCTCTCAGCACCGATCTAAAATTGGTTTAAACAGATTACATGGTTCTATATTAGAAATGGTATCTAAGCTTGCAAGATCCAAGGGAACTCTAAATTTTAGAACACTTTTTCTATGGGATATATAAACATAACAACAACAAAAGCCATTTAAATTTTAATATTGTTGATAATGTGAATTTTTATTTTAACCCTCTTACATGTTCAACAAGCTCGTTGCAATGGCAACAATTTATCAGCTGTAATTTTTAAAAATCTCATTTATCGCCAAAGAATAATATTTCCTTTCTAAAATTAAATCAGAAATAACTTTTTAAACACTCTTTGTATGTAAATTTCATAAACTTACCGATGTAATAATTTGCGCATTGCAGTTAAAACAGTGTATTGCCACAGGGTGGTGTTGGACTTCCATATGAAGAAGGCACAGCTGAAATTAAAAACAAAATACATTAAACTTTAAATTTAGTTCTTTGCTTCTAATTAATAACATTTCGTTTGAAAATAGTTATTGGATTTGTTTTGAAGCACCTGTGTTTCAACAAAGGGCGATGATTGAAAAGTCCGAACTTTGTCCAACTCCCATTTGAACAGCTCTATCTGAAAATAGAAAATACAAATATTGTGATTAAAAAGTAAATTATATTTGAGTAATAATCCATGAGATGGCATTTTAATGGAATTTAAGGTTTTTATCAGAGGAACATTTTGATCATACATTAAATGCTACGTAAATTAAATAAAGCATACTAATATGGTAAGCTTAGTGTTAAAGGCAAGTTAATTGTTAATTTAATATTAATTGTTGAAAAACTAATCGAAAATAGTAACTCCCAAATTCATAATTATTGTCGTTTCTTGAAGGTGTGCAGAAAAAGTTAGACGATGTAAATTTCTGGGAAGATAGTGCCCCAATTAATGTGTCGTTCATGGTCTGTTAGTAGCCATAGAGCATTGGTGCAGTGAGCATCATGCATTTGCAGTGGCATTTTTTTTAAACAACGACTCTGCTACTCTCACGAAACACCAGTTCAGGCGCCATTTTAAAATAAGCAGGAACAGTCTTGTTCAAACACGGTACTCAATTAGGTGAAGAACTTCAGAGCGACTACATCGGCCCAAAGCAAGAACCCCTGGGCGTCCACGAACAGTGAAACACCTGAATCGTGGAGAGGGTACGAGAGGCATTCTGCAGGACTTGGCATGTCCGACAGAAGTGTGAGGTCAGTTTTACATTTAGACATTTAGAGTTAAATTTCCACCCATTTAAAATCCAGCTGGTTACGTCCTAGGGACTATAATAAACGGGCAGCATTTTGTTGCACATTGTCGGAAATGATTAACCAACAACCAGCCCTTCTGAAGAGCTTAATCATGTCCTACGAGGAGCAATTCCATCTGAACGGAAGTATAAGCACGATTGCAGATACCGAGTTACCAAAAACCATCGTATGTTGCTGGAATCGCCTCTCCACACAACTAAAGTTACAGTATGGCGCTGTGTTTCTTGAAATGGAATTATTGCCTTTTTTTTTAATGACAGTGGAGATACTTTAACCGTGAATTCTACTCGATATCTGATCATGCTAACTTCTTTGGACCAGAATTGCGTAGGCACCATCTTATCCAGCAATATGGATTATAGAGCCCACAAAGCAGAAGTATCGATGAGAACTCATCGTGATATGTATGAGCAAATAATTTTTTATTTAAGTAGTACTGCAATACATTTAACTACCTTTTCAGGTTTCTGTATTCTAAACTGTGCTGAAGAGGGAATTTCTCAGAAGAGTCTTGTTTCTGTGGAATTTCCTGCAACCCTGCGAGAGGGCCACCATGAAAGTTTTGGAATGAATAGATATCCATGAGTACAGAGTGTTGAGAGAACGTATATCCTTAACTAACTTTGAGTAAGACCGATGCCTTGAATTCGTTGAGGTCTTAATGAAGAGCTCAGTTTTGTTGGAAGGAGGATTATCAGGTTAGGCAAGAGGCAATATCTATAGATCATGCATCAGCAAAAAAATCAATGAGTTTGAAATCTGCATCAGTTTAAATTTGAAAATGTTACAATTGAATTAAAGCTTGGTGAGTAGACAGGACTTACAGGTGTGCAAACAATTTTAATTAAATTTTTCATAACCTAAAATTAACAAAATAATTCAAATATTCTTACCTCATTACTGATACTGATTTCTACGACTGACAAAATAAAATAACTCATTGATATATAGGTGATGATTTCCACTAGCGTTACGTTTCTAACTTCATTCCTGTGTAAGAAACTGTCTTCCCAAATGTTGTAACTTGAGCCCATCATAAAAGACGCCCACAATGTATAAAACGTACGACAAACCATAGCAAAGTGTCCATTAATGATGGCGTGGTTTTCTCTGATACGTCGAAAAACTTCGATAGAATCAAACACCAAGTTGTTCTCTTCCGTGCATTCAACGTGAATTCCCTGACTGCTCTGAATTATGTGCTCAGACACGTCTTGCAGTTGTGAAATCATTTCCTTACATCTGCTGTAACGAACTTTGACCATGAATATCAGCATTACCCATTGTATCAAAAGTATGTCCTGAATACGAAATGTGACCCATTGAACTAACTTGGGGAATTGATCCACTTTTGATACGTCATTGAAAATGAAAAAGATTACAATGAACAAAAAAAATGCTGCTGTTACAACGTGGGTTTTCGGTATTGTAGTGTTAGAAGTCTTTAGCATGTTGTCAATTTTTTTCTGATTTTCACCAAATGTTACTGGAACGTGTCTTTTCCAAATCTGATAGTAGAATATAATAACCGGCGACGACAGAATAAAAAGTAAGTGATACAACAAATCCAAAACTTCGTGAATAGTTGTGTTGTTAAGCACAAGAATGGACGAGACAATTCCAATCAGACGTTTATAAAATAGTATTGAAAACAAACACCAGAACACGATCAGTTTTTTAGGGAGCCCAGTTTCTTTTGACCATGGAGACTGTAGTAAATATATAGGCAGTACGTAGTTTTGGAACTTGATAAAAATACTTTCGTCCCATATATCCATTGTTAGTCGTTGTCAGAGACGTTTTGCAGAAAATAGAATGTAGCTTGTTGTCCTGGAAGTTATTGATCGAAATATGTAAGTAATTAATTCAGTAGCCTACTTGACGTATCAAATATCAACATGTATTCAGTTAATGAATTAATATCTGTTTCAATACCTTGCAAGTTATAATATCGTGACCTATTTCAATATTGATTAGTTTTTGTCCATTAATAATAAAATTAGATTAGAAATGATGGAACCGCGGCTCATTACAGCATGCTCCTGAGTTTCTGGAATCTAATTTATCAGATTTATCTCCTCGACTAGTTTTAATAGCTATTCATGTGAGAGCTCAGCAAGAAATTAAACTCCAAAAAGTGTTAACATCTCACTAAGAATCATTTTAAAATTCATTACAAAGCCTATAGTCAACCCCAATCCTATATAAGTGAAACCAAAAACCACAATGTCGAGTTGAAAAAAGCTCGAATTTATACGATTTACGCTGAGGAAGCGTTTATGCCTAAAGGTTAGGTCTTTATATACAAAAATATTTTTCCACAACACGGAATGTGTGCTTCATTTTTAGTTTTTTTACTGACAAATACAAAAATAACATTTTTGGGGACGAGAGTTTTTTCTTTTTGGAGATGGGCGGGTTGGAATGTTTGTGCAATGTTTACGCCGTTTTCTACTCAATTTCAGCGAAAACCCACCAAATTTATCAAACAGGATTTCTTATATCAGTAATTGCTTCGCAGTGAATCCTCCACAAAACCATACCATTCTGGTGTTTCAACTTAATCTAACACACTGACACCCCCAAACGTTAGCTGTGAACCAATTTACTCTAGATACGAATCCATCCTGTCCTGACCTGTCAATATCTCTCAAACTATTTCCCGATACCCAATGTAACATCGATTATTTTTTTTCAGCTCAATTTAATGAGATTTTCAGAGCATTCCTAAACTACTTTAGATTTGATGATGTTTCCTGACTGCTTTAATTACTCCCCGACGGTGAAATTTAGGAATAGAATTTGTTGCGCCATAGGTGTAATTTATTTTAACGAGTGGAAGCTCCTCCAGGTATGTACTGTTTCGACTTTTCTTTTTTGTTATTTTTTATTTTATTATTGGTGCAAAGTTATGTGAGAAACATCTTGTGTAATTGTGATAAAATATTGGTATATATGGGTAGAGGCGATAATATATGGAGTGTGAAAAGATGAGATTTATTTCTAAACACTTTATTTGTATTATAATGTTGTGTCTGTATTACTTTTGAGAGAAAAGGGGGGAAGAATAATTAATATATAATTAAAACAAAAAATTAACATTGCCTAAAAGGTTCAGGAGACCAACTTTAGGGCAGTACATTGTGAAGGGCATTACATCTTATGATCCACGTGGTTAAGTAAAGTACCATTACCAACTTGTTTTTTTTTTATAGGTTTTCAGAAATTTTATGTAAAGTGCATCTAGAATAATTGTTTAGTTTTATATTCAAACGGTAAAGGCTTATTTTCTGAATACCCCCTGTATATTTTTGGGGTGAAAGTTAGTGCACAATTTGTGAAGGATTGTTACCAACATCGGCATGAATACAAGTGTGACATTTTATGCTTTAATAATAGCAATCATTAGGTCGAGAACAGAATATCCAATTACAGAAATCGACGATAGTTTAGTACAAGAAGTTCAAACAAACGGCCGTGAGAAGACCGACCGTGTGGCACCGCTAGGACACGTATCGTGTAAAAGTGAATTTTTATGTTTATTAGCTTTTTACATAATTCTAAAAACTTCAAGATCTACAATTTAAAATAAAAGAATGGTGAAATTTTAGTCTCTCTGCAATACCGAAATAACCACTCATATTCGTAGATTTAGTTACCAGATATCCTCTTTTTAAATACCGGTAGAGAGTGTTTCAAAAAAGACTATAACTTTGTAAATTCATATACATTTATTCAGAATACTTACAGAGCTGGTTTGGTGTCATTTTGTAGCAAAATAGATCAAGTTTTGACTCACGTAGTGAATAGTACTGATTAACACCACCCGAAGCGCTAGCGACAGTTGTAAAAAAGATTACTGTCTTCACTAGTCCCGATCACGCTTATTGTGTGTTTGATTTAAAGAATCGAAGTTTGCGACAATTGCAACGGCATTTCGTACCCAGTACGGCAAAGATCGTCCCAGTAGGTTTACCATTTATGAGTGACGTGTTTTGTTAAAACCGAGTGTTCAGTAAACAGAAATACTCAGAGCGTCACCGTGTGTCTGGCGATGTTGTAGAGCAAGTGAGGTGCTTTGTTAGCAGTACTACAAAATCAACCCGGCGTGTTTCTAGCAAGCTGGGCGTTCCACGAGTTTGGGGTGTGTTGAGAAAACGTTTGCATCTCAAACCGTACAGAACAATGGTGCATGAACTGTTGAAAGACAATAATAGGGTTGCTCGAAGAAGTTTCGTGCGGAAATGTTACATCCTTTGGATGAAGAGTAGGATTTCATTGTAAACATAATATCCAATGATAAGACGACTTTCCATGTAAGTGAATACACACAACTGTCAGATTTGGTGCAGTGAAAATCCACGATAATCCTTGGAACATGTTCGTGATAGCTCAAAAATTAACGTCTTTTGTGCCTTGAACAAGAGCAAAGTTTACGTTTTTGTTCACTCGCTTCCTTGTCTGTCTGTTAGGTACAACTTTTAAAATAACTTCCTGATGAGTTAGAGACTTGAAACTTTAAACATAGCTCAGAACTGGATGACAATGCAATAAGAACTAGCTTTCTTGTCTGTCCGTCAATCGCTGCTATGGTAAGAAAGCAGTTACAGTTGGCGCATTGACCGGTGTAGCGGCACGACTTAGTGGTGGAACAACGTTACCAGTTGAGAAGGGTGGTAGAAAAAAAGGTAGGAAATTTAGGACCGCTCACTGGTAACTATTTGAAGGTCTTGCGAGATCAGTGGAAGGACATCGAATTTCTATTCATCGATGACATTTCCATGGTTCCAAACGAAATGTTTTGCATGATCGATTGCGACAACTGAAAAATAAGGAAAATGAACCATTCGATGGCACCAACATTATGATTTTTGGAAATATGTTAATCTCATCAAGATGTTTAAAATCGATTGAAAATTTCACACACACACAAGACTAAATTGCAAAAAATAATTATTTAAATAAAAAATATTTAACCACGTTTTTAAAACAGGCTAAATAGTAGGTCTATAAAATAATATCTTGTAGCCTCATACAGATTGTCCTGAAAATTTGTGATTGTGAATTTTTAATAGTTATAAAACTACTTGTAATATTTAAACGAAAAACGCGGGCGCATTCAATAGATAAGTAAGTACATAGTAAGTAGTAGGATACACTTAGAGCTGGTTTAGATAAAAAAAAACTTATATTTTTTCGTCTCTTATAGAATCAACCGTCTAATTTACAGTTATCAAAAGATAAAACTTGCCGAAATATGGCAAAAATACAATCACAGTAGAGATTGGGACGGTTTAGGACAAAAATGGTGGGGGTACCCCCACCCCTCCCCCTTTACCCCTCCCCCCTCCCCCTTGGCCCCTCCCCCTTTGCCCCTCTCCCTTTGCCCCTCCCCCTTTGCCCCTCCCCCTTTGCCCCTCCCCCTTGCCCCTCCCCTTTAGGCCCCTTCCCTTCCCCCATTGGTCCCCCACCTCCTCCCACCCCTCCCCTTGCCCCTCCCCTTTAGGCCCCTTCCCTTCCCCCATTGGTCCCCCACCTCCTCCCACCCCTCCCCTTGCCCCTCCCCTTTAGGCCCCTCCCCTTTAGGCCCCTTCCCTTCCCCCATTGGTCCCCCCACCTCCTCCCCCTGCCCCTCCCCTGTAGGCCCCTCCCCTTTAGGCCCCTTCCCTTCCCCCATTGGTCCCCCCACTCGTGACGTATTGTCGAGACACACACACACACACACAAGACGCCATACACACATGACGTCATACACTTAACTTTTTTAATACCAGCGGGATTCGAACCTGTGAAGTTTGGATTCGAAGGCGGACACGCTACCGACTGAGCTATCGTGCATAGTATTACAAGTCGGATAATTAACGCAGTGCCGCCATGTTGTAACCGCAATAATGTGTTATATATATATATAATGTGTTAAGATAGCTAACCTAACCTATAAGTGTCCTACTTTTGCCCATCCACAGCCTATCAGCTGTTACAATAATGTGTTATTATATAATGTGTTAAGATAGTTAACCTAAAGTTTCCTACCTTTGCCCATCCACAGCCAATCAGCTGTTACAATAATGTGTTATATATATAATGTGTTATATATTTATATAATGTGTTAAGATAGTTAACCTAACCTCATAGTATTACAAGTCGGATATTTAACGCGGTATATAATCCGCCAACGCCAGAACATTTCGTAGAAGTTCGGACACGAACCCCTTACCGTAAGACTTACCGAGTTTTTCGCGACCGCGAAAAACTCGCGTAAGTCTTACGGTACGGGTCTGACCCGAACTTCCGGGTTTTGGAATAGGGTTCTAAGAATCAGATAAGTATATTGGCAACAGTGGATAATAAGTATATTTACAACGGTGGACTATACTACATTGGTTAAATATAAACTAGTTAAACATATATCTAACAGCTATAATGGTGAAAATTATACTACATAGTATATTGGCAACAGTGGATAATAAGTATATATACAACGGTTGACTATACTACATTGGTTAAATATAAACTAGTTAAACATATATCTAACAGCTATAATGGTGAAAATTATACTACATATTTAATCACATTGGTTTACAAGTACCTAACACGGAAGCTAAATGTATATCACATAGGTTTACAGTTGAATATGAAAGTTTAAACATATAGGTATACAAAAGGCCTTATAATTGAATACGAAAGTGTAAACATATAGGTATACAAAATGTCAAAGAATTTGTAACATGTGAGCCAAAGCACGAATGTGGTACATGTATATCATATCAATAAATTTCCCTGTAATGGTATTATAGAGGTTAACCTGACCATCCCGTAATGTATAAAACGGCCGATTTCGATTTCAACAGCTCATACACACAACACCATGGGGAAGAAACACTTGGTTAACGTAAGGAAAATGGAGACAAGATACGAACGCCGTAAGGTGGAGAGAGATATAAGAAAAATTCAGGCAGGTGTTAAAAGGTAAGTCTATGGTAAATTTGTGTAGCTGAAAAAGTTTTGTACAGACTATATGTAATGATATACAAAAATATTAGTTGAAAAAGTTTTGTAACGATATACAAAAAATTATTAGGAAAGCGTTCACTTTGCTGTATAGGTTAACTTAAAACAAAAAAAAAAAACCGTTTGTAATGATATACAAAAAATAGAAGTTATCTCAGAGGTCAAATAATCTCTTTTATTTGTAGTTGAAAAAGTTTTGTTCAGACCGTATGTAATGATATACAAATATTATTAGTCACATTGCTGTATAGTTAAAAACTGTTTGTAATGATATACAAAAATTATTAGTTACCGCAGAGGAAATAACTTGTGTAGGTGAAAAAGTTTTGTACAGCAGTGTTTGTAACGATATACAAAAAAAGTATTAGGAAAAATTATTAGTTACCGCAGAGGAAATAACTTGTGTAGGTGAAAAAGTTTTGTACAGCATGTTTGTAACGATATACAAAAAATTATTAGAAAAGCGTTCACTTTGCTATATAGGTTAACTTAAAACAAAAAAAAACCGTTTGTAATGATATACAAAAAACAGTAGTTATCTCAGAGGTCAAATAATCTCTTTTTTGTAGTTGAAAAAGTTTTGTTTAGACCGTATGTAATGATATACAAATATTATTAGTCACATTACTGTATAGGTTAACTTTAAAAAACTGTTTGTAACGATATACAAAAAAAATAATAGTTACCTCAGTAAATTGAGTTCACTTTATTGTATAGGCTAACTGAAAACAAAATAAAAACAATTGTGTGTTTTACTTTGTTTCAGAGAAATCATGAGTACCCTAAGGGCCCTTCAAGCCTCCGGTGAGTCCCGGGTGGTATGGACTTTCAGGTCAACCATCGATTGGCGTCCAGCTGCCGCGAGGGACCACGTAGAGTCGATACCACCAACGTCATGTCAGGAAGATGGTGATCAGTTACCGACTCTGGAAGAGTTGCTGGATATGGATCCAGGCGATCTAGTACAGATTCCAGAGGAAGAATTGATTGCCATCGAAAGAATGTTGGAATAAAAAAAATAATAATAAATGTATATTAAAATTTACAAGGTGTTTTATTTGAAACTTCCAGTGTACATAAAGTATATCTAATGTAATCGGTATTGAAATAAAAAACGGCCTATACATTAATTTCATCAAAATCTCTAAAGCGATGTTTGAGACGGAAACATACTTCGCGTGTGTTACAAATTAGGTCCTATACAAATTTACATGTGAAATAATCGGGACTAAGACACCTAATTACCGTCTATAAAAATGAAATGTATTAATACTTAAATAAATATTGTTTAGTCATTTGTTCCATCAAAATCTCTAAAGCGTTGTTTGAGACAAATCAGCACACCGCCTTGTAGTACCAATCAAAAACTGTCTATACATTAATTTCATCAAAATCTCTAAAGCGTTGTTTGAGACAGAAACATACTTCGCGTGTGTTACAAATTAGGTCCTATACAAATTTACATGTGAAATAATCGGGACTAAGACACCTAATTACCGTCTATAAAAATGAAATGTATTAATACTTAAATAAATATTGTTTAGTCATTTGTTCCATCAAAATCTCTAAAGCGTTGTTTGAGACAAATCAGCACACCGCCTTGTAGTACCAATCAAAAACTGTCTATACATTAATTTCATCAAAATCCCTAAAGCGATGTTTGAGACGGAAACATACTTCGCGTGTGTTACAAATTAAGTCCTATACAAATTTACATGTGAAATAATCGGGACTAAGACACCTAATTACCGTCTATAAAAATGAAATGTATTAATACTTAAATAAATATTGTTTAGTCATTTGTTCCATCAAAATCTCTAAAGCGTTGTTTGAGACAAATCAGCACACCGCCTTGTAGTACCAATCAAAAACTGTCTATACATTAATTTCATCAAAATCCCTAAAGCGATGTTTGAGACGGAAACATACTTCGCGTGTGTTACAAATTAAGTCCTATACAAATTTACATGTGAAATAATCGGGACTAAGACACCTAATTACCGTCTATAAAAATGAAATGTATTAATACTTAAATAAATATTGTTTAGTCATTTGTTCCATCAAAATCTCTAAAGCGTTGTTTGAGACAAATCAGCACACCGCCTTGTAGTACCAATCAAAAACTGTCTATACATTAATTTCATCAAAATCTCTAAAGCGTTGTTTGAGACAGAAACATACTTCGCGTATGTTACAAATTAAGTCCTATACAAATTTACATGTGAAATAATCTGAACTAAGACACCTAATTACCGTCTATAAAAATGAAATGTATTAATACTTAAATAAAACTTGTTTAGTCATGTGTTCCATCAAAATCTCTAAAGCGTTGTTTGAGACAGATACATACATCGCGTGTGTTACAAATTAAGTCGTATACAAATATACCGTCTATAAAAATGCAATGTATTAATACTTAAATAAAATGTGTCGTGTTATATGCTTTGTTAGAGACAAAAACATATATCATGTGTAAGACAAATTAACTCTCTACACTGATTTATAAGAATTAAGTAAAAGAAAGTTATTAATACTTAAACTTTCGGTGTACACAAAGTACATCTAATGTAATCGGTATTGAAATAAAAAACGGTCTATACATTAATTTCATCAAAATCTCTAAAGTGTTGTTTGAGACAGAAACATACGTCGCGTGTGTTACAAACTGTCTATACATTAATTTCATCAAAATCTCTAAAGCGTTGTTTGAGACGGAAACATACTTCGCGTGTGTTACAAATTAAGTCGTATACAAAAAATATACCGTCTATAAAAATGAAATGTATTAATACTTAAATAAAATGTGTCGTGTTATATGCTTTGTTAGAGACAAAAACATATATCATGTGTAAGACAAATTAACTCTATACAATGATTTATAAGAATTAAGTAAAAGAAAGAAAGAATGTCAAGCGTGCCACCTTACAAGAGCCTCGATCGATTAGCATACCGGTTCTCTAATGATTACAAAGCCTCCGGCTGTTTTGTTGAACACATCACGTACGCATTGGCAGCATTCACTCACGTATTACATAGCATTCTCCCACCATTAACAAGACAATATATAAACAACTGCGTATGGGCTCATTAATTCACTTTACATTTAATGTAGAGTCAGCTTTTAGCATTAGATATTAAGTAGTTGTAAATATAATATGTTTTGCTTTTAAAACATATTATTATTATAAACTTGTTAGATAATAATTAGTTTAAATTATATTAATTACTTTTATAAGCCGAAAAACAAACAACTCGCATACGGGTTTTTGCGGCGGGTTGAAGATCTATACGGTCTTTGCTTTTAAAACAAATTATTATTATAAACTTGTTAGATAATAATTAGTTTAAATTATATTAATTAGTTTAAATTATATTAATTACTTTTATAAGCCGAAAAACAAACAACTCGCATACGGGTTTTTGCGGCGGGTTGAAGATCTATACGGTCTTTGCTTTTAAAACATATTATTATTATAAACTTGTTAGATAATAATTAGTTTAAATTATATTAATTAGTTTAAATTATATTAATTACTTTTATAAGCCGAAAAACAAACAACTCGCATACGGGTTTTGCGGCGGGTTGAAGATCTATACGATCTTTGCTTTTAAAACATTATTATAAACTTGTTAGATAATAATTAGTTTAAATTATATTAATTAGTTTAAATTATATTAATTACTTTTATAAGCCGAAAAACAAACAACTCGCATACGGGTTTTTGCGGCGGGTTGAAGATCTATACGGTCTTTGCTTTTAAAACATATTATAAACTTGTTAGATAATAATTAGTTTAAATTATATTAATTAGTTTAAATTATATTAATTACTTTTATAAGCCGAAAAACAAACAACTCGCATACGGGTTTTTGCGGCGGGTTGAAGATCTATACGGTCTTTGCTTTTAAAACATATTATAAACTTGTTAGATAAAACAATAAACAATATTTAGTTAAACGAAAGTAGTGTCGCTAGTGGTTAGGCAGCCTAATTAAAGTCAATCCCTGATATCTATGTAAAAAATACGCGTACGGTGGCAGCTATCTTTTCTCTACATAGGCCGCAATGCTTTAATTTGAGTGAACAATTCGTACAAGCCAATAAATGGCCACAAGGCAACAAACAAACTTCTATATCCGATTCGTAGCATATTTTACATAGCCTACACTCGCAGGTCGAACTGCTGCTGCTGCTGCTGCTATGTAACGTGTTACTTCGTTCCATTGCTCTCAGTGCTCTTATATATCTACATCTATTAAGTGACCATTTGTAATGCTCGATAATTGGGTCCTCGCTCGGCTCCCAATCTTTGAGACCCAAGCCACAGGCATAACAGCATACACGATCTTCAAAGCCTAGATAAAAAAAGCCAGCTTCGGACAATTTGATCGGTGACAAGGAATGTTTCCAATTTGAATAGCTACTCAATCGCGCAGTGTACGTAGAGTATGCACTGTGACGTACATTCACTAGAGCGATACAATCCGTCCACATGTTCCTTGCTGGCGTCTCAGCTCGATACTGAAACGAAATAGACTTGTCCTCTGTGTTTTCACGGGGTTGGAACCGTCACGTGGTACAGTGAAGCTGTTCCTCGTGCTCACATTACAAGCCGGGGCAAGCAGAAGGCTTTACCCCTTGTGGAAATAGCCCCAAATCCATCGCTATTTCCTGTGACCACCACTCCAATACAAAATTGTGGCCTCCAAAATTTTTTTTGTTGTTTTAATGTTTTTATTGTTTTTTTTTGTTTTTTTTTAAATTTATGTTACAAATTTACTTCAAGCCACATAGGTTTACGAGAGAATTAACTCTGCGCCAGGGACCTAAGAAACACACACACACACACACACACAGGTTTACGAGAGAATTAACTCCTCGCCAGGGACCTAAGAAACACACACACACAACTCAAATTAGGCTAGAAGTAAATCGTAATAACTTTTAGCACTTTTTAGTGCACATTTACTATCTACGTTACTATTATGCTGAGGTAATATACAGTTAATGTTATTGTTATAGGTGAATTTCTCTTCTTGAGGCAATTCCATGACGTGAGGATGGAATTGTCTCAAAAATAGTGCCTTTTCCAATCCTTTTGTGAAAAGTGTTGCAAAAGGCTTGCACAAAGTGCGTATCGTGTCCTCGTTGTAAGGTACACCGCCTTCATCCCATCTGATATAGTGGAAACGTGATTGTAGCCAACGAGCCGATTTTTGAGATTTTTCGTTAAGGAGAGAAAATCTGTAGGGCGGTTTAAAGACTGTAACACTTTGAAATTGATCACCGACAATGGCCAATTCTTTGACTATATACTTGTTGTCGTTATCGCGAAAGGCGTGAAATTCAACTACCGCCGCTTGCATGTTTCTTAAACAACTTGACTTCGTCGTACAGTTTGTCCGCTTCGGGGAGTGTGCTAGATACGAGCTCGTCGCTGGCCAAGATCTCAATGATGTAGGAGCGTAACTCTTCCTCGATATAAAACAATTCGGCGACACGTCTGGACACGAGCGGCATACTCTCCTCGAATAGCTTCCATTCGTCAGCGGTCAAGGTCATACAATGTTGCCCATCGTACAATTGAACGTAACGTTTTCCGAAAGTAGTCCGTACTATTACGTCACCGATACTCATGTCGAATTTTAACGTACTCTTGCTGCCGAGAGCAGCCGTTATAAATTTTAAATTAATCGACAATCCGTCGAGTAGATTATGATTTAAGTAAACAAATTTTTTACCACTCTGTACTAAAAGTCCGAGAGTAAAACCCGTATGCTGGAACAAACCGGTTGCTATGAATTTAGTGCACTCTTTGTTTAGGAAATGAACGGATTTAAGAAAAATTCCCAAAGGGAGGTTAGGTGGCACCTGACGTTTGGTAGGAGCTCGCTCCACGTCCATCTTGCTCGGATCCATTGTCTCGACTGACCGACGGCGACAGTTACAACTGACTTCTTTGATAAAACGACGAAAGATTGTGCAAATAACCTGTCTCAAGTTCCGGTTCGATTAGAACCAATGGGAACTCGTGTAGACGGGCATCATCGAAATCGAATTGATAGTATTTTTCGTCGCTTATATCATCCTCCCCACAACTGACACAATAATGGTTGCGATAAACCATCCCCACCCCACCCACTAAAACGTAAACCGAATCCGAAGACGGGCCGATGTCACCCGAAGATAGCCGACTCTTTAAACCTGTATAGACATGTTCCGATACTTGCGACTTATCGACATGATATTTGTCGTCATCGTCGCCATCGTAGATATACTCTGTGAATGTCAAGATCAACTGATTGTCTATTTCACTAGGGTTGAATAAATAATATAGTTTGCTTTCGCTAAAAAAGTCCTGTAAATCCGATATTCTATCCTTAGGCACGAGCCTGAGGAAGGCATGAACGACTCCTGGGTATGTGGTGCACATGATGTCTCGATCGTGAATGACTGGATCGATGATTGTATCGTATTATAAGAGAGAGAGACTTTGCGCATGCGCACTTATACCATCACCTTTTTGACTGTACCCGAAAGGAGAGTGTACACGATATGCGAGTCGTGTAGAATGAGACAGTAGGCTGTAGTATTGGCCGGTATATTTTCACTTGCCTCTATTTCTAGGCGTACGTCCACAGGGCCCGATTTAATGGAATCGTTCTGTTTGGAACAGTCTATTACAAATATCGGGGCTCGAGATTCAAATGTGTCCAAATCGAGGGACGGAGATGATTCACGCATGTAATACGATTGTTGAAAACGTGTATACATTTCGTACATAGTGGAAACGTCACCGTGCAGATTGTCGTAGGGAAAGTAGAGAGAATTCAAGTACAGTTTTACATTGGTAATTTTGCAACGATCAAACAGACCGGCGTCCTTTTTGATCTGATTCTTCCGATCCGTCTGAAAAGCCAGAATAACGTATCGAGGTTTCTCCAGCTGGTTAGCCGTTTTGACCGTCCACGATAATTGACTCGTCTGAGGCAATGTTGGAAACTCGTAAATCTCCCACGAACGGAATGGTACGTGAATGGGGCTGTCTCGTTCGATCATTTTCAAAATTTTCAATCTATAGGCATCGGTCACCGTCAGGTGAGGAACCCTCCATTGTATCGTGGTTATTTCGAGTGTTATTTCCGTAGCATCGGCACTGTAAACGGCGTTCAAATCACTCGACGAACGCAAAAGTATGAGTTCCTGTTTCACGTTGACAACTATCCTCTTGTAGTCTTCAAAAAGACCCATTAACATTTTCAACGGGACGCAGAGTGTAAAGTCTGACGTCACAACTTTCATTTCTCCAACCCCTAACCAACCGGCGTTGCCGAGTTTATTCTTTTCACTCTCACGCAACGACAAAAGATTTTTCAGTGTACTCGTGATGCCTACATTTCTCGTACGGTCCACTTCGCCGGCGGATATCTCGTAACGTATATCGTCAAAGAGAAAAGCTACAGCGTTATTGACCAACTTGACCGTGGCAGCTCCACCGGTCAGCGTTTTACCACTTACTTTACCCTTTATATACAATTGACTTTCAAACGGTGACGTCATCACGTCCTGTTGATTTATGGGAATACGAATTTCATCATTATTGCCGTACGTTGATGACGCATACGGTCTATGCGAATGGTATTCCAGACCACTGATGACGTCATTGTACTCTGCAGCACTATCGATTGCCAACAGATCCATTTTTCACTTTAAAACCTAAAGCTCTCAGGAACAGGATATTTCGTCGTGTTAACTCGACCGAGGATTGATGTATACTGATGCGAGTCTGAGTACGACCGCTATTAATAACGAGACCCATTTCCCTTACGTAGATGTAGTCTGACAGAGACTGTTTCACCTCGGAAATCTATAGGAGCACCGTTCTGATCAGTTAGACGTACGGTTATGTTATGAATATTTTTCACCTTGACAGGTAGATATATGATCGACGGTGGAGTGTCGACAATCTTGTAACCGGGCGGAACCTGAGGAAAAAACTCGTGCATAACGTGAGACTCTATACCGTTCTGAAAGGAACCGGTCACAATGTTACATTCTATGCGGATCACATTCACTTTAATAATATCGACCGGTAAATCGGATTCGTGTTTAGTATTGGCGTCCAATTTACCGCTCTTAAAACCGAGTAATTTTCCGATAGAAGCGTCGTTATCGAAATGAATCGTTGCAGAACACCTAATCTCCGCTTTAAGTGTGTTATTGTTCGGCTTGAGTGAAAATGTCACCCCCGACGGCAGTTGGGTTTTGATATATTTTTCAATGTCCTCGATTTCGTAAGAACCCGTGGGAATACTAATGGTGACATCAGAATCGTCGCCGACGATTCGTAGCTTGTTATTTATACCTTCAGTTATATTGGGGATGGAATTGTAAGTGGCAAAATCTATGAGACCGATTTCCCACTCGTCGTCAACGCTCAGTTCTATGATTGGAAAAAAATCGCAAGCGATTACAGGTCCACTACCGCTCAGAACAATGCTCATTGTTGCGATAGAAACTTTAGGCACAAATGTCCGCAGACAACTGAGTTGTCACTCTGATGACGTCTGTAATTATAGTGAAGATTGGCGTTGGAACCGAAATATCTAGACAGTTCGATAGGGGGCCTAAGATTACCGAAACTATCAAAGTACTCTACGTTAGGTCCACTTTTCCTATAGCATACCCAATGGGTACCCTCTCCCGAAATAGTGTCCAGATTCACAATGGCCGACTCGTTTTGCAAAGGTTGTACGGGTAGAGTGTCTCTCATATAGACTCCTCTGAAATGTGGTATTTTCAGTTTAACAGCGTATTTTTCGAGGTCAATGTTAGTCAGAGGTTTTATCGGGATCGAATCTATCGGCGTTTTTTTTTACACGTTCGTCGCCGTCGTCGTCGTCCCGAGCCCCCTACGTAAGGTTTTAAGTAAAGTCCCTTGCCCTTCAATCGACTCAACAGTTGGTGAACCGTGAGCTTTCTTCCCCCTCTCTTCCGTCTCCGCCCACCTCCTAACTTTGTTTTCGCTTTCATAGCGGCCGATACGGCCAACGCAGCAGCGCGTTCGGCTAAAGATGCGTCCCCTGCTTTAACCCTACTCCAAGCTTTACCCGCTAATCTATCGTCCGCCTGTCTGCGATTTTCCGAATCACTATACTTACTGTACGCTATATCGTGCTCTTTACAAGCTTCGTCCAACGGATTGATTCCTCTATCACCACGAGCCAATCTCTTGGCGAGTTTTGTACCGGGGCCGCAATAATTGTACGACGGTAGATGTAGTTCGACCGGTAATAGATCGATAGCTTTATTTAAAACCGTGTCACCAGCACTCAATAACCTAGACACAAGTCCACGTCCTTTCTTCACCGCTCTTCGTCTACGACTGAGCGATGTTGATCGTTGCAACGCCATTTCTATACTGTTGACACAGAATCTATGCACGAGTATAAATTATCTCCGATAGTAGTGTGTACAACTCCCTGAGACTATTCTCTTTCATACAAGTGATTTTTAACACATCTAAAATATCGGTATAAACCTCCGTGACGTAACCCAAAAACTCATTGTAGCCGTACACATTATTCTCACCGAAAAAGTAGAGATTACCGTCTATATATTTGAAACCTCCTTTTACAGTATTCGGTACACCGTTGTAGAGATCGGTAATCAGACCTTCGTGTAGGCCTATGCTGGAGCACTCATCGTGTCTAAGCACATAACTATTATCGTACAACACCATCGTCATACCCCGATTATCATTTAGTACAACGTTTATGTGACTTTTTATCTTTCTACCGAGCCAATCTTCGAGTTTATACATGTACTTTCTTCGTAGACTAGGATAGTTGATGCCGTATACAGACGTGTTTGTTATTAAAACTATGTCGCTATTGGGTGCCTGATAAATCGAG
Source organism: Aphrophora alni (assembly GCA_963513935.1). Classification (NCBI taxonomy): domain Eukaryota; kingdom Metazoa; phylum Arthropoda; class Insecta; order Hemiptera; family Aphrophoridae; genus Aphrophora; species Aphrophora alni. Next base: position 15,905,463 of record OY740771.1, read on the forward strand.
TCGATACGTACAAAGTCTCTCGGTAAATAATCCAACCAATCTGTTATCAATTCGGGTACTATATTTCCTACTCTTTTCGTCTCGTCCAAAGGTATTATCCACACGTATTTCTCGTAAAACAGATATATATGTTTATTAGCTATAAACACTGTATTGATCTTACGTCTTATCTTACATAGATCAGGGGGAGAAACGGGTGACTTGAGGGTAGTAATTTTTGGGGGCGGTTTTGTTGTTGTTGTTATCGGCCGTGGAGTTGTCGTGGTAGTGGTAGTGGTAGTGGTCGTCGTTGTGAGAGGTCCGTATAACTGTTGTATAGCGGAAATAGTGTCAGGGGAGAGATCCAACTGATACATATCTGTAATGTTTCTAGGTGGAATAGAATAGCGAAACATTGTGGAGGTGTGACTAGGTGAATGGTGTAGACCTAGGGCGTGTCCAATTTCGTGTACAAGGACCGTATAGAATGATTGATGACTATTTGAGGGTAGATTCATACTAAAGTACCAATTTTCCTCCATATCGAAATGAATTTCCGTCTGCTTTGTGGTCAGCGTGGGTAGAGTTGCGTGTGCAAGGGTGCCACCTCTACCGCCGAAATCGCTAAAACACTTATTACCACCGTTGACCAAATTAATATGATCTTGTTCACCAAAAGAAATGACTATATTGGGTAGTGAGCTGTCACGAAAAAATTTCAAATTGGAATGTCGACTCCAAAGGTTGAAAGCGTGTTGTACAGTTTTCATTTGTTCACGGTTTCCGGTACCGTACATGTACCACGTTAGCGTAGTATTTATCCATCTAAATTGTCCCGACGCGTCGAGTGGATTAACACTATCGTTATAGCCGCAATATCCATAACCCGCTACATCTACTGTAGTAGTAGTAGTACTGTCGCTGAAATCATCAGCGAGACTCGTCGCGTTGCAACAGAGTACAAAGACGACAACCGCTTCGGTCAAAGTCATGTTTACAAATGAGAGTGAATCCGGATGTTTAGCTTTATATGAGTAATTATTCCTTATCGCTCCCCGAACCCCATAGTGATCTCCAGTTCGTTACTCGGTCTTTGGAAACATCCACTTTACTGTATTCTCTCTTAATAACACGAGCGAAAGCGATAAGTTCCGATTTACTGTACGCCTTAAAACCATTTTCCAACGCTTTTATAGAGCCGGCCAATTGTGCCACTGTAATTGCATCCGTATCGACATCGCCTTTGGCGACATTACAGATACGTTTCCCCTCGGCGTTAAAACAACCGCCATTTTTCAACAACAACACATTGTTCCTTATCCACGTCTCCAATTCTCGAATGTATGTCTTCAACTGTCTTAAAGTCACTACATCCATATCGTCGACGGCATCGGCTACACTAGTTATCCTCTTATCTTCAGCATTGAAAACCGATTCACCGGATGTCGGTGATTGGTGTAGATGTACGGTATTTTCCATGAGGAAAATCAAAGTGACAGCATCATCGGCGTAGACGGGAGAACCGACACTTGCAATCCGACGATGAAGAAAATAATACCCCATATGGTCGGATACAATACTTTTATTGTCAACGTACATCTTATTGGCGGCGTCCGTCTTACTAGAGGGATACTTTAAATTACAGATTCTAGCGTTACGAGCATCAAAGGCTCCCGCTTCCATCTCATCGCTCCCCTCCACATTTTTCAAGAGAAAATTTTTCCTGGCGTATGCTATGTTGACGGCATCACCGTCGTCTATAGGTTCACCTACATCTTGTATTCGACTCTGTCTAACGGAATAGTCGGTCATAAGTTTAATCGGTATTAGAGATTCGAGATATCCTCTCGTTACAGCGTCATCGGTATCTTTAGTCGGACCCAGACCGCCCAAGGGTATGCCCTTTGTGTGATATTTTTGTGCGACTTTATCAAAGGTTATACACGTCTTATCCACAGTGTCTAGATTTACAGCATCTTTTTCCGTTAGAGGAGCGCCTACATTACGCAAGAGTTTACCCTTTATATCGTAATTCCCCTCAGGGGTAAGGTCGTACCCTCTAACTATCGGTTGGGTGGATAAAGCCCTTCTCACCGAATAACGTCCGAACTTGTCGACACTCATCGTATCAATGACCGTATCTTTCTATTACCCGAACCTTTTATGAATCCTGCCTCTCGTAGTTCCTCAACGATGGAGGCGATTTCATTTGCGTGACCCGTATGTCCGGCATCGTGAGATGCCAACAAAAGTCTCAGTCTGTCACACAACTCATTCGGATCGTCCCAGTATGAATAACCTCTACCGCTAACGTTTTTAGGTGGGAATAAACGCATTATAATGTTTTTATATTTATACGATCTGTTACTATTAATGCGTCCGTTCGGATCGTGTAATTGTTTGTGTGCACTGGACGCCAAACAGATATCTCTATACGCTCGTAAATCGTCCTCGGTATATATTTCATCATCGGGTATACGCTTAAACACCAACTCGTACAATCCGGGCGTCCCTTTATAGTGAACTCCGTCAATTATAAGTTTACCATCGTCAGACAACTGAAGAGTCTTGTTACCGATCATAATAGAGTCGGCTCCGATTTTCGGTCCGTAACTGTGATCTATATTCTGACTACGGACGGTATCTTTAATCATTTTGAGCATATACTTTCGTGCCAGCGGATGTTTGAAAGTACTGTTTACCCATTTTTCAGATTCACTTTGCCCTTCGGGTGTAGACAATAGCTCCGATACACTGGTCTGCGGCGGACCCGGAGTTTCTGCAATTACTTCGGTATCCATAAAACTAGGAGAACCCCACACATCCCCCACCTCCTCCTCCACCCCATCCCCTCCCTCCTCCACCTCATCACCTCCCTCCACCTTATCCCCTCCCATCTCGGCGATCTCGTTCTTTACTTCGGCTTTGACATCGGGTGCAGACGGCGAACCCTTTATTTTCGACAACTCTTTGAGTATAGGGCTATACTTTTTTGTGAGCATTAGTTCAGAGTCTACGTCACCGTATCGCATTCGACGATATTTTCTCTTGATAGCGTCCTTCAACAGTGCAATCTCCATCGTTAGTACGTCCTGCTGTCGACGATCGGCCATTACGGAAGTTCCAAACTACTTTTTCCTAGACACAGAGGAACCGTATAATATCACCGGCGGATGCCACCGGACCACAGTGGCAATTCGTACACGTGCCTGTCGAAACGACTAATGAGCTCTGTGTTGTCGGTACTGGGAAATATATAGGTGCGTTTGTCACGCCATGCACGTACGTGTAGATACGCATTTATATATCCTTCACGATACGATCAAAGCCGATACGATAGCGACCGTTTACTATTTCGCTGTCTTTGTCTATAACGACAAATCCGTGTTTCTCTTTCCAGGCCGCGGCGCAAATGTTTTGAAAAACTTTAAACGATACGTCAGGTGTGACGTGATCAGAATAAATGTGACGTAAATTCATGTCATCCTGTTTAAACAGGATCAACAGGTTGGCGTTGTCACGAATCAATTGTTTCGGTATACGACTGTAGGTTTGACCCAAATAAAAAGAGTCTATATCGTTGTGACGGCCCATGGTGAAATAGTTACGTATATTGTCATGTTTTTCACAGGCAATATCGTCGAAAATCATCACGGAATTCGGTTTAGCTTCACTAGGCGGTATAACGCTTTCATTGTCCGAAAATGGAAAATAACCGATCTCGTCGTCGTCGTCGTCACCACCGCCGCCTAACACTTTTTCCAAAAACTTGTACTTTGACTGGTTAAGTGACTTTGAAAATACGTATACATTTCGAAATCTGAGTCCGTTGGGTTCAAACAATAAATTGAATACAACATTGGTTTTACCACTATTCGACGGTCCACACACTATAGCTCGTATCGTATTCGGTAATAGTGGACCGTGACGTTTTCTTTTTTCGGCTACACCCGTTCCTGTATATAGATCGAAATTTGTCATCGGGAGCACGTGCGATGTGTTTTCTATTCGCATTATGACGTAACACTGAGTTGAATATAAAGTGTGAGACTCGTTATAAGCAAATACCGGTTAGCAGTCACAAGGTCTGTCGCAATATTAAGTCACAAGGTTATTCTTATCTATCCACGAGTTGTGTGTTTTATCGAAGCCTAACCATTTTACAAAAACTCTATTCCCTTGTTTGCGCAATACTTTTTCTACAAGATAGACATCACCGACAATCGATTTACTCAATTCTTCACCGTAAAATCCGCCCTTTAGGATCTCCCCTTTCGAGTCTTGTAAAACGTACGTTACGGGTTTCGTCGGTACAACGGCGTACACGGTAAACACTTCGTTTGTCCAGTTGGGTAGATAGCCTTTAGCAAAAGTTTTTTTATATTTTGATATTCTAACTTTATCGTCTAATTTAAATTTCGGGGCTGATTTGGGACTTTTAGTCATCGGTGCGATTTTTTCCAAAAGTATTCGTTCGTGCTTTTTCGTTACACGGCCGGGTTTCATTCCGATAGTACTGTGTACAGTATTGTTGTACTTTTTTACAACACTTTGCAAGAGATTCAACCACGCATAGCTACCGCGTGCAGTAAATTCACGCCACATTATATTTTTCAAAGTACGATTCAAACGTTCAACTATGGACGCTTTCTTCTCCGTATATGTCGTATAGTGATTTATATTGTATTTTGTCATCAATTTTTGCACGTGCGAATTAAACCACTCTTTACCCTGATCCGTCTGAAAGTTTTTCATACGATGTTTTTTCAATATAGGTTCCAGTACTCTGGACACCTCGGGAGCCGATTTCGTCTTTAACGGTTCTGCAATAGCGAATTTTGTCAGACAATTGATCATTGTCAATATATACTTGTAACCACGATTCTCACCAGAGTACGGTATCATTTCTACCAAATCGGCTTGATACAAATCATTCACACCTTTCAACGTTACACGTCGTGTTTTGAAATTTCTTCGAGCCGGTTTGTGCAACTCTGCTGCAATAGTTTGTCTCACGCCCTCCATTTCACGAATGAGTCCGTATGACGGATCCCCTTGGCTATATATATATGAACTACGGTGGAACCTTCCATCACCAGCTAGAGCCTATAGCCTAAGGCCAGGGTAGCCGTTCCATGGTGTCGTTAAGAATCCCTCTAAAAAGAGGCCTACCGTCAGACGAGCCCATGACGAGGGGCATACTATCTGTTACTCTAACAAAGTACATACATTCCTTGTGGACAGTTACGTCACGACAGAGGGCACCACAGCCTTACGGGTTTTTACACCGCTCCAGAGGGCACACACACACAACAATGTCAGAGTAATAGACAGCTGTCACCATTTTTACTCGAAACGCATGGTTTTACAATAGCCATAGGGTAGTGTATCATATTGTCCGTCTCTTTTTCGTTTCGCACCTGTGATTCTAAACGTTTTACTTTCGCTAACGGTAACCACATCACGATCTCTTGTTCTACGGATCCGTGATTCGGTTATCGTTAGAGATTGTTCTTCTTCTTCTTCCAGAACCATGCGCTTTAAACTTTCAAAATTCACAATACCGTCGGTTCGCAGATTCAGAGTCAGTCCTTTAACTTTACATACAGTCACCGGTCCATCGGGTGTCAGAATTTTGTAACCGTAGGTTTTTGGACCTCCGGACACAAACTCTGTTATATATGAACCAGGACCGTAGTCTTGCAGTTCGTCAGTCATCTGTCCCAAGTAGTCACCTGTTTGCACTCTGTGTAAGCCCTCTTTATGCACATAGAGTACACTGTCTGTGTCATAATAGAGAGCCTGTGAACCGAGTGAATCCAGATGCTCGTACAGTTTGAGTCGAGCCTGGGCCGTAGTGTACGCTGCAATTACAACATTGACTGTCGGCAATACCTCACAGTCATCTTCAACGTAGTGCCAGTTAACCATTATCGTCTCGTCGTTCACCTCCTGTATATTATTCACCTCGACGGACGGACTGACTAACATTTTGAAAAGTTCCGTAGGCTGCCTAATTATGGACGTCTTACTCTGATTCTCTCTCTGACCGAACTTACCCCAAAATGAATTGAGCATAAGTTTTGCCAGAGAGCGTAGACCCTCGTTCTTGCCTATTCGCTCATTGTTTAGGCGTATGCCCTCGTTACAAAAGTAGTCGTTGACGTACTGTGTCTTGTCTTGGTCAGTCTTACACCAGTTAGGATACCCTGACGCCTCTTGTTTAATTTTAAGAAATGTGTTTATGAACTCTGTGAACAATCCACCACGTCCCTCGTTGAACGACACGATTTCATATTCCCAGAGTTCATACATTTCCACTATTACGTATCCTGTAGACACAGCCTTTCGTATCTCGTCCATTGTCCAGGTTCCAGTCAACACTCGTTCGTCAATGGTATGAGTACACTCACCGGAAATTAATTTTTGGCCGCATGTTCGACACAGGACAAACATTAATTTCTTGTTCATGCTTGCCGGAAGTACGGGATGATACAGGTCACGGGGTGGTAGAACTTTACATTTCAAAAGACCCTCTGCATTCATCCCACGCTTCCGGCAATCCTCGTTACCTATGTGAATTGTCGGGTGGCCTACTGGAAACTTGCCGTATTTACAGACCCAAGGATAGAGTGAACATACATCAACGTACTGAATTGTTTCACCCTTCTCCTTGCATCCGTAATAGGATCTTGTATTACCAGTACGACCGCCAAAAAACGCGTGTCTAGGGTTAAGGGGTGCAGTGTCTAGGATGGGGTGTGTTTCGAGATAGCCCATGTCTTTGTTACCTTTTTTCATCTTTAAAAAGTCGCACTCCCAAATCTCGATCACATCGTGATCACGAGACAGCTTCGCTATCTTAGATTTCGTGCGAGCTAGTCGGGCGTTGTGCGTGTCGGACGGATCGTCTGCCAGGGGTTCATCGCGACCGTTGGGAAAACATTTGGGACAGCCGTGCCAGTAACAACCGTGGAATTCGAACAGAATTCCTTCACACACTCCGTCCACACGCACTCCATCCACTATTACTTCACGACCACGCCCTGCATGTTCCATTAGGGCCCCACGCTGATCTTCCTCCCACGTCAACCACTGCAGTGCAATAGCTGATTGGGTATCGACCAATCGGTAACCTTTTTTGGGAACAAGGCCTATGGTATTTGATCGTAAGAAGTTGCGTCTAAATGCCAGATTACACGCGCTGGCAATTGTTACGGCCTCGATGAAGGGATCGACGTTGCACACTTGGAGGAACGAGGCTCTAAATTTTATGCACGCTTGTGCCAAAATGTCCACGTCGGAAAGACAGTATTCGAATATTTCCTTTTGGAAATCGAATACGTACTCGCATCGTACCTGCTCGTCGTACCAAGTTATAAATTCTCTGTGTCCTTTGTCGAACATCGAGTCGGGACAGTAGTACTTTTGTTCGGGGATAGGGCCAACGTAATTTTGATTCTCCACCGTGTTGAAAAGGTGAGGAAAGTATCCCTTTTTCTTTTCAGGTGGCAGGTCGAATGCTTTGGGCAGTTTGGACAATGCCATAGGCATATAGTTCAGAGAATCTATAAACTTTACATTGTCTATTTCCATGAGTATTACTTTTGTACCGCGTGTTATGAGCTCTGGAGTGAACTGCGTTTTCTCCAGCAGATACTTTAGGAGGAACTGGAAGTCGAAACCTTGACCGTTGTGAGCGATTACGCAGACTTTTTTGTACGGTTTACGTACGTCCATTATGTAGGACATGAAACCTTCGATGGGATCGTCTTTGAAGACGTGTGTACGGTCCCCGCAATTTTCACACTCTTCTCCGTTTATGCATAACCAACAGTATTGTTGTGCTACGCATAAAGTTACTCTGTGCACTTGAGCCGAGTCGAGAGCTTCGTCTTGACGCGTCTCCAGATCGAAGAAAATGAAGAGGAAATCTTTTTCCATCGGTTTCCTACGGTCTACTTTCATGTAGCACATGTGATTAGAGGGCATGTAATCTCGACACACTTTACAGTACGTTTCACCGCACACGTGTTCGGTACTACGCTTACTCTTCATGATTATTTTCTCACATTCGCGACACTTTTTCATGTTGGCACAGATATTTCGTTTGTGTACAACAAAACAGTCTTTGTTCATAAACTGTCTGTTGCAGTCGCCGCAATGGATATGACCGTTTTCCATTATGCACGGTGGCGAACGTTTACAACCGTAACAAGTGGCCAAACATCTATGATCACCACGATGATTAAATGGGACATGACACGTTTCACAAAAATAACCGCAGGCAAAAGCGGCTGTGAGATTTGTTATTACGTTAAAATGACCTTGGTGGAAGAGTAGATTAATTGTGTATTGAGGATTGGTTACGTCACCTTCGAAATACACGACACGCCCTTTATTCCCATAACTGTACACAGTTATTTTGTGATTGGGTAAGAAGTCTTGGAATTTTTGCAATTCCTGCACCCCTGCACCCTCGACACCGATTTGGACACCTGCGTCAGTCATTAATTGTTTAGCTCTGATTGTCTGTCTCTTACGTCTATCCTTACGTACAAGTTCATAGTCTTTGTCTTTCTCGGCGTGGGCTTTACCGACTACAATAGAGCAAGGCAAGCAAAGAGAGTCTGTATTCTTAATCACGACAATACCCTTTCTAGCTTTACATTCTTCGTCATAGTTATTGTACAAGCCCGGTCTAACACGACGTCCTCGACCTACAGGTACTTTTACTTTAGTACATTCTACTTTAAACGTATCGCTAGACTTGAAACCTTCTGCATTGCTCTGAATAATACCGCCGAATATTTTCCAGAGCACATCGTAAGTTATATCTGTAGCGGGTCTGAAAGCTACGTACCCAGGCTCGCGATTTTTTACATTCAAACTAGTCAGTGTAAACCCTATTTGATCTTCGTCGGTCGTATTTTCGGTCATTTGATCGATCAACTCCTCTAAACCACGTTTGATCCATTCAATTTCCTCCACGTCCGACGGTAGTGAATTGAATTTAAAAACGACTTTGGTCCCGTACAAACGAAACTTTTTTACGTACGAATCACAAGTCGAAACAACGTACACGGACATTATTCAATTCTAATGAATACTACAGCTATCAAGTTTACTCACCAAGCGTTCCAAGAAGAATGAGAATGATGGGTGGGGGCGAGTCGCATTTATAATGTCGGTACGCCCGATCCCCACTCTCGGACGGATAGGTGGGGGTGACGGCTATGTTTGTGGAGGTGGTAATGGTAGGAGTGGGATCGGTCCCCAAACTGTATATAGGCGCTGTTCTGTGAGCTCAGTAATCATTCTGTACTTGGTTTGTCTACCGTTGTAGTACAAGGTAAGTTTGATATGGTTAAGTACTTGTTACATATTTTTTGAAATTGTATACCTATATGTTTCAACTTTTATATTCAATTGTAAACCAGTGTGATATATATTTAACTTCCGTGTTAGATACTTATAACTTTTGAACCATAACTATGTAATACGAATTTAACATTAAGTACTTGTTACAAAATCTTTGACATTTTGTATACCTATATGTTTAAACTTTCATATTCAACTGTAAACCTATGTGATATACATTTAGCTTCCGTGTTAGGTACTTGTAAACCAATGTGATTAAATATGTAGTATAATTTTCACCATTATAGCTGTTAGATATATGTTTAACTAGTTTATATTTAACCAATGTAGTATAGTCAACCGTTGTATATATACTTATTATCCACTGTTGCCAATATACTATGTAGTATAATTTTCACCATTATAGCTGTTAGATATATGTTTAACTAGTTTATATTTAACCAATGTAGTATAGTCCACCGTTGTAAATATACTTATTATCCACTGTTGCCAATATACTTATCTGATTCTTAGAACCCTATTCCAAAACCCGGAAGTTCGGGTCAGACCCGTACCGTAAGACTTACGCGAGTTTTTCGCGGTCGCGAAAAACTCGGTAAGTCTTACGGTAAGGGGTTCGTGTCCGAACTTCTACGAAATGTTCTGGCGTTGGCGGATTATATACCGCGTTAAATATCCGACTTGTAATACTATGAGGTTAGGTTAACTATCTTAACACATTATATAAATATATAACACATTATATATATAACACATTATTGTAACAGCTGATTGGCTGTGGATGGGCAAAGGTAGGAAACTTTAGGTTAACTATCTTAACACATTATATAATAACACATTATTGTAACAGCTGATAGGCTGTGGATGGGCAAAAGTAGGACACTTATAGGTTAGGTTAGCTATCTTAACACATTATATATATATATAACACATTATTGCGGTTACAACATGGCGGCACTGCGTTAATTATCCGACTTGTAATACTATGCACGATAGCTCAGTCGGTAGCGTGTCCGCCTTCGAATCCAAACTTCACAGGTTCGAATCCCGCTGGTATTAAAAAAGTTAAGTGTATGACGTCATGTGTGTATGGCGTCTTGTGTGTGTGTGTGTGTGTCTCGACAATACGTCACGAGTGGGGGGACCAATGGGGGAAGGGAAGGGGCCTAAAGGGGAGGGGCCTACAGGGGAGGGGCAGGGGGAGGAGGTGGGGGGACCAATGGGGGAAGGGAAGGGGCCTAAAGGGGAGGGGCCTAAAGGGGAGGGGCAAGGGGAGGGGTGGGAGGAGGTGGGGGACCAATGGGGGAAGGGAAGGGGCCTAAAGGGGAGGGGCAAGGGGAGGGGTGGGAGGAGGTGGGGGACCAATGGGGGAAGGGAAGGGGCCTAAAGGGGAGGGGCAAGGGGGAGGGGCAAAGGGGGAGGGGCAAAGGGGGAGGGGCAAAGGGAGAGGGGCAAAGGGGGAGGGGCCAAGGGGGAGGGGGGAGGGGTAAAGGGGGAGGGGTGGGGGTACCCCCACCATTTTTGTCCTAAACCGTCCCAATCTCTACTAATCACAAAACAAACTTGATTAAAATCTATCTAGCGTTTGGCGTCCACAAGGGCTTATCCACATGCCAGGCAATCCCGAAGGCCCCTAGCTGGATCTACACCTTTCTCGTGTTGTGTTTAGATAACTCTATGTTATTTTCCCTATCAAGTCTCTCTTGGCCAATTCTTGTCCTTTTCTGAATCTGACGCAGAAAAAAAAGAAGAAGAAAAAATCAAACGTTTGGGTTACAGATACACAACATTAAAAAAAAAAAAACACTTTTTTTAGATTCAGGGAACATCAAAACGTTACTTTTTTTTTACCTATTACATAACATTCTCTATACGAGGGTATATGTGAGAAAGTAAAAATGAACGGATCATCCATAATTATTATTTAAGCTTAAGATCAGTGCATATGTTTTGGTCCACTTTGAGGGTTACACAGGTCAGATCTATTTGAATAATTATTTCCAAAAAATGTAAATGAACTAAACGTATTATGAAGTACATTTTGATTCCGTCGACAATTCAGAACTATAGGTGTGCCCATTTTCTCACGGTTCCTTTCAAAAGCCACTAAGTTTTAATGGATTCCCGTGCATGGTTAAGACTTTGATTAGAGGATCAACTTTGTCCCAAGACCGAGGAATGTCTGAAACACCGGCTTTTTTTTACTTCCGTCCTTAGCGTCATAAAAGTTTGATTAAACGATTATCAAGGAGAGTGGACTACATCTTAAAACCTAGGGACGAATATTGACCGACAACGTATGGATGGAAATTTGTGAGAAAGCTACTACCCACTTCGCAAACATTTGTTTACCTTCATCCGTATCTTTATTATTTACGAAAAGCGTTCATATATTATAAACAGACGTGTCAATAGATCTGACTGGATCGACAGATGGAGAAGTTTGGGAGTTGCTCACTGCTAGTGCAAGCCTGGAAGCTAGTAGTAAGAAATTAGGTCTGTGTGAGGTTATAGTTCTCTAAGACTACAACAACTAGCTGTTCTAAAAACTCCGATAATAAACTTCAAAATAAATTTTGAAAAAAATCCTAAAAACCCTTTTTCCAATTTTATTTACGTACCGTACACAATGTTTTTACCATGTTTCCAACATATAAGTAGTGTCCAAACTAGAGGGGGAGGGGAAGCAGAGGGAATGCAATGTATTCGGCTTTACTGTGCCGCCATGTTGAAAACTTAATACATATTCATAATCAGTGCAAGCTCCTTTAATTCATACCCCACATGCAATATTTAATCACAAAAAGTTTTGAAACAAATAATTACAACTCTAATTTTTCTAAAAAGATTTAATAACGGTAGTTGTATTTTTTCTGGATTTGTCAAGGCCAATAAATAACCTTGGTAAGTTTAATCAAAATGGACTTTAGTTTTGGAGTTAAAATTGTTGTCGACACAGACGTGTGCGATTTTATAAAGGTCTTTGGTTTGTTACAGTTTTACACTTACAATAGGTGATTGTTTTCGTATACGTATATTGAATAAAAGAAATGTTATTAACAGTTCCTCCCGTAGTGATCCGCGTTATCGATCTAGTGGGATGTCGATCTAGTGACATATCGATCTAGTGGGATATCGATCTAGTAGGATGTCGATCTAGTGAGATATTGACCTAGTGGGATCTCGATCTAGTGGGATATTGATCTAGTGGGATGTCGATCTAGTGAGATATCGACTTAGTGGGATGTCGATCTAGTGGGATATCGATCTAGTGGGATATCGATCTAGAGGGGTTGCGATCTAGTGAGATATCGATCTAGTGGGATGTCGATCTAGTGACATGTCGATCTAGTGGGATCTCGATCTAGTGAGATATCGATCTAGTGGGATATCGATCTAGTGGGATGTCGATCTAGTGGGAGGACGATCTAGTGAGATATCGACCTAGTGGGATATCGATCTAGTGGGATGTCGATTCGATCTAGTGAGATATCGACCTAGTGGGATGTCGATCTAGAGGGGTTGTGATCTAGTGAGATATCGATCTAGTGGGATGTCGATCTAGTGACATATCGATATAGTGAGATCTCGATCTAGTGAGATATCGACCTAGTGGGATATCGATCTAGTGGAATGTCGATCTAGTGGGATGTCGATCTAGTGAGATATCGACCTAGTGGGATGTCGATCTAGTGAGATATCGATCTAGTTGGATGTCGATCTAGTGAGATATCGATCTAGTGGGATATCAATCTAGTGGGATATCGATCTAGAGGGGTTGCGATCTAGTGAGATATCGATCTAGTGGGATATCGATCTAGTGGGATATCGATCTAGAGGGGTTGCGATCTAGTGAGATATCGATCTAGTGGGATGTCGATCTAGTGACATATCGATCTAGTGGGATCTCGATCTAGTGAGATATCGATCTAGTGGGATCTCGATCTAGTGAGATATCGATCCAGTGGGATATCGATCTAGTGGGATGTCGATCTAGTGAGATATCGATCTAGTGGGATATCGATCTAGTGGGATATCGATCTAGTGGGATGTCGATCTAGTGGGATATCGATCTAGTGGGATGTCGATCTAGAGGGGTTGCGATCTAGTGAGATATCGATCTAGTGGGATGTCGATCTAGTGGGATGTCGATCTAGTGAGATATCGATCTAGTGGGATATCGATCTAGTGGGATATCGATCTAGTGGGATGTCGATCTAGTGGGATGTCGATCTAGTGGGATATCGATCTAGAGGGGTTGCGATCTAGTGAGATATCGATCTAGTGGGATGTCGATCTAGTGAGATATCGATCTAGTGGGATATTGATCTAGTGGGATATTGATCGGTTTAGACGCTACAGAAATTTGTATACTCTGTTCTTGTAGAGTTATATGGGAAACGTGACTTAATGGGCAAACGTTAGTTTATACTTGTCAATGGTTTTGCAAGTTGCTCTTTCCTTCATCCTGTTAGTTGTAGGCTAATGAACATGTCGAATCAGGAAGTATACAGTAGTTTTACAGTGAATTATCATCAGATTTTTGACAAAGGAAGTGTCGTTCTCTCTCGATTTATTCGTGACTGAAAAATCAGTTTAGAGCGAAGTGTCTTTCTCAGTCCAGAGCGTACGATTGGTGCAGAGGACATGCTTGTCAATCGAAAAACTGACAAGTGAAGAAAACCTGACTGAGCATTAATTCAAGGCAATTTGAAAATCACTGCCTGTGAAACTATAAGCGTTGGTAGTGTGGAAACATTAGTTAAAGATTTTCTTAAATTTGTTTGGTTTGTCCTCGTCTAAAACCTATATACAAAGAGAACGATATTAGTTGCAGTCACAAAACCTCTGCAGTATTATGAAAGGATGGAGACAAGTTTTTAGACTGTATAGAAATCTGTGATGAAACAGGAGTGTATTACTTCTCCCCAGAATCAAAACAAGCCAAGAATACAATGGCGACATCCAAGCTCCAAGCTCATCGCCATATTCATCGGGAAACAAGTCCTGAGGGTTATTTATTTCATGATGTTGGCAAAGATTAATTTTTGCACTTTTTCCACCGTTAATTGCTGAACCGTTATTTTTTACTTGCGGGTTTGTACCGAATCTTCCACGTCACTATAATTTGAACGAAATTGGTAGTGCTGATTTTGAGAAATGAAGTATTATTGTCTCAAGGTCGAGCTGACAAATAAGCAGCTTTCAATCAAACCTGAACAAAACAAAAACCTTTCAGTTATCGTCTTAAATAAAAAGGACGAGCATTTGCTAAAAACCACACGACTTAGGGTAGACATATAATATGTGCTATTTGTATAAAATCGAAGTCGTTTAAGCGGCAATTTAACTTCTACAGACATACAGACACACTCGTGATATAAGGGTCTTTAGTTTGACTCACGGATAATAACGAGAAATCAATAAAAATTAATCCATCTTTGAGTTGTCTCAAATATCACAAAAAAGAACAGCTTTCAAAACTTATATACTACGTATTTGTCATTACATGATTAAGTTGTATTCGTCATAGAAAAAACTATAATATATGATTTCGCACCGCAATTTAATTTCAAATCTAAATAATTTTTCTTCAGATTTGTACGTCACGCTATGTTCAAGTGGGGGGGGGGGCACGATGTTTTATTTGGTCAGCGCACACATATTAATTTTTTCGTCAAATGAACATAGATATTCGTAATCATAACTTTTGGTTTTATTTGATATCCACACATCATATTTCCAAAAATAAAATATTTTAACTCAATCATTTTTACACCTTAACTATCCCAAGGTCATTTTTTCTTACCGCTATTGTTTTTCTATATGTGGGACAATACCAAGAATATAACAAAGTTTGAAATATATAGGATTTATCGTGTTGTCTGTCCAAACTGGTTACGACTCGCAGACAGATACGCGCGTGAAATTAAAAAAAGAAACCTCTAGCCCTCGAATTCGTTAAGTGTTCATGTAGAAAAGAACTAGTTGGATCCGATAGGAAAAATGTAACCTAAGACTACAAGGTTTAGATCCAGCTAGGAACCTCGGGATTGCCTTACCTCTACTCACTATAAATGAACCCCTGAATACTTTTAAATTCAGAATATTTTGTATAGTCGCCATTATACAGGGTATTCACTAGTTACCGTAACGAACGTAAACTCTCCTCCATTTACATTCCAAGATACCACTTAACCACTTGTTCAACTGTAAACTCCTCAGATTATAATGAATTAGTTTCAAATGTTTTGTTAGTGTTCAGATAGTATTGTTCAGGTTCGGCTGACTCACCTTGCAAACATTCTTACTTGCTTGTCAGCTGTCAAAATCAAGATGGCTTATATCCCTTTATTAGGAGACACGCTGATGATGTTTATGTATAACAATTATGGAGCACTTGTCTAAGCGCGTGCAAATTCTTGTCACTCAAAGCATCCTGTTTGGATGACTCGACAGGTTTCATTCGGTACAAAGACCCAGGAAGTAACTTGACTACAATAACAGACCGATCAATTTGTAGGGAATGGCGTCCATCGTGCGTTAGTACAAGTGTTTATATCATGATGGGCTTCGGAACGTTTACAGCATCTGAGACCATGGTTCACAGATCCGTTGGAGGATGAAAGGACCACAAATCCATCTCGAGTTTTTTGTGGATAGACCCGTTTTAAAGTCCACTGTCTGTCGTATTTCCAGCGATCTACAACCAAAATCCGTGGACCTGTTTTAAATAAATTTGGTATGTGGACATATTTTGATCATATCTCAACAATTTTTTTTCCGTGTTTTTTTTATAATTCAGATTTTTGGGGTTCCTGTCATAAGAACAAATACCCACAAAATTATGACTTTTAATATATTGTGTTTGGATAGTGTAACAAAAATTTGTGTTCTTTATTTTTTTGTTAGTAATTTTTTTGCGATTTTTTTTTTTTTTTTTGTGACAATGACAATTTTTCTCATTCTTGATTAACTGATTCTAGAAAATTTATAAATTCACAGTTAAATTCTATATATCTTTCTAATAATGGTGTATAACGAGTTGGGTTTTCAGTATAATATTTTTGCTGAATTTCTCATAATAGCTTTTTAGATATTTTGTACTTTATCCATACAATTTTTTTTTTAAGTTTTTTAAAATGATTTTTTTTACCACTATTTTTTGAATTAAGGATTATAATGGAAATATGGAAAACTCTACAAACTTTACACTTTACAGTTATGTTATATAGATATGTAAAAAAAGTGCCCTCACATTTCATTTTTGTATGTTCAATCAAAACAAAATGGCGGAATAACAAAATAATGTTCTTTTCACCAAAATGATTTTATTTGCATAACCATTACATATTGTTGAATTGCAGAAACATGGAAATGTTTAAAACTTAACAAAGAAAATTAACAATAATTAATTATTAATGATCCTAATTTTCCCTTTATTCAAATTGCTGTCAATAGCTAAGCTCTAATAGCAACGGAACAAAAAAGAATCAAGCACTTATTTTCAATGTATCAACAATAATTCGTCTTCAAAATTCATCATCTGTTGCTATATGGGGAGAATAAACTTTTTCTTTTGAAAAGCCCCATAGAAAAAAAATCACAAAAAGTCTGGGATTTTGGAGGCAGTCCATGAAGTTGCTATTAGGACCTTTCAAACGGTTGGGAAGATCTCGATTTAAAACTGTTTTAGTCACATTAGCATAATGACATTAACATTAATGTTTTATTTTGTTATTCCACCATTTTGTTTGATTGACCATAAAAATATGAAAATTGATTGTTTTTACATATCTATGTAATATAACTGTAAAGTAAGTGTCAAGTTTGTCGTGTACCAAGTTTGTTGGCATATCAATTCAAAAATAATGGGACATCCATTTTTATTCACAATTACATTACAAAACTTTTCTATATCTTGAAAAAATTAGAAAAATGGTTGGGTCTTTTTTAGAAGAGCCCCGCCACTTCTATTAAGTGGTCTTATTAAGTTCATTAAAACGTACGAAAGGTTTAGCCAGGTTATATATAATATATATATATATATAGCAATCTGACCAAACCTGTCGTGACTTGAAATAGCGATCTAGCTTAATCATTTTGGCGGGGCTCTTCTAAAAAAGACCCAAATGTTGTTATACATAGACTATGCTTTTTGTGGAATTTTGACTTTGGTAACTGCAGATTTTTTTTTTTATTCCTGATATACTAACTACAAAGTTTGTACATCAAACATATTTTTAATTGCATAGATGAATTTATGCAGCTCTCTGACAAAAATGATATATAAAAACTTTGGATTTAGATAATATTAAAATGTTTTTTTTAAAATGTTTTTTAGTTATTTTTTTAAAATATGTCTAACTTTTTACTTATTTTTTTACATAAAATTGATTTTTCAAAATGTTACTTTTTAAAATGATATTATATTGTTTTACAGAATTTTATTCACACAAAAAAAAAATCTAAAACTTTTGTATATCTTGCAAAACAAATTAAAATATTTTTTGTATAGTGTTATGCAAGAGTTTTTGTGGATTTTTTACGTTAGTTACTACACATTTTTTTATTCCTGACATACTAACTCTAAAATTTTTAGTTCAAATATTCGTATCTGTACAGTCAGAGTTCTACTCACCTTGTACTTTAAGAGCTTTTGATGGGTGAAGTAGGTTGTTACCTTTCATAATCCGATGTATTATTTCATTTGTCATAATATTTTCATTGTTAAGATTGCTCCCAAGTAAAGTAAAACCAGGCACTCCTTGAAATTTGTAAAAACCTATTTTAACACCTTCAATCTTCCCCCGTTATTCTTTTTGTTTCCTCTTCATTTATTTAAAGACAGACATATTTTCTGTGCTTTACTATCTAGCTGTTGAAACATTTCTTAGAGTGTTCATACCCCTTGCCACCAGGACATCATCATCATACACTCCTTTCTCATTCTTTATACTTTATAGTATGTGTCCTCTCACATCTAGAACCTCAATAGTATGATTCAGTAAAAATTAAACAGCATTGCAGGGAGAGTGTCACTCTGTTTTACTCCTTATGTTGTCTTAAATTCTTGACTTTTCTCCCTTCTTCTCACTACTTTCGATTGGGTTTGCTTGAAGCTCAAACTCACCAGCTATACAAGTTTCTGGGGTATTCCTAAATATCTCATTGCTGTAAACATAATTTTTCTGCTTATACTGTCAAACGTTTGCAGAACATAATGTGCAGATCCATACTCAAAATTTAAAAAAAAAATGATATGAAAACTTGGTCCACCATGCTTCTTCATGCCATAAAACCGTATTGGTGCTCGCTCAGACATTCCTCTGAGTAAATATTTCTTGTATATGTCCATTTTACCGAAATGTTACCTTCCCCGAGTCCAAAAAAGTGATTATTGGAATGATGTCAATAATATGTGGAGTGGTTTACAGCACAAAATCATGGACAAACATTATTCAAATTTAGAATATGGGCATATTTTGGGCTAATCTCAGGAATTTATTTGATAATTTAAAATTTGGGAGTAGCTACCAAATTAAAAGAAAAAATCAAGACACAAAATTACGATTTTCTCAAAATTGGCTATATTGATATTGATCAAATTTTTCTCAAGTGTAACCAGCCTCTAAAGACCCAAATGAAATGTATTGGCTTGTAATCTCTCCAATCACGAGTTAAAATCAAAAAAATCGGCCATGGAGACGGTATTTAATAAGCCATTTCTTAAAATTGACGCTATTAAATTCATTCAAATTTAGTGATATGTGAAACCCCAACCTGTGTTTACAAAATAGCAAGTAAAAAAATATTACAATAATTGTAAATAAAATAATTGTAAATATAATTGTAAAAAAAATTACAATAATAATAAAGTGTAGATTAAGCTAGGTTCCCTCGGGATTGCCAAGGCGTATTCTCTATAGTAAACTCCTGGGGGTGGGTAAAGATCCAGTGTAGAATTAAGAATATGAAATACAAAGTTCTCACTCACTAGAGAGCAATCATTTTATTTTTGCCACCATTGGTATCTCGTAAACTAATTGATCTGACAAAACATTTTAAATGGGGAACCTTCAATACTTGTTCTGGTTAATCAATATCGGCGTTGAAAACTTAAAAACACTGCCAATATTAACCAATAATGCGACCAACTATACAATCTCTTATAAAGATTTGTATCTATTATAGAGATTATATATCTGAAATTATTCAGATATATTTGACAAAAAACAAAACTGAATCTTGATTTCAAAGCAATACAATTTACACCAAGGATGTATTTATAGAACAAGGCAAGTTAAGGTCCTTATTTAAATATTTATTGCAAAAACAGTGCTCATAGTTCATTTTGACTTTTTGATTTATATAATTGACATTTTTGGTGATGATTAGTTTTTTATTTAGTATTTGGTGATGAAAGATAAAGTTTGTATAGTGTGTTTAAACAATTTATTTTTGTTTCTACTGGAAAACTAACTGAACCAGTTATTCTTAAATTAAAAATATTTTACATTTTTAACCCTTCCCCCCCCCCCATAGAAGTTTCAGCAATTAGCATTTCTTTTTTCTCATTCGTTTTTACTTACGATTTTACACACAGTTTTGGGCCATTAGTATTCATATTTGAGTAAAATTTCAACAAAATCGGTAGATAGTTCTGTTTTCAATTTATTAAAGCAAAAAATTTTATAAGATAGTTTTATTGATTGTAAACAATATCTGCATTCTAAAGTTTGCTTTCATAACGAAGGAATCTACGTTCAACTGCTTACGGAAAATGGACCTATGAAAACGTCTAAAATCTTGATTACACTGAATATAAAAATGCATACCATTCCAACTCAAGAATAATTTGGTACAATGTTTTAGTACAAAGTTAGGCTAAGATAGCTAAATCATTTAAAGGTAATACAAAACAACAATTTTATAATTAATAATTCTTATTTATTATTTAGATAATTCTTACAATTGACAGTCCAAAATATCATTATATACAACGTAATTATTATTTCTTAAATATAAATACTTTAAAAAACCTCTATCAATAACTAATTTTTGATGTCATTTGTCATTATATAAAAGTTTATTTTTTTCTAAATATATAATAATAATTACATAAGTCTGTAAAACAGCATCATTTAAATCCCATCCACTCTTCACACACAACACAAAATTAGCAATTATGGCTAGTGGTTTTATCATTTGTAGAAAACAAAGCAAACATGCTCAACGAAGTCTTAAATTTTAAATTCCCAGACAATATGTATATTTTATTTACTCAGCACATGTAGTGCAAGAAAGTACAGTAATCACACAAAACTTTCACCCTCATTATTACCCAGTGTACGTTTGATAATCGCAAAATATTCTACCTCTGTTTTTTTAAAAATTTATCTTCACGTTATAGATCCTCCGGAAAAAGACAAATTGTTTTTTCACATGCTGTCCGTTTGTCGTCATCTGTACATAAGCACAATAGCTGCTACAAAAATTAAAGAACATGAAATTTGGTACAGAGTTACTATAGTATGGTTGCATAGAACCCATTGAAATTCAAAAAAAAATCTAATAGAAAACGTCAAAATGGTGGAAATGTATTAGTTTTTTGCTCATATATAATGTTTTATTCAACTTATAACATAATAAATTTGCGGATTTCAATTCCACACATAATGGTACCAACATCAATTCTCTACAATGACAAATCAACGTTATGGTCAAAAATGTAATTTCAAACCCAGAACTCTCAAGAAAATGTAATATAGTTACAAAATCCAGTAGGGTTTAGTCACTGACCCGAGCAAAGTGAGTTGACATTTTTTCATATATAGACATTAAAGAGTACAGTTACAGCTTAGTTGATGTCAATAAAATAGTGATATACACAATTACGTGGTTTCAAAAACGTGTGTCTCAACTGTTTTAAACAAACTTACCCTAATGGATAAGACTGTAGTCTACCAATACAATCGAAACTAACTTTGGGGCGTTACATTTAAAGGATCTGCTTGTATTAAGTTGTATGATAGGGTTGGGTAAGTACCGTGAGAGACTGATCAACTTGTTTGGAGTTGTTTATAATATACTATATAAACCCAATGAATATGAAAAAAGTAATTTTTTACAAGCCAATCATTCATCAATGCTGATATTACTTTCTAGTTTCAACAGCTATAAAATTTAATAAACGTAGATGCAACAAGTATCCCAACATGATAGGTGTTTGTTTTTTTGTTTTTGTTTTTGTTTTGTTTTTTTGGTTTTCATTTGTTTACAGACCTCAGATTAATATAGTTCCAAAAGATGAACTATTTACATGCTAGTTTATATCCAAGATAAAATTATTAACAAAAATATTTTACAACAGCTATTTTTTTAATTTTGTTACTATTTTATTAAACCTAACAAATTCATAAAAATGTAGTTCTGACACTAAATTTCATTAAAATTTATCTAAAATACTGATTACTAAAGTTATTATTTCGAATTATTATTTTTTAATTTGTATCATAGAAAACGTGTATGTGCGTTATATAATGCAGATTTTAAAACTGCATAAATTAAGCTACAGTACGAATTAGTAAAACTCCATTTCAGTGAAAAATTCTTAAACTTTTTTGAAATCAGTAAAAATTGTGCAGCTCTCAAAAAATTTCGGTCCGATTTTTCTGGTTAACAAAACCGTACTTGCCCATGGTTAGTAAAACCGAGCTTACCAAATTAGAGCAAAACAGGACTAAAATTGAATCTCTAGAATGTGTACGAATACAATTAATATATTTTTTTGATAATTCAAAATCGGCAGTAATGATTTTGATAAAGTAGTGCCAAATTATGGTAATGGGTAGGATCAGTGGATATTTCATGCTCTTTGTTGACTTTTCCTGGGCAGAAGGAGGTTATCGCTATAATTAAGATTTCCAAATTAGAAATTCGGTAATAAAGAATTAAAACAATTATTGATTTAAACTATATACATGGAACTGTTAAAAGACATAAAAACAGCTACGAAAAATCACATTCTATTTCGATTTTTTTATAAAATACGAAAATTGAGTACAAGTAAAAGAAAATGACAGTTCAAAAGTAATCGGCAAATAGATTTCAATTTAATAATAGGTACACTTCAACAATGGGCGACACCAAATAAATTCAAGTCTACCGAGTACCTAAAAATGTTACTTTTTTTCTGAGCATATGTATGAGTTTGTGCAATGTTTGTTTCAATTTGTTTTTTTAAAAAATTAGTACAAATTACAAGTATTTAAAGACATATATAGATATGTAAAGCAACTGAGCATTAAAGTTTAAAAAACAGAACTATACAATAAACTGAAAAATACCTTAATTATTTTAAAATACACAATAAAACAACTAAAATACACTACTTACTTTATAAAAGTAAAATATAAGTTTTATTTGTGCTGCTTATTTAAAGATTATAATATCAGGATTATTATTAAAAAACAAATTAATGGAATTATATTCTAAATGGAAGAGTAAATATTTCAAACAATTTTAACCAACAACCAAATAGAATATTTGTACTTTTTACATCTGCACTAATCAGTAGAATAGTATTTTGTCATACAGTAGTTCGTCATTTATCCCAACCAATTGGGACCAAGGGTAATTACGATTGTTGATTTGTTCGGATAATCAGATATATAAAACAAATTTCAAAATAAAATTTTTGAGATCGGTTGATGATTGGCAAATTTTCATGAATTAAAAGAACATGCCTTTGTCCTGACGATTTTTTTTCAATTAAAACAAAGCAGTTGATTATGGTGGAGCTCACAGTTCCTTGGAAAACCAACATACCTAAGGACTATTTATTTAAGTGCAACAAACGTTATGACTTTTATATCAGCTGATAGACAGGCAGAATGTACAAGGTTTTATTCTCTAGAAATTGGAGCAAGACGTCTGCCTTCTAAATATATGCTTGCAATGCTCAGACTTGGGCATAGAATGTAGGAAAGTTAAATAGGATGCCCAAAGGAGGCAATGAATGTTTCATAAGTCTTATGGCTCAAAAATGACCGTGAATGGCCAACTAGTGAGTGGAGCATTGTGGCCATATAAAGATGTCTTACCCCTCGATTAGCCTAGTCAAACGTCCGAAATTAGCAATGAAAATAACTCTGAAACTTAAGTGGGGCTGCAATTTGCAATGAGACTACAATCACTAGCTATGCTCTTTTTCTTCTTCCTAGATTAACAATTAAAAAAAAAAAAAATACAGTATTGTTCTTACATGAATTTAGTCGAACACACTTTAAACATGGATAAACCCAAACGAAAAATGGAAACCTTAAATAATATAGATGTACTGCATAAGATAATTAATTGTCTATTGTAAAAAGTCACTCATTTTCCGTCAAACGCTTTAACCAAATGATAGCTGAATTGTTGCTACAGTAACTATTGTTATTTTTTTAACCCATTTTCAATTAATTTTAATATACATTGTTTATAAAGTTCAAACTGTTAAATTGAAATGACATTAATCATAAGTATCAACACTTTTATACAGTTGTTCAAACAGTTTAAACGTATTATTTTTCCTTCTCAAAATTGTATGAAGAATGGATTCGGCTAATTGACGTTTCCGTTAATTGGTGTTCGGATAATCAACGTCTTACTGTATTTCTAATTAAAAACAAAAAGAGAAATAATAATAAACAGCACATTTCAAATATGCAAAATATAAAATTTAAACATAACCTCAAACAAAACAACATTCTTAATCTAATTTACACAACTAAATCACAATAATAAAGCACACTTAAATAATAGTAAAATCGTAAAACATTAAAACTAATCAGAAATAAGATATCACATTGTGAGCAAAAATTAATCTGGGAATTTGTAATATATAACCTTCAAGTTGTAAAAACAATTGGATTATAGAATAATACAGGCCATAGAATACCAAAAGAATTCTAAAATGTCTAAAATTTCCTTGGTGCAAGATAAATTTATTAATAAAAACACTACATTTAGAAACGTAATCCAACTTCCATTGCCCCACAATGAAGACAGTGAGAGGCAAATTTGAAATTATAAATTATAAACCTAAATTTTAAAATAGGGTGTTGGTCTCGGGTAGGATATTAAACTGCCTTTTAACTCTAAAACTGACCGTTACAAGAGTTTCCACACTTTCGGGCAATCTGCACTATTTTATTTTTTAATTCATAAAAAATATAACATTTAGTTACACCATTTTATATTAGTAATATATTTTATTCAGAATAACCAATAATTGATTATAATAGAAAAAATATAATGTAATTTTTTTTATATAAAATGGTTAAATAAAAAAACCTAAATTCTGGCATGGTTCTGGTAAAACTTTTAATGACTCCATCACAAAATTTGTTGTTTTAATGACAGAATCGGTATAGTGAATTTTGCCAAAACACGTTTCATGCCTATATCGTTTCTTTCGTTCTTTTTTTTTTTCTTATCATTTCTTCGAGAAACTTAGGGTATCCACAACTCCCCTCCAGTGCCTTCATCTCTCCGTATTCTTTTCAGCCAAACTTCTGGTCTCCCAATTTCAACTCCTGGTCTACAGTAAACTCCAGGCCATCCTTGTTCTTGAAAATTCCAATCCATTATCCTGTAATTTCTAACTCATTTTTCCTTAGTATGTGGCCTATCCATTTGCCTCTCTTTTATTTTTTATTTTGAAGAACTTAGGTACATTTTCACAACTGCTGATTTAAAATTACTAGTAGTTATCTTTAATAATATCTCAGACACTTATTTATGAAGACTTAAAAAATGAAGATAAAATTAACATTTCTCAATGAGTCTTAGCTTTACCCATAGGTTAAGTCGACTTCCATATTGGGAACAGCTGAGCCTCTGTCTTTTTTTCATCCATTTTCATCCATTCCTCCATGCTGAACACTATGCTCCCCCAAGAAGCAAAATTCCTCTATAAACAGTGCTTCCTAGATGTGTTGTTATTCAGAGATCTTTTGTTTTGTATATATCAATATTTAAACCCACTCTTCTGGCTTTCTCTTTCACATCCTGCCTCTTCTCTGTTATGTACTGGTATCTTTGCGACAAAATACAAATGTTATCTAGAAAGTCCAGATCGTTTAGACGATGATAAAGGCGAAAGATTCTGTCAAAATCTCTGAAATAGAGATTGAATTTTTCAGTCTGTTTTTTGAATAATGAGATCATTTTTTAATTCTCGAAGTGTCAGGCGCCGATTTGTAATTGTTCAACAAGGTCAAGTATTCTGCTCATTAAAGGCCTTTCAGAACATTGATGGCTTTCAACAGATTCATATTTGAAGTGTCTATTTCACAATTTTATCTAAGCTTTACACATTTAATTATCAACAAAATCTACTTAATCAACTACTTACTGTGATTGAATATTCAAATTTTAGATAAAATTTGTTGATCTACTTGTTTCGTCATTGTGAATGTGTAAGTCGCATATTAGAAACGTTCAAGTTGTGTGCAACAGCCAACTAAATAGTCTAGTGGGTTTAGTGACTGTTCAAGCATGCACAGAAAGGCTCCCTCTAAAAGTGTTAGCCAAGTTATTAGAATACCTAGACTACGTCATGATATTCAAAATGTTTGAATACTTTCTAGACATGACTCGTGGATATATATAATATATAAGCAATAAATGATTTTTTAGCTAATTCTGTATTGAACAATTTATATTTTTAAACTTCAAGTTACTACCCAATGAAGGGGCTCAGTTTTGGAACAACGGGAGTTGGAGACACAAAGTTCCCTTGACCAATACCCAACAAAATGTTTATGCTGTAATTATTGAATGTTGACATGGTGTTATGGTATCTTTTTATTATCTATATTAATATTACTAAATAATTACAATATAATTCACTCCATATTCTGGCACTTTTATTAGACCTAACCTAAACATTATTAACAATAGTTTTGTTATAGTTACCCAGCTGACTTAAGTAGTTTAATATTTTAAATAGTATATCATTAAAAGTAATGCTAACAATTCCATTTTTTAAAAAGTACAACAATAATTAAAACTTCCTTAGCTGTCTTGATTTATTACAAAATAATAATAGATTCTTCAAAACTAATACTAATCAAACTGAAAATATTATTTACTATATATTTGTTAAATATATTGTGTAAAATACACATAAATTTAATATGTGATAATTTTTAAATAAATAATAACTAAATGGACTAACCTTACAAAATAAAAATAAAAACAACATATAAAGAATTTATGCAATTTTATAAAGCAATAAAGCTACAAAACAAAAAATAAAACACATACAATAATAATACTAATATTTTATACCACTAAACTTCAAAGTATTTCATTTTAAACTCTATAAATATTAACAATAATTTAAAATCATAACTGTTTATTAAAGTAACAAAAAATATATATTACGGAACAAAAATTATAAAAGAAGTTGCTTTAAAATGCGTCAATCAATCTAAATTATTTATGTGATGTATTTTATTAGATAAAACTAATTTAACCGACATGAATTTTTTGTAAGCCTAGTTCCTTCATTGAACAAAATTAATTAATTTTTCCTCCCCATGTATGAAAGCCCTCCAAACTCAATTATATTTTGTGGTCCCTTGTACCATTGTATGAACAAAATTTGTAATGTTTAAACAATATACATCCAAAAAACACCAACAATTTTAAATAATTAATTATTGGAATCTACATTAAATAAAATTTAAAAAATATTGTAGAAGGAACATTGCTCCTTTTTTCTACAAGAGTTGTTCAAAAAGAAAGAACCAATAATATACTGTTCTCGTAGAAGTTTAAAAACCCTAAATCTCGCAACATCAACTGGTATTGGTCGTTTTAACAGTGCTGTAATGAGTTTTATATAAGTATTCTGATTAGGAGAACTTTTACAGCTATTTTATAATGAATAAAACATTTTAAAATCGTGCTGTAAAATTGTAGTCATGAGATGTGTGTAACATCTTCGATGCTTCTTTGAATTTAATGAACTTTTCATATGATTGGACCTCAACTTAGCATTTGTACAGAATGCCAAAATTAGTTCAATAAATCATATTATTATCATTGATTTAAATTGGGAAAAAAAAAATTTTATATATTTTTTCTGTATTTTATACATGTACCACATGGTGGTACTAAACTTGAATTTGTAATATAAATCTGTATAGTGCAACACCATTGTTGCACGCTGTTTCAACTCAAAACACGACTTCCTAAAAAGAACAGAACTAATCAGTACCTCAAGAAAATGATGCATTACCTGATAACAAAGAAATGTCTACAGACAAAGGAACAAAATGTATCAAACAGATTGCAACGACTATTCCAATGAATACAAATAAATATTGAGCTTGAATTGTGAGATAGTATTAGATAGAACAAAAACTCGAACACAAGATCTCACAAAAAAAAAAGATTACTTAATCAAACACGTTTCAACGACAAAGTCACCATCCTCAGTGATACATGAGCTAAATTAACTAAACTATAACTTATATTATAGTTTATAGTTATATATCAGTTATAGTTAGTTATTGTAGCTCATGTATCACTGAGGATGGCGACTTTGTTGTTGAAAAGCGTTTGATTAAGTAAACATATTTTTTGTGAGATCTTGTATTCGAGTTTTTGTTCTATCCCAATCAACCTAAAATGTTCTTAGACTGTTTTAATAAAGTCCATAATTAAATCTTTATTAATAGCATGAGTGCACAATTGGTGGTGCACACCACCACGAACAAGTTGAATGTACAAATCAGGCAGAAATTCATTGACAAATTTTTGAAGTGTAAGGGGAATATAATGAACTAAAACAATGTGCCGAAAACAAGTATTTATGATGAGCAATAATCAGGAGCCTTCCTTATTACTGAAGATATGAAAAAATACAGTATTTTCCTTAATGATTAGAATAATCAAGACATAGATTAGTTCTGACCTAACCTGACTTCGCTATAAAATATACCACTTTGTGTTTGGTACTTGGATATTTTAAAGACTTAATACAATGGGGGTGGACCAAAAATAAACCTAAATGTTTTCAAATATTATAAATTATAAATACTCTTAGTTTTGTTATATAATAAAAAAATCATGTAATAATCTGACTTTACGTTAACAAAATATAAATTCTGCTAGCTGCATATACATTTATTTTCAACTATAAATTCTTAAATAATTAAGATCTTTAAAATATCACTCTAAAAGCTAGTGAATACATAAAATAATACTATTATTAATACTTTTAAAGTTATCCTATAACAAAATACATACAAGATTAAAATTATTTAAAACAGTATAAAGAAATCGTATAAAATATTTGTAAAGTCTAGCTGCTTTTATAAATTTTATGTAATCTTTATTTTCTTTTAAACTAAAGCCATCCATTAATTGTGTCGATCACAAATACAGAGTGATTTAGGAGGAAGTAGCAGTAATTATATAATTTCAGATAGTCTATACTTAAAAAGTTATACAAAACATCTATTTTTAAGGTTGCGAGACCACATGGCCTCTATGACACTACAACATAATGAATCTATTGTATGGAATTGTACCTTATTAAATCTTTGGCTTCCGCAGAAATTGAACCAAGCTCCTCTCAATTGTCAAGCAAGAATGGTAAGCACATTACAAACTCGGTGCCCTCTAAAGAACATACTATATCCCTAAAACATTACGGTTTTTCCTTAAATATCGAGTTCATATTTTGTATTTAGGTTTGAATTAGAGTGATTAAAAACTTTTGGTTTTACAAAGGACGGAATTGGTGTTTTTTTAGCCATAAACTTGATATCTTTATATTCATTATGATGTAATGGATAACCAAAATATTGAAAAAAACTAAATTAATTCTTATTAGGACACACAAAAAATTCTCCAATACTCTCAAATTATAAAGTTTAAAAAATCAAACATGTTCTCAACATATTATATTGGTTGGGTAATGATTATTGGATCGGTTATTCTCTCTAACAAAATAACATTAGGGAAGAAAATAAAAATGATGCATACAAAGTGCAGAACTAAGGACAAAAATTCTTCGAGCGTGACTGTTCTATCAAATGAAAGAGATTGAAAGTAACCATTTAGACAAAAAACTAACTTACAGTAACACAGAAACAGTTTGACAAATGTGTTTTCACATGACCAATTATATAATGAAACAGATTAAAAGTAACAATCTCTCAGAATTAAAGACAAGAGCGCTATGCACATAACTGGTGTATCATATGTAATGAGAGAAACAAATTCTCTCAAATTTTGGGACAAATATAATCTATGTGCAACCAGTGTATCATATAACAGTTTAAGGGTAACAACTTCAAAGAAAGACAATGCTGGCTGGGTGGAAAAGGTGAGGAACATGCAGATCACCTTTCGGCTCAACTTGATTGGGGCTCTCATATCTGACAAAATATACCTTATACTTTGACTAGGTAATATTTTATCTTATCTGTTACAAATACATATCTGTTAAAAAGTATCAGGTTGATACTTAAGACACATTTTTAGTGTAGTTCCAACACATAGGATATTTTACACCATTTTGACATCTATATTTGTTCCTTAGAAAACTGTATTTTAAGAAGAAAAAAAACAAAAAAAAACAATCATCTAGAGTTATGAATTTTTGAACAGTTTGAACACACAACTTCTCCCTGAATCACCCTGTATATATTAACTACCAGTAAAATGTGTTTAAAATCTGAGTAGCAACAAAACCACTAATACATAATTATATAAAATACAAGCAGTCTTCAAAAATTTATCTAAGATCATACAAATATTTGTAATTATTATTATTTTTTTTTAATTGTTAATAAAGTATTTTGAGTCCATAAAGTGTTTTCCCCCTCGAGCAGGCCCAGATACTCGGCCGTACATGATATTTCTTATTAATTTTCTTTCGTTATTATTTCAGTTCCCACTAAAGGGAAACTTGCAACATGCCTCCATGCAACACAAGCTAAACTTTCATTACTCATTGAGCTCATAAAATGAAAACTTGGCATGAGTTGTTTCTTAAATTTTACCTTTTTAATTTGATAACCTCTTTCTTGTTAACTTTCAGCTGACCTAGTCAATCTTACAAACAATAACTATGACATATTAAAAAAGTTGTTTATTTGATAATGAGGCATTCTAAAAACTACCTCATTTTCATTTCGAAATAAATTAAAGATTTAAATATATGCTATCAGCAATTTATAAAATTCAGGCATTCTATAGAAACCTAGACATTCTATATAATCCCTAAATATTTTTGGGAAAGTATAAAATACATTAATTTTGTTATATATTTACTCATGTTAAATGCCTACAGTTCTACGTTAGGCAAAGTATTAAAAAACAGATTTGCTCAGAAAATTATTTATTTACAATATAAAAATATCAAATGGATAAAATAGGATGTGCGTGTACTAAATATTTACTGAAGTAAATGAACCCAACCCAACCTAACAGCCATAGAAAAACCAGTATTCCAAACTGCCTAAAGTGCAACAGGCAATCTATAGAATGCCTAAACAAAGTATTAAATATGGTTAATTTCATACTTTGCCTGGCAACTTCAGGGAATTTATATAATGCCTAGACATTGCAGACAGATGTTAGATTTAACATATTGTCAATAATATATACACTGATCAAACCACTCAGGGGTTCACTTATAGTGAGTAAAAGTGTGGCAATCACTTAGGGACCCTGGTTAGATCAACACTTTTTTCATGTGGTGTTAGATTTAGATCCATCTCTTTCATCTTTTCTATCAGGTCTCTCTTGACCAACTCTTGTTCTCTCTTCCGACCTTGATGTTATTAGAGTATATTTCAGAGCTAGAGGGTCTTTATTTTATGTTAGTTTCTTCCTTTTTTATAAAGTGGTGTTTATGTTTTTTTACAACAAGTGGAAAAAATATACTGAGATCAAAAAACATTTAACCAAAAACACTTTTAAGACTCAAAACTAATGTTACTGCAAAAACCTTTTCTTTTACATTGATAACAATTTACTATGTATATAGAAAAAGTATCAATAATTAAAATTGTTAAAGATTGAAAAGTGTAAGAAATATTTTAATATAAAAATAAATTTGTAAATTTCTATTTGAGAAGAATGTTTCAATGTAGCAAATAAACAAGCTACATTTTGGAGGTGTCTTAACTATACTTTACTTTTGTGTTTAAAAGTATGGGATAAAACCACTTATATTTTAAATTACACTCATTCATCCAATTGTAATTTTCAATATCATGAGTTGAGATTCAAACTTTCTAATTTTGTTTACAACAATAATGTTACAACTAAATTCAGTCGCATACTCTCATAAATCATAATACAATATTACGAATTATTATGAACACCTATTCTCTTAAGGAACGATTTTGCCCAAGTCGTATTTAGTTTAACTGGGCCTCCATTATCGTCTAATAATCCTGGATCATATTTATTAAGAATCTGCTTTGCAGTAGTAATAGCTAAAAAGGAAGAAACTTTTTCACCGGATCGTACAAGTTCTTTAAGACACTCTTGTACGACTTCATCGTATTTCCCTAAACGTAAAGGTCGTCCCCGTTGCGAGTAACCAAGACTAGTCACTGTACAATGTTTCCTTTTCATTAGATATTTATCTTTTAAACCACGTGCTGTACTCTCAGGTACATCATGACCTAAAATTTTGCTAAAATGATGACACGCTTTAAGACTGCCGTGTTCTGCAGCATATTTTCCAATTTCAGCCCTTAATTCAGGACTGTAAGTTGTATAACTTCCACGTTTTTTAGTATTTGATTCCCTTTTTTTCACATGTTTTTTATCACCTTTCCCCAATCTTGTACTTAAAGATTCTTCTTCATCTTCACTGATTTCCGCTTCGTCTTTTGACGTTTTCTGGTTATTTTCCAATTCTGCTTCTTGTTTCTGCTGTTCTGTTAATAACTCTGTAACAACAGGAATATTTACATCAGTTTGTTGATAGTTATCTGTGAAATCATTCTGTATATGACTTCTTGAAACATTATCATTTTTCATAGTTTGTTGGGATTCATGATTTGTAGCTGCCATAAAATGTGGCATGATCGGAGCATTCCTTTCTTCAGCGACGATTAACGAATGTTGCGACATCAAACACGATGGATTTATTTGATCTTGTGCATCGGAAACTGATATCGTTGATAGTTGTGTTTGTTGGTCCGTGTGTCTCATCATAGCTGGTTGTAAAGGATATACAGGTGGAGGCGGTGCAATAGGATTCATTGTGTGATAACTAAATGATCCATTGCTTTGAGTCATTATCACAGATGCTGTCGGAGGAGATTGATAACAAATATTATTTCCATTTGTGCATTGATTTATCTGATACATAGTAGTGGAAGGATTAGCTACGTGTGTGAATGAAGTGTTATAAATATTTGTAGGTTGTGCCATAGAATGTACTGGTTCAACATGAGACGTTTCCATATGATTATTTTCTACATGATTTGACTGCTGACACCTCTCTAAGTACGCTTTGTGAAACCTTTTTACAGTTCTTTCTTTAACCAAAACCTGTAATTTCTCGGAAAAATGTTGAACAGTTTCTGGAATTGAATGATGACATGCAAAAAAACCAATTTCATCTTTAATTTTTAAACTATAACGTTTTGTTTTATTTGTTCCTATAACTGATGATTTTTTAAATATAATCCCTTTTTTCTTACGTTCTTTTTTAGGGTTTTTATCTTTTTGTCTTCGTATATTGTCCGGCAATTTATTCAAATGTAATGTTTTAAACTTTCTGACAAGTGATTGTGGTACGTCACGTTTTAACCTGTCTGAAAAATATCTAGATGCTGGTTCGACTCCGAAGTTTGCGGCAAACCGTCCAATTTCTTCTTTCAAAAGAGGAGTGAAAGCTGAATGAATTTTAACTAAATTTCTAATAGTGCTTTCACTTACCATTGTGCCTAGTCTTTCAGAAAAATACCTAACTGCCTGTGGATTACCATGCTTGACTGCATATGCTGCCATCTGTTCTTGAAGTTCAGTTGTATATTTATGATATTTACCTCGCCTCCGTCGTTCTTCTTTAGTTGCAACTAACAATGCCTTTACCGCACTAACTGTGCTTTCTACCCATGTATTTGGAGGTTTGAATTGTACTTCATCTTCAGGAGTTTTAAGTATACGGCATGCACCTAGATAAACATAATAAATTAACTGTTAATCTATTAACTTCATATTAATATATATTTTCAATAGTTAAAAAGCAGCTGAAACTACACCTAACTTCCTAATTACACCTGTTTATAATTTTAAAATGTCTAAAATGTTATATTAACTAAATTGATATAGGTGTGTCTAAAAATTTTGGTGAATGGTCCGAGTCTCAGTGGCAATATGGGTCAGGCGAGTGCACATGATTATTATACGTATCCAGAGTTATATTTAGGAGTACCATGTAGTAAGTAAACATGGCTGTCAAGGTTTAACAGCTGCTGTAGTCAGGAGAACAGCAACGGAGACGCACAAGAAGTTATTGCAAGTGTAGTACGGAAACTGTGAGCAGAAAATGAATGGTTAAAACATTTTTGCGATGGGAAGGAAATCACTGAGGATGAATCGCATTCTTTAGGTCAGCTGTTAACTAGCAGGCACAAGATCACCGACTGATGCTATGATTGATGGTGGAGGAATTAGACATTAGCTCACAATTATTCGCAAAGAGTTGGGTAAGCGTAAGATCTGTTCCCGATTTGTGCCACACATGGTTACAGATGACCAGAAATAAAAACTGATGGAATTCAGTAGATTTCATTACCAGGATACATCCTTACTCTGAACTATAATCACAGGAAAAGAGACCTGGTGCTCTAAGTATGATCCAGCAGCAATCAATGGAATGGTGTTTAAAGAATGCCCTGCGACTAAAAAAGACTTGTTTTCTTTGACAAAAATTGCATCATCCATTGTAAATTTATTCCTAAAGGTTAAACTGTGAACACTACATTCTAAGAAAAAGTATTGAAACGGTTGCTCGTATCCATCCTTCATGTTCGTCCTAAATAGTGTAGGACTAAATACCAGAAGTTGTTCCACGACAATGTCCCTTTTCTCAGCATGGCATAACTGTTCTCAACTATTCACCTTACTCCCTTAAATCTGGGACTCATTTCTATTTGCACTCCTTAAGACAGTTATCAAAAGTGCACAATTTGAGAACATTTAGGGAATCCAACAACGTGTGACAGAGGTGATTTATTCCTAAATACAACTTTGCTTAATGAACATTTTTCCAGAAGTTAAATGAACATTGTCGAAAATGTGTTGTGTTAGAAGGAGATTATTATTTATTTTAAAAAACAATAAATTTTTGTTTTATTTCTTTTCTGATTATATTCAACAAACTTTATAGACACACCTCATAGAATGATAACATTTGTAGAAATTCAATCACCAAATAAAAGAAAGAAAATCAGAAATATCTACAACAAACGTTTATTTTCTACAAAATAACACTTCAATTACTCATCATTTTCAATTAGTTACAATTATACTGAACATCATCTTATAGAAAATCAACCACTTATTTAGTTTCTTTCATTTTTAATCGAGGAATTTAAAGGTTAAAATGATAAATGTGACATAATATAACTTTTATAATTTTGTTAACAGTCTTCAATTGTTCCAATTTACATTTTAATTTAATTAATCAAGCACAGAAATGTTAAAAATCTGTTAATATTAAACTTACAAAAACATATAAAAGTTATATCAGTTATCACTTTGTTAAGTGACTTAATAAAGTCAGTTATCCATCATTGCTAGAACATAATAAAATAACATTTAATAAGAACTATTTTACTTACAATTATTAAATATAACTCACTTCGCCTTCTTTTGCCATTAGGCCTTCGCATTCTGCGGATTACTTCCCCGGCTTCCCTTCCCCTCTGTTGAGCATCTTCAGTATGTTTCCGTTGATGTATACGAAAAGAAATCTTCGAAGTAAATACTTCATCACAATGTCGACACTGGAATCATTGATTTAATTAGTAGTTAATATACAATGAACAACCTCTCACACATAGACAAATTAGTTTTATGGAAATAAGCATTCAGAATTTTTAATTGAGGTTGTTTTTAATACTTCCAACTTCCATGATAATACCTAATCTTTAAATTTCTTCAGAGATTGCTGTATCTTCATACTTGACATAATATTGATAAAAATCATTAAAGCCGATTCTTAAAATGTAGCCATTATGTAAGCGCTGAACTTCCGTAACTTAGAGTTAGGAGTTGAGTTGATAACTAATTTAAATTTCTTCCTAGGCTTAGAGGACATTTGAGAAAAATAAAATCAACATTACTGCTAATATTAAAAACAAATCACGTTTGTGTTTTGATCTAACAATACTTGTATTTATAGTTACACATTGTTCTTTGTAAACAATAAAAAGCTTTATAAGACATGAAAATAATAATAAAAAATATTATAAGATACAGGAAGACAACGATAAATTAACATTTGAAACAAATAAATTATGTTAAAACTAATTATTAACCCTTTGCACACCATTGAAGAACCTGTAAAATATGTGATTACATGAGTTATTATTAAATACATTAGGAGAGTTTTTTTTCTTTCCGTGTAGGAAATGTGTGCTCATAGATAGAGCAATAATTTTCTTGTGTCAACTTTACCGATAGTCATTAAGTGTTGTTACGTACTTTATTTTTGACCTCAAATATGTCTTAAAAGTCTTAACACAAATCAATATACGCATTGAAATGTCTATAAATTTTATTTTGAACTGTCAAGACCTAAAAACGCATATTTCTATCCAAAACGTCATTTTAAAGCAAAATGACAGTTATGATGATAGTCAATTGACAGTCATCAACATTAAAAACTACTAACATCGGATTCGTTTTCAGTAACCTCGAGAGCTGTAGGGTACATAGTTTCATGTCAAAATATTGTAGAACTAGAATATTACATTCAAATATACCAAAAAAGTACATTTTCCCATTTAAATTTCAACCTCTTGATGGCACAGGTTATTATTCTCCAAATCAGTTTAAACTTTCCCCACCTCACTTTTTTTGCATTTAAATCTCATCTAAAGGGTTTTGCTGAAATTTGAATTTTTGTTTTTTAACTCCCACTCTAGCGTATATGACAACGACTTCTAAACTTACAAAATAAATCTCAAGCTCTCTACAGATATTAAACTTGAATTTGAGTGAACTCTGTTGTATGATTCTTGAATTGTATACTACACAATACCTTCAAATGATTTTTGCTAGAATCTATGTTTATGTCACTTGGACCAATGTTGAACTTGGGGTGAAACCACGTCGTGTGTTAAAGTTAAATTTTAAAATTAGTACAAACTAATCTATAACTCATATTACAGCAAACTATCTTAGCAAGAAACAACACCTACTGCAACTCAAGGCAGATAAACTTCTCTAAAGAATAATAGGATTCAAACAATAAAAGTGGTTGACAGAGCTGTGTTTTTTCGCTTTAGAATGAGGATAGAGGTACTATCATTTAGGTATCAGAAGGGCTTTGACAATATGCGTATTCAGTAGGAAATGACGTGGTAAGAGTTCGACCTGAGAGGATGAGCTCTCAAACAACGAATGAGGTAGAGTGCTATCAGGATCAGCTGACAGACTACTCAGAGGTCGGAACATTCATCATGGAGGGATCGCCTTCAGACAACCAACATGGAAGTCCGTGCTGCCAGGATAAGCCAACAGACCACGGAGGTAATGTTCGTCCCGAGGGGATCAGCCCTCAAACAATGAACGGGGTATCGGTGCTTCCAAGATCAGCCAACAGACCACAGAAAAAAAAAGAGAATTAAGGAATAATAAAGAAAAAAAGAGAATTTAGGTAACAAGAGCAGCGA
Organism: Aphrophora alni; assembly: GCA_963513935.1. Taxonomy (NCBI): domain Eukaryota; kingdom Metazoa; phylum Arthropoda; class Insecta; order Hemiptera; family Aphrophoridae; genus Aphrophora; species Aphrophora alni. Next base: position 15,942,764 of record OY740771.1, read on the forward strand.
GAAAGTGAGGAGTGTTGCATGTGACTCTGTGAAACAAAATGATTTTGAAGAAAATGTGGTCCATATTTATAGGTTATCTGTGATTGCGCGCACATGTCTCCTAATCTGCATGGCCGACTAACTTAAACCAACTATCAAGCTTATTACATTCAGTTACACAACGGAAAATTTGAATCAGGAAAACCGCAATAAAATTAAGTCAAAGGATAACCAAAATGAAACAAAAGTTAAGATTTCCAGACACCCCATCTGCTTTTTCTTTTTCTTTTTTTTTTTTCTCTAATAGATTTATTTTAATACAAATCTAAATATATAAAGTTTGGCTTCAAAATTATAAGTTTACACCACTCTTGCTTAAACAATTATAGTAGTTAGCCAATCCTAAAAATACATAAATTTCAAAACTCTCCAATATTAACAGTTAAGTCATAATCTAGTGTCATCTAGTATTAGGATTTTTAGAACAGATAATGAATAGAACAGATAATGAATTATATGATCTTTGTAGAAATTAACCAGCTAGTTTTATATATATATTTCGTAATAATTTTAAATTATTTTTAACATCTTAATTTGCAAACCTGTAAAATACTGCTTTGAAGTTTTCTTCGCCTGGACACAGCACCTTCGACAATGTTTTCCTTATCTTCATCAGGCAAACACAAGCTTATTGGATCGTGATTGAACATACATGAAAAAGGTGGTACAGATGTCGGAGAAATGAACTCTGTGATTTTACCCGTTCTATACAGAAACAAGAAATGGTCTAATTCTTTATCCCACTTGATTGGGTGAGCTTGAGTTAATACATGGAACAATGGTTCTACCCAAGTACATTGGGATTCTTGTGGCTCTATTGAAGTTAAACAAATGTCAGAGAAATTCTCTCCCAAACGTTTTACCTGAAACATGAAAGTGATACATTGAGTAGTACATTTTTGTATATGTTCAAAGCTATGAGGTAAGACTATTCTGCAATTCATGTGAAAATAAGTAATTAATTTTTACAGTTAACTAATTAACTAATTAAAAAGAAACTATTAAACTTTTGTTTGCAAAAACTCAATGACAAAATTAAAATTTATTTTCTGTTTGAGATTGTTTTCATTACCTTATTGGTCATTACAAGCACAGGTTAGATTATCAATCAGACATAACTGGCAGAGTTGCTGCTTTTTATTTCAACCGTGTGGAAAAGTAGGCAGATATAAATGAATATATCCTTCTAAATTGTGGCTCGCGGAAGGTTTTTGTTGGAACAATTTCATTACAAATTTCACCATGTAGCCTACAAATTTAAATCCTAGAATGACATAGTTGCAGTTTTATCAAAAATATAAGAGCCTATTACTCCAAACGATAACTGACTTTGTAATGTTTCACATATTTGTGCTATCTTTTTCAAAGTCAAAGTATAATAGAAATTGTCTCATAATTGCCAATTTGTGATGTCAGTAACCAGGAGTTAATCCCAGTTGTGATCAAGAAATTGCAGCAGTTCATCTGCAGTTAGATCAGCTTATCAGAGAAATACTGGACTTTCGGTTGACAACTTAATACAGAACCAAGATGTGAGATATTGAAACCAAGAGATATGAATCACATAATTTTAATCATTTCTAAATAAAATGATCAGGAATATGTGTCTAATTAAAAGAAATTAAATATAAAATTAATAATATGGTCAATCTGACAACCTTGTTAGGTCAAATCATAGAAGAGATCTGACAATACTGTTCAAATCAAACCTTATATGTGTTGATTCTGTCAACTACAGAAAAACCTTCTAGAAGTTTCTAAATGATGTATCCCTAATCAGCTAGTTGATAAAAAAGTACAAAATTCATGTCTTGAAGAGAGACTGGGTGAAAGTCACTTCTCGAAAAAACTCCAACAGATGCGGTCTGTCTATGTTAAGAAAGTTAGGAGAAGATTATTTAAAAATGTTAGAATAATAGCACAAGTTGCTATTTAAAGAGAATATCCAAGTTTAGTAACCAACTGAAAATGACATTAAATTTGGAGTGATTAAACTGCATAAGAAGTTGATAAATCAGTGAATCTGTGTTTGGTATAACACACATGATAAGTTTTACATTTAAGCATTGCAAAACTAAAAAGAAACTCCTTAAATTCTATACATAAACAAAAATAAAAAGTTGATATTTTTTATTTTGCTTCTAGATGAGAAAATATTTACAATTTATTATATTGTGAGAGGATTGAAATAATATGGTATGAATTGCACTTTAAAATTAGTTATGTGTAATCTCACTTTAATATATATGAATATATATATATATATATATATATATATATATATATATATATATATATATATTAATTTGACTCTCTTGACTCAAAAGAAGAAAAAATACACAATATACAATGAACTGATTAGATTTATTAACAATGTGAATAAATTCAAAACGTAAGATCAAAGAAATCTAAGTTTGAATGAATAGTTCATAAGTCCTTGCTATTGACTTAAAGTTTGTATGAAAGTTAAATTGTTTGATCTTATCAAATCTATAAAAATACAATATTACACACTAATAATTGGTCAATGTTCAAAGAATTAGTTATGATGTATAATAAGAGTTCAAGTTTAACACAAACAAAACAAGAAAATTAATTAAAAATTCCGTCACAATCTCTAGAACAGTTTGTGACATATACCATACTAACTGTTCAATAGATATACTGTATTACAGGACTATAGTTGCATAAGTGAAACAATAATACATAAATAAAAGTCTTATCTCGGGTTTTTGGGTAAGTTCTGGCTTTTCTCATGGCTAGGGGCAACAAAAAAAACATAAATTGAATTAATTAAAATATTTGTGGTTTAAGTACCAAATATACAAATAAAATACAAATAATAGTTCAAAGATAAGGAAATAAAAATCTGTGATGGTGTGAGAGGTTAATGTTCATAGTTCAATTAATTCATTAAATGTCTTTAACACTTCAGAAAATCATAAGATGTAATAATGGCCTCTTAGAATGAATGTCCTTATGCAAATGAGGGTCTTTGGATTTATATAGGTAAGTTTTAAATGGCTAGCTAAAACTATTTCGATCTCACCAATTTGCTGGATTCTATCTTAGTTTCTTCATTAATACGTGGTGTCTGGCTATAAACGATGACTTTACATTACACCGCTCTATTTAACTTTTCTTTGTGAATATTTTGTCACTCTCGATTATTGGATTTGACTAATTTTTCTTGATATAAAGACTCAGTGGTTTTGCCTTCTGTATCCTTTTGTTAGTTGGAGTTAACTTTATGAAGGTGAGATCATTTTGTTTCTTTGATTTAAAATTCTAAATAGTTAGTTTTTGGAAACCAATTTCATGAAAATAAATATATTATACTACGATTATTTTTAAAAAAGGGATAAAATAATTTCTCAAATTACTAAACTAAATAAATAAATATTGAGCTTGACTTGTGAGATAATATTAGATAGAATAAAACTCGAACACAAGATCTCACAAAAATTATGTTTACTTAATACAAACTTAATCAGCCGCCATCCTCAGTGATACATGATCTACAATAACTAAACTATAACTAACTAACGCGTTTGATTAAGTAACTGTAATTTTTGTGAGATTTGGTGTTCCAGTTTTATTCTATCTACACTAATTAATATCTAATTTGCATACTCAACTAATACAGATAAGTTCGGTTTAATGAGCATTGCATTTCAATGAGATTTAATCGACCAATCAGATATTTGGTTTCTCTTCTTGGGCGTGTCTTCGAATGTACTGAATCTGTTGTCAGCCATTGTTTGTAACATTACATGAATTTAATTTTAAAACCTAGCAAATTATTTCTACATTTTTGTAAACAACCGTTTAGATGACAAATATTTCATTCTATATATTGGTACCATTAGTTTCTTTAGTTAAATTTCCGTTTCTTTACAAACTAAGTTATTTTGGGGCCTTCTGTCTATAACTTGTCAAATTTCTCGCCTACCTACTTGTACTTTAAAATTGAATATAAGCCTGGAATTGTCATGTCATGTTTGTCTAATAATTTTCCTGTATAGTTATAATAATTTAGAATGATTTTGATAAAGGAAACAAGGGTCAAAAGTATCGGGAAATATTTTTGTTACATTATATACTGATCGAAAGTTGCGTTTTAAAATAGGAGTAGAATGTAGGCCTACTGTTGCTCATATTTGTTGCTAGGCGTTGTGGTAGTTCATTGATTGGAATTTTAATTTAACAAGAATGACAAGTATTTCGATAATTTCATATTTGTTGGTTAGAGGAAAATTATAAAATATTGCACCATATAATCTTTCAAATGAACAATTCATTATAGGAACTACATAATGATGAATTCAAAATTGATTTAGACATTAATTAATATAATTAAATACATAATTGATATATATTGACTTTTGGGAATTTCTGTTAGCTGTTTAAAGAAAGAAGGTTTGAACATTTATTCTGATTTGGTAAAATTTTATGAAAATTTATTTTGATTAGATTGAATTATTGACTATTGTATGAACATTTCATGATCAAATACTGTACCCACAATCATCAAATTTCTTATATAAAACAATTTGTTTTCCTATGGCACTGCACTTTCAAAATGAAATTGCCATTACAGCAATGCTTGTAGTAGGTTTTCTCAACACATAATCGTTCTAGTTTTAAGATTATTTTATAATGATGGAATATTCATATTATTGAAGTGGTTTAATCAGACATATATATATATATATATATATATATATATATATATATATATATATAAACTAATAAACAACATTTCAAGACTAGAAATCAACTCCCGCTATCAAGTGATAAATATTAAACATAGAAATATTAGGTCTGGGTTTAATTCTTAGTTTCAGTTTACAACATGCTCTAGATTAATTATGTTGGTATTTTCCACACGTTTCATGTTCTAGGTTTATTACTTGATAATGAAAGTTGATTAAACTCCTATAACATCATTTATTAGTTTTATACACACAACATAAAATTACTATTATAGAATAGAAAAGAGTTAATAACAATACATTACCAACTTAACTATCTCTAACTATTATACTACTAGCAGTGCGAACATTACACACTTGCTATTATACAAAATCAATATAACTAGCATTTTTTTGTACAGTGCAATGACTTATACTATGCGCCACGAATCACGTCTGTTGAATAATAGCCAATAGGAGTGCAAGATTGTGCATGGTTGTGCATGGTTGTCAATTTGAGCTCCCTACACGTGACTAAATCCTGAGCGAAGCTACCGACATCTTGAAACTCTAATTGAGTTGCTTAAATTAGTAGTTTTACTATGTTTGCATAATTTTTTTATTAGTTAAACTATAGTTTTTTTGTAAATAAATATTGAGCTTGTATGTGAGATAATATCAGATAGAATAAAACTCGAACACAAGATTTCACTAAATTATGTTTACTTAATCAAACACATTTCAACGACAAAGTCGCCATCCTCAGTGATACATGAGCTACAATAACTAAACTATAACTGATATAACTATAAGCTATAATATAAGTTATAGTTATTGTAGCTCATGTATCACTGAGGATGGCGACATTGTCGTTGAAACACATTTTATTAAGTAAACGTAATTTTTGTGAGATCTTGTATTCGAGTTTTATTCTATCTATAGTTTTTTGTTTTAATAATTTAAACATGTTTAGTCTATTATTAACATTATGTCAGCGGTACTGACTTATTTATTTTTCAAACATTTTTGGTTTAATGGTAATGATTATTCCCCCTGTAATAATAGTAATAACTCAGTACAAAATATATTTTAGTTTTTAATTGAGGTTCCTTGCAATTGAAGGGGAAAAATTTGTATTACATATATTTATTTACTTGGAGAAATATTATTTTTGTAGAGAAATGATGATTTGTTTACAAGGGAGAAAAACAGCTAGGACTTATTTTGTTTTTAATTGTTGTTAAATTATGCGCTTGGCAACTAACTGTAATGCAAAATGAAATGTGGTAACTACGATTTTTCCGAGCACCTTAAATGAACGTAGCTCCAGAAGAATCGCAGTACTATGCGCTATCTCAGCAAGGAACCAAGTTGGCAAACCCGCACGGTCCCTATTGGTTTTTTCAAGGTCAGGCTGTCTACTGGCTCGTACCAACTAACATAAAACTAAATTAGTAACAGGTTAACAAAATCTAATAAAAGCAGAATTCTTCTAATCCTTAATATATCTAATCAACTATGTTTAATAATATTTACTCACTCTACAACTATACTCTTCCGAGACAGCATCCAGTAGATCATTAGACACTCCTACAAGAACACAACATGGAAAACCAAAACTACAAAATGTATGGAAGATGAATTCAGCCATATGAGTAGGATGACCGTTACTGGGTATTGCTCTGGCGCTAATCCATTGTGAGTCAGGATCTGATACAGACACTATAAACTCATTGCGATTACAAGTCTTTTTGAATGGCCCAACTAACTGTACCTCCACCTGCAACAGGAAACTCACTAAGAAAGAAAATGTCAAGTTATAAAGCTTAGTGAAGATAAAGTTTAAAAAATACATGAACAATATTCATACAAATTTGTTCTTTCATTTATTTTTCTTTGACAGTCATAACTATTAATGGTCATAGATAAAATTACTCCTTCCAGAAACAATTAAATAAAAATTTTGTTAGACTGAGCAGGAAGAAAAATATCCATAACAAATTCATTGGAAATCGTAACAGGATGACATTTTGTTTTATTCAGTCTTACTATTAGTTCTGTGAACAGAAAACTTCATTCTCATCAAAAGCGTAAATGAACCCAGTACTGTTTATATTTTATTCTAATCAATGATGGATATACAAAAATTACATTGATTTTATATTAGATTGATAGTTTGGGATCTGGAAGCTAGAGGTCTTGTGCATGTCAAGCAGAGGTTTATTATGCTTCCCATAAACCGAGCAATTTTTACTAGTTTGAGATTTGTGTTGCCTATACTAGTATCTTTTTCATCATTTGGCTACAAGAGTTCAAAAAAGTCTTCTTCTTCTCCTGTACTCTAACAACTATCAGTCCATGAGGACATGGTTTGCAGAATCACTTGCTTGCCTGCACAATCAACAGGTTTTGTTTCCGTGAAGAGATCCATTTTTGTAGATGTTCCTTGAAATGGTCATATCAAGGTTACAAAACAACCCGTTTGACATAGGCTTGGTCTTTAAGTAAGGTGCTTGTACGTTTTGCTATCAAAGAATGCTTCTTTCCTGACCTATTGACCGACTTTGTAAACTGCTTCTGAACAGTTAATACCACCATCAGTTGATGGACCCCACAAAGAAGGTCTTACTCCTTATTTGGCAAGGATATCAGCTATTTCATTTCCCTCAAATGTCCTGACACTCATCTTACCTGTAATATGTTGAGCCATGACAGAGGAGTCACAAAAGATTCTTTTGGGTCGCAGTGACAGGAGGCTAAGTGGCCTCAGACTCTTTTATAAGTAGTGATAGGAGGCACTCCCATGCCGGTCTACAATTAACTTTAATTGAATTAAGTGCTCCAAGGACAACCTGACTGTCTAACAGGATCAGAATTCCTCAGTAGTCTCTTTCCAACCCTTGTTAGCGGAAATTAAAAGTGCCAGTATTTCAAATTGAAATATAACAGTACCTCCTATTACCGATGTGGAGTGAAGCACTGTAAGACACTATACCCAAAACCCTGTTCTATGTCCATCAGTGTACCAAACCAGATCACCCGAAGGTTAGTGTAAAGGGTTTGTTGAATATGTACTCATACAACATGATGTAGTTATATCAAGTTTTAGAAGAGATTATATGGAACAAATAAATATAACTGTTACGTATTTTAACTTTTCGTAATTTTAAGGAGCTCAAAATTTAGGCCTACATAAATGAAATCATTTAAAAGTAGGATGTTCAATTTTTTAAAACAGTTTAGTTAATTTATAAAAAATAATTGGCAATATCACTATGAAGTATTTACCTTTCTCCAAACTCTAGTTGGTGTATCTGTATTTTGTGATCTTGTACGAAGGCACAATGTGTTGTTAACTGTTTTGGGTGACAAAGGTGCAGGGTCTTCTATATCTTCTTCATCTTCATCATCATCGTCATTTAGAGTTGCATGACTTGCTTGTCTTCTTCTAACTACATCCACAGCATCAGAACACTTATCACAGTTCTTTACAAACGATACTACATCAATATACATGCCTCGCCAAAAATGGTTAACATGTAATTCATTAAACATTTTTTTAACACCTAAGTGAACACCTGCAAAGATCAACAATGAATATAATACTGAAAATTGACAAAACAAAATTGAATATTTGACTACAAATTATTAAAAGCATGATTAAAATACAATTTTATTATAATAAAAAAGTAGTGTAAAGTTATAACACAGTTTTAAATGGATTAATTGGGTAATGGAAATACACAGAATGGTGTCAAGAAAGGGTTAAAAATAAGAGAATGTTATATTTACAAAAGCTGTTCGGAGTTTCTGTCGGGTGTGTGGAGAACTGAGGGTGGTGGCATCTTTACATAGCTGGATAGCCTGGCTCAGCACGAGTCAGGTATGCTAGTAGGAAGGTCGTTCAACCTGTTCTCATGCCAATACTGTTGTTTACAATGACTGTTACCATTGACTATTCACTGATTGCGAAGATCATACAGTTATTCATTTTTATGAGCAAAAACTAGTAAAGTGGTAATTAATTGACAAGCTAGGCTATTACTAGTTTTCGGTGCCTAAACGTCTCACTGATGACCACAAACGCTTGTCAGTATACTGCCACATACACACAAGACCTATTGGACAGTTCCAAATGGGAGTTGTTGAACAATTCTCCGTATAGCCCAGACGTGGCTCTTGATGATTATCACTTTTTTTTCAAAAAATGGCTAGGTCACAACCGTTTGAAAAAGATGAGAAGTTGAAAAACAGTGTCAATAAATATCTTAACTCACAGCCAGCAAAGTTCTACAACAAGGGTATTAAAAAACTTGTTCACCAATGTAACAAGTTCCTCAATGTAGCAGGGAATTATGTGCAAAAAAGAGTTGTAACTTTAATTTGTGAGTATTGAAAAAAAAAACACTCTAATTTGTGTCTTTCTTATAAAAAAACAGAACTTACTTTCCGAACAGCTCTCGTATAAGAAATGTTAACAAGATGTTGCAAGAGTAAAATGCATAACTTTACATACATGATGATGAGGTAGGCACAGTAGAAACACAATTAGATAGAATAAATTAGATTATTTGGACTGAAAATGAATATAAAGCAAGTGAATTAATTAGGACTAAAGTCCACAAAATCATAGTGTGGTTACAATTATAATATTATCAAAGTTTCCTTACAGTAAACAGTTTCTTGAAAACAATTTATATAATTACCGTAGACCATATGATTTGTTTTGAGGTTAAAAATCATTGACAACAAATAACTTTCCTTTGATAACCTTCCTTTGTTTCATCATTCTCGAGAAACTGTATACGCCTTAAGAAAACTATTAGGGTCTACATTTTGCTATACCAACATTAGAAAAGAGGAACATAAGAAAGATGACAGAAAACTAAAAACCTAAACTGATTAAAACAGGCTAAAAAGATGTTGTCACTTGACTATGTGAATGAATTAGACGACAATTCATTAATTTAAGAATTTTAAGGAAAATATTAATCGGCTACAGTATTGTCCGATTAATCGGACATTTACAAAAACTATAAAATTTTTAATTTAAAGACCACACAATGAGGAAGAAAATTCACCTGAACATTCAAATGAGAATTTGCAGTTAAATTCTATTAATAATGCAGATGCTAGAATTGACTTTCAATCTAATCGTATTTGTAATCAAAAAATTCAATCTACATCATCGACTCGTCCAATCCTCACCGCTAAAGGAAGGTGTTCAAATAATGTCTGAAGTTAAACACTCAGAACATTCGAATAATTTGGATATTTTACGAGAGGTAACCGATCGTGACTAGCTAAAAGCTTATCACATTTATTCAGAGTGAAGCTCGGTCGTTAATTACGTGGGAAAGTAATTAGTACATATATTGAGTATTTTCAATTTATAATTAAAAGTTACTTAATAGACTTCACCCACCTTATATGTTAAAGAAAATTGAACGTCCATAGGAAATTGTAGTCACATATATTTAAAACTATTCTTTGAAGGAAATCTTCACGTCATACACAAAACACAAACACAACACAAAATCCCTGTACACAACAATTACACACATACGACATTTCACGTATTCTTCGGTATCTTCAGGTGTTAGTAATTGTTGTGAACAGGATTTTGTGTTGTGTTTTGTGTATATATGAAGGTTTCCTTCAAAGAATAGTTTTTTAATATATTTGACTACAATTTCCTGTGGACGTTCAATTTTCTTCAATGTATAAGGTGGGTGAAATCTATTAAGCAACTTTTAATTATAAAATTTACCCCATGTATAAAGTCTTTCAAGGTTAATATTATCAATCTGTTGAAAAATGTTTATCTTAATCAAATTAGTGTCAGGATTAGACTAGTTCGCAAACTCATTTAATGACATGCCTACCCCAACTGGCGAACCAAATGTGATACCCCGACTGGGTAACGTTTCTTTTAAAAAATACTCTTATACAAAAACTGAATGCACATAAACATGGACAAAAATCTTTATGCCAGAGTTAAACAATGATAATGTGTGCTAACGTATATTCTAACTCCTACAGAAAATACAAGCTGTTAGGAAGACTGACATTCTGTAAAATAGCACAAGGAGTCTTAAACATACTACATAAGTGTAAAATCTAGACCTTATAATAGTCTTATACTTGAACATTTCAATTAAATTTCAAACTCGGTAATGTCAATCATAAATTATGAACAGCTGTGTTTATCATAGTCATAAATAACAGTTATTTATTAATTTCTTCATTATATTCAAGGAAGTGGATTTAGAACTGAGAGATTTTCATAGAAATTGTTTTTAAAAAAGTGGAAATGTTGAAGACAATTGTGTAAATATTGTTTCAGTTGTCATCATTTGAAAACACTCATGGTGAAACTTCATATCCTACGTTATCAAACATTCATATTTTTAACGTTCAAAATTTTAACAAATATATAAATTTTGTTGGCATTAATTTTTATTTGTTAGATAAATAAATATAGCCTACTCAGCTGATCTGAAAAAGTGTGAATTTAATTTATGTATCAAGTTGATTTATTTATATATAGGGTGTTCAAAAAATGTCGTGTTAAACTTTAAGTGATAGTTATATAGGTATAAATTTAAAACAAAAGTTCCTACAAACATATGTCTGGAAATGGGTTTTTTCTACCTGTAGACAAATTTGTGTTTTAAAAAAATTATAATTTTGAAATTATTAAAACTCAAAATTTGGTATACACAATTTGTATGGAACGGTTTATCAGTTATACCAAGAATCACAACTTTATCTCATACATGTGTATATCAAATTTCGATCAGAAATCTTAATAATTTCAAAAGGTATAACGCTTTCAATATGGTCGACAGATGCAAAACAATGTGGACAATTTTAGGACCTTTTCCTTTATTTACTCACATAATCACCACTTAAAATTTGGCACGATATTTTCTGAACACCTTGTATACAGATCGCCAGTTGTATAATTAATACAACACATTCAGGCTTTTTTTTACTGGTTGCTTAAAGACGAAAAACCTATTGGACAGTCGACTTGAAAAAAACTAGTTAGCAAGTGTAACCATGATACTTATACAGTACCATATACAACCACATACTCTAAATGTAATTAATAACCCCTTGAGCTTTGTATATAAAGAGGTCTTATCCAGCAGGGACATTTGTTTAAAACAATTGTTATGCAGGTTTTCTGAACTTTGTAAATGTGTATGTCACTACTTTTTGTACGTCAGAGAGACCCTAATAGGCCTTGTAGATGTGTATATATTGAAGAATCTCCACTCAATTCGTTTAAATCAGTGTCTCAGTCGCAGCAGGCCTCGAAGTACGCATATGTGAAAAATCCTCCACTCACTACACTCTTGTCAGTGACTCGACTCCGCCAGATAACGTACTATACAATTTTTGGGAGGTCAGGATTGAAAATTACATTTTTCACAATAACTTCACTATTTGTCAATATTATTTGTTAGTACCATTAAATGTAGAATTGGAAGTGCAAATTTTATTTAATCTAGTGTGTTGAATAACAAACTCATGAGATACAAACGAAACAATGTTTAAAATGGCCACCATTTTGACATTTCAATTCAATTCTTCTGAATATATAAGTCTATGTATTCATGTATAAGTCTATGTATGGAGATTATGTCCCCATACCAAATTCATGTTGCTCTTGTAATTTTTGTGGCCACTAACGTATTAGTGTACAGCATGTTAAAAATGACATTTTCGGTTTCCTGAGACCATGAAACATGAAGATAAGTCAAAAAATGGAGTAGAAATATTTTGTGATTACCAAACTTACATAGAAGTATAAAAAGAGCATAAAATAAAGACACCTAGCCCTCAAATACACTAATAACTTCAAAGTCATAAGAGAACAAAAGTTGCTCAAAAGAGGCCTGACTCATACCTGGATCAACATCTTTTAGCATGTAATCTTGGGTTAGAGCCTTCTCTTTCAAATTTTCAGGTCTCTTTTGACCAACTCTCGTTCTTTTCTTACCCTGACACTATTAGAGTATTCGAGAGCTGGGAATCCTTTAATTTTATTTTATTCCTTTTTTTTACAAGCCGATGATAACCAAGAAGTTTTTGGTTTTAAACAATAAGGAAAAAGACGAAACATATTTTACTCTTTTATATATATATATATATATATGGGAAAATAAAAAGTATTATAAATAAATCGTTTGTTATACAAATTTTATAACAAGATGTGCATGTGTAATATTAAATACAAGATCAAAGAAACATTTTTAACAAGAATTAAAAAATTGTAAGGAGATAAGAAAATATTCAAAACCTTGTGATATATTTCGATACATAATTGTACATAAATTAATTCACATCATTATACGCAACAAACATTTGGTTAAACTCGTTGTTCAAAGTTGTGTGTTCTGTAGGTAAACATGTAGTGGTATTGATCAATGACTAGGTTTAATGTTCATACTACAAATGAAATATAGTTCTGATGAAATGTGTGTTTCAACAGATGTTTTAAGTGCTATGTAATGGCATAAATTCATAGGTCACATACATGAAATAATGTAGATTAAAGTGAATTCGATGAAATAATAATTACTTGAAATTTATTAGAAAGTCTAATATTTACAATATTGATTCAAATTTGAGTTTGTGGGGTCAGACATATAATTATAGCCCTGTCATTTTGGAAGAAAAAGTCTTATGTAAAATTGGAAGGAAAATACTGCAAGTTTTTTTTTGGTTTGTTTTTTGCAACAGTTGTGCTATGACTTGTAGAATAATAATCCATTTGTAGCCGATTGATTACAAGTAATAATAATATTTTATTATCATTAGGTACATGTAGTACTATAGACTTTGTCAACATTAACATTAAACAAACACCAGGTTCAAAAAATCTGCACATTAAACTATTTATGATTCTGAGACATCAACATGCACACATTTTTTAAACACTGGTTAAAATTTTATATCACCATTATTAAGTCTATAAAATTCTTGTTTTAATGAATAAAAGGGATTTTCGACAAACCAAGCATAAATTGTTTTCATATTGTGACTAATATTGGTAGAATCAAAATTGTGACTAATCTTGTTGTGAGCTTTTAACCCTACCGATAAATGACAATTTGATGATTTCTGTAGTCTATAGTATTTTTAATTTATTTCCATTTTATTCCTCGTATTATATGAATGAATATCATGTCTCTTGGGTAGTCCGTCTAAGTTTACTTATCATATATTTAACCACTCCATAAAAGTATAAATTCATAACTGTCAGATTATTAAAATGTACAAATAGAGGTTTATAGGGTATTCTTCTGTGAGATTTAGTTATCGTTCATACCGCTTTCTTTTGCACAATTAATACGTCTCTAATTCTGCAGTTGTTTCCCCACAATACAAGACTGTAATAATGGAATGAAAGAATGCAAAATAAATATTCCTTAAATATCCTCCACTAATAACATCGAAAAACCTATATTTAATAGGAAGATAACTTTTGAAAGTTTAGCTAGTCACAATTAAATGTGCATACAGTACTTGTAAAAAATTTAATTGTAGTAAAATTCCTGGTTTTAATTTGTACTAAATAACTAGTTATAACCCCAATTTATGAAAAAATAAAGATGCTGGGATTAAAATGTTCCAATAACTTAGATCTATTAAAAATCAATTTTTATTTTCTCACATATACATAATACAGAGAAAATAATGTAATGGGTCAAAAAAACTGACGTAGAGTTTTATACAGACCCCCACCCCATCAAATAATAAAAATGTGGTTGTTTATGCATTTGTCCACAGCCCAATCTGGTGGACCGATTTTAATCCAATTTTTATATTTTAACCTCATGACGTTTCTCATTTTTGTATAATTTAAAATTTGGAGGTAGCTGCCATAAAAAAAAATATAAATTGTAATGAAATTACAATTTTCTTAAAATTGTGTCTTAACGGTTTACTCATGTGTAGCCTCTAAAGACTCAAACAAACCATATTAGGTCCCATCTTTTGAAAAATATCAGTTCAGGAGATATCAGTAAAAATATAGAACAAAACGGTCATGAGGTTGTTTATAAAATATGTAATTTCTCAAAATTGATTCTAACAAATTTTAGAAAAATGTAAATATTAATGACTCTAAACCAGTGTACAAATCACAAGTAAAAAAAATATTACAGTTCAGAAATAATTGCCAAAAATAAAAATGACTGCCCTTATTGAAACCTTGATTTTAATCAAATATAACTTATGCTGAGGATAAAGCAAAAACAAAGCAAATTTACGCCATATTTAAATATATTTTTCAGAGAGAGTGTAAATATTCATTTTTTACTATACTGACAACACTATACTGAAGAGACCTTTTTACAGACGAATAGTTTTTTTGGACCGTATTATGATTGTGAATATGGTGTATCACAAAGTTTGTGTACTGTTTACACGATTTTTTCAACAATGTGGCTCAAAAATTTATAAAATAGCTTTCCAATAGTTACTAAAATGCAATAGTTATACAACTTACTCGGAAAACTAATGTCATCTTTACAAATCATTCCATAAAAACTGAAAAACCATCAATTTTTCTAGGTTTAAATTTGTTTACAAGTAATATTCTTAATCGTCAAGCAATGAACGGATTATTCTACTAGCCTAAATGCATTACAAACAAAAAATCAGTTTATGCTGTATTTTCTGAACGTTCCCTTTAATTGCTGGAATATAGGGTAACTCATATAAAAAATGTAAAACTTTTGAAAGTGTTTTTAGGACAGTCCTAAAGAAGATAAAATTTGAAAATAGTCAGATTTTGATAATATCATCAACATCACAATTTAGACTTTTGTAAAAATTCAGCCAATGCCA
This sequence comes from Aphrophora alni, assembly GCA_963513935.1. Lineage (NCBI taxonomy): Eukaryota > Metazoa > Arthropoda > Insecta > Hemiptera > Aphrophoridae > Aphrophora > Aphrophora alni. The sequence continues at coordinate 15,958,363 of OY740771.1, forward strand.
GTCAATTTCTACAATTCAATCTGATCTGAAAGTATCATTTAAGTTAAATGAGCAGTTCCTAGTTTTCAATAGCAATAGTAAATTTGAAAATCACTTATTGCAGGCTAATAATGATTTAAAATGTTTAATTTAATAAAATAAATCTTTGACACGTCATCGGGTAATGTCAAGTTAGCACATCAAATTCCCATTACTATCATTCTATCTCTAAGGATTCACTATTAATTGTACCTCTCCACTTTCCTCACAATGCTAAGACAACACAAAACTTTGTTAAACCCCTGGATAAATTGAACTCAGAACATCGTGCACACAAAGTGAGACGATTTACTATGTCAACTGATGGATTTAAAGTTGCACCCAACTCTTCAACAAATTGTAAATAGTAATAACAAATTCCAAAACCTTCAAAGAAGTGCAAATTGACTTCTTAACAGATTTAGATGAAATTCAGTGTTCTTGTATTTTTTAGAAATATTAAACTAAACCTCACGTAATTTTTTGTCTAATTTGAATGCAAATTAAATCCAGGGGAACAATTTTAGAATGATGCAATGGTTATAGATTTTGGTAATGGGATGACAGGGATTATATAATTATGATTATGTAAATAATTGTTAAACTTGTGGTTAGGTAAGCGTGTGGGCCGTTAATTACATGACCCATTATCGCAATAAGCATTCCAGGTCACCGACACACTAAGCTTGCTTTATAATTAGTTTAAACAATTAATAATTATACCTATAATACTAATCTAGTGATTACTTATGTATTACCAATTGGCTAAGAGGAAACATGGCCTGCTTCAAAGATTGCGTAACGCTTGTCGGTCATAACTATCTCTGTTACAATTAATAAACACGAACACTAAATAATCCACACTCCTCTGGATCATTAGACCCATCCAAATGGTCTTAACCAACTATTTATAAGGATATTAAGTTTAATTCTATTTAATCGGTCGCCAGTAAAAAAACTCCGACCCTCCGATCATTGCTTTGCATTGCCTGTCTCGCACTTCTGACCAGGACCGTCTCCTTGTGCATGGCAAATGAATCACAGCCAACACTTATTAACGCGAGGGTTCGAATTGTGGCTTAATGCCACAATGTGATTATATATTAACAAATATTATTAAACTAAATTTCTCTATTATTTTGTTGTCCAAGTAAACAAATTATTTTAATTTTCCTTACCAGTGCCTTTGATTATATGTATATTTTTTAACATATCTTGTTGGTCTTCTTTTTTCATCACAACTAGTTTTGGTTGCTTTCGGCCATGATAAAGTTTTCCATCAATTATCTGAAAAGAAATATAATTTTAATTAATTCCCACTGCATAAAATTATTTGAATTAGGTTCATGTCAACAAATTTATATAAAAGTATGTTTATGAGGGATCTAAATCACTGTACCCACCATTTCCTGATTAGACATTACTTATTTGAATTTTCTTGATTTCATTGGGGACTGAAAATGGATTCACTGTTTAGATTGTTCCCTGAACCTAACCCATGTCTCATATCCAATAAAATTACAATACTCCACTTTCATCATTGAAATACAGAAAAGTCAAAGCCAACCCCCATTCTTTGATTTTAAGATGATCACGCAAGTACAATTTGACAATAAAAATCAATATAAAGTGATTCTATAAATCAAGGAAATCCTCTAAAAGCTTAGAAATTGTGAAAGTGTCTTTTTTACATATAGTGTGTGTCAACCTTTTGAACCAATTCATCAGTCACAACTGAATGAGGTCCTTTTCCTATTCTGAACAAACATCCCTGAATTTGATGCAACACTTTCTCGCAGTATTGTTATCCCATAATATTATTGCCATAAACTCGACATAGGTGGTGTTAGGATTTAGGGTAATATTAGGGTTAGGTTAGATAGTTTGGTAGATAAATTTTATTCTAAGTCCATATGACAATTGCTAGAGCATAAACAATAGTTCCAATTGCAGAAAGTTAGGCAATTCCTGAATTGAAAATTCCTAACGTGTATACAGAGATGCTGAGAGTATTTAGAAAGAGGCATATATGAGGTTGGGATCAATTGTAAGCACACAGAACACTCAGCAGACAAGCCAATGTTACGGTAGATTATCGGAGGGGCTCAGCAGCTGAGGATTGTCAAGCAAAGCAGCCATACGAGTTGACATAACCAGCAGGAATCCTTCAATCTGGAAACTATGGCCTCTGGCACAATTGGGACTACACACAAAGAGATTCCAAAATGAGTAACCTTTGTATGTACTTTATTCTTTTGAGTTCGAAGCTTGTATGAATCTGCCTAAACGATGAAAGATTATATTAACTATAATTCTTGCCACAACATTGTTTATGCTAACTTAACTCTACCCTAAACCCTAATATTACCGTAAATCCTAACAGTGGCGATGAATAAAAGCAACATTCTGTCCTGCTTCCAGATATCGAATCACCATAAAAATTGCAATCACAACTGCAGATGGTTGCAATAAAAAAGTCTTTTTTAATTCACTCCCTACTAACACAACAAAACAAATGGATTGAAAATTGATATGTGTTAAGGTTAAAGTTACTGAATGCAAAACAATATATGTTGCTATGGTAACCAGCTTGAATTTACCAGTCGATCTGAAGTTAATTTTTTAATACTCATATTCATTTACTTGCATCTTCATTTCACCATGATGCTGGATTTTTCAAAGAACAGGGTCATTCAAAACAAATTTAACAGATAATGGAGAACCAGAATACCATATATTCCAGGATTACAATACAATCTTATAAATATAATACAGCAGCGAGCTAAAGAGTTATCACTTCTCAACAGTCTTATTGTACTGATCTATATATAAGTAACGATTATCTCAAATTTAAAAACTGGGAAAAGTAAACCGTTGTTATGATATACAATAAAACTGAGCGGTCTAATTTTTGCTGTCCAGATCATATGCAGTTTGCTTGTGCAGAAAAACCTTTCAGAACTTTATATAAAAAAAAGAAGAAGATAACACCAAATAAAGCCCTTAAATACTCTAATAGTATCATGATTGGAAGAAAACAAGAGTTGGTCAAGAGAGACCTGATAGGAAAAGCAAAAGAAAGGTATTTAACCCAAGACTACATAAAAAAAGGTGTAAACCCAGCTCATTTCAGGATTGCCACACCGATTATACAGGTAAGCCCATGTGGGGTATCTCAATGGAGCCTTCTCTAAGCCCCAAAAGGTCTCTTTAACAACAGCTCTGAAAGATGTCTGTGAGAGGTATGCCAAGCACCTGAGAGTTGTCTCACCATAAGAGTACTTTTACATCTGTGTTCAGACTGTTGCTGTTCAAATGTGGCAGTCCGACTGTTTTATATATATATATATATATATATATATATATATATATATATATAAAGTTAGATTTTGTATGGACAGGAGACAGGCTTACCTTGGAAAGTGGTCCTTGGTATTACCTAATAGTACATAAGTAAGAAAACGCACACACAAAAACACTAAAGTTCTGAAATATTTCATAAACACTGTTCACTTTCTCAATCAGTATAGTAAAGAAGAAAACTGGTGTGTTCTGGTGTTTTTTTGTGTGTTTTTTTGTGTTTTCTTACTTGTGCACAATTAGGTAATACCAAGGACCACTTTCCAAGGTAAGCCTGTCTCCTGTCCATACAAAAATCTAACCAATCTAATAGGCTATGTGCCCGATTAAATTCTAACCTATATATATAAGTGTATAATGGGTATGTTGAAAATGTAAGCTCCTCTTTCGGTTCCATTCTAATCTGTAATCTGAAATAAGACCACTCTTTCCCTTTCTCCCAACTGTCCTAAAGGTTTTATAAAAAAACCAACATAACCGAAGTGCAAACAAGTCTCCATTCATCTCTCTTATCAAAGATTTGTTAACATGAAATTTGCAGATGTTCTGCCTGCTAATCTCTCACAGTGTTAATAACTACTATAAAATGGTCAACCCAATATTTCCCAAAAGCTGTTTTAATTTACTAGAAGTGACCGCTTTGACAAAGAATTATAATAAATTAGTAAATCAGTAACCGATGTATCTGGAGTTTACTTAATATGATTCATTAAATGGAATAATATTGATTCTTATAATCCTCTTATTATTATGTGGTATCATTACTTTATCAACCACAATTCTTTTAAAAACAAGTGACTTGCAACTTTGTTGAGCTTTCATAAAATAATTAATGATTTTCAAACAAAAAACATATTGTTTATTTATCCTAGAGAAGATGATTTGTAACCTGCTTAGAAAACACATGCTTTTAGATTATGCTTAACTGACTTTACAAAAATGTTTCTAAAATACAAAACCAAAGCTTTGTATGTTTTCATTTACACAAAATATGGTTATTTATAAATCTCTTCTACTATAATTGCAAAAGCATACAAAAATGTAGTAAATTTAAAAGTACCAATGCTGCCATTTTTCAATGTTATTATAATTTATTATTTTATTTAGAAATAAAACTGATACACACTAACCGGGTTGTTTATAACCAAATAAATTTCATACTTAAAATTATCTAAATTCAATACTTACTGAATAATGTTGTGCTCGTTTTCGTAAATGTTTTTTATAATTATCTGAAACACCATGAGGAAATTCTTCTGAAGACAAATAACACTGTATCTCTCGATAATATTGAAAATCATCTTCAGGAAAAGTAGGTTCAGGCGACGATTCCACTTCATTATTTATAATCATAATATTAGGATCTTGAAGTTGTGAAGTCTCTATATGTACTGTAGGCGCAGCAGGAGGGTTGTATGTTTGTTGCAGAGGTACTGGTGCTAGATGTAATGTCTGTCCTGTATTTAAATAAGGATTATGTAAAGTTTGGTTAGGCGTAGTATAATGGTGAAGAGCTCCTGTAGGTACATTCATAGGTTGGTACAATGTGTGACCAGACATTAGATTTGAGTGTTGGTGTAACTGCTGGTTTTCGTATGTCACTGCCTAAAAAAAAAAAATATTTCAATTAATTTACATTTTGAGAATTTTCCCCAACAATTTTACACTACACGCCAACTCAGATATGCCTAACCTATAGATTAGAGTTGATCACTCTTTAATGTACACTAAAATTGTTTCATATTCCATATGCAAGATCAAAAATTGAGTACACTTCAATAATAGCCTATAAATGATGGATTTATACAATTCAATTCCCTCAGATGTTGACATTTTTTATGACAGTTTAGAATAGTTTAATATTATTAAGTGTTTACAGTCTGTAAGTAGTTAGATGGGGGAACAGTTATTTATTACTATTATCAGATGATTGACCATTACCCATGAACTCTCATTGTATGATGCTTTTCTTTTTATTTGCTGGATACCCATGATGAAGTAACTTTTTATTTGTCTACACTGATAAGTTCATTACAATCACTCAAACTGGTTGTGTATAGGCCTATGTTAATCTTATTTTCTTCTTGCCTGGGATATCCCTATCTACTGTATTTATAATAATTGTTTACTACTTTGATTTCTAAACATAGGCTATAATTTTGAAATTGGTCGAAAATTATTCTGAAATACTTTATCTTAAGTACTTTTAATATATTTTTTGGCTGTTGAGATATTGTTGTTTATTTTGTTTTTCGTTCAATTTAGTTATATTTTCTTTTTATTAACTGCTTCATTATAATTAGGTTTAAACCTCTAATGGAAAGTGAAACTAAATTTATTTTATAATATTATATTATAATATTTATTCGGACATTTGCCATCATTTGTGTATACAAAATAAAATTAATACCCAACATTTTGAGAGTATAAATCAACTCTTGTTATCAAGTGTGAAACTAGAACATACAAAGAGAGAAAAAACATCAACATAGGCCTATCCATGTTGGAAACTAAAACTAAATATATAATCTAAGAAAAGTACTTAGGCCTAAAACTTGTCCTGAGCAGTTGAAGCTAATAAGAAATCCCTGAACCACAAATCTAAAAATACTTTTATAAATTTATACTAGCACGATGAAGGACACTATGGTTTCACACTTGCTAACAACAGTTGATTGACGGCAAATGTCTGAACAATGAACAAACCATATTAATAATATGAATAATCCATCATTATCAAATAACTTTAAAAGCAGAATTATTAATGTCTGTGATATTGTACCTAGTTAAAAGAAAATACCACCAACCAAGGTGTAGGTCGAGGATTTTATAAGAAGTTAGTCTATAAATAATAATTTCTCAACAGTTTTTCTACGTAAACACTTTCTTTTAAAATTGTTGTCTATGTGCCCCAAAATGTTTCCTTTAGTTTTCACCATGTAGGGAATTTATGTTGACACTAATAGGTGCATCCTGTCAGATTGAAGTTTACCGTAATGATAGCAATGGTGAGACACTATTGTGAGTGTAGGTATATGAATCAATATAAATGATTTGATGCAGCGCAACTTTAACCATTAATTAGTGAAAATCAATTAGGATTACAATGATCAGCTAACCTAATTTAATGAAGGGGTAATACCTGTGCCATGGACTGTTTATTTATAACTACAATTTACTACCTTAATAATGTTGTCTAGTTATAATGTAGTTATTAGTTTGAGGTTACTTCTAGTTGTTAGGATGGCTGTCATATAATCCACATGCACAACAATAGAAAGTCAAAGAACGTGCTAGATGCCAAATAGGCAGTTAGAGAAGAGGCCGCTCAATGAAATGATGGCAGTAGGATTTTGATGAGGACCTGAGGTTGTTAAATGTCAGGAAATAGAGAGGATTTGCAGCGGATCAGAAGGAAACAGATCGTATCAGAAGCCAAAGCTCACTGTGGCCTATAACGCTGAAGGTTACTTGTACTGACCTCATCAAAAGCTAGCTAAGCTAATTTTCTGAGTTTCGGAAAAGTTTCGGGTAAATAAAGTTAATTCATATTGATCTAGCGACTTAATTTGGGTTGAGCAATTTGTGACAGCAACAAATTGTGTTGTTTGGACCATGTTTTCATCATCTACAGTACCGAATCCTTAACTCAAACTGATCTCTTAAACTCCCCTCCTCTCCCCAAATGACCTGAATAATTTCCTATACAGCTGGTTATATTATAGATAATTTTTTATAAAGGTTCTGTGTAACTAAGTTACCTGAGGATATTGTAGAGGTTGAAGTTGAGTTAAATGCTGATGTTGAAGTCGAGGCAAAGCCTGAACTTGTGCTGCAATCTGAACTACTGAAGTTTCATGACTGCAGGGATTGTTTGACATTGCGGCAGTATAGATGCAACTATTAGATTTTCCTAGTTGCCGAGATCCATCTGAAACCATTGTAATATATATTTCATAATATTTTATAATTAATAGGAGTTGGAACAATGATATCTAAAATTTCTGATTTTGATGTATAACCAAGGCCTACAATTTCAATGACAAAACTTCAATTTGTGGTATTTTATTCTAATTCCCGTAATTTTATATCTTATTACTGGACTGGATAGAGAATTTTAATAAATTCTATTTTTTTTAAATTGTTCACCAATTCAAAGTTGTATAATTTTAAATAAAAGAAAAAATAAACATTCCATAAAATTAACAGTTCACATCTCCTAAATCACATGGAAAAGAAGTTTAATGAAGTTTTAAGAACTTAATGTTTTAAAAATAATTTTAATTATTTTGCACAGTACAAATTTAATATATTTATTTATTGGCTAAAGACCGTACCAGAACCATCATATGGAGAAAAAAACAAGTAATAGAACCGAAGAAAGTATTTGACAAGTCGTGTCAAATAATTTCTTAAATAATTTAAAACTTAATTTTCTTTAAAAAATATTGTTAAAAATACGAATTTATATTGTGAAACAAAAATTTACCCCAAACTGAAAGCCTTGTGAGCACATGAAGTTGGAGCATATAGGCTATCAACTATTAGTTGGACCATAAATGTAGCCACTTTTAACAGTTATAGAGTTATATAATATATATTACTGACTCCTGCATTACACAACCCATTTTTTTCGACTAATTGACTGGATACGGTAAGAGCCAATTATTGTTAATCATCAAACATTCAAATCTGTTCATATCCTTAAAAAAAAAAAAAAAAATTAATTGAAATTCTTAAAGTTCCCAGAATACCCATTATTTCCAATCAATAATGTTGATTAATAGCATGACTAGCTGTATGTAAATAAGCATCTGTGATTTATTTATGTTTCAAAACTTAATTAAATATTATTTGATTAATCTATTCACAATCTACTAAATAGGTTAAAAATATAATATTTATGATAACAACAAAATTTGAATGGGTGTAAAAGAAGTTGAATAAATTCATTTATTTAAATTCCAACAGTAGAGCACCATTTATAAAATAAACAGTAAATCATGACATTAATTAAGTGCCCTAAACTTATGTTTACTTTCATAAAATTTTGCCTCAAGAGACCTAGCACTGGCTTCAAGTTTCTAGGCTACAAAATGATCGAAATCCAATAAAACAAAAAATTCAAATGGATTAGGAATGGGGGTAATTAAATTTTTACTCCTTTAATAAATATTAAAGAGACGGTGTGAAGCAATTGTAGATTACAGGCCTACTTCTATGAAAAAATGGAAGGACAATAATTATGCATCCTACATTAATTATCATAACTACATTTTCTTATTGCTCATTGTATGTTACAAACAATGTATGAACATTTATCATACTATTCTACATAAATGTAAAACCGTTGATCTAATAGTTAATCTCCTATAATAATATTTAGAAATTTATTTACAAAAGATTTATTTTTAGCTGGCACATTTATATATGTTATACTATATCAAATTCCAATTATTTAATAGTACCTTATAATAGCTCAAACAAGTCAATTTTAGAGAAATAGGGTACCTAATGTTTAACAGGTAGGGCCAACCACCTAGGTAGGCTACTGAATTTTAATTACTAGGCCTGCAAACTATAATGCTACCATGATCAAGAGTTGTTGCAGTTTAAAAAAAACAAATTTATGTTACTAGTGAAAAATTTAGGGAATAGGCCTAGTATTTCATAACAAAAGTTTACGAGTAACCTTCTACTAACAAAGTGGGGTAATAAGGCCTACCTTACGAAGTGAAGGCCTACCTCTCTCCGAATTTAAGGTGACATCATAGACTATTTACCCTGTTTTGAAATAATCTGTTCTTTTTTTACCATAGAAGACACTTTTCAAGTCTCAAAATCCATTACATCATTATTTCTAAAAAAATCAGAAATAAGTCAGTGGGAACTAATGTATGAAGTAAGAACCCTACCTATGCGTATGGTATAAGCGATGTTATAACAACATAATAATACATCACAATTGCCACTATAAAATTATAACGTTGTTTGATTTAAGAATAATGAAAAAATGATTTAGGCAGGTAAAAAATAGTTACCTAGGCAGCAATTACTAGATAGGCCTACATATGACATAAACATCGAGTGATAAGACATTCACTAACTTGACTCACATAGTCATTATATAAACATCCAGCCCTGAGACATTCCCTAACCTGACTAACGTAGTAATACGATTAACATTAACCTGGATTTGTTTTTAGAATTATCATTTTCTACAATATTAATGGATTTTGAGACTTTAAAAGTGTCTTTTGTTGTCAAAAAACATCTGATTAATTAAAAACAAGATAAATAGTCTATGATATCATAATTTTTAGCCACTAAACTCCAAGAGATAGGTACAATACATAATTACCACAAAATATGGATATACTAAGGTTAGTTTAAAGATATTACATTTTAAAAATATCAAAACTGATATTTTAAAATTAACTTTAAGTAGGCCTAGTTCCATAGCCTCACACTTTAATTATGTTAAATTTCTTTTCACCTTTTACTTTATATTTGTTTTTAATAATTTACTATATTCACATTTAAATAAAGTTCAAAGTTTATTCATTAATATATAGTCTATTGTTACCAATATTGGGAAAAAAATTTGTAAGTACAACAATGTTACTTATAGAAATGTCCAAATACAAAAATCGTCTATTATATCTGTAACCAGACACAGGTATTTACACTCCTAAGGATTATTTACCTGTAGAGATGCAATTCTCTAAACTGACCACAAGTAGTCCATGATCTCCTTGAACCTCCATCGCACAATTGTACTTTATACCTTCTTATTTTAATTCACAACATACTGTTTTTGACAAAGTGGTTAAAATTAAAATGAACTAGAGACTTTATTTATGACAATAACATCAAGTGTAAATAAAGAGGCAAGCCACACGGCCTGTCAAATGGCTTCGGTTCTATTACAGTACTTGTTTTGTTTTTTCTCCATATGACGGTTTTGGTACGGTCTTTAGCCAATCGCTAAATAAGTTAAATTTGTACTGTGCAAAATAATTAAAATTATTTTTAAAACATTAAGTTCAACACAAGCCTAATTATGTATTCTAATAAGAGTATAATATACAGATAATAGTAATAATAAGAATTGTCTTTATACCATATAATGAATCAAAATTATAACGTGACGAGCAAAGCATAACCCAAGTCCTACCATGGAAAACATATGGTACTACAAGAATTTCAACATGCTGCTCTTACGTTTGCTGTTATCTCTGTATGTAGTTACTTTTTGTTTTTGTTGTCATACTTAGCTCAGTAATATAACCTTAGTTTACGAAGATTTAGAATGATTTAGATTGATTAAAAACCAACAGGCATAAGCAGGTAATAATTAATGTACTACTTTTATTACTCTTTAGAGTAAGCATGTGTATTGTTTATATTAAAATATAAATGCAAAATGTGTGATTTTGTTTTCTCCCATGGGGGATAGGCTATATTATTGAGAATGGTTAAGAAATGGATATTGAGTTTTTTTGCTGATTTTCAAATCCAGAGGACATGTATATTTGATGTTTTCTGTTAGTTTTCCTAAAATGTAGCACTTAATGATCCAAACTAAACGGTAGTTATATTATAGAATAGCAGGTACAACTAATTTTAGTTGTTTTTTAAAATTCATTTACTAAACATAGGCCTAGTGTACCTTACTTAAATAAATTATTTTTTTAAGTTCGGAATTCACATTTTCACAATTTAAAAACTATGAAGTCCATATATTTACTAAGCCTATAGTTTATGTAGGAATGGGAATTGTGTGGTTTGACACATGCACATTACTTCATTAGTATCACAAATACGTTTTACGAATAACAGATTTGGCCAGGTGGCTATATATATATATATATATATATATATACAGGTTTAGCCTATACATAGCCACCTTGCCAAACCTGTCATAGGTTTGATGAGGTTAATAATTTTGCTTACCTTAATTATGGACTTTCGCAGGCACTAGGAAGAAATGTTGGAGGTATGACAGCATTTCATGTTACATGTGATCACAGATATAAACATTGCAATTTATTTACTAACGTCTAAGACGCAAATGTGAAGAATTACCATTATGTCTATCCTATAAATACATGGATTTCATAGTTTTAAATTGTGAGTTTTCAGTGAAAAAGTGAATTCCTCATTGAAAAAATAATTTATTCTTAATTAGTAAGGAGCGTAGTAAAGGTTATAACCAAAATTAGCTGTACCAGCTACTCTATATAGTTATCAACAAAACATATGAATTTGCCAAAAATTATAATTTAAGAGTTATCATCAAAAAGTGAAGGTACTGTTATAAAACGTCAAATATGTCGTAAATGACCAAAGTGATTTGACAAATTTTGGTAAAATATACTAGTCAAGTTCATTCAAGCAACATTGAGCTTAGTTAGTATTTAGATCGGTTACCGCTTGGAAACCCATGCACTATTTCTTCTTTTTTTCAAATTTACCACATGAAAGTCAGGTAAGGTGACTATATATATATATAGCCACCTTCCTTGTCCTTGTAAGGTACAAATTCGTGTACAAACCTATTTTAACGTGTAATTCACTTAATGGACCTTAACCTAGAATAGGCTAGTTGAAATATCTTTTTTGGTGAAAAAGTTAGCTTCACGTTGAAAACTTATTTTATTACTAAGAAATAAGGTACCGGTAATGTAGAATATGATTTTTTTTTTTTTTTATCGCCAAAAATACCTGCAACTTTCTTTGTAAACAATTACCGATTATATACTTTATTGCTTATGTAGCTGGCTATGTCTTAAGGACTCAGTAGTAAAATATTACCATTGCAGGTATAATAAGAAATCATTAGCTATTGGTAACTTTCGACTGCTGAGTAAATTCTGATAGATGTTTGAAATAGGATAATTTGGTAGTTAATTGTTTAAATAGCTATGGTATGGTAGTATTAATCTGTAACATGATTCTTAAAAGATCTTCAATAATTGGTTAAAAGTAATTCTCGGCTAATAGTAGCCTATATTATACCAAGGCAGGGGTCATAGATTGCACATAAGCCTGCGACAAATATAGATTACTTTTTTTATGTTTATTAGGCTACATATTTTATTATTGTATAAATAATTATGAATCCTTGTCTACTTTTTCGTATATTTATGTCGATCTTGTCTTAATTATGATATGTCTTCAACTTAACGTTTAAATTAATTAAATGCTCATACACTTACATTAAACCTACTTGAAAATACAAAGTTTTTATTGTTTTAGGATTGTTAGTTACAACATGGAAGAAGTTAAAACTCAGGATTCATCATCTGAGCATGCTTTCAATCGGAAGCTAGTGTGTATTGAGTATCCAGCTGTCGTAAAAGATGATAACAAAATGTTAAAAACACTTGGAGGAATTAAAAATATATCAACTGTAAGTATAAAATCTATAATTTATAAATAGAGATCTGTACAGTCTATAAGACATACTGTTCAGTATTTATGAAACATACTAATTAATCTGTATATTGTTTTTATTGTCGATAGGACCCTCAATGTTATTGTATAAAAGAAATTTTATGTCGATTTCAATTAAATACTAAAAATAATATTTCTGTTAAAAAGTTTTTTCTGCAGAGTACAAAGCTTTAATGTCGTATTGCATAATTTAACGTAAGGAAACTTACTAACAATTTGGTATAAATAAGATACACTTTTATTACTATTACATCATCTATTATAGATGACCTATAATTCCATTATCACGTTATAATTTAGGGGACTAGTGAGAATTTAGAGCAGGGGAGAACTAAATAATATTGTTTTGACAAGTTTTTCTTAAATTATGTTTTATAATATTATAAGGGATATCTGGGATTGATGAGTTTTTGGGTAGAAATGTTGCCACGTTCTATGACAGATTGATGTGACATCAAGACAGTATTATTTTTGAACAAAATTAGTGTGATGTATGTACACCTCTACAGTGGATAAATTATGATTGTGGACTCAATAGTATTCTCCAAATCTGTGGAATATCACATGAATTTTTACAATTGACAGAACAAATATTTGATTTCTTTGAAAAGTTAGGTTAGTTAAGGTCCTATTATTTCTATGTACAATTTACATCATATTGATAAAAATGTTCATTTTCATGATTATGCACATTGCATGTATTAGGAACTATACACACTATAGTATAAAGTGATTTTTATAAAGTTGTTTCTATTATCTATGGAATCAGTGTTTTTTTTTTTTTTTTTTTTTTTTACTAGTCTCTTTTCGGCCTAAATTTGACTTGAAATAGTGCTGAACATTACTTACGTTGTGTTCACTTAAGCTATGTTTGGTTAAAGTTACGAAATATGATTAAAAAGGTTTTGGATTATATTTTAATTTCACATTTTTAAACATGTTTAACAACTTCGAAAATTCCTCTGAGGCTCACTCATAAGTAAAGGTGTGGTAATCCCGAAAAACCCTAGTTTGGATCTACACATTTTTTCATGTAGTCTTGGGTTCATTTTCTCTCATCAAATCTCGCTTAGCCAACTTTTGTTCTCTTCCAACTATGAGCTGTGTCTTTTCATTCAGTTTAAATACAATTATTTGTATTAATCTCTTACATACAGGTGTATTCAGAAAAAAATAGAAGATTAGAGTTGAGGTTTCGACCAGATGATGTGTATTGTCGACCTGCCTGCGGTGATAAACATAAAACTGGTGCTTTTCTCATAAAAGTAAAAATCTTGAGGAAAAAGAAAGTATCATCTGATATTCCTTCTACAAGCAGTAAAGCTACTGAAGAAGTAGATGATGAACATGAAGGTGAAATAATTGGAAAGCCAACCATAATTGGCAGAATTGAAACAGTTTTTAGATTTACAAGTAAGTCAGATTTTTCAGTAAGTAGATTTTAAAACTCGAGTTGCTAAATTAATTTTAGATGTATTTATATTTAGTATGCATCATCCATCACTAGCATTTACAACTATGCAATGTTACAGCTAAACGAAAAAAGTGTATTTTTTAGTGTAGATAAAAATACATTACACACTATGTGTCATATTGTCCCTCTGACTAAAAACGCCTTCCATGTCAGGTCTCAATTTCTTCCCCTACAGAACTGTTGGGTTTAGGTTTTCCTCTAAGCTTAATTTCGGGTTCAAAATAGATAATTGAACTCATCTATTATAAATGGTTGGTTAAATGCAAATAGCAAAATAGGTTCAATATGTCCAAATATTTGTGAAGCAAAACTATTAATTCTTATAACTATTTATTTCTTTTATTACGAATGGCCCTAGTTGCCAAATAAAGCCTCCGGCTATCCTATCGGTCTCTTCAATTATGTATGGCCCTAGTTGCCGAATAAAGCCTCCAGATATCCTATTCGTCTTTTCAATTACGAATGCCCCTAGTTGCTGAATAAAGCCTCCGGCTATCCTATCGGACTCTTCAGTTATCAATGGCCCTAGTTGCCGAATAAATCCTTCCGGCTATCCTATCGGTCTCTTCTATTATCAATGACGCTAGTTGTCGAATAGAGTCTCCGACTGCCATGCCAGTCTCTTCAATTACAAGTGGCCTCGTTAGTAGGTCATTATAGTTATGACTTTTGGCATGGTCATTGACTACTCTTTACATACTGCTTTAGAACTTGGAATAAATTTATTATTAATATAATTAACAATAATGGTATTTCCTAACAATAATGATAATGGAAATAATGAGACGATTATTCAATTCCACAAAACAGCTTTAATTGCGACATATGTTTCGCCGTTGCTTGAAAATGCCTAACGGCAAAACATATGTCGCAATTAAAGCTGTTTTGTGGAATTGAATAATCGTCTCATTATTTCCATTATCATGGAATTCCATCATGTACCGACTGTTGTAACATTAAATTATAATAATGATAATTCCTAACAGAACCATAATTAAATATTAGGCTACATCATAAGAGAAAGGCCTAGCTACAACTCTTTCATCTGGTGTTACATTATGCTACAAAGCTTTCATCATCCTCTTTGGTTTTTATAACTTTCATTATAAATCTACAAAACATTCCACTTTTCCAGTGATTCTACCAACTGCGCCACAAAGTTCTTGGGGAAGGCTTCTAATCTAAGTTTTTTATTCACTTTTCCCTTTTTATCGAACACTGCACACAATAATTGTTGTCTTACCTGTTTCTTAACTTAATTAGATAATATTTCCTCGTGTTTATATTAATTTTGCACATCTCCACAGTTTAGTAATTAATAAAATTTGCTTGCTAACGAGCGTCATTTATGTCTGTTTCTGCGGCGACTTGAGAAGAACAGAGCTTAATTGGGAATGGGGTAAGATGATGTTATCGGAAATGTAATGTTTTAGAAATGTGAGTTTGTCTTAATGGAATAAAAATTAAAGCTCTTGAATACAGAAAACTAAATAAATGTATAATTATTATAAAAATAAATAACGAAATAGGGGAACATTATCCCTTCAAATAATAATACAGCAACTGCCAAGCACTGAACTGCATGACATAGTATACGGTCCATTGCAAGGACTCTTGTAAATCCAACAAAGTACATATTAGAGTGTAGCTTTTTTTCATTTTATACATTCTTGACTATGCAGAATCTTAACTTTATAGACTGCATAACTTAAATTAATCTAATATTATTTACTGATAATTTATTAAATTCTTTTTAAAGAACGATCTTTTACACCCTTATTCAATATTATAGAAGCTAACTTCAAGGCAAACCTGAGAAATCAAACTGTATCTAAACATTATTTCGTGTAGTCTTGGATTAGATCCCTCTTTTTCATTTTTCCTACCAGGTTTCTCTTGTTCACTTCTGATTCTGAAACTATTAGAGTATTCGAGGACTAGGAGTATTATCGTCCTTTTTTTTTATAAGGGGATGATGTCTGAGAGGTTTTTCACCCATTAAACAAAAGGAAAAAAAAAATCTTTATCAGCCGTAATGTAAATTCTGAATACAATTGGATTAAACCTTTAAAATAAATTTTGTGTCGGTTAATCTGCCTGCGGCTTAATATACTCACGAACTAGTGAACAGATATCAGAATAAATAGATATCTATCTGGGCTTAAACACATGTTTGTTGTTAATCAAAAATTTAGCTATTTTTTGTCTACCTATTTTACCTAACCTAACTTAACGTAATAAACTCTTAGGACAAATATCATTTTTAATAAATAGGGGAGAAAGTAATAAACAAAAATTACACTACCATGCTCTAGTCTAAAAAAATATTCTTTACATTCCGACAGATAAATACGCTATCAACAATTACTCCCTTTTTCTGATATACTGAAGAGTACTGTGGCCTTCATGAGCGGCAACACCTGATATAGGATACCCATGTTTTGAAGATTGTTATATGTTAGTTTCAAATCTTCAAACACATCCAAGTATATGTACTCATACCTAGACACATCACTTCGGTACAGATATAATTAATATAATTTAGTCGATCACAAGATTAACTAGAAAGGTTCTGAAATTGATTTAATACGAACCTTACTTTGAAAAGGAAGAAACAGAGTTTTTTAGCACAATTCACTTTTTCACAGTTGAAATTGAACATGAATAGTACATATATATTTAGGTTATGTAAGTTTTAGGAAAATCCTGTCACTGAAGTAATTACAGGTGACGAGCTACTAGGTAGGTAATACATAATAAAATCAAGTTGTTTAATATTGATTATTTATTAGTCAAATTGCATATGTTTAATACAAATTTTGGCAAACTTTGCTGTGAATAAGAATATCATAGCTGTTAACAGGTAAGGAATGTTTGTTTCATATGAAATAAATATTATAAAACTTTACTTTATATATATATATATATATATATATATATATATATATATATATATATATATATACTAGCTGTACCCGGCCACGCGTTGCTGTGGCTCATCTGGTTAAATGGAAAATAAATAAAAGACATAAATAAAATAAAAACTAACTATATTAAAGAAAATTTTATTTCCAAAAAAAATTAAAAATTGTATCTATTACTTATTGTTATGTCATATTAATAATAATAAAAATATATATAATATATCAATTGGTTTTGTATTTATATCCATACTAATATTATAAAGACTTAAAATTTATTTCTTTGTTGTATGTATGGGGTTAATCTCTGGAACTACTGAACCAATTGAAACATTTTTTTAAATAAAAAAACTACACAATCCCAGAGTAACATAGAGTAGGATTCATTTTGATAAAAACATTTTTTATATTCCATAGGCTATTTGTAAATTTATTTTGAAAATCGTAAAGAATCGTTGGGCATTAAACCCAGCGTCTAGCAGCTGTAGTATCAATAAATAAACAACATTATGAAAAACTAAAAAATTACTATTGAAAGATGAAATTTATAAATATCAATAGAAACGTACTATGCCAAAGATGTGCACAACAACATAAATTATATGTGTATGTTGCCATTAAGGTAGGTAAAATAAATTAAATATAATTTTAGGTTAGGCCTAGAAAGATGAACCAATACATGTTTCTTGAATGTAGCCCTACCTATTTGCATTCATTACCATAGCAGCCAATTTAATAAAATAACTGATGAAACAGTTGATTCGGATGTCCAGCTAGTACAAATAATATTTTTAAGTTAGGCCTAGATTGAACCAACACATGTTTCAACACACACAAACCAATAAAAGCTTGCGTTAAGATATTTAAAATTAGAAAACAATATGTTACAATCTAATTTAAAAAAAAAAGACATATTAGAATTTAATAGTAGGCCAATTTATATATGGTAAATGATATATTTTATAAATTGAAAATTGCCTCTTTTATTTATAACAATACAAAATCTCTGTCCTAATTAATATTCCCGAGAAAATAACATTGTGTACAATAACCTGTTTTAAAAAAGTTATTATTTATATAATACAATTTCTATTCATATCGGCGAAGAAAGTCCCGCGATATTCTTCTCCAATCACAAACTTCTGTGGGCGTGTATTTTATAACTAACGTCTTGCTTCTAATGGTCGCCATCTTAATTCCAGATTTTCGTTCATATTTCCACAGATTATGTCTTTGTTATTAAATATTTATATGAACTCAGGTGATGTTTTATATTTAGAAATATCTACTTCGTATTTCTGTATATCTCATTTTGTCTCTAGGTCTTCTGTATTTTTATAATCGGCGAAAGATCGGAGTTATATTTTCAATTCGGTTATTTTCCAAGTTGACCTTTCACGTCTAGATAAAAACAAATTATTTAAGTTTTCTTGTCTTTAACTGTGTGTTGTTATTTTTTATGGATTAATCAAATTCTTAGGCGCAAATTTAATATAGGTTTTGATTTGTTTTAGATTGACAATTTTCTGGATTAGTTATAATTGGGTCGGAAAGTATTAGATTTAGAATTTGTTTTGATTCGAGTCTTATCTTTTTGCCGCTAGGCGCGTGTATGTTGACGTTTAAAATTAAATGAATGAAATTGACTTTTTTTTTCTTTTTGTATTTAATACTCTTTAAAATTAAAATTTCGCAAAATCCTTTCTTAGTGAGCGTCTATGACCTCATACAAATATGCCTTTAAATTTTGGTATCAATATCTTTGTTGGTTTTTGCTCTACGTTGATTCTCTGTCAGTCATTCAGTCAGTCAGTCAGGACAAAGCCGTTTATATATGTAGTGATACACAATTTCTATTCATATCGGCGAAGAAAGTCCCGCGATATTCTTCTCCAATCACAAACTTCTGTGGGCGTGTATTTTATAACTAACGTCTTGCTTCTAATGGTCGCCATCTTAATTCCAGATTTTCGTTCATATTTCGACAGATTATGTCTTTGTTATTAAATATTTATATGAACTCAGGTGATGTTTTATATTTAGAAATATCTACTTCGTATTTCTGTATATCTCATTTTGTCTCTAGGTCTTCTGTATTTTTATAATCGGCGAAAGATCGGAGATATATTTTCAATTCGGTTATTTTCCAAGTTGACCTTTCACGTCTAGATAAAAACAAATTATTTAAGTTTTCTTGTCTTTAACTGTGTATTTTTATTTTTTATGGATTAATCAAATTCTTAGGCGCAATTTTAATATAGGTTTTGATTTGTTTTAGATTGACAATTTTCTGGATTAGTTATAATTGGGTCGGAAAATATTAGATTTAGAATTTGTTTTGATTCGAGTCTTATCTTTTTGCCGCTAGGCGCGTGTATGTTGACGTTTAAAATCAAATGAATGAAATTGACTTGTTTTTCTTTTTGTATTTAATACCCTTTAAAATTAAAATTTTGCAAAATCCTTTCTTAGTGAGCGTCTATGACCTCATACAAATATGCCTTTAAATTTTGGTATCAATATCTTTGTTGGTTTTTGCTCTACGTTGATTCTCTGTCAGTCATTCATTCAGTCAGTCAGGACAAAGCCGTTTATATATATAGTGATATATATATTTATAATATATATATTATTAACATATGTCAACTAGTGTTTACATGAAATACTGATTACTTACGATATTACTAATATGAAATTCATCATTTTTGTAGGATTGTAATGACTCATGTTATGTTCAATTTGCATGCATCAAGCAATAATCTTGATATTTGATGTTTACATCGATAGTTAAAATATATTCAAAGTTTTGTTTATTAACATTGTCTTGTAATTTTGTTTGAATTTAACAGTTATAAATTATGTTCTTTCATAATTATTACGTCAAAATTTAAATATTACTTACTTTTAAAATAAGCTATTTAATTTTTGAAATAATTTTTATACTGAATTCATTTCACTATATTTTTGTACAGTAATTTATTCTCAAGATCACCTTTCTATATCTTTATCCATTCCTTCTATAAATGACTTTATACCTCATTCAATCGCCCATCTTGGTAAGAGATACAATTTCTCAAAATTGGGTGTACTGATTTCATTACAATGTTTATGAAATGCAAAGATTAATCCCCCAAACCTGTGTACAAAATCACAAGTAAAAAAGTATTACAGTTCAAGTTTAATTATTAAATAAAGTTAGGCCACTGTCATTGAAAATTTAGACACAATTTAAATTTATAAATATTTATTCAAAGACAGTATCCATAAATAATTCATTTTCACTCTGATCAACAACTACAGAACTGACATTTTTTGTGACAAATATTTTGGTTAGTTTTTTATTTTTATTTAGGGTATGGATGTGTGAGAAATTATGTGCAATATTTTGCACCGTTTATTTTATTTGTTGATTTTATTTTCTAACTCTCTCTACCCTTCCCTCTCTACCTGCCTCTTTCTCTCAATCTCTCTCTCTCTCTCCCTCCCTCCCTCCTCCTTCCCTCCCCCCTTTTCCCCAGCACAACAATCCAATATGAACTCCAGCCTCCATGGCAACATGCATTGATTATAATCATAATCATACATATTAAATAGATAAATCATTTCTATGGTATGGTTTGAAGCTAACAAATTATATGCTACCATCTAATGTCTATGTCCACTACCATCTATGGCCCACTATGTCCACTGCCTTCAAGAACAGCATACTGTATTGGATGTTCCGTCTTATTATTATTGTATGCTATGGGACCTCTTCTTAAATATTAATTTAATGCAACATGACTTTACCCTCCATCCTCTGACCCTCATTTTTCATAAATCCTTTCCCAACTCATCTGCTTATCTTTCCCTATCTGTTTAATCTTCTTGGTGAACACCTTTACTGCTCTCTCCTCCATCATTCCTTCAACATATCTCCCTTTCCTAATTCAGTTATCTCCAATTTATAACCATAACAATTTCTGGATCTCTATATAAATTGTATAGTTTAGCGTTGTTTCTTATTCTCCATCCTTGTACTTCTTAAAAAATTCACATCCATCTCTTTAAACAACCCTTTCTATCTCAATGTCATGGCTTCTCAAAATAGTTCCTCAAACAAACATTCATTCTTATATAAACATACATAAATATTGTAGTTACATTTCTTTTAAATACATTTATACAGTATTTGTTTACAGTTGTTTTTATTGCAATAATTTCAATTATATATGGTGTTATCTGTATATATATTAATATAATTTAAAATTTGATTTCAAGTATAATTTTGCTGGACACCATGATATAAATTATAATTTGATTTATTGTTACAAAACGAACAAATGTTAATATGGAATTATTTTCAAAAGCTGTAAAACTTGTTTTACCTTATGTAATCTTTGTTTATAACAGGTTTATATGATTTTCAATATTTACCAGATTTATTGTTACAAAACGAACGAATGTTAATATGGAATTATTTTCGAAAGCTGGAAAACTTGTTTTACCTTATGTAATCTTTGTTCATAACAGGTTTATGTGATTTTCAATATTTACCAATGCGCTATAATGGAAACAAAATGGAATACATTTATGACACACTAGTTCCTAAAGGCCTACTAACACCCGATTGGTTCACAAAACCCGCAGACTACTTTCTACCACCAGCAGCATTTTCTCGGATGGATTCAATGCAGGTTAGAGATCCTATAATTAGAAATAATTTACTGTTATTTATTTCTTAGTGGATTCATGTTTTAATATTGTGTTATTTATCATAGAAATGTATTAATGAAAATAATAATTGTTAGTGTGTTAAATTAATTATAAATTATTGTATTGTGTTTCTGTTCTTATTTATATACTTACTTATTGAAGGGCTCTACCTGCAGTCCTTGTGAAACCTTGGCATCCTGCAATCTGTACTGTGATCCTTAGCTCTAACTCGCCATCTCTTCAGCTTCATATGCTGGAGGCCACCCTCCACAATCTCCAACCATGTAATTTTTGGTAGTCTTCTCAACCTCCATAAACAACCCACAAAATAATCTTTTGAGTATTTGCACATCTGGCGTCCGCTCAACATGTCCAATTCATCTTAGTTCTCCCTTTTTTTATATGTAAAGCTCCCCAAAGAGCTGTCTTGGGTCTTTATTTGTCCACATTCTCCAGGATCTGTCCCGAAAAACCAAACCAAAGATCCTTCTTAACATCTTACATTCTCATACTAGAAGGGCTTTTTCAAACAGTGCTGTAAGAGTCCATGTTTCACTTGCATACATAAGAATTGGTCAGATGACTCAATATATAATTATTTTATCTCTCCAGAAAGAACCTGGAGCTAGTCATGTTTTGAATTCAGTCATTTAATTTTTCTCTATCACCATTATGCTTAGATATTTAAAGGAGTCACATTCTGAAATTTGTTATTGAGAAGTTGGATATCATCATCTCTCCTCTTTTACTCTTGCGAAGTTATCATGTACTTTGTCTTTTTTCATTTATTTCCATGCCTATTTTTTTTCTCAGTTTCCTCCAGTTCCTGTAGTGTTCCTGATAATTCATATATGGTTCAAGCTGACATCTCTGCATCATCTTCATATGGCATGTACTGAGCAAATCTATTGTATATCATTCCTCCAGAATTTGTTTTATGGCTAGCACTGCCATATCCATACAGAAATTGAACAGTATTGGAGAGAGTGGGTCACCCTTCCTCAATCTAGATCTTATAATAATAGGGAATTCTGATATTTTACCACACATTTCCGTCACCTTGTCATATTTTTCTGGTACACCACATGACTTTGATCAGCTCTCTTATGTAGATTTTATCATACACCTGATTAAAATCTATAAAGAAATGGTGCAATCTTATACTCATATGTCTTCTCCAGCTCTGCCATTGAGACTCTAGACCTCCTTTGCCGAAAACCACACCGATACTCTCCAGCTATCTTCTCCACCATGAGTTTCCTGTTAATCGTGAAGGATAGTGTTTTGTATACAGTCGAAAGCAGGCCAATATCTCTATAGCTTTCACAATTGCGTGTGTCCCCTTTCTTATAAATTGGACATAGATTGGCCTTTCTCCATTTTAACATTTTTCCTTTCTTTTCTTATATATAAGTGTTAAATTTTTTGCACCATTTATTTTTGTAAAATATTAGACAGAAATTACTTTTTTAAATAATTAATTATAATATATAATTGAGTTTAATAAAACCTGTAATATAAAGCGAACAATTTTACAGAATTATCAATACAGGCAAGAACCTGTAGATTCAAAAGGCAATGGTGCACCTTACATTATTGGACGAACTCGCAGAAGACGCTCAGGTCATGCCACGTTTGTGTCATTTAATGTGGATAACGTTCCGACTAAACCACGTGATCTGGCTTTGAAATTTCTCCAAATAAAGTTTCTTTCTGGAGAACATTTGCAGAAAGTGAAAGAGGTATGTAGTAATTTGGCCTGATTAAGAGGTCTTATAATATTTAAGTTTATTATAATTAATTCATTAAGGACTGGCTCCCTGGAGTGCTATTTGGCTAGCTGAGGAATAAGTGAATTAAGACCTCTCTAGTGAATCAGGAAACACGTTTTTCTACAGTATGCCTATCATAGATTAACATAACTCTAATCGCAGTATTATTTAATTAGTTTGACACCAAGCAACCATAAGACATTACAAATTTTAAGTCGATTTTCCTTTTTAATGAATAACACTGATAACGTCTAATCTGGCTTCTATGGGAGATAGTAACCATTTTATGGAGAGGGGGGCTTAATAATAGTATAAGTATAAATAATAATTCAGTGATATAACAGCCCATTAAGGGCCTTCTAGGTAGTATTTTGAGTCAGAGAAAGAGTGTTCATGGACACTGAGTTTCTGTTACTCTAATTCTAGCCTTCACAGTTTAGGTCAACACCACAACTTTGGAGCCTCTACAAGAATTGAACCCTGAACTTCTCACATAAAAAATGTGACAGCTAGCTAATATACTTACTCAATTTCTGAGTTCTTAGAAAGTTACACTTTTTAATATTTAATCAAAATCATTTAAGCCAATTTTGAGAATTGAAATTTAAAGTTTTGGTCTTAAGGCAGCTACTCCCAAATTTTAATCTTTATTGATATTTTTATTATTTGTACAGTTTATGAAATGACCCGTTTAAAATGATGTAACATTTCACATTTTTGGGTCTCTATGTTGGGTTAGTACTTGGTTCAATATGTGAAGTAAGCAAGATATGATGTCAGGAAACTTCCGTCATCTCTCGTATTGCGATCATATATTCGAAGCCTCGTATGGACGGACAGACAGTGTTCCGAAATCGGTGAATGTTATAGAATCGTGAGTAAATGATTAAATGGGAAAGTTTAAATATTGTATTAAAATTAATACAATACGATTTTCAATGAAAGACATTGTAAACTTTATACTTTATTATAAAATAAGTAACTAATTGTTAGAAATCAGTTTTTCCCCAAAATTGATTGAGTGCAGTGTAGAGTGCATTGATTTATTGCCCCAAAAGATCCACCAATTATAACATTCTTCAGTTGAACTGTTCTATGCGACTTCGAAGAGTGGCACTAGCTCTTCATCGTCCAACGAGATTGGTCGTGTTGACTCTCTCGTCACTGCGGGACCTTCTCTTCAGGTGGATCACCTCATACCATCTTCCAGAACGACGTTTTAACAAGAGCGATCAGACAAAAAAACAGTTTTTACCTGAGTTTAAATAAAGCCAATGATTGTGTCCTAGTAGAGACGCCTATGTTTAAACCTTTTAACAAAACTAAAACATTTCAAAGACAAAGTATTTAACATTAATTTTGAAGATAATAATTGTAAGAACAGTATAGACAAATATTTCACGTTATTGTCAATATACCTAGAAAAATAGTGACTTTCATTAATTTTTTTCATTGGGCAATTGTTTTGCATTTCCCCTTAAAGGGCAATTAAATTAATTGTGGAAAAGGTCATATTGAAAAACCTTATTATAAATTGTTTAAAATTAGGAAAATACTTGGACTTTTAAAATTTATCATGATGTATTTATCACTCATTTTGTATGTCATATATGCACCTTATACACCTCTTGGTGTTTAAGGATTGTTATATATTTTTTTTTTATTTATTTTTTTTTTCAGGGGCGCCTTCAAAAGATTTCAATACTGAAATTTGTATGTTAGATTGTAAGGAAAACATCTATATTGAAATACCTGGGTATTACAATGAGAATAATTATTATACATATTATTGAAAAATGGTATTTCAACAGAGATCTGAAGTTTGTTTGCATCTAGAAAGAACACTTTCCAAGAATCCACGATCCAAAAATATTAAAATACAAGTGCCTTTGCTTATTCATAGAATAGCGCCCATTAAACTATAAATTACTATTACTGTTGGTTTTTTAACCATGTGGAATGAAAGGTTACAATGATTCTCTTATAGTTGTTTAAGGAACGCCCAGTTTGGTCAAAAGTTGCATTGCTGTCAGTCACAAAATTTAATCTCGAACAAATGAAATATCTTCTTCCTGCAGTCGCATACTATTTCGTAACAGGACCATTTAGAATAATGTGGGTGCGTTATGGTTATGATCCAAGGAAGGATCCATCTTCTCGTATTTATCAGTCTATTGATTATAGGATTCGTTTAACTGGTAAGTTGATATCTATGTATATAAAAATGGATGTGTGTGTATATGTGATGTATGTTCCAGCAAAACTGTGGAATGCCTGGAGCTATTTCAACCAAACTTGGTACACATGTGATTTACAATTTAGAAAAAAAATAGTGTTGAGGTAAGACAACCCTTAGCACTCTTTGGGATGGGGGTGACAATTAAAACAATCAATATTAGTGTTGATTCCATAGTTTTCAGGGTCGCTGAGATGAATAGTGATACTTTTTAAGGTTTCAGTCCAAATTCAGCCTCCATCGGTATTGGTGTTAAGAAGGTGTAAAAAATAAAATGTCTAAAATAATTGAGATTAGTTTCGAATGCATATTTTTCGGTGTTGCTATTGGTACACATAAGACTTACAATCTGAAAAAAAAAAATACTGTGTGGGTAAGATACCCCTAGGCGTGGGGATGAGAAGAGTGACATAAATAATCGAAAACAACTGGTCTTAGTGTCAAATTAATAGAGTTCGCCGAGATAAATAGTGACACTTTCGATGATATTTAATCCCTTTCAACCAACAATGGGGGTAAAAGAATGAAAAATAAACTGTCTGAAATGATCTAGATTATTGTGGAATCTATATTTTTTTGAGTCACTATCTATGCTGATTGTTGACAGTCTCGATGATTTTGAAGTCTAAGTTTAGTTACTTCAATTTTACGCTAGATAGAATTAATTTTTTTTCTGTCTGATTGAATATTTGGATAACTAAACTAGGATAAAATAAATATACAAGCAACTCCAAGTAATTAGGTAATATAACATTATTGATAACTAAAGTATTTCTTCTTACAATGGCCTAAGGACAAAATTTGATTTTTTTATTGTCTTTTTCCGAACACTTATTCAATGTGTTTGTCTACCAAACGACTATTTTAATTTTATACTAATTTGGTTAATATATTTTCTGTCACAATTTAATAGATTTTTGTTTTTTTACCGCCTTTAATATTGATTTAAGGACTGCCAAAGTTTTGTTTATTTGTTATATAGTTATTCTTGTTTGTTTCAGAAAATAGTCCTTAAATGTCTGTCAACTGGGTATGTGTAGTTACGTTTTTCCCCACGGGTCATCATCTTTATTACTAACTAGATGTAAATTCTATTATTAGCGAATTCTGTATTTGGTCATAATCGTTTCGTTCATTTTTGTTGATTGAAGTTATAGTGCATATTCAGGTAACTTGCTATGGCTGTAGTGCTATCGTTGATATTGTGTTCTTAAATTCAGTAATATGTGAAGTCTAAGGTTTTGAGTAATTTTCTATGGTAAAAATTAGAAATTCCACAACAGAACAAAAAAGAAAATTCTCTGGTGGAATTTCCAGAGAATAAAAGAATTTAATATTTGAATTATTCAAAATAAATCTATTTATTATATAAATGCTTTCTTAAATTGCAAAATAAAGGATTCCAGATGTTTCTTAATCTTTCGTTTTAGTTTTTCAAGAATTTATGAAATTGTGATAGAAAATACATTGGCCAGGCTAGAAGAAAAAATAAAAGAACACTAATTTCATTTAAAATACTCTGTAGTCAATAAATTTTCAGTAATAAATTGTGTTTTGTAGTGATTAGGAAACAGTTAAAAAAGTATTAATATTAATAAAAAAGATCCTTCTGATTGAGGGTTCAAGTGCCTGATTTATTCTATTTCATGGTTATGATGGTTTCCTGTCATTTTAGTCTTACCGGCATAAACATATTAAAAACCTAAAAACTATAGAAATATATAGACCAGAATCTTTAGAAGAAACACTTTAAACAAATAATAACTAGTATCTTATGAAACGTAATAGGCAATCATGAATTTTTTTTAGGCCATTTGTTGAATTAACCTTTATGGACAAACACAAACCAATTTGAGTTCTAGGTGGTGGATACTTGACACTTTATATTTAATTTATAAGACCAAAAATTATGTTTAACTAACCAATGCTTTGTTAATTTAACGTAACAGTTAATAATCAGGATACCTACAATTTTTACTGGAAATTATCACTAGACACTGATAAGCCTAGTTCCATCGTAACAAGTCCCTGATGTGCAGTTGTACTAATATACAGAGTGGCTGAAAAGAAACTTACCATTCCTCTTTTTTTTTTCTTTTTTTTTTTTTGAAATATTTTAATTCTGTTTGTGGCAAACTCTTTAGATGAGAGGGGCTACCTGAAAAAAGCAAAGGTTTATATTATTTTCATTGTGGGGGGGGCTAGGGGATGGAGGGTTGCTCTCAAAACTCAAATGGCACATGTAAGTTTGTGAGACCTCATTTTAAACGTCTCTGTGAGATAAGAAAAATGACAGAAAATAAATTTCTGACACATCCTAAATAAAATTGCACCCAAAAGAGTTATTTTATTTATGAAACTAGATTGGTGCTGTACATCCCCTTTTATGATATTAATGTGCTTTTTTACCTCAAATTCTTGTTCCTGTACCTACATCAGTACATTTTTTTTTTCAAACATGTTTTCAAAATTTTGGTTAGGTTAAGTGGTAATTTGAGATATTACTCACAAAACAAGGAGATTTTATATTTAAAGCAATGTACCAACATTTAGAAAAATTGATTTGTCTTCTGGGTCGATCTTCTACTAGGTTCCATTTAAAATAACTCTTTTGGCTGCCATTTTGTTTTATGTAGTCAGAATTTAATATTCTTAATGTCATTTTTCTTCTCTCACAGAGACGTTTAAAATGTGGTATCACAAGCTTATACATACCATTTGAAATTTTTGAATAACACCCATCCCCTAGTCCCTCACTATTAAAATAAGCTAAACCTTTATTGTTTTAGGTTGTCCATCTCACCTAAAGAGTTTGCCACAAACAGAATTCAATTATTTCAAATATTTTAAAAATAAGAGGGGTGGCAATTTTCTTTTCAGCCACCCTGATTTATGTAATTATATATTAAATTTAGCACATTATGGTCTGCTGGGACTCCAGGATAACGAGTCACCATGCTCATTAAACTTAACTGGCACTAATTGAGCATACATAACTTGAAAAACAATTCATGCACGATTTTGTCGAGCAGTCATTCCTTTTACAAGGCAGAACCAAAGAATCATTCTCAATTAACTTTACCAGAATACAGACAGTCATCGTGAGACTATCACACTTATAAGCCAGGGCAATTTAAAAATTCATCATTTCTGTATATATTTCTAGCATTTTCCTGGACGTATCTCAGGCATTTGACAGGGTATGGCATCAGGGGCTACAGTATAAAATGCGTAGAGACCTCCCCAAACAATTCTATAAAATCCTAAGATCATAATTATATCACTGAGCGATATTTCAGGGTAAAATATAAGGGAGAGTACTCTGAATTAAAACCAATTATAGCTGGTGTCCCGCAAGGCAATGTACTTGGCTCAGTACTTTACCTGCTCTACACTAGAGACATACCAAGGTCGGAGGGAGTGGACATTGCAACATTTGCTGATGATACAGCATTGGTGGCAGTGGGGAACTCTATAGCGGAGTCAACTAGCATCTTGCAGAGAGCTCTGAATGAAGTAAATCACTGGACTAAAAAGTGGAGGGTCAAGCTGAATGAAACTAAGTCAGTACACATCAACTTCACTAATCTGAAATATCAACATCTCCCAGTAGAAATAAATAAAGACATTGTCCCTTATAGCAATACTGCTAAGTACCTGGGACTTACGCTAGATGCTAAATTGCGCTGGAAGGAGCATGTTAAAATAAAGAAGGACGAGTTAAACATTAAATATAGAAAAATGCACTAGCTACTTGGAAGACGTGCAGGGCTGAGCACTTACAATAAAGTGCTCCTATATAAACAAATCCTAAAGCCAATATGGGAATATGGCATCCAGCTATGGGGATGTACCAAGCCCATTAACAGAAATTTAATTCAGATTTTTCAAAACAAAGTGCTCAGAGGTATAGTGAATGCACTCTGGTACATCAGGAACTCGGATATACACAGAGACTTGAAGATCGAAACGGTTGAAGAAGTAATAAAAAAGCACGCAGAAAGACACAAGCAACGACTCCAGGGACATCCGAACACTGAAATACGAAGGATGGTGGATGAACCTTGTACACTTCGACGGCTCAAGAGAACCAAACCAGCGGATCTAATGTAGTTCAGTAATCTTTATATGGGAACAACCACTGGGCTGTTACTCATCAAACAGTGAATTTGTCAGATAGGAAGTTGCTAGATGAGATAAGCTCAGTTGTAACATTTTGTAAAAAAAAAATAAAAATAAAAAATAAAATAAAATAAAATAAAAATTCTGTATATTTTCCAAGTTCAAGTGTCCAGCTGCTGCCTCATACATTAAAAATATATAACTAATTGACCCATTTGACTTTTAATTTTTCTAATTAGTGAGTTTTAATACCTTATGTTATAGGTGGACTACAAAAATTGGTCAAGGCTAAACGAAGTTATACAAATTATCTTCTGCCTTACAAGTCTGGCCCATCGAGTAAACCCAAGACTGTTGTGATAACATCTGCTCCTGAGACTCGAGATACATCAGAGACCGAGATTCCACTTCCAGATACTAGTTACATTTTTCGACCTGGTACTATCCCTCCATCAAGGCAAATGTTTTATCAGGTAATTACATCAATGTCTTCTACTTATAATATTTACATGAATATTCTGGTTAATTAGTCAAATATTTTTGACCCAGAATATTTATGACAGAAATGACAAAAACAGATATAAAAATGACTCTGTGCCTAGGTCTAAAAAAATTAACGTACCTGTTAAAATCTTTAAATGATTTTTGTTATTTTTTTTCGCAAAAATGACTTTTAACATACTTTGCTTATAAGAGAAAAAGTTAAGTAATGGATGAAAAATTAATAATGAGTTTTTTCACTGAAATATCCTTATTAATTCCATAGGGTCAGACGTGTGCTAAAACCATATGACTTAGAGTTTGAAGGCATATAGGGGCAGTTGTTTTTATATAGTTGATATCTTTTAAATGGCAGTTTAAATTGTACAGAAAGACAAATAGACACACGTGAAATTATAAGGCTCCTTGGTTTACATACTGACTCTAATAAAAAGAAATCAATAAAAATTCAATCCATCTTTTAATAGCTATTGAATTGTTTATCTCACTTCTCACAAAAAGCGTTTAAAACTTATATACTTTGCATTTCTCATTGTGTGATTAAGTTAAATTGTATTTTTCATACTAAAAATTATATATGATTTGGCACTGCAGTTTAATTTCAAATCCAATTTTTTTTTCTTTTCAGATTGTAGATCATGCTATGTTCAAATTAGAGGAGGAGGGCATGATATCTGACACTTTAAATTTGACTTATCGTCAACATATTAATTTTTCCATCAAATGAACATACATATTTTTAATCATAATAACTTCTATTTTTATTTAATACCCATACATATATATTTTTTTAAACAGATATTCAACGCGTTAGTTTTTGTCTCTTAACTACCCCAAGGTTATTTTTTTGTTACCACTATATTTTTCCTATATATGGGACAGTACAAAGAATATAAATCCAATAGGAAATATTTAAAATGTATAGGATTTCTCGTCTTGTATGTGTAACTTGTTGTGATTTACAGACAGATAGATCCCCATGAAATTGTTTGGTTTTACCAACGGACCCTAAAAATTATTTGTTTTGTCAGTCATCTATCTTATATCATCTATTTTGTGCAGCCCAAAAGGATGGACCAGTTTAGATAAAATTTAGGTTGTGAGTATAGTTTAGTCATTTTTATATCCATGTCATGTGTGCTTTTTTTATTTTTTAAAAGTTAAATCAATTTAAAACTGAAATCCCTACCATAAGTTTGTGGTAAGGGTTTCAGTATTTTATATTGTTTACATTCATCACAGTGCTTAATTGAACATCTAATAA
The DNA here is from genome assembly GCA_963513935.1 of Aphrophora alni. Classification (NCBI taxonomy): domain Eukaryota; kingdom Metazoa; phylum Arthropoda; class Insecta; order Hemiptera; family Aphrophoridae; genus Aphrophora; species Aphrophora alni. Next base: position 15,990,185 of record OY740771.1, read on the forward strand.
GTTAAAACAGTTTAATAAATTTCAGGATATTCAGTTATTATCTTGTTGTTTTAAGTTGCTGTGGTGTACGGGCAAATAGATTATGTGGTCACATCTATTCCCAATTTAATTCATGTGGATTCGAGTTTAATTATGTATTAAGTTGTGTGTTATGTGTTATGTTCATGTAAATGTTTAAGTTATAAATGACAAATGTGTACCTGAAGAAGCCAGCTGTGTATAACGAAACAATGCTGAAGTATTTTTAAAACTACAATGTTAGAATTACGGAGACGGTTTTTACTTTCTCTTATATTATGTAGTATAGAGAAATTTATTTGATGGATCAGAAAATCAATGTAGAGCATATATATATATATATATATATATATATATATATATATTTGTTTTTGTCCTGTGAGTACAAAAAGTGGTTTTTGGAATGATGTCTATTTGCCGTCCGTATGTCATTTGTCATATATGTCTCTACTGCCCAAATAAATGAACCGATTTTAACCTTTTAAAGTTATATGACGTCATCACTTGCAGTACCTAAGCGATTGATTGTATAAATACAGACTGAGGACAAATATTAGAGAGCAAACAATATATTCACATTAGGAAAATACTGTTCATAACTTCAGGTAGAAAGTTAGGGTATGACAAGGGAATGAAAGTTAGGTCATAGGCAGTAGACAAAAAGTGGAAGGAGCAGAAAATTTGTGAAAAATTATACTTGATCTTTCAAAACTAAACTAATATTGTTACAAATCATCTCCTAATTTTAAAAATTTCCAATACATTTAATTGTGTAGTTTTTGCACTGACATGAAGAATCTTAAAATTAATATTAGGATAAAAATCTGACACTACATGATTTTTAAATGGTTAGAAAAACTAGAGTTATTATAACCCAACCGCCTAACCGTCTACATGAAAATTATTTTGTTTGTAAAGTAATGCTATTTTTGTAATATGAATAAATTGTTTGCTTTCTAATTTTGTCCTTAGCCGGTGTTAAGCTGCCTTTTAACTGATGAAACCATGGTCGGCAAGACTCATTAAACTAAAATATTGTGTTCATGTTTCATTTAACATTAACATGGAGTTCTACCTCTTTCTGTCATTAACATAAATCGTACAAAAATTAACCTTGAACAAATATGATTTATATAATGAAAAACAAGTGTGAGGGTGTGTTTTGTCACAAGCAAAGCAAGTTTAAGCACTTATTTAAAAATATAAATATTGTTTCAAAAGTTATTGGTTCATTTTCACTTCTTGACTGACAACTACCTTAATGTTAGCAATTAGTTTTATTTCGTTTTGCGAATGGATGAGTGAAAATGTTTGTGCAATGTTTTTTATCAGTATATGTAAATTTATCTTGAACAAACAACTAATCATAGTTCTACTGGTCTGTCTTGACACCGCCAGAACTGGCTTAAGACATATAAAATTAGTTATTGAACACACCATCGTCAATTCATCTGCCTTTTTATTTCCAGCAACTCCAAATAACTCAGTCTCTAGGTCAGCTTTAATCTGTGCTGATTTGGTCAGCATATCTTTACACTCACCTACTAAACCAGAGTATAACCTGAAGCAACTACAATTACATCTGATTGCATGAATATCTAAGCAGATATTGATTTCAATCTCCTTTGAAGAAAACACCTCTTTCAGACCAGAATTGTACAGGATTTGATTATGTCTCTGATTGGAATAATGAAACACACATCCTAAGTAGGCTGTACTTTCTCACATATACGTAGTACAGAAAAAATTTCAAAACCGGTGCCAAGTGTTTTGGAAAATATTCATTTTGAGGTCTTCTGAATCCAGAAAGTGGTTTTGGAAATGATGTCTATCATCTGTATTCAAATTAGAGAACCAATTTTAATCAAATTAGATATCTGGGCATATTTTGGTCATATCGTAACTACAAAAATTTAGTGTACCTGCGATAAGGCAAAAACCAAAATTCCAATTTCTCAAATTAACTCAACCGATTTAATTCAAATATGTAAATTCATAACTCAAACCAGTGTGTCAAATTTCAAATACACCAGACTCCCTCTAATCCGACTCCACAGTACCAGACTCCTGGTCGGATAAGAAAAAGGTTTGTTAAGACAAAAATAACTAACTACTCTTTTATAAGTTCTAAATGTAAAAATATATGACAATATCTATCTGTATCTATTAAAAAAGGACAAATTAAGTTGTAAAACAATTACTCACTCAGATCAAACGTTTTAATTGTCATTTACTCTCATGAGATTCAAAAATTATAGAATAGATTTCAAAATAAAACATTTTAATTATTTACAACACTTTCTTCACAGAGTTATGATTATGATTGAGTAGTCTATTAGTGAATGACCAAAAGTATATTTCAATAAAATAATACAAAGAATATATACAATTAACAATTATATTTTAAAAAACCTATGATTTTTTTCTTCTTCTTTTTTTTTCAATTCTTTTCTTGAGTGCTTAGTCACACCATTTTTTTTTATCAACATTACATCAACTGCAGTCAACTTTTTTTGCTATTCAATGTAAGACACTGCTAACTGTAACGCTTTCCTTCCTTCTGCATGACTTTTTTTTCACCTTCTTCTTCATCATCGATTTCTTCTTCCTCTCACCTTTCATAACAGTCTGAACAATTTCTTCATCGGTTAAAATGCAATTTTCAAAGAGAAATGAACTGATTTAAATTTAACAGATAAGAGAGACAATTGAATTTTGGTTGTTTGTGGGAATGGTAAGTCTTGGTGTTTTTCATTATCGTGAGGAAGTAAGTCAATTCCTGGAATACGGGTGGTTAAAGAGAGGGTGGTTAAGGTGTGTCTACTATAATAGAAATTACCGTTTTGGAATACTGCAATACCCAAAAAAATAAAGACGAACCTTCACCGATATAATTAAATAACTGTTTATTATGTCTATTATTTGATAAATTATAGATTAACCTTTTTAATCCCGATTATTCAACCTTCGGTTCTCCGACATTTCATTTTATCCAACGTGATAACAGTACATACTGTACTTATGAAATATGACATCGATAAAAGCTCATACATACAATATTAAATTCTTATTCATTCTTCAAAAATATGTTACATAGTTTGCTTGAAACACCATTACCTAATTACTGAACTAAGTACTGTATTAAGTACTACAGTACATGCATTAAGTACAATTCGGTACGCGAATGTAAGAGTGAATATTGTAGTCAACGAAAAATGTGTGATTGACACGTGGTCTCGGTCACATATTAGCTCTAGCGTGGTAACCATGGTGATGGAGGTATCGCACCACCCCACCACTCCCACTATTCCATCTAAGCGTTATATGTCACTAAGTCAGTTCTGTTCTTGCTGTGTTGTAGTGTGAATACAACTTTATGGGCGTTTAAGTTTTTTCTTATACATTCTTATGATGAAATAAAGTGTTTTTCTGTACTATAATGTTGAAAGGAAAGAGACAGAAAATCGTTCTTTTAATTGAGTGACAGAAGGTCGTTCTTTAAAATGACTAGATAGAGTTATAACTATGTAGAAAATTGCTGATGAGCTTGGTGTAGGAAGAGTTACTGTAGGCAATTTGAAAAGAAAGAGATGTGACCTAGAAAAATAGAGTTGTGATCGTCATTTTGAAGATGTTCTTAAAAAGAGAAAAAGTATGAATGGGTGTGAGTATGAAAAAACAAGTGAGGCATTATTTTTATGGTTTTCTCAACAGAAAAATAAATGTCCTATTCTGCAGCAACAAAAAACCTTGTTTCAAAAAGAATTCAAAGATGGCTAAGAAGGTTTTACAGCAAGCATAAGTTGGTTAGATTGCTGGAAAAAAGGATATGGAGTGAAACAATTCACTGTCTGCAGAGTAAAGTTTTCGGCTGACTCTCAAAACATTAATAATTTTAGAAAAAAATTCCATAAATTAATCGACGATGAAGGACTACCAGGAGAGCAGTTGTATAACTGTGACGAGAGTGGTTTGAATTTTAAGATACTTCCAAAGAAAACATTACCATCGTGAGAAGAAATATCAGCACCTGTCTTCAAGATGATGAAATAGCAAGTTACTATACTTGCCTGTAGTAACGCTACAGGAAACCGTAAATTAAAATTACTTTGCATAGGAAAATATAAAAAACCACAGCCATTTAAAAATTTATAGACAGCTGCATTTCTAGTAAGTTATAAAAACCAAAAAATGTCTGGATGGATTCGGAAATTTTTCGTGAATGATTTTTTGAAGATTTTGTGCCATCGGTCAAAATATTCCTAAATCCATCAACTTGTCTGCAAAAGCTATTCTTCTCTTAGATAATGCAGCATGTCATCCAAATGTTGACGAATTGATAAGTGGAGATATAAATTTAGATTATATTTTTTATACTACTGTATTACGTGGAGTACAGTAATTACATTAGTAACTATTACATGATACAATTTAAGATTTTAATAATAAAAACACATTTATAATACTTGTATTTTATGTTTTTTCCGTTTTCCTTTTAGTCACACCGACTTCCGTATTACCTGACTTTTTATTTATCCATCCTTTCATTGGTCGCATTTAGGTCGAATAATCGAGACTACTGTACATCTCAATATTTATGCTTAAGGCAAGTTTATTGCACAAATGAAGCAAAATTAGATCTTATTTAAATATTGTATAAAATAATTTATAAAAATTTAAAGTGACGTCTGTGATTGATTTTTACTTTTTTATTGTGAAACATCAAACTCACATTTTTGGTATGAATAGTTTTATTTGTTTACTATTTTGATTATAAATGGGTATTTGCAAGTGATGATTTTGCATAATTTATTTCATTTCAGAGATTCTATTTTAATATATAACTCTTGTTTCAATTTTTAAATTTTGTCTTGGAATTTTCATGTTGAATGAAGTAAATTGTTAATGAAAAAAACTTAGTATGTGGTTTTGTTTTAATTTATTCAATCTCTTTCAGTTATGTGATATCAAAGTTACTGAGATTGAAAGCATGGTTGCACGTTTACCTCGTATTGCTCCTGGAAGCTTATGTCATGAAAGATTAGGTTGGCTTCCTCCTGGGTTTGCTGAACAATGTCGAGACATTATCAACAATATTGTGATTGAACAATTGAAAAAAGAACAAAATGATTGTAAGTATTGGAACTTTACAAAGATATTTTGTTTGGTTCTATAATACAGTTTTAAGTATTGGAACTGATGATGGTAGCTATGTTACCGAAACGTACATAAGGGTTTATTAAACTTTCTAACCTGAATTGTGTTAGTGTTTTATTTGTGGTTTGGGGATTACTTCTTTCATATTGTAATTAACCACAAGGATATTGTAATTAGAAATATAATAAAACATTAACTCAACATGGCATTAAGCTTTCAAAAATGCAAACTCTACCTACTCTACTGATGAATGTTCCAGTTATAGTAAAAATTAAATTTTTTGTTAATACCTTTTTTTTAAGGTCCTCTCTTCTGTAATTATTAAGTCTTTTAGAAAGACTGTTATGAACTAGGGTACCTGCAATTGCTGGTGATTTACCATTTATAACAAGTATATGGTTTGGAACAATTAAATTATTTGTTTGTCTTGTGTTATGTGTATTGTGATTTTGATTAGCTTTAGAATGAAATTTATAAAATATAATACCAAAATATAAACAGAAGGGAAAGTAAAAATATTAAGTTTTCCAAAGAGAGGACAGTATGAGTCTTTAGCACAGACTGCATACTTCTGTATTCTGAAAACCTGTAATAATAACCTCTTTGATGCATTTATCTATACTACAACACCATATTTAATATGAAAAAAAAAATCGACCATAATTGGTGATTCAGAACTGATAAAGAGCAAAATTTAATAAATTTCGTAACATATAGACTGATGAATTTAATCTCGTGGGTAATATAATTGTCTGAGTACTCCAGTTTAATTTTGAATTTACTGCCAAATATAGAAATTTTATATACCCATTTTTAGTTAGCTGATAATTTTCTGCAAATACATTTATTCTATTGCAATTTGATGTATTTTTTGCTGAGAACAAAATGTAATTTGTTTTTATTTTAAAAATTTTAACTTAAGTGGTTTTTGTTATAAAACTCAAAATAGGCTCTTTATCAATCTAAGCCCTATAATCTTCTACCATTGGAGGGACCTGCATTTATTAGTTCACAACTCAACCACATTCTTCACATGGCGTTTCAAAAACAAAAGTTCTGGACCATAACAGGGACGTTTTGCACAATCTTTCGCAACATAATGAGCAACCTCGTTTCTCTCTATGCATTAATGATTGAGCACCTATTTCAACATATTGGAATGTTCAGAACTGAACGTTTATAAGATTAGTCAGAACCTTTAGTATGTTAGTGTTCATATATTTACCTCTCTAAACCATTCCAAATCATTTTTAATCACAAATTACATTCTTGTATCCAACATAAAAATTATACAATTTTTGAGTTTTAGTTTAAAAAAACTACTTGTTTTCTCTGTTATCAGATCTACAACCTAGTACTAGCACAGCGGATCCAGATATAAATGAAGAAGAAGAAATAGATGAGTTTTGGAGTTCGGACCCTCGCCTTCATGATGATTACATGGAATGGGAAGATACTTAATTTTATGAATAACTTAACGGTGAGAATAATTTTCTATTTAATAGGAATGAATTTACCTTTTACAGAACAATTTTGTATTATAAAATTATAATAAAATATAATTTTGTATAGTTAAATTGTTCCTGTGTCTGTATGGACCACTTGTTACAAAAATTGTGGCACATGATTCACTGTTAGGCGAAAGTACCTAACCTAACCTAACCTTCCACTTGTATTTCCTATGATTTCCTGCTATAGATAATTTTGTGCAGACTTAAAATGTACATTCAGTAACGCCCAAACATGTTTCCTAGGATACAAATTGAACAAACTGGTAAGGGTCAATTTCACCCTTGTTAAATTGGCCATATTAAGCTACATTTAGTGGCCTAGGCCAATAAAACACAAGTTTTCGCCTGTTTTTTCGACTACTCACAGTGAATACCAAATATTTATTCTCTCTTGCTGTTAACAATTTTTTTTTTTTTTTTTTTTTTGTAGCAAGCGCCCGTTTAGGAAATAATGCATACATTTATATAAAATAAATAAATAGTACATAAAAATATATTTACAAATAACAGATAAACATAATTACATAAAAGAGTATAAAATTTTATATCTGAAAAAATCAGGTTTATTACTGAATTGAGCAACTGCCCCAAATGATATCCAGACAAATATCTGAATTCACCACTTGTGGTTGAGGAAATCACCCACCGAGTGAAAGGATTTGTACACCAAAAGATGTCAAAGTTACCTCCTAAATATTTTCTGATCTTCAATATTTATTGGGAATCCGTTAATAAATGTAACACCTGTCTCAAAAGGTAATTTTCTAGACTTATCAAGACTTTATTGCCTAAGCCGTAGGTCACTTTGATATGTGAAATTATAGTTATGTAATTATATACAGGGTGTTACAAAAAGGTTGGGCTGGCTATGCATTTTCATATTCTATGTGTGATTCTAAGCTGAAAATGAAGAATATTTTTTTTTTCAATTTCCACTTTTTTTTAGCAGCTAGACGCCATTTTGTTTTTTTTACAAAAACTTACTGTAACTCTGGAAATAGATAAGATATCGAGTTCAAATTTGGAATAAGCGTTTTACATGTTACGATTAACAAGTGTACATAGCACAAAGAATTTATTTTCATAATTTTCAAAATGGCGACCGATACACATATTTAACATGGAATATCATGAAAACCGTTAACTTTACAAAAAAATGTACAAGAGACAAAATATTTTTATTTTTTACAGCAGACTAAATGCTTTTTTTGTAGTTTCAGTCGGTCAAAGGATAACAGAGTTATCGACAAAAAACTAAAACATAATTTCTTGGTAATTGTTTTCAACAACCAAAATTAGCCTAAAACCATATTTTTTTTTTAATTTAACAATTTTTTAGTTATTTTTGTAGCGAGCTATGCAGAATTAGATTCTACATGCAAAATTTTCCCCCTATATAAGCCTTTGCAATGAAATGACTAATCTCTCCACATTATCACTCCATAGTTTAAATGTGGGTAAATTAGCCCATAGTAGACTTTCCTTTTAAAGCACTGAGGCTTTCAAAAATACCTGAACGTAACTTTTGGTAAATGTTTTAACATGGTTATTCTAAGTTAATTTACTATCAATAACCATACTAGAAATATTTAAACAATTAACATCAAAAATTGTTAAGTAGTTATATTTCATGAAATTCGACATTGTGAAATGTACTACATTAGAATATCCTCCACTTCACTCAATATCGTCAAGTAAGCACAGGTCAGAATATTTTTTATTTGGTAATAATATATATTACTCCGCACCTTCATAAAACTAATAAGACTTGGCTTAGTTTAAATTGGCCAATCCATTTACAATCTCTAGAAAAATCTTGTTTTACAGAATTTGTTCGACTCTCATCCAGCAACCATCGTTTTTAAAGTAACAACTTTGTATCTCACTTGTTTGTTCGACGTTCATCAGCAACAGTAATTTCTAATTAGAAGATAATTAATTCCTACTGTTATTATTATCTCTCGAGGTTTCCTCATTTTACACTATCGTAGTCATTCCCTTATTCAGGAATTTTTTTAGAGCGAATGGTAAATGGTGTTTCTCATTTTCAACTATCGTAGTCATTCCCTTATTCAAGAATTTTTTAGAGCGAATGGTAAATGGTGATGAATTAAAAAATTAGTTTTGGATTGGTTAAATGATGGATCACTCCCACATCTCTCTACAAGTGCTTATATATTTATGAACATTATGTAAACAAAATAAAGAAATTTATTTTGCATTGCTAGTTGATATTTTATTCATTTATAAAGTTTTCTGTGAACTGCAACAACTTAAAAATTACCCTCATGAAAACTATATAATAAAAAACTCATTTTAAAATAAAATTATATCTTTATTCTTTGTAGAAAAGAACAGACGTTTTATTATAAATTTTAAGTATACTTTATAGTTTTCCTTTTTTTAACATTTTAAAACTAAAAATATAAATAATTATTACTAAACTTGAAATCAATATTTTTATAGGAAATACATCACCTATCTAAATTTTTTTTTATATATATGTTATTTACAAATATTATAACCAACTATGTTTAAAAATAATATAGTTTACACACCTTATCTGTCTACAGTTAATAAAAATTTAAACAGACTACAGTTTTTGGAAAATTATACCTCAATTATACAAAAACTTTACATTACTTATCAACAATTCATTATTTTAAAATAAAATATCAGCATTACATTAAAACATATCCTGGAATAAACGAAAATGTATTTGTACTAACACATATAGTAAAACACTTTTTGCACATGGCAATCGTCCAGATCCCAACACACCTAATCAACCTAACAGTTATTTTACATACAATAGACCAAGATGAAAAGTGCATCTCCTCTCCAACAAATTCAATCTCTCCTCCAATAAAAAATAATAATATTAATTAAAGGTCATCACACATGTACTTACGTACATGTTATCTACCAATTACAGTACCAGTTTTTCCCAGCTCAATTATTGGCCTAACCACAGACAACCTAAACACTAGGATAAATGGCTACAGTCACGTTGTAAAAATCATGGATATTAAGAAATCCACTCCAAAACGTGCAACAAACAACAACGTTGCCATTTTGATGACTGCTTCATGACAAAAATCACTCTCCAAAATTGAACCCCTCATAATTAAGAAGGTTAGAACTGTCTCATCAGTGGGTCATAAAATCTAAAGAACCCCCTAACCTTAATCTTAGATAAATCATCGTTTATCCATTTTCCTCTCCAACAGGCGGAATATTTTTTTTAATTATTCAATTTAAAAAAATTGAATAATAATAACAAAAATAATAATGAAACATTCGTCTGTGGTTCAACACTCAACACAGATCGATCCTCTACAACAATTTTATACTCTCTACTGATTGAGAAAGTAAACAGTGTTTATAAAATATTTCAGAACTTTAGTGTTTTATTGTGCGTTTTTCTATTTGTTCTACCAGGTACTGTAATAGCAAGGACCACTTTCCAAGGTACGCCTGTGTGTCTTATCCATACAACATCTAAATATAATAGCCTATATCCCCTATTAAACTCTAACCTATATTTTTGTTTATTCATTCACAGGTTTTAAGTAATTTTAATTTTTGGAAAACATGTCCACGTGCTAATTGATTTGACGTTATTGTTTGAATTGATAATGAATAAAACCTTCTGTTATCTGTTTGTATTTTAAAGAACAATAGACAGATTAGTTATCTAACTTGTTATTGTTATTATTCAGTTCTGGAGGCATTTGGATTACTTAAACGGCACCATATTTATTAAAGTCCCCGTAATAAAAGTAACAATTATGTATTTTAATTTGAATATCATGTTTATAAACTATACAAATATATGGTAAATATTCATTGTATGTTATTATCGGATTTTGTTGTTAAAAATTGTGAAATCATTAACTAATTACCTTGTATTCAAACAATCAGATCATATTATTTGTCAGAAGACATGGTTGATATCCCAAAATGCATTTATTCATTGTCAAATAACAAATAGAAAATTAGGGAATCCAGCCGTTGTTAGGTTAAATCCAGCTCTGATTACAAAAGCCTACATTAATGTTAGTTGGTTATGTTATGTTAGTCAAGTTAGTGGATGTGTAATCTTTCGATGTTTATTATTAAAACTATTTGTCATGGTAAAAAATATTTGTTTTAAAAGGTATATAGGTGACTATATATAGCAATCACAACATTCATTGACTTGATGAACATATTTATCAATATTAACTTAGGAATTCATAATGTGAACTGTATTTCGTTCTTTTATATTTCTTATTTTCTACTAAAATAATGCATTTTGTGACTTTAAAAATGTCTTCCGACAAAAAATATGAACTTAGTGTTTAAATTACAAGGTAAATAGTTAACGATTTCATAATTTTTAATATCAAAATCCGATAATAATGTACAATGAATATTTACCAAATATATTTGCATGTCTGAAATATAAAATTTTGAATAGAATTATGTATTTGTAGTTTAAATTGTAAGATAAAATTAAATCAAAAAAATACTTTCAAATTTAAAAATAAACAACACATCATAAAGAAGTAAAAACAAAAAAATTGTTGTAATATTTTACCATTTTATTTAAATGTTTGTGTTTAAATGTTTTTTTAAACACATTAAGAGAGCGATTCTCTCAAATTTAACCCAAATTGAAGTAAAACCAAAGTATTATGGTATTTTCATACAATCATTTTGCAGTGTAAAATTTTAACTGTTTAATATAAAATTATTTTTACGTATATATTTTTGTATTTGTTCTAAAGGAAGTTGAATTAATATGTATTGTACTTATGAAATTAGTGATTTGAATCTATGATAGCATAAATTAAAATTCTGAAATTTACTTATCCAAACCTAACTTAACCTAACCTATTTCTTTAATTGTAAAACGTTAAATAAATGTGATGAAAAAAATACATTCACTCTTTAGCTTATGTGTCCAAAAATAGCACCCATTATTGTTTATTTTTTATAATCTAAGCATAAATTTAGTAGTTTGTTCTTTACAATTAAATATAATTATTTACATAAATTTAATAAAGCTGCAACTTGAGGGCGAAATAAAACAAAATAAAACTGTACTTCCACAAGAAATCACTTTAACCTAAAAATACGTTCAAAATAAAACTGAACTTCCACAAGAAGTCACTTTAAACTAGACGTTTCAATTTTAAGCCACCATTCAGAAATGTACACAGTACCTATCAGGGTACAACGAAGAATGGTAATTTAGTCCTTGAAATGTTATCTTGATAGTTGATTGGTTTTTATGGTAATTTAGTTTTTTTAGTGAAACATGATTACATAGATGACATGATTTAATTGTTCTATTAAAATCTGTTTGTAGACACACAAACAGATTGATAATAAACTTGTGAGATTTGATAGGTTTGCCTCAAATCCTAATCAAAAATAATACATTTACTACACCAAACATAATAGAGTCACATTTCTAGTGTACTATCTAACTATTTTGTGTGTCATTACTCTTTGAGGTTCTTGTATCATCGGAGGAGTTGACATACAAACAGTTTGAATTGTAATCTGGATCTTTGAGGTTGAAACATCTTGACCAAAATTTATCCATGGATAGGTATAGATGCTTTCGTACGTGTCTTAAAGCATGTGTTTCATCGGGATAACTCTGAAAAATTAATATAAAGATTAGGATTAAAATAAGACATAAATTTGAAGAAAATATATTAATTTATAAATTTAAAACAGAGAGGTAATGTTTTAAAACTCTACTATTTGAATTATTTTTGTTCAACAAGTATTGTTTCGTAACTTGTGAATTTGGTAAGAGATGGTATTTAAACTACATGGTTTTAATCTTACCTTTCAAAATGGCCGTTGGTTTTTTCACTTTTTTTATGTTCTGGGTTTATCACTTGATATCGGAAGATGATTTATAAACTTAGAAGAGTGTATTAATTATTATATTCACAAATGATGGCAAATGTCCAATTAAACCATATTAATACCCTCCATCTCTAATGAAACCCCATAAGACAAAATCGAGTGGAGTCAAATTTGGTAAGTGAAGCAGCTATGCAATTGGCCCTGCACATCCAATCCATTGATCTGAAAATTTCTTATTAAGGAATTCCCTGACTTTGGTGTGAAAGTGGGTAAATTTTGCATTCTTAACTCTTTTTTTTTTAACAATAAACCCACTATGATCACTATGTTTTGTTTGCATTTTGTACATGTTAAACATACATGTGAAAGTTTAAACAATATTTTTGTCCTTTTTTTTTTTTGTTTAGAACTATATTCCGTTTAATTTTGATATTATTACTAAATTTTAGGAGATATAACGATGAAACTTTTAAAATAGGAGATGATATTAGATCTCCATGGTGAGCTGAGGACTACGTAATTTTAAAAGTGTTATTAATTTGTATAACATCTTGATTTAAAATTTAAAATGTCATTAAACAGTAACAAAACAAACGTTCACTTTTTTCAGTTTATTTTGGTATATCCAACCCTCTGGTTTGGATTCATGGGAGTAGCTCATATTGTTCTCAAATCTTTATTTTTTTATTAATGGATTTATACTTTTGGAAATATAATAAAACATTTTCAGCATATTTAATTTGAATAAATAAAAAATCATTCCAATTTCAATCTGCAAATTTAATTTCAAAATAACTGTAGGACAATGTTAGCTTTCAAATTGTTTAATTACAAGCTTACATTTTAGTATAAAGGTAGTTTTTTTTTTTTTTTCCACGGGTAAAATCTTGTAAGTCCTTGAATAATTAAATCAAATCAACCTACAACTATATTTTCTATCAAATACAATATTTAAAAAAGTTTAACAATTTTGAATTACTCTTACTTACCCCAAACAGGTGGATTACTAAAAAGTTACAAAACCAACCTTTCGATGATAATAACTCTCTACAATTTTTGTTTTATTATTTAATATAAAAACCATTCATTGCTATAAAACTTATCACTTTTACCTGTTGATAAAACAGTATATCTTTAAGCTCCAATGCTCTTGACAGCATCATGCTCTGTTGGTAATGTACGTTGTCATCCGCATTACCGTGTATTAAATAATACATCTTGCGACGGAAGTTTTCTACGTGTGCTGAAACATCACTGGCTACATATCCAGCAAGATTACTGTCATTTGTTGGTAGACCCATGTATCTTTCAGTGTACACAGTATCTGTAAAATAATAAATAAGTTATTAGCCAAAAAAAAAAAAAAAAGTACACACTGTCTCCTGCGTACTTTCATAAAAGCAAAAAATATGTATTGTAACTACGTCCTAGATTTATGAACTTTAGAGATGAATAAACCTTCAAAATGCACAATCATGAATTTAAAGTGTGGAACTATAAGAATGACAATCAGAAGTAATAAGTGCTTTGAAATAGAGAAAATATGACAGATATATCTCGGGAATATGAAATGAATCTATCTACAATTGCAAAAGATAAAGTTGTCATCCTGGAGCATACGAGGGCTATCCAGAACGTAACTCACGTTTCAGTATGGCATCGGTAGTACTACTGTAAGCGTCACCATTTTGTTGTAAGAGCTTCCTTCCACTTAGTACACATCCAGCTGTATCAGTTTGAGGTTAGTCACTTGTGAAGCACAATCAGTTATACGATTTTTGTTGGCGAAAAACACCAAACGTATTGAAATTTATCAGCAACTTTGTAAAGTTTATGGTAAAGATGTGATGACTAAAAGTGGAATGAGGCATTGGTGTATAATGTTTAAAGATGCCCACACTAATGTTCATGATGAAGTCCAAAATGGCATTGTGACATATAAACTGGTTGGAAAAATCAATAACAAGATTCATGAAAATTGCCGTTTCACAATAACAGCTGCCGTTTGTATTTCCTCAAATTTCACGGAGCCTATTGCACAAAGTTGTGACCCAGAAATTAGACTACCATAAGTTTTGTGCCAAATGGGTACCCAATATTTTATCAGAGGAGCATGAAACTCAACAGATGGAAGCATCGCTAAACTTCCTTCAGGCCTATGACAAAGACAGCGATTTCCTTCGCATAATGACTGGGGACGAGACGTGGGTTAAGGGGCATGACTTATGAAACAAAAAGACAGTCCATGCAGTGGGGACATACCAGTTCACCAAGGAAACCCAGAAAGTGGTTGCAAATTTATTTCAACGTGAAAACTCATGGCTACTTTTTTTTGAGATAGGGAAGGTGTACTACTAATTGACTTTTTGGAACGTAGATCAACAATTCGGAAAAATATTGTTAAACATTAATAAAGTTGTATAAGGTAATACAAAACAAACATTGAGTGAAACTCAGTGCAAAAGTCCTGCTGTTTCAAGACAATGCCCACCCGCACTTGATCAGTTACACCCAGGAACTCATACAGGGCTTTAATTTGGGAGATTTTTAAACATCTTCCATACAGCCCTGATCTTGCACCCAGTGACTTCCATTTGTTTCCGCACATGAAGCTCTGGCTAGTGACACAGTGTTTTGATGACAATGCAGAAATCCAGGCTGCCGTAAATGAATGGTTGAATTCACAGACGGCAAGTTTTTATGACATTGAAATTTTTGAACTTGTTCACCGGTATGACAAATGACTTAATTTAAATGGTAACTATATAGAAAATTAGTGTAAGAAAATGTGAGTTACTTTCTAGATATCCCTCGTAAATAAGGTTTCTAAACATTTTTTCACTTAAGCAATTTATAGGAATTCTTTCAAATCCTGGATCAGATTTGGATAACGAGAGTAATGATAAAATAACTAGAGGCGGGTAACTTTTTTTTTATCTAAAACTTAAATTTTTTATAATCTTATAATTTGTTTAAGAGGAAATTTCCTTTTTTTTTGATTTCTCATGTCAAACATGACTCTAAACAGTTTCATTTAGTTTGAACTCATCGATAGTCTGTGAATTACTAAGTAAACAATATCTTTCATTTCTGGTATTGACATTTTCTCTGGTTATCCAAATATTTTAAACATTTGGGCTCAAATTTTTTAAACTTGTCATTGAGGAATTTCTTCAAAATGCTTGATCACATTTGAATAGTGAAAGTGACAGTTTCCAAAGTGTTAACATTCACTAATACATTACAATCTGTATACGCTGTTTATATTAGATTCCACTGTAATACAATGAATTCATTACTCATTACAATCTATTTTGGTATTTAAAAAAAAAACTGTTTTAACAACTTTTGACATAAATATTTAATCAATTATTATCATTTAAGTTAAGTTGATAGAATAAAACTTAAACACAAGTAGTGGGTTTATTTATTCAAACACATTTCAACGACAAAGTTGCTACTTCAGTGATGCACGAGCTACAATAACTCATTTATAGTTATAGTTTAGTCATTGCAGCTTGTGCATCACTGAAGACTTTGTCGTTGAAACACATTTGAATAAATAAACATTTTATTTGCATTTAAGATTTATTCTAAGATCAAGTCTATCATCTCACAAATCATCAATATTTATGATTAAGTTAAGCTTTTTATAGTATATCTAAGCTTATTCTCTCTAAAGTCAATATTTGTTATTACTGGCTAATAAAATGATGATTTTACAAAAATGGAACATTCAGTTTCTGTTTATAAAACTAAAAAATACTACTTAGTTTTACATAGCATTATATTTATTCATTTATGTTTAACATATGAAAACAAACCATAATATATCCAATTTGTAACGGGAGCTACAGATATCCCACATTTAAAAATGTCATAATCATCTTTAGACAATGTTGATGCTGTAGCGAAGCCTCCATAACTCCATCCCCATATGGCCGTCCGTTTTCGATCAACATATTCTAGGTGATCTTGTAAATATCTGTAATAAAATGTAATAATTTAATTTAACAAGATAAATGACATTCATGGTAATGACAGTGTTTCCCAGAATCATCCTGGAAGATCCAGGTTTTGTCATGAGTGATGATTTTTATAAAAGGTTTTACAATCGGCATCAAGTTCTTGCATCATGTCAGCGCAAATTTCATTGAAGCGTTCGTTTTGCTCTTTGGAAAGAGAGGACAAAAGGTTGTTCCCCATGATAAACTTTTTCAATTCAATTTAGTTTTAGTAATCCTTTAGATACATTTTGTTTGTGTAAAACAAGTCAAATATAAATATACAAGTTAAACAAATAAACAACAAATTAAAATCATCCTTAATGTAAAATGTATAATTAATTTACAATATAGGCTATATTTAAACTTAAAATTAAATATCTTAATTTACAACCTACAATCTAAATCTATTTATCGTCGACAGATATAATTGTGTATCTATAGTCAACAATATACAAAATTAAATTACAATAACAATAATAAACAATTAGATAACCTAACAGAGTGAATAACCCTACACTACAACCTTAATTTAAACATTTTAAGTATTCAGCTACACTACGGCCCCAATTCATTGTTTACATCACGTTGTGACAGCTGCCAACTCTACCACAGAGTAGCAAGCAGATGTCACCAAATAACATCGCAACCTTTTCTTAATTAATAAGGAATCTCATGTTATATCCTTTTTGTGGTCAGGAAACTTATTGAAAAGTCTAATGGTAGATCTTTGAAACACTTCCAATTGGTATTTATTCACATGAAATTCATCTTTATGAAGGCTATCGTGTAAATGCAAGTTTCTGTTACTAATTAAATTACTTTTTGTTGTACCAAAACAAATATTTTTTTTTAATATAGAAACTAGGAAGTGTAAGAAATCCAAGCTTTCTGCAAGTATCTTTACCCCAAACAGTTTCCATAAACAACTATACCGTAGTTAAGGTGGTGGATATATTAAGCCAAATATATACACAGTAATGCAAATCTACTTGTTGTAGGGTAAATG
This sequence comes from Aphrophora alni, assembly GCA_963513935.1. Taxonomy (NCBI): domain Eukaryota; kingdom Metazoa; phylum Arthropoda; class Insecta; order Hemiptera; family Aphrophoridae; genus Aphrophora; species Aphrophora alni. The sequence goes on from OY740771.1 coordinate 16,007,755, forward strand.
TGATTTGAGTGGATTTTACTTCATTCAGTTTAATTTTCAAATCCTGTTTCCATCGTGTTATTCGATTTGAAAATCCTTGTGGTTTATCTGGTGCTTTGGCCTATGTAGTTCGTTGCCAATAAATAAAATTCAAATTGCTCACCTACCTGCTAATCTAAGAAGGGTAAAATTTTTAGTAAGAAATTTAAAAATACAACTGGATATAGATGTTTTAAGAACTTTATACTTTGTAACTTTTAATTCATTAATAAATTATGGCATTATTTTTGGGGGAAATTCTGTTAGTAGTCCATCCATTTTTAAATTACAGAAAATAGTTGTTAGGGTAATGTATGGTTTAAAATCAAGAGATTCATGCAGACAGGTATTTAAAGAGAAACAAAAAATCCCTCTGCCTTCATTGTTCATATATGCATCTATATTATTTGTTAAAATGAATATGAATAATTTTAAATATAACACAAATATGCATATTATACAATACTAGAAATAAGAAGAATATTTTTGTTCAATCTTGTAGAACTAATTTCAAAATGGAACAAAATTGTATAATGCTTCAAAAAATTATTAATGTTGAAACATTTAAAGCAAACGGTAGACTTTTTCCTGGATAAAGCTTATTTCTTGATAAATGACTTTTTATTTTCTAAGTTTGTGTATTAAAATTTTGAGCTGCCCCCAATATTTCCAATTTTTAAACGGAAGCAAAGTGTCCCCATACATAAAAAAGTATATTTTATACCTTATAAACATTCCTTGGATTAGGCTCTTCACCAATCACTCACTAAAATGTTAGAAGAATCATTCTTGTCTTTAACCAAAAATAACTTTAGAAAGGAATAAGATAGAGAGAGACCTCTAGTTTTCGTCATTTACATTCTTATACCTTTAAAATAAGGGGTCGCAAGGCAGGGGTTTGCATTTAAAATTTTTGAGCTGATTCCAAAATTTTGGAAATGGTAACAATGTTGTCTTATGCCTAAAAAAGTACATATTTATACCTAGTAAGCATTACTTGAGTTTGCTTTTTTTCCCAATTACTCACTCAAAAGTTACAGGGGTGTCTCCAGACTTTTAGTTCACCCAGTATAATATATAGCCATAAAATTGAGCCATAATTGTGTGTTGCGATGTTTAAAAGAAACACACACCAATAAATTATTTTTATTCTTTGTGTATTATAATTTGAATAATAATACAAAATTGACAAAGTTAGCTCTATAAACTTTTGTACATTTACTGATAGAAACTTAAATAGTAATATAAATATTTATTAAACAAAATTACTTTGCAACAGTCAAGATGTCTTGAATTTCAGGTCCTCCCATTTTGTGGTACATTTGGAATTTGATCTTGTCTCCTCTAAGGCCACATCCTCTACCATCCAAATAGGCGATGATTATATTTCTACTTGTAACTAAGTATTCATCCCATGAAGGAGTGGTAAATCTGTCTGATATTTTGTTTGATCCGGGTCCTGAATATCTGTAAATCAAAAATATAAATAAACATGATTACTTAGAATATCTGGTATGGAAATAAAATGTTTTATTGTTAAATTTATAATGATCTAGAGGACACCTTTTCATACCATACATGCCACCCCAATTCATCGCGATCATATGGAAAGTATTCAGCCATTATATATCACAAAAGTAGCTGTCTTGATGTAATTTGGCAAAAAATCAGACATGATTTTTCTATGCATGTGTGAATAGTCAATAAGCAAAATTCCCTTGCTATCCTAAAAAACTGTAGCCATATTTTCCAGTTATTGTTCGTTTGAATTTTATTGGTTTGTTTGGGGACTATTGTGTGTTTCTGTAGCAACCAACTTGAATTTACAAGCAGAAGTTAACATCTCAACAACCCTCATATTTACAACTTAAACTTAAACTATTCAGTTGTTTAAGAAAACTTTTGGGATGATTCATTTGTTGAATCTCAGATAAAATTGTGACACAGATGCTTCAGAGATGGCCGAGAATCAGTTGAAACCAATCCATGTTCTGGAAGACATCCTACGAGCTAACATTATAACATTTTTATGTTTGAGAATGGCAAATAACAGAAGTTAATTAAATCTGAAACCCAGTTGCTGTGCCGAAGTGAAACCCTCCCGACGTGGGGACGTTGTGCATAATCACATATTCTAATTGAAGGTGTATTGCTTTAAGTACAACTGTACTGAGATTCTGAAAAATTGTTCTGACATGAACGTCAGTTGTTATCTCATAGGACTGTGTGTCTTGGTCAGGGAACAATTGAAGTTCGACAGAATTCTAGACATTTCTGTGTATTGTCCATGAGAATAACTATCCAACCACCACTCCATTACTTATCCTCACAGTACAAAAAGATAACACTTCCCTCCATGTGGAGAACTTGTACTCTTTTTTATTCAAAGGATTGGGATTTATAGTGATAGAACCTAGAGACTTTATGAACTATAAAATTAATTTCTATCAGACAAGGTTTTTTGCTATCTTGTTGGGTTAAGATATAGTGGGAAGTATGCTAATTTATGTTACTATTTTATAGTAATTAGTTTTAAAATGTAAAATTTTGTATACATTTTCACAGTGGCCACCGTTACCTGTAAAATAAAGTTATGTAAATAGTCCTTTGTACATTTTGCGATGAATACCAGTATCATATTGTATACAAAAGATTAAATGTAGTGCTTAATAATCGCTAAAAGTTATATATAATTTGCATGATATGAATGATCACACAAAGTGCCCTTCTTCCTTCACCTCCCATTTTTTTGTCAGCTTTTCTGGCCTTTATTCTACAAAGTAGAAATTGTTCCTCATTACAAATAAACTGCCACATCAATATGGCGGCCAAATAATTATGTTGAGAGAGTATCTTACCTAGTAAACTTTGAGTTAAAAATTCCTGTTCGTCTTGTGATTATCCGTAGCCATTGAGAATGTTACAACATGGAATCTTTTAAACATTATACATGTAGCCAACCAGGATTGCTGATTTAACTAAAGTTATGTAATTATTAGAAATTAATTACCTTATTTTCTCCGTCTGAACAATCCTTATTATTTACAGATTACCAGTTTTGGTGAGATTAAACCATTAGATTGTGACCATACGTATAAGTCTATTGTTCTAAACTTTGAGATATTATATAAGTATGTACAATAAGGGACATGTTTTAAACACTTAAGAAGAATACCAAATATATAGATGTCATAAATTATAGATTCATCAAATGAAATGTTCAACACAATTATCCCCCTCCACCAGCAAACAAACCTAAACAAACATTGAACAACCAACTTCAGTTTTGATTCAGATTATATGGATGAAAGACTATATAAAAAATATATAAAAAACAATTTTGATATTTTAATTTATATGTTTCAACATTTTACACGATGTGTGTGTGAAGTGTAAGGTTTTATTAATGTGTACTGTTTGTTGTTTTATGTCTTGACAAGTAAAATGTTTTTATGCTTGGAATATGAAAAATAATTACAACAAATTTTTGTGATGATCTGATGATGGTGGTTTAATCTCACTGAAACCGTTAATCTGTAAATAATAAGGATTGTTTAGACGAAGAAAATAAGGTAATATTAATTTATAATAGTTACATTACTTTAATGAAACTTTTTTTTTTTCACCGTACAATCCATGAACTGACAATGTGTAGTTGAAAGATGATATGAGGATACTAAAAAACCACTGTTTTAATATTTTGGATTAGAATTTTGGCATCTCAAGGTGTGTTCATTCTCTTTTATAGCATTACACCCAGGTATGTATGCCCCATACAATCCATATTAGCTCCTTGCGATTTCTGCCTCTCAGACCTAAAATCATATTTGAAAGGGATGAGATTTCACTAATTTAGACAAATATGAGGTGGCATCTGATGGTGATTTCAAAATGTTTTTGAAAAATCACAGAGATTCTGGAATGTGTGCGAGTTCCAAAATGGACTACTTTCAAGGGAATTAAAGTACAATTTTGCTAGACACAGAGTATATTTGTGAATATATAATGGCCGAAAGTTAGACCATTTATATAAATTAAATAACTTGAAAGTTTAATAAAATATTATTATACATTTTTCGGGAATAAGAATCAATTCCCGTTATCAAGTGACTAAAAACTAAAGAAAAATGAAACTAGAAACTAAGCCTATGTAAGAAGTAAAATTAAATAAGAATACCACCAACCTTAATATTTAAGTATGCATCTCAGAGCTAAAACTGAGAAGTCAAAAAACACAATCACGGTAACACACAACTAACGTCAAATACGTGTTGTTGTATCAAAGATACAGCAACAAGTGACGTGGTCCAGAAGGCGTGACAAACTATTAGGGGAGTGGCCTATTGTTAGTTGTATTAAGCTTCCTAGCCCGAGAACGGGTTACAACCCCTTGTGGCGATTTAACAGGTAAAATTTCAGCTTTTTTTTAATTGTAGGGGTATTATACTCAAATTTTAGTTCTTTTTTTTTAATTATGGGAGCCATAATGTCCTTACTTCTATACTTGATTGGTTGATAGGATTGTCCCGATAACGGGAATTGATTCTTATTCCCGAAGTGTCGTGTTTTGATTTTTAATACACAAATGATGGCAAATGTCCGAAAAATGTATAATAATAAAATTGAACTTCCATCATTAACAAATAACTTCAAACAGAGAAAAAATATTATTACTTACACATTGAAAAGTAATGGCAACTTTGTTTTATTCATTTTGCCTTCTTCAGCTGGAAGTAACAGACGTACTTTGGCGGTAAACCCACCTCCAACATTTATTTCCAAATCTTTCTTGACTGGAAGAATGAAAGTTTCTAACATTTCTTTTAGTTCTTCGTTATTACCAAGTTCAGAGATGTGAGTACCATTCTGTAAATTGTACACTTATATAGAATAAACGTAGTATTCATTTTTTTTTAATAGTGACAAATACAAATCAAAAATTTATACAATTGCATCTATTTAGGCGAAACATCTGCATGCAAAAACAAAGTCTAATAAAAAAAATGCTATTTACTATCTTAGCAGAAAGTATTTAAGTTGGAATTTATTAGTTTCAAAATGAAAAAAAAAATGAACATTGATATTGGAATAAAATTTAGGATATTTTAAAATTTGTTATAGTGATTTTGATCAAATGTTAGTATTTATGACTAAATTGGGGGGGGGGGAAGAGATGTTTTCCAATGTATCAACTGCAATTTTCTTTTATATGTGTTTTGATACATTAGTTTAGATTGCCTACACATTTTATCAAAATTTGATCTGAAATAATTTAGGCTTCTATGGTTTGCTATCACATTTTGACTTTAATCATTCATTTTTGGGTAGGTCACAATACGTTTTATTTTAGTTCTTAAATTTTACATTTTGGTAAAATTTGATAAGATCGCTAAAATAAATTTTGATCCAATTGAAGTTTTTACTCTTAGTTTCATTTTTTAAACAATTACTCCAAATTTTTAATTATAAATAAAAAGTCTGGAGATATCATCAATATATTCTTATATTTTTAATTTGAACGAAATAAATTCAACTATTTAGGTTTTATGTCTGTTTATAGACAAACATTAACATAAAAACCTATTATCTTGCGTATCATGAACATTAAAAATCCACTAAATCTAGAAGTCGTCGTAGGGTTATTCTGAAAGTAACCTCCGTTTGACTAAAAATAAAACCGAGATACAGGAACTTTATTATATAACTATAGTTTTCGACTATTTTTCCACATAATCATTTTATTTTACACATTTATTGTAGCGTGAACCAGTTTGGAAATCCCTTCTTCATAAAATACATAAAAAATTTTAGCCAGCCAATCCAGCATCTGGAATTTTTTTATCATCATCTTTAGGAACCTAAGTCACTTCTTCATGTGTATGAATTGGTGAAATTCACTGCGAGTCAAATCCGGGTTGTGTGGTGGATGATCAAAACATCCCATTTAAATTGATGCAACATATCTTTTGTTTGCCGAGCGGTGTGAGGATTAGTGTTGTGCAAAAACAGGAAACCAAAAGTCAGTATACCACAGCATTTTTCGTAGTTTTCTTTTAAATCTCACAATAGACATTAGAATTGGTGGTCGTTCTGCGTTCTATAAACTCAACAAGCAATACTCCTTTTGCATCTCCAAACACATTGCCATAACCTTCCTAGCAGACAAAGTTTACCGAGTTTATGCTTTTTTTGTTTGCTTGGTAAAGCGGTACAACCCGATAACATCAACTTCTGTTTTGTCTGAGCATATTTACTCATTCTCATCACTGTTACAATTCTATAGAGAAATTCTCCTCCTTCTACAGTGTAACATGAAATAAAGTAGAAAACAGAGTCCGTTTATTGTGTTTTGTGATTCTCAGCAATTTTTTGCCATCAAAAATCTCATCAGAGCATGCAGTTTTTATTCCAGTGCTCATTTTGAAAGGCTATTACAGGCAAAGTATCTGCACCAAAACCTTCATGCTAGCGCATCAGAGCACATACTGAGCTACTGAACACATAACCACAGGAGCAGTACTGCTACCCCCACTACTCCTCATGCTGCACAAAGACGGAAGTTACTTTCCTTATGTCCCTCGTATATATGAACATATGAAAAATAAACCTATGCTAAAATCGGACTAAAAGTGGTGCTGACTAACAAAAATCAAATCATGAATTGAAAAATATGTACCAATATATTTAATTAATCAATTCTGCTCAAGCAGAATCAATTTCAAGCAAAATCAATTTTGTTCAAGCATAATCTTTCTTAATAGACAAAAATAACCGTACTTAAATGCAGTCGAACCTGGTTAATTTGAAGCCAAGTGAGGGTCATACAAAATTTTCATTGTGAAACTTTGTCTATATAGTGGTGTAAGTTATTAAGCTATGTAAAATCACTAGTTACTGTATTTCCAGTGTTTGATACTATTTTAGCACAAATTTATTTACAGAAGAGTATGTTCACTACCTGTATATACACTTTTTTTTAAGTAAAATTTTTTGACTGTTTAGACGAGTATGCAACTTGAAAATTGACAATAAATAATGTAACTAGTGTAGACCTACAGGGATAATACACGAACAACTAATGTTTGACTGACTGGTGTACAACAAGACGATTCACAGTAGCTCAAACCGAACAGACCCTTTCACTTCTCCCACCAACTTTCCAGGTCTGAAAATTCCCGAGGACAATCCATATAGCCAGGCAACCACCTCATTACCAGGAAGGCCTATGGTCCTTTTTAATATTTGATTACACAGTTACTGTATTAAAAACACATTTCCCCTCTCCAAAATGATGGTTATTTTTAAGATCAGTGTGAAGTTTTCTTCCAATTATCCATAAAAATATATTAATGAGATTTTTTAACATTGGTTGATCTAAAAAATTCAAAGGACTGAATGAAAATTTTGAATTAACCAGAAATTTGAATTATACAAGTTCCACAATATATATATATGTACATATAACCTTGTTTTACATATATTAATTTAAAATTCTGTAACCATATGAAAGTCTCCCACCAATTTATATCGAAACTTAATAAAAACACCCAAAGACAATCATTTTTTAATTATGATCATTTAAACGTGTACATAAATGTTAATTTAAATACCTTATCATATAGATCAAATGTGGGTAGACCAGGTCCATAACAACTCAGAACATAGTAGGAAGCATCCTTACTAAACATGGCTGACCCATAGTGACAATTATTTGCACACGTTAAACATTGAGGTAAACCTGTACCATCATGTTTTACGGAGTAAACATGTCGATGAGCTGAATTGTGACCTTCCGTAGATTCATAGTACCTGTCAACAGAAATCATTGTTAATTAACATATAATTGTGAAATAATTTTTTAATATGTATTTCCTCTCAGTTTCTAGTTGAAATATTTATTTGAGCAGTTAAAATAATGTAATACGAACTGTCTTACATAATCGTGTTAACAAAATGTATTTGTCTCTGGATACTTTTTTACTCTATCATATACATAGAAAGTTATGTGATATCAAGATTTTCTTTGATATATAGTGAATTTTATAATATATCTGCTTGTTGTAGTGCAGTGCTGTATAGTCTAAACCAGTGGGCTGATTTTTATCAAATTTGTTTGTCTATTTTGAGATGAATGCAGAGTCATAATTGACTCCTTGAAATTAGTGTAAATAGAGTATAAAAAGATCCACAACTCAAAACCTAAATTTGTTTTCAAATTGAGAAGATATGGTATAAGAAGAGACCCCCCATCTCTCAAATACTCTAATAGCGTCAGGTTCAGAAAACGACAAGAGTTGATTAAGAAAGGCATTAAGAAAGATGGAGATCTCGTTAAGGTTGTTCAAGACTGCAGAGTTAACTTGAACCTCTGATGAGTTTTATAGAAATATAGCTATTGCAACCATATTCATGATGAGGTCTAGAACCATAAAGTCTGAACCAATGAAGGTATATAAAAAAAAACCATTTGATTTTGTAGGGAGTTCAGTGAACTCAAATAGAATTTTAAAAAAATCTGTCTTGTTGCACCTCATTGTAAAGGTTATTTAGTGTTGAAAACAGTACTACAAATAAGTAAATACAAAACCAATAACTACACTAGTAGTGTCAATTTCATATTATATGCAACCATTTTGCATAGAGCCAACTAAATGAAATTGTTTCCTTGTTGTTGAAAGGTGAAAATCTTCTTGTCATCATTGAAGGGGGAAAAAAAAGAAAAAGAAAAAGGAAGAAAAAAGTATAAAATAAAGACCTCTAGCCCTGGAATACTTTAATATCGTCAGACTCGGAAGAGAGCGAAAATTGGAAATATGGAAGAAATATAAAAGAGAGTGATCTATAATTAGCACAATGTAGTCCCTCTGTACCAAATTTCATGTTCCTCTCTTAATTTTCGTGGCTGCTAGACTATTTACATAAAGACAACAATGATGACTGATAAACAGCATGGGAAAATCACTTTTTCGGTTTCCTAAAGCCATAAAACGTGAAAATCACTCAAAATGTTTTGTGTTTACCAAACTTGCATTAATGAAATTGTTTTAAATAATAAAATAGAGAGACCCTTACCCTTTGAAAACTCTAATAACATCTGGATTGCTCTTAAATATCATAGTATTTCTTTTTTGATGTCCTCAGACATTGCTGGTGATGTTGCAGTTTGAGGAAGCCCATATTTTGGTATAATTAGATTGTGTATACTTATGCCATACCTATATATTTGACTATGGTTTGTTTCTGTGTGAAACTTAGATTACAAAATGACACTCAAATGTAAATTGAAGAGAAAGTTAAAATATCCAGGTTTTTTTTTTTTTTTTTTTTTTACAAAAAAAAAGGATGGCAAGAGTCTCTAGACTTCCACCAAAGATGCTCCGAACTGGATAATTTTGAAAATTTGTAACATTCACCCCTTTGAAGCATTTTCTCATATAACAACACCATATTGGACATGGCAGTAAAATATACTATAATGTGCCATTCATAAAACTGGTAATGTGCCTCAATTTTAATTTTAAGGACAATGCACTTACATCCTTATACTATTTTAATTATGACTCCAAAATGTGACATTTTGTATCTTCTACTTCAATTTGCTCTGTTCTTTCCAGAATGAGTATTAATTTGTTTTTCCTAAGTTTAGCATCAAATTGAGTTTGTCATAATAGTCTATAGCTTGATTTAAAGCATTGAAAGATTTTATTTCTGCAATGTTTCCGTTGTGATCAGATAGTATGAGGGTTTTACCGTCTACATACATGAGGGGTGTGTCCCAACACAAACATAATGGCAGGTCATTAATATATAGAATAAACAAAATTGGACCAAAAAGTGACCCTTGAGGTTCACCTTGGTTAATTGTAAGTACATTGCTCCCTCAACATAGTGGACTCTATTTATCAGGTATTTTTTAATCCACGTCAGTGTTTTCCCATGAACACCTTGTCCATACAACCAAATATTTGCTTAGCTCCATTAAAATGTTAATGATTTATTCTTTCCTATCAAGAGCTGTTAAGATTTTTCAATTCACCACTGTGTGTGAGCCCTGAGAAAACTCCAATAACATCAGGATCGGAAGAGAACAAGAGTTGATCAAGGGAGACCTGATAGGAGATGAAAGAGAGAGAGATATAATTCAAGACTACATAAAGAAATGTGTAGGTCCAGCTAGGGTCTTCAGGTTTTCCATATCCATACTCACTATGTGTGAGACTTTAGGGAAATTAGGAGCAATATAAGAAGCTTTAGTTTGAAGCATTTTTTCTGCTTGTTATTCATTTTTTATTACCCTTTAAAATGATGTTACGATATAAAATTTCCCCTTAAAACCTATTTATGGGTAAATAGTATAACTTATAAATGCCAAAAGCTCTAATATAATATATTGATATAAAACAAGAAAGAAGTAAAACAAATTTTATAAAAAACATTTGTTGCATAATTATATTTTTTATATAATTTAATTGGATTCAGATTCGGAAGTTCCGATATAACATAAAGGAGTTAATTATTAAAAATAAACAAACACATTTTTAGAGACTAATTGAAGCATGGAATGTAAAACTCTTCCAGGATTATATCTCTAGCAAGCTTGACACAAAAATGTACTGATCAAAATAATGAAAATTTAAAAAAATGTAGAAATTTCTAAAAATAATTATGAAATAAAAACTCACACAATGCCTTGGCTTTTGTCATAAGCCAATATGTCAATTACTTCATCCAGTCCTTTACTCAAAGGCACAACAAGATCAGCTGTTACTAGACATAACTGCCTAAAGTTCCCTGCACTGCCACCTTGGTCTTGAGGCAGGACTGTAAGAAAAGCTGAAGCGTTTTTAAACACAGGCCGTACTAAAGTCAACCATCCATTCTCTTCTTTGTATTCATGAATCTACACAAATATTATATACAAATATTAAGATATATCCAAATTCTGTTTTGACATTTAGTTGTAGATATTTATATATTTTGGGAGTGAGACTCTAAAAAAGGTCATAAGAGCAAAACAAATTTGTTAAAATAATTTAATGAAAAATGCTTCCACATATTTAAATATCCTGTCGATCTTATAAGCTGTATCCCAAATTGAAGGTAAAAAATAATTCAAAACACCCACTAAAAATTGAGTAAATAATAATTTCCAATCTTTCACAGGCATTAGATTCTATTCTAATTTTTTTATTTTTTTTTATTGGGTTTATAAAAAAAACCCAAGAATAAAAAATCTTAAAATTACATGTTCAATTCGAAAATGCAATAAAAACATGTTATTAAAAAATTTAAGTTGACTGCCATTTACTAAATTATCTTTCCAGTTAATTAAGTAAAATACCATGATAATTACAAATTCGACAATAGAAATATAAGTTCCATCAAAATGATTCAATACAAATATTTTTAAAATTTTGGGTATAGAGGGGATGACTACTTGTACAAACTGATGTCCAATCCATAAATATTCCGAAAATCATTCAAATGTTTAACAAGTTTCATCAAAATCAATCCATATCTTGGGCCAACCCCTATTTTCATCTCTTATGTATAAATGAATTTTACCAAATTTGAATTATTCCTCAAAGACTTACTTCTTCTAGTCAGTCTGACCCTTTAGCATGTCAGCCATAAGCGTTATTACACTCCCAAGTAAGAGAAGATGATGTATACCCCTCCCAGAAGACCCTGAAGGTCTATTAACTTTAGAGTCTTCTTCACAAGGCTGACTTTACAAATTATCTATTTTTTGTCAACGACCCAAAGGTGTCAGTCCTTTGTTAATCAAGACATTCAAATTTGCAAACCACATTTCCTGCATACAGGTTACCCAGTGAATATATCTATCCTATGTTTTCTCAGGTGGCCTTGCCCTGTGATTATCTTTACAACCTTTCTTATATTACACTAGTTGTAATGAAGGAAAGTCAGATGTAACTTGCTTAGAGAGGAAGAGAAGTGAAAGTTTGCTTATCTTAATCCTGAGATATTCCTGCATCTTCTCTTCTAAGTCCAAGTTCTGATGGACTCCATAGGCAGCTTCTTGAATATGCCACAACAGCTCAGGTCTCAGAATTTTGCCGCTGACGCTTTGTTGGCCAGCTTATTCATTCCCACTAATCCCATCATATCCAAGGACCCAAACAGTGCTACATTATTAATACTTAATACCCCCCCCCCCGTTGTGATATAGTTTTGGAATAATCCCAGACCAACTTTGACCACTTTCATTTTATCCTCTAACCTTTGAGCAATTTGGTCCAAAATTTATTCATTCCAAGGGACACCGACTTCATATCAAATTTGAGCCACGCAACCATTTCTTATGACATGTGACAAAAATGCTATAAACAGGTGGATAGAAAAGTTCAACTTCATTCTGATAAATATGCTAAATATGGGCCAAGAGATCAAAAAATCATTAAATATACAATATTAGATATTTTTGTACCTCTGTATTTTTCTTACTTCATAATTGAAAAATAAAATGTATAAACATGCAAATTATTAATTTGAAAAATAAGCATTGTATTTCATTCAGTCTTTTTTTTTGTACATGCCCTGCCTGTCATTCGGTGTACATTTGAATTAACCAATTTACACAATACTTCATAAAATCATAACTCCGCTTAAGTAGACCAATTCAACCTTGGTAAAGTATTTTGGCTTGGAATAATTTTATTAAGAAACAACTTGACCTCAAAATGTTCAAAATTAAACACTTATGGTTTTATGATATTTCAACTATTTTTTTTTTTCCATTTTAAGTTAAAATCTTACCACTTTGCATTTATTCAGATCGTTAGTTGCACATACAAATGTGTAGGCCAAAGTTTGAAGCCTAGTCATCCAAGTGGCAGAGAAGTGGTCTTCATCAGCCCATGCAATTGGACCAAGAATATTGTCTCTGCAAACATATAACATGAGTAAACGTCAATTTTTAAAAGATTTGTGTGTGTATTTTCATGGTTTTTAAAAACAAAAATTCAAAGTTCAGTGTTTGTAGTACAACTAAACTACTGAATGAAGAGATTACGGAAAATTGAATTATAATTTGTATGGCTATTTTGTTCTTTGACCCATATACTTATGATAGAGAAAATTGTAATGGGTTGAAAAATAAATATTGAATTTTCTGCAGAATATTAGGACCCCTCTGAATTTTTTTTAAAAAAGTGGTTTTTGGAATATCTGTCTGTAGTATGAAGGACCCAAACAAAATGCATTTCTCATCATCTGTTCAAAAATGCCAATTTGTGAATTGTTTGTAAACAAAAATTTAAAAAATAGCCATGAGAGGATGTAATAAAATACATAATTTTTCAAAATTTATTCTACCAATTTCAGTCAAATTTTAGTAAAGTGTGAAGATTGATGACACAAACAATTGCAAAATCACAACTAAAAAAATAATAATAAATTACAGTTCAGGAATAATTGACAAAAACAAAAATGCACCTTGATCATTAAAGCTCGATTTGGTTCATTTTCAATTTCTAATTGACAACTACCGAACTGAATTTTTTTATAACGACTAGTTTTGGTTTATTTTATTTCATTTTTAGGATTGGTGAGTCAGAAAGATTGTTTTTGTTGAGGTGACTCCTCAACAGTTTTGAGTTTCGAAGTAAACAATGTGCCTTTTAGTTCCTGTGTTATCATTTTTTCTCAACTATTTATCCAAACATTTTTATTTATAAATTAATAAGGTTTCTAAACATTTTTACTTAATTAATTTATAGAAGTTCTTTCAAAATACTGCATAACAAGAGTACCGGTAATGATTAAATAACTGACGGCATTTTTTTTTTTTTTTTTTTTTTCCTAAATCTTATAATTTTTAAGAGGAAATTTAATTTTTTTCATTTGTCGTGTCTAACATGAATTAAACAGTTTCAACAGTTTGAACTCATTAATAGTCTGTGAATTACAAAGTCTTTTATTTCTGACATTGACATTTTTCTCTCAATTGGTTATTCAAATATTTTTAACATATGGCCTCTAAACTTGAGTCATTGAGGAATTCCTTCAAAATGGTTGATGACATTTGAACAGCAAGAATGACAGTTTCCAAAGTTTTAACATTCACTAATACATTACTATCTGTATACACCTATACTGAAATGGATGTATATATGTATGTTCCAGCATAACTCTGGAACCTCTTAAGCAATTTCAACCAAACTTGGCACACATATAACTTACAATCTTTAAATAAATACTGTGTGAATAAGGACATCCCTAGCATTCCTAGGGGTGTTGTGGGAAGGGGTGACAAGTACAAATAATACAAAACTACCGATTTCAATGTCGAATCCATAGTTTTTGGGGTTGCTGAGATAAATAGTATCACTTTTGATGTTGTTTAAGACCCAAGTACAGCCCCTATTGGCATTGGGGCATTGAGGGTGAGAAGGGGTGAAAAATAAAAGGTCTAAAATAATCAAGATTAGTGTTGAATCCATAGTTTTGGGGGTCTCTATTGGTGTGCATATAACTTCAATCTGGAAAAAAAAATATGAGGGTAAGACATCACTAACACCCCTAGGGGTGAGTGTGGGAAGAAGTGACATAAAAATAATCGAAAATGACTGATATTAGTGTCGAATCTATAGTTTACGGGGGTCGCAGAGATGAATAGTGAAACTTTCAGTGTCGTTTAGGTCCAAGTTCAGCTACATCAGGATTGGAAGTAAGAAAGGGTGAAAATAAAATATTAAAAACAATAGAGAAGTGTCGAATCTATGTTTTCAGGGTTGCTGTTGGCACACATATGACTTACAATCCGTGTTACACTGTATGTTTTTATCGGACATTTGCCATCATTTTTGTATATAAAAACTAATACACAATGTTTTAGATTATAAATCAACTCTTATTATCAAGTGATGAAAATATGCCATAAAAAAAAAGTTATAAACATCAACATAGCCTACACATGTTAAAAAAAGAGGGCATTTTAGAAATATAAACTAATAATATAACCTAAGAAGGAAAGTAACAAAACGGTCTTTGCTGTCAAAACTAAGACTAAATTTCAAACACGATCAGAAAAACCCACCAAAGAATGGCAAACAAACTGTTAAAGAGTGTGGACCAAGAGAAAGTGTTCTAACTGTTTAACAGGGTGAACAACCTTTTATCCCTTCTTTTACAACTTTAGTGTGTGATCTAGTCATTGTTCCCACTAAGGGTCTCGGTGATAAGATTTCAATTTTATTTAAAGTATTATTATATTTTTAATTAAGTTTTTACCAATTGAAGTCATAATAGCCTTATTTTTACACTGTTATGAGTGATAGGATTGTCCAATAGATTTATGTATGAGGTTTCAATTAATTTTCGTTTATACACCTTTTCCCTGGTGCATTATCCTTGCTTCTTCCAAATTGAATTTATGATTTTATGACTAAATATGCTTGGCTATTTTTGATTTATCCATTAGGTGTTTCTTTCTAATTGTTTGTTTAAGTGTTTATTTGTCCTGAATTTGCTGTTTTTTTGTAAGAACTTTTTTCATAAAAATAGCAACATCCTGGTTTGCAGTAGTCTATGTTTTTCAAGCATGTGCAACCTCAGGCGGTGGTAATTTACTTTTCCATGCACATGCCTTCTTTTAATAGTATGCACATCTGTAGTACATATTAATACAAAGAATGTACATACATAAGAAAGTTGATATTGACAGCTCTCTGAAAGTCTGTCCTACAAGCAGTTCAGCATTTATCACTAGGCATTTTAGGCATGTGCCTAGGGTGCAAAATTTGGAGAAAAATAAGCAGGCCGAACAATTTTTGAGAGATTTGTCTAAACAAAAGAAAAAACACCACCTTTGTACATATGTAAAATGTACATAAGTTGTACATTTTTTTCTTTTCGTAGAAACAATTTTCAGTATGTAAATAAAAATGTTAATGTACAGATAAACTACTTTTTAACATTGTCTGCCCACTCCCCTTTAGCGTATTTTTATTTTTTATTATTTCATAGAATCAGAACATTCCTATTCTATTATAAATGGTTAGCTTGAAATAACTTTTTATCCAAATTTATTTTTAAAAGATTTTTAAAAATACAAAGAGTATTCAATGAAATTTTAATATGTGAAACAGGATCATGTTTTTTCCATAAATTTATATAACAAAGCTTTTTTTTAATCAGTGTAGCTTGGTAAACGTAGTTTACTCAAAATATTGTTTCAAGTTAAAATTCATAACGATTTGGAGGGAGGGGCGCCTAAGAGAGCAATTTGTCTTAATGGCGCACTGGTCCTACAAGATTCCATTTGGCACAAGCCAACACTAAGTCTCATTTCTTAGACAGAAATATGTCTTCAAACTATTGTAAATTTTAAATTGACTATTTCGTTTGTCCCTGAAGTACGTGTAATAATATTGTGCAATTTATTCTTTTGTAAATGTGTCTAAGTTTAAGAAAGAACAGTTTTCCAATGGCCAATAAACAATTTTTATAAATACAACTATAAACAAAACCTATTGTTATGTTTATGTTGACAACACAATTAACTATATTCATAAAATACATTTTTAATATTAAACGTACTTACGGAGTAACAAGATCAATTGGAGTTGGTAATGTTACGAAGGTTATATTGTCTTGTTGTAGATCAACATAGTTTAGGGTTGCCAGTGGATTTTTGGTTCCAACCTAAGGAAAAAATGTATATCAAAACAACATATCTATATAAAATTAATGTTTTGTCTGTGATTACGTCTACTAGACAAGACTGATAATACAGTTAATTATAATAGGCCTGTTATCCTCTTCTTCACATAATAAATCAAAAGGTTGTAACATAAAATAAAATATAAAACAAAATACTTATTTCCTAAATAAAACTTAAATAAATAATAAAATATGAATAAAACTGTATAAAGTAGTTATTTTTATAATAATAAAATTGTTTGTGGTCACATTATAGGTCTTACTTGTCCAGCTATATAACTATATTATATATTAAACAGTCCAAGGCAACACATTATACTTTATAAAACAACTATTGAGGTTAGAACACTACTTATGTATTACTATTATTGTCATGACAACCTGCAGTCTGAGAAAAATAACAAAGCATACCGGTACTGCATGCGGGAAACTGTTGAATTTAGGAAATAGCTGTTTTGTAAACCATTTATAGTTTATAAAACTCAACTTTGTAAAGCAACTACAGGAAAACAAAATTGTTCACTATACATAAAACATTACATTGTTTTACAAACTAGATTTATTCGTACTATAATGAGAGGGAGAAATATAAAGTAACAAAAACATGTAATTAGGTATTCGAGAGAGAGCGAGAGAGAGAGAGAGAGAGAGAGAGAGAGAGAGAGAGAGAGAGAGAGAGAGAGAGACTGCAATGGTTTTTCACCTTAAAACCCGATTAAAAAAGCTACTCCAGAGACAAACCTGAATTTTATTTTTGTTTTTTCAACCTACCTTTGGATACTTAATAACAATTTCTTCGACATACTGGGATCCTATGTCCCCTGGGATTCCATACTTCCAAAATGTAACATTTCTGACTTGTGTGTCATCCATTGATGAGAATACCAGACGGGTTCCTCCAGGAGAAAACCACAAAGCTCTTGTGTCCTCCAACACTTCCTCTGCAAAAAGAAATCAAATGTAGTAAAATATATATATATATATTATATATATATATATATATTTTTTTTTTCTTCTTTTTTTTTACAAAATAAACAACAAATTGAATTACCTAACTAGCTATTGTACTGCCTGTGGTGCATTGTTAACAATTCCAATGTTGTTTATTCAACTAATTAACAAATTTTTCAAATAATCTCAGTAGATTCTCTAAAATTTAACAAAATACTTAATTTGTTTCAATATATAAATACCTTCATAAACCCAATCAGCAACTCCATTATAAATAACATCAGGGAAGTTGGTTATCTGGTGATAAACTGGAGGATTGAGTTCCTTCTGATAGAATACATCATTCTTTAATACAAAAGCAAATGCATGACCAACGGGAGCCCATTCAACCAGCTGTATGCGTTGTCCGTCAGCAAGTAGAAATGAGTATCTGTAAGAAATTTGTCAAAAACTTTGTTTTATTTAGATAAAATTATAATATTATTAGCAACTTCTTTAACCTACTCTAAGATTCATAGTGCTTTTCAGGTATGTCTAGGGATACTTCAACTTATCTTTCTTAAGTGTGTAATAAACCCTTGTGACATACTGAAGGGTCAGACCACCCAAAGGAAGAATATGAAGACCTTGGTTGCGAGGAAACATAATCTTAATTTTATTTGAATGGAAATGTATTATCAATTGTAGTTATTCATTAGTTAAATATGCAGTTAGGGTATTTCAGGGATTTTTTTAACATTATCAGCTGTCTATATGTCCTGTCATATTGATCTGATAGACATTAGTATTTCTATCTGAAATAAATTAACTATAATGTGCTGCTTAGAGTCAGTGATTGGCTAGAGTTCCTACTTGGTGTGTGAGAGGTTCTGAAAGTTATGGTGTTCACCCAGTATTTTGGGTAAGATTAAAATTCTAGTGAATTCTAGTTGTAATAGCAAAAAATATGCCAAAAAAACTTCATGTGTGGACCAAATATTACCCAACTGAAAAGCTGTTTAATAAGCCTAGGCCACAAAATTATTATCATTGATAAAGAGTCTATCGTTAATTAATAAGAGGTCTACATTTGATCAACGTAACCTATAACTGATTTATGGGTGTTTGTGAAATACAGTTTTGGGAGAGGTATAGTATGCTTTCTGTTGAAGTGTACTAACAAATTAAGTCAGAAAACCCTCTATTTATATCCATTTATTAATTAAAAACTCTACTAACTTTTACGAAGTTCATTATCCAAAAAATATTGTATAGCTAATGAAGTTATGTAACTGCAAATCAATTTAAGATAAATGAGGTATAATTATTGCTTAAAATATGGTCATTTAAGGAGAATAAAATTGTTTTTTAATTAAAGCTTTATAACCTGCGTTCAAGATCAGATTTGATATTATTTTTAAACATTTGATTTAGTAAATGATTTTGGATAGTTAATATTTACTTACATATGGAAATCAACAGAGTAAACTTTAAGACATTCATTCTTTAAAACTCATTGGATTTCAAACATTTTTAGTAATAAGAACATGAAAAACTATTATTCCATGTCTGCGTGTAATATATTTCTATAACTACAGATTAATAAAGATTTATTCTAACAAAGATTTCAATTTTGTCTCATTAAGACTCTACATAAATCATACTAAAGACTATCACTTTAAAATTATTTCTGATTCAACAGTTATTCTAAGAAACGAGAAAAGAGCGTATGGGACCATTATTAATGGCCAATTTTCTTAAAATAGGCTCTATCTATTTCAACCCATTTTGTTAAAATTTGAACATTGATTCTAAACCAATGCCGAATTGCAAATACAATAAATATATGAATCAAACATTTTAATAAAATAATCAAATAAATCTTAACCCCTCTCATAACTAACTGTAACACTTTTGAAATTTATTTATTCGAAATGATTAAATGTCTTATGTGGCCCAGCCAAGGAGCCCACCAAACCAAAATCCTAATAATAATAAATTAGAATATATTGAAAAGGAATTTTTAATTAAAATATGAATTGCACTTGCGATTTTGATTAGCAGTGCAATATGACGTAGAAGAAGGGGAGGGGAGAGACGAGGAGTGGAGGTCTTGAGCTAGCGAGCCGACAGTTAGTCTTGTCAGTCTGGCGCGAGTCTTGTCCGAGAGCCGCTAGACGGAAGACCGCCACGGGACGAGGTCAGTCCATTTTTCGGCCACGTGCTATTAAATTCATCGGTATGCTTTTCGGCCACTTTTAAGGCTTAGTCTTACCGTTATGTCTTTCTCTTAAATTATAATCAATTTCTATTTTGTAATTCGGCATATAATAAATATAATATTTAATTTCACTGGTTGCGTGCGTTCATTAGCGTCCTAACCCGACTCCTTGGCCCATCCTGACAAGATTCGGCTAAGTGCACGCGGTCTCCAGCCAGCCGGAGCTTCCAGCTGGTAAAAAGAAGTGGAGACGGTCACACTTAAATAATTTCTTTTTAATTGTAATTAACTGAGTACAAACAGGTCAAAGATTTCTTTCCTCTACATATATATTCAGCCTCTGTGTGCTGATTTTACAGTCTGCATTCCAAAACTGCCTTGGGTGTACTGTATGCTCTATCTCCAGTTACGAAGCTTTCTGTCAATACCACTCAGTACGACTATAAAACTAGAGAGTTTTTGAGTGGGTAACCTAACCTATAGATATTCCCCTTGAAAACTCTCCAGCAGTTAAAAGACTCTGATCTCATCCAATTTCTCAAGAAGTTTTTGTGACAGATCTACTCACGTTTACCTTTGAGTAGTGTTCAAGATTCTCATTTGCTAATTCATCAACCTTCTCATCCCCCCCCCTCAATTTCTCTGTGACCGTCCACCAACACAACTATACTTGGTGACGATTGACTTGATAGTTTAACCAGGATTTAGTAACAGTCGCACATAAATACTTTATTCATAATGAATTCATTTTTCCAGTATCCAGGTCACTAATATATATAATAAAGTACTATACCTTAATTTTCCGTCAGTGAACCTCAATATGCGCGTCATTTAATCGACGAAGACCATAGCTACTCGAACTTTGACAGCAATTTAAAACCTATTAAGATTTGCAGTAAAGGCAAATTTATGAATGCCGTAGAAGAATATGAAATCTACAAGGCCTTTAAAATATTAAATTCAAATAATGAACACCGATTATTGAACGACCAACTGAACTTTGATTCGAATATCCTGTATGACGCAGCAATAATAATTCAGAACGCCCGAGGCATATTATAGTTTTTGTGTGTTGTTTAACAACGGACAACCAGTGCATATCCGGGAGCCATAAGATGCGCATCTACAGACTGTGTTTTTTAAATGTGTTGTGTGTTATGTGTATGTGTTTGTGTATTTAACGTTTTGACGACCTCCATCCATAGAGGGAATTTCTGATGATGGGATAAAAATCTCGAAACGCGTCAAGATTAAAGAAAAAGAGGTTCACTGACGGAAAATTAAGGTATAGTACTTTATTATACATTATTCATGTTAACTTACAGCTTTTATATGCTGCCTAATTCTATGATCTGACTACTTTCATTGACATATCCTCTCGTTAGATACAGTTGTACATATCACAAGTACTTCTGTTATATATTTTCTCAAGGTTATATTAAGCTCCATCTTAATTGATTTACTGTAAACCACTGTTCAGGCACAATTAGCGGTTTGAGATCTACTCTATTGGAATGAAGAGATCTGTCCTCTTCTATAATGTTTTCCCTCTTAGGGATATTCATTTCAAAGTCTATGACCCATGAGTTTCTACAGATTTATTCCTTTCTCATGATCAGTACAGGAAAATAAGATTTGTGACATGATGATCCTTGTCTTTTAGTCCATCGCTCATCCTCGTGCATTCCCAATGACTCTATTCTATGATTAGCCAACCTTGCTATTGTTTACAATAAGCCCCTTAGATCTTATCTTCTCATCTTTCCTTTCCTGTTTTATGTAAATAGTAAACAAAAATAACAAACTAGTTGATGGTGTCATCACAATATTTACCCAGCCCCTTTATACAATGTAATGTAAATCATCTAATTGGAATGCCCAAAAGTTGGTTTCTTGGGCCTTATTATATTGGTTATATCTTAGGTCCTTATCTAGTAGGGTAAGTTCATGCTACTGATGAAGTCTTGGTGGGCCTCCACTCACTACACTTGTGTCAGTGTTTCAGTCATTCCAGATCTTATAACTATAAACATATCACATTTTTCTTGAAAGGTCAATGTGCGAAATTTCATTTTTGACAATAACTTGGCTATTTGTCATCAAAGAGAGAGATGTATTTGGTACCATTATATGCAAAATTGAAATGTGCAAATTGTTATCTAATTTAGTATGTTATAAATTGAATAACACACAGACTGTTTAATATAGCTGCAATTTTGACATTTTCAATTAGATTTTTCTGAATTTCAATAGGGTTCTACATGAACACACTATAGGCCTCTATGCCAAATTTCATGTTTCTATCTTCATTTTTTATACTTATGTACAGATGACAAAAATTATGGACAGACCCTATGTCGAAAATCACTATTTCAGTTTTCTAAGGCCATGAAACATGTAGATCAGTTAAAAAATGAAGGTTAAAATTTTGATGATTACTAACTTACCCTATACTTTGTACACTGTATAAGTAACACATTGCATACAAAGCCCACTTTCCATGAAGATGGTACAGCGGTGGGTAACAAATTAATAAACAAATATTTATAACAATACTACATGTTTATAATCTATCTTTTTATTTTCATCTGAGCATTTGTATGAGTGACAACAGGTTATGTAGGAATAAAAATGTTGCAGTCAAGACTTAAATGTCCAAGTTGCAATTACGAGGAAAATTAACTACAGAAATTAACTAATGTAGAAATAAACATAATGAAGATAAAACCTGAATAACTGAGTTGCCTGAAGCATGGAGCAAGACATGTTGATGTATAAAATAATAATGAGGAGAAAGTTGATAGTGAAATTGTTTAGGAGCAATGACTGTTAGAGAGTTTATGCAATGTTTTATACTCTATTAAATCTTTAATATGCAATATGTGTTACTTCATTAGTAATTCAAAGGTTTATCTATTTTAGTTGTATAGATTAGAAATGAGTGTTTGATAAATTATCATTTCTTAAAAATGCAATAACTAAGTAAAATAATGTTCCATTATGTTTGCTTATAGCCCAACTGGATTGTTAATAATTAATTACCTTGTATTGAGGTGTTACCGTCGAACAATCCTTACTTGTAGTTTACACTATCTTATATGACGCGTTTCAACTATTTGTCAGTCATTTTCAAATATAAAAACACATAGAAACACTTAATGACACATATTAATTCACATTTAAAAAACACGATTAAAAACATACATATACGGACAATTCAATGGGAATTGACGATCGTGAGTCAACGAGAACGGTCACTGACAACGCACATTGTCCGTATATGTATTTTTTTTAATGTGAATTAATATGTGTCGTTAAGTGTTTCTATGTGTTTTTGTATTTGAAAAGGACTGACCAATAGTTGAAACGCGTCATATAAGATAGTGTAAACTACAAGTAAGGATTGTTCGACGGTAACACCTCAATACAAGGTAATTAAATAGTAATTAAAATAATTTTATTGATAAATTAGATTATTGAGGTACGAGGACACAAAATATTTGTACATCAACCTAAGCTAATTGTACACTATTTATACATAATAAAGTACATACTTTTTTTAATGTTTGGACTAGGCCTCTTAATAGATTTTGATTTTATAAAAATAACTGTCCTTGTGTGCCTACAAGCCCTTAAGTCGTTTGGTTTTACCATACGCTTGACCCTTTTATTTTGAATACCTATTATGGATTTTCTTAAATCTATTACATTTACACAGAAATTTTGCTAAAATGTAGTCCCAAATTCATTGGGAGAATTTGAGGTTATCTGTTATGAGATCAAAACGTAACATTATGATTGTCTCAAAATTGACACTGACGATTTTAATTAAATTTTCTCAACTGTTGCCCTTATGGATGGAAACAAAACATATTAGTCCCTATAAATAAATATTGAGCTTGACTTGTGAGATGATAATTGGATAGATTTCAATATTAGACAGATTAAATTTTTCAAAGATAGCATTCATGGTTGATTTTCACTTTTGATTGACAACTATTACAATGAAATTTTTGGTGAAGATTAGTTTTGGTTAATTTTTTTATTATATATATATATATATATATATATATATATATATATATATATATATAATTTATTTTTTTATTATTATTATTTTTGTATGACAGTTTTTTTCCATATTTTGGAATTTATACGAATCCATGCAATTTTATGAAATTTGTAGTTTTTTGGAGTTCCACTAGGCCGAATTTCATAATTTTTCTTTTTTCTTACAAATAGTACGTTATTTATTCAAACGCATTTCAACTTGTTATAGTTTAAATATTGTAGCTCATGAATCACTGAAGATTGTGACTTTGTCATTTGAATAAATAAATAAACATACTATTTATGAGAATTTGTGTGTCAAGTTTTATCAAGCTCAATATTTATAATAGTTGTCCAGGGGTGATTTGATGAAACCCTTGGAGGGAGCCATCCTGAAATTTTTTGTGGAAAAATATCCCAAGAGCACAAACTGTAATTGCCCATTTCCTGGACTGTAAAAAGGACTCTGATAAAAGTATTCTTGGATTTGTCCAGATACAAAACTAGGAACTCTAGATAATTATAAGAGTTACCATGGGGCAAAAGCAGAAATGACCTTATCTGTGATCATGTATCCACAGAAAAGAATTTTGGAAATGTTCTCGTTAAAACAACAAAATGCAATATATCTCACTTAGCAGGCAGAATCTACAGGAGGACAATAGGTCTGTTAACCGTAAGATAAAACCTAAATATAATGAGATTGCATACCAGGAGTCTATATTTTCTGTTCTTGGGGAATGGAGAGGACAAAATGCATTCTGTACAACTATATGTAAGGTCAACAGAGAATCAGTTTTCAAAGAAGAAGTCTGAAACTTTAAGGATCGCAAGGTCATCATGAATTTTGTAAGGAGCCTAGGAAAGAACTCTAATCGGTTCACCTTATTTGTATTTATTTTGGAACATACAGTGGAGGAAGGTTAAACCCCCAGTTGGTTTAGTGTTTATATTGTTATACTAACTAAATTAGAAAACAGAAGGTAAGAACCATAAAGGTTCACAAATATAAAGAAAGATGTAAGAACATCAGACAGTAGTGGAAAAGATGCGGCTAGGCCCTTCTCCTACAAAGCTATATTTAATTATAGTCCCTAGGTGAAGTAAATGGGACCTGTAAGGTCCATTTGGGGGATAAGATCCTACCATAAGACCATGGTATGCATAAAAACATTTTTACGTTTCATTAAAAAATAATTGGTCTGTAGTTAGCTTTATGTGTAAGAGATTACTGGTTCAAATTACATTATGTGGTAAAAGTGAGGAGTCACAATTGGTACCGAATCCTGGTTACAAAGCTAGTATTACAGTGATGAAAATTCAATTTGCTGACAAGACATCAGTGAAAGGCCACCTTTGGACTATCGGATTTATTAATTATTGAGGAAGGCTGCCTATAACCTTGGGGTGGGGGATATATTGGTACTTACTTTAAGTTTTGTTTCCACTTATTACTTAAACATGTTAAATGCCTAAATATCCATTTTTCACGAGTCTATAATGTAACAATTTTAGTTGTTTTATAAGTTGTATTTAATCAATTATATCATATATAAATCCGTGAATAATATACTACTAGTACTTATTTACTATTAGCAAATTTTCAAAACATTTTCTCACCCTGTACTGAGTTCATAGATACAATAGAGAGCTGAAACTGAATGTCTGAAAACCTGAAAAAACAACAACAAAAGATCAATATTTACACTAATACAGTACATAAATTATGAATCAATATTTAGTATTAAAATAATAGATAGACTCTATTATGCTAATCCAAAACAATTTTATGGACACTATCATACTTATCCAGCTCTGCCATACAAATCAACCATTCCACAGATTTTCTAAATCTTATAATTATACAGTGTTGCAAAATTGGGTTTCCAAACTTCAGGAGGTGGTTTCCACATCAAATCTTAAGAAGAAAATCATATAAACATTTGTCCGGAATTGGCTAGTTTCCAAGATATTCGTCACATTTTGTCACAAAATATTTTATATCTCCCCAGAACGGTTAATGGATTGAATTGAAACTTGGCATAGAACTTAATGAGTTAAGGAACTATTTTGAAAAAAAAATAATAACCAAGCTAATACAATAAGTGGTTTCAAAATGCCAGCTTCTTAAATTTAAAATGTCTAAACTCAAAAACGGTAAATTTTTATGAAAAATTAAAGCATTTGTCATTTTAAATGGGCTATAGATTAGGTTGATTATTTTTTCAAAATAGTTCCTTAACTCATTAAGTTTAGCTTATTGGGAACTTCTATTATAGATACCAAGCCAAGTTTCCAATTTCTACATAACTAAAATCAAATGCAATTTATAATTTATATAAATCAAAAAATCATTATGATGATTAGCTATGTTCAAATCCTTCAACTTAAAGTAGTGGTTTTCTTCTATTAATTTATAAATATCATTGGGTAATATTATTAACAATCTAAAAATTTGTGTTGTCTACTAATAATAGTTTGTATATTTATGACAAAAATAAAATTTCCAGTTTGATAAGAAAGTGGTAAGATTGTAGACATTTACAAAGATCATTTTTGACAAAATTCCCACCTATTAAATGTGGGAAAGTGGAAAGATTACAGACATTTGCAAAAATCATTTTTGTCCTAAAAAGTCTTATAATTATATTCTTCACTTACCGACTGGTCATCATATTCTATGGCAATCCATTGTCCATCAGCGGAAACGGTCACTTCTGTGTTGGAAGAAACTGAAATATTGTATTTTTCCTGAAACAATACAAACTGGTGTTTTCTTTACGTGTTAAAAACAAAAGTTAGTATTATGAATTATGAGAAAAATTTCCCTCCTGTATAAGTAGGTGCTTTGCTTGTTTATTAATACATAAACAATGATGGGAATTCCATGTGCTGACCACACATCATCCGAAAAAAGCCATCTGTCAGCCTAGGCCCACAAAGGTCTGGTGCGCTAATGTAGTATTTTATTGTTATTAATGTTGGTATATATTATATCACACAACATGTTATCATTAAAAAAAAAAATGCCTCAAGTCTAAAATGGTAGAAAAAATTGTAAACAAAAAAAGTAGGAACCCGGATAAAATAAACTTTATTTCGTTCAAAATTACTATGACGAAAGTTGTGGAAAAGTAGAGAGATGGCACTTTTTAACTATGTAAATCGATTTTGAGTCACTATTATGAATCCATTTGACTGGAGAAAGCTACCTCCAGCCTTGGACCTGGAGAGAAAAGATAGATTTTACTTTCTGAAAGTTAGAACTGAAGAGACATAAAATATCTTCAAATCAGTAACCATGTTATAACGTCACAAATTCCATCATAAAAAGTTAGCCTAAAATAAACGACACCAAAACAAAGCAAAGTTCAATGACCCACAAAGCCAACCAAGAAACCGACACTAAAATATCAGCTGATAGGCCTAAACAATTTACGAAAGTAATACACAAGGAAAAACATCATCAATAACTAAATTAACTATGTCAAAACCAATTCACACCCCAAGAATTCACCCAAATCCATATAGAAATGGATATTATCAAATATAATTCTCAAATATAGAATAAAGCCTAGACAGAGCCTTGTAACATGAAAACCTATAACCTCACATCTAAACAAACACATTGAAACCAATTCCATAATACTATCACAAACACTACACCATAAATTAATATAAGCACTACACATATATATATATATATATATATATATAGCCTCAGTAAACAACTATTTTTTTATTTTAATCATCAGAAGATAGCATATACAATATATGAAGGTAAAACGCATTCCCTATGAACGCCATGTTTTTGTTAGTACAACTAGATCAAAGAAACGACTATCACAATCGAAATTAATAAAATCAAATAAAAATAAATAATAAGTCACAATATCTGTTAGAATAGTAAAATAATCCTTAAAGTAAATTTAAGAACATAAATAGTAACCGTAAGACCCAAATGTTATATAATTAGAATTAGAACTAGGACTACTTGAGTCATAGATATAAGTACGTCATTCTGTTGGAACGGGAAATTATACAATTAACAATAAAATCAGTAAACTCATTTAAGAATCGGCAATGTAAATATGAATAAATATTATCACGAGACCAAAGGCAAAAAAGACATAAAGTAATATCAAAATTATAATTTATTCAAGTCAGGAACATCAAATTGTACAAGGCGAAAGAATATTATTTGAGTAACCAAGGGAACGGAAGAACAGTGCATGCTGGGAACCGCGGCAACAATTCAATTCAAAAACCGAAGCCAAAAATTCATTCCAATCCAAGACTTCAGAGCCCAAAGATGAAAATTTCTATTCGTAATTTTAAAAGTGATGCCGTCAAGTTTTAGTATGTTAAAACAGTATAAACAGTGGTAAATTCAGTGCTAAATCACACAGATCCTAAATCTCAATTTTTCTTAACTGTAACTTCACAAAATGCGTTAAAAACAGTTTGTTCATGTCTGGTCGAGTGCCTGCCCCGAGAAAATAATAAATATTAATTACTAATATTTATAAAAGAACTTTGTAATTCTATGATAAAGATATATGTAATGAACCCAAACCTAGAGCTAGCCTGGAATAATTTAACTTTGTAATTAAAGACAATTTAACCTTGTTGTGTTATTAAAAGAACTCAAAAGCAAATATTATTAATGTTTAACAAGAAATAATTTACTAAAAGAAAATATTTATAATTTAAATGAATAAACAAATGAATTTCTATAACTGAAATTATCTGCATTATTGTCAACTTATTTAGTAGTAGTTGAAGACTAGTTGTAGATATTTCAAATAAATTTTTAATAAAGTAACTTCACTATTTTGGATTTTATAATAAAGATAAAATATTTTATAACATATAAGAAAAGTATTATGTTATAAATGGCGCCGCAACGATAAGGGCATGAACAAACTGAGAATTCAACAGAATGACTTAGGTTAAGTAAATATATTATATAAGTAAATTGAAATTAAATTTAAGACAACAATTTAGAAATAAGGATTCATTCAACTTTAATTATAAGATTGAACAAATTTAATAGCCTAGAATAAGATATGTATTAGAATTAAGATTAGCCTAATTTCAATTTAGTAATTTATCTATTTAAACTCAAAAACATATACCAAAATCAAAAATAATAATTTAAAATGGACGCTAACCAAGAAGAAAGTAGCAAATATAACCTTAGGCCTAAAATTAATCCCACCGGAAAAGCCAAGGAAGGGAAATTGAAAACCTTTAGAGAGACTATTGATGCCAATGACACTGAACTAAATGTTAGGCCTAACCAAATAGAGGTTATGGAGCAGAGTAGTGCTAGTAGTGTCCAAGATACAGAACCAAATGTCCCTACGTTATTAGAACAAATGACGCTGTTAATTAACAATCTACAGATTAACATCGACCATAAATTTAAACAAAATCAGGAAAAACTAGAATTAAAAATGATTCAAAATGAATCCAATTTGAAGGAAAATTTTGAAATAGTCCAGAAAGAAATTACTAATTTAAAGGAATGTTTGGCAATACAGATAGCTATAGTAGAAACTCAATTTACAGATAAATTAATTGAAATGGAACAAGCTGTGACAGAGAACAACCAAAGAATAGACAACCTAGGAAGTAGATTAGATTCCACAATCAATAGTCAGAGTTTAAATGAGTCCCTAGACCTACAGAAGGCCACAATTGAGAAGCAATTGTTACAAAATAAAAATAATGTGATCCATGAGGTAAAAGCTATGATTGCTGAACTACCGAAATCAAATATCGAAAATGCCATACCATCCCATATAAACGTAACTTGTGGAGGTAATAGTCAAGAAATCAACAATTTAACTAATCCGATACTTCCTAAATTTAACGGAAGACAGAATAATCCAAATGATTATCTGGATAGATTAACAAGATACTACGAGAGGTTAACTTGTCAACAAATCAACCAGATCGGATACAACAGAGACTGTCTATTCGACATAATCGACAACAGTTTAGAGGGTAGTGCTGCTCGGTGGTGGCAATTAATAAAAGGTGATACTACAAATTTCCAGCAATTCTGCGAAGAATTCCTATCCAAGTTTTGGAATAGGGATGTTCAAAAAGGAATTAGGCAAAAACTTGAACTCGAACAATATCGTTTAGGAGGAAAACTCACTCGAAGTGAATACTTCATTGACAGGGTGTTAACAATGAAGTCGATGACTCCCCAACCACCGGAGGAAGACATCATCGCAACCCTAGTAGAACATTTTGACCAACGCATACAGGATGCGCAAAGAGTACAAAATATAAGTACAATAAAGGAATTTGCTGACCTCCTCCAAAGAGAAGATACGGAAGAGGCAAACTCGGAAATTAGGAGACGTAATAATACAAGCCCGAGAGGAACACAAAATCCCACCAACAACAGACCATTTAGACATTACCAAACAAATACTAACTACAACCAACCACAAAAACCACCCTTTAGGAATTATCAATCCCAAAACGAGTTCAGAAAGAACAGAGAACACCCTTATAAAAGTCAAAATAGCTACAGACCCAATCAGAGGCCCACCAACGGTTATGGCCAACATTATACAAACAATTATAATCAAAACCGAAACTATAACCAGAAAACCAACTACGATAGACAACCAGAACCCATAAGGACTGAGTTCAAATACAGACAACCACAACAAGACCAAGAACGATATTATCAACAAAAAGGCCCATACCAAGAGCGAAGAGAGGTTAGGTATCCTACAAACGAGCAAAGAATGATATGTCAAGCTATAGCAATGAATACTAAACCACCGACACTAGAGAAACCAATACAAGTGCCTCAGGAGGAATGTAACCAAGAGTTAAACTCCAACGCACTGGCCTAGACCAAACTTCGAATAACAACCAAGGCTGTACAGGCAAAAGCGAGAGATATCTGCGAGAAAAACCTGAACACTCTAAGTCAGTGCCAACAAATTTTACAAAAATCGGAACAGAGCCACAAAAAGAAACCAAATCATACTATAATGATTACAACATCTCAAACCTTTATTACGATAGAGAATTTCTATTAAATGAAGACAATGACAATAGTCCAGATCAAACCAACTGTAAGTGTCCAGAAATAACTATAAATTTAAATGGTATATCCACAAATACGTTAGTAGATACGGGAAGCAGTATATCCTGTATTTCTGATAACTGGTTCCAGGTAAACAAGAACAATTTAGGTCATTTTGAACAGTTGCCAGTGAGTAACACATTCATCACCACTGCGTTGAACAATAAATCGAAACGAATTTCACACATTGTGCTATTAAAAGCCCAAATAAAACATATCGAGTTTGATATCCAATGTATAATTGTCCCCAACCTTATTAAAGATTGCATAATGGGAATAGACGCAATACGTATGCTAAAAATGGAAATAAATTTCAAGATTAATACAATTACTATAATGAGTAAGGATAATAGAATATTAATAATGAAGTTCGATAGCAAAAGTAATGAGTCAGCAGGATGCAAAATAATAAAATACGACGACAATGAATATAGAATAAATAACAATAATCAAACTCAAAATCATAATAATAACAACAACAGTGAAATAAACGATTTAATTAAAGACAACGATAAACTCAACAAAATAGAAAAGGACCTAATAATCAACCTAATTAAACAAAACAATATAGTATTTTCAGACAAACCTGGACGTTGCAACATGTACCAACACCATATCAGGGTAGACAATCCAGAACATTATAGAGCCCAAAGTTATCCAATACCCATAAATTTACAGGATGAAGTAGAGAGAAAATTAAATGACATGCTCGAGGACAATATAATTGAGGAATCAAACAGCCCATTTGTAAACCCTATTATAATTGTCAAGAAGAAGACTGGCGATCTCCGTATATGTCTAGACATGAGACGTATAAACGCACTAATTACCCCCGACTATGAATGTAACAGAAGCATTAATGAGCTATTAGCTAAAGCTACAAATTCCAACTGGCTGACTACATTAGATCTTACCTCTTCATACTGGCAGATTGAGCTAGAACCACAATCTAGACAGTATACAGCATTTCAATTTCGAGGCAAAGTGTATCAATATGTTGTAACCCCTTTTGGTCTATCCACTTCACAAGCTGCCCTAGTAAGAGCACTAGACCAAGTATTCAAGAACACGATAGAAAACTTTTCTTTAGTCTACATTGATGATATATGTGTTATATCACCTGATTTTAATTCACACTTACAACACTTAGAATATGTATTTAGAAAACTTGCAGATGCAAAGATGACAATAAAACTATCTAAATCAATCTTTTGTCGAGATAGAGTTCCTTTCTTAGGGTACTATTTAACCACTACTGGTCTAGAACTAGATTCAGAAAAGATTAAATGTTTTCAAGACTTTCCATCACCCACCACTAGGAAAGAACTCAAACGGTTCCTAGGAGGTATCAACTACTACAACAAATTCGTAGACAAATATGCAAAAACTGTACAACCTTTAATGAGATTGACTTCTAAGAAAGTAAAATTTATTTGGACTTCTGATGAAGAGAAACACTTCCTAGAAATTAAAAACTTATTTCTAAAAACAAATGTATTGAACCATCCTATGCCAAACCAACCCTACTACCTACAAACAGACAGTTCAGACTTTGCGATAGGAGGACATTTATTCCAAATTGACAGCCAGAACAACAAAAGGGCTATCCTATTTATATCCAAAACATTGAAGAAATGCGAGATCAGATACACCACTACAGAAAAGGAGTTGCTAGCAGTCGTCTACTGCATACAAAAAGTCAGACATTACATTTTAAACGCAAAATTAACGATCATTACTGATCATAAAGCATTGACATTTTTGAAAACATGCAAATTGTTA
The DNA here is from genome assembly GCA_963513935.1 of Aphrophora alni. Taxonomy (NCBI): domain Eukaryota; kingdom Metazoa; phylum Arthropoda; class Insecta; order Hemiptera; family Aphrophoridae; genus Aphrophora; species Aphrophora alni. The sequence continues at coordinate 16,040,562 of OY740771.1, forward strand.
AATGGTAGATTAACTAGATGGATACTTGCATTACAAGATCACCAATTTGAAATTGTACATTGTAAAGGAGTGGATAACACAATAGCTGACCTACTCAGCAGAGTCAGAACAGATGAGAATCAACAGAACTCATTGACAACCACACCAGAATTAATAGTCGCAAATTTAGAAAGAGAACACAATTTAGAACTTTTAGAAAACCTTCGAAATTTAATACAATTACAACAAAACGATCCAACTCTCAAACAGATATATCTCCAAATTAAAAATTCAAACACTACAGAACATAATAGATTTAGAATAAATGACGACATACTATACCAGAAGCATCACAACAATTGGTTAATTACAATACCCCAATCACTTGTCAATACTTTAATCTCAGAATGCCATAAATTTTATCTACACTGTGGAGCAAGGAAATGCCTGCAAATTTTACAAAAGGATTTCATATTTAAAGATATGGCTAGGAAAATTAGACAATTAATAGGAACCTGCGATACCTGCCAAAAATGCAAACACAGTAACCATCCTCTCTATGGAGAGACTAGTGGAGTCAAATCTGAAGGAAAAGGAGATCTAATCGCAATCGATTTGATTGGTCCTTTACCAAAAAGTCGAGGTGGTGTCCAATATATCTTCATCATTCTGGATACATTCACAAAATTTGTCCAATTATACAATCTAAAGAGAGCCACATCACAGGCAGTAATAGACAGAATGTTCAAAGAATACATACCCACATACGGAAAACCTAAGAAAATCTTAACTGACCATGGTACTCAATTCAAAAGTAGAATTTGGATTCAAAAACTAGAAGAGAATCAAATAAGACACATACTAAATCCAGTATACCACCCCATATCAAACATGGCAGAACGTCCTATAAAAGAAGTCAAACGCTGTCTCAGGACATATTGTGCTCAAAATCACAGAAGTTGGTCAAACTACATAAGTACCATAAACAGTTTCCTAAACGAAATACAACATGAAACCACTGGTTTCACTCCCAATGAATTACAACTAAACAAATGTGATATCAGATTCTGGGAAGAGGTAATACAAAACCCTTTCAAAATGCAAATCCCCATTCAACAAAAGTTAGAATTAACAAAATCTCGAATAAAAACCACACAAGCCAAAAGAGCAGAGAAATTAAATGCAAAACATAAGATAACGATACTCAAGGAAAATGATTTAGTACTAGTAAAGTCATTTCCCCAATCCAGTATGGGATATGGTGAAACAGCAAAATTGTTCACAATATATGTTGGACCATTAAAAATATTGAAGAAAATGGGAAAAGCCATTTACTCCCTAATCGATGATAATGGAAAAACCTATGGACCATATCACATATCTCTCCTACGTCGTTACAAAATTGCCTTGCCTGTACAGACCTCCGACGAACCAACCTAATCGACATAAAGTTAAGTGCAACGATATAAACAATGTACTTCAATATAAAACAAGTGTCCCCTATAAAACAAGTGTTCACCATAAACAATGTGACTATCCATTTATATATAATTCCCTATATATGTATATCCCCCATAAACAAAGTGCTTAAATATAAAAAATGTGACTATCTATATGTATGTTCCCCATCAACAATGTGTTTTTACTACAAACAAAGTGGTCCCTCATAAACAGTATTTTTCCCACAACCCACACAACTTATCCCTCCATAAACAGTGAATTATCACAAATATTTATATGTTAAAATATATGTATATCTCCATGAATAGTGAACCTATATAAAAGCAGTGAAATAAAAATGAACAGTATCACAAAATATGTATTTATGTAAAAGTGTCCCCGAAATGTGTATTCCCCATGTCCAATGGACATTCCTTAGTATGAACTATATGTCATATGACAATTATATGTTTCCCACCCCAATGATAAAACATGTGTCCCCAACTATAAAGTGTTACCCAAATTAAATGATAAACTATGTATAACCCCATGAACCATGAATTATGATATAAAATATCAATTAATTAGGTATATGTAGCCTAATATGAGAATAAGATCCATATGATCCAATTGTTAATTTTATTCAATTTGTTAAACCAATTCAAAATCAACTGATAAAATAAGTAAGGATAACCTATAATTCCATAAGAATAAGTGTTCAATGTATGTTATGTTATGTTATATTATGTTATATATGTTATTTTACAATGTAATTTGTTAGTTATAAATTTATTTATTGTTCAGTAAACTTACAAAAACAAATTTAAAGGGCATTTATAACGTCACAAATTCCATCATAAAAAGTTAGCCTAAAATAAACGACACCAAAACAAAGCAAAGTTCAATGACCCACAAAGCCAACCAAGAAACCGACACTAAAATATCAGCTGATAGGCCTAAACAATTTACGAAAGTAATACACAAGGAAAAACATCATCAATAACTAAATTAACTATGTCAAAACCAATTCACACCCCAAGAATTCACCCAAATCCATATAGAAATGGATATTATCAAATATAATTCTCAAATATAGAATAAAGCCTAGACAGAGCCTTGTAACATGAAAACCTATAACCTCACATCTAAACAAACACATTGAAACCAATTCCATAATACTATCACAAACACTACACCATAAATTAATATAAGCACTACACATATATATATATATATATATATATAGCCTCAGTAAACAACTATTTTTTTATTTTAATCATCAGAAGATAGCATATACAATATATGAAGGTAAAACGCATTCCCTATGAACGCCATGTTTTTGTTAGTACAACTAGATCAAAGAAACGACTATCACAATCGAAATTAATAAAATCAAATAAAAATAAATAATAAGTCACAATATCTGTTAGAATAGTAAAATAATCCTTAAAGTAAATTTAAGAACATAAATAGTAACCGTAAGACCCAAATGTTATATAATTAGAATTAGAACTAGGACTACTTGAGTCATAGATATAAGTACGTCATTCTGTTGGAACGGGAAATTATACAATTAACAATAAAATCAGTAAACTCATTTAAGAATCGGCAATGTAAATATGAATAAATATTATCACGAGACCAAAGGCAAAAAAGACATAAAGTAATATCAAAATTATAATTTATTCAAGTCAGGAACATCAAATTGTACAAGGCGAAAGAATATTATTTGAGTAACCAAGGGAACGGAAGAACAGTGCATGCTGGGAACCGCGGCAACAATTCAATTCAAAAACCGAAGCCAAAAATTCATTCCAATCCAAGACTTCAGAGCCCAAAGATGAAAATTTCTATTCGTAATTTTAAAAGTGATGCCGTCAAGTTTTAGTATGTTAAAACAGTATAAACAGTGGTAAATTCAGTGCTAAATCACACAGAGAGTGGTATCCTCTGTAAATTTAAACATAATAAAGTCCAGAAACTCTTAATATTGAAAATAAACTTTAACAAATTTTACAATTCATAAGCCTATTTCAAAAAAGAACACCGATCCTAAATCTCAATTTTTCTTAACTGTAACTTCACAAAATGCGTTAAAAACAGTTTGTTCATGTCTGGTCGAGTGCCTGCCCCGAGAAAATAATAAATATTAATTACTAATATTTATAAAAGAACTTTGTAATTCTATGATAAAGATATATGTAATGAACCCAAACCTAGAGCTAGCCTGGAATAATTTAACTTTGTAATTAAAGACAATTTAACCTTGTTGTGTTATTAAAAGAACTCAAAAGCAAATATTATTAATGTTTAACAAGAAATAATTTACTAAAAGAAAATATTTATAATTTAAATGAATAAACAAATGAATTTCTATAACTGAAATTATCTGCATTATTGTCAACTTATTTAGTAGTAGTTGAAGACTAGTTGTAGATATTTCAAATAAATTTTTAATAAAGTAACTTCACTATTTTGGATTTTATAATAAAGATAAAATATTTTATAACATATAAGAAAAGTATTATGTTATAATGTAAAGGCCAAACAGGAATAAATTATAATAAAGTTAATGGTAATTGCTACTATTGAATAAACATTACTTTCTAAGTATAAACATTCTTGGTCAAGAATTTCCATGACCTAATAAGATAATGTTTCAAATAGCCATAAACACAAGTGCCAACAAGTCTATGTAATATGTATAATGAACGGTGCAAAAACATTACACAAATATTTCCACTTGTCCAACTCCTAAATCAAATCGTACGAACTTAAATTAAAATGTTATTTCGATAGGTGACAAGAATTGTAGAATTTTTGTGCACAGGAGTGTTTCATTAATTTCACTAAAATTTGAATGAAATTGGTAGAGTCAGTTTTGAGAAATTAAATATTTTATGACAGTCCCATAGCCAATTTTATTGATTTTTACCGATAACTCATGAATAGGTATTTTTGGAGAGATACCAGTACGTTTTGTTTAGATCCTTAGAGGTTATATTTGAGCAAAATTCATAATAATCCGTATTTTTCTTGACAGTTATCTATTTTTTTTTACTCATCGCATAATTTTCTCTATACAATCTACAGTATTATGTAGCGAAGTAAACACAAATATCGTTGAAAATAATTTAGTAGAGTTAATTTTTAAGTTAACACTATCATGTAGACTGAACTGGCAAAATTGTACTTTATGGATTTTCATACACATGCATTTATTGTTTATTTTTGCATGGTAACTAGGCGATGATTGTCGAGCTATTGTGTGTAAACACCATTGATATGGTTGGAAATGATAGCTGATTTATATCTTAAACAAGATTATATTCTGTAATTGCATAAGCTTTGTATAATCTTGCGCATGAGTTACCAGTATCATGGATGATGTCTGCTAGAATTGTGATTTAAAATGATTTCTATATAAATATTTTTTTATCAATTGTAAATGATAAAATTACTCAAAATAATAAATCTACTAAAGGACCTATTGTATAATATTACGATTTAAGAATTGTATAGTTATATTTTTTAAATTGTTTATGTTTAAATTACTTTTGTTTTATGTTTTTGTTTGTTTATTTTTGTAATGACAATGTTACCTAATATTTGTGAGATAATACTTATTAGTAAATTAGATTTGAATTTCAGAAAGTAAAATTTTGTAAAGTTGAATTTATAATAATTCAGTTAGATAATTATTATTTTATATTGTTTCCATTCTGTATAAAATATAAACTCAGTTCTTTTTTATTGTGAATTACGAAAAAATATTGTACCTTTACTAGGTTTTTTCTCTTATTTGAAATATTAATTTTCCTGACTATATTTAATTTAATTTCAATACGTTTTGTGAGGAGGCAATTTATTTTCAAAATAATTCAACATGTCAAATATAAATGAGTAAAACATTTTAACTCTAAATTAATAATCAAATTCAAAAACCAATAACAGTTTACTGAAATTTTCTGTTATGGATTTGTAGAAAAACTTGTTTCAGCTACATTACAATATTAAAAACAATAATAAATAAAAAAGACAATAAATTAAACATAAGTAATAAGTAACAATCAGTTTTAGGCGTAGGCTACTTGAAACTTTTAAAATTCCATACTTATTAATATAATGAGAAATTTACGTGTTCAAAAACCTGAAAAGATATGTTTTATGTCTAATCTAATCTATAAGGTTGGTTCATGAATGTTAAGATTGAAACGTAGGTCCTTATAAATCCTGAATTCCTAATTAAAACCTTGTTCTGCCATCTCTATGTACTACTTGTAATTCAAACTATATTAAAATGAAAAGCAAATTCTTTTAAATCTGGTGCCTTCCACTGGATTATGCAAGCTAAATTGTCTATGCAAGTAATGTATCTGGGACTGATTCTGGATCAGAAACTCTTTTAGAGTACTTACAATTCCTATAGTGCTGTAAAAAGAGCATCAAAGGCCATGTGGTCACCTATGGTAATATAATGCTAAGGAGGCTGCAGTGGTTAGCTAGCTTTGAATAAGTGGTAATTCTATACTTTGAATACAGTACCAAAATTCCATGGGATATACACCTGTCCATAGAGGCATTTATTGTCATATCTCTTTTATATATTTTTATGAAGAATGGAGCATTCATTACAACTGTTTAAAGGTGCTGTTGTAGACAAACGAATCATGCACCTAGAGACCTGGTTGTACAACTAGTATATACTACAAAAAAAAAAGGATGTGCAGGTTGAAATTTCTTGTGTCAGACAAGATAAATTTTGAATCATCATTCAAGGTCATTGTGTTAAACTATCAAGAGGGAAAAGGTACAACACTGATGAAGAGGTCCGTGGATAATGGAGTTGGGGCTGGAGTTAATGGAGCTATTAATATTTCAAACCAAGAATATTTCTATAGACTTCTATGCCAGAGAGAAACTTAATCTAACATATTAAGGTGCATGTTTTCAGAGAGCCAAGCTACGCTGAAAGCTTTAAATTGAATTCAGTCTCGTTTGGAACTGTTTTCATGCGGTGAATAATCTAAAACAGTGGTGGCCCACCGTTTTGCTCCATGAGCCAGTTTTATAACTCTCAGGCGTATCACATAAGAGCCGCTTTAAAAAAAATCAGTACTACACCATAGGCCATAGGCTATGTATGCATAAAATATAGAATGACTAACCTAAACACTATGTTTGTGTATCTATAATGATTTTACTTTCTTTCCGTCTTTCAGTTTTATACAGTAATTTCTGTAAATCTAGTACTTACAATACTTATATGTAAATACAAGTAATATTTTTCAAATCCATTAAAAAATTCAGTTTTGGATGCTCAATGAACAAACTATACTTTAGAAATTACAGTTTTATAAGTTTATTAAAGTAAACCAGATACAGATAACAACAGCACTGTTTTATTAATGAGAACTATTATTACGTCCAGAATTGAAACTATTATTAAACATTAAAATGAAAAACAGATTATGATACATTTGGTAGACAATATGTGCATTAATTTAATTTTATTTTTTAGTATAAAAAACTAATACTAAAACTCAAAAATATAACTTGGCTTTTGAATTTGCATATATTTTTATGTTTTCTTCTATATTTGGATTAATTTGTAAACCGGCAAGCAAGATCAAAATTCTCCAGTGCACATCCATTAGTTTAGAACAGTATTTCGTCTTAATTGAGTTCATAATGGAAAGTGCTTGTTCACAGATATACGTAGAATCAAATCTACATGAGTTTCACAGAGCTGACTACATGAGTTTTGCAGAGCTAACAACTTGAGTTTCGCAGAGCTAACAACATGAGTTTCGCAGAGCTAACTACATGAGTTTCGCAGAACCAACTACATGAGTTTCACACGTCAATTTTTAAAATTAGTATTTATGACGAATTTCTAAAACTCAATGTAAGCTTGACTAGTTGTATTCGAAATAATTTCTTTTTATTTACTTTAAATGCAAAATTTTCCTGAATATTAGTTATTTCCATCTGAATTTCAGAAGAGAAACCTTCTAGAAAACTAGCAAACTGAGTTTTAAATGAATCATGCAATTCAGTTATTAAATTTTTGTATTTTAAAAAAAATTGGGAATATTGTTAGACACGTTTGCTAACAAACGTTAACGTTTGCTTGCATTCGAATAAATTGAGATAATCTCTTCTGGGGAAAAATTGTTTGAAAAAAGTGTAAGCTTAATCATAAAAGATGTAGCAAAACTATACAATGACAGAAAAGAGACTTGTTGCCTTGAAATTAACGTATTAAATATCAATTATGTCTGTTGCAAATGGAAGATCTCAGAGCCACTCTTCATTTTTCATAAGTAAACATTCATTTGGCCGTTCACTAATATCTTTTTAAAATGTTACAACACTGCTTCGGAGGTTCCAAAACCTTTCAAGAGCTCATCATTTAGAAAGCTATGAACAACACAATGAAGAAGTAATTCACCCTCATATTTGATTTCGCCTAGGAACAAATTTAGAGACTCTCGGTGATTTACTGTGCAGGATCGTAAATTGTTTTGACACATCACTCTACTTTTACAAGAACGAAAGATAAGTCCAAATCTTTAGTGTAAAGACCTATGTATAATGCAGTGATAAGCCTATTTACTTAATTATTTTCATGTCTAAATAATTTTCAAGTAAAGTTACACACCTGCTACTTTCAATCATAGTAGGGGCACCATCAGTGCAAATACTATCTAGCTTTCCTCACTCTAACCCATTGTTTTTAATGGCAGTTTTCAGTTCTTCGAGAATATTTTCTCCTCTAGTATAAATCAATTGGCACAATTTTAAAATTCCTCCATTTGTCATTGATAAGATGCACTAATAAATTCAACTGAGCACTGTTGGTGATATCAGAGTTCTCATATAGAAGAGTTATATTTATATAAGTCTAATCCAAAAATATAATTTTTGTTAACATCAGTTTCTATTTCATCATTCGTCTAATCATTGTGTTTCGAGAAAGAGCATTGTATGCCTCTTAACATATCTCCTCAGGCTACAATTCGACATGTGCTGTGAGTTGGCCACCATTGATCTAACAAAAGACAATAAGGTTAACAAGAAATGGGTGTCTAATCATATAGTATTAAGGGAAACAAGACTACTGATCTTAAGAAAAAGCTGGTACGTATAATGACTCCTCCTAAGGTCCAGAAACTTTCTATAGGTTTCTGAAAAATAATCTGAGGAATGTAATTCAATTGTGAACTGATAAATACAGGTGCCTCTTCTGAGAGGAGATTACAAGATTAGAAAAAGAAGTATATCCTGTTTGCCAAAGCCTAAAGTAATATCTCTAAGTGAGCAGCCAGAAATTTGTCAATGGGGAACTGTTTACTGAACACTTCCCCATGAGATATCACTTAAAAATAATGGGCAGGTAGAACGAAATATCTGTCAGCTCTGCTATGACACAACAAAGTTGGCACAATATCTCCTGTGCAAATGTGAAGTATTTACTCAGATTCAGCAAACTGGAAAGGCCTGACGTTTTTAGTGATGCTGATTCTTAAGTCCTCATAAGGATCCTAGGAAGAATTTCTAGTTGGGTCAATGATAAATGAATGCTTTACTAGAACGTTTTGGTTTGCAGTAGAGAAAGTCTATTTATTCCCTTCCAATCCCAAAAGAAAAGGTAATTTCTTTTTTAAAACTCATTGTGTTTGTATCCAAGTCACTCTTTTTTATATAATAAAAGAACAATAATGTCCGTCTATATGACTTTTTTAATAATAAAGTAGTTACTTACTTTATAATCATATGATGCGTTTTGGAACTCGTTCCATCTTCAGAATATCGCTCTGCTGATGTCGTTAAAACATTAAAATAAATTATTACACAACATATCGCAACACATATACACGCGCACATATGTATACATACACGTATATGTGTTGCGATATGTTGTGTAATAATTTATTTTAATGTTTTAACGACCTCAGCAGAGCGATAATCTGAAGATGGAACGAGTTCCAAAACACGTCATATGATTATAAAGTAAGTAACTACTTTATTATTAAAAAAGTCACATAGACGGACATTATTGTTCTTTTATTATATAATTTCTTTTGCTTTCTTTACAGTTAAAGTTGCAAAAGTAATTATACAATATTGTTAAATCGGTAACCAGGTAAAGGCCAGGCTTTGAATAAGTAAAACAAAGTTAATGGTAATTGCTACGATTGAATAAATGTAACTTTCTAACTATAAATAATACTTGGTCAAGAATTTCCATGACCTAATAATGTTTCCAATAGCTATTATATATATTGAGTGCCAACACGACTATCTCATTGAATCAAGATATACAGGGTGTCCCATAAGTAAAGTGCCAAACTCTGGGAAAAGGTTATATGGGTCGAAATAAAGAGAAAATCACGAATAATTTTTTTCCAAAAACGCTTCGTTTACCAGATATCCGCGATTTTGTATTTTTTACAAAATAATTGTTATTTTCAAATTTTTTCAACCGATCTTTATAAAAATCGGTAAGTATGTTTAAATAAAACAGACCTACTGTAGAAAAAAATTCAACTTGGTCCAATTTAAAATTTCAAAATGGCGGCCATTTTAAACTTTTAACCTAAAATGGCGGGAAAACAGTAAAACATACAAAAAATTACTAAGAACAATTTTTTTTATAAAATTTTATTTCCAATCTGTCAACACCAAAAACATGATAATCGAACAAAAGATAAGGCCCATCATGGTACTTACTCAACCCTATCATACAAGTAATACAACCAGATCCTCTAAATGTAATGTCAAAAGGGTGATTTCTTGGGCCTTGTAGGAAATGTGAAATTGTGTTGGTAGATCAAGAGCCAAGGGGTCTTATCTAGTAGTGTAGTCACTACTTTCTTGATGTTGGTTAGGCCCTAGAAGGCCTCATAGATGTGTATATATTACAAAGTCTCTACTAGCTTACGTCAGTTATTCAACCCTGCCAGATTTCATAACTATACTAATATGATATTTTCTTGGTAGGTCAGGTTTTGATATTTCATTTTTAACGATAACTTTCTATTTCTTATTGTATAAAGGTGGGATAGGTGCCATTATATGAAGAATTTAATTATATTATTATTATTTTGAATAACACACAATATTATGAACAAAAATCATTTGAAATGGCCATCATTTTTACATTTTCAATTTGATTTTTTTGACTTTCAATAGGGTTTTATTTGAGCACACTATAGGCCCCTGTAGTTTTGACCAGTCACATAACTTTCTCTATATTACATATTTATAAAAAAGTAAAGAAGGATTCAAAAGGTCCCATATATGGTTATTCTCATGCCAAGACTTATCAACTGATTCCTTTGCCAGACATTACCCTGCAGTAAAAACCTTGCCAACAAATATTACTAGCAAGTATTATACTTTTCTGGACAGCTAACCCTCAGAGACTCGCTATAGTGAATACAGGTGTAGCAATCCTGCGGGTTCGTAGCTGGATCTACATCTTTTCATGTAGTCTTTAGTTAGATCGCTCTCTTTAATCTTTTTATCTGATCTCCCTTGTCCTCTTCCGACCCTGAAACTATTAGAGTATTCCTGGATTAGAGATCTATATTTTAAGTCCTTTTTTTCCTTTGGTGATGATGACAAAAATTTTCACCTTTGAACAATAAGGAAAAAATGTACTTTATTGGGCGACCATAGAGAACTGCTTAGTTAATGTGGAAATTTACCGTTTAAATACTCTATCCAGTTGGAAGCTTTCAATTAGTCTAGTGGATAATGTTCTCATCTTGAATGCTAGGGTTTCCCGTTTCCAGAGATCATGCTCATGGACGCTCGAAAATTTATAGTATTGATGAAACATCGTCAAAAGTTGGGATCTATAATTGGTAGCAAATCCTGGTTATGAAAACTAACATTCTAACACATCACCCAGTGAAAAACTGTCTAGCAGACCTGAGCCCAGACTCCACTAAGGATTTATCTTTTATTTGTTTTATATTGACTAACACCAAAGTTCAACTGAAGGGAATAATATTATAATATAAAATGATCATTGTTAACTGATATATTATAAAATGTTTACTTACCGCTAGTGTTTTATTGACTAAAACTGTAATCTCTTGAGTGGCTACATTATATGTGACTATCTCATTAGTGTCTGTCAGCTGATACATGTAGGCATTATCTGTAACAAGGAATTGATTTATTGATAAGTAAAACTTTTAAGTTAAAAATATAATTCAGAAGGCAATATTAGGCTTATATCTGGTTACATTCATGTACTATCAGTATGCCACGACTAATGATTCTAGGCTAGAGTGTTTAACATATACATTGTTATGTGATGGGTCACAAAATCGATGTCGGGTTTTTGCACAATTTCCCAGCTTTTTTATGATTTTTATCAATTTTATTCCGAATTTAGGAATTTTTTAAGTAAAGGGTAAATAAGATTTGTTTAATAATATTACAAGCTATTGATAGGTTATGTCAAGTTCAATAAAAAAAAATAAAATTTAATTTCAGAAAATCTGTAATTCTTTTATGGTAGCTAAAAATGGTACATTTTTTAAGGCATAGGCATACTTCTTAACCTAAAAACACTAAATACCAAATTTAAACTAAATTAGTTTAACTATTTGAGCAACAAAATATAGGGTTAAGAAGAAAATTTTTATTTGTTCTTGACCTATAAAAAAATCACAATCTGCATTTTTTATCAAACCGAAAGTAACATAACCTATAAATTTATTATAAGAACGCTCTATTCAAGGCTAATTTGGATTAAATCATGTACTGTACCTTGAATTGTGTGAGGGAAATTTTAAATGGATGTCATGGTTGATTTAAGAGCAATGCTAACTGGATATCATGGTCGCTTTAACCGACGTGTATAGTGAACAATTTAAATGGCACAGGACTTGTTCTTATCATCAAGGACCTTTTACAGTGAGTAGTGACAACTAACTGAGTTGTAGGGGGATCTATTATTGTTTATCATAGCCTATGTGGAAGAGTGAATGACTTCTGTTTAGAGATTTATACAAATGGAAATAAGTTTTATCACTTCATAACTGCGTATTTAAATATTTATGTACAATCATTTGAAATATAATGAGCAACACGTGTCAATCGGTGAAAGAAATAACAAAATTACATTTCGGAGTCCTCAAGCGTCATCTTCAAGTTTATAAACTAAAACAGTTCTGTGTAGGCCTACAAAATTTTATTTTCTTACAAAAACGTAGTGTAGAGGTTATGTGATGAGACAAACAATAAATGTAAAGTTTTATAAAAATATTAATTTTGAGTTCCGTTGAGCCCAAAAAAATGGACTGTTGTTCGTTTGTACAGTTCTCTGGAGTTTAAAGGAATAGACCGATTTTGATCACATTTAATTTTTGGGCAAATTTTATGACTGGAGTGAGGAGTGTTTCCATGAACAATAATAAAAATTACGATTTTTTCAAATCGGCTAAAACGATTTTGATCAAATTTTGTTAGAATGTAGCCTAGTACGTAGGCATATAAGGACAGTTATTTTTACAAAGTTGAAATCTTTCAAGCGTCAACGTATTAATTTCTTCGTCAACTAAACATAGTTATTTGTAATCAGACTAACTTCTAGTTTTATTTGTTACCTTACACATAACATTTCCAGGTACTTACGTATTAACGCCACCGCAGCAGAAGTTGCTAATGCGCATGCGCCAATATTTACTAACTTTGCGATATAATTATATATCACGACAGGTTTGGCCAGGTAGCTATATATATATATATATATATATAAACACCTGACCAAACCTTATATATAATCACCTGGCCAAACCTTTCGTAAGTTTATTGAAGTTAATAATTTGAAATTAGATCATGGATAAACATGAGCTTTAAAAGTGAAGTGCCGCCAATCTACGCCTAAATTTTTTGCGACAAATCATAAAATGAAAGTATATGAATCTCAAAGCTGAAAAAAATGGAATTCTGCTTCCCTTAAACTAAGTTTGCTCTTTATTGGCGCATGCGCATTAGCGCAACTTCTGCTGCGGTGGCGTTAATACGTAAGTACCCATTTCCAAAATTAAAATTTTCCAAATCTATAGTTTTTACCCCCCGAACTATCCCGAAGCCTTTTTTTTTTATTGGGTATAAAATTACATTTTTAACAATAACTTAGCTGTTTGTCATCATAGAAAGCTGGAATTTACCACTATATGCAGAATTGAAACCTTGCGAATTTTTAAGTTACACCAAGATAAATAACGCCAGATATGAATAAAAATTATTGAAAATAGCCGCCATTTTGAAATTTTCATTTCGATTTTTCTGAATTTCAATAAGGATTTTTATGAGCACACTATAGTCTCCTAAATAAAATTCGATGTACCTATCTTCATTATCGTGCTTACGTATGAACGACACAGCGCCGGACGGACCTTTTCGATTTCCCGAGGCCAGTCTAAAGTACGCTGGATAAGTTGGAAGTCCTGGTTTACCAACATAAATCTTTTTTATATATTTTGTCTTTTCTTCTAATAAGTCTTCTGCACCTTGCCTATCCTTCAAGGTCATATTTGACGTCAAATTCTATATTTAAATTTAGCTGTCACAGAAATCTCCATGTTTTTATTTAAAAATAAGGATTGAAATCCTTACTGACTTATAATGCGTGTTACCTTTAACTAACACTGGTGGCACATCATTATTTTATAGTCATAAATTTAAAAAGGGTTATAAAATCCGCTGTAAAAAAACCATTTATAAATGCAACGACGTGTGATAAAACATGTGTTTGAAGCGTTTTTAGTTGATTATAGAGTCGAAAGATTAGACTTTATAACCTTTGTTTTTATAGTTTCATTTGATACTAGTTTCTAGTATTGTGCAAATGGAAATAAATAATTTTGTAAACGTTCGCCTGCGTCACCGACAGGAGCGTAGCGAGTAGAGGCTCCTTCACATCTATATTTTTTAGGCTTGGTAGCACCGAGACACTGACGCGAGCGAAGCGAATGAAAACTTTTTAATGTATACAATAAACGAGACCCGTAGTGCCTAGGGGCCCAGACAAACGTGTTAGTTGTGCCATCTCTCCAAAAATTCTGGTTTGTGAGTTTTCGATAAAAAACTCGAAAATTGGCCATAGCGCTAATATAAAATATATTCAGATCGTAATATTTAGCCTGACTTCTATCATTGAGATGCGCAGTCGTCTCTGGGCCGGTTGGTGTAGTGGGGGGAAACACTGAGCACTGTCTTGCAGTGAGTTTTGTTACTGAACGTGAGAATCTTCAATAAAACTTGAAAAAAAAAAGTTTGAACCGATTTTGAGAAATTACAGTCCGTAAGATGTAACCTAGACTTTCATAATCACGTTAGAGAAGTTGCAGACGGGCGGAGAAGTGATGTCATAACTAGTACTGCTGAAAAAGACATTGACTTAGCTCAATTCCGCTGTCAACGTTTGTCATATTGCTATTTCGTTTTATCGTTTGTCGTCTTTGTTTTGTTTACAAACAGTTGGACAAACTTTCTAACCAGAAAAATCGTTACATATATTTCAAAATTGGTTCTTATTTTCAAAAATGAATAGTTTTTCAATTTTGTTTAAATTTTATATATAGTCACAGATTTAGAAACTAGAGAAACTTAAACGGATAAATCAATATTTAAATTTCAAAATGGTGGAAAATTTCCCCAAAAAGTTTTCTTTTTTTAAAACTTATTAGTAGTAGATTCGACTTTATTAAAACATTAAAATTTAAAATAGTAATTCCAACTTCCTTCCTGACGTTTTCACCATCACAACACAACAAACAAAATGTTTTTGAAATGCACGTATAACTACGAAACGCACAGTGTTTCCCCCACTACACCAACCGGCTCAGAGACGACTGCGCATCTCAATAACAAAGGTCACGCTACATCTTACAAACTGTGCAGTGTAGAGAGGAATGAAGACAAATTGTGTGGAAAGTCAAAGCCCATTCAGGACTGTAAACAAAAGGAAAAAATAAATATTTCTACGCGATAACCGAAGAAAACGTTATTTTCTGAATTTCTGATTTTTCTCTGTGTTTTTATGTAGGAGATATAAGATGATTCAGGTGGGGGGGGAGTATTTAAAAAATCGCATACTTAAATTTCCGGCGAGGATATATCATCTTAAGGCAATATAGTTGGAACTTCCTTAGCAGATGGCTCCAAACTATAAATGGACAGGTTTCATCTGAGCTGTGAGCTGCGCGTGGAAGGGAGGTACAAGTTTGTAGTTCGAGGCGGCGTGGGGACAGAGGCATTGTAGAGGAAACAGTCGGCGCCGACTACTGTCCACGATCTAGTCGTCTTGCAGACATCGTTGTTAGTACCAACACCCAACACAGACTGAGGCGACCGCTTCGTCCACCACCTAACTGCTGCTTAGACCACTCCTAGACCCACTGCGTACCCAAACTCCAGAGCTCAGATGAAACCTGTCCATTTATACTGAGTTTTTGTTGCGTTAGAATCTCGAGTTCATCTTGACCTTTTTTGAAAGGCCCTCAGCAGAGAGCGGAGTGATCGAACGTTTCTAGAACGCTTGACCACACCCATATCCGTCTCGGAACCCCCATCAATACCTAAGTGATTCCAGACTCCGTTTTTCCTTCCCCTTCACCACTTGTTAGGGTTCCATTTCTCACCAGTTTCCCGGAGTTTGTCTTTGACGGGCCCTCTTCGTTGGGCCCACCACATAACGTTCCCTGTACTACATATACACGAAAAAGTAAAAAAAAGAAAACAAAACCCAGAAGGTAGTGGTAAATACGTCCATATGTTAAATTTCACCAAAATCTGTTATACAGTTTGAGCTGCAGTCCATTGCACGAGCTACAGTCACGATTTAAAAATACTGTACATTACTAAATACAGTGGGCACGTGATCACGGTGCTCCATAACCTCAATAAGAATATTAATTTCCTTTGATATATTATTCCACGTCTATGCATTTTAACAATGTGATTATGTAAATTTGGTTTTTGGATTGGAACAAACTGAACACATCTTGCTAGTTTTTTCTTATTGAAAGAAGTTGATGGGCTCCATCATGGTACTTACTTAACCTTATCATATAAAGTAAAAATTAGTTTTTCAAAGTAACACACAAAAGATAACGGGGTCTTTACCCAGTAGAATAAGTTTGTTTAAAACAGTTGTTATATAGATTATCTGAACCTTGTGATTGTCTATTGACGTTGGTTAGACCCAAACGCGCCTAGTAGATACGTATAAAATGTTTCCATTAGCTTCTCGATGCTATCAGACCTCGGAGCCTCCACTCACTACGCTCGTATTGGTGACTCAGCCTTACTATAGGAATATCGCATTTTCTTTGGAGGTTAGTTTTCGGAATCACATTTATAAAAATAACTTCGCAATTTATCATTAAAGATTTGATACTATTACATGGGGAATTAAAAGATCCAAATTCACTTATCATATTATGAGTTTAATTACAAACAAGACAAATAATAAACCGTTTAAAATGGCCGCCATTTTTACGTTTTCAATTTGATTTTATTGGATTTCAATAGGGTACTATATGAAACAATTAAACTGACCTGTGGTAGTTAAGGGGCAAAAACCTGTTGAAAAGTTTTATTTTTGAAAATATTATGTGTGAGATATTAAACAATAATAAAATTTAGGTTAGGTTGGGTTCAATTTTACTTAATTTCAATAGGGTACTATATGAAACAATTAAAATGACCTGTGGTAGTTAAAGGGCAAAAACCTGTTGAATAGTTTTATTTTTGAAAATATTATGTGTGGGACATCAAACAATAATAAAATTTAGGTTAGGTTGGGTTCAATTTTACTTAATTTCAATAGGGTACTATATGAAACAATTAAAATGACCTGGGGTAGTTAAGGGGCAAAAACAAGTTAAAAACTTTTATTTTTGGACATATTATGTGCGGAGCATAAAAAATATATATATATATATATAGAAGAAAGGTTAGATTCGATTTTATTGGATTTCAATAGGGTACTATATGAAACAATTAAAATGACCTGGGGTAATTAAGGGGCAAAAACAAGTTAAAAACGTTTATTTTTGGACATACTATGTGCAGAGCATAAATATATATATATATATATATATATATATATATATATATATATATATATATATATATATATAGAAGAAAGGTTAGATTCGATTTTATTGGATTTCAATAGGGTACTATATGAAACAATTAAAATGACCTGGGGTAATTAAGGGGCAAAAACAAGTTAAAAACGTTTATTTTGGACATACTATGTGCGGAGCATAAAAAAAAAAAAGTTAGGTTCGATTTTATTGGATTTCAATAGGGTTCTATAAGAAACAATTAAAATGACATGGGTTATTTAAGGGGAAAAAAGAGTTGAAAACTTTTATTTTTTGGAATTAGACTATTGTGTTTGGTGTATCAAAAATTAGAAGTTAGATTAGTAAATAAATAAAGCTAGTTAATTATAGTTTAGGTATTGATGCTCATGTATTACTGAGGATGGCAACTTTGTCGTTGAAACGCGTTTGATTATACTACATTTCAATACGAAACAATTAAAATGACTTGGGGTAGTTTAGGGAGAAAAACGAGTTGAAAATTTTTATTTTTGTAAATATTGAAGTGGGGTATCAAGAAAAAGAAGTTGGGTCAGGTTAGGCTCGATTTTACTGAATTTCAGGGGTAGTTAGGGAGAAAAACTTGAAAATTTTTATTTTTGTAAATATTAAGGTGGGGTATCAAAAAAGAAGTCATTCTGATTAGGAATCATGGGCGTACCCAGCGAGGGGCAGGGGGGCAGCTGCCCCCCCTGGAAGCAAAAAATAAATCTTTATTATACATTTTGTTGCTGGAATTTAATACAATTCTTGAAATAACTATTTTAATAATCAATTGTATATTGAATGACCATGGCTTGCCCCCCCCCCGTAAATTTGATCCTGGGTACGCCCTTGTTAGGAATATGTATGTTTCTTTGACGAAGAAGTAATTATGTTGGGACTAGGCTTATATTTAATAAGATTTATTAAGATATATAAAATAATACTTCAATTTTAGAAAAATAACTGAATTATAACACATGTTTGACCCTTTGATTTGAGAAATTAGGCCTTTTATAACACATCTAACTGATTATTTTATAGTAGTTATGGTACCCATTGAAACGAATTTTGGTGACAGATGACAACAACGTTTATTTGTGTCCATTTTGAATTTTGATTAAAATCATTAGAGACTATTTTGAGAAAATTAAAATTGTTGTTTTGTTGTTATACCAGATAATAAATTTTGAATTAAAAAACCGCTTCTGAAAGTTATAGATATAATAATAAACTCTGAACGTTGACTTCAACCAGGATGAAGCACATATATCAAAAAATTACGGTTCATGGAAAGGGAAAAAAAGAAAGAAAAGAAAAAAAACCGTTAAACACAGTAAACTGGAGATCTTTGAGTTTTCCATTTTCTGTAATACGTGCACCTTGATACATTACTTTATTTCAAAAAAATTTAGCCAACATCGCTGTAGGCGATTATGAAATAAAACTTTTTATACTGCATCAATGTATTTATATTCACGTTTTAACCAATTACTTTCGAATCATCATTTCAGAGAGATGCATTTTAATTGAGTCTTTTCAGAACTATACGGTAGAAAAATTCTATCAAAATCGTTCCAACCGTTTTTTAATAAATCGAAAATTTGTGTTTTGTACCTACAACATTTTCTTTTCTTTTATGGGTGTTATTTTTAATATTCTGAAGCTATAAGGATCAAACTTTATTTTCTAATAGAAAATTGTCTAATTGAGAGTGACGGAAACAGAAAATCCAACTAGACGCTTTCTAGAGATGTTGTGTACTTATCGTTGGTGTCGCGGAACAGCTCCATCATGCTTCGTTAGTCCGGCTTCATTGTAAGTTCAGTGGCGTCACTTTTGTATTTCAATGGGTTTCAAGGTCAGACTTGATTAATTTCTTCTATAAGAACAGAGAAACTGCGTATCAACTCCGTCTAGATGAAAAATGTTATTTTCCCTCCTTCATTTTTACCGTCTCTCTCTGTTCATACACAGGTAGTTCCAAAGAAAACCGAGTGTTTAATCTCCTGCCGAAAAATAACTGTATTTTTTTTAAATCTTCTTTTGCTTTTGAAACATTACATTTATTGAAATACATTAAAGTTCAAAATAAAATTTGCTTATCATGTATTAGCTGGAATGGTTTATATACGGGTCTAAAACAAATAAGTTACGGGGGTAACAAACAAGGATGGAACATGAACTGGGATTCATCGAGGCGTACCTGAGACTATGTGTAAAAAGTGTTCAGTATCCTCAAAGTAGGAATGTGTCTGGGGTGGAGAGGAAAAGAGGGGCTCCCACACTTTGTTTGTTGCGTTTACTTTCAGCGGTACAACCCCAATAAAAAATATATAGTCCTCAAATGCGTGTAAACGCGTATCCTACTTTCGATTCTTTTATCGGTGCAAATAAGAATAAAACGTTTACAAAAGTCTGTCACGAAGTTGTAACTTTAGGAATTAAATGTAGCTAAGCAGTAATTTGTGTAGCTAGTTTTCTTGGAATGGGTTGTACCGTCAAGTCAGGCTAGGGAAGAAAGTAGAAGGGAGGACATGCCCCTTACACCAGACACCATCCTAGTCTGAGGCTACTGTATTAAATAACAGTAGTATTATTACACGTTTTACCCTAGTTCTAGTTTAACCTAGAATTTTACCTGAATTTAACTTTGAATAATAAACACCGTCTTTAGAAATGGCTTGAAATTGCGAATTTTTTAAATTTAAGTGTCTGTAGCTCCTAAACGATTTGAGATATCAAAAAATACCAAAGAACAAATAAGTCTTAAAATAAAAAGTTTTATCCAAAATCGCCGTTAAAGTTCCCGTTAAAAAATTTAAAACTGAGTAATGAAAAATTTGGTAATACCTTTAGTTTTTTAAAATCCTGGAAGGTTATTTTTAAAGTTGTTTTCTTCGTACTTATCGAATAAAAAACCTGTCACACATGTTTCAATCACCCTGTATACAGTATTTTAATAAATACATTAGTCCATCTAATCCTAGACAAAAGATAATCAAGAGTTAAAGCGGGGGGAATTAAAAAGGACGTTGACAGTAAGAAGTTATTATGAATTAGCACTTGGTCCGTGTGGTCCTTGGATTGACTAGCCGTGGTATAGTTAATTATATTTTAATTTTTAATGGAGGCGTAGTTGCTTAAATTGTTAAGTTATTAAATCAATCCATAAACTCACAATGAATGAATCAATTTCATGGTTGAACTCATCATAGCTGTACTTCTATCCTGATAACATTTCGGGGACGTGTGAATTCCAGAACTGGTAGTTTGATTTTCTTGGACGGATCTTTCTTTGAAGTAACTTCCACTTAAGACCTTCAGGCGAGGTCACTACACTGTAGCATATCCAAGAGGCTGACTAGACTCGTCATCAATACGTGAACTCGGAAAGAACACGAGGAGAAATGGAGGAGTAACTCAGAATTAAGGATGAGTGAACTTTCACTTTTGTTCCCTCTAAACATTTAATCTTTTTTTTTAAGCAGGCCCAATATAAAGGAGGTTTCGTTAAAGTGTGTAATTTCCTGTAAAAATATATACACAGAATGGGTATGTTCACTGAGGAGACAGTGTACAAAGAGGAAACTGCTGTGTGGCTCGATTGAGAACAGTCCAAAGAACTTTGTCATAAAGACTACATACAGATCGTGGATTTACGGGTCTTTCTCAGAATTACATCAGGTTTCATCTTTTAGAAGTTGATATTTTTTCTGTTGTTTAAAGACGAAAAACCTCTGTCATCCTTGATAAAAAAGGAAGAAAGAAAAGGAGACCCAACCCTCGAATAATTTAATAGCGTCAGGGTCGGTAGAAAAGCAGAGGTGGTCAAGAGAGATCTGATAGGAAAGATGAAAGAGTGGTTATGTAACCTAAGACTACATGAAGAACCTTGTAGATTCCGCTATTACCTCGGGATTGCCAAACCCGTGCTCTCATGACTTTTGGTAGTGCTATAAACCCTTGTGGCGAATGAGCTAAAAGAATACTCCAGTTGCAGAAGATGAACAACAACAATATACAAACAAACTCCCTGGGGCTTTGCCCTAAACTCCCAGTCGGTTTTAATGAACCAAGGAGGTTTGACAGTCATTGGAACAAAGTTGCAGATCATTTCCCCCACGTTATTTAATATTTGACACACTTATAAAACATGTACAGGATCGTCAAATTTTTTGTAAGCATACTGCCACAAGTGTGCCAAAATTGATGATTCTAGCTGCCCTATAAAAGTGTGTCAAATATTAAATAATTAGTAGAAATGTAGAAAATTAACCTTAAATCAAAATTCTAGTTCTAAGATATAACCGATGGGGGATACGAAAAAGGCTCGCCAAATCCGTATCTGATGATGCAATCAGTTTTTTGTAGGTATTGCCGTTTAGCCACAATAGACCTCCAAAAAGGTTTACATCGACTTTTAAGTTCCGTCCGCCATTTTCAATTTTTTTCGTGGTTTGGATTTTTCCCATAGGTTACAGGCTAAAAGCTTTACGTTTTACCAAATTTTAAATTTCTAGCTCATCTGGAAGTAGGTTAGAATTTCACGGTGAATGAGTGAGTCACACAAGATACGTATTATTTTTTTATACTAGGAATCACTTAGGGTACGAACAGGACAAGTGGGTCGCGGTGGATGCTACTAGTTAAGTCGCGGTCGATGTCGACATCCATGTAAAACAAACACATTGTAGTGAATAGAAGAGAACAGAACAGGTAAGTCGCGGTGGAGGTTTAGCGCGATGCCATCCAGGAGGTTTACATTGATGCTTTTGAAAATCAAATGAGTTTGTTTTACATGGATGCCTACTGCGCGGTCTACAAGGATGCTTCCCTGTGATTGGTGCGTTCAAGACCAAGTTGCCATCCCCCTCTACAGCAGCTCGCATAGAACACGCATGGCGTCTGTCATTCCGTGCGCTAGGGTATTCTAGTTGCTACCTATAATCTCTTTTGCGTGTTACGTTCATTTTTGAATTTCAAGTGCTAAATATGAAGGAAGATCTGATAGCAATTGTGCAGCTCACTCCCGTATTGTGGGACAAGACCCAAAGACAACATCATAAACGGTCATTTTTAAGTTCGATGAAAAGATGATGGTATTCCCCTAAACGGCTGCTTTTCAAATTTATTGGATGCACTGAAAACCGTCTGTTGGGTATATTACCTACCATCCACCACTTGGTGACAGCTGACATTTCATCACTATCATCACTTGACTCACACAACATCGCAAAAGCACAATCTCTTTGTCAATCAAATATCATCACTTGACAGTGGTCCTAGCTCGACTGAGCAGCGCAAGTAACCTCCTTGCTATGTGCTGTCGACATCGACCGCGACTTAACTAGTAGCATCGACCGCGACCCACTTGTTCTGTTCGTACCCTAAGGTTAGGTAAGGTTATGAGTTTGTCGAATTTTCCGACATGAACTAAGTAAATGGATATTCCTTTACCGTTTATCTGACACCTGTAAACACCGGTTAGTCAAGTCTCTTGCTAGAATGCGAGAAATCTTGTGTCCAATTTATTGGGGTTCAAAAAGTTGCGCATTGATTTAGATGGATAGAAAACTGATGGTTTACAATTGGTAACTAATTCTGGTTGCGAAGACTAAATTACGTCGAAGAGAATGCGATGTGCTA
Source organism: Aphrophora alni (assembly GCA_963513935.1). Lineage (NCBI taxonomy): Eukaryota > Metazoa > Arthropoda > Insecta > Hemiptera > Aphrophoridae > Aphrophora > Aphrophora alni. The sequence continues at coordinate 16,063,757 of OY740771.1, forward strand.
ACATATTTTCCGATTAAAGATCTAAACATTTCGTGTTATGTTAGATCAAAGGATTTTTAATCTTGCAATGTCCTGGTATTTCACTTTATCCAGATACAATACATTTTCAGTGCCGTTTTTCACTTCTTCTTCAGTCACCGGTCTTAAAAATGAACCCCACAGTAAACGAAAGCTGAAAACGAGGTGAGGAAATATAGAAATTCTTGTATTAATCTACATCGTATTAACGAGCTTTAATTGTTTGATAAGTTTAAAAAAACAACGGCCATATCCTAATCTCATACTTAAATGGAGACTATAGAATCTATAAAAAACATTTTAATATGATAAATATTCTTTAATCCCCCCCCCTTCCTCCATTAGTTATCTTATCATTATAAGAATTGTCATTAACCTCCTAGGCCTACTGTAGACATCGCTTGCGATTAACATACATATTCCCAGGCTGACTTCGTAATACAAGAAACCAGATATTCCGGATTTTAACCTTTTTGAGGTTATGTCACGTTATGCTCAATATTTTTGAAGTTTGTTTATTTAACTATTTTTCAGTACACTTTTACGTAAACTAGTTTTCAACTCGATTACTCAATCGTTCAAAATATGGTTTGAAAAAGTAAATTAAAATCAGTGAAACTCTGATTTTTTGAGTTTTTTAGCTACATTTCGTCTAAAGCAAGAATATTTAAAAACAGATTGCCCCACTGAAGTCAGCGTTGGAAAAAAAAATGTGTTACATAACCACGTTACCATTTTAAACGATTTGATTGGCGCCATCATGGTAATTACCCAGCCCAGTCATACAATGCAATACAGACAGATTCACTAAATGTAATGTCCAAGCCCTGTAATAAATGTTAATTTGTATTGTATTATGCAGTAAGGTTACAACCGTTGTTCACGGATTTTGTGAACTTCGAAATTGTGTATAACACTACTTTCTTGACGTCCTTTAGTCCCTAACATGCCTCGTAGATTTGTATATTAAACAGTCTCCACTCGCTTCGCTCGTTTAGTATCTCTAGCTTAGAAGGTCTATGTAAAGAAGCCTCGGGTCTTTTCTATTATAGCCTACGACCGCATGGCTCAAATTATTTTCTATACTAGTTGTGTTTCACATGTAATTAGTTTGTGTTAGCGTGTTTTTCTATGTTGTATATTTGTGTGTTTTGTGAAAAACAATAAAACCATTTATTTTATAGATGATTTCATCAATTGAGGTGAGAAAACCTACTTTATTATCATTCTGTTAGTATTGAAAATAATTTGAGCCATGCGGTCGTATAATAGAAAAGACCCGAAGCCTCCACTCGCTACGCTCAGATCGATATTCCAGAGATCAAAGTTCGAAATTAAATTCGACCAAACGTTTTAAACCTTTTAAAACAGAGTACAGGACACACGTATAAACATCATTCCAACTGAAATCCATACGATGATACGTGTTGAAGAAGTAGGTGGTTGGGCCTCTTTATCAGTCAGTACAGAATGACCCAAAAATGGTTCGATATTACCCGATATTGATCTTTACGTTTTGTGGGCTTAGGAAATCAAAAAAATCTTGAAATTAGGTATATTTTTAATAGGGTTATCTGACACATATTTTTATATTGTTTTTTTTTTTGTTCTGGGTTCAATGGTTCATTAATTTAACTTGATACAAAGTGAACAGTGAAAATTGTTTGTGGTTATTGTAAATACAGGGTGAAACAGAATTAGTTTTGTATGGCAAGATAAATTATCTATAAGAACCAGTGTTTTTTAGCAATTTTAGAGGAAGAAATTATTGTTCGAATTTCAGCAAATATAGTAAAAATATTTTGAAATTGTTTGAACACGTTCTTAGATTGTAAATTGTGTTTTTTCAAAGTTTTATAAATTTCATTATACTACCGGAAATATTTTCTTGATTTCTTTAAATTGCATATATAATCTAAGTTTAAATCGCACAATAGATATACAACTATGGTTTAACCAAGCAAGTAGACAAATTAGAAGCGCTTTTAGTCCTATTTTTTGTCAATTTTAATGAAAAGAATTCTATAATACATCTCGTGTTTTTATTGTAATAATCCCCCTCCTTATGTTTAAAGACAAAAATTTATTCGTCACCATCGCCTTATAAAAAAAGGTAGAAAAAAAACCATAAAATAAAGACCTCTTGAATTCTCTAATAGTGTCACGGTCGGAAAAAACAAGAGAGACTAGGAAAGATAAAAAGGATCTAACTCAACTCTACACAAATATGTGTAGATCTAAATACCTCAGGATTGCAAAGCCCCTACTTACAAAAACAAGCCCTTTACGGTTTGTAAATAAAACAACGTAATAACTAATATTCTTCAACAATACTTTTCTTGAGTTTCTAAGGCAAAGCCCTTTAAAAACAACATCATTTCATGAAAACACATCGCACCTAAAGAAAATTCATAAAAACATTTCCTCCGGAGAGCCATCCTTAAACGTTTAATTCCAGTCGGCAAGTCATGTCAGACCCTCCTCACTTCACTCTTGAAGAACAAAACTCATTTCTCAAGACAAGTCACGAATTGACGGTGTCGTGACAATCATTAGCTTGAACACTTTATCTTTCACACGTTCAGTATTATCCGACAAGATGGTATCGGTCTGATCAAACAAAAAGCGAGAGTGTAAACTTATTTAAGTAAGAACATCATTTACAGGTTATTAAAATGTTGAGCAGCATGGTTAGTCACGATGGAAGTATCGCCGCAGATGTTAAGAGTTGGATAAATATAGTTAAAGGTGTCATCGACCGATAATCCGCCCAAATTTGCCCAATGAAAGCTCTGTTTTACTGTATGAGATATGAACAGTTAGCAGACATAACTAAGCTACTGGTCAGCACGCTTTCAAAGATGCTAATTGGATATAACATTAAGAAACCACATTACACATATGTATCTTAGACAGAGATTAACGAAATCTTGGCGAAAGTATCTTTCCTAACTTTATTAGTAATTAATAAAGTAGAAGATCATAATTTTACTAATTTAGCTGACTCTCTAAATCCGTCATAGTTCTATTCGTAATGGCGTTCGCGGAATTAGCTTTATACGAAGAGCAGAGGAGGCGAATATATCACTTCTAATCTCCCAGCAGAGTAGCTGCGAGGAATGGCGTAGAGTAAGACTTAGATAGTCAACTTATTATTGTGCCCTTTGAATAAATCTAAAGCTAGAACGTATAAAAATCTGCCAAAGGAAAACACTAATGAAATCAAATATCTCGGAGTCATCCCTGATAAAAGTCACATGAAGTAAACATGTAAATCTAAGCGATACCAGGGAAAGTCTCTGTGAGGCGTGAGTCGGTAATTAAAACTAAGATACAAATACGCAGCTCTTACGTGGTGGAGTAGCCTGACCTGACGGTCATTTAGTTTGATGAGTCTTCAAAGAATGGTCTGTCTGTGTATCTCAGAAGTACACCTACAATGGCGATAGAAGTCCTGAGAATAGCATAGAGGAGACGGCTCAGTCATGAGAAGGGCAGCCAACGTGACAAAGGACGTGACACCGCCCACAATTACAAATCATTTGATTCAGTGCTGACTATGAAAACTGAATTTTAAAGCAAGAAAGTCTCATGTGATACACCGTTTAATGTGACAATCCTAAAGAACTCATCGAAGAAAGAAACTCTACTATAAGAAATAATATAGTTTTATACAGCAGCCTCTCGCACAAACTCTGGAGCGGGTATATATGGAAATATCACAGGGGATTATGCACCAGGCGATACTGGAATGTGCTCACTTGTGTCTAACAAGAGGTAATGTTGCCCCTGATCCAGGTAGAGTTATGGTGTGCTCATGGCTACAGTGGTATTGAAGGAAACAAAATAGTAAAGAAGGTAACCCGAAAACCTCTCATTGGTCCAGAACCTGCATGCGGAATAAGGTCAAGCCCGAGAAGGTGGATAGAGACAGAAACTTTTAAAACTTGGTTGGAATCCCGATAGGTAAATTCTATGTTTCCATATTATATAACCCATATCAGAAACTCTCGAAGTATTTATGAACACTAGACAGACTTAGGAAGATTTTAACCTTTGCGATAGGACATAGTGTTTTCAAGAAACACCTGAACACCATACGACTTTTCCAAGGAAACTTGAGATGCAAACAATTGACTGAAACAACAGAGTATCTACTTTTGAAGTGTGACGTAATGGGACACAAGATTTTTTTACCCGTCAGGAACTCCAGAAGGAATGGAGAAATAAGAACTAAGCTAGATCGTTTAGAAGTAGGAAGTACACAATAAGTTTTTCAGGTTTTCATCTATAGTTATTTATCCACATTTCACTCACACTACACAGTTGCATTTCACATTAACTTACGGTGTTTTTGTGTGCTGAACATCTCTTAGGTGAAGTTTCCTTTCTTGACAACCAATTGATGCGACTCCGCCATTCTTTCCAGATGTTAAAAGTATTTTTGTGTTTGAAAAATAGAGAATGGCGTCTTCGTTTCTGAGTGATTTGGTAATTCTGATTGCCTTTTATAACAGCCCAATGGATGATTTTTTGTTTTTATCAACGAGCATAAAATAAAAACCCTAAATCCTTGAATATTCTAATACCACCAGAGAACAAAATATGGTTAAGAGATATGAAAAAGAGGGATCTATGTGACATAAATAATACCTGGACGCTTAATTTCTAAAGTCTACAGTCGAGATGAATTTGAAAAAGAATTGTCACAGCTGCTGGAAGAAGTTCCCCTAGCTTTGAATTTCCAGAACGATGGTACGCCTCCCCATTTTTCATGAACTGTTTCTATCCATTTAAATCAGTGTTTCTCTGAGGTGTGGACCGTTCTTTGAGATTCACACTCCTGTCCCACAAGTTCACTAGATCTAACACTATTAGATTATTGTGTGTGGGGATTGCCGCGCCAATAAAGGACAATCCGACAAAACTAGCAAGGAAATAAATTCAAAAGCGTGCAGAGAAATGTATAGAAGTTGATGGAGAAATTTCATTTTTGTAAATTTATTTTAAATTATAGTATTTTAGATTTTTGTTTTGGCAATAATTTTTAGTCTGTGTTGTACTTCAAAAATTAAAACTATTCTAACTTGTTTTCATTAACTTAAATCAATTTACTAAGAACTAAATCCTCTACAATTTTCATTTAACACTATGATTCATTTATTACCCTTTTAAAAAAGTTTTTTTACGTCAAACTTTAAAATAGCCTTATTTGATTCATAAGGCTTTAAAATAAAAGATTTGGAGATAAAAATTATCAGTATTCAAATATGTCTTCATTTTAGGCTATTCTTGGGTGTTGTAGTCAATTACCAGGAAATTAAATTAACTCGATAATTCGGTTATCTTTTGAGCTACAGAAGAAATAAAAAACATATTTTGCTGTTTATAAAAAATTGCTGGAAATAAAAATAATAAAGCCTGTTTTGTGAACTTTTTCCTACGTTTCCTACGCAGAATGAGCTTCGAGTGAAACTTCGTGAACACCCTGTATTAGTATGTCTGTACCAATGGTTTACTTAGTGTAACTCAACACGGATAACCTCGAAAACTTTATTTTATTTTATTTTATTTTAATCTTCACATTATTTCCTTTTAGACTACGTACATGTGAGGAAGTAAAAACATGAGATTATATTATTTACAACACGTAAGCTGTTTCAGCGCACGTCAGCGAGTCAAATGTCAGCTGTTATCGATCAGCTGATTAACAAACGCCTACGCCATGAGTAAAATTCTCACGCATTACCTAGATTCTAGATCATCTTGCGTAGATTTATCACGTTAAGAAATGTCAAAACAAAATTTGACCTATTTCACTTTCACGTTTTGATGTTCCACTTTAACTTTACAAAAATCTTTTCGTTTGATGATGCGCGCGCACGTATCAAGTGTGGGTAATTGTTAACATCCTGTTCCGTAGGATGTTGGTTTAAAGACCCGCGGGAATAGCGAATGGGTGGTTAGGGACTGCCATAATATACGCACTAACATAATAATTCAAAACATGAAACTTAGATTGCACGGTCGTGGAATGACGCTGAATTCCTAAGTTGATTTCCGCGTGTAACAAGAAAGCACACAGCTGTTAAAAGAATTCAAATTACTTTTACGGAGTATAGAGTATGTTTCGTAATTCCAAAATACTTCACGATAGCTTCGGAAAACCAAAAACGTGATTTTTGACTTGCTGTCCGCCCGTAATTGTCGTCTGTACGACAATGGCCACAAAAATTAAGGATAGGAACATGAAATTTGGTATAGAAAACTATAATGTGCTCATAAAGAACCCTATTGAAATTTAGAAAAAAACGAATTATAAATGTCAAAATGGCGGCCATTATAATTGATTGTTCATATCTCGTTGTTATTCAACTTAACACACACTAAATAAGATACAAATTTGAAGATATAAATTCTGCATATAATGGAACGATGGCAGATAAGGAGGTTATTGTTATAATTCAATGACAAACCTTGTCGTCTCAAGGAAATGTGATATTCGAATCGTTACGAGATCCGGCAGGGCGTAGATATTGGTTTTCCTTCACGTGTGTGCACTTCGAGGCACGCCAAGGCCGAGACATAAACACAAGCGAAACTAGAGTTAAAGTTTCTAGCCGATGTCAATAAAGTGATATATAATTCAGAGGTTCAGAAAACCTGTGTAACATCTGTTTACAAAAAACTTACACTACATCACGTATACTGGGTAAAGCCCCCTTGATCTATCAATACAATTTATCATTTCCTACAAGATCCAAGAAACTAACTTTTGGTTGTTATATTTAGAGGATCTGGTTGCATATCATTGTATGATGGGGCTGGGTAACTACCATGATGGCGCCTATCAAGTTGTTTCCGAAACCAATATGCGTAAAAAACACGCGGATGAGAAAAGAGAGAGTAGAATGCATAAGGGTGAATAATAGGAGAGAGAGAAGGAAGTATGGGAAGCGAGAAGGTAGCGTTGAGTATAGATAAGGATGAATTATAGTAGAGGGGATAAGTTGTTAGGAGATAAAGGAGCATAGAAGGAGAAAGGGGGCTGTTAGAAGATACCGAGAGAGGTTTTGAGAAGTAAGTTTTACTGTTAGGAGGAGAGGTAGGGGAAATCATAGGAGAGAAGTGGAGTGTGAGGAGGAGAGAGAGGGCGACTGGGAGTGGAGTGCTGAGAAGATAGAAAGAAGAATGTTAGGAGGAGAGAAAACGGGGCTGAAGTTGGAGTGTTTGGAAGAGAGAAAGAGGAGTGTTTTTAGGGAAAGAGAGGCACTAAGAGTGGAGTTCTAGGAAAGAGAGAAAGAGGAGTATTACTGGGAAGAGAAAGGGACTAAGAGTGAAGTGTTACGAAGATAGAAAGTGAAGTGTTAGGAGGAGAGAGAAAGAGACTGAGAGTGGACTGCTAGGAAGAGAGAAAGAAAAGTGTTAGTAGGAGAGAGAGAGATAAAGGGACTGAGACTGGAGTACTAGGAAGAGAGAAAGAGGAGTTGTTAGGTGGGGAGAGATATGGACTGAGAGTGGAATACTAGAAAAAAGAGAAAGAGGAGTGTTAGGAGGAGAGAGAAAGGGACTGAAAGTTGAATGCTAGGAAGAGAGAAAGAGGAGTTGTTAGGATGGGAGAGAAAGGGACTGAAAGTGGAATACTAGAAAAAGAGAAATAGGAGTGTTAGGAGGAGAGAGAGGGACTGAGAGTGGAGTGTTACGGAGAGAGAGAGAGAGAGAGAGAGAGAGAGAGAGAGAGAGAGAGAGAGAGAGAGAGAGAGAGAGAGAGAGAGAGAGAGAGAGAGGAGTTGTTAGGAGAAGACAGAAAGGGACTGATAGTGGAGAGTAATAGAAAGAGAGCAAGAGGAGTGTAAAGATGGGGAGAAAGGGACTGAGAGTGGACAAAGGAGAGTGTTAGGAGTTGAAAGAAAGGGACTGAGAGTGGAGTGCTAGGAAGAGAGAAAGAGGAGTTGTTAGGAGGGGAGAGAAAGGGACTGAGAGTGGAATAATAGAAAAAGAGAAAGAGGAGTGTTAGGAGGAGAGAGAAAGGGACTGAGAGTGGAGTGCTACGAAGAGAGAGAGAGAGAGAGAGAGAGAGAGAGAGAGAGAGAGAGAGAGAGAGAGAGAGAGAGAGAGAGAGAGAGAGAGAGAGAGAGAGAGAGAAGAGAGAGAGAGGAGGGGGTTGTTAGGAGAAGACAGAAAGGGACTGGTAGTGGAGAGTAATAGAAAGAGAGCAAGAGAAGTGTAAAGATGGGGAGAAAGGGACTGAGAGTGGACAAAGAATAGTGTTAGGCGTAGAAAGAAAGGGACTGAGAGAGGAGTGCTAGAAGAGAGAAAAAGAAGTGTTAGGAGGAGGGAGAAGGGGCTGAGTGTGGAGTGCTAGGAAAAGAGAAAGAGAAGTTTTAGGAGAAGAGAAAAAGGAACTGCGAGCGGATTGCTAGGAAGAGTAAGTCGATAGCGTAGGAGAGATGGGGGGAGTGGTGGAAGCAGGTGTGAGAGTTTTTAACAAATTTACAATTGAAGTGAAGATTCAGTGCGGATAATAAAGCACCATTTGTTTAACAACAACCACTCTGTGTTAAGAAAGTGGTTATGTAATAAAATACCTGTACATTCGTTATAATTAAATGGGCGGGTTTTTAAGCAAGACTTTGTTGAAAGCAGGACAGGTATTACAAGTTGTTTGTTACATAAAGTTTTACCTGCCTTGTGCAGTTCTTTAATGAGTTGTACTGCACATGCCACTGTTATGTCTTGCGTTTGTGTTTCTATTATAGATATTACGGTATGTAATTAACTATTTATCTCTTGTGTCATGACAAGGTTAATGGCGATCTCTTAGGTAAAACAAACAAAACTTGTCCATCCCCAAAACCAAATAAATACGAAAATCAAAGTAATTGTCATCAAAAATGTTTAAAGCAGTTGAATAAAAAGGTCAATTGTGTGATAAAACCACACGACTTAGGGTCCATAGTCCGTAGGCGTATAGGGACAGTTACTTTTATTAAGTTAAGTTTTTAAGCGATTGTTTAAATTGTATAGACAGACAGACAAGCGACCATGTTGGCTACGGTTTAATTAAAACTTGTCTATTAGATCCTGAAATATTAAAACAATATCGGCTCAAGCGAGTACTAAGACCAAACGAGTCCGTAGGCATTCAGGAGCGCCCAGGAGCGGTTATTTCATATAATCGAAGATTTATAAACGACCCCATATACCCTTTAACTACCCCAATGTCTCATTTTTTTGTTACCACTATATTTTTCCTTATGTGAGACAACACAAAATATAAATGCAAAGTTTGAAATATATAGGATTTATCGTTTTGTCTGTGTAGACTGGTTGCGACTTACAGACAGACAGACACGCTATGGACGCCACCTTTTAAAATATATTAAATAAAGTCTAAACTTGGTTCACTTTTGCCATAAACACGTACGAGTAAGTCTTATTTCATTAAGTTAATGAGCTTCAGTATTAAAAACAGCTGCTATTTTTTATTTTCTTATTATTCATAAACCATAATATTTGTTTACTTGCTATTTTGCACATGGATTCGGCTCAATTAATCTTCGCATTTTACTAAAATTTTAACAAAATCTGTACAGCCAGTTTTGAGAAATTACGTATTTTGAAACAGCCAAACGGCCTATTTTTTGTTTTTACTCACGAACCGGTATTTTTGTAAACATGGCGACCTATATGTTATTGGGCTCCTTAGAGGCTACACTTGAGCAAAATTTTATCACAATCATAACTCATTTTTTCTTTTGACAGCTATCTATTTTTTCACATATTACTTAACTTTCTCTGTACAACGTATTATATAGGAAAGTGAACACAAATTAACGAATAGAAAATTAAAGAAGATCGAAAAATGGTGCAGCAACGAGTGTCTTTCCGTCATCTCGGATAAAGCTACCATCATAACCTTCACGAGAAACATTAAAATAGACATGGAAAGTGTCTAGTACTTTCAGATGATGTTAAATATCTAGGTGTCACTCTGGATAGAAGACTCACCTAGAGTAAACATGATAATTATATTTTTGCAGAAATCAACCAGATCGCATGTAAGTGACTTATTGGTAAGAACTGGGCTCTCCGTCCAACTATGACTAAATGGCTTTATGGTATAGAAATTAAACCTCAGATACAGTATGGCGCCCTAGTATGGAGGATCACTTCTAGATGTCACTAGACGTAGGTTGACTAGTCTACGATGGTTGTCCTGCCTTTCTGTCTCAGGAGCTTTTGGAAGTACACCTACAGCAGTAATAAAAGTTCTGTTAGGAATAGCCCCACTAGAACTCAGTAGGGTATAATACCTGAGGTAAGTACAGCGGCATACAGAATGGAATACTGTGGAACGGTAGCCGTTGGCGAAAAGGATACGGCACCATTCGTAAACACAAATTGTATAATTACGTACTTATTATGAGAAGAGATTCCATCAGTAAAGAAACCTCATGGACTACCATTTGAAGTTATCATCCAAGAGAGAAAAGATATTGATAGATTTTAGTCTCCAATACAGAATAGTATAGAATACTATACCGACTGACATCGTACTAACTTCGGTGCAGGTGCGGGAATATATGGAAAATATAAGTGTAGCTTTGGAGAAGGCAATACTGGAATGCGTACAACTAACTGTGCCTAGCTAAAGGGTATACCAATAAGTATATCATTATCAAGTCGGACAGACAGGCTGCCATCAAGTCTGTAAGCTCACACGAACACTATTCATCTCTAATGTAGGATTGTCACCGAAACTTTCCACCCAAAACCTGGTAAAATTCTCAGCTGGATACCAGGTCAGAGAGGCTAGGAAGGAAACGAAAAAGCAGATAAACTGGCAAAAAATGGAACCAAGAGATCCTTCATTGGTACAGAACCTGTATGCGGAATAACTAAAGGCGTAGCAAAAACAAGGGCTAAAATGAGGAACGTAGGACAAAATACTCCACGGGAAAACTTTACGGATTACTGGTCCAACCATATCTGACACTCTCTAAATTCGTCACTTCACAAAGTAAACGAAATCTGAGAAAAATCTTTAGCTTCAGACCACAGCGTTTTCAAGAAGAATCTTAACACCATGGAAACTTAAAATTCAGACTGTGTAATCAGCACCTAGAAACTGCAGAACATATAGTTTGAAAATACGAAGCATTAGGACGTAGAAGACAACTGATCTTCTTCCCTGATGCAACCTTCGAAGCAACCTAGCTAGGAAAATCGTGACCATAACCAAAGAAATAGACATAAGCTAGTTAGGATTTTAAGAAACGCACAAAACGTCTTACATGCTGAAGTGTCTAGGGGGTAAAACCAACTTCAATGTAATAATAATTCTCTGTAGTGTAGGAAAGTAAACACAACTATCGTTTTTAATTTAGTATACACTATCATGTACGCTGAACTGGCAAAATTATACTTTCTGGCACAGCATTTTCACATGCGTGGACTTATTGTTAGTCGAAGATTATCAATCTATTGTGTGTCAAATACAGTTTATACGGTTGTCATATCTACCTGATGTTTTATCTCAAACAAGATTATATCCTGTAATTGCACAAGCTTTGCATAATTATACACTTGACTGTTACAAGATAATGACTTTGTCTCTAGGACGACGCCGGCGTTCAATAATTTGTTGTTTAAAGACGAAGAACATCTCAGTAATCATTGCCTTATATATAAAGGAAGAAAAGAAGATGTTCCACTAGCCCAGGAATACTCTAATATCATCTGGATCGGAAATGAACAAGAGTTGACCAAGACCTGCAAGGGAATATGAAAGAGAGACATCTAACCCAAGACTACATGAAAGAAGTTATAGATCCAGCTAGGTTACCTCGGGATTGTTCTCTATAAACGTGGCCTTGAGGGTACGCCAAGAGTTCATTTTCAATATTTCTGTAACCATGGTAACCAATACTTAAAAGAGCATTATTTTACTTCCCCATTATACGATGTATAAAGTAAGTTTGGTAATCAGACAAAAACCCAATTTCGATCTACGTTTTTTGACTGATCAGAAAACCTAAAAAAAAAATTTAACTTTGAAAACAAATCCCTATTTTTAATAAAATTTAACACTTTTTTCAAAATTGATTTCAATGTCATTTTAGAGCTCACAAAAATTATAGGAGTTTCCAATTAAAACTTATTTGTGCCCCCAACGGTTCAAAAGTTAGCTATTGTAATATTTTAGTTGGGAATCAATAATTAATTATTTGTGGGGCTAACAAACGTTTAATTTTCTGAACTTTAAGTGCCTGATATTCCTAAACTGCTAAAGATTGTAAAAAATACCCCATATTAAAACATTCTTAAAATATTGTTTTACACCCGAGAATACCATAAAATACAGAGTGTTCCATAACAAATTTCAAAGTTGGCTGTCATTGTGGAAAATGGCGACAATTTTTAACAATTTACTAAATGGATTTTTAAATTTCATTGAAAAGAAGAGAAGGTTTCCCATTTAAAGTACTCCATCATATTTAAAATTCAAAAGTTAGCTATTGTAACATTGTAAGTGCGACATCCAGTATTCTATAATGAATATGGACTTCCTCCGGCTCAATAAGCTATGCTAATTGCAGGAAAAATCGTAAAGTGTAGGCTACAAAAACCTAAAATTATGGTTTTTTTCCTACTACTTTCCTATATAACTTTTGAAATATGCAATTTAGGGGGGGGGGAGAAAAAGAAAAAAAACAATACCTATAAATTTGTTCGCTATAAAATTTCGTACAAGATAGCATTATTTTAAAACAAAAACATGTTATACTTTCATTGCTATATTGGCAATGAAGCCGGAAAAAAGTGATCCAAGTTGAGGTAATTTTGAACCGCTCAACTGACAGGTAAGAAATTGTCCAAGTGTTACTGTAAATGTAGACTTAAGTTACAAAACTAAATCCGAAAACACGATTAAATAAGTCTGATAGTTTTCGCATAAGAATTTTGTTAATTAATATCACCGCGAAATGTCATTTGTTTGTGTCATAGGAGTCAAAGTTAGGAATTTTAACTGGCGCTGATTTTTTTACATATACTTGGACCTCTTATCTATCATATAAAATCGTTATAATAACAATTTTATTTTTTTAAACAACTTTTAGATTAATTTTAAAAATTCGAAAAATTTAGACTCTGGTTGGAAAATATGTCGGAGTACTGGGAAAAAAAACGCTTAGAAAGACACTTAATTTTTAAAAAATGAAGTCGAAACCGACGTGTAAGTTCGAAGATATGGAATGTCAAAGTCGACAAGCGTTTGCTGCAAACTATGTACAGTATAATGTAACAATAAAAAAAAATCGAATTTATAGTATAAACTTATACTTCATACTTGATATAATAAATTACATGAGTGATATAATAAATTACATGGGTGATATAATAAATAATATTAGTGATATAATAAATTACTATGGTATTGGGTATTGAAAATAAATACAAATAAATATTTTATATAGGATTAAATAAAGCACTGAAGCTAAAGTTTCAAAAATTTAATAACATAAAATTCCTACAATTGTTTCGCCTTGAGATATCTTCGGGCAACTGATCATTAACAAGTTTTGACAACTATTTATACATACGTAAGGAACAGGAAACTGAAGTGCAATAGAGTGAAGACAAGTAGGTTAGGTTTCGCGAAGTCGAGCACCGACGTGCTGCTCTGCGATTATCAGTTTAAATACCAAATTTAATAATAATCGGACATACTACTAAAACTTTTTTTTTTAATCTAACTTTTTGGGAAATTTTCAACGATTTTGAAATTATGATTTTTCTGATTAGCAAATTTAAACGAAATTGAAAACTATTCATTTTTTAAAAATAGGCACCAATTTTGAAATTTATAGAACGATTTTTCTGGTTAGAAAGTTTGTCCAATTATTATAAACAAAACAAAGACGACAAACAGACACGGCAAAACGGCAACATGGCAAACGTTGACCCCGGAATAGAGCTGAGTCAATGTCTTTATCAGCAGTAGTAGTTATGACTTCACTTCTCCTCCAGCCTGCAACTCTCCTAACGCGCATTATGAAAGTCCAAGCTCTTACAGGCTGTAACTGTATTGCAATTTGAAAGCGAATAGTTAAGACAATGATTAGAAACTGGTCCAGAAAGAAGCTTAGAGAGATAGGATTACAAAGAGTCAAAGATCTGAACTGAATCTTCCTTCGTGAAGAGATATATGGTTTACAGAAAGGTCAGAGATGATGGGTATTGGAATACAGTAGTGCACAGTGTTTTAAATAGAGTATCTTTCAATTATAAGGAAGAGATCTACCTTATTGCGATATTGGTAGGAAACGGAGACAACGACCTCCTGTACAGTAGATCAAGATGTGAAATATTACCTAAGGACACTTTGAACGTGTAGAAGATGCAAAACTTGACTTTTCTTAATCTGTGAGGTAAGCCAAGAGAACAGATGAGCTTGTTATAGACACAAACAAGAGAGTATACCCACACGGCCAACTGACATTGAAGTGGATGTCAGGGTAATGGGTATGTTGTCTGAACAGAGTCACCATGTTGCCACATTGTGCACGCTAGGGTTAGATATAATGCGAAGACAAGTGAGGTACACTAGAGCGAATCTGCAGGTTGAACAAACAAGAGAGTATACCCACACGGCCAACTGACATTGCAGTGGATGTCAGGGTAATGGGTATGTTGTCTGAACAGAGTCAGCATGTTGCCACATTGTGCACGCTAGGGTTAGATATAGTGCGAAGACAAGTGAGGTACACTAGAACGAACCTGCAGGTTGAACAAACAAGAGAGTATACCCACACCGCCAACTGACATTGAAGTGGATGTCAGGGTAATGGGTATGTTGTCTGAACAGAGTCACCATGTTGCCACATTGTGCACGCTAGGGTTAGATATAGTGCGAAGACAAGTGAGGTACACTAGAACGAACCTGCAGGTTGAACAGACAAGAGAGTATACCCACACCGCCAACTGACATTGCAGTGGATGTCAGGGTAATGGGTATGTTGTCTGTACAGAGTCACCATGTTGCCACATTGTGCACGCTAGGGTTAGATATAGTGCGAAGACAAGTGAGGTACACTAGAGCGAATCTGCAGGTTGAACAGACAATGGGGAAGTCTCGCTGTGACATTCAGTAATTTATCTGTGATTACTAAATAATTGCAATAATCTTTCACGATTGCAATATCATTTAAATTATACGTTAGAAACAGTGAAATATCTTCAACATGGTAAACCCGTAATCCTAGTATAGGTGTTCTATGGATAAAATAGTGGATAGACAATATGGTTGTCTCTGATATGATTTACTGTTCTTTGGGTGAGTGGATAGAATAGACCAATCAGGAGGACGCAATACCCTCTTAATTATAGAATACAATAGAATAGAAAGCTTACAAATGAGTTGCATTTTACTCTTTGCTGATCTGTCAAAATCTTTTTAAATTGACATGATTCAGCATTCTTTATTCTATTGTGTTATATATTATAGTTGACAGCTGCCTGCATTTCCTTATCAACTGCATTAGTGCATCAACTGGAGCCCTATAACACCAAAATCATCTATTGCCGCAAAAAAAATTTTTTTAGGAATTCTGTTATTCCCCAACATCATACGATAGCCAGTATTGTACAATTTTAAATTCTGCATGCAATTATGCCCAAAATTTGTTTTCTATGTTGAAAAATAAGATGGTAATTACTGAAAAACTAAATTTTTATATAAACATAACCTCGAAAAATTTTAAAAAATTTATAAATAATGCAATTTTAGTTAAATTTAGGCTGTTAACTGGATATTAACATACAGTTGAGTATGATTAAATTTGAAAAATGGCCGCATTGTTACAAAATGGCGGACGATTATACAATTTATAAAATTCTTTTTTAAAGAATTCTGTTACTCCCCAACATTGTAGAACATCATACGATAGCTCGTATTATACAATTTTAAATTCTTCATGCAATGATGCCCAAATTTGTTTTCTACTTTGAAAAATAAGATGGTAATTACTGAAAAACAAAATTCTTAAAAACATAACCTCAAAAAATTTTTAACATTTTATTATAGCTCTAATAAATGCAATTTTAGTTTTTAATTTTTAATTTTTAAAAACAGTTTTAAATAATTCTGTTACTCCCCAATATCGTATAACATCAGCAGTAGCTCGTTTTGTAGTTTTAAGATCTGTATTTAATGATACCTATTTGTGTTTCCACGATGAAATATAATAATTACTGAAAACAAAATGCTAAAAACTTAACCTTAAAATTTAAAACACGACCTGCTATAATAGCTATTGCAACTGAATATTAATATTAGTTGAATATGATCGGGAAAATGGTCGCAGTGTTACAAAATGGCGGACGATTGAAAGACTGCAATTTAATTTTTTAAGCAATACCTTCACTGAAAAATATCATTTTAAACTTCCCAGAGTATTGATTTTAAAGAACATATATTTCGTACAAACAACAATTTTTTTAGGATCCTTATAAATATGAATTTTAACTGGAAAACATGTTTAATATACTCCGTAAGAAATTTAATACAACGTGTCCAAATGTCCATACTAAGGAGACATTAAATGTAAAAACTAAATTAATAATTTATCACGGAAATTTTTGGTCAAAATGCAATATGGGGTTGTGCAACAGGTAATTTTCAAACTACAGAAAAAATATTTCCGCTGTATGACCTTTTAAAAAAAAAAACTATTTCCTGTCCTATCCAAAATGACAACCTAAACTGCACACTTATTTCAGTCAAACATTTAAGTTCAAAAAATTAATTTGCCACTAAGTTTTTGAACTTTTAATTCTCTTTTATATAATATTAAAAAGATGTAATAATGAAATGGTCAATTTTGTCGAAAACATTTCACCGATTATTTTCTTCTGCAAACAGTTTCATTCAAAACCGTCTCCTGGTGATGACCTTGGACAAAACTGGTCTTCATCGTTATGAAGTTAATTATACACTCTTGGTGTATTATGAAACCCCGGAGCAATGATTTAAAATGAATGGCGTTTCCCATTAAACTCGTTTTGTATTTCAATTCTATTGTAGGACGACATAGATTTTTATACAATTTCAATTTCACCATGAATTGACATTTTTTTAAATCATTCCAGGAACGTTTGTTCTATTGTTGGAAATCAGAAATATAATGCTCAGTAGGTCTATGATTAACATGTGGAACAAGAGGAAAGAGAGAAATTAAATTTAACTGGAAAATTGCTTGGATTCTTGAGAGATTTTAAAGGGAAAATCATGTTTACTTTCCTCTCTTTTCGTTTTTTTCTTTAATTTGTTTCCCTATTTTGAATGTTTGTTCGTCATTCTTGCTTGTAGGGGGTGTAATGACATCAGGAAACAGGTGACTTCTTTCCTGTTGTGAAAGAGCACGTCATCTTAGAATTTAAACAGGGTTATGCCATCTTCGAGAGGTGACGTTGGTACCATTTCAAGCAGAAAAAAAAATCCATTAGTTATCTAATTTAATGTGTTGAATTATAACACATTATAATTAATTAAACATTATGTGTTAACATTATTTTTAACATTATATGTTAATTAATGTTAATGAGTTAATGTGTTTAACTCGTGTGGTTGAGTTGAATAACGCACGAGATATGAACAAAAGAGCATTTTAAATGGCCGCGATTTTGACAATTTGTGAACACAATGAGTGCTAACACAATTCAAGTAGTAAACCGGTCATAAATCATTTAACTTTTATTATTTCTCCTTGTGAGTGGTGTCCAAGTGATTACGTGGGGTTGGTTCGACGTGGGGTTAGCTAGGGTCATTTGTTCAAACTCCTGTTTAATTGGCTAACCTGGTATCCTTTAAAACTAACAGAAAGCACAATACCAATCATAACTATTCTGAACTCATAAGGCACTGTTGAAGTTTATTTAAGTATCCAATTCGATACTAGTATACCGTGGGGTTGGTTCGACGTGGGGTTAGCTAGGGTCATCTGTTCAAACTCCTGTTTAATTGGCTAACCTGGTATCCTTTAAAACTAACAGAAAGCAATCATAACTATTCTGAACTCATAAGGCACTGTTGAAGTTTATTTAAGTATCCAATTCGATACTAGTATACCGTGGGGTTGGCTCGACGTGGGGTTAGCTAGGGTCATCTGTTCAAACTCCTGTTTAATTGGCTAACCTGGTATCCTTTAAAACTAACAGAAAGCAATCATAACTATTCTGAACTCATAAGGCACTGTTGAAGTTTATTTAAGTATCCAATTCGATACTAGTATACCGTGGGGTTGGCTCGACACTTTGGGGAACTAGGGTCATCTGTTCAAACTCCTGTTTAATTGGCTAACCTGGTATCCTTTAAAACTAACAGAAAGCAATCATAACTATTCTGAACTCATAAGGCACTGTTGAAGTTTATTTAAGTATCCAATTCGATACTAGTATACCGTGGGGTTGGCTCGACACTTTGGGGAACTAGGGTCATCTGTTCAAACTCCTGTTTAATTGGCTAACCCGGTATCCTTTAAAACTAACAGAAAGCACAATACCAATCATAACTATTCTGAACTCATAAGGCACTGTTGAAGTTTATTTAAGTATCCAATTCGATACTAGTATACCGTGGGGTTGGCTCGACACTTTGGGGAACTAGGGTCATTTGTTCAAACTCCTGTTTAATTGGCTAACCCGGTATCCTTTAAAACTAACAGAAAGCACAATACCAATCATAACTATTCTGAACTCATAAGGCACTGTTGAAGTTTATTTAAGTATCCAATTCGATACTAGTATACCGTGGGGTTGGCTCGACACTTTGGGGAACTAGGGTCATTTGTTCAAACTCCTGTTTAATTGGCTAACCCGGTATCCTTTAAAACTAACAGAAAGCACAATACCAATCATAACTATTCTGAACTCATAAGGCACTGTTGAAGTTTATTTAAGTATCCAATTCGATACTAGTATACCGTGGGGTTGGCTCGACACTTTGGGGAACTAGGGTCATTTGTTCAAACTCCTGTTTAATTGGCTAACCCGGTATCCTTTAAAACTAACAGAAAGCACAATACCAATCATAACTATTCTGAACTCATAAGGCACTGTTGAAGTTTATTTAAGTATCCAATTCGATACTAGTATACCGTGGGGTTGGCTCGACACTTTGGGGAACTAGGGTCATTTGTTCAAACTCCTGTTTAATTGGCTAACCCGGTATCCTTTAAAACTAACAGAAAGCACAATACCAATCATAACTATTCTGAACTCATAAGGCACTGTTGAAGTTTATTTAAGTATCCAATTCGATACTAGTATACCGTGGGGTTGGCTCGACACTTTGGGGAACTAGGGTCATCTGTTCAAACTCCTGTTTAATTGGCTAACCCGGTATCCTTTAAAACTAACAGAAAGCACAATACCAATCATAACTATTCTGAACTCATAAGGCACTGTTGAAGTTTATTTAAGTATCCAATTCGATACTAGTATACCGTGGGGTTGGCTCGACACTTTGGGGAACTAGGGTCATCTGTTCAAACTCCTGTTTAATTGGCTAACCCGGTATCCTTTAAAACTAACAGAAAGCACAATACCAATCATAACTATTCTGAACTCATAAGGCACTGTTGAAGTTTATTTAAGTATCCAATTCGATACTAGTATACCGTGGGGTTGGCTCGACACTTTGGGGAACTAGGGTCATCTGTTCAAACTCCTGTTTAATTGGCTAACCTGGTATCCTTTAAAACTAACAGAAAGCACAATACCAATCATAACTATTCTGAACTCATAAGGCAATGTTGAAGTTTATTTAAGTATCCAATTCGATACTAGTATACCGTGGGGTTGGCTCGACACTTTGGGGAACTAGGGTCATTTGTTCAAACTCCTGTTTAATTGGCTAACCCGGTATCCTTTAAAACTAACAGAAAGCACAATACCAATCATAACTATTCTGAACTCATAAGGCACTGTTGAAGTTTATTTAAATATCCAATTCGATGATATGTTATATTGTCGATGGGCTTTATGATTGCGATGACCATACTTCTGTGAAGATTGACTAAGAGATACGTAAACACTATCTAAATACAGTATCTTTATTCCTTTTAACAATTTAAATATGTTGAATCTAATTCTCTAGTTTGTTATAGTTTGAATGAATTGATTTTAATTCAAAATTGTTAAATGATACTGTACCTAGAGTGTTTATACGTACATATTTAATGGTTAGTATTACCAAATTTAAAGTTAGAATTTGTAGGGGAAAAATCTTAACCTAACCTAACCTAACTTAACCTAACCTAACCTAAATAGTGATATTTATTTTCTATTTGATCTTTATTGATTTTAATTATACCCGCCCGACCGGTATTATTTTTCTATACACAAATGATAGCAAATGTCCGATTAAACTATATTATATAAACAATCCATAATTATCAAATAATAAAAACTTGAAGAAATAATGTCGTATTTTTTTAACGTTTGTCTGGAAAAGCTTTCTCTGTGTTTTGTTTACTTCAAACTCCCACCTTGAATCATACTTTTATTCCTAACTAAGACACACTGTTCATCAATTTAATGTCTTACTACGTATTTCTTACGTAGGATAATAAAACTCGTATTAGTAGGCTAATCCTCGACACGCGGCGAATACGCTGCAATAATAAAAACTGTGTTTTAATGACATCCGTGAATCATTGGTGACCTTGCTCTTGTTATCAATATCCAAGGTGCATTAAATTAATAATAAAATATAGGATAAGAATTAATTTTATTAAAATGATTACAAATTGAAATTCCAAGACGTTTATATGCTCACGATTTAATTTTTACAATCGTATTTCAATGTCTGTTTTTTTTTACTAATTTTCATGGAAACGATTTTCGACATGTCTGTCCGTCGTCGTTTTTAAGAACACGCTAGCAGCCACAAAAACGTGAAATTAAATCGCCGCGAATTTAAAATGTCAAAATGGCGGTGATTTTAACAGATTTTGTTCATATCTGACCTGACCTAACCTAACCTAACCATACCTAAGCTAACCTAACCTAACTTAACCTTACCTAACCTAACCTAACCGTTCCTTACACTCTAACATATTGCTCACATCAGTGTCAGAATAATACAATAGTTAAATTAAATACACTCGCTTGATTCGTGTTAGGACATCTATCCTATCCTAACCTAACCTAACCAAAAACGTGAAATTAAATCGCCGCGAATTTAAATGTCAAAATGGCGGTGATTTTAACAGATTTTGTTCATATCTGACCTAACCTAACCTAGCCTAACCTAACCTAACCTAACCTAACCTAACCTAACCTAACCCAACCTAACCTAACCTAACCTAACCCAACCTAACCTAACGTTTTTAAGAACACGCTAGCAGCCACAAAAACGTGAAATTAAATCGCCGCGAATTTAAAATGTCAAAATGGCGGTGATTTTAACAGATTTTGTTCATATCTGACCTAACCTAACCTAACCTAACCTAACATAACCTAACCTAACCTAACGTAACTTAACATAACCTAACCTAACCTATCGAGTGTTTTTCAACTTATAACGCTCTAAATTAAATAAAAATTTACTGGTTCTATAAATAAATATTGAGCTTGACTTGTGAGATAATATTAGATAGAATAAAACTCTCATAAAAATTACGTTTACAAAAACGCTTTTCAACGACAAAGTCGCTTTCCTCAGCGATACATGACTAAACTATAACTTATAGTTTATTATAAATATAACTTATAAATTTAGTTATTGTAGCTCATGTATCACTGTCGAAAAATTTGTCGTTGAAACGCGTTTGATTAAGTAAACGTAATTTTTTTGAGATCTTGTGTTCGAGTTTTATTCTATCTGGTATTAGTTCTGCATGTAATGGTACTAACCCCACCTCACTAAGGTGACAAATAGCGAAATTTTAAACTCTAACCTACAAAAATGTGATTCCTATAGTTACGAGATCCAGCAAGGCCGAATCACCGACACGAGCGTAGCGAGTAGACACTGTTTAATACAAACGGGCCTAGCCGACACGACAATATTGTCACAGATGAGTTATCAACGTAAATTGTTTAACGGGCGCCATTTTGAAACTACACAAAGTTTTTGTTCTTAGTAGCCTACGTTTAAGTTACTCTCGTCTGTGGTAGTGCTATACACAATTACGAGGTTCAGAAAACATGTGTGACAACTGTTTTAAACAAATGTACCCTTCGGGGTAAGACACTTTTATCTATCAATAGAATTTAATAATTCTTACAAAGGCAAGGGACTAACGTTTGGGCGTTACATTTAGAAATCTGCTTGTACTTTGTTTTGAGATTGGGTTAGGTTAGGTTAGGTTAGGTTATGTTATGTTAGGTTAGGTTAGGTTGAGTTAGGTTAGGTTAGGTTAGGTTGAGTTAGGTTAGGTTAGGTTTCGTTAGCCATACGTACCATAATGTCGCCCATTAACTTGTTTGTAAATGTTCTTAATATTCTTCTATAAAATGGAGAAATTTATCAATTTCTGTAAACACTAAAAAATTCCAAATCTTTTTCCCTTACAGACAGAAAAATTCCCTTATCATATTTGTACGAAATATTTTAAACTGTTTTTATTCAGGATTTGAAAATAGAAATTCACAAAATTATGAAGCGCATAAAATAAAGAGACCCCCTAGCTCTTGAATACTCTATTATCATCAGAGTCGAATGATAACAAGATTTTTCCAAGAGAGACCTGATAAGAAAGATGAAAGAGAGGGACCTAAACCAAGACTTGACCAATGAAGCTAGGCAACTCTGTGTTGCCTCACGTGAGCCTCTTTATAAAGTTATATACTGAATTTGAAATACTAAGAAACAAAAGTTATTTAGATCGAATTATACAGAGTGTGCAACAAAGAGGTTGTTATTTTTGAATAAATATGTGGGACATATGGGACACTCTACAAACTTGACATTTTACAGATATGTTACATATTTATGTAAAAAAGTACCCTCACGTTTTCTTATGCTCATTTAAAACAAAATGGCGAAATAACAAAAAGAACATTAATATTTTGGAAAGAACCATTACCTCTCAGTATTTCACTTATATATATATATATATATATATATATATACCTTTTGAAATTGTCAAAATTTCGAATCGAAATTTGGTATCCACATTTCTTATGCAACAGAATCAAAACTTTATCTCGTGAATTTTCAAATGGCGGCCGTTTAAATTTTTTGTAAAGTTAACGGTTTTAAAGATATTCAATATTAAAAATTTCAGTCACAATTTATAAGATAAAGTTTTGATTCTTGATAAAAATGTGTTTACTAAATTTTGACTCGAAATCTTAATAATTTCAAAAGCTATATATTTTTTAAACACAAAAAAGAAGGGACAGATGGGAAATGAAGCATTTCAGGATCTACTTTTATAGGAACTTATTTTTTATTTTGACCGATATAACCACCACAGAAGTTTGGCACGCCGTTTTCTGAACTCACTGTATATATTCAGATATTTTATGCCTTACATTTGACATCAAAGTCAAATTTCTTGTGCCATTCCTAGAATTGCCTCTTTATCTACTGCATTTATATAATAAAATATTTTTATTTATTGCGTGAAGTTTTTGATAGTAACATTCAAAGACATTGCTTGCTTAAGGAATTAAGACAATGCTAGAAATGACAGAAAAATGCACTCATATAATTATGTACATAGCAGAAATAAAGTGCGTGTATTTCACGCGTAGAAAATTATTTAGAAACAAATTTTAGAGACTAAGAAGAGATTTTTTTTTTATGTTTAGCAATTTGTGTAGAAATATAACGACTTACATTAATAACGATGTTTAGAAAAACAACTATGGGTAGGTTTTTTAAAAATTTTATAAATTAATTTTGTACGCTGTAAGCACATTTTTGGAAAACTTGAAATTTTCATACAATCAAACTTGATAAAAACACATTTCTACTTGTTTTTAGGACGTTGAACTCGAATTTGTAATTTTTTCTAATTTTAATCAAAAGTGAGCTAAGCGAACTAACATAAACGACACAATCCGAAATTGGAACCCTATCAATTAATTTTAATTTAAAATAACTTAGAAACTTACAGGTCTACATTTAATTTAACTGATTATCTAACTTACCAGAAATCCAAGTTCCGTTAAATGTTTCTGGACTAAATCTAGCAAATAAAGCATCGTTAAAACTGATTGGATATTTAGCTCGAGATAATGTGACTGAGAGTAAGAGCACAAGTAACACATACAACCTCATTGGCGTCATGCTGTCCAACTACTGAACACAAAAACTGGCGGAGCTAGTCAGCTGATCGTTAGACTGAGCACAGTTATCTTTGACAAGACCATACGTCAACTGTCACAATAAATGTAAGGTTAGGTTGACAGTTGGAATGATGGTAATACTCATATTACTGTTATGTTTATTGTATTAGATAAATTTATGATACATTTTGTTGTATTTCCGGTGTACACATAAAAGAGAATTAAATTAGTAGTTAGAAGTCGGAAGTTTATAAAAAAAAACAAAAAAACGGAATTTAATTAAAAGACCTAGAAGGAAATTATCATAATATATTTTTTTAGAAAGTTTTTAAATAAGTAGTTTTGTAAATCCACAATTTGTAGTTTATACTTCTATAAAACGTAAAGTCTGTTTGTCTATCTGTACATAAATTTTTAACTCAAGAACCGCTGATCCGATTTTCAAACTATTTTTTTAAATGTAGATATCTAGTGTATTTTTTAGAGTGACAGAATGGTGTATAATTTGAGTGCTAATAAAGTGAAATTTTTGAAATCGGTTTAGTACTTCTCGATTTATAACCACTGCTGAAAAATAGAAAAAACTTTTTTCGGCATATTTAACGCCATTTTTTTAAATTTCAGCAGCGACATATCTAATGTTAGTGGAACGAATTTTATATATGATTTAAAAACTACTAAACTTTTGTTAGAATCGATACAGCGGTTCTTAATTTTAAACGACTTTTGCTAGCAATTAAGGAGGTAATTCAAGTTCCCATCTGTTGGTTTGAAAAATAAAGTAAAGATGACTTAGTAAATTACTTGTTATAAATGTAATTAACCCGACATCCAATCAGCGCAGTTAGTATATTGACCTCATGAGCTCACTGCATCGAGTACGGGTATCCCAAGGTATCCTAGCTGGATCTACACTTTTTAATGTAGCCTTGAATGATCCCTCTCTTCATCTTTCTATCAGGTCTCTCTTGACCAACTCTTGTTCTCTTCTGACACTGACGATGAATATTCAAGAGCAGGGATCTTTTTGCTCTGATTTTAAGTGATTCGACATCCCATCCGTTAACCGTAGTTGTCTGTAGGTACAGAAGGACGATAGCGACCACATAAATTAAGATAGGGACATCAAATTGTAAATAGTTTTTTTGTTCACATCTCGTGTGTAATTCACTTAGCACACTAAACATTTACAATTCTCCACGCAGTGGTACCAACCCCACAACTCCACGAGGACAAATATAAAAGTTTTTGTTAACAATGTAATTTCCAATCCTAACCTCTCAAGGAAACGTGTATTACGAGATCCGGCAGTGTCGAGTCACCTACACGAGCGTAGCGAGCAGCTTCGAGGCCCGCTAGGGTCGAGACACTGATAGGAGCGAAGCGAGTGGAGACTTTTTAATATATACACATCTACTCCCTAACTGGCCTAGACGACGTCAGTAGAGGATCTGCTTGTATGATAGGGCTGGGTAAGTACCATGATGGCCTCATCAACGTCTTTTATAAAGCGATGATGACAGAGGTTTTCCGCCTTTAAACAAAAGGGAAAATAAAGAACAATATTCATGAACCAAGCAGTAACTGTAAATTATAGCTACTGTAAACTGGGACACCACTCACAGGGAGAAATAATAAAAGTTAAATGATTTATGTCTGGTTTGCTTATTGAGTTGTTATTTACCGTACTAACAGATATATTATCTCATACCCCCCCATACTTTTACTTCTGGTGTGGAATTCATTGGAAGCGTAAACAATCCGACTATGGTATTTTATTCTAATACACGTTGATTTGTTTCTCTTGTTGTTTAGAAGAAATAAACCTCTCCGTTTTCATCGCCTTATTAAGGAAAGAAGAAGAATATAGAATTTAAAAATCCTACCCCACGAATACACTAATAGCGTAAGTGTCGGAAGAAAACAAAAGTTGGTCAAAACAGACCGGATAGGAAAGACGAAAGAGAGGGATTTAATCCAAGACTACATTACAAAAGGTGTAGATACAGCTAGGTACCCTCGGGATTGCTCACTAAAGTATGCCCCTGAGGGTCCAGGAGGTTAATTCACGTTAATACAAATATACAAGTTACATGAAATATATATCGTTTTAGAGGAAATTACAAGAAACAAGTGTAACTGTCGGTTAAAAACTAACTTATTTGTATAACCTTTTAAAACTAAAAAAGGTATTCAAATGAAAGCATAAAATTTGTGTGAGGGATAAAAATTTCACATTTTTTATTTTACATTTGACGTTATTTTTTTAACTATTGCTCGTTATATCTAATATACATCATGTTTATTATTTTGCTGCGCGTCCATTATAACTAGCTTGAGCATCCGCTCCCATCCTTAACCTTAAATATATTGATTAACCTTCATACATTAATCAGCCTAGGCGTGAAAAATTTAATTCCTAAATTTTTTAATGATTAGTAAACACATTTGATTGTCACTACGTAACAATCACACAAACAAAATATAAATACGAAAATGACAAATCAAATGGACAAGACCATTTCGATTGCCATATGACAATGCCTCTGCAGGAGTAAAATGACACCAGCGCAACATCAGGGCACGGGAGATTTGTGAATTACTAGCAACTTTGCGCAGCGGTTTTTGCACAAAATAGTCCTACTTTCATTTCCAAGGGCGGGAAAACTCGAAGTAGACGTTAGGTAAGACTACTACTACGCATGCGTGTAAATCTCTGCTAGTCTTATCATTTGCCATCCTATCTTGAAGTTCTATTTGTTTATATTTTCAATTCACTACGTATTCCCGCTATTGACCTTCACATTTGCTTAGTTTACACATATTTATCCTATCAATAAATCTAACCTTTACTCAGTCGATTTTATAAATGTTTCTATTTGTAAATTTAACACTTTGATAAAGTGGTATTCAATTGTCGGCGTAATAAACTTTCCAATATATATTGGATATATTATTAAGCACATAAGGTCGACAAAAAACAGGTTTCGTTCAGGTTTTTAAAGATATAAAATAGTGATTCTTTATTTTAATAAGGTTTAATTTCACATTATTTGTGTATAATAATAAATAGAGAACGTTTCGAGAGAATAAATCAACTCCCGTTATCAAGTGGTAAAATTAAAAACACCGATAGCATGTTTGGATTTAATCTGACTACAGTAAATGCGGACTTACGGGTCTTTTTTCTTCTTTTTTTACAAGGAGACATGCATTTAGTCTTAGTTTTGACTAGCTTTAGCCCTGGGTTTCTTTATTCAATTTAGTTTTAGTTTCTAAAATGGCTACTGTCGTGTTTTTTTCTCTTTCATTTTTCATATTCTAGGTTTATCACTTGATAACGGAAGTTGATTTATACTCTCGAAACGTCGTGTATAAGTTTTTGTAATATACAATGATGTCAAATCTCCGATTAAACCATATTAATAACAGGTTTACTACTCTCTTTTTTGCTTTTTTCTAAGCAAAAGCAATTCCATCGTTGCCAATCATACATCAAAAACAATAATAACTCTATAAGGTTAGAGAAAGAAAATGGGTTTATATGAAATTAAGACTAAGGTTTAGAACATACGTAATCGATAAGTGAAATCTGGCAACAGTGTAACGTATTTCTCCTCCAACTTCTTTCAAGGGAGCTTTCCTCAATTTTGTCGACGTTATGAACGGTGTTAGTAACCACATATAATGCTAAGGTCGACACTCGTAAGTTTGCTAAGAACTAAAATGTCGACAAAATAAATTTTTGTTCCTATTTTTCAAGTAAATACATTTTACAAAATTAAAATTAAGTATTTTTTCCTCTTCTATTTTTGTCGATGTTTTTTTCTCATCCTTGTACATTTTATTGACGTAAAATTCAGCATTATAGCAATCCGGTTTTAGAAACTGGTCTTTTACATTGTCAGTACAGTCACAATAAAAAGCTGTAATAACGAATGCTTTGGTTATTTTATTAATTTTCTTTGTAAATTAATGTAGCAAGTTGCGTCTCGGAACATTGCAGGGGTCCAGTTCCGATTTGTACAGTATATTGTTGCAAATTCAGAAGGGAAAAAACAGGTAGGGTACTGTGGTAGTAGCTCAAGAGTTATAAATCTCTCTTCTCTCTCTCTCTCTCTCTCTCTCTCTCTCTCTCTCTCTCTCTCTCTCTCTCTCTCTCTCTCTCTCTCTCTCTCTCTCTCTCTCTCTCTCTCTCTCTCTCTCTCTCTCTCTCTCTCTCTCTCTCTCTCTCTCTCTCTCTCTCTCTCTCTCTCTCACTCTCTCTTTAATTTCAGCTTCCTGTTAGTTTAAATATAAGTTACTGTTAATTATTTTGAATTGTTCATTGTATTTTAAATGTATAATTATTTAATGGGGATAGGTGGTAGAGGGTATATATAGTCATGACCTCGTCTCAAAATAAAGACAATAATTTAATCAATTTAAAAAAATCTCTCTACAGTAACTTGACAGCAAACCTGGTGCTAAGACAGCAGCATGGGTGGCCAAATTTCTTCGTGTGCTTTGTATTTCCAATAGGTTATGATTACCCTTTTAATAATAAACGTTAATGGCTCAAATTTGACCTCGGGCAATGTTGAATCTATTATTAATTGCTTTTTCGCATACCGTCTTTCTAACCAGATTTCCGTACATGTCGTTCACGTCAAACCAGATTAAAATGTCATTCTCAATCAAATAAACAATTTTCATAAAATCAATTTTCAATAAATATTCAAATTTCATTAATGGGTGACGTTGTTGTCTAGATCCGGCCCCGATTTACTTGTAAAAATGTCAAAAGATTTAAATGACAATATTTTGTTTATTAAAAAAAAATGGGCACTTTACCTTGATAAACAAATTCTTGCATATGTTCACTAGAAAGTAGGTAAAAAATATTTTGTACTCTACGACCACTTCTCATTAAGTTACAATACTTTAACTTGTTTCGAAAATGGCTAACTGTGGCCGTAAAATTGAAACTTTTCGTTGCAAATTTACGACCACCGATTTACATGTGTAAAGAAACATATTTTATCAAATTTTCGTGAAGATTTGATGATTCTAACCCCATTTGTTCCATTATTAGTGGAAAAGATATCTTAAATACACTACCATTTTGTAGTCCCTTCATATCTGAGTATTTTTATTTTTATTTTATTTATTTTTTTTTTATTCGACCCATAGCTGGAGATATTTAAAAAACAGTGGATTAATTTCCCGCTACTAATTAGGACATTTGATATATTATTAAACTAATGAAAGATGTGTGGTAGGCGAATACGATACAAAATGGATTGTTTTTTTTTTTTTTTTTTTTTTTTTTTTTAAGGCATTTATATTGCCTAATAAAGTTCTTTCATTCACAGTTTTGAGTTTTTTCTAATAGCCTTTAATGAATTTTTAGATAGTTAATTTTCATTTTATTAGATATAATCTGAATGAAAGATGAATTTATAATGTTGGTTCAATTCTTAGAGGGATAATCAAGGTTCTAGATAAAACAATCTACTCAGCTGTTTTTATCACTAGATTGTAAAACAATATTGAGCTTGACTTAATAGAATAAAACAGTTTAGTTGTTGTACCTCGTGCATCACTGAAGATGGCGACTTTGTTGTTGAAACGCGTTTGAATAAAATAAACGTACTATTTGGGTGAATTTGTGTTCAGTTTTATTCTAGACATAGATTGTTATTTAAAACACTTAATATACAAAAATTATCTCTTTGGATCATTTAAATAGAATGTCCTACAACCTTTTTTCCCCTTCTTCTTACTAGAGACTTTCTTTTCCTCCTAATTGATGGTTCTTGTTTTTTTTTTCTTTTAAACTCGTGATTTATAATGTGAAATTACTGTTCATTGCATAAATTATTTATATGGAGACAAAATATGAATGATATTTTATATCTACCGTAATTTGGGTTTTGATGAAATGGGTTTTTTTTTGGTAGGTGATAATAAATATATTCAAGTGGGTGATTTTCATGCATGTATGGTCTTGTAAGTTTGTAATTTCGCTATTTTTACACTATCTTACTAGGAAATTTTATTCTCAAAAACTTTTGTCATCAACAAATTTTGATAAAACTCATAGAAAAAATGCCAGCTATCATTATAGACTATTTGTTAACAGGCTGTGAAATGAATATTACAAAATGTTAATTAATACATTGCTTGTGTAATTAGAGTAAATGTCAGTTGTATACTGCACTGTAGTAATTTGTCACATGTTTTCAAATTAACTTAATCACTCTCATTATTATCAATCTAATAACTGAATCTAATAATTTGTTTATCGTTTGTCATGCAAAACTATTGAACAAAAAACGAGTGTATTTACCTAACCTTTTTCTTGTTGACAATTGTGTTTTAGAAATAAACTGTACCACTACTCTTTTTCACTCACCTAACTGCAAATCCGAATACAAACCAAATATAAGTTAGTATTCTTCTCCCTCCTGAAAAATCTCTACTTGTACGTTAGGGTCAAAAACACTGCACTTAATTTCTCACTCACGCATCCTCAAAACCAAATAAAAACAGACCGTAACTAATCGTCACCAAAAATGTCAGATAGTTGTCAATTAAAAAGTGGAAGTGAAGAATGAACCCCTACTTTGAGCATAGGTTAGGTTACGTTAGGTTAGATTGGATTAGGTTAAATTCCTTCGCGTAAATATATTGGTTTAAATTAAGCTTTTAATGTCATAGATAGTTGTCAATTAAAAAGTGGAAGTGAAATATGAACCCCTACTTTGAGCATAGGTTAGGTTACGTTAGGTTAGGTTAAGTTAGGTTAGATTGGATTAGGTTAAAGTCCTTCGCGTAAATTATATTGGATTAAATTAAGCTTTTAATGTCATAGATAGTTGTCAATTAAAAAAGTGGAAGTGAAATATGAACCCCTACTTTAAGCATAGGTTAGGTTAGATTACGTTAGGTTAGATTGGATTAGGTTAAAGTCCTTCGCGTAAATTATATTGGATTAAATTAAGCTTTTAATGTCATAGATAGTTGTCAATTAAAAAAGTGGAAGTGAAATATGAACCCCTACTTTGAGCATAGGTTAGGTTACGTTAGGTTAGGTTAAGTTAGGTTACGTTAGGTTAGATTGGATTAGGTTAAAGTCCTTCGCGTAAATTATATTGGATTAGATTAAGCTTTTAATGTCATAGATAGTTGTCAATTAAAAAAGTGGAAGTGAAATATGAACCCCTACTTTGAGCATAGGTTAGGTTACGTTAGGTTAGGTTAAGTTAGGTTACGTTAGGTTAGATTGGATTAGGTTAAAGTCCTTCGCGTAAATTATATTGGATTAGATAAAGTTTTTAATGTCATAGATAGTTGTCAATTAAAAAAGTGGAAGTGAAATATGAACGCCTACTTTGAGCTCAGGTTAGGTTAGATTAGGTTAAAGTCCTCAAGCTTTTAATGAAGACAGTCAATGTTTTAGTTTTTTTTGTTTATCAATTACTCCTGAACCGTAATATTTTTGTACTTGCGATTTTTCACACGGGATTGGACCATTAATCTTCACAACTCACTAAAATTTTAACGAAATAGGTAGAACCGATTTTGAGAAATGACGTGTTTTATTACAACCCCATGGTCAATTTTTGGTTTTTTACCGATAACTTAAAAACGGAGATATTTAGAGAGATAGCGACCAATAGCCTACGTTTAGTTTGGTTTACTAAGGTCACATTCGAGCAAAATTTGATCATTGTTATAATCAAATTTTTTTAATCGTAATCGTATTTTAAAATATAAATTATCCATAAAATGAAAAAGTACCGAGATATGGTAAAAATATACCCACATGCAAAATTTCATTAAAATAAGTTCTGACGTTTATTTAAAATACAACAGCTTGTGTATAATAATTATCTCTACTTGTGGGGGGGGGGGAATTCCAGTCAAAAGTGTAATATTTGTTTTTATTCTGAACTGTATAGCAATGTCAACATTTAATGTATACTTGTAGAGCATTTCCGAGAACTATGACCACCCAGAATAGCCGTCTCGGTTCTCCTGATTTTTATCTTTGGGGAATTCTTAAGTGACAGAGTGTATGCTTATCGTCTAAGAACGCTTGCACATCTCCCCAACATCACGCCAAAAATCAACAATATTAACGTCAACATATTTTTCAGAACATTTAAAAACATGAAACGACATAGATGTGTATACAGGGTGTTCCCAAAATTCATTCCAAAACTTCAGGAGCTTATTCCTCACATGAAAACAAATGCAAAAGTTAATCTAAATATAATTTTTTTAAATGCACAATTTTCTAGCCGCCATTTTATGGTTTTAACAAAAAAAAAATCTTTTTAACGGTAAATGATACGGAATTGAAATTCTCCATGCTACTTAGTGTTATAAAGAGTCAGTGGGAGAAAAATAATCAACCGATTTCCTGTACAAATTTCAATATAAACGTCGAATATATCAAAAACCGTTAATTTTACAAAATATGAATTAACAAATCAGTGTTATTATACTAAATTGATTTTCCTGTTTCATACTGTATTCTGTAAACAAAATTCTATATTCTAATACCGAAGTACAATTTCTACTGTGGGAGAAAGTAACTGGAATCCGTCCAACAATGTTAAATCCATTCTGCGTGTCCTAGATGCAACGATGTTGTCACCCTTGGAAGTTGACGTTACCTGCTGTTTTGAATGTCATAAACCTATATGGTGTATTCCATTACTAGGCTTATATTATTAGACTTTAAATCACGCAATCTGAAGTATGTCATGATATTATTTTTTACGTAGGCAACTTGCTGGCAATTAACTTAAACTTAAGCTGAAAAACTTAAAATTGGGGACCGTTGTTACTTTTCTTATAACTTAAAATTTTGTTTTAAAAAACTATTTAACTCCTTACGTAGCTCATTCCAGAATACCACCTGCGTCGCGTTAAATGCGTGACGTTAACGCCAACGCTCGACAATAGTGGTGACATTCTATACGGGCGCTAAATGCGTCGCGTTGTTAGCGTCAACGCACAGCAGTGGACCTTCTATACGGGCGCTAAATGCGTCGCGCTGAGCGCGAAAACCGTCAGTTCAGTCACCAATATGGATGCTGTCCAGATCGGTGCTTTAGGTTTTCAGTACCAATTTTCATACATCGCTCTCCAATGTCGGTCCAGCACTGCGCTTTTAGTTGTTTATTGGCATAGTCTTTCGACTTAACATCAAACACTGCTGGTCTCTTCTCCATTTCAACAATAAGTTTCTCAATGTCATACATTGCTTAAGTCTAAATCAAACAATCACACACTCAGATACGCTTTAAACACCGTTTCACTCGAAAAAGTCGAAAACCACGTGACGACACCGCTACGCTGGCGCTAAAAGCGTTCGTATAGATGCTACCCGTCTCGCGCAGCGTTGTTTGCAACGCGTTGCTAGCGCTGCCAGCAAGGCAGGCGGCGTTAATAGCGTCAACGCCGAGTGAACAGGGTAACGCTGGGCGTAGAATGCGCTCGTATAGATGCTACAACGACTTGTATTGACTTCCAAAACGAAAAATAACGCGACGGATTCAACGCTCGTATAGAATGGGCCTTACTTATACATGTCGTCAAGCGTTAAGACCTTTGAGGGAGGAGCAAGTAGACAGCCTGACCTTGAAGAAACCAATAGGGACCTTGCGGGTTTACCAACTCGTTTCCCCACAGTGACAACACTTGGAACTGCGATTCTTTTGCAGTTACGTTCATTTAAAACGGTCGGAATTGTCATAGATACTGTATTATATTTGTATCACAGTTGCACAGAGCATAGTTTAACGAACAATTAAAGAAAATTACACCCATAGCTGCTTTCCTTTTAGTTGTGTGAAACTTCAATTAAAACTAATATTTATTTTTTTGTAAAGCTAAAGTTGTTTAAAAAATCAATGTCAGTACACCTGACATAGTGTTAATGTATCAGTTAGCAAAAAACTATTGTTTAACCCATAAAAAACAACGCAGACATAATAAAACTACTTATTTACGCAACTCTATTAGCAGTGCAAGACGGCGCGGCGGTAGCCTCGCTCGGGGGGTAGCCTCGTGCAGGGAGCTGTTCGAATTGACAACCGCGCTCTGCTCTTCTATTGGCTATTACCCAACGGACATGATTCGTGGCGTATAGTATAATTGAGGGCGCTTAAATTAATTTCATTATTATTTTTAATTTTAATATTTCTTAATATCTTATGATAAAAGGCAGGAAGAAAGAACATGAATATTAATATGAATTAATGCCCAAATCTTCAGAGATGTTGGTCCAAAAAGTCTCTACTCCGCCGCCGAAGACGTCGTGGATTAACTGTTTATATTGCTCTAACTTGTAGATTCTTGTAGTTTTAAATGTTATTATGAAATTTTGAATTGTGTAAATGTGTTTGTTATATGTTCAATGAATAGAGTCTTGAAGTCTGCGTGTAGAGTTAAGTTGCTAAAATATGAAGGTGTGCATTGTTGATTAAACGTAAACATTTTGATCGGAATCTTTGAATATTTTGTAATTTTTTGCAGTCAAATCGTTGTAAGCCAAATGGGTTTGAGCAAAGTTTTATACATTTTAAAATTTTGACGTAGAGATTAACAGCTTTAGAATTTAGATATCAATAGAGAAGTTTGAGTTTTGATTT
Source organism: Aphrophora alni (assembly GCA_963513935.1). NCBI lineage: Eukaryota > Metazoa > Arthropoda > Insecta > Hemiptera > Aphrophoridae > Aphrophora > Aphrophora alni. The sequence goes on from OY740771.1 coordinate 16,098,730, forward strand.
TATGTGATCTGTCAAGATGTAAGCACAAATATTGTACCTTGTTGTCTTAAGTTATTTGTGGCAAGTATTTTGCTTGAGTAAAAGTGACATCATGTGATTTTGTTGAATTTATTTATATTCATCAGCGTAAGAAGTGTCTGTAAAGAGGTTATACAGAATAGGTGACAATATGGAGCCTTGTGGAAGTCCTGTTTCAATTTTTGTATTTTTCAATATTTTCAATAAAAAATCGATCCTTCAAGAATAAAATAATTGTTTAAAAGAATTTTTGTAATTTATAAAGTAAGCCTTCATGCTAAACTTTATCTAATGCTGAACTTTATTATTAGAAATTTTCTATTTATGTTTATATTGTGTTTGGTACACATTGCTGTATAAACAAATGGTTCGCAAACCTTTACTTTTCAACAAAATATTGCCAAGATAACTGGGTCGATTACAAGAAGAGTCGTCCATAGTTCATTTTAATTGTTTACTCGATAAGTCCAAACTAAGAACAAGGTCTTTCGACTTTCTAAATTTAATTGAATTTTTCCGGGCAGTGGTTTTGTGTAAGTGCGTTTTTTGCAACATGAACTTATTTTGAGAAACTTTAGATTTGCGTCCAATTATGCCTGAACATGTTTACTGTTAAAATGAATAATAATTTTTTTAATGGGGGAGTGTTAATATTAAATACAAAATAATAATTAAAAAACAAAATTGTTAAAACATAATCAATAAATAATAATTGAAACTCCCCTTATAGAGGACTGAAAACGAACTATGAGCACGCACTTTCGACAGACATCACCCTAAAAACCACTTTTTTGGGTTCAGGGGATCTCAAAACGGTGCATATGAAAAAATTACAACATTGCATATTTTTACCATCACATAACTTTCTCTAAACTACAAATTTGTGATTGTAAAAAAAAAAAATCTTTATATTAATTGGCTTATACAACTGCCTGTTAATAATTTGGTGAACAAACTTGTCAAATATATACAGGGTGACCCACGAAGTCGTCGCTATTTTTGAATTAATATGGAACACTCCACAAACTTGACGCTTTACAGTTATGTTACATAGATATGTACAAAAAAACTACCCTCGAGTTTAATTTTTTTACGGTTATTCAAAATAAAATAGCGGATCAACATTAATCTTCTGGATAGAACCACTTCCTCCCTTCAGCTCTCTGTTGAATCTCGATCAGCTGACATCTCATCAGACAATATTAACTGATCTCATAGTTTCTCATATTATTCAGACGGAAATGTGGGACTTTTCTTTCTAAAAAGATGGAGCTCCTGCTCATTATGCTGAAGCAGTTTTAAATCGAGATATTTTCAACTGTTGGATTGGTCTCTAAGATCCCCAGACTTGACTGTTTGCGATTTTTCCTACGAGGCTTTTGGAAAAAAAAAATCACCCTATAGCAACAGATAATGAATTAATGTGGCTGATTGGAGAGGAACCACTGTCGATACCGCTGCAATTTTTCACAAGCTCTTATGACTCACTTTTTGTTTCATTGCTACCAATGATTAACTATTGATACACGTTAATTCAAATAAAGGTAAAATTTGGATAATTAATAATTTATTACTGTTATTTTTCTTTTTTTTGTTATGTGCAAAACAATAATTGTAATACAAATAAAATAATTTTGGTGAAATTTACCATTATTTTGTTATTCCACCATTTTGTTTTGATTGACAATACAAAAATGAAACTCGAGGGTACTTTTTTACATATCTAAGTAACATAACTGTAAAGTGTCAAGTTTGTAGTGTTCCATATGATAGTAAACATAGAAGTTTGAACAAGGAATTGAAGTTTTTCGAGGTGTGGTCGGTGCACAGTTCATAGTCTAGATCTCGCTTTATTGTGGTTGCTAAATATTTTTGAAAAAAAAAGTCATTATAGTTGAAATATTTTTCATTAAAGAAAAATTATAAAATATTTGATAATTTACAATATCATTATTTATCTACTTTTGAAATGAAAAATTCGTTCTTACGAGGAGACTTTAACGATGGTGTAGAAGAAGAATTATATTTACAGTATTAAATTATTTGTTAAATATTTGGCGTGAAGCAACCCTGGTGTGGTAGAATATAAAATTATTTTCGTGTTTTGCTTTGTCACATATTCTTAGTATAGAGCAAGTTTTGTGATTGGTAAAAAAATATTTTTGTAGATATAGAGTATTTGTTTTGAAGACTTCTGATTTAAAAAAAAAATGGTTTTTACAAAGGTCCGCCTGTCTGATATCTATAGACTGCTCTACAACTCAAATGTGTTAACCGATTACATTGAAATTCAGTATTTGAGCATATTTTTGCCATATCTTGGGAAGATTGTGTGTCCTTTTCCACTTATTAAAGTTGGGGAAAGAACGATGGAAAATTATATACAGATTTGGACACCTCTTTTGGCTAATTATAAAGCACACAAAACATTCATTCAATTTTTATTTTCCTTAGAAGATATTTGTAATAAATATTTTACATACATTTTTGTTACCATTTATTTAACCGTAACTATGTTTACGCTTGAAAGAAAAATATTTTCAGAAATAAATTCAAATTTGGTGGGAATGTTTAAATTAATATTATTTATTAATTGAGTAGATTATAATATAAAAAGTAGTTAAGGGATGATACTCCCTTAACACTTTATATAGCATATTGTACAACTGATCCCTTAATACCTAATTTTAGGAGATTTGGCTTCAACAGGTTGTAATAGACTAGCAAGAGATCAGCAAGAGGGTGAACTTCAAACAGCCTCAGCCTCTTGCCAGTAAGAGCCAAGTAGTCAAAGATTACAAGGCCAGCATTTTCATTGCTTATCCGCATAGTTTACACACAAGGATGTCCATATGAGTCAATCCATTATAATTTAAAGTTTACACATTTTTTTTTTTTTAATAATAAATTTTATTTTGAGAATGTATGTTGTTATAAATTGGTTTTGTATTTATTGATGAACTTATTTTTCACAGTGGTCACAAATTAAACTAACATTTTCAATTTTTTACCTTAGATTGAATATTTTATAAGACAACAATTTGTCATTTCCGTCCCATGTTCCGTTTTTTTTATTTTACAAGCTTAAAAAACACTTTCATTTTTATTTTACAGTGTATTATGTTTAGTCTTGACATAATACATCACCTCATATTTTTTATTACATAATATATTTATTTTTTTAAAGAAAAATAACTATAACCTTGCAATATTTTTGTACTTTACAAAATTGCAATTTCATATTTAAAATTACAAAATGATTAGCATATATAAAAATTTATATTTTTAAGATGTTAAGTCAAATGTATAATATCTGTAATATTTACCCCCAAAGGAAGTTTAAAATGAAAAGTGTTCTCAATTTTTTAAGCAAAATACTACGTGGGACGGAAATGACCAGTATGGGACGGTATTGACAATATCACCAAGAGAACACATCTTCGTTGAATATTTATTTATATTATATTACAATATTAAATTTATATACCTAACACATCAACTGAAAAATTAGAATTTGCATACATTTCATTGAAAGGTATTTGAACATTTTTTAGAAACAAACAAAACCATCTTTAGATCACAGTTAACAATATCTTTGTTTGTAACTTCTTAATTTAAACTCTTAACTTTTGTTACATCTAATATATATATATATATATATATATATATATATTCTATATAATAATATAATATATTCAGAGTACTGAACTTTAAGACCAGAGTTTCCCACTCCAAATCTAGCGGCTAAGAGTTCTTTCATCAATAATTTACTGTGAGCATGCAATAACACCCTATTATTGCTGAAATTTTAATTTTTTTTCACTTGTTTATTGGTTTGACAACTCCTACAGTTGACTTATATCGTATGAATCTAGCTAGAGATCCTACCTTGATCGATCTTTAATTTATTTCCTTTAGTTTGGTAATTTATTTCAATAAAAACGAAAACACATTTTTCCCACATCATTTTCAAATCTATTTACATAACAACTTATAAATAGTGTGAGCATAAGTCGTGCAACACATCTGAAAACAGATTATTAAGAGCAACAACAATACGACACAGAGAGGAATCACAATCGTGCTCTATTACAAGGCCGCAGATTACATATAGTCTTAAACTATAAAAATAATATCCAAATCAATCTAAGATCTAATACTGCAACAAAGAAACTTATTACAAATGAAGAATATTTATACAAAATGTTCTATTATATTGAGTTACTTGTAAATTCTAAAACTTTAAGAGATAAGACAGTTCTCCCTAAGGAAATATACTAAACTTTCATTTTTAGTATTACGAAAGTGCACTGTTCCAGTATGACATAGAACAGGCATCAAAAAAAGGCACCAAAAAGACTCAGTTTTCTCACAAGGCTTGTGGTTAGTAAACGGATCACCTCACAAGAGATTTTAAACATACATACGGACTACCTATTGACTAGTTCAGCGTTCCCCATCACAATATCTACTCTTGATAATCAAACAGTAGAGGTCTCTTGAAAAGCGAGGTGCCAATAGCAGAAATACCATGAGCTGATGTTGGATTAAATAAAGTACTTAAGTATTACCAGTATACATGTTGAAATTAGTAAATGAACAGAGACCTTTTACAAGTTTCAACACTTCTGTTCTAGATTAATAAGTAATATATTTCTCTGTAACTAAGCTCTGAAACTACAATTTCTTTGAAAATAAAATGTTATATATGTCAAATAAGTCAATTGATGATTTCACTCCATAATAGATAGAAATAAAATGAATTGCTATTCGTTTTTAAAAGGACTGTTTGAATTTATACTCTTATAATTTACTGACAAACTAAAATTTAGTTATAATTAAATTTAATGATTTTCAACTGATGATTTTACTTTATAATAACTAGAAATAAAATGAATTGCTATTCGTTTTAAAAAGGCTGTTTGAATTTATACTCTTATAATTTACTCACAAGTTAAAGTTTAGTTATAATTGAAAACAGATTTTAATTTTTTACATTTATAAAGACAGTACATATTTTAACATAGTTAACTCAGTAAAATAAAACAGAAATTTTCTTTGACCTGGCTCAAGAGTTGTGAAAAGCGTTTGAAGACGAGGCATGAAGGCTGAAGATAATGTTTTTTGAATTTAGAAAGGAAAAGAAACTGCCCACATTTTAGTGAAGCTTCTGAATAGACTATGCTTACTTTATTTTATAATGAAGATAGATTAACATGATGACTGTTGGAAAAGATAAATTTTAGAAAACCTTTCAAACGAAAGTCATCAGCGCAAAACTAGATCCGAACTGAACTTTTTATCTCGTGTGTGGGTCCCGTTAGTTAGCCTACGGCAAAATCACCTGACGCTGTTTTCAGAGTTGAACGCCAGGGTACAGCACCTCCCGGCAGTGAGTTTTATAGACTTCAAGAAATAAAATACGTACGTCGGTACACCAGGACAAAAATTATCCAAGTATCTGTCTGCAATTTCGATATTTTTTTATCAAAATAAAAATAAATAAACAGGAATTAGTTCATGAACATCGAAACTACCATTTTATTAAAAACATAAGTTTTGAATTGTCTAATGATATTTTATATGTAAACAGAAGGGAAGACATTTGAAGGTAAGCTGAAAAGTATTTGAAAACGGTCAATAGTAGAAATGATTTTTTTTTAACTTCTATGAATTTATAAATAGGAGTTTTCTTAAAAATTTTCCTTACATACATGTCTTTAAGATTGTAAGGTTACCAGAAATAAAAGCTTACAAGCAATTTTCAAGAGACTATTGAGATACACGCCATTTTGTTATTTTACCTCTGTGGTAGTGAGTGCTGTTAGTATATATATAGTCAAGTGAACCCCTGAAGGATATATATTTTATAGAGTTAAAACTACATGTTTGCACACTCAGGTGGTGTCTTCAGATTAGCTACCGTATGGAAATACCATCTGTGAATGTGGAAAATATGTTTTTATAAATTACTTGCAGAATGAAGAGGACTGTTATAACTCTATAAGGTATATATTTATTAATTTTATCAATAAACCGTCCATATGTTAAATAAACAATATGGAATTTTATGTGTATTACATTTACTGTGCTCAAAATTCCTTCCAAAAAATAACACCTTGCATAAATTGTATATGTGACTAATTAAAACACATTATCAACCTTATAAAACCATTCAAACCCTTAAAATGGAAGATTTACAATTGGAAAGAGGATCATCGTAACAACCTTCTTCTATTTTCTGCTTTCATTTCATAAGATCTCTTTAGAATAAACTTTTATGTATGAGTATAATTTTGATCCATTTCCCTCAATGATAGTTGGTAGCCACTTAAAATTATAAATTTTTAACTATAGTTTATTGCTGTCTTATTGGAGGACATGGATCGAAAATATTTCATTCATCAATAATTCTGTATTAGTCATTTGAATTGAGGAGTAGCCAGGCTGCCTTTTTATTGAACATTATACCCCCCCTCCTCCTGTATTATTGTAGGATCCTTTTATGGGTTTAAATTAATATTTTAAAAATTTAAATTGTAATGAATTTCTGAAGTTCTTTCAGCTTGTCAGTGAACTAAACTTTGTTTTAAATAAATACTTAAGCCTTCGGCTATAACTCAAGTTTGCTGCAAATAACGAAGTCCAAACTGGTAAGTTTAATTCAACAACTGACATGTCTTGCAGTTACAGGACTCATTGGTGTTCCTGATGCAGATTTGAACTGTTGTCTTAACGTCCATTTACTGGATATGTCCATAATGACAGCTTTAAGAAAGTGTATATCGCCTATAATGCAAGAGACAATGGAACCATACAAGACCTTCCAATAATATCTATGGTCACAAGAGCTTGTTTGTTGGAAATGATCTCTGACCATTTGAAGGTGCTGTATTTTTTCTCAAAACTATTTACAGTAGTACTACCTGATCACAAGGAAGTGGTACTAGAGGGAAGGAAGCCTTTACCCATGTAAAATCTGGAGTGGTTCACAGATGACACTAAAACTTGAGAAGGAATTCCTACTGCTGAAGAGAAAGTACTCAATGGTGTTTCGGTAAAAAATTGTTTTCCCTGTTGTTTAAAGGCAAAAATCTTTCGGTCATCATCGGCTTAAAAAAAGAAGAAGAAGAGTATAAAGACCCCTAGTCCTCGAATACTTTAAGACGTCAAGACAGGAAAAGAACAAGAGTTAGTCAAGAGAGGTGAAAAGATGAAAGAGAAGGATTTAATTCAAGACTACATGAAGAAAGGTATAAATCCAGCTAGGTACCCTCAGGATTTCCAAGCCCTTGCTCAATAAAGTGAGCCACTGAGGGTTTCAGTTAGAAATTACACCCTTAATGGACTGTGACTGAGAAAACGTAAGATTTTGATACGATATTTATCACACAGGCCTTTCAGGGTCTTTTAAAGCTCTAGGATTTATTAAATTTAAGTCAAAGTTAGCTTGGGAGATTATAAAATCATGACCGGGTTGGGAGGAAATGTTTTTGAAAATACAGATACAAAAATTTATTAATCTTAGTTTTTGAAATAATTTAAAAAAAAATTAAAATATTAAGTAATAGAATAGTTACTTTTAACAATATGTTTTCCAATATCATCTTTACACAATATTAAGTACTCAAATAAATATCACTTTCTGTTATTTTAAAACCATACGACTATCACATTCTGTTACTTATAAAAACCATATGAACATCACATTTTCTTACTTTTATAACCAAGTGAATTCACATCCTGTCACTCTTTACAACCATGTGGATGTCTAATTCTCTTAGTTTTTGAAACCCTTTAAATATTACATTCTGTTACTCTTTCACAAAGCTTTAGCTTACATAACGTCTAACGCAACCTTTAGCCACAGATACCGTCGATGGTGGTCCTCCTGGTGTTGTTCGTTGAGGTGGAATGGGCAATCTTGGAGTAGGCTGTGAGTTAAAATATCCATGCATTTCTTGAGCAATGGCATAAACATATTCTATATTTGGTCTCCGTGATGGCTCTGGTGTAATGCATGCAGCTATCAAATTACGTATCTGAAACATGAATAAGTTATCATTTTAAAGGTAACTATTACATGAAGATATACAAAATTGCAATTCGAAATGTTTGCTACTGATCACTGGAAAAAAATAAGTCATCAAATCTTGAAAAAAATCATAAAACTAGATGTGTTAGATAAATAGGTTGTAAGCAGGTTAGTTTGGTAGATGTGGATTGAATAGAGAGCTCAATGAGATTGGATGAAGGTCTGAACATAGGAAAGCTTAAGTGGGTGATCAATACAATAATAGGGTTCACTTAACAGAAATCTCAAAACAATAGATTTGAAAGATGCCATATCTTGTGGTAGATGTAACTTGAATCCTTTATTAAAGGTAAATTCCATGTTTGGAGTTTTCAAAAGATGAATTCCAAAAACTGTGGAAGTACACCAAAACGATGTTTCTGAAAACGAAATTGCATTAGATATAGACTATCTAAAAGACATTCAAACAGGAGCTTTAAGAGTAACCTGAAGCCTCTGTAGAATATAAAAGAAAATTTCCAATCTGAATTCAATGTTTACACAACACCTGTGGTAATTGCTGAGGCATAAAGATAATTTAGCCTGCGAATCTGTGATAAAAAATGTCTATATTCTATTGTTTTTAATGTGGTTTTAAGGCGAAAAACCATTGCTGTCATTATCGCCTTATGCTCCAAAGTCAAGCACAGTGATTTATAATCAGAGATTTCTTGCTCAACATTGACAGTTACACTTTGTGAAATAATTTATGTTTTGTTAGCCGAAAGGCAAGAAAGGTCCTTACTATTCTTGTTTTCATGTGTTCAATGATTTATAACTATATAAAAAATTTTAAAAATGAAAGATTTGAACAGTACAGTTAACATCGATTGTCAAGTGAGAAGAGGTCTCTTAATCTAAAAAATATACATACGCGTATATCAAGAATCAGCCGTTTTTGATCTACATTATTCTCGGAAGACATTCACTTGACGTCATTGTTGCCACCAATGTATGTTTTAAAAAAATGGCTATTGAATGAAAGAAGAAAGGTAGTATGAAGCCTGCCTCAACTCTCTACACATTTCATTTAGTTTATTATCTTTTTCTGTCAATAAAATTGTTTATATAAGTTTGTAATTAACACACTGGAAATAAATATATAACTACACACGGTACAAACATAACAAATTCCAATTGAACAACAATTAATAATATCAATTAGCCAACAAATATAATTACAATAACAAAGCAATATTTATATAACTAATATATCCATAAATCCACATATTTATTCCCTTTCCATAGTGTTCATGAACAAAACTCACACACTGAATATAATAAACTTAATAAATTAAAATTTATTTAAATTGTTTATATAGTTTATAGATTTTTGACATATATTAAATCGAGTCCTTTATAAATCTATGCTGAACTAATCTAAACCCCCCCCCCTTTCCTTGTGTCGTAAAAATAAAAATTACTATTGTGACGTTTTGTTGTCACCATTCCTAATATTGATTATAATCATGATTAATAGAACTTACCGTCTTCAATATTCTTCTTTCACATTCAACAACGGGAGTTTCGGATATTCAGCCGTTCTCAAGTTGAACAGGATATATTCCTTTGTCAATTAAGACTTACTGTACATTAATAAAATAACACTTCATACATATACGTAAAAATAATAAATTAACTTTAAAAAGCAGTTTATTATACAGTTCAGTCATTGGTACCCGAACAGTTAGACCCACTGTCACGATACATACTGCTTTTCTATTTTCATTTATTATTTTTGTGCATGTGTATAAAGTGTTATTTTAGTAATGTACAGTAATTGTTAATTGATAAAGAGATACATCCTGCTCAACTTGAGAATGTCTGAAGTCAAAAATGTTGAACGGTGAAAGAAGAACATTGAAGACTGTAAGTCCTATTAATCATAGTAGGCTATATACTGTGTGGTTATTAAATCATAGTCACATAGACAATCATACAAACACATTAATACTCATATAACAATATATACATTTGTATACTACATCAAACTAATTAAAAATAAATTTAAAAGATACATTACTGTTGAGACCGAAGGTTCTTGGTGAAATTCCATGTTTAAAGAAAAAATAATAAAACACAATTTTTTCCATTTTGTAACTTCCACTTTTTATTAGTCTAGCCGACCAATGGTTTCGCCTGCTAAGGCATTGACGAGGCTGTATTACTCTTATTACTGCAGTATACAGTCTCGTCAATGCCTTAGCAGGCGAAACCATTGGTCGGTTAGACTAATAAAAAGTGGAAGTTACAAAATAAAAAATTGTGTTTTATTATTTTTTCTTTAAAAGATACGTAAACCATTTTATTTTGAGTATGGTTTAAATTTTGTATTGTTTTTTTAAACATGCTTACAAGCATTTCAGATTGGCCTCCCACTAAAGAAAAATGACATATCTAGTTTTAGAGTTAAGTATTTTAGGACAGATTGGAAAGAGGAATTGTTACATGTCTGGTAATACAACCAGAAAAAATATCCTGACGAAGAAGAATCAAGAACAAATTAAAAAGCGTTTCCTGGTTTGGTATCTTCAAATGATCTTAATTAATAATGTACTAACCTGGGCAGAGTATATGTATAATGTACTAACCTGGGCAGAGTATATGTTAGATGGCAGTGGGGGGTACTCGCAGCGTTCTATTTTCTTACACAAAATTAACAAATTTATCCTGTCCCCATGAAAAGGTGATTGTAGAGCAGCCATCTATAACAAGACAATGAAATACATTTTTTAATTTAATTGAAATTCAATTTTGCAAATGCAATTATAACATACTTGTTTAAATAAATCTTGCTACACAATTAATAGTTGATGTGATAGGTCACAAATTATAATTAATAATCAGCTTTGTTGATGGCCTCGATTCCAATATATACAGACTGCTCAGTTGAACGAAATCAGCTAGGATTTAGAGATAAGAAGAAATTTTTAAAACACCATTTTCAATGCCTTGTAAATTGACAATCCTTTGTAATTCATTTACGCATGCTGAGATCATATATTTCAAATTGAAGAACCTCATCATGTGCAAGCACATAATATACTGGATGTATACTGTTCCAAAAGTATTACATAATCTCTTCTGTACAGATTGAAGTAGTATAATAAAACTTTGTGAATGTATTTCGATAAATGAGACCTTCTTGTGAAAAATTTCAACCCCAACTCTCCTAAAAAAGCAGGTCCTATTTATCGAAAGACATCCCCAAAGTTTCATTTCCTATTTCAATGTGTTCAAAAATTACATAACAGATCCCATACTTTTGGAACACCCAGTATATATGTGTAATTTTTAGTGTAATCAGTTTCATTTTTTTTTTTAATTGAGTCTTCAACAAGCACATTAGTTCAGGTCAACAATATGCTCAGGTCTACCTTCTCAGATTCCAGTCCTTGTTCTACCCTTTGTTTTAGAGCCATCTGTAACCACTACAACTCAAATTAGAATCAAACGGTTTATTCATATTCTTGTAAAATTCTTTAATTGATTTTTCTTTATAACATAACATAGAAATCTTATAAATAATAGTTAATCAATTTCGACAGCAATTATACACACCAACAAGACAACGTTTCATAGACCAAATCATCATTTTAATTTTGCTTGTTCATCGTAGTGGAAATTGATATGTTTCAATTATTAGTTACAAATTTTTCATAAGTTTCACTTTATAATTTAATTGATCAGAAGTTGTATGTCTTTATAAATTACAATATTTAATACATACCTCATACAGAAGGCATCCTAAAGACCAAATGTCACTGCTGAATGTATAACCGTGCTCGTGAATTCTTTCTGGACTCATGTAGTAAGGAGTACCAACCATGGAATGAGCTGCAATAGTTTTAGCGCTAAAAAACCGTCCTAAGCCCAAATCTCCAAGCTTAACCATACCTTGCGCTGTTATAAATACATTTTCTGGTTTTATATCTATAAGAAAGAAAGTTTAAATACAATATTATCAATAATTTTTAAAGACATTCTGTTCAGTGTGTAAATTCTGCATACATTGAATAAAAATAAAACCATCGATATATTGGTATAGTACAAGCACTTCAAAACAAAACCAGATAGTTTATTAAATTATAAATATAACTTTGCATCCAACTGTTTGTATGATATTATAGCCATCATAGAAAACAAAACCTAATCCTGACCATAAGATCCAACCAAGCCTGATAGAAACTACCTTGGTATATAGTTGACTACCACAAGTATAAGATATGGCCACGTCATCTGATGATGGTACTAGTATCGAAACAGCTATCATGACAAAATAAAATAAACATCTAAAACAAAGACTGCAAGGCATAAGTAGAAACATTATAATTTGATACTAAGCAATTAATAAAGAAAAATGGAAATTAATAAAAATTCTCTTTTTAACATAATGTAATATGTGTAGATTTGTATCAGTATGGGTGTAGGTTTGATTTATCAGGGTACAAAGTTGGAAGTTTGTTTAACTTTTCAACCAATGTTCAGAATTCCACTTTAACCAAGACTCAATGTCTTTAAGGAGTCAATGTTATTGGTGCTATGTTCAATGACTGAATTCCAGAGATTAGAAGCATTAATTGTGAACAAAAGATTAGGAAGGCCTTGTAAAAGTCTTTATTAAGTCATTGTTTTTATTCTGCCACATAGAAAACCATTCCTGAAACCTTGTCCTATGATAGAAATAATAAAAGGTGGTTTTTTAATCAATAAGAATCGCCAAATGTTCTGAAGAATTACTATTTTCCAAGAAAAACAGTATTATTTTTAATGATCTCAGTGAGCGAATCAGTCTCTACACGAAAACTTTGAGAAAGATTATGAGAATATTGGCAATTAATGTTGAAAAAATGTACTATGTAAGTCCGGAAAATTCAAATTTAATATTGATGACTTAATGATATTTTTTTATAAATGAACAGCAAGGAACATATACTTTAAGCGTAAGTAGTTGAAAACAGCCACCAAATTGATTTTTTGAATTCTATGAATTACTGATTGGAGTTTTATTCAAAGATTGCCCCCCTCAAGGGCTCACTTCTAGCAATGACTACATAAATACTATAAGACACGACATAGGATAGGGAAATAGTCTACGCTTTACGGGTGCTGTTCGTCACAAGTTTGACACACAGCTATCAGAAAGCGCTAGCAGCAGGTGCTTGACTGTACGCATCCCACTTGGTTGAGACTGTACAACTGTTGACCTCTCTCTCACAAACCTTCTCACTTACTTCTGTCAGCATAGTCAGTGTTGTCAGTTCGTGCGCTGAGATAAGAGATTCTCGACCTTCCCTCGCATCTCTGGTCCCATATGTGGCAACAGTGCGTTTTCTCTTACCCGCCTGAAACATTGTTTGACCGTAGAGCCACCTAGCGCCAGTCACATCAACTTCAGATTCTCTAGCAGAGCGACCTAGCGGGTATTGGACAACTCAAGAATAAGCGTAGAATATTTAACATGGCCATGTCGTGTCTTATAGTATTTATGTAGTCATTGCTTCTAGTGAGTATTTGGCAATACAGAGGGACCTAGCTGAATGTACATGTAGTCTTGTGTTAGATCCCTCTCATCATCCCTTTCCTATCATGCCTCTCAACCAGTTCTTACTCTCTTCTGACCCTTAGGCTATTAGAGTATGCAAGAGCCTTTATTTTATTTTAATATTCTTCACCGTACTGGAGAGCTTATAAATAATAATATATTTGTTCTACTTATGTCTGCTCATCCAAAATTGTATCAATGCATTACTGCCGTTTCGACTATTTATTCAGCCATGGTCACATGCGTTATTTTCGGTACTATATATATATATATATATATATATATACCTCGTCAACATTGTTATAAACTCATTTAAAACATTAGTACGTATTAGACAAACATTTATTACACTAACACATTTATACACATTTAATTTCTTTTAAAAAACACTTGTTTAGTTTATACGGAAATAACTTTACATAATCGACCGTATCCGGCTGTGATTAAAACTATATTGACCCGGTTTTTTGTCAATCGCCCTTTGCTTCTAATTTCGATAGAAGATCGCATAATACATTCAACTGGAAATTTTGTTTATCATTTAGTATATCTGTCGGTGCATTCTTTCCGTGGGTGTAGATTTCATACTGTTCTTGTACATCCATATATTTATCTTTATGACAGAATTGCAATATTTTCATATTCGTGTGTATGTCTTTGTAAGTGTGGTCATAATCTATCAAGTGTTCTGCAAAAGTTGATTTTATTGTTGTATTTGATTTTTTAGAATGGGGGATGTGTTCTTTAAATCTCTTTTGGAAAGTTCTTTCCGTTTGGCCAATATAAAAATTTGGTACAATCACTACAATTTAGTTTGTAAATTCCGCTTTTCGTGTAATTGTTGGAGTTTGTTAGTTTCGGCTTTAGTAATTTGCCTAGGTTATTTTCCGTAATGCATTGATACAATTTTGGATGAGCAGACGTAAGTAGAACAAAAAACCTTTATTTTATGTCGTTTTTCTCCCTTTTTTAAAAGGTGATGATGACTGAAAGGTTTTTGCCTTTAAACAACAAAGATAAAAAGAGTATTGCAAATTTTCTGTTATACATGTGTTTAAAATTAAACATTAGATTGTCACAACTAAAATCTTAAGTGATTACTATTCATTTTCTAGGCAATGTAACATGGTGAACTCTGTTGGTTTATCCCTTATGATAAATTGACACCCCAATATATGTTTGATAAACATTATAAGATAAATACAATTAATTAATTAATAATACTTTTAATTAGTAAAACCTACCTCGATGCATTATTCTTTTGGAATGCATATGATCCAAAGCACTACACACTTGAACAAAATATTTCCAAATTGTTCTTTCAGGAATGAGTCTCCTCTGTCTGCGGAAATGTTTAATCATCCGAGACATATCTCCTGCATCAGCTAACTCCAAAACTATGGTTAACTCATTATTGTCAATAAATGATGCGTAATACGTGATTATGTTTGGATGAATTAGTTCCTGGCAGAAAAAATAGCAAGTATTTTTTTAAATTAAAATTTTATTTATTTATATTTTTTATTAAGGTACAGTTGTAAAATTGAATTATTGTTTACTTTTTTTAAGTAATTGGGTAATGATAGCTTGTTTATATTATTTAGTTTAATGGGGTCATAAACAGCTAATTTTTGAATAATGTTAATCTTTTCTTCATAAATTAACTGATATTGCCTCTTTAAAAAACAATAATTGTTTTACACATAGCCTATTATCATATTTTTGTTTATATACAGAGTGTCTTGTAAGTAAGCTGCCAAACTGATTCTCCGGGTCAGGCTAAAGAAATTTTTTTATCTGAATACGCTTAGTTTTTCAGATATTTTGATTTTAGACAAAAACATAACTTTGGAAATAAAAAAGATATTGAGTTCAGATTTAGTATAAGCATTTTTTACATTCCTTAAGTGTAATGAAAATAAAAACTTTCTTTTTAATATTTTCAAAATGGCGGACGTTTAAAATATTTAATATATTGAAAAACATTACATAAAATTCTCAAGACACAAAAAATTTCCATTTTTAATGACAAACAAAACAGTTTTTTGTATTTTTCTAGTCATTTTTTTTTTTTTTTTTTTTTTTTTTTGTGCTAAATATCTCGAAACATGACATAAAATTATAAAACAAGAACATTTTATTTATTAAACAAATAAATGACATTCCAACTTGTATGTTTGCAGTAGATAACAAAATTTTGAACAAAAAACTATGACAGAGTCCACCATGACATTGGTTAACTAAACAAATTTAATAATTTCTTAAAATGCTTACAAAGAAAAATTAATATAGGCATTTTAAAATAGTTAAGGGTCACATTTGATTTTTTTATGCAATACAGATAAATGGACTATATTATTTTTATTAAAAGTAATACAATTCAAAAATCACGTTTTCTGTTATTTTTGTCAATCCTTTGACCTACAGAAAAAATTTTAAAACTATTTTGTTTTTCATTAAAAGAAAGTTTTTTGCCTTTTGTGAATTTTTGTTAAGTTAGTGGTTTTCGAAATATTCAATATTAAATATTTTCGCCGCCATTTTGAAACGGCTTTTTTTTAGGTCTATACATTGAAAATTTTAACTCAATTTAAAACTACATACTGATTTCAAGAAATAATATTGCACCTCCAGACCTAAAGTGTTTTGTCTTATTTTATTTACTAGGTACCGTGAAAACTAAATTTTACAATATTTTCTCACCATTTATTTTTTAATTTGTATAAAAAAAATTACTTACCTGCAATATTTTAACCTCCTTCATACAATCCAATCTTGATTTTGCATCCATCATTTCAAATATTGGTATTTTTTTCAAAGCAACAAGCACACCATTAGCCATACTTCGAGCTCTATAAACTGTACTGAAAGTACCCTTTCCTATTTTATCCACAAGAATAAAATTATCGAGGGAATTATACAAAGCACTTTTAAAATTAACACTAGTTAATGCTAAAAGTTCACTTTCACACATTTTGATTCAATTCTAATCTTCTTTGTTCACTAAATTTAACCTAAAAGATGTACACTTTAACTAAACAAAAACCAGTTTTGTAGGCCTAGTTGGTAGTTTATTAGAATGTGAAAATTGTTATGGTAGACGTACTATGTCATTGCCTCATTGCCTCACTTTCATGTGAACAGCGATGGGTTAGAGTTTTACATTGTATTGATTTTGAAATTGTTTATAGATAACAAATGAAAAGGTTTCAATCAATAATGGGTCACGCAAGTTTGTGCATAGACATGCAAGCAAACGTAAGCCCTTCAGCATTTGCAGTTTTGTTTAGCAAACATTTGCCTCAAATTGATATTTGGTCATAGTACGGGTTCACAATAACAGGCTTCAATATTTTTCGAGTCTAAGCAAACTAATTTTAAACTACAGAGCGCGTAGAAGATCACTGTTGGAGATTTCAAATTGAATATAACTTATTGTATTAAATGAACTCGGTAGATAGCGTTAGCGTCGATTATGTACATGACGTCAATGAAAATGTGTTTCAATATGCATAATTAATTTTTTTTCTGTATAACAATAATTAGAGTAACATATTTTCTGTTATATTGTATCATTTAACAATAATTAAATAGGCCTAAAGTTGCTTTGCTTGTCTTAAAATCGTCCCTCCCAAAAATAGTGTTTTATTAAAATCGATATTTTAATAACGGGGCGATCTTGGTTCATTTTTGTTTTTTGCCAATTATTCGTAAGTTATAATGTTTTATTTGCGACTTTACTCACGGGTTAAGGTCATTAGTTTTCATATTTGACTAAAATTTGAACAAAATCGGTAGAATTGTCATAGCCTGGCCGACTTTATCTGTTTTTTCCCGATAACTCGCAAACCAGCATTTTTGGAGAGATGATGACTAATACGTTTTATTTTGGTCCTGAGAGGGTACATTTGAGCAAATTTTATCAAAATCAGTACAACCAATTATGAGAAAATTTATTTTTTTTATGACAGCTATCTTTAAATTTTTAGTGATCAAAAAAGTTAAACAAAACCTAGAATATCTAAGCTTTCACATTAACAACGAGCCATATAAACAGTTAACTTTTAAAAGATGTAAACAATAAATCACAAATAATGTAAGTCCTATACTGTATGTACAGTTAAGTCCTTAACTTTTAAGAGATGAAAAATTCAAACCCAATTGTCTCACATTAACAATAAGCCATATAAACGGTTTAGTTGTGTGAAATGTAAGCTATCAACCATAACACAACGTGAATCCCCACAAATAAAGTAAGCACTATAAGTTAACCTAAAATTAATTTTAAACAGCTGTTATAAATTCTCAAGAAAAATAAAATGTATTTGAGAGTTGAAACAGTTTTATTTTGTGAGGTGTAAGCAACCAATTCACAACACAACATGAATCTACACAAATAAAGTGAGCACTATATAAGTTAATCTTAAAATAATTTAAAACAACTGTTATAATTTTTTTAAAGTATTTGGGAATTTATAACTATGTTTTAAGTTATTTTTGTTGTGTAGCATGTTAATTAATTACCTCTAACAGGGACGTTATTTAAATCATAAAATTAAATTTATGTAAAAATAATTTTAAACAGCTGTTATAAATTCTCAAACAAAACAATGACTTAAAACATACTTGAGAATTTATAACAGCTGTTTAAAATTGTTTTTTGTGTGAAACATGTTATTTACACATAACAAGAATGTTATTTAATTGATAAATTTATTATAAAATAATGGTTTCCAATGAAAATGAATAGTTTTCGGCAAATCTGTAAGTAACACTGTTTAATTTGACAGCTCAATCATTAAAATCAGCCCTGTAGTAAAGAAATATGCAATTGGTGCAGAAATACTTAACGAATTAAATACAAGCCTCATATATAAAGCTTGAGAAGAATCTTATCAGTTAAAGTAGAATAATAAATGATTTTTTAACAAAAAAAGACCGACTTCAAAAAAAGAACAAAAATAAAAAAAAAATTAAAAAATAAAGAAAAAATATATTCAACATTAATGTGTAATAAATATAATTTAAAAAAATATAACATGTAACTAAAAAGTGTTAAATAATAATGTGTTACAATAGTAATTCCGACTTCGTAATAATTATATTCGTGAAATGTAAACTGATATTTACAGAAACTAAAACGAGTGTTTATATCTTGTTTTCTCTCTCTCTCTCTCTCTCTTTTTTTTTTTTTTTTTTTTTTTTTGAAGTCGACGCCACGATCGATTCAACGATGTAATTGCTGAAGAAACAAAAGTTAATGACAAACCCCCCCTTTTCTAGTTGTATTCAATTTAATTAGTACACCTTTCGAGGTAGGCCTACCTTTTTTCATAATTGACCGTTTGAACTTTTCTAGTGTCAAAAAATAGGACTACTCGCTATTTAGCCTGTATACCTAAAATATATCGTGCACTCACAAAGAAAAATACCAAACTGTATTTTTGCAAGTATAGTAGTAAGAGAAAACTGACAAAATTTCAAAGAATCGTGTCATAGAGTATTCGGTATAATAGCTCATCTCTTGAACAATCATGGCGTCGACTTAAAAAAAAAACAAAAAACAAGATATAAAACACTCGTTTTAGTTTCTGTAAATATCAGTTTACATTTCACGAATATAATTATTACGAAGTCGGAATTACTATTATAACACATTATTATTTAATACTTTTTAGTTACATGTTATATTTTTAAAATTATATTTATTACACATTAATGTTGAATATATTTTTTCTTTATTTATTTAGTTTTTTATTTTTGTTCTTTTTTTGAAGTCGGTCTTTTTTGTTAAAAATCATTTATTTTGTCACTTTTATTGCTTTTATTAAGTAGCTTTCAATTTATTTTTCTATTAAAGATATCCTTTCCCCGGTTGAAAAAATTATTGATCTAGTACTGGTAAGTATTGATGATAACTGGACATTACTGGAAAGGTATTGGCTCGATGAAACTTTTTAATACTAGACAAAACATGTATTAAACTTTGTAAATCCAATTAATTCTTTCAAATTCAACAATATTTATTTATTGCTATTACTGGCCCAGTACTAACAAAAATGCCATATAAGTACTGGCTAGTTAACATAAACAATATACCATTTTCAATATTATCAATATTAAACAATAATATTTCCAACTAGTCGTGTCAACCAGGCGCCATTTTGGCATTGTTTTGCAAATACTGGCCAAGTACTGGCTCAATCAAGTGAGAAATGAAATGGGACCATCTCGGGACCATACCCTTTCAAATGAAACCACCCCCAATGAAATCGCTTGAGCCGTTCCGGAAATATGGGCGAACACACACACACACACACACACACACACACACACACACACACAAAAACAGATCCAATACAGAACCTCCTCCTTTTTTGAAGTCGGTAAAAATAAGACCTTTATATGTTGTAAAAACAGTAACTGTTCTTAAGTGTTCTTACTCAGTGGATGAAGGCGTTTCTTTGACCTTGCTCCTGAGATCATGTGTTTGAATCCTACTCAGAACACTTTTTTTGTCTATGCAGGTTGGTTGTATCTAATTTGTGGTATTCTGGAGTGAGGATTTACCATAAATAAAAGGTGGTTGGCTTGAGTGAAAGTTGAAGAGATTGGTTAGTATCTAAGTTATAGATAACACCTATTTTGCAAATTTTATTTTTGTAAATATGTATATTTAAAACCTATAAAATCGTTGTATTATGCGCTTGTCAATGTTATGCCTAAAATAAACTATGCAAATCCATTAAGAAAATTGAATTAAAAATAAACAAAAGTGTTTAAAAGAAAAAATGACAAAAATAGTTTATTTATTAATTAAAATATTGTATATAAATTTAATTTAGTTGGCTTTAGCTTTACATTGTCAGCAAGAAGATTTATAAAACCATCAAACGTTTTCTTAAAATAACAATATATTTGAAACTCGTGCAAATACAACAGCTTCCGGTGGCACCGGAGGAGTGCTCGTTAGCCAACATCATAATGAATATGGTATCACAAGACACTTTAAACTATTTTTTCTAGACCCGACTCTGGTAGCTGTTAAATTTTTTGTAATAGTAACATCTAAAAACCTCTTATGCTTTTTATGGAACTTTTTAGTTTATAAGCAACAAAAAGTATATTTAACTTTGACATTTATGATAGAATTTAAAACAGGTTGGATTAATTTGGATGAAGTAAGATATGTAACCCATAATAATATGGATTAACATACAAATTAAATCAAATTAATTTTAAAATGAAGTAGGTTATTATTAGCTCGATTACCTTTGGGATTGTGAAAGCATGCTACAATATCATCCTTAATTTAATTTTAATTTTTGAGTTAAGTAAGGTAATTTTGTAATATACTAATGTTTAATATTAATTTCCTAATCAAAATTGCGTAATCATTCTAGGAGCTAAACCTTTTAGTGTAGCTTTTATGTATATCTCATTCGTAAATTGATCCACTGATTTTTAATAGGACGTTCTGTCTACAGACGTTACTGTGCTAGTAGAGTTGATGTTTAAAAGATGTTTGGTTTATTTGTTAGTAAGTTGTTACCTCTTGCTTGGTTCTCAATGTTCTCGTTCTCATACTTGAATTACAATTAATGATTTAGCTTGTTTTATGAATTTTTTATATATTTAATTCATTTTATAAGTAAATTGTGATTGATTGTAGATTCCGTTTCTTGGTAATATTAAAAATAAACTAGGTGTTCGAAGTTATTGATTTAACAAGAAGCAAAAGTGGAAACGTCTCCTTGGTTAACCTCAGAATCCAACATGAAGCCTTCTGTTGTAGCTGATGAAATGTTTCCAGAGGGGGCTGGTTTTGGTATGGATATGGAGGATGTAAGTATAGTAAATATTATAGTTTAATAAGGGTGCATAATATACTTTCGCCAATTTATAACTTATGTTAAGTTATAAATGTATTGGTCCATGTATTGGTCCCAGTCTAGAAATTAGGCCTATACTAATGGCTATGTTTCAGTGAGGGTGGGTGGTTTGTTAATCACATCCCCGTTAATTTATTTCATTGGTCATTATACATTGAAGGTCACCCTACTTTTTTTAGAAGCTAAAAACTATGCAAACAAACTATTTTCCTTGTTTCTCAACAATCTGATATTTTCTAAAAACCGCGAAACAATTTTATTGTCTCAAAATCCATTAGTATTTAAGAAACTTACAATTTTAGACTCAAGGAATTTAAGCTTTTTCGGGTTATGACGAATGTGTACAATGATTACATGAGTCAAGTTTGTGACTATAATACCAGTATTTTTCAAGTTTGTGACTATAATACCAGTATTTTTCAAGTTTGTGACTATAATACCAGTATTTTTATAGGCCTAATAATAATTCGAATTTGCCCCTAACCACAATCACTGGAACTTAATAAAACACAATTATCTGATTAATTGTTCTTTATTAATTATATCCACTTAATGCCCTGATGTACATTTCGATAACATGGTTATCATCATCGGAGGGTCTTGCTTATAAACTAAATCTAACCTTACATATCTATTACTAAAATAAAATTAAACCTAAAACTATGATAACCTGAGTGCAGGTTAAAATCCCTCCCACTCCACAGATCAGTTGACCAGTAAGGGCTTGGGCTGGCCCTTTGTCAAGTTATTGTTATATGTCTTTGACCTATGGAGTGGGGGGAAAGATAACTGTACCTCTAACAAAGCTAATGAGAACAGGTGCCCTACTTCTTACAAAAGTCTTTATAACTTAACAATACAAAATAATGTGACTACTTAATTTATTACATCTGTATTTTCCCTAGATTACTAAGAAAGTTAATATCCATGTGTATATACACATACACACACATATATACATGCATACACATGCAAACACATACACATATACATACATATATATATATATATATATATGGTAATTCTGCACAATTACTTGGTCAACCCCAATTTTTTTCATATTTTACTACGGTCATAAGGATGTTCTCAGAAAACAAGAAACATATAATTTAAGGCCCGCAAGGCCATCTGCCGAGCGATAAGAAGGTTCAAAGTCCACGCGATAACAGTGGCTTGCGGGAGACGCGTGGAAGGCCAGTTGTGACAGTACCGTTATATAATTATATATAATGACAGGTTTGGCCAGGTAGCTATATATATAGGCCTATATATATAGCTACCTGGCCAAACCTGTCATTATAGGCCTGTAGAGATGTATGTGAAACTAAAAAAAATAGAAATTACCTCAGTAATCGCCGGGTTCAACGTCCTCATCCAGATGGCAACAAAACGACAAATAGTTTGCTGTGACTAATTATGACTCTCAAACCACGTATTTTTATACTGCGACACGTATTTTTTACACTGAATTTTGACCTTTTTTTTACTACTATTCACTGACTCGATTCTATTCCAACAGTTAAACGCGTGTTTTTCTTCATTTAACGTCATCGACCCGCCACATGTTGGACACACTTTGGTACGTTGCAAAACGCTGTGTTCGTACAAAAAACGTGTTAATTTTTCCTGATCTTCACTTAAAACCGTGAAACTAAGTACCGTGTTCTCACACCCGTCACATAAAAGAGGATTATCGGAGGAACCACTAGCCATAACGATACTGTCACAACTGGCTTTTCGCGCTACTGCTGCAAGCCACTGTTATCGCGTGGGCTTTGAACCTTCTTATCGCTCGGCAGATGGCCTTGCGGGCCTTGAATTATATGTTTCTTGCTTTCTGAGAACGTCCTTATGATCGTAGTAAAATATGAAAAAATTTGGGGTTGACCAAGTAATTGTGCAGAATTACCATATATATATATATATATATATATATATATATATATATATATATATATATACATATACATATCTCACAACTAATTGAATACATAATATGTTACATTGATTTAGGCCTACTTAATATAGATTTTACAACTAATAAAATACATATTTAAATTCTAACTTAACTTGTTACATAAATAAATAGAACTAACTTGATATCTGTATTGATCTTATAACTAAAATACGTAGTTGATTTTACATGACTTGAAATCTGTATTTCCTTAAGAATACTGTGAAAGTTAAATTTATATTTATGTTATACGCTGGACGTTATATTAGTGTAACTCATGAAGTGTAAATTAAAGATAGAAGGTCTGAGAAGGGAACAATACACACATATACACACACACACACACACACACATATATATATATATATATATATATATATATATATAATTACTTTCCTAGTCCTTTTTAAACAGACTTGTAATGCAATCACAAACTTGACTCACGGTGTCATTCTACATATTTGTAAAAATCCAAATAAGCCTTAATTCCTTGTGTCAAAAAGTGTCAGTTTCTACAATATTAATGGATTTTTACACTTGAAAATTGTTTCACATTGTTAAAAAATATCTGATTAATGACCAAGAAGGTAAATAGTTTAAGTTCGAATGATTTTTAGGGACTAAAATCTAGGGTAAGCTTCATTGCATAAATATTGTTTGATTTATATATATATATATATATATATATATATATATATATATATAGGTTTTTATTTTTTGTTAAAGCTATTTGTAGAATATTCATCTATAACAGGCTCGCTGTTGCGCTCATGGTGATGTTAGTTGCACATATATACCGATTTGTTGGGAAATGTTTACTAAGGTATTTGGGTTTGAGCAGCTATGGTACATGAGTCTACTTCAGTTGTAAACATTCTTTTTGTGGTATATATATATATATATATATATAAGGTTTACAAAGACTTTTGCCAAGTTTAATGAACTAATTTATTACCATTATTTTACCATTTTTCATCTCAAACATTGAAGCTCTGTTGTACATTTTACGGTAAATATGCAGTGTACTTCACGTAGCTATTTTTTAGTGAAATTTACCTCATTTTGAAACAATTAGATCATCCTTGACCTGGGAGGATGCTTTTGAAGTATCAAAATCCATTATTTCTGTCTAAAATAAGCAATTTAAAATTACAATCCTAGGCTCATAAGGTTAGGACATTTGTCTACGTTCATTCATATGGCAACGATGGTGAATAAATTGAGTGTCTCATCGCTCGATGTTACCTTACCAGACCTTGTAAAGAAACAGTAATTATTTACTGTGATTGCTACCAGTCTCTTTGGTGATTTAAAAAAATCATGTTCTACATACCTTATTCCTTAATAATAAAATAAGGTTTTAACATGGAGCTAACTTTTTCACACAAAAAACCATATTTTCAACTTTACTAGGTTAAGGTCCATTAAGTGAATTACTTGTTAAAATAGGGTTGTACGGAAATTTTACGCGTAAATTTGAAAAAAGAAATAAAAGAAAGAAAGAAATTGTGCATGGGTTCCCAAGCGGTCACCCATCCAAGTACTAACCGTGGACAATATTGCTTGACTTCGGTGATCTATAAATGCATTGAATTCTGTAGTTTTGAAATTGTGATTTTTTGGTGAAAAAGTTAGCTCCGCGTTGAAAACTTGTTTTATTATTAAGAAATAAGGTATTCAACATTAAAAAAATCTCAAAAAATACCGGTAACTTTCTTTGCTAACAATTACTGGTTAAGTCTAATATATTTAGCATAATTTAAATATTATTTACATGGAATACTTTTATATACTGTACAATAAAAATCGTTATAATTTAATACAAAGTACAACTAACAGGACGTTCAATGTGAATGAGTATAACATAACGATACTTGAATTTTAATATTAGATGTTTACCTCAATGGTTAAAGTCAAAGTCTTGCTTTTAATAATGTTTGTAATTTTATATTTCAATTTAACATTTAAAAATTACATTGTCATGTAGAAATACTTTTATTAATTAGTTTTAAAAGTGACCATTTTAGAAGTAGCTAAATATGGAACTTCTGAATTTCCATTGCAAGCTGTAAATAACTTGATTTTTTAATTATTTGATTTTTCCGCTTATACGTTTTTACTAGCAAGTATTGAATATACAATAATATTTCAAGTGAAAAATATACGACCTAGACTGGGAATCGAACCCAGGA
The DNA here is from genome assembly GCA_963513935.1 of Aphrophora alni. Lineage (NCBI taxonomy): Eukaryota > Metazoa > Arthropoda > Insecta > Hemiptera > Aphrophoridae > Aphrophora > Aphrophora alni. Next base: position 16,124,405 of record OY740771.1, read on the forward strand.
CCTTTGGCTTTACGCGCCAATGCTCTACCAACTGAGCTATCCTAGTCGCTTCCCAAAGGTCCTGGGTTCGATTCCCAGTCTAGGTCGTATATTTTTCACTTGAAATATTATTGTATATTCAATACTTGCTAGTAAAAACGTATAAGCCGAAAAATCAAATAATTAAAAATCAATAAATACATGCGTATGGGCTGAAAAATGAGTAAAAATTAATTTCAATGTCGCATATGTGTAATTAATTAATAGGTAATTAATTTGGAAACTCAAAATTGCAGCAATTAAACGTAAAGTCAAGTGAGAAGTCTACGCCCTGTGCTGGGAAGCGACTAGGATAGCTCAGTTGGTAGAGCATTGGCGCGTAAAGCCAAAGGTCCTGGGTTCGATTCCCAGTCTAGGTCATATATTTTTCACTTGAAATATTACTGTAAATAACATATACATTTTTGGAATCCGTTCTTTACATTTTAAATTTTTATGGTAAAAAAGTGAACAGCATGCTTAAATTTCGTATTCATTTTTTGATTAGTAGGCCCTAGGCTATATATTTTTTACCCTTAGTTATTGTGTAGGCTTACACCATTCCAATTTTATGTATATTATCCATTTCTAGGAGGTTGATTTATTGCAGACTTATAGGACCTACATGTTTATTTATTGCAGTCCTATTTAGCTTTTTATTATGTCACTTTTTTCCTCACACACACTTGAACTAAATCTGATTATGTTTAGATGTTACCTCAAAAATGGTGGTCATCGAGCACATATGAAATATGCTCTGAATTTGATTAAAGGGTAAATTTCCAAATATAGATAATTTATTCCCAGAATATTTGCAAATCAAAATAATTACTTAGATATCCATAAGTCATCACACTCTTGAATTCATATAGGCTCTCGAATTCTATTTATAAAACTGTTTAAAGTAGGCTACCTTATTTTTTTGTCTAAATAAACTATAACATATTTATGTTTGTAAGCTTGTACTCTGCATAATTTTGTTGCTTGTGCTTTGCATGACATAAATCATCATATATATGTTGGGCAACATAATTTAGTCTATGTGATTGGTAATGTTATAAAGTTATGTGCATTTTGTTGTGTTTGTAATTGGTTATTTAATAATAGGCTAAATTTGTGAAAATTAATCAATTTGTCTTATATATAAAATTAAATATTGATTGTTTGTATAAACACTAACCTTTGATATAGGTTATTCAATTTTTGTATGTTGTAGGTAATACACTATCCTATACATATATAAGGCTATATTACTGACAGAAGTGTAGGATTGATGGTATATGATAACAAAAAAGCTTTAATTTAGTTTTTTATAATAGTGTCAGGGGAATAAAGTAAATTATTGACATTTTTAGGTTAGTATGTTAATTTTAATTTAATCTTGTGGTCTATGAAAATATAACATTTTAATAGTTACATTACCAAATATGAAATTATTTCACTAGTTTTATACAGTATCAGCTATTGATTGTAAGCGCCTGATATATTTTGAAGTTAGGGAAATATTGATTGTACTCTGCCATAATTGAAACTAAATATAATTAATGAATCATGAACCATGCTATTCATTTTTCACCATGAAAATTGATTATGAAAAGTATGAAATTTACAAAAAATAAGGTTAGCCTATATTGTAATTAATTCAGAAATTGGCTTATAACCGATTAACTTTTCTTTTCTTTTTTTGGTATCATTAAAGTCTATTTAGAAAAGAAAACAACAGGCTATATTCAGTAGAAAATAATTTTTAACAGTAAAATTTTTAATGTGTTCTACGCCATGGGGATCGTTTTAGTTTTTTTTAAATATCATGGTTTTGATAGCTATATAATACATCATGGTTTGGTTCATATTATAGTTGAAAATTTTAAAAAATATAAAAATAACTTCACCTAATTTACATAAACAGAAAAAATATTTATTCAATTTGCAATTGTTGGACATTTATTCTTAAAGTTGTATGAAATTAAAATCTTTTACAAATGAAAGTTATTATAAACATTACTTTTTTAATAGAAAAATAAAAGAGTAATTTAAATGTGTAATTAGGCCCTAATCTATATTTGATAAATTGACTTAGATGTACAATATCTAGAAAAACTTGTAACCTGTAAAGAGTTGAGAGCAATTTGCTAAATATCTACCAACTGTACATAATCTAATTTATTGTTTATTCTTACTTTTCATTTTCAATTTTCATAGTGGAAAGGCTATCGTGTAATAATATCTAATTTTATTCTTTTCATGGTAAAGTTGTTGGAATGGTGGTAGTGGACATTCAATGTTTATGTCATATTGTATATAATATAATAATAATTTTTGTCATACCTATACAGTAGTGCTATTTTCAACATAGTTTCCTAGTTTCCCCATACCTATAAATTGTGTTATAACTATTTGAATTTTATCAAACTGACCTTGTCATATTAATTAATTAGAATGGTTACCAATTTCAAAATTTTTATTATAAATTGTCTTCTATGCTATGTAAATTATTCCCCCCCCCCCATAACTTAAAAGCTCCACAAGGCTTTATTTTTATGAGTATAATAGGATATATTTCCTTGCTTATCCGGACAAGTCTGTAGTTTTTTAAAAATGGACATTAAAATGAGGTTACATAGAGTGTAAAATGAGAGATTGGCATTATTTGGGATGTGATGGAGGATATGATACGAACAAAAAGCTCTATGTTAACATATTTCTCAAAAAGCTTCATTTTATATCTAAAATTTGTTTTTAATTGATAAATAAGAAATAGGACATGACTAAGCTCCCAGCTCACATATTTAAATTTGGAAACTTAACCTATTGACCTGTTCAGCACACCACATCTCGTGGTATTTAAACAGTGGAGAACTATTTTTTGTCCAATATTTTGTCTTTCCTTTAGCATGAAAATATATCTTAGGTACCATCATGATCACCATTAAAAATGCCAGATAGTTTATTTTTGTAAAACCAACATTTTTGAGATATTTGATATACAAATTGTTTTAATGAATCCCATTTTGAAACGATTAAGTACAAAATTATAAGATTTTATAAGAAACTGCAAACATAGGGCTATAGTGTGAAACATTCTGCAGAATTTGGTATCAATTTCTTAATTTATTATCGAGTTGTGTATTTTTGTTTAAAGATGGAGAGACGGATAACTAAATGTTTTAGGACATTTGTTCATACAAACCTTTTTTTTTTATTATTTGGTGTCCTCTATCTTCCAAAGTATACCAATCTCTGCTACTTCTTGCATATAGTCTACTAGCCTATTTAGTTCAACTATTAACCGAAACTCCAAAGCGCTTATTTAGCATTTTAAACGTAGGCCTAAATTTAAGGAATTTAGCGTGTTTTTAAGCTTTGTATTGCATGTTGCTGTTGGTGCTTGTTCGCTTTTGGTGTAGCTGTCTGCTATTGCTGTTTTCTAGAACGATAATACTTTCATTAATTCTGTTCCATCCTTTGAGGCTGGGGGAGCAAGTGGATTACTTGTGGATTTAGCTGCAAATGAAAAGACTGTTCATGCTGACTTCTTTAATGGTAATATATTTAATCAATTCTTAATTATATTTAGTATAAATTAGCAATAACCTATGTTACCCTCATTACGTAACGTAACATGAGATATAATTATATAATTTTCAGAAGTAAGAATTTAAATTGATTCCAAGTACAGTAAATAAAAAAAGCTGACACTTTTTCTCTGATTTTTAAATAAAATATTTTCTTATATAAGTAAAATAATTCATATTAAAATGTTAATTTAATTTTGTGTGTCTAAATAACTTAAGAAATATTACACAATTATTATTTGAGATTTTAAATATAATAAGTTTACCATAATATGACATCTATTGTCTAGTAGTCTATTAAATTTTAATCACTGTAGCTAGTTCTTCACCTAGTGTGTGTTTTCAGTAATTTGAACGGGTCTTGGTCACATTTTATTTACCTTGGGTTATTAAGCCACAACTATATGTATAAATATAAATTATAAAGGCTTAGCCGTAAAGTTTTTTTAACAAATTATATGAAACCTTTAAAACTAGTATATTATGATTAATCCATGTATTTGTTTTCCAGATTTTGATGATCTATATGATGACGAAGATCTAAATTGAAGCTGTAAATCTATTGTTTAAAAGCTTCATGTTTTTGGAATTGTATATTTGTAATTATTTGTTAAAATGTAAGACTTAAATAATTATTGTTTTTATATTGTAGGCTATATTTATTATATTAATTGATCCTCTGTGATTCCTACAAAATATTAATCGATATTATTATAATATAATACCTCCACATACTCACTGTAGTAGTTTTAGAAATGTATCGGACAATTGTATTGTTATTTTGAATTATCGTGAACTAAAATTCGTAAGTTTACTTTGAAGTGTATTTTTGTGATTTTTTTTATGTCATTTTTTGAGTATCTATTTAACGAACTTAACCAAGGTTTTTATAAAGTACTATTTTACACTAATTTTGAATAAAATTTTTTAAAAATATGTCAAGAGTAAAAAATTACCATATGTACTTTTGTATATAATATACGTTTTAAAAATAACTTTTAAAATTTTTAAATAGTATATTGAATTATTATTAAGTTAAAATTAGTAACAAAGTCGTATTCAGCCATAAAAGATCAATTGCAACAATATTTTAATAATTTGATGATAATCAAAATGTTTCATTTGTTCTTTCATGGCTAAATATTACCTTTGTTTGATCAAAATATCCCATTTAACATTGGATTAATGAAGGCAGGAGTGTAGTGTAACACACATACAAAATTCAATGCCACCAATTGAATTCAGACGTGTGCACTTGATAGTGCCAAATTCGAATTATAGTGAGCTAAACGCATTGTGCCAATTACGATACACCACTTTCCTAAAACAATTTTATTTTTATGTTTCAATATATTTAAAAAAATTTATTAAATAGTTCATTAAGTTATTTTTGAAACGTATACATATATACATATGTGTTTTAAATGGTTAGTAAAAAACTTGTCAGAAAAAAAACTGAGGTGTTTCATTTTAATTTATATTAGATTCACATGAAAATAAGAGTTATCTTCTTCAAAGAACAAATCTTAGTTACACAGTGGTTCCGGTGTTCATTCTATTGGTCGTAGTAGTAGCAGAAGTCACTACTAGTAGTAGAACATGAGTGTTACTAGTCACAAACATTTTGTTTTTCACAGTCCCAAATAATGACTTTTAAAAATCAATTTCAACTTAAGGAAGAAACGTGAGGTAGAAATGGTACAGAGATAAATTTTGGTTATAGGGAAAATGTGGAATGGTGGTAATGTTTTTCTTCAACAGAAATTCTCTAATTGAAAGTAAGTGTTTCTTCATATAGCACCAAATTACCTACACTGTCGTTTTGGACTCATTTTCACAGTCTTCCTAAATTTTTTGTACAAGATGTGATCTACTGTCTGTACTGGAGGAAAAGCTTCTTTCTGAACAAATCACGGCTATCAGGAAAAACATAATCCACCCCAGATCTGCTCATGTGTGGTTTCTTCGTAGGAGGAAAATTGTTCCCTGATTTTGTCTCTGGAAACCTATGATTCATCTTTTGTTGTTATTGTATCAGAGAAATTTGGTTCAATTTCGAGTCTTTCCAGCATATCTGCTACAAAGGTTTTGTTTTGCTCTCAAACGTAAAATACATAGTTTGAAGTCAATGGGTGAAGAGCATAAAGTAAAATTGTAATAGAAAAAATAAAAGTCTCAATGTGAGCATATACAATAACAATTTTCAAAATATTGATTATATTTAAAAATTCATAGATTTTAGTACCCAATTTGTCCAAACTGTTGTTAATTTCGAACTATGCTCTAAAATCATAAATTTGTCTTTTTAAACACAAACGAATTTTAATTAATAAATTTGCCTTACATTCACTTCTAAATTGGTTTTGATCAAAATCTAATCATATTTTAAAAGACCTAACTCAAAATTTTTTGACATTTGGAATGCTCATTTTGTACAGAACATTTCCCAATTACTTTTAACTTTCTATATTCAGCCATACACAATTTGGTCAAAAAACATTCCATAAAACACCTTTACACCCAACTAAATCATTTGGAACCACCCATCTAAGGAGAATGTGTGGAAAAAATTACACACATAAATGTCATGCCTAAGATGGTTTCATTTAAATTGTGTGTTAACTGTGTGAGTATTTTTCCATTTCAACTGCCATACAATGTTGAACGTTTTGTTGTTGTTCAAGTAGCTTTGGTGCTGTTTCCTTTAAGTTGAATATCTTTTCTGCTTCAAACAAGACATTGCATACTTCTATCCACATCTGCAGCAATTAGAAATTAACAAAAAACTGAATTAGAATTAACATTTTAACTTTCATTTTATATTTAACTTATATGTTTTGGACATTTAGGTAATGCATAAGGTATGTTAAAGTCAGTTCGAAGAAATCATTAATTAATCTTTAGCGGAACATCCCTACAGGCCTAGGACTGCTTTATTGATTTTCATTGGGTGATGTGTAATCAGCACATCAGTTCCCATTCCACAAAGTTCTCCATTTTTGCTAGCAATGCTTGATCAATTGAAACTTTTGTAAACTTAACCTAACCTCTTTTGAAATTGTCAGTGTCGTTTGTACCGCAAAACTTAACGTGGGATCATTTAATTTGGTAGGGGATTGTAGTGTGTTCTAATAGACCCGTATTGAAATTCAGACAAATTGAATTAAAAATAAAATGGCGGTCATATCAATAGTTTTTTTTTTTTTTTTTTTTTTTTTTTTTTTTTTTTTTTTTTTTTTTTTTTTTCATGTTTCGTTTATTGTTCAACTTATAACACCCTAAATTAAGTTGGAGATTTCAACACCACATTTGTACGAAGACAAATAACAAAATTATTGTCAAAACTGTAATTTCAAACCTTAACTCTCAAAAATATGTGATATTCTTGTAGTTAAGATTTTGCAAGGGCATAGTGAGTGGAGTCTTCTTCACATATGCAGCTTCGAGTCCTGCCAGGGACATGTTTAAGTGAATTAAGAATGTTTAATACACAACTACGAGTCCCGTTAAGCCCTACCCCATGTCAAGAAAGTAGTGATATACACAATTACATGGTTCCAAAAAACCTGTGTTACAACTGTTTCAAACAAACTATTTCTATAACTATCTCTACGTAGATCCTATAAAATCTGCGTATACTTGATCTGGCAATACAATTAAACATTTACTACAAAATCCAAGAGACCAACAAATGATTTGCTCGTCCTGCATTGTATGATGGAGCTGGATAACTACGATTCTGACTCCCATCAACTTATTTCAATTGCACAATTGCTTAACCATAGAATATGTTTAAAAACAGAATAATTACCTTTTGAAAATTTCCATTGCTTTCCAATTTTTTTAGTTTCTCACACAAGACCGAGTGCAGTTCAAGAAGAACAAGCCCTGAAAGAATATGTTTAACAAATTTTATTTAATTGGAGAGGCATTTATAATTTTTTTTTTTTTTTTTTTTTTCATTTTATATAGGCATGTATTTTTTTCTGTGTTGGTTGGCGCAAAAAAATTAGCATTTTCAATGTTTGTTGAAACACAATGATTGTTATAATTACATAACAGTATATACCTTATTTATTTTTGCAACTCTCAGGGGCTCATTTATAGTAAATACAGATTTGGTAATCCTGGAGGACCCTATTGGATATACACCTTTTTTGATAATGTCTTATGTTAGATCCATCTCTTTTATCTTTCTTATCAGGTCTCTTTTTTACCAACTTTTATTCTTTTTCGATGCTGACATTATTAGAGTATTCTAGGGCTAGGAGTCTTTATATGTTGTTTTCTTATTATGAAGTATATAAGTTTTATTAAATTCAATCAGTGGAAATATTGTTATATAAATAAAAGGTAATTATATAGCAGAGCTGCCTCACTTCAAAATCAATTTTTATGGGTTTTATTCGTCAAATAAATGTTGGAAAAATATTTTACTATCGAAAAAAAGTGTCGGAAAGATGATTACATAATACAATAATACAATTACACAAGTAGTTTTTTCGTGAAAAAATTAACTCTGTGTTATCTTTCATACTCATGACATTCACTTCAATAAACGTACAGAAGGTTTGGCCAGGTGGTTATATATAATTATATATATATATATATATATATATATATATATATATATATATATATATATATATATATATATAGCAACCTGGCCAAACCTTTCGTGACATATAATAATACAGCCCTACATATGCGTACACTGAAGCACATACGCAGCCACACAGACAATTGAACGTCAATGGAGGGAGGTGCGAGGAAATGTGCCGCGATATGGAAATTCAAAACAACATTTCCATGGCCATATAGCCGTATTTATGTTTAAGAGAAAGTACAATGAGTATAATACTCGTTTTCATCATTTATGGCGAATTACGAGTGAAATACATTTAAATTCAATAAATTCCTCTTCTACTGAATTTGCAGCAGAATTTGACTCTGATTAAGATTTTCTTGTGTAATTATATTATGTAATCATCTTTCCGACACTTTTTTTCGATAATAAAATATTTTTCCAACATTTATTTGACGAATAAAACCCATAAAAATTGATTTTGAAGTGAGGCAGCTCTGCTATATAATTACCAAATAAAATTGTGTTTACTTATTAGCAGAATCGACCTCTCCAGATTTAAATTATCAGCTATAGCTATATATTATGAAAGTCAGTATTAGCAATAAATTTATGTCTGAGAGAAGAAGTCTGATACCAAATATGTTAATACTATAAGGCTTTAATATGTGGGTCCAACATTTGTAGTTTTGTGGCTCAGTCAGATTGTGCTAGTCTTGGATTGGCAGTACTAGGGCCTCTAATTCCTAAACTTCAAACTGTACCTTGGATTAAATAAGAATTTAGCTTAGTTTAATAGTATATAGCTTATTATGTTTAGATTTTATATCAATAGGGGAAATAAGCTTACCTTGGAAAATGGTCCTTGGTATTACCTAGGCCTAGTATTACAAGAAATAGAAAAATACTAAAGTTCTGAAATATTTTATACTCTACTGATTGAGAAAGTGAATAATGTTTATGAAATATTTCAGAATTTTAGTGTTTTATTGTGTTTTTCGGTTTGTGTACTACTAGGTAATATCAAGGACCATTTTCCCAAGTAAACCTGTTTTTTCTAACAATACAAAATCTAAGCTTAAATAGGAATTTTTAATTTTTAACTTCACATATCTCAATAGTTATAAAAATTTGGAGAAAGTTACTATTTACCCCTAATTTTTCAATAGATATATAGGTATAAAATTAAGGGGTCCTATCACCTAGTGTTTAAAATTTGTCCTACAAAATATGATTACAGAATTATAAACAAATATTAAACAGTATACTGTTACCTTTAGAACGACAATAACCAATCTGAAGACAATCCATAGTTTTAAGTATGTCTTTACATAACCCCTCTTTCAAGGTCAATTCATCTTCTGTTAAGTCTGTAAAAAGATATAATTACATAAAAAAAAAATTTCTGTTCAACAAATTAATTTCAGTAAATTTTGCAACACTTGGGTATACTGTAGTAATAAATTATTGGAAGCTGTGAATAATAGCAATCAGTGGTTGCAAATAATAAAATATTTTGGAAAGATTTTTATTTATTCAGGTTAGTTATATTTTGTAGAGGTAGGACGTCTCAGGGCCTACACTTCAGTCAGATTTCTTATTATAACGTGGTTAATTTGATATAACATCCAAACTGTATGTAAAATTTAAAAGATCTGATTATACCATAATTTTCCTTGTTTAATTCTGTCTTGATTGATGTCAAAATATTTTTTTTCCTTTTTATAATGCTAGGCCTATATTATTTTTATTGTGATTGGAACGAATAACAAATTGTTTAGGTATATTTGTTAATTCTGTCGCAGAAATATTAGTGTGAATTGCACTATTAGGTCTCTCTTGACCAAGTCTTATTCTCTGCTGTCCCTGACACTAATAGAGTATTCAATTGCCATTGGTCTTTATTTTATATTCTTTTTCTGCCTTTTTTTTTATAAGACAAATATGGCCAAGAGGTTTTTGCCTATACACAAAGGGGTTTAGAGTATAATGAGTATTTGAGGTCTAAGGGTCTTTTTTCTTTTTTTTCTTCTTTTTTATAAGAGATTTTACGGGATTAAACAACAACAAATCGTTGAGATAGAGTTGAAGTGAGCTCTTCACTTACTTGTGGTAATTCAATTTTTATATCAATAGTAAGTGGGAAATTCGCTCCTATTTAGTGACCAAGACCTGATCAATTCTAATTTCCAACTGAAAATTTCTGAAGGACCTTGTCTTTCTTAGGAGCTGCAATTAATTAAGTTAAATGTTCATGAAATTATATACGTTATAGTCAAAACTATTAACTCTAATATTCCCCCCTCCTTTTTCTTATGACAGTTGTTTTAAAATTTTGAGTATGAAAGATGCAAATTATGTTAAATATATATATATATATATATATATATATATATATATATATATATAAACTACACAACTAATATATATGAAAAGAAATGGTCAATACATTTGTTTGGGTTATTATTCTTCACATTTTGTTAAAAATTAGAAATCGGTTGAACATAATTAGAGAATTTACTCTTGAGGAAACCGCTATAAAACATTTTAAAATTCCTATTAGAAACTCTCAAACTAATGTTTTCGGGAAATAGTAATTGTTGTTTTATTTAATGTTGGTCTATTAATTTTAACTTTTGAAACAAAATTTTATTGTAATTTATAGTTGTTGTTCTTGTGGCAAAAATTTTGAATGAATTATACTCACAGTCACAATCAATTCCATGGCTGTTTAAAATTCAGTGCTGATAGACATACGCATATATAAATTCTGCAAGAAATATTCTTTTAAACAGAAAATCCCACAATAGATTAGTTTTGTGTGTGTCAATACTTTTCTCAGTAGTTACCTTCCAAAATGAATCCTTTAACATGTCCAATCTTCTGAACTGCTTCTAATTTTACCACGATTGCCACTTGACTATTTATGGGTATTTCATTTTCAATGAGGAATGTATTTACCAAAGTTGGATTTGAACTATCCATTCTTGACATAACAATTTTCTGAGCTGTCTGAAGGAAGGATATTTGTTTTGAAGAGAGTATCTGAGAACAACAATTACAACTCCAAGATGAATGAGGCTCCAGTGGTGCAACGGGTAACATAAATCCAGTTCCAATAGGACATGCCAGTGCTGATAGATTGGCTCCAAATTCCTAAACAAATGTTATAACTATATTATTATTTTATGTTAGTTTATAATATCATTCTAATGAAATCATAACAATTAAACTTCATTGTAAATTTAAATAGATCTTTCAAAATTCTTTAATTAAGGTTTTGAAAAGTATAAGTTGTTTTAGTATGGACGCTGCTGTAGGACGTGACTCTGAAGAGTTTAGGCTATAAATAGTGTCATCGACACAGTGCTTTCAGTCGTCATGATGATTCTCCATTTTCACGCATACATATAAAAAGTATGATATACATTCTGTTGTTAACTGCTCCAACTGACAGAAGTGTCAATTGCATTCATACACTCGTTTATAATTGTTTGTTCTTTTGTAGTTGTTTATAGGAGGCCTATCTATTTTGTTCGCTGGTTTAAAAAGGTAAAGGAAAAATTCCTTATTAAAAAACATGTTTATATGTTTGAAATATAAATCTAGGCGGAATGGGAGGACTGCCTTTTAGTTTTCATCTAAGAATTGCTTTAGACAGGTGTCAAACCTTACACCAAGATATTTTAATGAGAGTTCTTAGTCAAAACATCCTCTACACCAACTTCCAGCGGAAGAACCATCGAATTCCATCATCTTGTTAGAAGCATTAATTTTGAGACACGACAAAGTCCATGTTCTTTCTTCCAAGTTAAAATCGTTCCTATGGTTATATTAGCCTCAGTTTCAGACCTTCGATATACCGTGTAGTAGTCACTGAAGCAATACCATCTGCATAGGCATATTTATATAATACAATGTTTAATGCGTACTGAAAAGTAATAATTAATAATTATCCTAACTATAATTACGGGACAATAATTGTAAACCCTCAGGGGCTCACTTTAGTGAGTACAGGATTGCCAAAATCGCTGGAACCTTTTGGGACACCCAGCTTTTTTCATATAGTCTAGGGTTAGATTCCTCTCACTTTTCTATCAGGTCTCTTTCGACCAACTTTTGTTCTTTTTAGACTCTGACGCTATTACATAATTTGAGGAATAGAGATTTCTATTTTATGTTCTTTTCTTCCTTTCTTTTATAATGTGATAGTAAAGGTTTTCTGCCTTTAAGCAACAAAAACAATGAAATATAATTAACTTCCAAGCAAAAATTTTAAATTATAATTTATACTTACGTTAGGATCTCTGCATCGATCACATCCGCACAGGAAATGTTTTGTCTCTAATATATAGTTCCGTCTCGTCGGTGTATTCCACAACATGGTACAATATATTGTAGTTATTTCTTCTCCAGCTAGGATTGGTTTTGCAGCTGATACATACATCACACCATCACTGGTGAAAGACAGACATGTGTTTGGACTGCAGTCATGGTTCATGAAACTAGCCAAATGGTATAAACCTCTCAAACTTATTCTGCTTGTGTTGTACGCCAAATTGTTTTCCTTGCTGTTGGATACATCAAAAGAATTTGTGTCTAAAATTTCACAGCACTTGTGCAGCCATTTTTCATCATCGGATGATAAGTTGCTCCCCAGGTAATTTTTCAAAATTTTAGCCTGTAAAAAAACGGTAATATTTATGAAAGTGGACTTTTTTTGCTGGTTTTATAGTTAATAATGTTTTATTCGTATTTGTATTTGATTTGATTGTGTTTTTAATTTTGATGTCCAGAGTATTGCGGTTCCTGTCATGGAAATCCTTTCACACACACACATATATATATATGTAGGTTTTGTATCACTTATATATTATATTAATGTGCCGAACATATGAAATACTCTTATTTTATATGGGACAAATATTAAAGTGTCTTCAAACTTGACACTTTACATTATGTTACATACATATTTTAAAAATCTACCTTCAAGATTTTTTTGAATGTAATGTTTCATTTTTTTTATGGTCATTCAAAACAAAATTGTCGGAATTACGAAACAAAGGTATGTTTTCACTAAAATGATTTTATTTGCATAACCATTACAAATTGTTGACTTGGACATAATATGAAAATGTGTAAAATTTAATAAAGAGAAGTATGGAGAAATAATAGTAATAAATTATCAATGATCCAAACTTGACCTTTATTCAAATGATGTTCATCAAAAGTTGTGCACTGATAGCAAAGAAACAATCAAGCACTTCAATAATTGCTGAGGTATCCTCTTCAATCAGCCTCATTATTTCATCATCTGTTGCTACAGAGGGTAAACATAAGCTTTTTCTTTAAAAAAAACCCTCGTAGGAAAAAATCGCAAACAGTCGAGTCTGGGGATCTTGGAGGCCAATCCATGAAGTTGCTGCTACGGCCTATCCAATAGTTGGGAGGATCTCAAACTAAAAACTAAAACTGCTTTGGCTATGTTAGCATAATAAGGAAGACCTTCATCCTGTTAGAAAAATGTCCCTCATCTCCGGCTGAGTAAGATGAGAAACTATGTGATCAATTAATATTGATGGGTCACTGTCCAGTCCTTGTCTGATGGTATGTGTCATACGATAAAACACTATCCTTGGTGACGGCACCCCAAAGAGTTATACCTTTTGATTTCAAGACCTCTTCATGTAAGATATATGGGTTTTGTATGTTGTAATAATTACAATTATGTCTAGTTTACAAATCCTGTTTAGTAAAATATAGCTTCATTAGAGAATACAATTCCTTCAAACCACTAGTCAGCTTCGTTAAGCTTTTCAATTACCTTTAATCAAAATTTCACTCATCTTTCTAGGTCAACATCCAGCAGTCCGTGAACTAAAATGTTTTATAAAAATTTATTTTATTTTTCTTGATATATCTTTAAATTAACGATTTTTAACGAAGTGTTCAGAGATTTCAGTAAAGTAGCACATGCAAGCTCTTCATTTTCTGTGTTAGAAAATCTATGGTATTTTTATGAAACTGATGCAGATAAAGTTTTCTTGTAGCATAGTTTTCCATTTACAAATTGATTTTCTAGATCGAAGAACCAAATTTGGGTAGGTTCTTTCAAAACAGCTTAGGCTTTATATTCATTTTCAAAAGCAATACCCCCAATAAGAACATTTCATATTTTGTTCAATTGAAATATTCATTGGTTTACGGTTAGATCTCACATAACATACATAAACTGATTTTTTAAATTTTAATGTAACAGCAGATATTTCTTGGTGAAACTTCATATTCAAGAATTAAATAAAGCTAAAGTTTCAAAATTCTTTTAATAATATAATGAGCTACAATTGTTTTGCCTTGCGGCATCATTGGGCAACTGCTGATTTATATTTATATAAATAAATATTAAAATAATTTTGAAACTTTAGCTTTATTGCTTTATTTAATCCATACATAAACTGATTGAACAAGACTACAAAATTGTTTCAGTGTTGTGTGTTTACAAAAAAAACAGCTGATCGAGATTCAACAGATGGCAATGCACATTTTAATTGCATTGCATTGTGGGAGAAAATGGTTCTATCCTGAAGATTAATGTCCTTTTTGTTATTCTGACATTTTGTTTTGATTTACCATAAAAAAATAAAATTTGAGGGTACATTTTTACATCTATGTAATATAACTGTTAAATGTTAGTTTGTAGAGTGTTCATATGTCTAGTATATTAATTCAAGTATAACGACTTCTTCATGGGACACCCGGTATATATATAGTCTAGAGAAGCAAAACCTGTTATATGAACAAAATGAGATTTGAGTAGTCATTGTTTCTTTGTGAAACTAGGTATAAATCATTGTTTTAGTCCAAGATCATTCTTGTATGAGGTTACTAAACCAGCCAATAATTCTTTAAACAATATAATGAAAACCTACACTTTTGCAAAAACTAATGGGTCTGCAGATACAAAACCTGCAAAAGATTACTTGCAAAACCCCTTCAAATTACAGTTTTAAAACACAATATTTTCATCTCCATAAGAACAGTATTGGACTAATTTGAAACATAAATAAATAACATTTCGTTTATTTTTAATGTTAAAAATGAAACTGTCTATTTTGAATCATTAGGTCAGCCGTCTTGGCCAGCTGTGTAAAATATATAATATCTAAGCTCACCTCAAACCCGTGTATCTTGCCTTTATGTCCCTGTAGACATTTCATAAATGCTTTATCTTTTGTGTTTAAAAATAGGCATCTTAGTACAACAATGCAGCAGGTAATTTCATTCTTCCAAGACGCATCGAGTTCTTTAGGTAAATATTTGCTTAGAAAGCTACATTCTTGAGAGTGCAAAGGTGAATCCGCGCACAGATGAGAACACACTGGGAGGTGGCAGCCCTTAGGACAGTCTATCAGAGGTCCAATTCCATGGCAACCCACACAAAGTTCATTAAGTCGTGGTCCTAAAAGCAGGGTTATGTACAAAGAATTAATAAACAATATACTATTACAGGAGGAGTGCATGCAACAACGATTTTAATTTCTAACATCATATTATTTACCTTACTTCAGAAATTTGTGTACTATTCCTTTCAATTCAAAATTGGTCCATGTGTTGACCAAATGGGTAACACAAATCCCAAAGTAAAAATATCAATTAATCATATTCCTTCATGGTCATTGATGGCACTCACTGTGATGATGTAACTTCCTGGGAAATTACTAAACATACAGAAGAACTGAGATGGTGAATTATATATTTTATACACTCCTGTCTCAAGGGCTCTATATCTACAATGACAGCTCATTGAATCCTGTTAATAACCAGGCAGGCCGGCTGGCAGGGGTATTTATATTTCCCATATAAGTGTTCAGTATCTCATACCAAAACTGTTATCAAGATTTCCTCTTAAGGGCTCACTTATTGTAAGTTTAGTACAGGTGGGGTAATACTGAAGCACCTCAGATAGCATCATCAGGTCTTGAGTTAGATCCCTCTCTTTCATTTTCCCTGTCACATATTACTTGACCAAGATACCAATGTTTATGTCTGTCCGATCTCAAAAAACAATGACGAAGATAGTTGATGGGAAAAGAAGAGTTGGTGAACCAAGAACAAGATGTTGATGAGTTATTCTGGATAGGTTACATGCAATGTTCTTGGTGTTTAAAATTATTTCTCTGGTTTACAGAGGACAGAGTAAACTGGCAGAGGGTGTTGAAGGTAGACTCAGGCTCAGTAATCAGTTGTTATCCCATATACAGGGTGATTGGAACGTATGACCCCTATTTT
Source organism: Aphrophora alni (assembly GCA_963513935.1). Classification (NCBI taxonomy): domain Eukaryota; kingdom Metazoa; phylum Arthropoda; class Insecta; order Hemiptera; family Aphrophoridae; genus Aphrophora; species Aphrophora alni. Next base: position 16,140,872 of record OY740771.1, read on the forward strand.
AAAACAAAGAAACTTTAAAAGGTAAACCCACCAGTTTTCATATCACCCACAATTTTTCCAATATGGTAGCTCTAAATTATCTTATGAACACTGCTTATTTTTATGGTGATTTTGGTAAAACACTTTATTTTTTCATATTTATATTTTTATGTGGTTTTCGATATCTTCTATGTCTTGAATTTCAGTTTTGTAATGGTTTATTTTGGTTACCCCACAGAAAAAAAAAAATCTAGAGGCGTCAAATCCAGGGATCTTCGAGACCATTCTAACTATCATGTCGACTAATCCATTTATTAGGAAACTATTGCTCCAAAAATTGTCTGATCTGAAGGTAATAACGTGGAAGAACACCGCCCTGCTGGAAAATCTTTGGATGAGAATAGTAGAAGAATGTTTCAAAATAACCCCAAAGATGTTTGTAATGTCAGAAATTCTTTTATAAATTCCACCTACTACTGTCAGTAGATCATAGGTTGAACATTATTGGGGTCAGTATAATTGTACAACATGATTAGTAATGAGTGTCTTGGTTTCTTATTTTAAAAAAGGAGTTTAAAACCATTTTGAAGGTGTTTTATGATGTAATATGAGTTTTACAATGTTCTATTAAGCTGCAAATCAAAGTCTAGTGCAGTAACGTGTATCTCACATGATCGTTTGTTAACGAAATTATTCAGACATAAATTCAACGGTTTTAGTCGTTCCAATCCCTGTCAATAATTTTTCTCTCGGCAGTAGCCAACATTCCACCAGTCATCACTGTTGCCCAGTATTTATGGTAATTGACTTTTAAATACGTTCTAATAGACTTCATTGGTCTGCACGTGTGGTTCATTTTGCCAACTAGTTCAATGAATCATTGTAATTGGTTATATAAATAAAAAATCTTGGATGAATAGTAATTTCAACAAGATGTATATTGTATAATAGTCAAAACATAATTTTGATTTCTAACACTTAATTGACTGCTTTATAAAGATTTACAATTATAATTTAAAGTGTTTGGTTCGGGATATCCGATTTGTGTTTGATATTCTTGTCTTGAGGGTTAAGAAAATAGGCTACTGAGTTTCAGTTCCTAGTGTAGGAAAAATCCAGAGCTTAATAATTAATATAACAAGTTTCAAAATAGGTTGTAATTGTTTTTAGAGTCCTTAGGTGAAAACAAGGACCCTTATAATTTCTTGTGCATGTCTATCTGTAAGTAGCAACCTGTGTACATGGACAATTGATAAACCCTATATATTTCAAACTTTGCATTTATATTCTTTGTATTTACCCACATATAGAAAAATTGTAGCTATTAAAAATAAGACGAAAATGACCTTGAGGTAGTCTGAGGGGTAAAAACTATCTAACTGAAAATTTTATCTTTCGCAAATAGTATGTGTGGGGTATCAAAAAAAAACTAGAAGATATTCTGATTAGGAATATGTATGTTTATTTGACAAAAATTAATATGTTGGCGCTAGGCCAAATTTAAAGTGTTATATCTCATATTCCCCCTCTAAATTGAACATGGCATGACCTACAAATCTAAAAAAAAAAATTGATTTGGAATTAAATTGCAGTGAGAAATCATAAGTTTTTTTTAAATGACAAATACAACTTAATTTAACCACACAATAAGAATTGGATAGCGTATAAATTTTAAAAAGAGTTTGCGAGATATGAGTCAAACAATTCAATAGACATGAAAAGATGTATTGCATTTTAAATAATCTCTTGATTTTACCTACATAATAAAGAAAAATCAATGAAAATACTGTACATCTTTTAATGGATATTGAATTGTTTGTTTCATTTCTCACAAAACTGCTTTAAAAACTTATACGCTACGCATTTTTCATTTGTGTTGTTAAATTAAGTTGTATCCATCATACCAGGGCCGGCCCTAGGTCTTTTTCAAGTGTAAGCAAAAAACATATTGGCGCCCCCCCACTAATCAAACCACTATAAATCAGTGCACCTGTAACACATATTAATATTAACCAGAAATTAAAGGTAGAAGCCAGGTATGTTTTAATAATACACAAAGAAAAACTTGCAAACCAGAAGTATAATTATTTACAGGCCATCATCATTACATATAGTTACAATTATTAGTAATTTGAACTCTTCACAAATAAAACTTGAATTAAAAATGAATTTTTCTTGCTTTTGCTTTCGAAAACTCGTTGAGTAATAACTCAGTGTCCATTTTACGCAAATTGTCATTTTCAATGGCCAAGATTTCTAGCCCATTCAAGTTTTCTTGGCTCAAAGTAGATCTTAAATAAGTTTTAATGAGTTTTAACTTAGAAAAACTTCTTTCCCCGCTGGCTACTGACACTGGGAGCGTTAACAAAATCCTCAATGCTACAAAAACGTTTGGAAAAGTATCCACGTAACCACGCTTGGTTATAAAAGACAGAGCTCCTGCTTAGTGACTTCCAGAAGGCAGCATTGGTGAAAACACTCTTAGTTCATCAAAGAGATCAGTTCCGTTCACGTCACAGTCTTCTCCATCACTCAAAATGGTTTGAAGGTGTTTACAAGCTGTTTTCAAATCTGTATCGGAAACACTCTTGTCCAAACTTGGGATATCGTACAAAAAATTAAAACTAGAACTATGAGTTTCCATTAGTTCAAATCTCTCCTGAATTGAGGATATTGCTCTGTCTAGCACAACAAAAAAGAAATTGACTTTAAAGGCATCCATTCCATAGTTTACTGCTTCATCTGCGCTTTCATAAGTAAACTGTTTTTTCACCTTGGCCGGACTTGATGTTCTTTTTCAAACTCGGCAGGCACATTGATTTTTTCTGCAAGTTCCTTTGCATCTATTATCACGCTGTTAAGTCCTTGATCAGATCTCATCTTTTCAAGAAATGATCTCACACTTTTAATGAGATCCATAGAACTTTGCAGGTCATTTGTGACGTTTTGCAATAGTTTACTGACCATGTTTGTTTTGTGCAGGATCTCATACCATGTCACTAAACAGCACAAGAACTTGAAGCTTTGCAGTTTTTTTAAGAGTCCTAAGGCTGAGTTTCTTCCAAATGCATCAAGTTTTTGATCTTGAGAGGCTTCATATAGTGCATCATATACTTCTTCGATATGATATCTCAAAGGCATCAGTGCCTCGATTCTGCTTTCTCATCTAGTATTGCATAGTGGCTTTACTGTGAGGGTTGTGACGTGATTGAGCAAAATACTCCATCTTTGGGTAGAACTTGAAAAAAAGTTAAAGATTTCTTGTATAGTACTGAAACACTCTACTGCACTGTTGCACGATAGAGCTGCATCGTTAATAACCAAGTTCAATGTGTGGTTCCCACATGGCACATAAAAGGCTCTACGATTTAAATCAAGGATTCTCTTCTGAACTCCAACGTGTTTTCCCTTCATTGCGGAGCCATCATCATAGCCCTGACCTCTCATGGATTTTAAAGGAATGTCTCGTGCTTTTAACTCTTTGAGTAATACTTCGGTGAGGCCTTCACCTGAAGAATTGGTAACAGGAAGAAAGCCTCAGAAATGCTCCCTTATTGAGACTTCTTCACTTTCTACAGTTTTCACAAATCTTACCACAAACGTCATTTGTTCTGTGTGGCTAATATCGGGAGTACAGTCTAATATAATAGAGCAGGGGTCTCCAAACTACGGCCCGAGGGCCACATCCGGCCCGCGGACAGATTTTGTCCGGCCCGCAGAGAGCTAGCATACTTGAAAACTCCTTTTAGAGAACATATTTTTTATAGCAAATTAAATTTAGTTTACTGAAGTATTCTAATTTTATGTTGAATAATTATTAATATGACATCTACATTGATATGGTCATGGGCTAACTACTCATAATATTGTTGTATGCTTATTGTTATTGTTTTTGTGATAAGTTGGATAAAGAAACACAGAATTGTAATGAGTAAAGACATGTATAATATGCAGAAAATTTAACTTCAGTATATAATAACTAACAAATTATTGAAATGAATCCAACTAACATTTTATACATTTTAAATAAAAACAACTTATAACAAGCATAATCACATATAAAATACTAATGAGATTTATGTAATTGAGATTTTCCACTGACAATAGTTTGTAATTGTGGACTAATTTTACTTGTACCAATTATTAAAAGAGATTTAAGATGCTCATCAGTTAATTTAGATCTGTAAACATTTTTTGTGTACTTCATTTTGGAGAAGGTCTTCTCACACAAATAAGTAGTACCAAAAACAGAAAACAGCCCACGAGCAAATTTATGAAAATTATCAAATTGTGTCAGTGGAAGACTCTTATAAAATTCCAACAAAGATGAGTTTTGATATTTGTTCTTAATTATATCACTGCACTGTAGATCAATCATTTCCATTTGAAGTTCCGGGGCTTGGGTTTCAATGTCAGTATCAAAAGGATTCTGAAAAATCTTAATTTGATTTGCAATGGCATCAAAGTCCGAGAAACGAGTATCAAAATTTATTTTCAAAGCACTCAAAGTTTCGATTGCAAAATCGATAGGAAACTCAGTCTCAGTGGTGTGGCTGAATATTTCACATGTTTTAAAATGTGTAAACATTTACTTCGTAGTTGTGATTGAAACAGTATCAATTTCTGACTCGTGAAAGGGGTCAAGGGGTGTAAGGTGTAAGTTGAACGATGAGCTCGGTCTAACTTCCGGCGGCTACGGCCGCCCACAGCCCTAAATAATTCGCAAGTTCGCTACTATTAGCACAAACACAGATTGACAGATATTCTCTTAATACTACTGATTATTATTAATCAGTAATAGGTTATATGAGTTGATTTAGTAATAGGCCAATTACTTCAGTCTTTTTTAATATTATTTCGTTGAATTGCTTGGCAACTGTAACTGACAAAACGACAAATAAGCGGAAATTTTATGCCAGATATAGATTGTGCGTTGTTGGTTGATTTAAACTTTATACGCCTAGTTCAGCGCCCCCCGCATCACGGCGCCACACGCGGCCGCGTAGTTAGCGTATAGCTCGGGCCGGCCCTGCATCATACAAAACTATAATATATGATTTCGCACTGCAATTTAATTCCAAATCAAAATAATATTTTTTCAGATTTGTAGGACACGTAGTTTTAAAGATAGAGATGGGAGGGGGGTACGATTTCTGACGCTTTAAGTTATGCCTAGTGCTAACTTATTAACATATTAAATTTTTCGTCAAATAAATATTCATATTCGTGATAAGAATTTCTTCTTTTTTTATTATATCCCACATTTAATATTTCCGAAAGAAAAAATTTCATCTCGATAGTTTTTGCTCCTGAACCTGAAATATTCCAAGGTCATTTTTTGTTACCGTCTATTTTTCTTATATGTGGGATAAAACGAAAAATATAAATTCAAAATTGAAATATACAGGATTTATCATCTTGTCTGTGTAGACTGGTTACGGACTTACAGACAGACACACATGAAATTGTAAGGGTCCTTGGTTTTATGTACGGACCCTAAAAAATATATTTCCTGTGAAACTGTATTTTTAGCCGCAAAAAAGAATAGAAAAAGATATTTGTTGTCCTGGACCGAGAATTTATCGATTTTTAAAAATATTACTCGATGTATCTTAAATTTCGTCATAGAAAACATGTTGATACCCAATGGATGCAAACTTTAAGGCTCCACAAAATTTTCCTTTGTCTGATGGTAAAGAACCAACAGATAAAAAGTTATAGTCAGAAATTAATTTTTTAATTAGAAAATTATCCACCGTTTTGAAATATACCCACGGATTTTTTTTGACTAAATAAATTGGAAACAAAGTGTACAATCGAATTTATACATATTTATAATTTTAGCTAAATCTGACAACAATCATATTCACATACAAACAACATAAATATATTGATTCCTTCAAAACTGTTACTAATGTTATTACAATAAATATTTAATAAAAACTTACCCAAAAGAACAGGCAAGTCTTGAAAAATAACCTCGCCTTTGTCAAAGTTCCTTGTTGCTATAAGACCACGACCTCTCGTGGGTGATTCAAAAATTTTACAACCATTTTCCAAACTTTGGCTACATTCTATGCCGTTACAAAACATGGTGTGTGTACAAGGAGAAGCTTAGAAATGAAGTAGCGAGTGTAACTGCCGGCCAGTAGAAGTAGCATGTAATGTCAGGCCAAGTTGAAACCTTACATCTTTGGCTAGAATGCAAAATTAAAACAAAGCGTAGATTTTGAGATGTCAAGTAAAATGTTTGAAATATACTCATTTATTTATAACAGAAAGTCTTGTAAAAATTGGTGTCACAGACACTCAAAACCAAAAAAGTGTACTTTACCACTCTCGGAAAGTTTTCACAATTTTTATCTCAAGAAATATCAGTGTGAGAAAGAAAGAGTGAACTGTGTATAAAGAGCATGACCCCTTAACCACAGAGGGGCTCACCGATAGTGAATACAGGCTTGGCAATCCCGATATTCCTAGTTGGATCCTACTCTTTTACACTTATTTTAGATCCTTCTCTTTTATCTTTTCTATCCAGTCTCTACCAACTCTTGTTTTCTTCCGACCCTGATGGTGTTAGAGTGTTTGAAGACTTGGGTCTTTTTTTATGTTCTTTTCTTCATAAGGCGATGAGGTCTGAAAGGTTTTTCGCCTTTAAACAATAAGTGACAAAAAAATCCCCCCTAAAAAAAAAACTTCTGAATAATTCTCTTCCGATAAATCTGAGACCAAAGATTTTCCAATTAATTCTGAGACCAAAGATTTTCCAATTAATTGTCTTTTGATCGTATAATTTTGTTTGCTCTGTTAAACTACCAAAGAGTAAGTTCCACTTAAAGATACAAAAAGCCAAAAAGGTTTGTTTACATTGCTTGTGGAGCTTATGGAACGTGGAATGACCAATTTAATGTCTATTTTGAAACTTTAAAAACTAAGAAGGGCCATCCAGAACACACTGTGATTTGCCAACTTCTGTTTATCTGTTTCTGCATGACAACGCTCGGCAAACAGACCAGTTGCATCAATTCAATTATGACGTTTTTGATCATCCGCTGGATTTGACTCCCAGTGTTTTGATGACAATGAGGAATTTCAAGTTGCTGTAAAAGGCTGGATAAAATTACATGTGGTAGAATTTGATGAAGGTAGGCTGCCGTCACCAAGTATGGTGTTTCATTGTATCACTTATCACATCAGACAATGACGAGACAGATACGGATCAATATTAACTGACCACATAGCCGAAGATGGACTTTTTTCCAACTGAATGGAGTTCCTCCTCATGCTAATGGGGCAAAAACTGTTTTAGATCAATATCTTCCCAACCGTTGGATAGGTTGAGGTAGCAACTTCATGGACTGGCATCCGAGATCCACAGACTTGACTGTTTGCGATTTTTTCCTAGTCTTTTTGAACAAAAAATGTTATTCTCACCCTATAGCAACAGATGATGAATTAATGAGGCTGATTAAAGGGGAATTACTATTGGTACTTTTTCAAAGGTGCTTATAACTGTATATAATTTCATTGCTATCCGTGCACAGCTATTGATGGACATGAATTCGAATAAAGTTTATTGCTGTTAGTTTTCTTTGCTTCCCTTTATTAACTTTTACACACATCTTATCTGCATATTAACAATTTGTAATTATTATGCACATAAAGGAAAATAACTAGGTAACACACTTTAGAAAACGTACTTTAGTATCGAAGCATCTACGTCTGTTCCTAAACGTATAAATCAGATTTTATTTTCAGCTATAAGGCAGTTTAAAATTATTCCGTAGGAATGGTGTTGGAGTGATGCCAGCTGGATTGAAGCGCTTGTACATGTTGTTTTTTTATGTTTTCTGATTTCGTTTTCATTTTAAAATACTATAAAAATAATTTAAATGTAATTTTAATTATATTAACAAGTTTTGCACTATTTATAAAACTATTTCTTATAGAAGTATTATTGATTTTCCATTGTGTATTCTTTCTCTCCGCTTTTGTTAGAACTACTTTAATGTTCCGCCTAAGGTGGAATGGTGCTTTGATAATACCCCTTGTCCTATAGGAATTTCGAATTTGTAGTTTGGAAAAATAAAACAATAACAATTAGTAAAATGATAAAATTAGGTTCTGACCTCAGAGTTTATAACACAGGGTGTATCAAAAAACCATAGCGGACTATGCAGAACCAGTTTCTACATGTAAAAATAAGTCCAAAATGTTCAATAACTTTTTGTCGATTTGGGCTTTTTTTTCGAAATTTGAAGTTATAAATTTGAATAATAAAGGTTTTTTTCTCTTTCTTTTAAGTATAATTTTGGAATGTTGCAGATTGAATAATAGTTTTCTCTTTTGAACAAATTGAAGCTTTTTTAATGTTTTCTGTTTCTGTTAGATAATAATAAATGGATAAGTTATTTACCAAATCAAGTTTTATAATGTTTTACTTATTGACAATGCTTAATTGGTTTGATATATAGGTTCGTCTGCTTTACGTTGTACAGTGTTCAAAAAATTATATACCATACTTGTGGTGGTTATTGGGTAATAAAGAAAAAGATTTCTATAAAAATGTCTGTAAACTCCTAATTTTCTGTCGGCCATTTTGTGTTTTTTGAAAAATAATTAAACATTTTTGAAATTATTATGATTTTGAGTCATTTTTAATGCAGCGGTTTACCAGTATAGAACCAAAACTTTAACTCATTTCAAAATGGCGGCCGTTTATATTTTTTGCAAAGTTAATGGTTTTAGAGATAATCAACATTAAAAATTTTAAACCTTCACCATTTTGACAATTTATAAGATAGAGTTTTGATTCTTGGTATACTGATAAAAGCGTACATGAAAAATGTGTATAGCTAATTTCGACTCAAAATTCAAATAATTTCAAAAGCTATAACTATTTTTCAAAAAAAAAAAAAAATGGATGACATCCGTTTCCGGACATATGTTTATAAAACTTTTTTTCTTTATTTTGACCCATAAACATATTTAAAGTTTGGCACAGTATTTTTTGAACACTATATATTTCTTCTGAATTACTCTCGTGCCTAAATAACTAGACTGGTTTTTTTACGCACAATTAATCTCCTCCTTTCTATCTTGAAGCTATTCCGTAACTTCTTGTACCACTTAAAATTTGATTATTGATTCAGAAATGGGAGTTATCCTTCGGATAGACGTGCACTTTTATAGTATTCACACTATTGAATGTTTAACGTGGATGAATAGACATGAATTGCACCGAAAACACATATTTTGTAAGTTAAATGTCAGTAAATAAATTTTTACAAAACTTCTTTGACAGGATACAAATTAACGGCGAACAAACTTTTCAACACAGGAACAAAATACTAAAATAAATAATGATTTTTGTGGAAATTTTTAAAACACTAAGTATTTATATTTTTCCTTGTAATGTACATCTTACAAGTTTAGTTTATGAGAAATTTGACTATTCAAAATCTATTAATTGATGAATTTATAAACTGTATGGTAATTTATTCTTAATTATACATTTTATGATAGTATCACAATAGACCTAGTTGTTTTTATAAAAAGCAGTTGACTACATGAACGCTCATGTCATTGGATTTCAACAGGACGATTTTCTATATTTATTTCTGTGCTTTCTGACATGTAAGACAGTTGGAAAGCGAGGGGTTTCTGGGCATGTTTATAGGAACTTTTTTAAATTTTGACTCATATAACCACCACTTAAAGTTTGAAATTTTCTAAACATTATAAATGGTAAACATTTTGGGGGTAAATACAATTTTTCACATATATGGCATTTGGACATTTTTTGGTTGATTACAAATATTATGTTTTTACTATTCTACGAAACCGTAGAAATGATAATAATTTTTTATAATTAGAAATTTAAAATTTTAAACTTACCACGAAAAAAACTTGCAATTTATAAAATGAAAAGTAAAATTGATTTAAATATATCATTAAAAATTGTTAGATGCCCTGAAGAAACCTCTCTACCGAGTAAAATGTATTTAATTTCAACTGTTTAAAAATTATTTTAAAAAATGATTTCATTTATTCCTTAAATTGTTTATGAAATTTATCCATAAAACGAATTCCAACTTCAGATGATAATTTTCAAAATGAGCTAACATACTATTGTCCACGAAAAATTTTTAAGCGCAGTTCTGCTCTTTATAATTTACAGTTCGACTATAACTTTATGCTAATTTTATGCAATTATTCAGGGTGGAAGAGTTTTCTTATTTAATTGTGAAAAACACACTTTGTTTTAGTTCCTCTTGCAAAAATTTCAATATTTTTCAACAAACCATTTTCAATAAATAAACACGCAAGAAAATCTATATGATATAGAAGTGTACTTTCAGTGAAAATATCAAGACTGTAAGTCTCCCACAAACTGAGAATATATGAGATAATATTAAAATGATTTTAATTGCTTTAAATTATTTATTGTAGACAACGCCTAATGATGCAGCGATTATAGTTTTGTAGTTAAATACTTATACAAAAATAAAACTTGCAAAATAGGCGTTTTCGGCGCAATTCATGTGTAGTCATCACGTCAACCACCGTCTATATCTAGTGGGCCTTCCTACTAACAGCCATAGGTCGGGAAGAAACTGTCAAAACAGATTGATATTCATTATCTTATGACAAAATGACACTTCAAATGTTTTGGAAAATTTTAATTTTACTACAAAAAAAATTATAAAATTGTAAAGAAATGATTTTACGCACAATAATAAATATGAACGCAAAATTGTTATTTTTTTAAAAGTTCTTGTCAAATTTCTCTTAGGCTTGTCAAAGATGTATATAAAAGAAAAAATATAAATACTTAGTTTTTATTAAACATTTCTACAAAAATCTTTATTTATTTGTAGTATTTTGTCTTGTTGTTGCTTTGTTGAAAAGTTTGTATAATGTTTGTGCACCGTTAATTTGTATCTTGTTAAAATATTGTGCAAAGAAAGTTGTAAAAATTAAATTTACTGACATTTAACTTGCAACATAGGTGTTTTCGATGCAATTCATGTCTAATTATCCAAGTCAACCACCATCTGTTTCTAGTGGGCCTTCCCACCAACAACCATAGGTCGGGAAGAAACTATCAAAACAGATTGATATTCATTATCTTATGATAAAATGACATTTCAACTGTTTTAAAAGATTTTAATTTTACTACAAAAAAAAAAAATCTAATGAGGTTATTGTGGTACTTTAATCAACAAGAATACAAAAATGTGTTTTTTAAAATTTATGTCAAATTTCTCTTAAGCTTGTTGTAAGATATACATATAAAAGGAAAAATATAAATACTCTTTTTCTTTAAAGGATTTCTACAAAAATCATTATTAATTTATAGTATTTTGTCTTGTTGTTGCTTTGTTGAAAATTTTGTATAATGTTTGTGCATCGTTAATTTGCATGTTGTCAAAGCGGATGTGCAAAGAAAATTGTAAAAATTAGATTTATAAACCTCATAATTTTAAACAGAAATGTCAATTCCGTTTAAATATAATTTGATTTCTTACCTTGTACACACGAAAATATTACACTAAAACGATTTTTTTTTAAAAATCACTTGAACTTTTTTTCAGAAACTTTTCTATAACACTATCATAAATTATTAAAATAATAATAATAAATTTCACCTATAATCAAAACACTAGTTTCACATGTATACGGGCGTAATCTGTCTTAGTGAATTGTTGGCGGCCTGTGAATCAAACATTTTGCCAGACATTGTAAGAAACTAAAAATAAATCAAGGTTGTAATTGCATAAGCAGGACGCGAAGGCCGTACGTCAGGGTGTTGTGCGATTTGAAACGTCATTTAGCACGTGTTCAAATGGAATTGACGTACAACTGTGAAAAATAGGGTTATAATTTGTAAACTTTAGTAACAATTTTTACAATGAATAGCGATTTCATAATAATAATAAAGAGGTTAAGGGCGATTGTTCGCAGGAAAATAGTCGTGATTAGTGAAGGGTAAGCACGGAAAAACTTAACGCCATCAACCGGGCTCGAACCTGCATAATCTTTTCACTATTCACTAAGCGATAGCTCTGCCATCTGAACTATACTCTGCTCCTCTTTTTAATTATAAAAGAAAACTTTTAAACGAAAACAAAAAAAATTAAAACCAAAACCAACCAATATCATTTTACTGTTATAGTTTATTGGAATGTTTGCTATAAAGTCTATAATAATCGACGTTTCATAAGTATTTGTCAACTTTTGCTATCAAGTGATAAACCTGGGACATAAAAAAGAGGTAAAACTAAGAGCCTAGAAGTTTTAATATAAGGAACCCAGGGTAGTTTAATCAAAATTCATTCATTATGAATTATACTATTTAGTGTTATTATACAGGGCGTCCCGTAAGTAAGCTGCCAAACTTTAGGAAATGATTATGTGGATAAAGAAAATGTTTAGAATAAAAAATTTTCACAAATTTTAACGCTTAGTTTTCCAGATAACTGACTTTTTTTACAAAAAATATATAATTTATCTTCAGAATTGGTATAGCCTATGCATTTTGTGTATTGCGTTTTATGAGTATACTGAAAATAAAGACGTTATTTTGTATATTTTCAAAATGGCAGTCTTTAAAAATATCTATTATTGAATATCTTAAACACCATTACCTTTACAAAAAATTTACTACACACAAAAACGTTTCCTTTTTTAATGGCAAACAAAAAGGTTTTTACATTTTTTCTGTATTTCAAAGGATAAGAGAATTTTGACAAAAAATGGGAAACATATTTTCTTGGTAGTAATCTACAACACCCAAGATTGGCCTAGAACCAATATATTTTTGAATTCTAATACTTTTTAATAATAAAATCTATTACTCCGAAATGCATAAAAAATTCTAATTTCATCCTTAATGGTTTTCGAGATATTTAATATTAAATATTTTAAACGGCCGCCATTTTGAAAATATACATAATAAAGTCTTCATTTTCGGTACACTCATAAAACATAACATACAAAATGCGTTTACCAATTCTGAACACGATATCTTTCATATATCCAGAGGTATATATTTTTTTTTATGTAAAAAAACAAAATTGCAGATATCAGAAAAACTAAGTGTTTTGTGAAAAATGTTTTTTTATCCGATTTGTGAATCGTTTCCTAAATTTTGACAGTTTACTTATGGGAAACCTTTTATAATAAAACGAAATTGTAAAATGCATAATGAATTAATTATTAAACCGATTTGGCAGAATATAGGGCTCAGTTACTTAGTTACTGATGATGGTGGTAAATATTACAGTTTTTTAACGATAAATCAATTATTCTTTGAGCTACAGTAAAAATAGACTACCAAAACCATTTTGTTTGTCATTCAAAAAAGAAAATTTTTCGTCATTATACATTTTTATAAAGTTAACGGTTTTCCAGATATACGATGTTAAAAATTTTTAAACGGCCATTTTGAAAAAATACAAAAAAAGATTTTGGTTTTTGGTACCTTGATAAAAAGTCACATAAAATATTTATACCAAATTTGAACTTGATATCTAATTTATTTCCAAAAGTATAATATATTTTGTACAGAACACAAAATGGCGGAGAGATAACTAAGGTTGTTTAAAAGAAATGAATGTTCTTTCTGTGTTTACCCAGGAACCCTAAAGTATCCAACAAGAGTTTCGAAACACCCTCTATTTTACATTAAAATAAACGTAGCGCCTTTTTAAACTTTTCAAAAATCATACATACCTTACTGAAAGCTCATAAGTTTTACAAAAATTAATACAAAAGTCTATGAATGAGAATACAATGATGAACATATTAGGAAGACAAACACAATTTGAAAGAAGCAAACAAAATCAAAATCTAGTAAAACCTTAAGATCAATTTTCTCAACATGATAATACTTTTTCTAAATAATATTCTAGTCGGAATATTCTATAATAATTATTTGAAGTCACAATTACAAAATTACAGTTTAAAAAACGTTTATTTTGCAGTACATCACTTTGCCAAGATTATGACGTAAAATTTACGTTTGTCGGTCTCTAAGCATTCAGTTACAAATTTGTTTTGTTTTAAACAATGTGCATACTTTGACTTGCAAGTGTGACATTTAGCTATTAAGCTTGGCTTAACTGTCAAAACGAAAAACAATAAGATCTTTGGAGTCTGTCCAAGTCTCAACGTAAGATTACTTGACAAGCTCAGGACATGTCGTTTGAGTTGTAACGTGGCAACAGTCAAATTTTAAATTATTACGAGTTCTTATAAAAACAACTCTGCTTCTTCTGCCGTCCCTTATGCCAGTATCGTCGGAACCTCAGATCACAAATTCCTCTCTTTTTCGATGTTACTTCCTTCCCATTTCGGTCCTTCTTCTCTTTTTCCAAGTTACTACTTTCTCCTCTTTCGGCCCTTCTTCTCTTTTTCCAAGTTACTTCCATCCTCTTTCGGTCCCTCCTCTCTTTTCCCACATTAATACCATCGCTTTTGGTCCTTCTTTTTTTTCCAAATTACTTCCATTCCTTTTCGGTCCTTTCTCTATTTTTACATGTTACTTCCATCCCTTTTCGGTCCTTCTTCTCTTTTTCCATGCTACTTCTATCCCTTTTCAGTCCTTCTTTTTTTATCTAAGTTTCTTCCATTCCTTTTCGGCCCTTCTCTTTTTCCAAGTTACTTCCATCCCTTTTTAGTCCTTCCTCTTTTTCACATGTTACTTCCATCTCTTTTCGGTCTTTCTTATTTTTTCCACGCTACTTCCATCCCTTTTTGGTCCTTCCTCTCTTGTTCCAAGATACTTCCATCTCTTTCAGTCCTTCTTCTCTTTTTCTATCTTACTTCCACCCCTTTTGGTACTTCTATTTTTTCATGTTATTTCCATCCCGTTTCGGCCCTTCCTCTCTTTTCCCACACTACATCCATCCCTTTCGGTCCTTATTATCTTTTACAATATTACTTCCATTCCTTTCGGGTCTTATTCTCTTTTTCCATGTTACTTCCATCGATTTTGGTCCTTCCTCTCTTTTCCTTGTTACTTCCATCCCTTTGGTCTTTCCTCTCATTTTTGATACTACTTCCATTCCGTTCTGTTCTTCTTCTCTTTTTCCATGTTACTTCCATCCCTTTTGGTCCTTTCTCTCTTTTTCGATACTACTTCCATTCCTTTCTGTTCTTCTTCTCTTTTTCCATGTTACTTTCATCTCTTTTCGGTCCTTTTTCTCTTATTCCATGTTATTTCCATCCCTTTTCGGTCTTTCCTTTCTTTTTCCATGTTATGTCCATCTCTTTTCGGTCCTTTATCCCCTTTTCCAAGCTACTTCCATCTCTTTTGAACCTTCTATCTTTTTTCCATCCATTACTACTGCTTCCACCCAGGTTATAGATTGTCGCCCTCTACTTTTTACACGTTTGATAAAACATAAAAGAAAACCCTTTCTCATTACATTCTAATGACATGTCCGTATTTTTTCAATTGGCTTTTTTCTAATCATTCAAATAACAATGCCTACTTTAAACTTTCTTTTCCCTATTCATTCGGGTATTACCAGCTACCAATGCGATAAATGTTTTTTACCCATCACTTAACTTTCACTAGACTACTTAACACTGAATAATTGAAAGGAGTAACAAAACTATAAGTTTGCTGGATTCCGTCCAATTGGCAAACCTTTCTTTATTGAATAAACAAGACCACATTCCAAGTAATCTGATTTAAACATGTAATCTGTCAAATAAAACATGTATTGTCTAACATGATGTCTTTGAAATTCTCTGTATGTTTTTTTATATGTCTACCTTCAAAAATAAATGTAAGACACTAATTTTCATAATTTATTAGGTCTGCAAATAAAGCACTCTGTTTCAAATGAAGTGTATAATATACTTAGGAGACAATTAAGCAGATATGAAGGTGTGGTATCCAACAATCGGTTGTCTACACCTTTTGCGATCGGATGGCGCAATCATGGTACTTACCCAGTCCATCGTACAAGCATGAAACATATAAGTTGGCTTAAGTTTGTTAAAAACAATTGTACAGGTTTTATGAATTTCGTAATTGTATATATCGTTACTTTCATGAAGTCTTCTAGATATGTACATGATACTGGGAATGTGTTGAATCAAACGTTGTATACAATGTCTAGGCATTATATAAATTCCCTAAAGTAGACAGCCGAATTATGAAATCAAGTATATTGCATACTTCGTCTAGGGATTCAATAGAATACCCAGTGCACTGCTGGCAGAGTTTAGAATACCAATTTTCCATGGCTTTCAGGTTGAAATTAGGTTACGTTGGGTTCATTTATATCAGTAAATATTTAGTACACACACTAAATTATGTTTTCGTTAATAGTTACAAAATACTTTTTTAATAGACCTACTATTTAAATATTTCCCTCCATAAAATTGTAAAATCCCATAAATATTAACAAATAAAAATATCTTTTGTCTCTTGTAAATAGTTTTCGAGTTACATTAAAAATGTTACACATCCACCATTTTGAAAATGTACATATTAAAATCTTGATTTCCTGCTAGAACGTTACACAAATAATCCGTATATTGAATTTCACTCGATATCTTATCTATTTGCAAAGATATATTGATTTTTGTAAAAACACAAAACTCCCGACAGGTTGAAACTAAACATCTTAACATAAAATTTTAAAAATCAGCTCCAGAAACCTACAGTTTTGAATCACCCTGCATATGAAGGCTAATTTTGTTTGTGTTTTGTACCAATATTTATTAAAGCAAAATTTGAGTTTGTTTAAATCTGTCAGTAACTGATATTACAACACGACATTCTTAATTTGACATTAAATATTAGACTACATAACCTCAAAAAAGTTTTAAAATTATTAATGATGACAACTTGTGATTAAAACCTCCCTTGCTAAAATAAAGTTGGTGTTTTTTTTTTTTTTTATTTGGAGAAAAAAGGATATCACTAAAGGAATGAAAACAATATGTCATATTCAAGAGTTTTTATATTGAAAGACATACATAATCCTAACTATTCTGAAAACATGATCATTAATCTACCAGAAGTTCGAAATGTACCAAGCCGATTTTCTCTCTCCTATCGTGAATAATGTTCTTTGCCCAGGCTTTACATTCCACATTGATGATGACACCAGCTGAAAGAGAAACCAGTTGTTAACGACAATCTTTTTTAAACTAACTTTATAATGCAAAGTACAGGTTAAAATAAGAGACAAAAAGCTGTGTGAAAGGATAGTGGAGGATATTTTTAGGAAGGCTAGTAGTTAACTCACTACTACCCTTCCTAAAATATACGCCAATGTGATAGTGTTCACTCAGAAATAAATGACCAATAGTTTTAAATTAGATACTGTAGACAGGAATCTATGATCTACTGGTAGTTTGAAATGAAATGTAAAATCTTTATTATTTCTTCCAATATAAAATACAAAATACAATACCACATTTTACATATGCATAGGAAACATACCATATGCATAGTTTAGTTTACTACCAGTTCACCATCTGTTAACCTTATATACATTTTATTATATAGTGTGCACATTGTCTTGATTGAGTCAACTGAAAGGAAAAAACCGGCAGAGTGGATAGTAGAGGGATTACCATAAAGGCGTAGTAGGCCTACCACTAGTAGGGGCAAATCTTTTCCGCTTACTGCTTCATCCCTCAATAGCATTTAAGTCCACTCGCCATAGTTTGTACATTTGTGAATGTTTGAGAGACATTGGAGCGCCGATGTCAATTTTTCGCGCATGCGCACAATGGCACTGACTGCGCTTCATGTCTAATATGTAGGCCTATATCTGTATAGCGGTTTGGGTTGTTTACGGTGTTGATTGTCGATCCAATGTCGTGAGATGATTGCAAAGTTATAATTGGTAGCGAACTGTAGTTATGAATGTGAAAATAATTAGGCCTACTCTTTACCCGACTGGTATATTTAACAGTTTACTTATTTCATTGTTATATTGGATATAATATTATTTTTATCGATTTCCTAACATAAACAATATATTGCGACCACTTCCAGGGAAACACTGACACCCGATACGATGAAATGTATTCTGATCCTACCAATTTATGTGTTAAGCACTATTTCAAGCTTATGTGTTTGCAAATGCAATAATAATTGCAATTTTAATACGAGTTTGCTCAAATTGATTTGTAGGCAAGATTTTACAAACAATAATCAAGCAAATCGGTCGGTATATTTAATTTCAAGCTTCCATAATTCCTGTTAGAGATATTGTAAAGACTTTTTCAAGGCAATAAAATTTTTCGTTTTTATACCCTTCTAAATAATATGTCACACGATAGGGTTACTATTAAAAAAAAAAAAAAAACCCCTTTAACTCCCTTTGAAAAGAGGGCCAAAACCTTCACACCATAGAAAAAGTGAAAGGACTTACCCTGTGAGGTGTGAAGGTTAGAAGTTTTCATCTCAACACATTCAGAAATTAACTATGGGTTGCATACTTTTTTCACTCTGTATATAATGAATTCATTTTGAGTTTCAGGGAAAGTCGCGGATAAAAGCTAGTTGGTATTTGGATTTACTGTATTCAGAGAATATTAAAAAATACGTATTAATTTTTTTGACCTTAGAAGATTGGCTTTTTGGCGAAAATGGATGAACAGATATAATTAATTGTATTTAAAATTAATTCTATTCATTAAATTAGTTGACACCCTTTATAGATTTTTATTCAGGTTGTTTGACTCACAATTTAGGCCTACTTAAAATTAAAAAAAAAAATCTTTGTACTTACTCTTTGGCCTTTTGAAATGAATTGCAACCAAAGGGCTTAAATACCCCTCCGTATTAATGTATGGGTAGAAGTACCCCGGAAACCCTTGCCGAGGTATGAATTTCATTTCCCCTATATTCTCCTTATCCACACTATTCTCTCCTTCACAAGTGACCCATACTGTATTGAGCTGAAACAAATTTAATTGTTCTTAATATTTTTATCAAAATATTCAAAGATTTTGTTATAATATAGTTGTACAATCTACACAGTGTAATGTATAATTTGTATACAGGATTATATGTAGAGGAAATAATTTTTCCTCCAGAATGTCAATAAAGTGGAATTTAGAATAAAGTAAAATAACCAAATTTATCACAAGACTGACATTAACACAACATGACTATAGTCTGTATACTGTAACTTGGCGTCTGAACCCTTGGCTACCTGCAAGCGGCCCGAAGCGTCCCCCCTGTCGCTCCCTTCCTCACCCAGCTGTTTCAGTGATGAGTCACCTACTAGCGTTTACACTGCACTGTTTAACTTTTTTATGAGAGACACAATTTTAAATTTTTTTCAGCATAGTTAAAATGTTTAGGAAAATATAAGCAAATGGATACCAAACACGACACTATTCCGTTTGTAAAAGCCGCCAGTAGAAAGCTCTTTACACAGCTACTATTTGCATAATCACATACTTATTATTTACATGTTTACGTACTATTTACATACATTTGTGTCGTGTTTGGTATCAATTTGCTTATATTCTCCTAAACATTTTAACCATGCTGAAAAAAAAAAAATTAAAATTGTGTCCCCCATAAAAAAGTTAAACAGTGCAGTGTTAACGCTAGTAGGTGACTCATCACTGAAAACGCTGGGCGAGGAAGGGAGTGAGGGGGAACGGTCCGGGTCCAGACGCCAAGTTACTGTATACAGATAATAACTCAGTGTATGGATAACTCTGCTCTTTTTAAACCATGCTCTACCGTAAGGCAAAACGCACTATGCTGAAGTTAACTCCATCTTACTTACGTGCCAGCACATACACGTTGCCCAAGTAGACCTAATGAATATAACAATTCAGAGTAAGTCATAGAATTATTTATACTTTGACAAATAATTACCATACGACCCATAAGGTTAAGGTGATATAAGGTTAAGTGGAAGAGGCCCTTTGCTACTAGCTTTGCCTTCATACTATTACAAATAACTGAACTATATTGTACACAAGGAACAGTTGATTGACTATTCTTTGTACGTATCTACACTTCTTCTGGCCATCTTCTCAGACGGAAAACGATTTGGACGATCAGTTGGGACAAATTTGTACAGCAACATTTTACTTAGAAATAATGCACGGAACAAACTAGTATAATATTGAACATAATTTAGTGTACACTCTGTTAAGTTAGTCACATCGTTTTAAATTAGATTCAATTACTAATTACTTACTAGTAAAGGATTCAGACTCTTCTGTGTCGTGATGTGTGTTTTCAAATCATCTGGCATATCTTTTGGTAAGTCTGAAGTGTCATTGAAAAAAACTGGTTGCCATCCGTACACCTGTAATAAAAAGAAAACAGTGTTTTAAAACATTACACTCTGAATTTATAAACATTAATTATAACTTGTATTGATGTTAAACATGGGAAGATAAAAGGTTTAGACAAGTTTTCGGAGAAGCCGATCAGCTACGTGAATAAAACAAATGATTTAACTTTCTCACACGCTCAAACCATTAAAAAAAAAACTACTTTCCGGTGAGAGACAAAGACAACAAACACTACTTACAGTTTTGATAGTTTTAAATTTTTGCAGCAATCTTGCATCCACCATCTTGAAATTGGGTTTCATTTTTTTAAATATGGGGGAATGGGGTCATGTGACACATATTTTTAGATTGCTTTTTTTATCCCGAGTATAATGGCGGAATCCATTTTTTTATATTTCATTTCCTTAAAACTTTATCAACTAATATAACTACAAAACATTTAAAATCATAATTTACATTTCAACAAATGAGTTGAGTACAAGCTGTATAGAATCACTAGAGCACTGTGGTGAATATACAATAAAGGAAAGGATTAACCCCAAAACCACAACAAAAAACACTAACAACACAAAAACTGTATAGTTTATTCTACCTAAAAAAGATAATAAAACACATTTTTTATTTTTTTATTTTGTACTATCCACTTTTTATTAGTCTAGCCAATCAATGGTTTCGCCGACCAATGGTTTCGCCTGCTAAGGCATTGACGAGGCTGTATTACAGACTGAAGAAAAGAAAACCTTAAAACTAGAGGGTGGGAGTTAGGATACAAAGAATGGAAGGATTAAACATGGAATTCCACCAAGAACCATCGGTCTCAACAGTAATGAAAATTTATTCTACCTTATGTACATTTCAGTAACATAGTTACAGGTACCATCTTCAGAGGTTGAGTATTGTGCATAAGATAGAATAAACATAACTATACAGTTTTTGTGTTGTTAGTGTTTTTTGTTGTGGTTTTGGGGTTAATATTTTCCTCTATTACAAGCTGTAGTTTACTTTTGATTTTCCTATCTGTGACGTCCTAAAAGGTTATACAATTCACCTACTACTTTATTAATTGTCTGATCAGTAATAGAGTTAATTTCTGTAGATTTTAAATTTTCTGTAGTTTTATTAGTTGATAACTTTTCAAAGAATTAAGATATATAAATAAAAAAACAGATCCCGCCATTGAACTCAGAATAAAAAAACAATGTAAAAACATGTGTCACATGGCCCTATTTCTATTTAAAAATTTTAATCTAATTTCAATATGGCGGATCCAAGATGTCCGTCCAAATTTAAAACTATCTAAACCGGAAGTAAATGTTGTCTTATAAACACATAGCAAAATCGAACTCTTTATGTTCAGCAGTTTTAAAGATTATATACTTTATGAACACTGTGCCCATATCTTATACAGAGTGAGTGATATACCGTAAGTATGTCAGCTGTTTTAATGGGAGAGTATTTGATATATTATAAAAAGCAAAATGGTAACTCCACTTAAATTGTTACATTGTCTAACTTGGAGGTTTTAAAATTTTGATACCATCAGCTATTTTTCCAAAATGGCCACCAACTTTAAATGTCTTTTAGAAATATCTATTTTTTGCGTCGATTTTAGATTTTAGACAAACTTTTAAGATCATCTTGTGTATTTTTAGATATTTCTAACTGTTTAGAAGTTACAGAGTCTCAAAATAGTGAAAAACAAGAATTTAGGCGTTTTCAGAGGTCCATTTACTGTACTTAAAACAAGAGTAAAAAAAACCCTTAAAATTATGTGTAGCATTCAAAACCACCATAAAAAAAAGTACTTCTATAACAAATTTTAAAGTTGATCGCCATATTATAAAAATGGCCGATGGTATCAAGATTTTAAACTTCGAAATAACATGAAAAGTTATTTTATTTACAATTTGATCATTGGCTTAGGTTAACGTTCACATTTAAAAATAATTAATGAAATTTCTCAATTTTTTTTTACTAAATTTGAAAAATTAAAGTTTTGTAAAAGCTTAATGAACAATTTTTATTTTTGTTTTTACGATAACTCCCAAACCAAAATTTTAGGAGGCTAATACGTTTCGGGTGTGTCCTTAGAAGGTAATTTGTATCAAAATTTTAACAAAAACACTTAAATAGGTCCACTTCTTTGGGTTACATGGATAATAGACAGACACCATTCTAAAAACGTGGACAGACATCATCACTCAGTGAACCTCAAAACTTTTCTATACTACGTATGACTGAAAAACTTAAAGCGTATAACTCAAAAATAAGCTGCTATGTAAATATCCTTTCGTAAATGAAATTGTTTTTATAAGGTTCATTGCTTCTTATCGAATCTCCACAAAAATCAAACGTTGGTAATATTACAGGAAGCGCTGCCAAAGTATAAGGGATTGAAATAATTTCTCACTTTTTTATTATTAAATATTCTTCAACACTTCAAAATATCATAATAAATAAATTAAAAAATTGTTTTAGTACTATTATTGATTCGTGTTATGAAACGCCTGCATTATATGTGTTATGCAACTTAACAGCGAAACAATTAAGAAGTTGCCTACTCATTAAAATGAAGGCATGAGCGGGTTCGTCAAATAAGTTTAAATTAAGAATTTAGACGTATCCAATTATTATGTACGGCTAATTCCACGTAACTGTATCAACTAAACACTACATATTTCTACTTTCTTTGGGGGTTTTGGTACACATTTATAATACTTTTTTCTTTTTGTTTAAAACAAAATATTTGCAGAAATAACACAATAGAAAAGATTCAAAGGCACATTTTCTCTCCGCTTTATCGCTAACGCGATTTTTCAGTCATTGCAGTTTTGAATGTTTGCAACTAAAAAACGAAAGCTTTTATCGAAAAACCGATTTTACCATCGTTTTCCTTGTCAAATTTTACATGAAAATCATGTATCATATGTCCACTTTCCTATTTAAAAAAAATAAATAATAAAATTTGATTCAATATGACAAAAATTTCAAATTTAAAAAAAAGTATAATTATTTAACCCATGTAGATCCGAATTTGTTTCTTTCTTCAAGTACCTCAGTTGTGCAGTATAAAGCCGTATAAAGCATATTTAAAAATCACCCTGTATATACGCCCTAACCTAACCTAAACAGCTGTGTAGATTTTTATAACCACCAAAAACACCTAACAATAAGAAAAAAATCTTTAAAATTCTAATATGAAATTAATAATTTTTTTCCCCATATTTTGATAAATATTTAAAACTGACATTCTTATTCAAACATGATAAAGAAAGATCAAGATTTCTACAAAAAACATTACATTATCATCAAGACGAAGTTTCAATGACTAAGTAGTCTTCTTCAGTTGTACATGAACTATACAACTGAACTATAAAGATTTGGTCACACCCTCCGGTTTGTAACGTTGTTTTGGTAGATATCAAGGGTTTGTTTTGGAATTTCGTTAATTTAACTTCTATCTTTTTATTTTATCTCCCCTCCCCCATCCTTCTGACTCATATCTATTGTAACACTCTGTGTATCAAGTACCTTATTAAGTTTTATAAATATACAAGGGCCGGAGTGATGATAGTTAAATCTATTCTCTGAAGTACATGGATACCAATTCTTGACATCTACATCGCAGACTTGTCCTCTACCAGGAGGTCTGTCGTAATCGCAGTTGTAGATGTTTTGTCCTCTTCCTGGCGTTAGACCGGGTCTCCTGTAAACTGAACAATAACGGGTTACACACTACAACTTAAAATGTTTAAAAATTAAATTAAATTAGATACAATAACTTGCATCCTTAGGAGTGCGCAGAAGTTACTATCTTGTTTGATTATAGTAGAATAGAAATCTTACAACTCAAATATGGTGAGGGAAAACTATTCCCAAGTGTTAAAACTTGAAAAAACTATTCCCAGGTGTTAAAACTTGAAAAAATAACTATTCCCTAGTGTTCAAAATTGAAAAAATAAATTTCCCCAGTGTTAAAACTTGAAGAAACTATTCCCGAGTGTTAAATCTTGAAAAAAAACTATTCCCAAGTATTCAAATTTGAAAAATATCTATTCCCATGTATTCAAATTTGAAAAACATAACTATTTTCAAGTGTTAAAACTTAAAAAAAAAAAAAAAACTATTCGTAAGTATTTAAAATTGAAAAAAAACCATTTCCAAGTGTTAAAACTTGAAAAATATCTAATCCCAAGTATTCAAAGAGAAAACATAACTATTCCTAAGTGTTAAAACTTGAAACAAATGATATTCCCAAGTGTTCCAAATTGAAAAATAACTGTTCCCAAGCGTTAAATTTCACAAGAACTACCACTTTTCAGTGGTATAAGCGAATCGTTAATTTACATTTCCGTTCACAGAATGAAAGTCAAAAGTCGTGATTAAATATAAAGGCATTTTAGATTTTGGCTAGTAAACGCATATTCTCAATTTCAAAAACTACGTTCGTTCTGTCTTATAGGAAATTTAACATAGTTTATGAAAATGTGATCACTTTACTTGCTAGAGGAAAAATAAAATTGAGAAAATAGAATTTTTAACTGAAAAAACGGTGAAAATTTTATATCTCTGAAACGAAGCAAATAGGATGAGGCTTACTACGGTCAATTTTATTGCAAATGAAATGTACTATCACCCCGATTTTTTTGGCACATTATTCACCATTCGCCCTGCTTAAAATTTTTAAAATATGGCTGCCAGCAGTAATATATGAAGCCCACATAATTTTTTATTCAGTTCAACATGTAGTCTAAATTGATAATTTACGTGCTACAAGACTAGCCTATTTCATTAAATTTTAAAGTTAAAAAAAAAAAAATACAAGAAAGGTATAAAAATAACATTAACCCTTTGTACCTTCAAGGAATGATTCCAACTTGCTTGTCCATAGTTGAAATGTCTTGCTTTCTTTCCCCCTGTACCATATCAAGGTACTCTTGCTGTCTGTATCATTTGGAAACGGTCTGAATCCAAGACCTGAAAATAAAAAAATTAATTTTGAAAAACACAAATTGGAATAAATTAATATGCAATTAAGGTGAAATAATATTCACCACGCGCCCGACATGTTTTAAGATTTTATTTTGTGGTATTTTCTTTCTCACAATATGCGTAGTATAGAGGTTATTTGACACGATAAAAAAAACTGTTTTCTCAGTTATATCCATTTGAAAGGTTATAAATATTTTAAAAATAACATTTTTTGGAAGTTTTTTGTTTATTATTGAAGGTAGCTGTTATAAAAAAAACACGAAATTAAGATTATTTTCTTAAAACCGCCTCTTGATATCATAAAAGATTTTACTCAAATGTAGCCGTTAAAGTCACCAAACTAAAGGTAATTTATCCCCAGCTATATGAAAAATATTAAATTATTTGAATAAAAAATCGGCCATGGGGTTACTTTAAAAAACGGTATTTTTCAAAATCGAATCTACTGATTTCGTTTAATTTTAGTAAAATGTCAAGATTATTTCAACCCGTGTAAAATTCAGGTTCAATCTCCATTAAAAAAACGAACGTTGGCTCCCGTCATAACTAGAACTAAGATTATAAAGAACTAGATTATAATTAAATACAATTTACTACGAGAATGGGTTTATGGTAGCCTACAAGCGAAGCAAGGCTATTCACAAAAGTTTTTATAAACAGAGTTCACGGTTAATTTTTAATATTTGACTGACAACTACCGAATTGGGATTATATTCATAGTTTGGTTGCTTTTCATTTGGTTTTGGCGATGGGTAAATTAGACAGTTTGTGCATTTTATTTGCGCTGTTTATTACCTAAATTTGCTCTTTTTTGAGATTGTTTACAGCCTAGATTGTTAATAAACAAAATTGTTTAGGACACACCAAAGTTATATCAGGACCTCTTTGGAATTCACAACAAAATTAATAATTAAAAACTTTCAATTTTTAAATTGCAATTTCTATGTAATTATCAAGGATAGTTGTTCACCATATGGTATATTGTATATGTTTACGGTTAAAATAAAACCAAATATTATATTAAGTTTAGCTTAAAAGAGCAGCAATTTTTGTTCCAACGGTTTTCGAGATATTTCACAACTAAAAGTTCAAATAAATGTCACTTTCAAACAGTTTCATGAAAAGTTATAGATATTTTAAAAATCAATAATAATTCTACGGTATATGGTTAGCATATCGAGTTCCAATTGCTGTTATTTTAGCCAGAATTTTCAACCAAACGTAAGTTTCCACCATAACTCACAATGATTTGTCAACACCTGAACTTTTTAATCTCCACTTAGATTAAACCCAAACTTTCTTGACGTTCAAATCTGTTGGGTAATAACCAATAGGAGAGCAAGAGTTGCGCGAGATTGTCAATTAGAACAGCTCCCTGTACGAGGCTAACCACCGATCGAGGCTACCGACGTTTTGCAATGCTAACAGAGTTGTATAGATAAGAAGTTTTATTATGTTTGCGTGGTTTTTATGAGTTAAACGAACCTTAAAATGACGTAACTGCAGAAAAATCGCAGTGCCAAGCGTTGTCACTGCAAGGAAATGAGTTGGCAAACCTGCACGGTCCCTATAGGTTTTTTCAAGGCCATGCTGTCTACTGGTTAATTTCGTGGCAGCTTGTATAGCGTCATTGAAGTCTATATATAAACTTTTGACTTGGTAACTAATCTATTCCTTTAAAATTCTACTTCCACAAACAGAAAATCAGACGAAATGTTTTCGGAACAATTTGTTTATTTAAACTAAATAGACCAATCAATTATTGGATATTTCCCTTTTGTACCATCCAACATATTTAGAAAGATAGAAGGTTTACCTGGTGTATTTCCTATTAGAGATTCTGCCAATGTCCACCTCGGTATCCTAGGATCCAGAGTATGATAAAATACCCATAACATAATACCAAACATGGACGCCAGGACGGAGTAAAAGATCAGGTAAAAGAGCCCAATTTTTCCTGAAATCAAAAATATTACTTTAGTTTTGTAATTAAATAAATAATTAATTATCGATATTTCTGCAAGGATGTACGTAATTAATTCTTCCACTACTCGTAGCATTGCTTTAACTTCTACTAACAGGTTTCGGATGAACTCTAATTTCAAAAGCTATTTTAGTACTGTTTGTTCCCTCAAAAGAGTCGTCTTATATAATGTTTAATGTTCTCACGTTAAACTAATAAGTCTAAATAATAAAACTTTAATATATAGGCCTACAGAGTGTTTCAAAACATCGTTCCTGACATCAAAAACAATGAAAAAGTTTATATGAACATATTTCATAAAATATTTAGTTTTCTCTTTAGTGTTTTTAAGCAAAAAAATCACATATTTTTACCAGTAAATGATATAGAGTTGAGATTTTGCATGCTACTTAATTAATGTTTTAAAGACCCAATTGTAGAAAAATAATAAACCTATTTCCTTTACTCATTTCAAAATGGCTGCTATTTAAACTTTTTAACGTTAAATATCTAAAAAAAACAGTTAATTTTACAAAATATTTACAAGACACACATTTCCCCCCCTTTTTAATGACAAACAAATTAATTGTTTTTCTTTCTGTAGCTTAAAGGATACTGAGTAATCGAAAAAAAAACTCTTTTATTAATTATTGGTAATTGTGTACAACACAAAAAATTACAAAACGTGTTTGGTTTGTAGTTAAAAAGGAAAATTATTTTGTCTCTTACGTCAAGGTTGGAAGAGAACAAGAGTTGGTCAAGCGACGCCAATTAGGAAAGATGACATTTAGGAATTGGTTCCTAACCTAACCTAATGTAACGTAACATAACCTAATCTAATCTAACCTAACGTAACCTAACATAATAATTTATTTATTTATAAGGTATAGCCTAATATATAATTCACCCAATAGTAATAAGTAATGAATTGTATCATGAAACATGCAAATGTTGTAGTCAATTGATCAAGAACTACTTTTGTTTAATTGTTTTATCAACTACGTTCTCCTTTGACCTAAAAACAAGAGTTGGTCAAGATAGACCAGATGGGAAAGATGACGTTTAGGAATTGGTTCCTAACCTAACCTAACACAATTATATATTTATTTTTAAGGTGTAACATATATTTCACCCAATAGTAATAAGTAATTAATTTTATCATAAACATGCAATGGTTGTAGTCATTCGACCAAGAACTACTTTTTATTATTGTTTCATAAACTGCTTTGTCCTTTGACCTAATAATAAAAGTTGGTCAAGAGAGACGAGGTAGGAAAGATGACATTAAGTATTGGTTCCTAACCTAACCTAACATAACAAAATAATTTAGTTATTTGTAAGGTGTAACATATAAATCACCCAACAGTAATAAGTAATTAATTGTAGGCCTACCATAAACATGCAATGATTGATACATAATCTAACCTAACCTAACAAAATAATTTAGTTATTTGTAAGGTGTAACGTATAAATCACCCAACAGTAATAAGTAATCAATTGTGTCATAAACATGAAAGTGTTGTAGTCACTTTGACCAAGAACTAGTTTTTTTATTGTTTTATCAACTGCGTTGTCCTTTGATCTACGAAACAAAAACAAGAGTTGTTCAAGAGAGACCAAATAGGAAAGATGACATTTTGGAATTGTTTCCTAACCTAATACAATTATTCATTTATTTATAATGTGTAACATATAATTAACCCGATAGTAATAAGTAATTAGTAGTACCATAAACATGCAAGTGTTGTAGTCATTTTGTAGACCCTAACCTAATCTAAAAGACTTTTTTTTTAATGATTTATCAACTGAGTTGTCCTTTGACTTATGAAACAAAACAAAAACAATAATTGGTCAAGAGAGACCTAACAAGAAAGTTGAAAGAGAGGGACCTAAGACTACATGGGAAAAAATGTGTAGTACCAGCTAAGTACTTCGGGATTACTAAACCCGTATTAACTATAATGAGAATATGAAGAAGTAAAGTTATACAAAAAGAAAAAACAACTCCAGCAACTGGACTCGAACCTGTGCAAACATTGGCGATTCCAAAACTGAAGTTAGCTAATTACTATAAGCATAAGCTTATATGAATGAATGAATACAACGAAAGCTCTAAAGTTTTCATGATTTAAGTCGGACTAGTATCTGTAGGAATCATTAAATTTAAGTCAAAATCACTTGAACAGTGGGACATATAAGCCTTTCATTTATAAATTTATTTTCTAACCATTCGTGTTTTATGATACCTATATATCATACAGTTGTATTTACAATGTCTCACAATCCTCCTACAATCCTATTGAAATATTTTGACTTAGTTTCAATAACGCTCATGTAGATTTGTACTTTAGTGTAAATTAAATTGTTATAGCAACCATTAATTTAACGTTACTCACCCCAACTTGAAGCGGTTCTTCCAAAAACTTCACCTGTGGTCGGGTTATATAAAAACAATTTAATTGATTCGCATTTGGGAATAGCCTGGGGCTTTAAGTAGTAGCCATTTTCCTGGCGATCTGCTGCAACAACCATTTTTTTTCTGAAACAAAATAATTAAATATAGATCGTGTGAAACACTCAAACTTATTGGCAACTACAAAAGTAAGCTGTTTCTAAAATTAGACATCAATGTGTCAGGTACAGTATCCTCAAGGTAGGAATGTGTCTGGGGTGGAGAGGGAAAGAGGTGCCCGTCACTGCGTTTGCTTTCAGCGGTACAACCCCAATAAAAAAAAATATAGACCTCAAATGCTTCTGTATAAACGCCTACCCTACTTTCGTTTCCTTGTATCGGTGTAAATAAGAATAAAACGTTTACAATATTAAACTTTTAAGAATTAACTTGTACTTAAATTTTAAGAATTAAATGTATTAAACGTAGCTAAGCAGTAATTTGTGTACCTAGTTTTATTTGAATAGATTGTACCGTCAAGTCAGACTAGGGAAACAAGTAGAAGGGAGGACACGCCCATTACACCAACTGAGAGTACTGTAGGATTTATAGTGAAGTAATGTAGTTCAGCAGTTTATATAAAAGCTTATTCGCTATACCATAGCGTGTGTGCGTTAATTTACATGTGGAACTATCGCTCGACCTTGTTTTAAATGGGGCATTTCGTACATGCGACACACCATATCTCTCAACAAACCAAACAAATCGATTTTCTAAGGAACCTTCACACGCGTGTCCGTAAATCGCAACCCGTCTACACAGACAAGATAAATCATATTCAGAGTAAGTTTAAAGTCACTTCCCCTTAAGTATTTTTATATGGTTTAAGTTAGACAATTGAAACTCCGCATATCCATATTGGACATAAACATAGTTTAGCTACGCTCACTGACTGTCCAACTCCTATAGGGGACGGCCCACAGAAAGTCAGAAGAAAAACTTAAATGAGAGCATAGGTCGATATGTACATCAAATTAAAGGCATTTGTTAGTACAGTAGTCTCAGACTAGGATTGTGTCTGGTGTAAGGGGCGTGTCCTCCCTTCTACTTGCTTCCCTAGCCTGACTTGACGGTACAACCCATTCCAAGAAAACTAGGTACACAAATTACTGCTCATCTACGTTTAATTCCTAAAGTTAGAACTTCGTGACAGACTTGTGTAAACGTTTTATTATTATTTACATCGATAAAAGAAACGAATGTAGAGTACGCGTTTACGCAGAAGCATTTGAGGTCTATATATTTTTTTATTGGGGTTGTACCGCTGAAAGTAAATGTAACAAACAAAGTGTGAGGGCTCCTCTTTTCCTCTCCACCCCAGACACATTCCTACCTTGAGGATACTGTAGAGGACATTGCCGCAAACCGGATCTCAAAAGGTTCATCCTATCGAAAGTGACGGGGTTTTAAAGTCTACAAAAGAGTACGTGCTAGAACCGCTTTTTACAGATCTAGTTTTTAAAAAGTTTACCCCAGATTTTTTTCCTACAAGCTGTTTGTTGGACACCTGAAAGAACTATCGATTGTGGTGTCAACGATTCATCCTTTTTTTGCTTACAATTTTAAAGTATAAACTGAAATGTCTTACATCAAATGAATAAGGGCAAGTTTTCGGTACAATTTGACATTTTTTTATCCACAACCACAATCCGACAATAGTGTTTGAATATTTAAATTTTTTTTGAAAACAAATATTTTGTTTGTTTCAAACTAAATAAATACACTACAGTTATTATTTTTTTACTTCTTATAACAACCTACATATATTTGATAAATACAAATTTAGAAATAACAAATTTAAATACAAATATTTTCACCACAATTAAAAAATAAACAGTAAAAAAGGAAAATTATTACCTGATTCTTTTTAAAAACTTTTAGACAAAACTGGGTTCGAACCTATGAGATGGTTCACTAGTAGGAACGTCGCTGGGCTAGATAGATCTTGCTAATCAGCAATATGACATGTATTAATTGTAACCCGTCTGTAACATGCACTTCACCCACGATATTTATAGATACAGTAGACTCACGTGGCTTTACTCATGTAAACTATTATTCAAACAATGGGAAACAATTGTTTTACCGTTATTTATTTTCACCGCCACAGCCTTTTTAGCGATTTTGACGCAAATTTAATCTTTTGTATTGAGACACCACCAAATTACAAATATTACGTCGTTCCGACCAGTTGCTTATGAGAAAATATTTACTCAAACCCGATGTATTCTGAATTGAATGATTCCATGACACCTAACCTCAAAAATATAAAAGGACTTAGAAATCGACCAACTATTGTAAAAGTACTACAGTCGGACGGACGTACACATAGACAGCAAATGGTCTTAATATTGTGCTCAAAGTATTGAGATATACACAGAGCGAACTCGTCAGTTTGTATGAGTGTGGCAATCCCGCGATAACTAACTGGATGTACACTTTTCTTCATCCAGTCTTGGGTTAGAGCCTTCTATGTCATATCAGGACTCTCTTGACCAATTCTTGTTCTCGTACGACGCTGACACTATTACAATTTTCGAAATCAAGGGGTAGGCCTATATATTTTTATGATTTTTTTTAAACAAAATAAAAAATAATATTTTTCTCCGTCTCCACAAATAAAACTTTTTTCCTCATATACACAGGGTGTTTCTGAAAGCTTCGGGAACGAAGTTCTTACGTAAAAAATAATAAAAAAGTTCAAACATGTATCCGAAACTGCTCGTTTTCAGATAGGCCTAACCCGCCATTTTAATGGTTTATTAAAACAACATTGTAGCTTTTGAAGTACAGTATATAGATATTGAGTTCAAATTTGGCATACACATTTTTTACGTAATGTTTTACAAGTGTACAAAAAATGAAAAGTATAATTCTATTATTTTCAAAATGGCGATCGTTTAAAATTTGTAACCTTGAATATCTGGAAAACTGTTAATTTTACAAAAAAAAAAAATGTAAGAGACAAAAACGTTTTCTCTTATAATTTCAAATGAAATGAGTTTTTATTTTTCCTGTAAGTCAAAGGATAATTAAGTTATTGACAAAAAACTCAAAACATAATTTTTTGACAGTTGTCTACAACACATAAGATTAGGTTGGAAATAAATGTTTTATTTATTATTTCTTTAAATTCTGATAATTAAAAAAAAAAAAAAAAGTTTCTTACCTAATCTTAGTTGTAGCTGACAACTATAAAAAAAAATTATGTTTTCAGTTTTTTATCAATAACTCGAATATTCTTTGACTTCTGGTTATTGTGGGGCTGGGTAATACCATGATGGCGACCATTAACTTGTTTTTATTTGTGATTTGACACTCTGGTCTGTGATATTTACTCTAGTTTTAAAGATAAGAGATAATATTGTGTTTATTATTAATTCAAATTAATACACGACGTTTCGTGAGTATAAATCAACATGCGTTATCAAGTGATAAACCTAGAAAATAAAAAAAAATAAAAACCATAAAAAAGGTCACGGGAAGTTGATCTATATTCTCAAAAGGTCGTTAGTTAAATTTAAATTCGGAAATGGTTACAAAATGTCTATTATACAGTAGAACACCAATAATTATGGGACGTTAAACTTGAAGTTCCATCTAATTTGAAAAACATTTAGTTTAAATGATTTTACAAAAATGATACTTTTTATAATCGGTTAAAAAAAGAGGGGGCGGGGGAATTACAAACTGATATTCTTTATTGAAATTGTTATAAACAATTTTGAACGCTTTCTACGAAAAAAAGATCGGTTCGAAAATGCTTCTGTTCAGACTAGTGAACCGTTACAGGGTATAGAAGGTTCGAGCTCGGTTGATGGCGTGTTTTACCTACTCCCCGTCTTCATTAGTCCAACGGGAGTTAAAATACAAACGTTAAGAACATTATTTACAACCCAGGGTTCATTTATAGTGAATAAGGGTTGACAATCCCGAGTTACCCTAGCTTGATTTACACTTTATTTTACATTGTTTATTAGGTATCTCTTGACCAACTCTTGTTCTTTTCCGACACTTACGTTATTAGACTATTCCAGGAATCTATATTTTACGTTCGATTTTTATTTATTATTAAAGGTGAAAATCTCTTGGTCAACATCGCCTTATAAAATAAAGAGTCTTAGCCCTCGAATATTCTAATAATTTTATTATTATACATTTTTCGGACATTTGCCATCATTTGTGTGTTAAAAATCAAAACACGACGTTTCGGGAATAAGAATCAATTCCCGTTATCAAGTGACTAAAAAACTAAAGAAACATAAAACTAGAAACTAAGCCTATGTAAACAAGTGACGTGGTCCAGAAGGCGTGACATTGATGATAACGGGAATTGATTCTTATTCCCGAAACTTTGTGTTTTGATTTTTAACACACAAATGATGGCAAATGTCCGAAAAATGTATAATAATAAAATTGAACTTCCATCATTAACAAATAACTTCAAACAAAGAATTCTAATAGTGTGAGGGTTGGAATAAAACAAGAGTTGGCCAAAATAAAACTGATAGGAAAGGTGAAAGAGAGGGTTCTAATCCAAGACTACGTGAAAAATTATACAACTAGTCACTGGGGGATTACTATTGTGAGCTCTGAAAAAATAAATAAATAAAATTCAAACCAATATTTTTGAACATGGCACCAATACGCTTTTTTTATCTTTAGGGGCTACATTAAAATTTTTGTTTTTGTTTTAGTAGCGTTTTGAGATATTAATAAAAGGATCAAGCATATAGGTAGGGCCTACAGTTATTTTTATAAAATCGAAGTCTTTTAAGCAGCAGTTTAAAATGTACAGACAGACAGACACACGCGTGAAATTATAAGCGTCCTTGCTTTTACCTAAGGATCCTAATAAAGTGAAATAAATGGAAATACGACGTATTTTTATAGCGATTGGAATTGTTTCTCGCACACCTCACAAAAACTGCTTTTATACGCTACGCATTGTGTGGTCAAAATTAAGCTGCATTCGTCATACAAAAAACTATAATAAATGATTTCGCACTGTAATATAATTTTAAATTAAGTAATTGAAGGGGATATGATATCTGACATTTTAAATTTAGCCTAGCGCCAACATGTGAATATTTTCGTCAAACAAACATACATATTCGTAATCAGAATAACTTCTAGTTTTATTTGATACCCCACAAATAATATTTCCTTTCCAAAAAAAAAAATTTCAACTCGGTAGTTTTTGCCGCTTTTACTAAACTAAGTTTATTTCTTGTTACCGCTATATTTTTCTTATAATGTGGGGCAATACAAAGAATATAAATGCAAGGATTTCTCGTCTTGTCTATGTAAATGGACGCGACAAACAGCCAGATAAACGGACACACACGCGCGTTAAATTATAATTATTGTTGATTTTACCTACGGACTTTAAATGAAATAATAATAAAACCTCAAGATATTGTCAAAATATGCCCACATATCAGATTAGATTAAAATCTAACTGTTTCAGTTTTTTTTTTTTTTTTTTTTTTTTTTTAATTATAACCGATTTAGTTTGCCTCATCACAAAATTTTCTTCATTCTAACTAAATTGAAAGTAAAATTGCAAAAAAGAAAAATTTCTCTTCTACATTGCACTCTATAATCACAAAGCCTACCTTTATAAATTCCAAAATGTAAGAACGCTCACAAGTCCTGTTTGTAACTAAGGAGAACCACTACGACTAGATTTTACGATTAGGATTTCATACGTAAGATGCGGTTCGAACCGGCGAGTAGGCCGTGGTCACAGGATATTACCGTTTAGCCTATTTAGATCCACAGACCACACAAGGTAGTGGGGATTCTGGATGATTTCATTCCATTGAGCTTGACCCTGTTTTGTGCCAAACTGTGTGGGCTATTGTTCAGCTCATTTTAATTCCATTGAATAAAAAGGGTTACAACAATAAAATGGGATGGGCACGTTTACACCTATCAGATATCTCTTGCCTGGTACAGGGGAAATAGTTAGAAATGCGTCGTGTAAAGGGAAACACATGCAGGAAGTCGTGAAACTTTGAGTGTTTAAAAATATTTTCTTTCAGTAAAAAATAAAGTTGAACACCGTCATGGTACTTACCCAGCCCGATCGTACAATATAATACGAATCTACTTTAAATTGAATACTTAAAAGTTGGTTTCTTGAACTTTGTAGGAAATGTTAAATTGTATTGGTAGATCAAAAGGTCTTTACACAAGTTTTTAAACCTCGTAATTGTGCAGAACTCTCTTGACGCCGGCGAGGCCGATATGAACAAACATGGTTTTAAATGGCTGCCATTTTGACATTTTAAATTCGATTTTTCTGGATTTATTTAGGGTTTCATATGAGCACATTATAGTGGGCTGTACAAAATTTTATTTTCCTAACTTTTTTGTGGCCGCTATCGTTCTTACGTACACACACTTGGGTTTACGTACAATATCTTTTCAGTTTCCAGAATCCATAAAATGTGAAGAAATCAGTCGAAAAAGAGAGGCTAAATTTTTCACGATTACCAAATTTACCCTTTATTTCGTAGACTGGGTAAGTAAAGAGTTATAAATATTTATTAACCATTTTTTGTGAGAGAGAGAGAGAGAGAGAGAGAGAGAGAGAGAGAGAGAGAGAGAGAGAGAGAGAGAGAGAGAGAGAGAGAGAGAGAGAGAGAGAGAGAGAGAGAGAGAGAGAGAGAGAGAGAGAGAGAGAGAGAGAGAGAGAGAGAGAGAGAGAGAGAGAGAGAGAGAGAGAGAGAGAGAGAGAGAGAGAGAGAGAGAGAGAGAGAGAGCCTAGAGAGAGAGAGAGAGAGAGAGAGAGAGAGGAAAAAAGAAATAATGTTTCCCGAAATTATTTCAATACAATATTTGAAATTGAATTCCACATTTTACGTGTTGAAGACTGTATAATTATCATCAATGTATACTATCTGGGGGGGGGGTGTAACAAGAGTCTGCAAAATCAATTGTGCTAACATAATTTCTCATAAACTCCTAACTTTGAGATTTGTGGAAAACCTTCCACATTTAAAAAACGATATAGCAGTCACTTTTCACTATACTAAAATACACAATTAATTGCAGGTTATTGTATTTACCGGGTGTTCCACGAAGAGGCCGGCATATCTGAATAATTAATAAACTGAACACTCTACAAACTTGACACTTTACAGTTAAGTTACGTAAAAAAGTACCCTCCAGTTTCAATTTTTTATGGCCAATCAAAACAAAATGACGGATTCCACAACTCAATGCAATTAAAATCTGCATTGCCATCAGTTGAATATAGATCGGGAGTTGTTTTATTAAAACATAACAATGAAACAATTTGGTAATTGTGTTCAATCAGTTTATGTGTGATATTTAGGTACTTCGAAACAATGAATTTTTCAATTGAACAAAAGTGAGTTGTTGTTTTTTGGCTGTTGCTTTTGAAAATGAATATAAAACGATAAGGTGTTTTTAAAGAAACCCAAAACCTTCATCAAGAAAATAAATGCATGAATAGAGAACTATGCTATTAGAAATTGGATCAATTTCAAAGAAATAGCCTACTATAGATCATCTAACATAGAAAATGAAGAACTTGCATGTGTTACTTTACTGAAATCTCCAAACAAGACTAATTCACTTATAAAAGTTTTAACCGCTACTGAGATACCAAAGTCGTCAATTAAAAGGTATCCCAAGAAATTTTTTTGTACAAAACACATTTAGTCCACGGACTCCCGGAAGATGACCCAGACAGATGAGTAGAATTTTGTTTCGAAAGTAATTGAAAATCTTGACGAAGGTACTGAGTGACA
Source organism: Aphrophora alni (assembly GCA_963513935.1). NCBI lineage: Eukaryota > Metazoa > Arthropoda > Insecta > Hemiptera > Aphrophoridae > Aphrophora > Aphrophora alni. The sequence goes on from OY740771.1 coordinate 16,178,346, forward strand.
TGAATAAATTGTATTCCAGATGAAGTTACATTTTACTGAACAGGATCTGTAAATAGAACACACAAAATCCACATATCTTACACGAAGAGGACTTGAAATCAAAGGGTAAAACTGTTTGGACTGCCGTCACCAATGATGGTGTTTTATCTTATGACACACCCCATCAGACAATGACTGGAGACAGATACGCAACAATATTAACTGATCTCATATCTTTAATATGCAGATTTAAGTTCTGTATGTAATTGTACAAACACCCACCTCTATACGATAACAAATAGCGAAGTTATTTAATTTCGAACTATGACCTCGCCCAAAAAATATTATTCGCTCAGTTATGCGATCCGGTAGGGCCGAGATACTGAGACAAGCGTAGCGAGTCAAGGTTCCTTCAAGACCATCTAGGATAGAGTGAGTGGATACGGGGTGTCCAAGAAGTGTAGGGCACTATGTGAACTAAAACACACAAATCGCCATTTGATGTAAATTCATCCATCCCCTGGGTTTCTGGGGGTCAACTCAAAGTTTATATATATACCCCCATCGAGTGATACCTCGTTTTAAAGGTCTTCATAAAAGGAAGAACAAGGCGGAAACTTACTAGACTCAGTAAAGAGTCTAGACCTCACTACCTTGATTCTATCCAAAATGGCAACCGGTCAAGTACAAAAAGCCAAATTACTGTATTTGTATTCGTTTAAAATAATATGGTTTCTTTAGTGTATTTCGATGAAATTTAATCAGGTAAATTAGTATTTTACATTTCTTTGGATAGTACAGGGTGTAACAAAACTTTGCATTACGCCGTTACGCCACATAGTATTAGGCCCTATACTAATTTTACAAACCACGTGTACTTTATCAGAGTTATTTCTAGAACAAATTTCTTTCAAGTTGACACTGTGCCAATCTGTAATAGTAGACTAATAATAAAATTATCAACAATGTGCAATAGTGTTTCCCTCGATATTCACACCACGTCTTTCGCCATTATATTTCTCTGTTTTTCCACATTTTGCTGTTTGGTTTTATAAACCCTGACTTTCAGATAGAACGAAAAACAATAGGGAATTTCCTATTTGTTCCTTACCTAACATCAAATTTCATCAAAATACACTGTATTATTTTTCACGAACACAAAATCTGAAGCAACTTGGTTCTTTTGTTTACTTGACCGGCCGCCATTTTGGATAGGGTCAAAATAGTGAGGCTTAGTTTTCGTCATTGCTCTTCTTTTATCAAGACCTTTAAAATGAGGTGTAACTCGATAGGGGTTTACATTAAAAAAAAAAAAAGTTTTAACCTCAAAAATCACATTTTAAGAGGATGTTGAATTTACACCGTATGCTAACAGATTTTTTTTATACCAAGATTTCACTTTATTGTCTTTTCTAGTTTAATATATAACTCTTTGGATTTTGGATATTCTAGACTCGTTAGGCCTAACTGGCGTCGTAGTGATATAGACAATTACGAGGTTCAGAAAACCTGTAATAACTGCTTTTAACAAACACCCTACTGGCTATGAACCCTTGATCTATCAATACAATTTAACATTTCCTACAAGACCCAAGAAACCAACGTTTAAACATTACATTTAGAGGATTTGTTTCACATTCTATGACAGGCTAGTGTCCATCAACCAGTTTTTACTGCACTATATAAGAATTTCACCAACAGGACGTCGAGTAGCCTATGATTACATACATTTCGTAGATATAAGGGATCTCACGAATACAAACCGTCGCCAACAGGATGGATGTAATGTAGGTCTATGTTGAGAAGCCAATTATTTAAACTGCTAAACTCCTCCATCAATTATTCTCAATGTACGTGGCCTAACTGTAAAGCGCCAACTTATCTTCTTGATGACCTCGCTCTGCTAAACTGTTGCCAAACCTATGAAAATGTAATTATTTGGGGGGGGGGCGGGGGATGTTATAGTTGTCTAGTAAGAACAAAACTGATTCATACAGCCGTCTGCAGTTTCGCCTTTTCCTTTTAGAACTGTAAAGATAAACTACAGTAATTCAAAAACAAACATAAATATTAGTCTCGTGTGTGTTTAATCTGGGGGGGGGGGGCGGGGGGAGTCGGAGATCACAAGGATTGTTTTCAGCACTGAAACTGAAATACCAAATGGATCTATTTTAGAAGATATAAATGTGACCAGTCTAGATAGACTACTAAATGCTTTGGCCTCCGCGGAAATCGAACCTTGTTTTATCTCGCTGTAACAAAATCGGTAAATAATCTACCAATCGGAAGCCGGTAGTGTTTTAGGATATTTAAGGATACGTTGTTTTTATCTTCAAATTTTTCTTTTGTGTCTATATATACTATGTGTCCCAAAAGTCCCATCCCCCTATTATTATTTTTATTAATGGAAATAGACAGATTTGCTTTGGGGAAAGTTTAGATAACCAAAGGAGGAGTTTTTTGAAGTATCAAAATTTTCAACCCTTACCCCCAAAATGGGGTAGTTTGGGGGTAAGTCAAGATTTTTAAATAGCAACCCCTATTGAGTGATCTCATTTTAAAGGTCTTTTAAAAATAAGAATAATGGCGCAAACTAGAGGTCTCTAAGTTCATCCTACCCAACATAGCGACCAATCGAATTGTGAATTTTACGTTAATAATTACACCGGAAATGTTACGAAATGTACAACAAGCTTTTGAGTCCAGAATCTATTTCTGCCAAGAAGTAAATGGTAGCCAATTCGAGAACCTAATCTGAGCTAAAAAAGCAAGGTAAGGCTCTTAGAATTTTAGCAACATAGAGCAGTTTGTAATGAAATAAAAACAACCGGAGTTTGTAGTTTAATATTTACAATTTGATTGGTCGCTATGTTGTGTAGGATGAACTTAGAGACCTCTAGTTTGCGTTATTATTCTTATTTTTAACAGACCTTTAAAATGAGGTATCACTCAATAGGGTTTGCTATTTAAAATTATTGACTTACCTCCAAACTACCCCATTTTGGGGGTAAGGGTTGAAAATTTTGATACTTCAAAAAACTCCTCCTTTGGTTATCTAAACTTTCCCCAAAGCAAATCTCTCTATTTCCATTAATAAAAAAAATAATAGGGGGGTGGGACTTTTGGGACACATAGTTTATACTAAATATGATTTAAAGTTTACTAAATTTCGAAATTTACCGGTACAAAACTAGTATTATATTTTTCTCATTTTGAGGCTATGTTCTTTACAGTTTTGTTTTTTAGCTATAAAACTTTTATATATAATCGTAGAAAATACTTTTTGGCCTCATTTGATGCCGATTTTAAAGCTGCACAAAATAAACTATTGACTACATTCGGATACAAAAATAATCTGGAAAATTTTTTTAAAATCTGTCAGCGTTTTGAAATTTACCGGATGATTCGTTTTGGGGGAAAACTTCTTCAATGATTTGTAAAACCGAGCTTGGATACCGAATTGGAACGAAATCGGGCACATATACAGTGATGAGCAAATAGTACCAAATTATTCCTATGGATAGGCTCAGTGGAGTGTCATGGTATCGGGTGTCGGCGTTTCCAAGATATCAAAATAGCAAGAATAACTATATTTGAAATTTTCCAACTCGTTTACTTAGTGGTAATAATACAGTATGTCCCACGTAAAAGCGGTCCCACCAACTAGTTAAGCTCAAATCTATATATTTGGAAAAATAGTACAAATTGAGTTAGAAAATAAAATTTACCAAATAAGACTAGCGTAACTTTATTTTTTCACTTTTGTTGCTCTAGAGCCCAAACGTGTGAACCAATTTTAAATAAATTTGTATGTGGTCATATTTTGCCATACTTCAAAACTTTTTAAATTTTTTTTATAACTCAAAATTTAAAAGTGACTCATAAGAAAAAATCCCACAAAGTTATGATTTTTTTAAAAATTGGTTGTAATATCTCTAATAAAGTTTATTGGTCGTCATCTCTCCTAAAATGTTGGTTATCGTTAAAAAACAAAATTCAGCATGGGACTGTTTTAAATACGTAATTACTCAAAATCGACTTTACCAATTACGTTCAAACTTTATTGAAATGTGAAGTTGAATGATACAAACCCATGTGTAAAATTTCAAGTAAAAATATATCAAACAGCAATAAGTTTAGACTGTTATAAATACAAATTATTTTACTTCAAATGCATTTTTGGTTAATTTTCACTTTTTGATTGACAACTACCTAACTGAAATTTTTAGTGATGATTAGTTTTGGTGTTTTTGTTTATTTTTGGGGATGGGTGAATGAGAAAATTTGTGTAATCTTTTCGCACTATTTATTTTAAATGTTCTGTTAGCTTCAAATTGATTATTTGTCAAAACTAACATGTGACTCACAGAACATCTGACTCTGGATTTTTGATAGTAAATATCAAGTAAGACATGTCCTTTGTTTATGAGTTATAGGTTATATAAAGTTATCCCAATAGCTGGTTAGCTTAATTGTTCAATTCATAAATTTTTTATAAATTAATTTTTGTAACTATTTATATAAAGTTTTGTAGAATTAAAAAGATATTCTAAAATAAATCAAGTTACATGAACATGAGAAAAATCTCAAATAAAAAAGAAATTAGGTACCTACCTTTTGTGATGTCAGTTTTATGTAATGTATTATGAATCAGCTGTCCTATAAATGCATATTGTTGTATGAATTTGTGAAATGTGAAGAAAAGTAAATCTCTTCCTATGTACTGTTATAAGTATAGATTTAACCTTTATTTAAACTGGTATTTAATATAACCTTTTTAGAAAGATTAAAAAAAAATCAGATACTAACCAAACCTGAATATTATCAATTTCTTTATGACGAAATTGTACACTTTCCCTTTTATTTCAAACTTTATCCCAGAACAACTTTATATTTGAATTGTCAATAAAAAGCAAAGCTCAAACTTTATGGTTACATAAATTAATAAAATAGAGCCAATTAATAAAATAAATAGCAATCTTTGATGGAAGTTGACAAGCTATGATCCTGTAGAAGCAACCCTTTGTTAAGAACTACAATAATTTATGTTAAGCAGCTAATTTTCCTGTTGTATTTTGAATTTTCCACTTTCAACTCATTCTTCCTGTCAATTTGCTGTATTGTGTTTATCCTATTCTTCTTCTAACAATCACTTTAACATTTGCATGACATGTGTAAAATGGAAATGCACTGCATTAATTTAGGAACCAAAATTAGAAATATCATCTGACAAATGAATAGATAGATTCTTTTAGATAATGATTTTAAAATCTCTTAATTAAATGTATTTATAAGAGTCTCTAATTAATGTCTATTTTTGTGGGAAAGTTTTCAATTAGTAAAAGTCTAATAGCAAATATATTGTTAAACAAATTGTGTAAGTCATGGAGGTTATCCTTATATAAAGAATACAGGGATTAGAATTCTGTATTTGTCAGAATTTTAAATTACTATGTATCCAAAACAACAACTTTATCACAACACTCAAACAAACTAAATGCCTATAATTAACTGACTGTGATTTAGACAGTAGTGTGTGCACCGATCCAAGACTAATTTATTGAATTATTGTGACTAAAGTGGTCCACTTAATAATTGTTGTTATATAATGTAATATGTTTGAGTGTTTGTGTATTTGTTATATGTTTATGACAACAGTGTGCAAAACTTGAAGATGTCTCTTGCAGATGAAACAGCTGTAGCTATATTCCAATTATTAAGGATTGTTATAAACATACTGTATAAAGGTAAATTAAACAGCATATTATTGATAAAAGAATCCAGAGGTTTCAAATAAAATAATACAAGTTAAGTTATTCCTTAGAACACATCTGTGTTTGAACGAATGCAGCTTTTTTGTGATGGACTGTTTCATTTTTAATATAGCCATATAATAACACTGATTTAACATGTTATACATTTATTGCAATGAAAATTCTTAACATTAATGTACACAAACACAGCATTTGTTTTCCTTTTATTAGGCAAGACAATTTCCTCCCACCTCAACTAAGTAGATTAACGTATCCATCTCATCTCTTATCGCAGTTAATTTTAAAGTTCCTGTCGAAATTGGAATTCATACTCATAGACTTGGTTTTATTAATATTAACTTGTAACTTGATTAAGTTCCCACAGTTTGATTGATCGGTTGATTTATTAGCCTCATTTGGTGTACAAATACCATTGCTGTAGTAAACATTTGAGTTGTCATGATAAAGATATATACACAGTACAATACTAATTAATTCACATATACTCATAATACACATATAATACAAGTAATATAAATACATATCTAATTACATAAACTATTTAAAATCAATCACACAAAAATCTGTTTAAAGCCCAAGGTATTCCTTCACACGGAGTAAAAAGCCCGCTTCACAAGGAAAGCCTTAAATTTATATTTAAAGCCTTTAACTTAATGCTAGGCACTTTCTTCATATTTTCTGGCAACTTGTACAATTTGAGACCAGAATAGCGCAACCTTTCCTCTAACAACTTTAATCTATTTTACTGGGTATTGCCTTCTTATAATATATCCTTGTTTCTACTGATTGACACCTATATAATTACTTCTAAAAAAGAGCAGTACATTCAGGATGTGTATACAGGGAAGAGTTAAAAATTTTAATTTCGTAAATGAATTTCTGCAAGATTGCCTACCTTTTAAATTACAATTTATTCTTATAATTCTCTAATGAATAGAAAAGATGTTTTCAGACTCTATCGCATTCTCCCAAAGAGAAACACCCTTTAATTGTATCCGAACTGGAAATACGTGAAATAGTACGTAGTGCAAAACAAGCTGAATTAAGTTTTTTTTTTTAAATAAAGGTAATATGTGATTTCCAGTTTATGTTTTCATCAATTACCACTCCCAGAAATTTTGACAAGTCTGTACTGGGTTCTAAATGATTAATTGAAATTTTTTCTTTTAATTGTTTACAACAGAACTGCATTAACTGAGTTTTATTTTTATTCAGCTTTAGACCATTTGCCAAAAACCAATTTTCTCCCATTATCAGCAATAAAGTAACAGACTTTTCTAGGTTAATATTATTTTCCCCAAAAGCCATTAAAGTGGTGTCATCAGCAAACAGGAAAGTTTTTCTTCCCCAATATTGATTGTAGGTCATTTATGTAGACCAAAAACAGTAAAGGACCCAATATTGATCCCTGGTCCACACCTTGAGAATTTAATTCCCAAGAAGAGCACTCCAATCGTTAAGAGTCTGTATAAACTACTCTTTCTTTTCTACATGTTAAGTAGGTCCTCAACCAATAAAGCTCATGAATGAGAACTGCATGGTCGACACAATAAAATGTCTTTGAGAGGTCACAGATTAGAGATGCTACATCCATTTTTTTTTTTATCCAGCGAGCAAGTTATAGCATCTAGTATATTATATATAGCAGATTCGGTAGAGAGGTCTTTCCGGAATTTAAACTGACTCTCTGTTAGAACATTAAATTTATCAAAAAAACATCAGAATTCTGCTCAGAACTACTCTTTCAAAAATTTTTGACAAACCATTATTAGTGCTATAGAACAGTAATTTGTTATGTCGATTTCATCTCCTTTTTTAAAGATAGGTTTTATTAGAGAATATTTAAGCTTATCAGGAAAACTACCATTCTATGAAAGACTGATAAAAAAGTTAATGGTTTTGAGATAATATGGGACCAAGCTTTCAAAACTTTGGTAGGAATACCATCCCAACCCATAGTGTTTGTATTCTTTAGTCCAGAAATTACTTTATACACTTCTTCCGCCATGGCCGGATATAAAAAAATAGAATTTGAAACTGGATATGTTTAGTTTTTTAAGTTTTTCATCATAGTCATATTTAGATTTTAGTCCCAAATTATCTGTAATTTGTATAAAAAATTTAACACTTCTAGCTTTTCCTTAAAGCACCTGATCCAACTACCAAGAAAAAAGTTAGTGATAATATACATCCCCAAGAACTTCACTCATCTTTCCATTCTACTGAAGTATCCTAAGTGGTGTAACAATTTCCACATTTGTACCCTGCTTAAGGAATAAAATGCTCTCTTGAAGTCGATACAGATTATGTGAACATAATCCAGCATTAAATTCATTGCTCTGTTCAGTAAAATGTGTTGGTCAACACTATCAATTTTTATGAATCTTACTTGCTCTTTCCTTACTATACCATCTACACAATCCCTTATACCATTCAGGATTAGTCTTAAGAACACTTACCTGGTATGGTAAAGTATTCCTCTCCAGCTATCCCATTTCAATAGATCTCCCTTTTTTGGAATAATCCCTTCACCCCACAACTTCCTTAAAACAGAGTGTGGAGCACTTCTGCTGTCACATCAGGTACCATTTTCAAAAGCTCTATGTTTATATTATTAACACCTAGTTGAATAAGCCAAATTTTAATATTTTTACTAATTCAAAAGTTAACAGGTTTAAACAGGAATAGCTTTCCTATAATTAAACGAAGCAACCATGAAAGTTAAAGCAGTTTGGCCAACAAACACATTAATAAAACATTAAAAGAACACATTGTAGGTGTAAAATTACTTTTATATTCAACAAAAACCGAGAATTTCAAAATTTATTCTGTTAGTTTTGATTAGCTAAGGTCTCTTTTACCCGCTGTATCTTGACCATTGGACTGCCAACATTGCATGAACTCAAACCTTGTTACTTTGAGAGTGTTAGGTTTATTTGAGATATCTTAATCCATTGTCTTCTTTAGTCTAATGGCCAAAATGTAAATAGATTTGACATTAACAAAACAGTTTTTAAAACAGGAATAAAGATACCAGTTAGAGACAAATTCAAGTTTAATTTTTAAAATATATATTTATCATTTAAAATGAATTATTATTTATTTGAGCTACATGATTGTTAATTGTGAACAATAATTCATTTATACTTTACAATATGAATATGATAAAAACCAGTTGATTTGTTTTATAGTACACAATTTCAACAGTAATAAAAAACTATGGCACAGGTAGTAAAATTCTTAATACACTGTTAAAGTATAAATAAAATTATCATATTAATATTGTGACAATATATAAGCATTACATTATATGAAATAAACAATTTCAAAAACATTGCAGTACCTTTCTCATATGTCATATGCCCATACACCAAACCCTACTTCCTAAGCAAGCAAAAATAATTCATCCTTGTTTTACCATAAATCAAGTTCAGTAAGTTAAAAAAACATGGGTGTCTTAAATGGCAGAATATTTTAAAATGGGCCCAAACAATATCAATCAAATGATGAAATGTGAAACAAACATTCATGATTCAAACATATGTGCGAAAGCATAAGTAAAAGAAGATGACGGTTAGCAAATAAATTTAAAATACAAATTATAGTTACCTACAAATTCCCTAAATTTATGTTGAGATATTTGGTGATGATTTATTTTTATATTTGAAGTTACAACTTCTGAATTAGTATTTTCAAAAAAAAAAAATGGTTATACCAATATATTTTAGGTTCTTATAGGATACATTTGATCACAATGTTATACCTCAATTTGAGAAAATTTTGTGTTTTCATTTTATGACAGGTATTTTTGAATTATTACCCTCACAGAGATATAACCAAAATATGCCTAAGTACCAAATTTGAAGAAAATTAGTTCATCTGTTTACGCTGACCGGACTACAAACAGACAATTTGTTTTTTCTTGGAAGACTAACTAAAGAAAGTAGAATGCAAACCATAAAGGTAGTAGGCTTTTACGCCACCTTACACCATACTTAATATGACTCTACATTAATTATACAAAAATAAAATAAACACTAATAAGTAAGATCGTACTCTGTAAATTACAGATTATGTGATTCAAGTAATATTGTTTATCATTATGACTGTATTAAATTTATGTAATTGTTTATCTGAAATGTCTTTACTTTCGGCCTGTTAGTCTAATGAAAATGGGGGGAGTGGCGTAAACATAACGGAAAAAAACTTCATGTATAGAACAAAACACAAATGAAAATGAGGTTTTTTATAAAATAAAATATTATTCAAACATGAAGGAAAATAGATAAGGAGGATGCATTTACACCTACTTAGGAAGTATAATGACTTATTTGAGATGTGAAAAACATCTCAGTCAACATAACCTTATAAAATGAGGAAGAAAAGAAAGAGAGATAAAAATCCCTAGCCTGTGAATTCGTTAATAGTATCAGGATTGGTCAAGCGAGATCTGATAGGCGTATAATGAAAAGAAAAAAATGTTACTCTTCTCTGAATGAAGAGTTAAGAACAAAATCCAGCACAAATAAACTACAGGTGTTTGTACACAGCTGCCTAGGGAAGATTATAAATATCTACTGACCAAATGTGATATCCAATAAAATGTAAGTAACAGAGCAACCGAGGTAGCTATTACAATTTAATCAAAAGGAGAAAGTGGAAACGATTGGACACACTATAAAAAAGGAGTCAGTTACGAAATGTATTGGATTGTAACTCACAGAGACAAAAAGAAGAGGCTGGCCGAAGATGATGCGGTAAAAGGCTTTACAAAGAAAGTGAATGTGGTAAGAAAATGTGGAGAGAGATGTAGACTATGGCTGCAGACTAAGTTCACAGTAATGTTTTGTTGAGGCTCCAGATAGAGAAAACAGGAATCAATAAGTCATTCATATATACTAAAACACACAGAGCATCACTAACAAACTTTTTTTCCCTGGTCTTTTTTTTAGCCTAGACATTAGCAAAACTGTCAATATCATTTGTAGAACAAAACATAGGTAATCTTAATTTTCCTTATCAGAACCGAGTTTTAAAATCAACTTTGACCATACAACTTATAAATAAATATAAAACAATTTTATTTATAAGTTGTATGTTGATTTTAAAACTTGGTTTTGATAACATGAAATTGTGATTACTTAAGTTTTTTTTCTACAAATGATATTGACAGTTGGGATAATGCTTAAGCTGAAAAATATCTTCTTTTTAGGTTGCCTTTGACTTAAAATATTTCAGCCTTAAAAGTGAATTAGGAAAACAAGGTTTTGCTCTGTTCTAATTTTACACACAATTTCACTTAAATCAATTGAGTAATTTGCCGAAAAATATTGTCAGTAACAAAATCAAAATGAGCCGACACTGAGGAAGTTTTGCTAGTGCTTCACTTTATTTAAAAAATATGCATGATAGTAAGCAAATAATAAAACATGAAAAATATAATACTGTAATAATAAAACTATTACTCATAAGCTTAAAACTTATTTTAGATAGTAAATATTAATTTCAATTAAAAACGCTTTTCCAATCTATTAACTCAATCTATTTTGACACTACGTTTCCTGAATATTTATTACATAATTGAGATCGAAATGAAAAGTAACATAACAAACACATATCAACAATAACTTTTATCAAATGGATTTTAACTAATGAAAACCAACATATGGGTTTTTTAAAGTCCACTATTATAGTCTTGTTCGGCATTATATTTACATACATTATTTATATTTTTCAGGCACATACAATTATTCCTAACTTACTTTATTAAACCTAAAATTATCTTACACAATATTTATAGTATTTGTGGAGTGAAAATACTTTTAACTTTAATAAATTGAGGGAATGATTAGAAAGCAATGACTGGAAGTTTCAGTGTTTAATAGTATTAATACACTTTTTGATTATAAGTACATGTTTACTTTACAGTCAACTAGAGAAATAAAACTGATTATAAAAGGAGAAATTAAAAAAAAATGAGGTAAAAAAATAAGTCTAATAATATGCAAGAATGTACACTCTATGACAAAATTTGTTTGTAAAGTATTTGGTTTGAATTTTTTCTGTAAAAACAAATTAAGCATAGGAGGTGGATGTACTGTCATGTAGATGTGCAAATTTTTCCTGCTTGTGGATAGTATAAGTCAGCCTATGTGTGGGATGTACAGAGTGTTAATCAGAATTTTATTTTTGATCAAATGATGCAACAATATCCCATTAAACTTGGTGATACTACAGTGGAAACTGAAATATTCAGTAGGCTTTTGGGAATGATACCTGTCAGTGGATACATTCTCATGTCCCGATAGGTCCTTAACAAGTCAAAATAATGAGCTCATTGACCAATTACACACTTTGGCCATGCAAGACTGTTGTGCCTCTGTTTGATAACTAATGAATTAAGTAACTATAAGCATTGGTTCGGTACATTCCATTTTGAGAGGTTTAGGCCTTGTAGAGTGTTCATGATATTCAAAAGCACTCCAAATTGAAGTCTCACAAGATATGCTGATCTCTGTAACCTAATTTCTTTCCCGATGTATGAAGGTATATTCTCACCTCCCCAATGAAGATCACTTTCATTTTCACTTTCATTTGTTTTCACAGGAAAAATTTACGACTGACACTTTTTCAACCAACCTCGTACATATATTAAATGTTGAGCTTATGAGAAAAATTATATGGCATAACAAACACACAGAACACAATTCTCACAAAAAATACGTCTAAGTATCAGACGCGTTTCAACGACAAGGTCATCCTCTTTAGTGAAACACGAGCTACTATAGTGTTATAGGTTGATTGGTGTAGCTCTTGTATCACTGAAGAGGACGACCTTGTCGTTGAAACGCGTCTGATACTTAAGCGTATTTTTTGTGAGAAGTGTGTTCTGGTGTTTGTTATACTGTATAACCTCGTACATATTGGTTTCAGCCAAAAATTATTATTTTGAATTAAGGATGTGCACTTGCACTTGCCGAAATCATGTTACAGTGTCTAGAAATTCATGTGCAAACATTTAAAATCTTACATCTGACAATCTTACTTTAAATATTAGACACTCCTATGCAGTAGAAAATTATGAAAAAAATTAAAATTTATAATTCATAATAAAAGAAAATAATTACAACATATGGCTGTTATCAACCAATTCAATTTGAAGTAGTGTTTTTATTTCTATTTACATATAATTTTTTATTAAAAAAAAATATTAACATAACAAAGACCATTGATTTAAATTTATACACCTTACATAGAAAAGTCCCATCACAGTTAGTATGTTACAATTCAAATACATCGACTGTCGATTTAATTATAATTTAAGCCAAATATATCGCTTAAAATCTACCCAAATACATCAAAATTATCCATTGAAAGTCCATAAAGATACAATCCTACATATTTTTCCTCTAGAACTATTAATTTTTATCACATCATAGAAATTGAAACACGGAAATAAAATATTTGTGATATTTTTCAATGAATTTAGTCAAGCTTCCATGAATATAAGAAGATTTTGCCAGATGGGTTCCATGAATGCTTATAAAAGAACATAAGAAGATTTTGTTGCTCTGTCGCAGCAATCTTTTATGCTGAAGGGATCATCAAATGTCTGTCACATCAACAAGTACTTAGTATCTATGAAGATAGCATATTTTAATATTGTTGTTCGTATTGCCAATGAAATTTTCTGTGATCTGTAACAGTCTTACAATATCGAACTTTAAAAAAAATATCATTGCAGAATAGTGTTAAAATATCTATATTACTTTGTTTGATGAATCTTTCTACTACAAAAATTCTAGGCCTACTAAAAAATACAGATTTTACCAAAAGGTAAAACCAAAAATAGAAGACTAGAAACTACCAATTCATTAAGTATAAATTTAAAAAGAGGTAGATTGCAGTTTACCCAAGTAAAACATGCATAAAAAAAAAAAAAAATCAGTATAAAGCTAGAAGATAATTTTAGCTGGGGTTTCTCTAATCGTCCCTTTTATATAAAACAATTAAGACAATAAAACATCAATCAGATATTTAATAACCTAACCTACCCTACCCCCTCTCCTTTATTGCTTCAACTCCAGCGCCCATTTGAAATGCTTCAACCCATGTGCTGAATTCTACAAAGGAAATGAATATCATCTACATTGTCTAAGCATATATGGGTAGTTCACAATTACCTGGGTAGATGAATTAATTTGAAATTAAAAATTCTATGCTTTGTACAAAGTTGTTGGGCAATATAGGTTTTGGTTTTACCTGAATTATCTAGTCATATAAATTGCTCAAACATATACGCTACTAAATTTATGTCAATAAACACTAATTTTGATTTCTAACAACCTTTTCTTTAACTAATGACCTAGGCTTTAGGAGAAAATTATTTTGTTCTTAGATACATCAAAACTTAAGAGATTATATTTTGTAATTTCTAACGATTGATTTCCTAAATAATCAGAATTTTTTAATTTTTTTTAAATACTTCAGATTTTAGAGAAGCCAAAAGAAAATACATAAGAAAATGTATATTTTAACAAAATTACCCAACCTATAAATAACTATAGTTATTTATAGGTTGGGTAATTATGTTAAAATATACATTTTCTTATTTTGGCTTCTCTAAAATCTGAAGTATTAAAAAAAAAATTCTGATTATTTAGGAAATCAATCATTTAGAATATAAAAAATATAATCTCTTAAGTTTTGATGTATCTAAGAACAAAATAATTTTCTCCTAAAGCCTAGGTCATTAGTTAAGAAAAGTTTGTTAGAAATCAAAATTCATTGCAATGCGGAAGATCGCGTGAAAATTGAAGGCTCTAAAGCCTCAAATTGTTATAAAAAAAATTTTACCATCTGGAGTCCGGATGTTCGTGATCCGAATTTATGAGAGTCTTACTGTATATATAGACTATCATAAATTCGGATCACGAACATCCGGACTCCAGACGGTAAAATTTTTAAAATAACAATTTGAGGCTTTAGAGCCTTCAATTTTCACGCGATCTTCTGCATTGCATGAATGACGTATTTTGTAATGATTCACGGGCAGTGGAAGTTTCCACATGGCTGAGGTAATTGACACGCCCTACCCTCTGTTTTACTTAATTGCAGTCCAGAACTGTATTATGTACATTACAGTAACAATACTATTAGTTAATGTGTCAGAGTGTGTTAAGTGTCGTTGGGCAGCGGCATTGGCCGGTAGCAATTACATGTGTGGCTTATCACCACTCTTATATCCGGAATGGCCGTCCGCCACAATAGTTCGGATTTATAAGAGTCTACTGTATATATATATGTTATAATAAACATAAAATATGTAATGAAAACACCTTTGTTCTTCAATGACAAATAAGAGATTTATCTTCTGCAGATGAAAATTCTCAAAATAAAGAAAAATGTTTTTCTATTGACCTAAGGTCTTGGATGCTTTTCTGTGATGGCTTAGTTACTACTAAATATAAGAAAATATATATGACGACAGTCTATTAAAATATACAAAATAATAACAAGAAAACTAACTTATTGATAGTTTATTATAACAATGCATTCTTAAAAATCCCAAGCGAACGCAGTTAAATCAAGGGAATTAAACTGATCAGCTGTTAATAATGTTCTCAAGTCTCCTTGATAATGAGTAATGTTATGCTCAGTTATAGGAACAGCTGGTAAAAGTATTTCTCTAAGAGGAATAGATGATCTGCGTGTTTGTTTAAAAAAAGGATGATTAAGCAATTGTGAAGGTGTTGGTCTTTCCATAGGTTCTCGGAGAAGGCATAACTCACTAAATGAATGAAATGGGTCAGAAAATTTACGAGAAGCGTACTCTTTCATTTTGTCATTAGTAGTAGGACATATTGCGTTTTCTCCTATATTTATTTCTGGTCCAGGATCTTCTTCGACAAAATATGTACTACAATCATACAACTGTGGAGGAGCATTGGCTCTAATCTTCTCTGTCAGCATAAGTGTTGATGTCATATCGTAATAAGGAACTATACCGTTAGCTAGTTCACAAGTAGTTATACCTACACTGTAAACGTCTGATTTTTCACTGTATCCTAAAAGATTTTGTTGCAAAACTTCCGGACTTAACCAATTTAGATTAGGGGCAGTACTTGCAGGAAACGAGTGTAGTTTCTTCTGTACTTTACCGTTTACAACTGTGGGACATGCATAACGTAGGCCGGTTAATACACTACATCCTTTTTCATTTACCAATATATGGCTTGCTCTTACGGCTCTATGTATATAACCCATACTGTGGATATATGCAAGTGCTTGAAGAACATCTCGTACAATCATTGCAATAGCAAGTTCAGGAAGCCCCATGTTAAAATGACAAGTTATAAGATCATGACACGATCTATAACTTTGTAATGGTGTAACAGTAAGTACATCATGACCAATAACAAATGAAGATAAACATTTCAAAATATTTTGATGTGATAACTTTCGCATTATAATGATTTCATCTTGTATGAGTTGAGCATGGTCTTCAGTTAGTTGATCCATATTATATTTTTTAATTGCAACCAAATTATTTGTAGGATTATGTCTAGCAAGATAGACAACAGCAACATTACTTGAAGAATGTCCAAGTACAGAACACATCAAGTAGTTCGAAGGATTTGTATCACACTGTGAGGACATTTTGTCATCTGAACATGGGCCTGAAACAAAATCAATTCTTTTAGTTCTACTAAATGTTAGATCTATTATTCAAGATATATTGTTCTAAAGATGCTTAAAATCAATTAAATTTCATATTGAGCTTTTAGAAAAATGATGCATTAACTTAAATGACATTGAATGAAAATAATGGGTCGAAAATCATAAAATAGCGTATCATTTGAATAATTTATCATATAAAAGTATCGTAATTGATCACAATATTAATGTACTTAAGCATACTTCTTATAATGAAACACCTTTGTATAATATATACAACAAATATAACTGGACCCATCCAAGAGAGAACTTTTATACCAAGAATGACTTGTCACATAAACCTAACATTCCTTCATAATGCACTGAAGACAGTTTCGGGTAAAGTTAGTATTTCATTCAGTATACACAAATCACAAGGTCAGACCCTTAACAAAGTGAGTGTTGTAGGCTACCTTCCTATTTAGTGTTTGGTCATGAACGAGTTTGTATCACATTCTAAGGGTACAAACAGAACAAGTGGGTCGCGGTGGATCCTACTAGTAAAGTCGCGCTCGATGTCGACATCCATGTAAAACAAACACATTGTAGTGAATGGAAGAGAACAGAGCAGGTAAGTCTCGGTGGAGGTTTAGTGCGATGCTATCTAGGAGGTTTACATCGATGCTTTTGAAAATCAAATGAGTTTGTTTTTACATGGATGCTTACTGCGCGGTCTACAAGGATGCTTCCCTGTGATTGGTGCATTCAAGGCCAAGTTGCCATTCCCCTTCACAGCAGCTCGCATGGATCACGTCTGGCGTCTGTCATTCCGTGCGCTAGGGTACTCTAGTTGCTTTCCATAATCTCTTTTGCGTAATAAGTTCATTTTTGAATTTCAAGTGCTAAATATGAAGGAAGATCTGATAGCAATAATTGTGTAGCTCACTCCTGTATTGTGGGTATATTACCTATCAGCCACCACTTGGTGACATTGACATTTCATCACTTGACTCACACAACATCGCAAAAGCACAATCTTTTTGTCATTCAAATTTCATCAAACTACTCATCTTGATAGTGGTCCTAGCTCGACTGAGCAGTGCAGGTAACCTCCTTGCTATGTGCTGTCGAAATCGATAGTTGCGACTTAACTAGTTGCATCCACCGCGACCCACTTGTTCTGTTCATACCAGTTTGGAAGTGCATAAACGGGAAAGTTTATTACAGACTTGTGTCAACAAGAACATAAATGAATCAAACGAAATATACATAAAATAAGATTTTTAAATGAATGTTATAGTCTATTATACATAATAAAACCATATTTAATTTGATTATATGATTGTGGTTGTATTTCTGAATTGTAAAAGAAAATGTTTTCAGAAAAAATTTGTTACAATTGAAATAAATATTAAAAAGGACAGAACCAATGTAAAAAAAAAAAAAAAAAAAACCTTTTAATTTAAAGGCGAAAACTCTTAGTCAAATAGTTTTATATTCTTTAGGTAAAATATATTTATAAAAAAATAAGTTTTAAATTTCATATCTCGAAATAATTATTTCTAACCTAAATAAATTTAGTAATTCTTGTTTTTTAACTTATTATTATTCTTTGATTGTGGAACTATACTTCCGCTTATTAGAAGGCTATGGGAGAATGTTCTGTTTCTACAAGAGATATTATGTTCAGACATTAGATTATGTTAGTTCACAAGTTTATGAAAATGCAGTGTATTTTCTTCTAATGTTTGAATGGTAATTTATCCAATCAAACTTGCATTAAAATTTAGTTTAAAAAATCATTTGCTACCTACCTTATTTTAAAAAAATGAGATCATATTAGGTGTCACCAAACACTTTTGAAGTAGCTAAATAAATTAGTTCACTATAGAATAATAAATAAAAAAGTATAAAATCCAGGTTTTGATAGTTTATTACGAATTGAAATACAACTCTGGTCAACATTGGTGACAAATGCCTAAGTTAATAGTTATGATTTCGTTATTCAAGTTAGTGTATGTATCATCGCTCAATCTATATTTGTCATTGACAAAAGTATTTGTTTTATTAGGTCTGGCTAGGTCATATATATAGTCACCTAGTAAGACCTATTCAAACAAGCGATCGTACATTAATTAACTTGACTAACGTAGTCATAAATAATAACATGCATTCATAACCAGAGGTATATTTCATACTTTTATATTTCTTATTTTTTTACTAAACTAATGTATTATGGTACTTCAAAAATGTCTGGCGACACCTAATATGATCTCATTTCTCAAAATAAGGTAGGGCGATTGCATAATTATATTTTGAACTCTATTTAGGCCTTCAATAAATAGAATCAGGACGTTTTGTTGACTATTTTACAAAACATTTCTTTCAATTTTAAACTGTTAACCCAAGCAACATCTTTCATTGTAATCCGATAAAATTCAAAAAGTTTCAGCATTATCAACTGGTACTTTACGATTCATTATGTTATATATGTGAATGTAACTCAAGATGCATATTCATTCTATTTTTTTAAAACTTAAATAGGGGTTTCATGTGATATATATATATATATATATATATATATATATATATATATTCATTTTCCTCTTAGCCCAACTGTAATAATACCTAACACTCCTTGGGAGGACTATAATAATTGTAGGGAATGTTGTCTAAATTCTTGCTAGTCATAATTTTTACACCCACTTAAACCAAAAGGAAATCCAAACAGGGCATGTGCACTTAGTTGAAGTTAAAAATAACATACCACGACCATCCCTGTGACATTTATCATCCCCAAGCTTAGTTTGTTGGGTAATTGTTTACTGTAACTGGTCTTTTTTGTTTTAATCATGTTCTACAGAGTACCTTATTTAAATAATAAAATAAGTTTTCACCGCGGAGCTAAATTTTTCACGGAAAAACAACAACATATTTTCAACTTTTCTAGGTTAAGGTCCATTAAATGAATTACACGTTAAAATAGGTTGGTATGCAAATTTTGATCTTACAAGGTCAAGTACAGTGTCATTCTCTCTCTATATATAGCCACCTTACCTGACCTACGCATAAATTAAATTTGAAAAAAGAAGAAATTGTGCATTCGTTCCCAAGCGGTCATCCATCCAAGTACCAACCGCATTCAATGTTGCTTGAATTCGGTGATCTATAAAATGCATTTAATTTCGTAGTTTTGAAATCATGATTTTTAGGGGAAAAGTTAGCTCCGCGTTGAAAACTTATTTAATTATTAATAAATAAGGTATGTAGAACATGATTAAAAACAAAATCGCCAAAAAGACTGGTTGCAGTTACTGTAAACAATTACCAGTTGTTGTTTATTCTGCACAATCTTGTTAATTTTGTCCTTGTGTATTCACACTAATATGTTAGTGCAACAGACAATTGGTTACTTACCAATATCACTTAGATATTGCCTTAGGTACTATCTCAGCTTGCCATTAAACATTAAAAAAATTCACTTCAGTTCTATATTAGGTTTTTTAGGACTAGTAACTAGTGCTACTCTTCTTCAATTCAACCAATTATGACTCAATTAAAATATTTAGTATAATACAATTAATTACAATAACTACGTAATGCCCTTTGAGGTATCAGATATATCTTTTTCCGAAAGAGAGTTTAAATTAATAATTGTATTAAAAATATAAACCTACATCCAAACTATAACCAAACTTCAATAAGTAATCCCTAGTACACCCAATACGGTAAAAAATTAAATCCAATAATCCAATGTGGTTCAATTACTATAGACTTCACTACATATACTAAGAAAAATTAAATATACACAGCAATCGTAAATAAATTACAAGTACTTTAGGTATAATTGAACTGTAATACTAACCAATCTATAAAACAACAAACACACATTAGTTGTACAAGACGTAAATTATTGTAAAAATGTATAATAATTGTATAATGTAAGATGTATTATTGTAATATTGTATAACCTGGATTTAAACAAATCAGCTGATTTTTGTGGTTTTCATTTTCTTGTGTTCAACTGTGACTGTATTGACTGTATAATCTCTCATTTCTTTATATGTGGATCAAGGAAGCTTTTGTATCTCACTAATCACTAATTTGTGAGGGTTAATTAATCAGATGATATTATACACTGTATAACATGATTATAAGGAAAATACATTAGTTGATGTTACTAAAATAATTAATATTATTAAATATGTGTAGGTTTCATCTTAGTTTGCCAGACAGAGTTTAAATACCAAGGATACTTAAATCGCATGTGCATTTAATTATTGAAAACAGAATTTTTAAGACTGTTCAGGGTTCAGGTATAAATTTTATCTATGGTTCAGTGTTGTCAGTGGTCAATGCTCTCAAGTCGCTTGCTCTTCCTGTCACTGTCTGTTGTGCTGTTGGATTGTCGGATTGGAATAATAATTTTTAGGTTAAATGTCTTGAATAAGTAATGTGGATTACATTTTAAATATTTACTATCTTAATACATATTCTATAAGAATTTAATTACACGATGACAACAGCAGCAAGGCCTACATTTGAACCAGCAAGAGGAGGGCAAGGTAGAGGTGAAAAAGATTTGAGTGCAATATCAAAACAGTATTCTAGTAGAGATTTACCTGGTCATACAAAATTAAAATTTAGGTATGTATTCTAACGTTAAGAGAAAAATCTTAATGACTTTATAACAATTAATATGTATTATTTATAGTACAAGTGGTAAATAAGTTTAGACACAAGCTATTGTTTAATTGTTTATTTTGGTAATTTTTAAATTATTAGCCTAATTATTTATTGAAGTAGACCTTTGTTGGCCTATAAATATGTAGTTTAAGATGGTAAATATGCATCAGAAGTATCCGATCGATATAAGTGTGAAATCTCGGCAATTCTTATTCAAAATACAGGGTTTTCGATCATTCTGAACAAAGCTAGTGGTTTTTTATCTCTCACAACTCATTATTTACTTCACAATCTTAGAAATGGTCAATTTTCGCTTAAAAAGAGTGTCAAGCACAATGAAAGCATTATTTATTCTTAAAAAGTAAGATATGTAGTAATACAATAAAATAAAACTGAAAATTACAAGCTACCTTTAAGTAAACACTTAACCATATATGAATGACCTTCCTTAATCTGTAGTTCTTGAACTAGGTGTGGTTAGGTAACCATATACAGGACATGATTGAGACTAAATGATATGCAGTTTGACAGTTTTAAAACAAAACTATGGTAAATGTTTACTTTTATGTGGCTCATAGTAAACATTTACCCAGAATTATTTTCGCGGAATCAAATGAAATTGATAGATTTTACTTAAAATTTATGAAATATGTGTCGAAATACTCCCAAAATGCTATAAAGCAGTCAATTTTTAAATTGCTGTTTTCAGATAGATATTATGAATTGGGAAACATAAAAAGTGACTAGCTCCGTTAAGAATGATCAAAATTATCGAAAATCTCTTGCATATTTACCCTTAAGATATCCATATATTTTAAAGGCATTTATTTGCTGTGATTGCTACTAGTTATTTTGGCAATTTTTAAAAATTAATGTCCTATATATGCCCTATTTATTAGTAATAAAATGAGTTTTCGGTAAATATGTAGTGTTCCTCTCGTTGCTATTTTCTCGCTAAATTTATACAACTTGTGTTCTAAATACCTTCTTTTGTAACAATTACAACATCGTTTATTACGCTGTACACTTTTTATGCTTCAAAATACCTATATATATATACCAGACCTAGTAAAGTTACTATAGGGGTCTGGTTAGGTAGATGATTGACAGTAATTGACAGCTCTTTAACCCTTTGACGAGTGCGGCCGTTCCTGAACGTCCCAAATAGCCAACAGCTGGTTAGTAAGTATTTACAAGAAAATTGTTGTCAAGGAGTAAGAAAAAAAAATTTGAAAATAGTTGTTTTATTGGTTACAAATGTATAATAATATAATAATATTGTGTTAAAAACTTGTAAGAATAAAAATTTACACTGATAAATGTACTTTAAAAAAAATTTGCACTGAAAAATCATTGTCACCCGTCGGTATAGCAGACATACATAGACAAAAACGTTTGATGGGCCGCTTTTTTTCCACGAATCAATTTAGTATAGCCTACATTATGGAAAATATAACATTTCTTTTCAGTTTTCTTGGAAGCGTGTGTTGGTTTCGTTTGCTGATAACGGTATCCCATTGTCGGCGGCATAAAAACACCGTGGCATTGTCACCCGTCGGTATAGCAGACATACACAGACAAAAACGTTTGATGGGCCGCTTTTTTTCCACGAATCAATTTAGTATAGCCTACATTATGGAAAATATACCATTTCTTTTCAATTTTCTTGGAATCGTGTGTTGGTTTCGTTTGAGACGCGGCTAAATGTGTCAAAAGACTAGACAGAGGGGAATCTGTAAAAAAGCTTTGTAGTGTTTAATTTTTCATGTTTGATGTATAATATACGTAACATAATATAATGATACAAATCACTTATACTAGACAAGGAACATAGGCACAGGTGTGTGTAGGGGGGAAACAACCGCGGAGAAGACGATGCCATCGCCTACATTTACGCGCCAAGCAATACGCATGGTGAATTCTCCTGAAACCACGCCCCCTGGAGTTGTCCTGCCTTACAATTGTGAAAAACCCGATTTCATCTGTTCTTAATACTATTTCTTGTTGAATTGTGACAACACAATAAGCCATGACTAATTTGTTTTATGATAAATACTTTTATTGCTCAGACGTTACCTAAAAAGTTCCGGAACGTCCATACTCATTTACGCAAACAGCACAGAGAACGTTCAAGAACGGCCGTACTCGTTAATCGGTATTTTCATGTACTCTTCAAAGGGTTAAACAGACATATTTTCGCGGATGAACCTAAACATCGAAGGATGAGACATTACATTTGTTCACGAGTTGTCATACGTAGTAATGTAAAGAGCCTGAGCTAACCTTAAAAGGCTTGCAAATCGTCATTTTTAATAGCTGGTTTTCGACAGAAATAATGGATTTTTGTAATTCAAAAGTGAAATACATGTAAAAGGATGATATAATTGTTGCAAAAGGAGGTAGGAAGAAGACAAACTGCCTATATTTAGCTTGTAAATAGCAACGACAGGAACACTACATATTTACCAAGTTTTCAACACAAAGCTAACTTTTTCACCGAAAAATTACAATTTCAAAACTACAGAATTCATTGCATTTATCAATCACCGAAGTCAATCAAAATGGGGCATGGTTAGTACTTGGATGGGTGACCGCTTTAGAACACCACATGCTATTTGCACAATAATTTATTCTTTTTTTTGAAAATTTCAGTTAGAGTTAGATAATGATTTGATTATATACTATCGTTATGCAAATACATATCTGGCCAATATATATAGCCACCTGGACAAGCCTGCTCTTAGTCATAGTAATGATGTAATGCGCATGCGGCTAACCCATACGCTATTCCAATTCCTATGTATGTGAAGCATTTAATTATGCTGTAACCTATAAATTCGGTTATTTTGTAGATTTTAAATTATGATTTTTCGGGGAAAGAGTTAGCTCAGCGTTGAAAACCTATTTTGGTAAACGTCTTGTGTAGATCTCGTTGTGTTTTAATATTGAAATTTAATGAAATCGGGGTGTACATACCTCATTTTGGAACAATTGGATCATCCTTTAGCTGTGAGGACCCTTTTTAAGTATCTGAATCCAATATATCTGTCTAAAATAAGAAATTTAAAAGTACAAAATCCTAGGCTTGTGAGGTTAAGGTATATGTCTACATTAATTCCTATGGCAACAATAGTGAATATATTGAGCGTTTTATCACTCAATGTTTTTGTTCATCCGTGGATATATATATATACTAGGTCTGGTTAGCTAACTATATATATATGGTTAGCTAACCAGACCTAGTAATGGAACTACAGGTCTTGTTAGGTCAATATATATTGATTTGCCGAGACCTAGTTCACTAGATTCTGAAGTCATACAGCGTAGTAATATTTACTTGTTAGAAGACAGTTAATGTGCATATACATCTAAAGATATGTTATTGAAGCTATTCTATTAACTATGAATAACTTATGAATCCTAGACGCATAGGCTCATTTTGTATTTTGAACATTGAATGCAAACTTCAAAATTGGGTATTTTTGACAGAAATATTGGATATAGATACTTAAAAAGGGCCCTCCCAGCTAATGGATGATCCAATTGTTTCAAAATGAGGTTTGTAAAACACGCTTTCATTAAATTTCAATATTAAATCGCAACAGAATCTACACTAGACATTTACCCTTATTTTATTATTAAAAAATAAGGTATATAGAACATGATTAAAATTAAAAAATCGCCAAAAAGACCCTTAGCAATCACAGTAAATAATTACCATTTTTAACATAGCCAAACTCCACTAATTACCCATAAGCTTGAGATTTATCATATTCTAAATATTGTTGATTGAGATTAGGTTTTAGATCTACTATTTTGGTATTTGGTTATAATAAAATGTTAAATTGTAGACTAAGAATTCAGGTTGAATTAGATTTCTGTCAAACATGTATTAGTTCTTTAGAGTAGATAGAAACTGTGTGTGTAGTGTGGCAGGTAATTATGCAATGAACTTGACCTAAAATTTAGTTACAGTATTTACTTTAGATTTGGTGTACATATTTTGAAAAAATGAGATCACATTAGGTGTCGCCAGACATTTTTTGAAGTACCAAAATACATTAGTTTAGTAAAAAATAAGAAATATAAAAGTACGAAATACAGCTCAGGTTATGGAATGCATACATTAATATATATGACTACGTTAGTCAAGTTAGTGATTCAATGATTGAAGAATCATGACAAATAGGTTTGGGCAGGTGACTATATATAGCGATGATACACTAACTGAATAACGTAGTCATAATTATTAACTTAGGTATTTGTCACCAGTATTGACCAGAGCTGGATTTCCATTCGTAATAAACTAACCAAACCTGGATTTCATACTTTTTTATTTATATTTTCTAGTAAAGTAGCCTAATTTATTTAATTACTTAAAAAGTGTCTGGCGATACCTAATATGATTTAATTTATTTCAAAATAAGGTGGGCCTAGTTAGTAAACGATTTTCTTAACTAATTTTAGGGCAAGTTTGATTGCATAATTACCGTTTTCCAGATACAGCATTTGTTACATTTTGATTTTGACCCGGTTCAAAGGCAGCTTCACTCTACATAATCAAAAACAAATAAATCTAGAATAAAGAAAGTTATATGGAATAAGTAGGCTAATGCAGTTTTGAGGAGATAGGATATAAGATGTCTTCAGCTTAAATGGTTGTTCTATCATATGTTTTCAATTATTCATAGTGTTAATGTCTTCAGATTTTTAGATTATGTTGTGATGAAATATATAAATGGTAATTGTCGATTGTACCTCTTTCTCAAATTTTGTCATTAAAAATAATAAAATCGTTAACTCTTTACCTTATATTCAAACAATCAGATCATTTTTTTTTCTTTTTGGAAGACATTTTTGAAGTCACAAAATGCATTTCTACATTGTCAAATAATACAGTGAAAGCAATGGAATCCAGCTGTTGTTATGTTAAATACAGGTCTGGTTAGTTTACTACGAATGAAAATATTGCAAATCCAATATTGCTCTGATTACCAATACTTTCATTAATATTTATGACTACATTCGTCACGATAGTAAATGTGTCATCGTTCGAATTTATTATTAGAAAATATATTTGTCATGGTAAAAAGTATTCGTTTTATTAGGTCTGGTTAGATGACTATATATTTATTAGGTCACCTGCCCAAACCTATTTCTTATGATTTTTCAATCATACAATGGTATAATTCAATGCATGCCACCTATATGGTATAATACATATAGTCCTAGCTAGACCTAATAAAACAAGCGATCACACATTCACTAACTTGACAAACATAATCATAAATATTAATGTAAGCATTCATAACCTAAGCTGGATTTCGTACTTCAATATTTCTTATTTTCTACTAAACTAATGTATTTTGTGACTTGAAAAGTGTCTTCCGAAAAAAAAATGATCTGTTTGTTTGAATATAAGATAGGCCTAATAGTTAACGATTTCATAATTTTTCATAGCAAAATTCAAGGGAGATGTATAACCGACATTTACCATTTAAAGTACAGTAAAACCTCGATTAACCGGAATAATGGGGGCGGGACCGTTCCGGATAACCCGGAATTTCCCCCGGAAAATTTCAAGGTTAATTTCAGAAAAATATGCATACATCTTGTAGGTTTTCCCAACGCAAGTTTAATACAAAAACAAATATATACAAATGTACATTAAAAATGCTATTTCTTAAAGTAATCAACAATCTTTTTCTGCACTTTTTTTTCAACGTGGTTGCGGGCAGCCTTGTCTCGCCATCTTTTTATTAGTAGCAAATCAGCAGGTCTAGAATCATGTGACTGCTCAACGAATTGAAGTGCGATCTAAAAAAAATACCCATACTGTACTGTACTGTACCTACATATTCTACATTTAAATTATGAATTTTAAATGAAACAAACATTATTCAATACAATATGAAAGAATGACTCTTACCTCGAAAAAGCATTAAAAGCAGAGTCTGCTTCCACTCGGCTGACGTCACATGCAGTCGTCGCATCTGCGTCATCTCCATCAACGGACTGCTGTTCCTTGCACCATGTTGACGATGTCTCGATCGGAAAGCTCAAGTTCGGATTCGTCTCCTTAGACCCACTCTTTGACGTCATTTTCTTCCATGTTTTTGCATCCTGGCACTTTCATCAGCAATTCTGACAAATTTTCAAAATCTTCGTCCTCCCAACCATCAGTTGACGTCACATCATCATACAGTTTGTTCCATGCTTTCTGCAAAGTGGTCGATTTTACTTTTTCCCAGGATTGAGCACTCCAATACACCACTTCTTTCATTGTCACAGATTTTAGAGCCTCTGGCAAACTTTTTTGGCCACTGTCACTTTCCTGTGTCGCAACAGAAACCCTCTATAATGCCGCTTCAGTGTCTCAATCACTCCCTGGTCCATTGGTTGGATTAGACTAGTGACGTTTGGTGGTAGGAATTGAACAATAATGTCACCGTTCTTCAGAAGGCCCGGCTGTGTTGAAGCATTGTCAATCAACAAGATTGCTTTTAAAGGCAGACCTTTTTCCTTTAAAAATCTCTTAACTTTTGGCACAAACTATTTGTGAAACCATTCTCCAAAAAGATCAGATGATATCCATGTATTTTTTTGTGATCTGTAGTAAACTGGAAGGGCGTTGGGAGCAATATTTTTTAGTGCCCTAGGCTTGATTGACTTTCTTATGCACATTAATGGAAGTCTGAGTGTACCTGATGCGTTTGCTACAGTTAAAAGTGTGATTCTTTCTTTTTCTTTCTATGACAAGGAGCAGAAGCCTCTTTTATGAATGCCAAAGACTTTTTAGGTAACATCTTAAAATTCAACCCAGTTTCGTCAGCATTAAAAATTTGGTCCTTTGTGTAGCCTTTGATCATGTCTTCAAATTCTGTTTTAAACACATCAACTGCATTTTCATCTGCTGACATTTTTTCGCCACACAAATTCAACTGACGGATCCCGTATCGGGTTTTAAATCTATCAAGCCATCCCGTTCCTTGCAGTGAAATCTTTTCCATCGTCTCCAAGCATTTCAGATAAGAGCTTTGCCTTTTCTTGAAGAACAGGGCCAGTTATCGGGACTCCTTTCTCTCTTTTACCATCCTTCTTTCCATCCATCTTTTAGTCATCTAACCACAAAAACAATGATTCATTAACTTGTTCGAAATTGGAAGTTTCATTGTTTTCTGATTAGGACCTGTTGTGGAGTATTTAAAAATCTATTTCTTATTTTTAACCCAATCACCAACTGTTGTCGTACCTACATTGAAGTCTGCTGCCACCTTCCTCAAAATATCTTCGTTTTCTATACGTCTGATGGCTTCCAACTTATCACTAATATTCACTACTACACGTTTTCTCTTCGTAGACGTTGCGAAAATCGTTCTCCGAATACACTATGTATACACTTTTAAATTCAGCAAATGTCACTACAAAACAACAACAGCAACTGTGTTGTCACAACGTGCAAGTGTGTGAGTTCACGGTACACTGATTATTTAGTGCAATATGGGAATGCAGAAAATGTAGTATAGGTCAACCCCCATCCTCTCGTGGTGGATCAGGTATGTGGTAAAACCCCTTAGTTCAGTGACCGCCACGGGCGGTCTCTCATGAGTCATACGTCGGGTGTTTCCTCTCTGCTAGTGATTATTCGTTTATTTTAGGCCGTTCCGGTTAACCCAGGTTCCAGTTTAACGAGGTCCGATTAAACGGGGTTTTACTGTAGTACTCTTTTGTTTTTAAGTTTAAAATATTCAACCATAAATAATATTGCTCAGTGGTACCTAACCTGACAGATATACCAACAATTCATATATTGGAAAGTGCGGAATTTAATAAGTACTGATCAAGTTAATTACATTTAATGCTTAATCTCATAATTCACATTATAAGATGTATTGTTTTCTCTTAATCAATTGTCTAAAATCTGCAACTTTATACACTCATTTTTGTATTTGAATTATATAATACATTTTTTCTTTTGTAGGGAGCATGGTCAAGGTACAACTGAAGAATTGCGCTCACGAGACTTTAGGAAAGATCTTGATGAACGTGAAAGAGAAAAAGAGAAGAGTGGGCGGCGACCTCAAGAAGTTCGTGACTCAGGAGCACAGTATGTGAAGGACTTACTTATTATTATGGATAATTCTTTCATTTGCTGCATGGGCATTTTAAATATAGATTGTACATAACTATCGTTTTATCAAGGGTCTCTCCAGTTTATTTAAGATAAAACATATTTTAAACATACTAACATTTCTAAATTACCTACTTACACTTACCTAATGACTTTAAAACAAAACATGTTTAAATTTGTTGGAACTATCTAATAGAGTATCAAATTAAAGGTAATTCTCGTTTAACAATAAATATGAAACAAATTTAGAAATGATAAAATTAAACGGTGGTACTGGGAGGAAAAGTAAGGCAACAAAATCTGTTGATAAAGTAACTGATTTAGAATATTGGCATATTTAAAATAAATATAATAATAGACTTAAAAATTATAGTCCAATGGTTTAGGAATAAAAGAGGAGCTAAAATTATATAAAAATAAAATGTGATAGTATCATATCATAGATAAAAACCCAACTGATTTTTTGTATGTTTGACCTATATTCTGAAACCACAGTTTAAAAAATAATTTTCATCTCTTTTCTAATCTTTAAAAATGAATGTAAAAAATAATTACATTTTCAATTTTATTGGTAACACATATGATGTTTTTGTCTCAGTCTACTAACATCACCCCTCCCTCAAATTAAACACTATAGTGTACAAAGATTATGCTATAGAATGTATTATTATATAAAAACTTCTTTCTATATTTACAGTAAACGGTTGAAGTTGGACCAAGTACCCGCTGCCAGTCTTGATGCCGATGATCCATTAAACGAGGATGATTCCGATGATCCAGATAGCGAAGATGATACAGCACAACTCCTTGCTGAATTAGCTCGCATAAAGAAAGAACGTGCAGTAGACCAGGCTCGTAAAGTGAGTTATCTTTTTATATAATACTTTCTTACTACAGGTTAAACAATTTTTTCCCATCTGATTTTAATCTAAATTTTTTATAATAAAAAGATGTACATTAAAAATATAAGTACACAATTAAATACAGTAGACTTGCGGTTAACCGAGCCCCAGTTATACAGGGCTCCATGTTAACCGAGATAGTTAAGCTAAGTTGAGCCGATCCACTCGACCTGACTTTCGGAAGTGGTAGTTTGACATTGAGTTGAAACACAAGTTCAACCTCGTAGTCTCCAAAACGAGTTCAACATCTGTGCCAGGTGGTTTATTTTACAGTTGTGATTCACTTTGTACACATGTTTTGAGAATGAGTGGTAAACGTAAAAAGTTGTTGTTTCGTTATAACAAAGTTTAACGGTATAAAGAGATTATATAACAGAGAGTCGATTTAAAAAGTTGTTCCTGATGTGGGTGTAGGAGAATTGACAGGTTGATTGGAAAAGGAAACAAAACAACATTGAAAATTTGGTTAATCAAAATGTTAGTAGTAATGGTTTAGCAAGGAAAAACTATCAAGGAAGGGCGAAAACCGAAGTTTGGTATGTAAGTTTTTCTCAGCTGCAAGGGATTGGAAGTCCGGTAAGTGGCCCTATGCTAGAAGTTAAAGTCCTACAATTTCATAAAAAGTTTAAAAAAAGAGAAGAAATATTTATATATTATTTATAAATTCTTAATTTATTATATTATGAAATTAATTTACATCTTCTAAATCTGTTTTGTCTTACATATTGTTTTCTCATATATGCATTGCATTAATAAACGTGATGTTGGATTAATGCAGTTATTTATTATTTTTTTCAATCTTCATCCTCCTTATTTTTCCGAGTTTTTTGTACACGAGATTGTCTTTGTCCCAATTAACTCGGATAATCCAGACTCTACTGTATATATTTGATACTAAATTTGTAAAATAAATTCATTATAAGTTAATAAAGAAAATTATACTTTTATAACAAATATACAATTATAAATTTCCACACTATATGACTTTACCATTAGTATATGTTCCAACCTTAGTTCCATACTGAACTTCAGTCTGAGTTGTGTGCAACCGACAAATTAGTATTGACATTATTATTTTAAATTGCAAATATTTATACATAAAGTAAAAATGATCACTTTAACAATTCGTCATTAGGCATCATCAGGAAACTAATTTGAAATTTACAGACTCTAACATAAACAATTACATACTATGATGAGACTTACCAATATGGAAAAAAGTGGAGGGGGAGAGTAGGAAGTGGGAGGAGTGAATGACATGAAGGGGGAATACCATATAGGTAGATTATAATAGGTTTAAAGGATGGAGAAGGGCTAAGAGTTGTGTGTTCATTTAAGTTGGAAGAAATATTTTTAACAATAGATTGATTGATTTCTAAAACGTACAGTATTTAATTTCCTACTTTTTTGTTTTAAATGAAGTTTACTTTTTGTTTGATCTATTATTAAAAATATTTCTTCATATTTAAAATGAACACACAACTCTTAACCCTTTTGTTCCATTTACTTAAACCTATTACAGTATATAAACTATCTGTATATGATTCAGGTCATTCACTCGTCCCACTTCTTCAGATCATTGTACATTCCATCTTCTTGATCCCCACTGCCCCGTCTCTTTCTCTCTCCATCTTCTTCCTTATTGGTTATTCTAATCATATTAGATTCTGTAAATTTCAATTTAGTTGCCTGATGATGCCTAACTGCGAAACATGTTGCAAATAAAGCACTTGTGAAATTATACTTGCTAAATTAATCATTTTTCTTTCATTATGTAGTTTTACCAAGAATTTACTGTTGTCACTTTAAAATTATACTGAAACTCGTTTATGTTTTATATAACATTTGTTGTTACTGAACGTAATTCTGTACTTTTATTCTCAGTAGACATGACATGGGGTCAGGTCACCAACAAACATGCCTGGTCTTACTACATATACATATAAAGTTATTATTATTATTATGATTGTATTATAATGGTTGTCCAAAATAAAACACAAGTCGTTGGTTGCCATTACATGAAATATGACTCAGGATTTCACTGTAGTGAGTATGAGTGTTACAATCCCTAGCTGAATCTACGCCTTTTTTCATATAGTCTCAGGTTAGATCTCTCTTTCATCTTTTCCACCAGGTCTCTTTTTACTAATTTTTGTTCTCTTCCGACCCTGGCACTTTTAGAGTATTTGAGAGTAATTGGTCTTTATTTTAACTTTTTTATACTAGGTGATGAAGACCAAAATATTTTTTTATATTTAAACACAAAGGAAAAAACATAGATGGAAAATGAAACACAATACGAATACTCCTATTTCTTGTTGAAATTGACCCAATGAACATTTAGCCATGTTGCTAACTCAGGTATCCATTTGTCTTGCTATTCATTATGACAACCAATTTAATCCTTTAGGCATATTTCAGTCTACAATCTGTGATTGTACCACAGGAATCTTTCTCCGTAGGTACACAGAGAGACCATGTCTTAATAATAAGTCAATATTGGCATTAATGAGATAGTTTAAGCAGACAGGTCCCATTACCAACTAGGAATAGCTTACATTGTCAATAAACACTTTTAAGTACTGACAGAGAATGCCTTGCTAATTAACATTTATCAGCTGGAATTCTTGTCGCAAGATCTATATTACATCGAAAGAAATATCCTTCCAAACTAAGCAAATTTAAACTATGAATAAACTTCTTCAAACTGACAAAAATATTCAATATATTATAATATGAATATTTAATTTTAAACAAAACTAACTCGAACCTGCTTATTTGTATCTACAAGTAGATATATATCAGTCTATTCTTTAAAGTTGTAAGCTGAAAAAAATGGTTAAATTTGTAATTATTGAAATTTTAATGTTATTGGAAGTTTGAAAAACAGAAAAAAAATATTAACAACTGTAAGGTGTTTAATTTGCTTTAAGAGCTTCTAATCAAATTTTTAGTTACTTACCTAGTTGTAAGTCTGCGTTCTTACAACTTTGCAATTAATTTTACCATTTTTATTTACCTGAAGGGCAGGATTGCATCTCAAATCGTAATTACAGTTACTAGCATAGCATGGCACATGGTTAACACAAATGATCTAGCCAGACATTTTATATATAGCAAGAAATCTTCCCTTTATTATATTCTTAAAAAACAAAGACATATTTATTGAAATAAAAACATTATTGGCATTCAATTGTATGAAGTACAAAAATTATATATGTTCAAGTTATTGTTAAAAAAAAATCAAAGTTCTTAAATGTTCTCAATTGTATCAATGAAATTATGTTCTTATGTGCTTTACACTTTACTCACGAACTGTTTATCCACACAATCCATATTTGGTTCTACTTCCAAAAAACAATTATTCCGCCATGAGGCTGCTAAATTCGAGTCTCTGCAGTCGCACCATGACGTGACTGCTCACTGTTGAATCCTGACCAAGACTGACCACGCAACGCTTCCTTCTTCCTTGTTAGAAAGACGCTCTCGCAAGGCATCATGGGATATTTTTTCCGTTCTCATGGACTGAAAACGGGTTCGGCTTTCGAATTGCTATCACTTGCTTGGCAAAGCTAACGCAGAGGTTTTTGTGGGAAGTTTTTCAGGTTTCCATTTCCTTTATTCATGTTTGTTAATTTTATCGGCGCGCACATTTCAAAATTCAAACTTTCAATTTTATACATTGTATAGAAAACATTTAGATTCTGTTTAAAAGCACTTTACACTTTTCTATTTATATATAATGATTATTATGAATATTATTACTCTATTGACATTACTTGTATAACATTAAACTTAATATTTATTATTTATTATTTATATTGGTTGGAAGATGTCCCATGCTTACAGAAACCCCCTCCTTCGAGATTCTCATTACGCAGAAATAAGAATCTCGAAGAAACAGCATGGAAGCTGGGACACTCCAACCAACTTGCCACCTTTTACGGAGTCAAGAACAGTTCTAATACAATTTAGAAGAAAATTTTAATCTATCATTAACAATTTCAAAAACAAAAAATATCAAAAAACTACATCATCAATTTGTTACCAGGGGACTTAAATTTAATAAAGGCGGAACCAAAATGGTAACAATGTTTGAAAAGAAAAATAAAAAAAGACAAAGACAAATTTAGTAATTAACAAGGCTCAAGTTTATTGAAAGCAGAAAGAAATTTCGGCGATTCAGACTTTGTCATTTACAACAAAAGACATTCTGACACAAATGATCAATAAAAAAAAACTTATGATTAACAGTATCATAAATTGTAAAAGTTATAAGCCCTTAATTGTAACATATAATAATTTAAAAAAAAAAAAAAATTAATCAACAGATTCTAAAAATTTATCCCCCCTTTTAATATAGATATTTATAGTTACAAAAATTTAACAATAAAAAAAAAGACAATGAGCACAGCTTAATAATTCACAGAATTATAATTAATAAAAAAGGTTATACGCCCTTAATGTAAAAGTATAATAATAATAAAAAAAAATTAATCAAAAGATTCAAAAAAAGAAAAAAAAAACTTATCCCCCCTTTTTTTAGTTTATAAGATGATAGTTTGCTTTTAAACAATTACAGAATTTAACAAAATATAAAAGAGTTTGATATTTTAAGTTCAAAAAATCATATCTATAGTTAACATGTTTATCACTAAACTAAAGATACATAATATAACTGGTTTGAAAAATTTCTTAAAAACTATATTGGCCAAATAAATTTATATATTTTAAACAAACAAAAAAAGGAATTTAGAAATTTTGTTAATTGACGTCAATTATATTAATTTAGAAAATAACCTCTTGGAGGTTGTTAGGACCGAAAGTTTGCATGCAGGCTCCACCCAATAATTGTTTTATATATATATTTTATAATTAACTACACAGGTCTACATTTAGAAAATAGTCTTAAGGAACACATATTTGCGAAAGTAAATTTGGGCACATATACAAAATGAGTTAGTTAAAGTTCTGTAAAGTCAGCTGTAGAAAAAGACATCACTTTTATGCACTTGAAAATGTGAGGTTACGTTATACAAAAAAAAACGTGTTTTGCCAACAGGACGAAACTTGTTAGGATGTTTCGTTGGTTTGTGCAATGTGAGACAAGAATTTCTTTATTTCTCCAATTTCTCCTATTTGTCCTACCAGCATATTAGCTGTGAGCAAAAAAACATGTTCTTTTAGTGTCTGTACAAAATCAGACATGTTTTAGCATTAATGTTCATCATTAAAGAAATATCTGATCATTTGCCAAAATTAAAGAAAATTGGTTGTATAACAGAAATTCGTTAAGATGGTACTTAAAAGCTTCTTAGATTATTATAAATCTATTTATATATATTTTAATTTTGTTTAAAAGAAAGCTTGTATAAGACTTGTAAGATTTTGCAAAAGCTTGTAAAACGAAATTTTCTGATTTAGAAGAAATTTCCTCAATTGTTTTATATTTGACATGTTCATATTCTGATCATTTAATGTTCAACACTAGTTTGCACTTATTTCACAAAAATGTTCAAAACGTAAAATGTGCCTTTGCAAGATTTTGTAAATGATGTTTTAAGAAAAGAAAATTTTTATAATCATTTAGTTTCAAAAGGAAATAGAATATTGAATAAAACATGAAATACATATTTTAAAGAAAACATGATAATTAACAAATTATTTTAAAAATTAACAAAATTTATAATATGACAAAATCTGTAAGGTTGTAGTACCTGGTAAATCCTGTCGCAGATCACGTGAGGTAGCACCGAGAAAATGATGGTTAATTTTAACATTTTTGAAACAGATTATTAGACTAAGGCGCACAAGCTGTAATTTAACATGATGTATTTGAAAGACGGTGATTTTGAGAGAAGAAGAAAACTTTTAACTAACGGAGTTATGAAGAATGTAGACCATGTTGTTATCGCATGTAGACTGTGGACTGGTAATCGAGAAGCTAGCTTGACCGGCGAAATGTACTTTGGTTTCAAGTATCAGGTGATGCTTGGTTTAGGAGCGGGCCGCTAGATGCCAGCATCTGTCAAGCGACGGAAGGTAGAATGTATATTTACGAAATGAGTTAAGTTATATGGCGGAAGTGCTTTTTTGAATTTAAATGCTACAGCTCTCCCCCCCCGAAAGACGGAGTTAGGGTAGAGTCAGAAAAGGGGGCCAGAAGGGCCTCCCACAAAATTTAAAAAAAAAAAGGGACAAGGGCCAGAAGGGCCTCCAAAAGGATTCTAAGGAAAGGGGCCAGAAGGGCCTCCTACGAAATTTTGAAACGGGGCACCTGATAGAAACAACGCTTCATAATGCTTTTATAATCACCACTCTAGGGTGTAGCCTCCTTCGGCACTTACTTATTAAATTTTGAAATTTCTATAGCGTCTCAGCTCTTCCCATCTATCATTAGGACAAGCCCCCGACAGAAAGAGCTGAAGGGTGACGCAAAGGTCGACATTGCTGTGCATGAACTGACTTTGTACACTAAGGTACGTGGGGAAAGGGGTGGAGTGGCACCTCGGGAAACCAAGTGGAGGTGACCACTCCGGGGACCAGGGGAGGGAAAAGTGCATAGCACTAAGGACTTCAGGAAAAGGCCGGACTCAGAGGAAGCTCACATGCGGGAGGAGCAATTTTAATCCTCTGAACCGACCCTTACATTTAATTACCAAAAATAAATAAAAATAAAAGAAAAACTCCTGAAGCCTTTTTGGGTCAGATCATGCTCAGCGTCGTTATTTTTAAATTCCTCTTCTCCCATACGAAGAGAAATTTAAACTATTCACGGCTCTTAACAATTTCCGTGAGAAAAAAGAATTTTGAAGGGTCTAAACAAATAATCCATTTGAAAAATAAACAAAGAAGCAGTATGAAACGTTGGGGAGTCAAAATTGTTTTAGTGCCCAAGGCAGGGCATGTAGTTGACTTAAGGTCTTATATGTGTATCTTTAATCATGTGCCCCAAAAAGGAATTTAAATTAATCAAAAAGGTGTAAAAAAAAATTTCATCAAAATTTCTAAGTGTTAAAAAAAAAAGATGTACAAAAGAAAGAAGTGTAAAAAAAAGGTGTAGCAAAAGAGATGGTACCAAGATGAATGTATATAAAAGGTGACCCATGACAAGAAAAAAAAAACTCCGGTTTTCTCAACCCTAAACAAACTAAATAAGGAACCAACATGTTGACCTGCTAATAAAAAAGACAAACAACCGAATAATTTAAAGAATAGACAAACAGGCCAACCATGTTGTCCTACATACAAAAACTGGGCCCCTATAATTTGGAAAAGAAAAAAAAAAATTTTCAGCACAAAAGATATATTATTAAAAGGTGTTCAACATTTCAATTTACTATTAGACAAATGCCACCATCTGCATCAACCAGTCCACCGCCATGATGATAAAATTAAAAAAAAAATAAATAAAAATAATTTTCCTTTCAAGATGACGAAAACAAAAAAAAAATTCAAAAGCAAGCTCAGTGTTCTTTAACGAGTCTTCTAATCGCAGCAAATCCACTGCCATCTTAACTGTTGCTGATAATTATTAAAAAAATAAACCAAGTAATTTAAAAAAAAATTTCTTTTAAGATGATGCAAAAAATGAAAAAGCCAGAGAGAGACTCAAGAATTATATGTAGTGTAGTTGTTGTGTATATGTGTGTGTGTAAGTATGAATTAATACAGACAAGCGAAAGAAAACTCGAGAAAATTTTTGAAGGAGATTTTGAATTTTTTTTTTTGTTTTTTTTTTGTTTTTAACTATTTTTGGATTTTATTATTTATTTAAATTTTTTTTTGGATTCCCGAATGAGCCCGCTGTCTGGATCAAATTCAGTGAATGACTAGTGTGCAGTGTTTGTAAATATATATATATATATATATATATATATATATAAAAATATTTAAGCAGACAAAATAATAATAAAAAAAAAATTTTATCAAAATTGGTTTAGAAGTTTTTGTGTAAGTGTTTATAAAAATAAATAAATAATAAATAAAAAAGAGACTATAGATTTATAGAGATTTGAATATTTAAAATAAATAGAATAAAAAAAAATTTCATCAGCAACAGTTGTGCAGTATTTGAAAAAGCTGCAAAACATAAAAATGAGCCTTGTTTAACAGAGAAAAATATTGAATTTAAATTTAGATGGTTCCAATGCAAAATTTTGAAAATTAACTAGGGTTCCAGAATTTAAAATTAACCAAGCTCTGTAATTTAGAAAAAAGACAAGCTAGAATTTAAAGCTAACCACGCTAGAATAGAAAATCAACCACGCTAGAATAGAAAATCAACCACGCTCTGCTACCAAAAACATGTTACCAGGGGACTTAAATTTAATAAAGGCGGAACCAAAATGGTAACAATGTTTGAAAAGAAAAATAAAAAAAGACAAAGACAAATTTAGTAATTAACAAGGCTCAAGTTTATTGAAAGCAGAAAGAAATTTCGGCGATTCAGACTTTGTCATTTACAACAAAAGACATTCTGACACAAATGATCAATAAAAAAAAACTTATGATTAACAGTATCATAAATTGTAAAAGTTATAAGCCCTTAATTGTAACATATAATAATTTAAAAAAAAAAAAAAATTAATCAACAGATTCTAAAAATTTATCCCCCCTTTTAATATAGATATTTATAGTTACAAAAATTTAACAATAAAAAAAAAGACAATGAGCACAGCTTAATAATTCACAGAATTATAATTAATAAAAAAGGTTATACGCCCTTAATGTAAAAGTATAATAATAATAAAAAAAAATTAATCAAAAGATTCAAAAAAAGAAAAAAAAAACTTATCCCCCCTTTTTTTAGTTTATAAGATGATAGTTTGCTTTTAAACAATTACAGAATTTAACAAAATATAAAAGAGTTTGATATTTTAAGTTCAAAAAATCATATCTATAGTTAACATGTTTATCACTAAACTAAAGATACATAATATAACTGGTTTGAAAAATTTCTTAAAAACTATATTGGCCAAATAAATTTATATATTTTAAACAAACAAAAAAAGGAATTTAGAAATTTTGTTAATTGACGTCAATTATATTAATTTAGAAAATAACCTCTTGGAGGTTGTTAGGACCGAAAGTTTGCATGCAGGCTCCACCCAATAATTGTTTTATATATATATTTTATAATTAACTACACAGGTCTACATTTAGAAAATAGTCTTAAGGAACACATATTTGCGAAAGTAAATTTGGGCACATATACAAAATGAGTTAGTTAAAGTTCTGTAAAGTCAGCTGTAGAAAAAGACATCACTTTTATGCACTTGAAAATGTGAGGTTACGTTATACAAAAAAAAACGTGTTTTGCCAACAGGACGAAACTTGTTAGGATGTTTCGTTGGTTTGTGCAATGTGAGACAAGAATTTCTTTATTTCTCCAATTTCTCCTATTTGTCCTACCAGCATATTAGCTGTGAGCAAAAAAACATGTTCTTTTAGTGTCTGTACAAAATCAGACATGTTTTAGCATTAATGTTCATCATTAAAGAAATATCTGATCATTTGCCAAAATTAAAGAAAATTGGTTGTATAACAGAAATTCGTTAAGATGGTACTTAAAAGCTTCTTAGATTATTATAAATCTATTTATATATATTTTAATTTTGTTTAAAAGAAAGCTTGTATAAGACTTGTAAGATTTTGCAAAAGCTTGTAAAACGAAATTTTCTGATTTAGAAGAAATTTC
Organism: Aphrophora alni; assembly: GCA_963513935.1. Taxonomy (NCBI): domain Eukaryota; kingdom Metazoa; phylum Arthropoda; class Insecta; order Hemiptera; family Aphrophoridae; genus Aphrophora; species Aphrophora alni. Next base: position 16,218,174 of record OY740771.1, read on the forward strand.
CTCAATTGTTTTATATTTGACATGTTCATATTCTGATCATTTAATGTTCAACACTAGTTTGCACTTATTTCACAAAAATGTTCAAAACGTAAAATGTGCCTTTGCAAGATTTTGTAAATGATGTTTTAAGAAAAGAAAATTTTTATAATCATTTAGTTTCAAAAGGAAATAGAATATTGAATAAAACATGAAATACATATTTTAAAGAAAACATGATAATTAACAAATTATTTTAAAAATTAACAAAATTTATAATATGACAAAATCTGTAAGGTTGTAGTACCTGGTAAATCCTGTCGCAGATCACGTGAGGTAGCACCGAGAAAATGATGGTTAATTTTAACATTTTTGAAACAGATTATTAGACTAAGGCGCACAAGCTGTAATTTAACATGATGTATTTGAAAGACGGTGATTTTGAGAGAAGAAGAAAACTTTTAACTAACGGAGTTATGAAGAATGTAGACCATGTTGTTATCGCATGTAGACTGTGGACTGGTAATCGAGAAGCTAGCTTGACCGGCGAAATGTACTTTGGTTTCAAGTATCAGGTGATGCTTGGTTTAGGAGCGGGCCGCTAGATGCCAGCATCTGTCAAGCGACGGAAGGTAGAATGTATATTTACGAAATGAGTTAAGTTATATGGCGGAAGTGCTTTTTTGAATTTAAATGCTACAAATTTTAGTAAATATTATTAAAATTTCAAAAACATAATAAATTTTCTGCATTGTTACAGATTTTTCAAAAACATCATCAATTATTTTTAAGTATTACATAAATCTCAAAAATATCATAAATTCTAAAAATGGTACATTCAACATAAACAGAAATCATTTCTCAACAAAACATAATATGGTTCATGATACAACAAATATACAAATCAAAAGTCAAGTAAAAATCATATTACAGAATGTGATACAAAAAATGTGACAAAGTATATTATTCATGACATAACCAACATGAATTCTTTAAATGAATCAAGTAACACATCATATTTCAAGGTATACAGCATAAATCATATTCAATGTGTGAACTAGTCATAACAGACAATATTAGAACATATAAAATGTGAACAACAAATAGATAATCATCAAATCATATCATAATGCAAATGATATTTAAAAGCACAACAAATTAGACATTCTATGTCAAAACATAATCAAAAGTGCATAACGTAGCATCATTGTTAATTTTTATTATTTTGCAACAGCAGAAAATTGTATAACATAATACATGTGAACAACATAATATAATCATCAATCATAGACAAACAAATTTTGGAAAATTTTCATATCATAAAAATCAAACATCATATATCAACAATATTTTAAAATACATCATTAAACATGTTCATTAACACAATCAATTATTATTATTTCAAATCATCATCTTTTATGATTCACTTCTTCATCATTACAATTTTTTATAATTAACTCTTTCATAATTACTAAGTCATCTTTATTCATCACAAACATTGCATCTTCAAAATCAAAATCATCTATTTTTATCATTATTATTACATCTTTTTAAAATCAAAATCATCTATCTTTATTATTATTATTACATGGTAACAAATTATGAAACACATCACATTATAAAAAATTTTTTAAACATATAAACATATTTATTTTATGGCTAAAAAGAAGATTTCTTTTCCAATCAAAAACCCATCCCTCAAATTCATATTTCCCTATCATGTTTATCTCTTAATCAAATTATTTTATTATTATTTTATTTACCTAGGATTTCAGGAATCTATCTCAACTTCATCTCTAACAGTCATTTGGTACATTGTCTACTTTCATTTAAAAAAAAAATTTTAATAAATAAGTTCACAAATAAGACTCTCTTGTCTTATAAAAAAAATCATCAACCTCGTAGAATGAGAGTATTCCCTTTGGAATCTCTAAAAATTACTATCAAAGGATTAGCGTCCATTTTGGAACCCCTAATCAAATATATCATCGCAGCAAAATCGTAGAAAAAACTCGTAGAACATCATTTAAGATCTAGCGTCACATTGGAACCCCTAGTCTATTATTATCGTCGAACCTCATCGCAGAATATCATCAACTGACCCCCTCAAAAACCTCATTACTCTTACTGATTTATTAAAAAAAACTACATATTATTATTTATTAACAATTCCTATTACCAAATACTAAATCACAATCCAAACTATTTATTATCTTCCTGAAATCACCCACCTTACTAAAAAAGTTTCATTGACATTATCTCAACATCTCCTCAAAAAATTATTTATTATTCACTTTCCTTAAAATTCTACATCATCTATTTATTAATATTCATCAAAGTTTCATCAAAAACATCTCATCTTATTTAAAATATAATCACCACTGAATTATTTATTATTATTATTTAGCCATTTGTAAATCCTGTATTATTATTATAAAGTTATATCTATGACTTTACCATTGTTCACTTAAGTTCTTCTGCTGAACTTTATCTACATTTATTATTATTAAAAATCAAATCAAGTATTCTAATTATTAATCATTTATTTTTACATCTTATTTATCTAGTGTATATAAAAAGTTATCAACCTAACCTAACCTTCTGAAATGTACGAACCTAGCCTATTCTGTCGTTGTTGTTTTTACACTTAAAATTACGTGATGGTTATTTGTTACCAACAAACAAATGTCACCGAAGTGATACATGAAGGTTATTTGACACCAACAAACAAAAAACTCCTACCGGTTGTAATAATATAATCTACCCAATACCTCTATATTATTATGTAAAATATTTATATATTTAGATACCAATTCACACTGAGGTAGTTATCTTGCAAAAAACCCTACGTTGAGGTGCCAATGCAATAAAAGATAACCTATAATAGTAAATTTTATCATTGAATCTTAAATTGTAATTGCTTCACTTTGTAGTGACAACATAAAATGTTTATAAAGAGGTAATAGATGAATTTGAGGTTAAAACAATTAGAATAAATTTTGTCAAAATATTGTGATAAATTGAAAATTAGTGCTTATCAAATACAATCAACATATGAAGTAATTTGGAAAATGATATTGATTCAATAAAAAAAAAAATATATATATATATATATATATATATATATGATACTTCAAATCATACAATTCATGGGTAACCTTAAGTGTTAAGTTACAATAAATAGAAATAAAAAAAAAAACTAAGTTAACTTTGATAAATAATAACCAATGAATTTGAACTACAATAGTCTCAATTAAATATTTGGCTGATAATGACTTTGTACTGAGCCAATTTAATTGTTATAAATAAAACAATAGAGTTCAAGTTAACAATTTATAACACATTTATTTATTTATTTTTTTTTTTTATCAAACTCAATTAATTATTAAGATAAAACAAATTATGATAAATTGTAAGTTCTATTCAATACATAGGTTTAAGCAATGTTTTGTAAATCCATTGTTAAAAGTCTATCCCTCTCACTGATTGTTCACTAGGTATATTGGGATTTACATATAAATGGACAATTCAATTAGTAACAAATTATTAATTATATATACAAGATAGTTATTAATTCTAGTCACAATTAGTAATTAATTCTAATATTATGAAATAAGTTTGGTATTTTGTTAAATTTTGATTGAATCTCGGGAATGGGTTGTTCGCTGACCTCACCACTTTTTGGTTAGAATATTGGTAATTATCTTATATTTAGATTTATACATAGATAATATTACTTAATTATAAATGATAACAATAGTTTATGAACACTTTGAATGGTTTTAGCAGAGTTAATTATGTTTAGGTTCAAAATCAAAAGTTTGCAAATTTAATTTTGGTAATCCAATTTTAGCCTTTAAAATTTGTAAAATATACCCTGGATGGGTCTCACCAGTATTTAGATATCGTGTCCAGGTTATGATGATGAATTTTGGCCAATTCTAGAGTCCTGGATGATTGTAGATATGTTTCAAATGGATTCTCTTCACATTATGAGACTGTTCTATCTGGAAGCTGGATGTCGACTCACGCCGGTTTAAAATAGCGTCCTTTTTGGTGTTAAAAAAATCTCGAACCCAAAATTTTTAAGCTGAAGATTTAACATGGATTTAAGTACCTCTCACTTATTCACATTTTTAATTAAATGAAGTAGTATGAATGGAATGAACTTATATACTATTTTACAAAATTCCCTTAATTTCTAGATTTTTATAAATTATTTGGGAGAAACAAACTCTTTAAATAATTGTGTTTGTTCGAAATAAAACTTTTTAATTAACATGAAATAGCTGGGTTCATACTTCCAATACGTTGCCGCTCAGTGACGTCAGTGTGCCGATGGGCGGGGTTTATCAATGGCTGACAGAAATTATGTTTAATAAAAGGTATGCAAGTACATAATTTAATATAAGTTCCCATGGGTGTCTCATGAGATTTCGCGTATTAATGATATTTATGAATTTTTCTAACATCACTCCTTTATTCTCCGTTTGCGAAATTATAAAATACAATTATTAATCAACGTTGTCCTTGCGTATTTTAGTTGTCCATTTGACTTGAATTTACATCGTATTAACATACAATATCTCCTACTCGATCCAGATATATGATGTTGATGAATTATTATGGATAGGTATTGATTTATTACGTAATTGAACAATCAGTTTTTGTCGTTGGTTGTTTTAAACTATTTATGTAAATTACTAGCGGTAAATTCATTGACTCGCGTAGTTCGCTATTGTTTATATTTGAGTCTACGATGTCCGCCGCTTGGAGCGTTCGGATGCTTGTACTAACAAACGATGGTTCAGATTTATTAATTTAAAAGACAATTGCGAAACTTTACACGGTACTTAATTAGTGAAGGTTCTTTGACACCAACAAACAAAATTCACCGTATAGGTACATAGAATTTTAGGAGCTTCGTCGAACTATGATCATCTACGGCTACGCCCTGGTAATTAGTAATTTGAGTGGAAGGTTTTCCATCCAAATTATTCATTAACATCTCCAATGTGCACAAGGCAACATAACATCATTTTCTACATCCATTACGAGTAGTTATTAATCGGACAAGTCCTCATAGTTTTTTGTAATGGATGTTTTTTCTTAAAACTAAGTTTTTTAGCATTTTTCGTGCTCACACTCACAATCATTCATCATCATTCATCACCATTAAGTTTATTTTTATTAACCATATCTTATTATATGTCAGATGTAAATTATGTTTATTATTATATAAATCTTATTTTTATTTTTAATTGGAATAGTCTTAGCTTCTATCCACTTATCAACTTGGTTTAATTTAAAAATTTTATTCTGAAATTATATATCATCTAATCATCAATTTAAAGTTTCTTCTATTGCTATCGTTAAAGGTTTATTTGTTATTGAATATTTATGAGTTAAGTTAAAATATAGATATCAAAATTTTACAATTTATTGATTTCTTAAAGTATATACTTTATAAATCATATTTCACTTATTTAAATTTGCGTATTTGTTCTTTTCTCAAATACTAATTCTAAGTTTGGCCTAAACGGGTTTTAAGGCTCTATCGTAAAATTATATTATACTTATTCAAGTTTCGTATTTGTTTGTGTACAAATATCAATTTCTAAAACTGGCCTAAACGGGTTTTAAGCCTATCTTCAATTCAAGTTTTTATTTATTTAAGTGTCATATTTGTTTATGTACAAATATTAATTTCTAAAGCTGGCCTAAACGGGTTTTAAGCCTATCTTCAAATTTAATCTTAATCGCGTTTTATATTTAAACATATTACTATTTATTATTATTTTAATTTATTTTAGTTGAAATTTTAAAATTAGTTTTAATTTTATCCATCAATATCTAATATTTAACCATCTGAACCATTTACAACCATTTCTATGTCCTTCTGATCATACTAATAAACACTTATGTCACTACAGAATTCACCTCCCTTTGGCCAAAATGAGTTTGAATATTCATACCTACTTGATTCAATACGAACCCCACAGTGACCTCCGGTCAACGAACCCCTGTGACACTGTTTGTTCCGAAGTTCTTTTTTGGTTCACTTATACTTTTATTTCAACCCATTAATATTAATGACCCCCTCAAAACATGTACATTTTTAAAATTATTTAATTTATGAATTTGGTAAATATGTACTTTAGGTTGCATCTTCTATTGGGTTGGTGAATATTTACTCTAGGTTGCTCATTTATAAATTTTGTAAATATGTACTCTAGGATACCCCTCCTAATTTAGCCTAAACTGTCCTCGTTTTAATTAATATAAAGTATTACTATCATAATTTAGTCTATTTATCTCAAATTATATATTATTTATTTAGGAATCTATTCAGATTCTATATTTTATGTAAAACAACTTTATTCAAATTCACATTAAAATTCATTACATCTGCACATCCATTTATGATTAATTACGTTACTGTCCTTTCTGTTACATTATTATATTATTTTTAATTTTACTGTCGCCCTGATCAGTATTTCTTTTCTTCCTGTGATTTACACCCAATCTAAACACTTTCTCAGACATTAGTTTTTTCTTGTGGTTCTGACCTAGTCTAGCTACTTTACTAACACTAAATTTCATCTTGTATTCCTGCCGTAGCCTATAACTCGTCTTTCTAAAATATTCTCCATAATTGACCCCTTCTATACCTTTTATTTCTTTAAACACCTCCATATAATCAACTAACACCTTTACATACAGTTCCCCATAACACCCTTGTAATCTAATCATACCTTTATTAAAACTTTCTTTTTCAACGATACACTTATTTTCATAATCCTGTCTTCTAAATTCATTCCTAATCTTTTTGATAAAAACTTCCTCATAACCCATTATCATATAACTACTTCGTTTCTTTATCTTAAAATCAAACTGTACTTTCATGTTATCAAAATTATTGTTTACCAATTTCCTAACCTCAATTACATTGTCTATGCTATTTACCTCAATATAACCTAACTTACTCACATCAATGTCTGTTATCATTGCACTATCTTCTACTAAAACATTAACATCATTTTCTTTCTTTAACCCTAGTGTAGGCTTAACGTCATAATTACTGTTTTGTTTTAAAATATGAATTTCTTTGGATAAATTACAATCGATATTGTCTATTACTACAACTTGTTCATTATTAATTTCATTCTTAACATCTAAGTCGTCTTTATCAAATTTATTAATTACTGTGTCAAATTTCCTACCTAAATTTTCAAAGCCTATTCTTCTCTCAACCATCATTTGTTCACATTTACTATCAAGGTTTTCTAGTCTATCATTTATTTCTACTTTTAATTGTTTAATATTAGCCTCACATTTCTCAGATTGATTATTCATAGCTACTTTCATTGTTTCAAATTTATTATCAAACTTATCATTCATTTCCTTAAAATTATTTTCAGATTTTTCAAATTTATTGTCACTATCCACTTTATTTAATTTCATATCATCTTTAAGTTCTACTTTATTTGAATTCATTTCTTCCCTTAATTGCTTAAAATTACTCGTTAGTATTCCTACCAGATCATTTAATGATATTGATTTTTCATCTTTAGGCGACTTAACCTGTTCTAAGATATTTGTCTCTGCCATGCTTTCAACCTCGGTAAAACTAACTCCTAAACCGGATTCGTCTAAGTTATTTTCATCTGTTTCCATCTTAAATTCTATTTGTTATCAATTCTCAATTATAATATATTTATATTCTACAATTATTCCCTTATGTGAATTTATTTTAGTTTTATTTTTAGAAATGCGTATAACCCTGCACCACGCTACATTCATAACTGCATATTCGGAGGAGAAGTTAAATCGGGCGCCATTTTGTAAGGTGTTTAATTTGCTTTAAGAGCTTCTAATCAAATTTTTAGTTACTTACCTAGTTGTAAGTCTGCGTTCTTACAACTTTGCAATTAATTTTACCATTTTTATTTACCTGAAGGGCAGGATTGCATCTCAAATCGTAATTACAGTTACTAGCATAGCATGGCACATGGTTAACACAAATGATCTAGCCAGACATTTTATATATAGCAAGAAATCTTCCCTTTATTATATTCTTAAAAAACAAAGACATATTTATTGAAATAAAAACATTATTGGCATTCAATTGTATGAAGTACAAAAATTATATATGTTCAAGTTATTGTTAAAAAAAAATCAAAGTTCTTAAATGTTCTCAATTGTATCAATGAAATTATGTTCTTATGTGCTTTACACTTTACTCACGAACTGTTTATCCACACAATCCATATTTGGTTCTACTTCCAAAAAACAATTATTCCGCCATGAGGCTGCTAAATTCGAGTCTCTGCAGTCGCACCATGACGTGACCGCTCACTGTTGAATCCTGACCAAGACTGACCACGCAACGCTTCCTTCTTCCTTGTTAGAAAGACGCTCTCGCAAGGCATCATGGGATATTTTTTCCGTTCTCATGTACTGAAAACGGGTTCGGCTTTCGAATTGCTATCACTTGCTTGGCAAAGCTAACGCAGAGGTTTTTGTGGGAAGTTTTTCCAGGTTTCCATTTTCTTTATTCATGTTTGTTAATTTTATCGGCGCGCACATTTCAAAATTCAAACTTTCAATTTTATACATTGTATAGAAAACATTTAGATTCTGTTTAAAAGCACTTTACACTTTTCTATTTATATATAATGATTATTATGATATTATTACTCTATTGACATTACTTGTATAACATTAAACTTAATATTTATTATTTATTATTTATATTGGTTGGAAGATGTCCCATGCTTACACAAACCATTAATACATCTGGATTTTTAAATGCTTTAAATGTTGAACAAATCAAAACCTTTGTCCTAAATGTTACTGTGTAGTAATAATACAGGGTTATTAAAAAAGGAGTATACACTTTTAGTTGGATGGAACATCCAAGATATAATTAAAAGAATAATAGGATTTACTCAGCTGAAAAGAGCACATCAACGTGGGGGTCACATTCATCAATGCAATAATCAAGTTATATCCAAACTCTTTGAAGAGTGTCCATCTCAACATTTTGTACTGTTGTTGTTATCCATTGTTCGAGTCAGAGGAGGAACAAACATTTTATCTTTTACATACAAAAATAAATTACAAGGGGTTAGATCGGGGCTTTGAGGAGGCTAACGCAAAAGTGACATGTTTTGATCAATTGTGTTCATTCAGCATTGCGGAAGATTTTCATCCAGGAAATCTCTCACATGGCTTACCCAGTGTGACGATGCCCCATCTTGAATGCAAATGAAGTTGGCGCTGTTTTTTTTCCATTGAGTTGAGGAATCAGCTGCTCACTCAACATGTCTAAGTAAGCTACTCCTTTGACCGTAATTTCTTGAAAAATGAATGGGCCATACACCTTTGTTCCAGTTTATGGAGAATTTCTCTTATCCTGTACGATTGCTCTAGGATCTTCAGTTCCCCAAATACATACATTGTGACTGTTGACTTTTCCACTAATATGGAAAGTAGACTCATTACCAAAAGTGAGTCTTTTAAATAAAACCATTTTCACCAAGTCTCTGTACAAAACGTTTAACTTTGTTGTCATCTCGTAAATTTTGCAATAGTTGAAGCTTATAGTTGATCATCTTAAAACTTTCTTTCATAATTCTCTAAACTGTGAGCTGTGGCATTTGAAGTTCCAAATTCTTCTTGGTCGTAAATTTGTGCAGACTGATAAGAGAGATAGATCAAATTGCAGACCAAATCTGTTCAATTTGATCTGCAGGCGTTGCTAGCATGCCTTTGCTTTTTACAAAAACACTCTATATTCTTGAACTTCTTTTACCAGTCGTAGATTGAGTTCCTAGTTGGAGTATCTTTATGATAACGAGTTCTTAAATGATGCTGCACGATAGTAACAGATTGAGTTTTTCAAATTAAACCACACAAAAAGACTTCTCCGTTTTAGAATTTGGCCATTTCGTGGATAAAAGAATAGGGTTAGCTGACTACATTGACTATCATCTGTTGGAATTAAAACTTGAAATCATTTTAACCCATTGATAGCTATTATGATTAAATAAAATAATGAATATTATGTTTTTTGTGGACGTATGAAAGTGTATATTTATTTTTATTTTTGAATGAACCTGTATAAAGTTAGAAAATAATTTTGTTCATAATGTTATAGGGTTATTAAATATTCTAGTTATTGTATATATTTTCTGATTGTTGTTATAGGAGTCTGAAAAGCGACAGGAAGAAGAAAGAATAAGAATGGAAAATATCCTTAGCGGAAATCCTTTATTGAACTACTCAGCACAGGCAACAAAATCTGATCTTAAGGTAGGTTTTATTTTTTAGTAAATTTGATTGGTTCTAAAAATCTTAAATTATAACAGTAATTATAGATTTCAGACGGGAGTTGTGTAGCTCAGATGGAAGAGCATGTTTTTATCTCACCGTTGTTCATTCTAGTAAACCATCAAAGGTTATGCAGGTTTAGATCAGTTGATATTATTGTATTTTACCATATGTCAATATGTCTTCATTAATCTAAACGTTAACCTAAAGGAAGTAAATTGCAGTCACTTTAATTTGTTTAAAAAATGATCAGTTTTATAAATGCAGTTTATTTAATCCCATGAAATCTCTGAGACATGTAAAGAGATAACAGTTACATTTTTAAGGTAATACAAAATGTTTTAATTTTATAAATAATTTTGTTTGTCTTTTAATATTTTTTGTTGCTTAATATATTTATTTGTGACAAACAGATTGTTTAGAAATGATAAAGTATTAGGAGAATAAATGAAATTACCAAAAAGAAATCAATATGGGATCAGTGGTGCTCATTTTATATTAAATTTGCTGAGGAATTTCCTTAATTCAATTTCCTTTTCAAAATATCTATTTTGATGTTCCTTGAAATAGTTTTTGTAATTTATGTTGTTCATACATTGTGCTATAACCCAAACATTTCAACCAATTTTGGTATGTGGGCATAAATTTAGCCAAATCTTTAGGGTCTTTTTGTCTACTTTTTGATATACAGGGTGTTTAAAAAAATGTTTCAAGAATTGAGGAGTTTATTCCTCACATCAAAAGCAATGAAAAAGTTGATTTAAACGTACTTCCTAAAATGCCTAGTTTTCTATCAAGCCACCATTTTGTATGTTTAACAAACAAACAAAAATCATTTCTTTCAATGATATAGAATTGAAATATTGCCTGCTACTTAGTATTATACAAAGCCCAATTTGAGAAAAATAATCAATCAAGACACTCATTTCAAAATGGTAGCAACATCGAATAACCTCAAAATCCATTCATTTAGAAGAGAAAAAATATTTTTCTTTTTTAATGACATAAAAAATTGTAAACATTTTTTTTTTATTTCTTTAATTTTAAGGATTACTGAGTTATCGACAAAAAACGGAAAACAATAATTCTTGTACAAGACATTACAACTTTTCAAATTAAAAACATAAAAACTGTCGTTTTCACAAGAAATTATTAACACTTTGAAGCCTAACTCTCTAACGCGCTGCTTTCCTACTGTGCCTGAGGGTTTTGGACATGTTTTTAAAAAATTGTGGTATTTGTTATAGGTATTTATCATATATGACTTATTATATATCATTTTAAACCTAAAGAAATTACCTTTTTAAAAATATATACATGTAAATAGATATTTTACTCACAGTCAACACTCCTTAGTTTTGAAAAAGGGTAAAATACACACACAAACAAAAATAGCTACACAGAACTTCACTAAACATAATTGGCTTTTGTATGATACAGTTTGAAACATTCAGGTACACAAAGGGGTACTGAACATTCTGGGTTCACCATAACTCAAAAAGTATTTAGTATTCAAGAAAAACAACAAACAAACATAACGAATCTTGATTACTCAGTCACTAACTTTGAACTAAACAAACGTCTGCTACGTTCCTCATAGACGTGTTACGTTGCCTAGCATCAGCTTTATAATATTTATATTTAGTCCATATCAACAGCACAGCCTATTCGAAAATCAAAGACATGCAAAGATAAATAACCAATTAGCTAAGCAAAAGTGCCGAAACCCGATTATATGCCGACATCGTGATCGTATAGAATTATTTAGCGCAGCCCGATGTATACTCGGGTTTCGGCGTCAAGCGCTGTCGCGACTACCCGACTTATACTCGGGCTTGGGCTTCAAAGTTTTAAGAATAATTCTTTTTGAACTTTTTACCTGAATTCCGTTGGATCTTTATAACATGAAGTAGTATGCAAAATATCACTCCATATCATTTACCGGTTAAAAGTAACACAGAATGGCGGGTAGTTAGACAACTAAACATTTTAGGAAGTATGTTTATACAAACATTTCCATTGCTTTTGATGTGAAGAATAAGATGATTCTTGAAACGTAATACTGAAATTATTTTTAATGTTTTTATTTGTTTGAAGGTTAAACGCCGTTGGGATGACGATGTAGTGTTCAAAAATTGTGCACGTTCTGAACCAGAAAAGAAGAAAGATCAGTTTATTAATGACTCTTTACGTTCTGAATTTCATCGTAAATTTATGGAAAAATACGTAAAATAAACTTGGAACAAATTATTTGTGAATTATCAATAAGTGAACATTTTATTTTATTTGAATTTTATAGACTATTAATTAAAAATTGTTTCGATTGTATATTTTTAATTTAGTTTGTACCTTCAGTGATATGCTATAATGTAACATTATGATTTTAAGTACACGTTTATTCATTTATAATTTTGATTTCATAACCCTGCATTGAACAATTTCTTATAATCAATAGGAAAAAAAAATGTAGTATTAGTCGATTTAAGAGAAGTAAAAATTTTTTTAAAATTATTAAGTTAGGAAAACTATGAGAATAGTCAATTTTCCATTATGTGTCGTGTGTGATACAAGGTGTGTAAGTGAAACTTGAAAATAGTCTATGTCTTAAGAAATATAATAGACATAATATAATAAGGTATTCAACTGACTTAATTTAATTACTAAATAACATTTTGCCTAATTATATTGAAAAGAAAAGAAATCAGGAAATTATTATTGTTGTTGTTGTTGTATACGAGCATCTAGAGTGTTTCAAATAGCTTGATGTCTCACATAAGTTGACTTCGCCAAGGGCCAGTAATTCCGATCTTGTAGGATGTGTGGTAGTGTCACATCAGGCTTCAATTATCTTCTGAGTGTGTTTCTTGCCATGTTTGGATAACAACAGGAAAGCAAGATATTGTCTATAGTCTCCTCTTCCTTCTCACAAGCGATACACAATGCTGAGTCAGTCAGGTTGAACATCTTCAAGTAGGACTGAGTTAACAGGTGTCCTGTTCTTGCTCTGGATGCAAAGGTAGCTACCGATCGGGGAAATGATAGGAAATATTTGTTTATAAAAAACTAAAAATGTAAAATTACCAAGATGTTGGTATCTAAACAAGATAACAAAGTAAATGGGTAAGAATTTTTTAGATTTAATTTTGTGTGTGGAATTCTTTAAAACAATTACCCCCATTTTACATATGTTAATTTTATTCACATTGGTTTCTTACAATGTATTCGTATGGTTGTATAAATAAGCCAGTGATTTGTTTTATCAGTTCGAACATCTACTGGTGACACATAGATGTTCTGTTCTGGATGTTGGTTCTCTTCTTTTTTCCTTTAATTTGTTTCTCCAAACTGGTTGATGAATACATATTTTACGTATATACACACTGCCAGTTCCATTCTATACTCTACCAATATAAGGTGGTTCTTAATTTTCATCTTTCATGTGTTTACGGTTGAGGATCCAACTATTCACCAAAGTAAGATCAATCAAATGGTAAAATTTTTTCCATACCATTCTTTAGTTCTTGTTCTAATATTATACCAACCAATTAAAATGTCCCAAAAATCCACTCCATCCATACGCTTGTTGTATTCCTTGACAAGTCTCTTATCAAGTCGTCGAAACTCTTGTGTTGGTTGTTCGCCTACAAAAATTAGATGTTATTATTTATTATTATTACGACTGGGGAGAGTGTTTTAGAATGCCTCCTGTACTGCGACCTAATTAGATCTTTTGTGCCCCCCTCTTGTTGAACTCACGAGAGATCTATGTCTTTGACAAAATCATTCAAACCCCTGGTCGGGAGGTTTAGTAATTCTTCTTCCGAAATGGAGATAAATTCTAGAAATTTATGTCTCTTTAGGCACAAGGTCGGGCACTCCATGATGATGTGTTCCATGCGTTCCACCTCTTCACCACAGTACCTGTAAGTGTCATCATCCATCAGGACCATCTTACTTAAGTGATACCTGCAATGCATATGTCCTGTTAGTATACCACAGAGGAGTTTTAGCTCTCCTCTGCTTAGGTTTAGCACCTTCCCTCTCTTTTTATTAGGGCTAAGGAACTTCTTGAAATGTATAAGACCCGGCAATGCATTCCAGGTTCTGTTGATTACTTTGTTGGCCCAGTTGGTAATAACCTCCTGGTAATACCTAGGGCCAAAGCCATACATAGGAGATGGCCCTGTAATGGGTTTAGATCCACCAAGTTTAGCTTGCTGCTCTGCTTCCTCATTGCCTCATTGCTATTCCCTCATGCCCTGGCACCCAGACAAGTTCAACTTTATTCTTGTCCACCAGCTGGTTTAGGGCCTGATGGCACTCGTGAAGCATCTTTGATCTCAAGTTGTTACTTTGAAGTGCTTTTAATGCCGCTTGACTATCCGACATAATGCTAATTTTCTGTTTTTGGTTGGTTTTTGGTGATCAGATGATTCACCACCATATGGATGGCATGTACCTCTGCTTGAAAGATGGGGACGTCAGCACTGAGGAACAAATGTCTTTTGAACCTTGGTCCCACCACTCCTGCCCCCACACCACCTTCCATTTTGGATCCATCTGTGAACCACTTTGGGAGTCCGCCAGCACACATTCCGTGCCTCCTGTCCAGGCTTCCCTAATGGGGAAGCGAACTTTGTATTTGTGATCAAAAGTCATTTTTACTTTCATCTGGTCACTTGCTGCAGCCATATCCAATAAAGGAGTGGCTCTAAGGATTTCCAGATGTCCTTTGAGGTTTCCTACTTTAAAATGGTAGTCCTCGTGTAGTTTGAGGACCTGCTTCATAGCTTCCTCCTTAATTGCAACCAGTAGGGGATCCAAGCCTAGAAGGATCTCCACCGCGGCAGTGGGTGTTGTTTTCATGGCACTTATGATGCTTAGACATGCTAGTCTTTGCACTTTAGCCAAATTTGCTTGTGCGGTACTTTGGTCTACCTTCCTCTACCAAACTGCTGACGCATAGAGGATAGCGGGTCTAACGACCTGCTTGTAGATCCAGTTATTAGCTCTGGGATTCAGACCCCACATTTTGCCAACCATTTGGCGGCAAGACCATAGTGTTTTAATGGCCTTGTTGGTCATCTTAGATAGGTTAGGTTAGGTGACTCTCCCACGTTAACGTTTGGTCCTGTGTCACCCCAAGGTATTTAACCTCCTTAGAGAGGGGAATGGTGGTTCCATTTAGGTGAAAGCTAGGTAAATTCAATTTCCTTCGTTTAGTAAATGGAACAATAGTGGTCTTTAACAGGTTTATGTTCATGTCCTCTTTGAGACACCAGTTTTTTGTTAGGTTAATCGCTTTCTGCATTCTCCCCCCTATGGAGTCATGCTTGCCCCTCACAGTTATGGTTATGTCATCAGCATAACCAAGAACGTCAAACCCAGCCCTGCTCAGGTCGTTTAGTAGTTCATCCACTAACAGCGACCACAGCAGTGGGGAGATAACTCCCCCTTGTGGGCAGCCTCTTGTGGTACCTACCTCATATGTAGCGCTACCAATGCTGGTGGATACCTGTCTACCCATCAGCATATTGTTTATCCATTGAATTATAAAGTTGTGAATCTCTCTTTTGTCAAAGGTGTCCTCTATGTCCACATAGACTGATAGGGCTATCCCCTTTGAATCATGCGCTCCCTCTATGGCCTTGACAAGTTGATGCAATGCTGTTATTGTTCATTTGCCTTTTTGGAAGGCAAATTGTTATTTATGAAGAGGTGCAATTTTTAAAACTCCCATTCTAATATATTGGTCCACTAGTTTCTCCATTGTTTTATACCAACCAATTAAAATATCCCAAAAAACCACTAAATCCATACGCTTGTTGTATTCCTTGACAAGTCTCTTATCAAGTCGTCGAAACTCTTGTGTTGGTTGTTCGCCTACAAAATTAGATGTTAAAGCAACAATAGTAGAAACATCAATGACTTCAGTAACAGCAACATATTCGTAAGAGGTTCCTCTTGCAATCTTGTTCATTACCTATTCTGGGTAACTTACAGTTTGGAATTCTATTGAGCAGAATAGTACCTAGAGAATGTGTACCTTGTTTGACGAAGTAAACCACTAATGGTTTACAAACCACCCGGTTTGTCACTTTTAAGCCTATTTTAAAACGTTTATATCTCAGCAACTAATAATCCGAAAGATTGGAATATTTCTGTTCATATAGAAGGAAGTTCAAATTTTCATTGGGTTCTTTCAAATTGTAAATATCTTCTATAGATTCTGAGAAATTAATTGCTAAATATGACCAATTTTTAACTTTTGGAAAATAGGAAGTTACCCCCTTGCTATTTTTTTAAGACCAAAAAGTGAGTATTTGATTTTTGAATGTTTCTATAGCTTAATAGAAGCAGAATTAAATTTGGAGTCGGGGGGTGCTATTAAAATTTCAAATTTTTTTATATTTTTCCATTTTTATCTATTTTTTAGTAAAAAATTCAACATTACCAATACTAATGATATGCACATCAAAAGATGCAGAATTGAAAAGAGATTAAACCCTGAAAACATTGCTTTGAAATCTCTAAGGGTTTACAAGAAATTGCAGTTTAAAGTTTTTTCAAAAAAGTTCAAAAATCTTTTAAACCAATGATATGGGTATCAAAAGATGCAGAATTGAGAAGAGAGTAAACCCTGAAAAAATCACTTTAAAATCTCAAATGGTTTAAGAGTTATTGCAATTTATATGTCAATAATATAAAACTTATAGTTTCTGTGTAAATAATTCGTGAAAACAGCCAATTTTCGATTAAAAAGGTTAGCAATTTTTTTAAGAAAAACGATTTTTCTTATTTTATAATTATATGAACATCTAAAGATGCAGAATTTAATTATGAATAGAACTGTCACTTCAGAAATTGAAAATATTCATTAAATTTTGAGTTATTTGCTTTGTTTTATTGATAAAATTACTAATAATAATTATTGACATCCTGTAAGAAATATTGGGTATTAAGTTTCAAATTTTAAAAAATTCTTTCCATCCTTCATGAGGCTACAGTTTTCTGGACCTCTGCCTTCTTCACCTCAGTGTTCTAATCTTTTCTGCCTTTTACCAGTCTTCTCCACCTTTGCACTCCTATTTTCCTTAGATCTTCAATCTATCTGAACTTCGACCTTCTATTTCTACTTCCGCCCCCTCCCACAAATTTTTCCACCAGAGCCTTCCTTGTTGATATTCCCTCTTCTGTCCGTTGTCTTGTCCAGCACACTTCAATCTTTCCTTTTTAAATACATCACTCAGTCTTTTTCATTTGTACTTTAAACTAAAGCCACATCAGGAATTCTTGCATGAAGGAGCCAAAGTTCAGAATCTATTTGCGGCATAACAAATCCATAAAAAAACTACCTTAAGTAAATTGATAAAGAGAGTGGCCCTTAATTAACAGACGAAAAGAAGTCTCAAAGGGTAAACTCTATGGGTCATTGTGTTACTACAACCAACATTTTCTAGATGAGTAGTCTCATTGAGTCGGTATATATTGAGCAAAATTTGTTTAGCTTTATCATTGGACACGAAAGATTTTAACGCTATACTTACTAGTGTGAAGTACTGAAGCAAAAGTGACTATTTATTTTTGTCTACCCAGGATGTATATAATCCAATGAAGCAAGTTTGTTTACCTTATTAAGGATATAGAAACTCCAGTAACAATTTTATGTTGGTAGATTAGAACATGCTACACAAAAAGACTTCTAAGCTGGGATATCTACGGGATAAAACCCACTTCTTTAATAATTCTTCAACAAAAATCTTGTCTGGGTAAATATTGTTTACAATTTACTGTAAAACTGCAAAA
Source organism: Aphrophora alni (assembly GCA_963513935.1). Lineage (NCBI taxonomy): Eukaryota > Metazoa > Arthropoda > Insecta > Hemiptera > Aphrophoridae > Aphrophora > Aphrophora alni. Next base: position 16,236,291 of record OY740771.1, read on the forward strand.
TTAACAGCAATTGAAAGAGAAATAAAACACCAACATTGCTATAAACAATTTATTGACATTAAGTTTTTTTTTTTCAAAAAATTACAGTACATTAATTTAACATGTTAGTATACTCTTATGTAAATTGATTGATTTAATATTGTCAATGTACCTTAATGAGTTAAAATACACACATATTTACAATTATTTCTAAAAAATAGTTGTGATTGTGTTATTCCTATAATTAAAACAAATAAAGATGAGTTTTGTAAATAACAGTTTGATTTAACTAAATCCATCAGAAATATTGTTAGTCGTATCAAGAAAGAAAACAAATGGTATTAAAATAATTTAAAAAACATGTTGACACTTGTATGCTAAAGTATACGATCCTTTCCCAAGCTGCTTGTAGGAAAAACCCGGAGAGAAAAATGAAAAATAACAAGCTTCTGTGTGATGTTACTACAAACTCAACTTGCCGGTAAAATGAAGTGAACCTTTCGCGATGATTATCAGCATAAGGAATACTCTACATTATCGAGATTACATTTACAATGCGGAGATAACAATGTTACTAGAGACATATCGACCAGGCCACACTCCTGGTAGAAGAAGTCAGGCCAGAACGGTCTCAGAAGAGATTAGTAAGAGCCCATTTATGAGAAACAATACCAGAGCAAAAACAGACCAAAGAAATTCTTGGAAATTATAACAGAAGGTCGAGAGCATGCCTTACATTAAGTAGAGATAAACTGAAAATTACTCGCGGAACACACGTTAGAAGGATAAGAATAGAAAATGTTGGGACTAACAGATTCTGCCAAGAGACCCTACAGCATCTATTTACTTGAAGTGTTTGCAGTACTGAACAAAGGGGTTCTGGTAAGATACCAGATTGATATAGAGGAGAGACCTACCCATGTACCCTTCATGTTCTACACTTCCTAAAGGAGCTGGAGGAACTTCTATAGAGCTATAAGATCCAGAATTGAAAGGAGAATAAACCCTGAAAAAATCACTTTGACATCTCAAATGGTTTAAGAGTTATTGCAATTTATATGTCAATAAAATAACCAGATTTTAACATTTCACGTTTCGCCACTTGCAATACCTTTTTAAAACGCCTGTAGCTCCCTAACTATACATCGTAATGATACGAAATTTTACATGAGGAAAGAAGAAAGTTCAAATTTTACTGTGGTGTTTTCAATTCGAAAATATCTCTTATAGTTTCTGAGTAATAACTCGTGAAAACAGCCAATTTTCCAACTTTGCAAAATGCTAACCGCCCTTGCAGTTTTTTTAGGCGAAAAAGTGAGTTTTTTTATTTTTGAATGTTTCTATAGCTTAATAGAAGCAGAATTAAATTTGGAGTCGAAGGGTGCTAATGAAATTTCAAAATTTTAAATATTTTTTTCATTTTTATCTATTTTTTGTAAAAATTTCAACATTTACCAATACTAATGATGTGCAATACTAATATAGGGGGTTCCTATCTTAGAAGAAGTAATGATCTCTAGAGTGTATTCCATCCCTATGTCACTACTACTACAACAATGTAGGTGAATACCATGTTGATGTCATTTGAAAGGGATTTAAAAGAACTGCAAAATAATCATAGATGTCTGTGTGATAGGTACTTTATGAAAATCTGTCTTTCCAAATAAGTGTAAACACTTTCTTGAATAACTCTGTTTAAGACATGATTTAAAAAAATATTTAGAACAATCACAACTATTAGAAAATACAATCTTGGTCGAATTTATGGAATGAATACAAATATTATGAGTTGAAGTAAATTTCTTATAGCAATATCTTGTATACATGGATGTGTTAACAGTCTTAATGTACAGTGAGTTTGTATTATAAATCAAGGAAAATTATTTGTCATTAAAACTAGCGGAAATAATATTATAGTGCAGAGAATTTTTAACTTTTAAAGACATTGCTTCCAAGTTATTTTTGAAAGGATGACATTTTGTTTAAAGGTTTTAATTCTTACAAATAGGGTGTCTAAAAAGGCCTCTCTAAATATTGAACAAAAAAACTTTTATAACTATTGAAATTAACTTTTACTACTAAAAATTGGGTGTTTGAGGAAATTAAAATTTTTTAAATGGTATTCTCCAACGAATAATACATAATTTTAATATGCAGAGGAACACCTGCATAAATCGGAGATTGCTATATTTCTCTATGTAAAATGGTAATTGATAGAAATTTACTTAGTATAATTCACATCTATATGTGAACTAGTATATTCATATGTTATTATCATTCGGAAAGTTATGTGATGGGTTGAAAAATCGCTTCAAAGTTTCATGCGGTTATATCAGTTTTGAGGTTACCTGAATCCAAAAACATGTTGTTTGTCTATCCGTCTACCATCTGTCTGTCTGTCCCTAAACATTTGGACTAGTTTTAATCATAAATGGAATTTTTAAGAAAAATTACTGTATATGTGCCCATTGATTTTACATAATAGATTGCCCATCTCCATGGTATGGATTGAAGGTAATTAATTAGAGACTCAATGCTGCCATCTAATGGCCCACTTCTGGTAACTTCAAGGACAACATGGCGTATTACATGTTATTCCACCACACTAGCGCTTTCTGAATCTTGACCCATAAATTACAACACACATATTGTGTTTCAAATTAACGTATGTTACGAGACTTTTTATTAGATAGAAATTTAACAATTCACCTCTTTGCGAAGTCTATTTAAGGTACTAGATAACATGTTGTAAACTGTTGGTAACTTACACATTTTAAGCCGCCATTTTGATTAAGATCAACTAAATGAAGGGCTACGTTACATTTTTTTATTTACCCTGTACTTAATAGTTCCGTGCCTTATGACATGTCTGAATAAGAGTTATAAAAATGTAGACGTAGAAAAAAAAGAGTTTTTAGGGAAAATACAATATTTTAAAAAGTAGCCTAGGCCTACACATGATTATTTTAAGCAGTGATTTTGTCGAATAAACATTTGGAATCGTCTACAAACAAATTATTGACAATTTTGAAAAAAACCAAAAAAACAGTAATAAGATGGGTTCATTAGAAAATATAGTTTGTTCTCTGTATTCATTTGATGAAAATCTCCGCTTTAAACCGGTAGGTTAGGTTAGTTGCTTAATGTACTTTGAGTAGTGTAGGCCTGCGTGTTGAGGTTTTAACTGATGACATTTGTATTTAGTTTTGCTGGGCCTAGTTATGGGTAAGTTGGATTTTAGAGTAGGTTCCACCTACTGCAGGGTGCTTCATTGTGCTGGAATAATCTAAGAAAGTTTTTGTGGTTCGGGGAATCGTTGTTTTTCTTATTAGCTTTGACTGCTCAGGCCTAGTTTTAGGCATGAGCTATTTTCTTAGATTATGCAGATTTTTAGTTTTCCATATACCCCTAGCCCACTAAAACTATGTTGGTGTTTTTCTCTTTTATGTTCTAGTTTCACAGTTGATAACGTGAGTTGATTTATCTCTCGAAACGTCGTAAAAATAATTTTCTCTATACACAGCTTCTATACAATATCATTCTTTCTGACCTATGAATTATAATTCCAATATATTTTAGTTTAGGTTAATCTTGGATGTTGTAGATAATTATCAAGAATTATGTTTTTACTTTTTTGTCGTTAACTCGTTTATCTTTCTATAGAAAAAAATGTAAAAATGTGAAAAAGAGAAAATAGATTGTTATTTGTAAATATTTTGTAATGTTAATGGTTTTCGATAGTCTACATTTGACATACCGGTATAAACATTCACCATGATTTTATGGTAAAACTGTAAAAGGTTAGATAACTAATACATAGCCTAAGGTATATCAAATCATCACTTCCAAAGATATATATATATATATATATATATATATATATATATATATATATATTATTGTAAAAAATACAAAATGGCTGATAGATGGAAATCGAATTGTTTCTAAACTTATGTTTATATAAATTTTTTATTAAAGGGTTAGCTATAAAATCAGCCCTCAAAATATTGCTGAACAATTTTGAATCACCCTATATATATCCTATATATATACTGTATATATATATATATATTAGTATGTATCTTTCTCATTTGGTACGTGAGATTCCGGGTTCTATCTCTAAAGTGACTCAAAAAGTTCCTGTGTTTACCCAGCATTAGCAATAGTGTGTAATTGGTTTCGCATTCTGGTAGCAAAGATTGGAATTACTCCGAAGGGAACTCAAACCAACAGTAAGAACTACACTCTTCACGGGGTGTTGAGCCACTGTATTAATATTAAGAATAAATACACAAATCAACTGAAACAAACTTTTATGGAATGTACAAAGGAAACATTCTACAAACTTCGAAAAAGCCACGATTTATGATATTTGTTTCCATTCCTTCGGATGATATTAAAAGCAAATTGTATTTGTTAAAAAACTTTATAATTATCTTGTAGCTTTACTAGCGCTGAAGAGACAATAGATAAGAGGGTTGGCTGCTGAATTTAGTGGTGCTAAGCTCTGGATAAGGGATGCGACAGCTATGTTTGTTTGAGTCCTTGGGATGTAACCGTACACTTGCAGCAGGTCGAATACAATGTAAGGACTCCAACAGAGGACGAATACTGAAACAAAAAGAAAAGTTCAGAAACAGCTGATCACTCTTGGACATTCAATAAAACATACTTTAAATGTGACTACCTGTGCTGCGATGGGACGATGTCATCCAGTAACAGTAAATAATACCTTCTGTACTTAAGGACACCAGGTACGGGGAGAAATAAACTGGTTGATGGTTCCTTATGGTACTTACCCAGCCCCATCATACGATGTAATACAAGCTGGTCTTCTAAATCTAATGCCAAAAAGTTGGTATTTTAGGTCTTGTAGGAAATGTTAAATTGTATTGCTAGTCTAAGGAACTAAAAAAAAAGTAGGGGGGATATTTATTAATGATAGAATTCTATGGTGAGTTTAATCATATTAAATCGTTATATAAAGTTGATATTATTTTAACTTGTATAAAACTCACCATTCTATTTATGACCTCTTGATGTTATTTTTTAATACTAAAAAAGTATTAGGTGTAATTCCAGTAATAGATTAGATATTGAGTGCAGGTTTGGTATAACCATTTTGTGCGTTAAGTTTTATAAGTGTACCAAACACAAAGACTATATTTTTACTATTTTCAAAATAGCAGCCGTTTATAACTTTTAACGTTGAATATCTTCAATACCGCTAACATACAAAAAAGACAAACGGCCGCCGTTTGGAAAGTTATAAAAATAACATATTTGTGTTTGGTACAATTATAAAGTGTAACATACAAAAATGATTATACGAAATTTCTGAACTCTACAGCTCAGCAGGTGTTCCACAAGGATCAGTTCTTGGTCATGTGCTATACAATATATTCACGTGTGACATGCCACAGTTGCTGCAACATATGCAGATGATGCTGCTTCCCTCTAGTGTAGTTTAGACCCAATTGAAGCAAGTAGCCGACTAAAAGAACAGTTGAGTTGGATATCACTAATCCCTATTCAACTTTGCGCCACTGCAAGCAGTTCGAATATCCAAAGCATGCAGAGGGTCCAAAATAAAATTCCAAGGGTCATTGAGGTATACTCGCAACTCTGATATTCACCACTACTTGCAAATTCCAACCATCCAGGAAGAGATTGTTCATTACAAAGAGAGTCACAAGAAGTGCCTGTGGGTTCACCCTAACACTCTTACCAACATGTTGCTGACATCATGTGCTGTCAGAAGACTGAAGTGGGATGACACACTGTATAATTGGGAAGGATAGGGCAGTAGCCCTCTTGCTCCATAATGTCACTTATTGCTCTCTAAACAGATCTAATTATAGTTTGTGACTGATTGTAGATTTAATTTGAAATAAATAAATAATAATAATAAAATAATAATAAATTCTGAAATCATTATCTAATCTATACTTTTTATAAAAAAACAAAATGGCAGATAAATGGATAATGAAGAGGAATAATACTTTATGTTGTATGTCATTTTTTGTTTGTTTTGATATAATAACTTCGCTATTTGTCATCGTAGAGAGTTGGTACTATTACAAATTTGTAAATTTTTATTGAATTTAGTCTTATAGCTTGAATAACACACGAGATGTGAACACAAAACTGTGAAGTAGCCATTTTGAAGTAGACATTTTGATATTTGCAATTAAATTTTTCTGAATTTCATAAAGAATTTTCTTTTAAAAAATTTCATGTTCTTTAATTTTTTTTCGGTGGTATTGTACTTTAGAGTAGATGACAATACAATAACAACAACGATGGATGGACGTGAAGCTCAGACTCAAAATCGACACCCAATTTGTTTACTTTTACTAAACTTACTTATACTTCGTATACTGGGTAGTTAAAACAATACGGTGGATGCAATTTAAAATTCTGACAGACTCAGAAGTCACACTACCTGTTTTGAAGACTGCATTACAAAAGGTCAGACAGAGAGACATAATTTAAATGTGTTTTTACGGCCAGTTAAGGCCCAAGTTTCCCGAAAACATTTTATACACTTTCATATCATCAAAATACTTTAATGAAAGTAAAATATGTCTTAAACAAATGAAAAACGGGTAAGAAAATAATGATTTTAACAGCACTTTCAATTTCTTTTAACTGTAAGAGAATCATTAATTATTACGTAAGGGGTGACATCTCACTAAACCCTTGTTTATGCCTCATTGCGTTTTAAAAGTGTTGAAAGCCTATAAAAAAGTTAATAACTTCTTTCTTGAATGTACAATGTACAAGTAGGTTCTGACAAAAATGTAGCACTGTCAGAGAAAGCACTTTCCAGGGATATGTTTTTTTGGATATAGTATCTCCTGTGAGGTTTCAGATTCAATCGCGTGCTCTAAAAGTTATTTTGTTCACTCAGCATCACGAAGAAAGTATTCTACTATTTGTAACGGTTGCAAACCAATTTGTGGTAGAAATGTTACATTTTGAAGGAATAGCCTAAGGTCTACGTTTTGGAAACAATAAGGAATTTGGCCCAATTAACTAAACAGCGATTTTGTAATGTAGAAATAAAATATAGAAATCAAAATTATCACTACAGAGGTAAACCACGTCTGGTTCCGAGAACGGAGTCACACTTCTTTCCTGAATAGCGGGGTCTGCTCAACCTAGCTGCAGTTCCGATCAGCTGTTCGTTGTCATAAGGCAATGCGGATAAGTAGGTCACGTTCAACTATCAATCCCGAGCTGTCGTCCTAGATTGCTTCCCAATGTTGGTTGTGTAGACAAGAATTAAGGTGATGAGATCTTGATATTATGATCACTCATTAGGTGACTAAAAAGCCATAACAGGTCTAGACTCTTTTAAAGGTTGTTGAGTCACAAAATTCATTCTTTATCTGGTTACAAATTAAAGGAACAGACTTAAAACAGCTAATTTTCCAAAATGTATAACTAAGATAATTTCTATTGTTATTGGATTAAAACAATAAAATTAGTAAAATTGAGGTTATGTCAAACCAAATTTTTTTTTCTTCGTAAAACGCTGTTATTTCTTAAGATAAAATGAATATCTGTGGATAAAAATTTGAAAGTTACACAAAATGAACTACTGTATGAATTCCTAATAATTACATGGCCTTTATAAGGTCCTCTGAGTGCCAATAATTAGTTTTTAGAATGGTGTATAGTGCATGTCGTCTGTGCAGTTTTCCATGGCCCAAACGCATAGATAGTTTTCAATAAAATTTGAAATTAGAGTATATTTTGGATCAGTTTTGTTCTGTTACTGCCGCTATTAATTACTAAATTAAAGCGTTAAAACAAAAACATTATAACAACGTACAATATGGAATCAATGAATAAGCTATCACCCAGTTGATGTATCAGTGTGTGTGTATAAGCTATTGAATTAATTACCAGCAAAGTGTACTGTTTTCCATCGGTGATGTATATGTTTTTAGAACGGCACGATTATTGGCGTGTGGAGGACGGGCGATAATTCATTGCACGTTGTTGTGGAGCAGTACTTACCAAGGACAATTATGAAGGTCATCTTGACGGTCTTAACTTTAGCTTGAGGGATGATCCCTCTGGAGCTCGCTCTCCTTGTGTCGTCACTGGTCGGTTCTGAAACACGATTCCCTTTCATGTTATTTCCATGAAAACTTTGTTTAAGTAATAATACTACAGTATATATTTAGAATTTAAAAATAAAACATAATAACCTATTACCAAAACAAAAAACACTCAACTACTAAAAATCAAAATAATAAATACAAATAGACACTAGAAATTGTTTCGATCTTGTAGGTCCTTGAGGCTCTTGAATTTGTTCGTATTGAAAACGAAATTCCTTTAGTGCTTGGCAAGTGAAAATTTTTTTAATTTTTGTTTAGAGACGGAAACCCTTGTGATCATTAAGCCTATAAAAAAGGGGGAAATAAAGACACCTATGCAGATGATAAAGTTTTCCTAGCGAAAGATCTGGAAACATAAAACAACAAATTGGAACGCACAATGAAGAGGTAGAAAAACAGTCCTACGAAACTCCTTCATTTAGAACAATTAGAATACACGACGATGGACCCAATTATCAAAGAGTAGACGATGAAAACTAAGTACGAAGAAATCAGAGTTCGTAGCTTTAAATATCTGAGAGAGATAGTGACGTTGTACAATAACGAATATTAACAGTAGAAGAAAGACCCAGAAACTACAAATCCAAATCACTCTTTTATAATGCAAAGTTCAGATATTACAACACAGAAGTTAAGCCGGAATGTCTTTATGCAACAGAAATAATTGTAAGAAAAGGTCAGCCGAGATCGAGAAAAAATAGCCTGAGAAATACCTCGGTTGGAGAAAAGAAACACAGGCATGTAATATGTTGAAGATTTTGATAAGTGAAGATTCTATAAATGAAAACAATGTAGGTACAGTAGTAAGATGAAGTTAAACCAGTAGTAAAATAAAGTTGCAATTTGTTAGTAATTTGGAAAAGAAATGAAAAAAGTTGCTATACAAGAGTGTCCCGTAAAGTAAGCTGACAAACTATACGAGATAATTATGTGGAAAAAGATAAATAAATAAATAATAATAAATTGTTTCCGAAAATGTTTAGTTTTCCAGATATCCGCCATTTTGTTTTTTTTTTACAAAAACAACTTTGGAAATAGAAATTAATTAATTTCAGATTTGATACCGTATACAGATTTTGTATGTTACGTTTTATAAGTGTACCGTAAATAAACACTTTATTTCAAAATGGCGAGTGATACAAATATTTAAATTGTATATTTCGAAAACCATTAACTTTACAAAAAAATTCACAAAACATTTTACTTTTCTTAATGACAAACAAAACTATTTTAGTATTTTATTTTTTTAGGCCAGAGGATAATCGAGTTATTGACAATTTATTGGAGGAAATAACATCTTTGGGAGGTAACTATTTCAAAATGGCGTTTATTAAATTTTTTCGTCTTAAATATCACGAAACATGTACAAAAATAAAAATAAAATGTAAATTGTATTTATTAAATAAATTAAATTACATATCTTTGCAGTAGATAATGGAATTATGAATGAAAAACTATGACAGACTCCACCATGACATGGATAATTAAACAAAAATAATAATGTCTTACAATGCTTACAAAACACTACCAGAGTATATTGGATCAAAATTATTCTCTATCTCTAATTTCATTTTATTTTAAATTTGACGAATTATTTTGGGTTTTAAATGTTCACTTTTAGTCAAATGTTTATCAAAATCACTTGACTTGATTTTGGAATATTAGACATTTCATTTTTAACCGTCCTTAATTTCCCCCTTTTAACCAAAAATTCAAGAAACATCATTTTTTGAGGGAAGAAATCAATACTTTTTGTATACTTACAAGACTACATTTTAGAAAATTCATCTGAAATTGTTGGAGCTGTTAGGAATTAAAATAGTATTAAGGATTAGATTATATAGTTCTAAGTCGCCACAATAGTTAACAGAGAGTAAACAATTTTTGCTGCAAGATATAAAAAGTTAGAAAACTGCTGAGCTTTCAACCAACAAATTGGTAACGAATCATTCAAAGATATAAGCCTAGGCTTGGAGGAAATAAGTCATCATTCTTAGTTGCTGGCAGTAGTACAGTTTGTGTGCATATAGCAACTGAGGATGACGACTTAATAATTGAAACGTTGTCTTGTATTTATGTTGCACAAATAAAGCGATTTTTGTGGAAAATTGTTTTCATTCATTTGGTTTCACCCTGTATATTTTGATTGAAATTGCGGTGCACCCTGTAGATAGCTCTCATCTATTGAAAGTGAGTGTACTTTATAGCTTCCTCCTACTTCAATTAGAAACCGAGAAAAAAAAATTATATTACAGAATTTTTGTCTCACTCTGTATGTGGGAAAATCAAAACACTTTTAATTTCGAATTGTGAAAATAGAGCTCAAAAACTGTTATCCTTGCAACGAGGAAATGAAGAACTAACTTTTAAACGTTAAACTAAATGTTAGGATATAAAAAGAAAAGAAACAAACACCCTTATAAAGAAATAACTTTCTATGGTAATTTATTTTATTGTTTCTTTTAGTTTCTTTTCAAAGGATAATATAAAAGTATATAAATAGGCCTCTGAAGGATAATATTGAGCGACTATAATGGAAAAGACGGACTGTGACTGTCATAAAATTGAAATATATTTACGCAGGCCTTCGAAAATGTAACCCTTATAAACTTGTTACAGGATATCACACAGCTGTTGCGTGTGTTGAGTTATTAAAATTTTATAGTACCAAGCACACAAGTAGAAAAAAGTTAGTCAACAAAATAAATTCACTTTGTGTAAATTTCCGTAAAGAATTGAATGCAAAATAATAGAAATAGCCAAATAAATGGTGCTGGAAGGGACGAAGTGTGGTGACATTTGGATTAAAGGACACTTGATTCTGACATATCTACTCTAAAGAACTGTGAAATTGAGATGAGTAAGTTACAGTAGAACTTTCATTGTCTGAACTATTTAAAAGTAACTTTTGTTTTTGTTTTGTTTTATTTCATGAGAATTGAGGTTTGGATAATCATGGCTCTATAGAAATTATCTTAGAAATTCTTTATTTCATAAATTGATTTTATGTTTATTTAAATAATGGAAATTATAATTAATTATTTTCACCTAAAAAGTATTTTCCATTCATTATTGAAATACTGATAAAGGCTGTCCCTTATTCTGAAAACCGAAGCATTAGCTATTTTCAAAAGTTATTTTGAAAAGGACTTAGTACCTCAAAGTAGTCGTCTTATATACCTCAAGTAACCTCCCCCATCTTCTGTGACGGGTTAGTTTCCTATTTTAGTTAAGTTTTGCTCAATAGCGTTAGATGATTATATATTAGGAAATAAATAATGAGATATACGATTTAAATGTTTATTATAATTATGTAACTCACTGTGTGAGTAAAGTTTGCCTTTAGCCCAGATAGTAGCCACGATGAACGCATAGCATATGGAGATGATGAAGGCTGGTGCAACAAAGACAGCTGTAGCCACCAAGGTCATGTAAAGCTGCCATTGCCATGGTTCTGAGAATTCTATCCAGCATTGAAGTCTCCCTTGTACAGGACGCTCATGATACAGGATACCTATCGGAACTGACAGTACTAACGCTAACATCCAGGCGGTTGTCACTAGAAATCTTGCTCTCCTCCCTGAAACAAAGCAACATTGCTGTTCAAGTAAAGGAGGAGAAAAAACCTATTCATCTAATAATAAAAATCACCAAGTAAGTTTAAATACCAAGTATTAAAATGAATGTAAAGTGTGGTCAAACATTATCTGTGAAATTGGTGATTACAGTGCAGAAAATAACTTGACATCATGTCACTTACCCAGCTCCAACATATAATGATATACAAGCAGATCCTCGAATGCTTAAAGTTAGTTTCTTGGGCCTTTTAGGAAATGTAATTTGCATTGCTAGATCAAAGGATCTTACTTAGTAAGGTAGGTTTGGTTAAAATATGTGTTATACAGGTTTTCTGAACCTCCTATTTGTGTTAACACTACTTTCTTCAGATCCTCTAGATATTAAACCGTCTCACTTTGCTTGTGTCGGTGTCGTAGCTTTGAAGAAGCCTCCACCCCTACATTCATATTGGTGTCTCGATCCTGGCCTCCACCCCTACACTCGTATTGGTGTCTTGATCCTGGCCTCCACCCCTACACTCGTATTGGTGTCTTGATCCTGGCTTTCACCCCTACACTCATATTGGTGTCTCGATCCTGGCCTCCACCCCTACACTCGTATTGGTGTCTCAATCCTGGTCTCCACTCCATCACTCGTATTGGTGTCTCGATCCTGGTCTCCACCCCTACACTCGTATTGATGTCTCGATCATGGTCTCCACCCCTACATTCGTATTGGTGTCTTGATCCTGGTCTCCACTCCTACATTCGTATTGGTGTCTTGATCCTGGCCTCCACCCCTACACTCGTATTGGTGTCTTGATCCTGGCCTCCACCTCCACACTCGTATTGGTGTCTCGATCCTGGTCTCCACCCCTACACTCGTATTGGTGTCTTGATCCTGGCCTCCACCCCTACACTCGTATTGGTGTCTTGATCCTGGCCTCCACCCCTACACTCGTATTGGTGTCTTGATCCTGGCCTCCACTCCTACACTCGTATTGGTGTCTTGATCCTGGCCTCCACCCCTACACTCGTTTGGTGTCTTGATCCTGGCCTCCACTCCTACACTCGTATTGGTGTCTTGATCCTGGCCTCCACCCCTACACTCGTATTGGTGTCTTGATCCTGGCCTCCACCCCTACACTCGTATTGGTGTCTTGATCCTGGCCTCCATCCCTACACTCGTATTGGTTACTTGATACTGGCCTCCACCCCTACACTCGTATTGGTGTCTTGATCCTGGTCTCTACCCCTACACTCGTATTGGTGTCTTGATCCTGGCCTCCACCCCTACACTCGACCCTTTGCAGGCGAGCATTAAAAATTACATTTTTACAATAACTTCACTATTTATCATCGTAGAGAGATGTGGTTGGTACCATTGCTTGCAGAACTAAAAGCTGCAAATGTTTATTTAATTTAGTGCGTTAAGTTGGATAACACAAGATATGAATGAACAAAAATATGTTTCAAAAATATTTGAATTTTCAATTAGATTTTTTTTCTGGATTTCAGTAGGGTTTTATAGTCTCAATTTCAAAATCTACTCCTGAGTATTATTCATATTACAAAAATTAAATTCGTAAATAATATAACATGTAACATAAGGCACAATTTAAGGGAAGTATAGTTGACCAGTGTACGTTCTTAATTTCACTTGTTGTTTGTAATTTACTGTGTTAGTGTGTAGTTTTACCACATCGTTTTTGTTATTCTGACTGCTCAGGACTAGTATCAACCCTGGGTTCCTATCTTATGTTTTTAGTTTTTGTTTAAGTGTCCAACATAGAACACTAGGCTTCACTATGATCTAGGTCCTATTACATTTTGATTTTTTAACCTGAAAACGAGCGTGGATCTATATTATCGAAACGACGCGTATTAATTTTTATGTATACAGATGATGTCTGAATATACTTTATCAATAATTCCATCTAATTGTTTTAATTTGGGGAGTGAATAAGAAATACTTATTCTCAAAATTGGACTGTACTTTCGTTATAAAAAGTTGGATCTGTTTCTATATTGAATCTGTCGTTTTAGTACAATATGAAGATTGGTATTGAGTCCAATTGAAAATAAATGGAAATTCTTTCAGAGGTAATTTGAAAAAAAAGAAAACAACTTTGTACTCTGTAATTGTGTAATGTCAATTGGATTTTGGAAATGAGGTAAAGAAATTTCAAATATTTGAAGAAACAAAATTGCATTTTGACAAGTACGAGTCCCGTTTTAAGTTTTTGTAGTTAATTGCCTTCAAAACTGCTTCAAACAAACGGTCCTATTCCGTTCAAAGAAAAGAATATATATATATATATATATATATATATATATATATATATATATATAAATATATATATATTTCATAGAATCTATTCCAACTTTACTAGTATTTATAATATCTTGCAAATGGATTGATTAAATTGAAATTGATTATATTTTATTTACGTTTAATCAAGTTCAAAGTAAAACTATCAAAAATTTAAGGACAGTATAAATTAAAATGGTAGTGTGCTTCCTCTAGCGTATCATACATAAAAAATAAATAAATTATAAGTATTTTGCTTTAATAAAATATATTGTAAATGATTTCTTGTTGAACATACATGAGTGAAAACATTTAAGTGTGTGTTTTATCAATGTACAAAATTGAAGAGAGTTTTATTTTAGTAATATTGTAGAATTTTAATCGCGACATCGTAGCAAGTAGTTACTGATGATGAAACGCGTTTACAATAGTATTCTTTGATTTGTGAGATTCACGCGTACATTATTATAATTTTTAGTAATTATTTATTGTTTTGAAAAAAAAAAAAAAAAAAGTTTTCTGTGTTTTTACGCAAACCATATACTTTTCATTTTTTATAATGGGAAAACTATTTTTTACACTTCTCTAGTCCGTCTTGTTCTGGTTACCGCAAGATCTACTTGCTGGACTGGCGCCTTCAATGTATCACTGCACCACCCGCTTTCGGTAATTCCTGTATGACACATGAAAAGTGAACCGATAATAGACTGTGCTGTTCACCTTTGTGGTGTCATTTTGCATACCCTACCCCTGAAAATCATTTTGTCTCTAATGTTATTACTGTAAATGTAATTCAATCATACGAACTTTTCTTATTCATTACATCGTCAAAACCGAATAACATAGAACTAAAACTAATAAAAAGTAAAAATGACATTTTGTATTCTTGTATATTTTTTTATACATCCATCTGTTTAGGAGCTACAAAAGTTCAAAGTAAAAAAACACAAGATTTTAGACATTTTCAGAGGTACATTTTCTGAAACGAGATTAAAATTGGAAAGTAGATAGAGTATAATGTAATAAAAACTAGTAGAAATTTAAAAATCAATAAAATAAATTTAGTTACTCACGTGGCAAGTTTATTAAGGGGATAATTTTTTTGTCCATGTTGTAAAATTTAACTTTTCTGAAAATTTTAATACCATAAACATTATGCTTTCATAAGTATAAACATGATTTATTAATTTTTGTAAATAGGTCTACACTTACAGTACTCTTTCCGCTATTGCCTTGTAGTAGGACCACTCTATATAATACTCGTTACAGCATTAATATTTCTTAACCGATTTGTTATAGTGTTGCACTAATAACATACACTGTATAATAATATGTTTCTTATGTTGGCAACACTGTATATTCAAGCATTATTACAGCTGACTTTCAGTTTGTCTATATTTTGGTTATCGTGATTGTAATTATGTTTTAGTTCGTTTATACTGTAAGTGTATTTTACTTATAAATAATCTCTTGACAGAAAAGTTTTGTTAGGTTAGGTTAGGGCGTTTAAAACAGGCATTACAGACATGGGTAGTAACACTCTTGAGGCACTGAAGATGGCTGATAAATCGCGAATAAAAAAAACAACATAACCTGAGCACAGTTTGCATCCAAGGAGGTCAGGGTCAATAGAAGAAGACAAAGAATGAGAGGTGGGTGATCCTGAATACTCCCAGGTGGATTTTAAATGTATCATCATAAATATTGTTACGGACAATAAAACGCTTTTATTACGAATTTTGATTTTTGGTTTATCTTCTCTTTCCGAAAAACCTATTTAAAAAAATGTTTTTGCTTAAGTAGATTACAATTATCTTAGAAACCGAAAAAGATATTTTGATGAAATTTCTTCAGCACTTAGAACTTTGCATAATACAGCTTTAGACGAAAATTATTATGATTAATACTCAAATAACCTCGGAAAAAAGTTTATAACAAAAACAAAAGGTATCGTAGAGAAAAAAAAAATTTAATATATTTTTATGATTTTTCATTTCTTGCTTTGTTGGACATAGATAAAAAACTATACAAAGTTTCAATGTCTCATTACAAGTAGTCTGGGAGAAATATGTACTTAAATTATGTTAATTTAACATGCAAGGTATAGGACCATTGGACTCCCCCTTAAGTGGCGATATTTCTTGAACAATTAATTTTACACCTGCTGTTTTACAACTATTTTACTAGTTTTAGTTCCTTTAATGCTAAGCAAGATGATATATTTACTATTTTGTACATCTTAGAGTAACAAGAGAGATATCAGTAAAACACTTTGGTAATTTGATGTAACAGACAAGAGTCCAATTAATATGTTATTTAAATTTAAATAATATTAACTTTTATTTGTTGATTTTCGAATTTCTATTAGTTTTTAATATATTATACTCTACTTAAGTTCCAATTGTAATATTGGTTTAATTGTGTTAAGTACACAAAATGGACTTCTGAAAACACCCAAAACAATTGTTGACTAAATTGAACCTCTGTAGTTCCTAAACAGTTAGTATTTCAAAATATATACAATGATAAAAAAAGTCTCAATTATGTGTAAAATCTAAAACCATTATGAAAAAACAATTTCCATAAGAAATTTTAAAGTAAGCAGACATATTTGAAAAATGGCTGATGATATCAAAATTTTACAACCCCAAAATAAGACAGCATAAGTTCTAGGGAGTTGGCATTTCATTTTTTTAAATATATGAAATACTTTCAAAGTAAAACAGCTGTCATATATCAATCACCCTGTACATAGCACAATCCTAACTGTTAAGGTAGTACGATATTTGTATTGCTAAAATGTTTATAGACAAATTGTGTAATACAAATGAGTTATCGTAAGTGTATAAGTTATGAAAGTGATATTTGTATTAGCCAAGTGTAATTCTGAAGATAAATGTGTTTATCGATCTGAAGTAAGTAGTGTGGTCGGTCCATGACGTGACGTAGTGTTTGATAGAGAGTTGTTGCTAAAGTTTGGA
The DNA here is from genome assembly GCA_963513935.1 of Aphrophora alni. Taxonomy (NCBI): domain Eukaryota; kingdom Metazoa; phylum Arthropoda; class Insecta; order Hemiptera; family Aphrophoridae; genus Aphrophora; species Aphrophora alni. Next base: position 16,253,254 of record OY740771.1, read on the forward strand.
AACTGATCTGTCCAGAACAGTTTCAAGTAAGTGCAACTGTTTTAACGAATTATCATTTGTTACTAGAACGGTCGTAAAGATTGGATTTACGTGACAGACGTATATAAATTCTGTGACTTTATCCTTTTCGTTCCTCTTGGAAAGTAGGGCCTCGACTGTTTCTCTCCAACATATCCGTTTATTTCTTTCTCTTTTGATATAATCCCACGCCCCTCTCAACTCCTTTCTCAAGTCCTCCTTATTTGCTTCTAGGCATCCCAACCCTCACATGTTCTACAATATTCCACTCATCCAGTGGTCCTCTGGCGGTATCTTCTTCTCTTTTTCACAAGGTGTACACAATCCATCATAACTTCCTACCTAACCTAACCTAACCTAACCTAACCTTCTCCTTTCTTCAAGGTGTACATAATCCACCCCTATTTACTTTTCTTAATTTGGACGTTTAATCTTTCTTCTCCTTTCCTCTTGGTGTACACATTCCACCTATATTACCTTATCCTAAATTGACCCATTAATCTTTTTCTCCTTTCCTCAAAGTGTACACAAACCACCTCTAGTTCCTATTCTTTGGACCTTTACCGTTCTTCTACTTTCCTCAAGATGTACACGAATCACCATTCCTAGTTTGGACCTTCAATCTTCTTCTCATTTCCTCAAGATGTACACAAAACACCTTTATATCGTTCTCCTAATTTGGACCTTTAACGATCTTCCCCTTTCCTTAAGGTGTACAAAAATCACCTCTATTTCCTTGTCGTATTATGAACCATTAATCTTCTTCTCCTTTCTTCACAGTGTACACAATCCACCTCTATTACCTGATCTTAATTTGGATCTTTACATTTCTTCTCTTTTCCTCATGGTGTACACATTCCACTTTATTCCCTTATCATAATTTGGATTTTTAACCTTCTTCTCCTTTCCTCACCGTGTACACATTCCACTTTATTTACTTTTCTTAATTTGGACATTTCACTTTCTTCCCTTTTTCTCATAATGTACACAATCCACTTTTATTTCCATATCCTAATTTCGACCTTTAACCTTCTTCTACTTTCCTCAAGTTGTACACAAACCACCTCTATTTCCTTATCCTAATTTGGACCTTTTAAAGTACTTGCTTCGGTCTTCTTCATGGGTCTTCGTTCTCGATTGTGTTCAACCACTGTACATTAAGTATTCTTCCTAAACACCTGAACTTTCTCGACCTAACGGCTGATGTAACTTACACCCACACTTAGTAACCAACTTTAACACCCATAACTCGGTAATTATGGATTGAAAATTAGTAACACTATGGGCAGTAACATTAGTGTTGAAAATCCTCATCTTGCTTCACCACGAAAGATTGTTTAAGCTTCTGGTAAGTGAAGGAGCCTCCACTTACTACGGCTGTATCGCAGACTCCGTACTGACTAATCTCTCTACTATGTATCACATTTTCTTGGAAGCTGGTTTGAAATTTCATTTTTGACACTAAACTAGCTATTTGTCGTCGTAGAAATGTGGGGTTGGTGCGATTGCTTGGAGAATAAATATCTGCAAATTTTAAACTCATTTAGAATGTTATAAGTTGAATAACACACGAGATATGAACAAAAATATAATTTTTAGTTAGCCATTTAAATACAATTTTAACATTTTTAATTCGATTTTTAAAAATTTAAATAGGGTTCAATATGAGCACATAATACCAAATTTCATGATTCCATCTTAATATTTTAGGCTGTTATCACGCTTACATGGACGACATGTCTAAAACCATTTATTTCGGTTTCGTGGAGCAACGAAACGTGAAGAAATTGAGTCAAAAAACAGAGATGAAATTTGTACGAATACCAAACTTACCCTAATTTCGATACTCTGGTAAATACAATGCTTCAATCCAATTAATATCATCTGATGACAACATAATTGTGCAATAATCTAAACATAACCTCAATGTTAGGTTAATAACAAAAATGAGAACAGCTGTTACGTAAATTAACATGGTGATTTAGATGATAATCAATCTCGTATGACACAGATTATCCATAAATCAGATTTATTATTTTTTTTAAATATGTATTTTTGTCATTATCATAGATGTTACAACGTAGATTACCAAAACTATATATCAAATTGTTAGTTTAAATTACAATAAAAAAATCTCGATGAAAGTTAAATGGACTTTGACTTATGGAAACTTCAATGTGTCAGAGATAATTGGTCATAAAACTGTCGAGATAGTTGTTATCTGTTTTGAGTTTTGAAATATAATGCACGTGTGTGATTGGATGTCTGATATAGTTGGCCCATTGCCTCGCTCCGCTCCAAGACAGATTATCTCTTGGCGCCACAACACTCGCTATTTAGAACAACAGTTTCTAACAAAGTCGTATTTTTCTAAGGAAAACAACAGTTAACTTTAGGGAAGCATATAAAAGACGTTATTCACCCTCTGCGTGTATAATTTATTTCTTTATTTCTGACATCTAGGTAATTCTGTGTCAGATATAATGGAGGATTTGTCACAACAGTGGAAAATGTGGAGCGATAAATGTACAAGATTTACACAGGGAATATATTTGTCATCAGATGTTCACAATTATACTTTAATTCAATACTGTGTTAGTCAAATACTCAAGGAAACGCGAGAGGCTATGAAATGTCCACTGATGCTACCAATTGGAGTCATTTGGCAACGTTGTTGACTCACTATTGTAAAAAGCAAATCATATTTTGAAGGTCACCCAGTTTAGTAATCCTTGATCAGGACTTATTTTTAGTGAGTACGGGAATATCAATATCTAGGTATATCTTAGCTGAATCTACACCTTTTTTCATGTAGTATTGGGTTGGATCCCTTACTGTCATCTTTCATGTAGGGATTCTCTTGACCAAATCTTGTTCTTTTCCGACCCTGACTTTATTAATGAATTCATGAGCTAGGGTCTTTATTTTGCGATGAAAAAGTTTAAACAAGGAAAAAGTTTTGTAATCGATTCGGAAACTGTGTCGAGCTCCGATTTGTGATTAATCTTCACGTTTCAAGGCCTAATGAAACGGAAAAATTTATTTTTTAAATGTCGTCCGTAAGCAGAAAAATTAATATTGATACATCAGAAAAATCGAATTAAAAATTTCAAAATGACGAGCATTAAGCAATGTTTTGTTCATAAATCGATTGTTATTCAACTTATAAATGTTAAATTAGAAACCCTATTCTCTTAATAAAATGTGACATTGTTATATTTGAGAGATCAGGGAAATCTTTCTGATTTTTACGATTTTGTCTCATGTAAATTTTTGAAAAACCAACAGCTATAATTAAACATTTTTTGGTGACTATTAGTTTTGGTTAATTTATATTAGGTTTTATCATAAGTGAATGAGAAAGTTGTGCAATGTTTGTACCATTAATTTGGTGTGGCTCAGTTTAAGAAACAAGTTAGTTATATAGAAAAATAGGTAAATTTCACAATAGCGTATTCTCTATCTAATAATGTCAAAATATGTTCCCCACAACATAAATTATGAAAGTTTTTGGTGATAATAATAACCCTGTTTAATAATTATCAATTGTAAACTAATATTCATGATTGAGTTTAGTAATAACCGGAGAGCCAGTTAATTAGATATAATTAACAACTTTATTTAATCATGTGGAAATACATCGTGGAATACACGAACACTAAGATATTTATAACTTAGAACTAATAAGTGTGTTTTGCTACTTTGTTCAGTTGACTCTAGTGATGCACAGTTGATTGGTACGAACCGACGGTACGAAATGTTCTCTTTCGTTCTAGCTAGAACACTCAGTCACTGTATTATGTTCAAAGACAAATTAAAGGACACATTATAGAATAATTTCACTCGATTGTCATGATTGTCCAAGTAGATACCAATCTCTAACATTAAAGCCAGCGTGAGAGCGGCGAGCGAGCGAGTTTTCTACATTGTCTTGTAGAGTATAGTAGGTTAGGTTAGGTCGTTAGAGTAACGAGCGTGAGAGCGGCGAGGGAGAAAAATATAATCGCACCTTAGTAATTCTCCAATCTAACGGGTTTTTCGATTTGACTTTTAAGCGGACCTTCCCTGGGGGGGCCAAACTCAAAGCACGCGAAAAATGACCAATCAGGCTGGGTTTAGATATAACGGCGGGAAATAATGCAGGTCTCTGATTTGAGGGTTGCGACTCTGCATGATAAGCAAAACGAGTGTAGACAGTTTTGAACGTAATATATAGTTAAGTAGAGGTCATTTGGTATGTAGTGGCGCTTGACCTTCATCGGGTAAACAGTTTCCCGTCACTTTTTAATGGGGGGGGATGCGAGTGAGTTAGTGTTCCGCCGTCCTATCGTCAGTGTGTTGAACTATAGCACTAGAGCTATAGCCGTTCCAACCAAACGGTATTTGTTCCAGAGCCATCGGATAGCTAGGAGTAGAGATGGTGGGAAACTGTTTGGAAGGTTGTGTGATGAGGTTAGATCAATCTTTACTAAACAAACCGTATGGTGAAAAACAGATTATGATGGTAGAAAACGATGCTTTTTAGACGACTGAAAAGGCCTTTTGAACTCGTAACAAATGTCGCCAACTGGGAGCGCCAATAATCTAACCGGAGAAATATATAAAAACGTAGGGCGGAAGGGACTTAAAACTCACCCTGTGTAAGCAATAAGTCCAGAGCTAAATTAAATAAGATGCAAGTGTACGCTGATTAGGTTAGGTTAGGTGTTAGGTGAAACTGTACGATTAGACAGTTGAAAACCAAATGTAGATCAAGAACAAGATTTACGACTTGTACGCTAACCACACACAACCCTGCAATACTAATACAATAAAATAGCTACTAAAAAAATAAAACAAAATACCCTCTTATACTATCAGTATAAAATGAATTAGGGAAATTATATGTCAAAAACTTCTGCAAAAACAAAACTTAATATTAGGGTCGGATTGACTTCACTCCCACCCCCACTTTGTTGTTCTGCATCCCTCGCTCCCTTTGACTAAGAAATTGCTGTTCATAATCATATTGTATATCTCAAATGAAAATAAAGAAAGAAAAAAAGTTTTGCTATATTTTATTAATTAATTAATTATAATTCCAAAATTAAATATACTAAAATTTACATGCGACACACCTAAATTGAAAGAATAAAACCGATAGAAAAGATGAAAACCAGCTAAGTTCCCTCGTGATTGCATTTTGTCACCAGTTTTATTAAAATCGGTCGTTTAGATCCCAATATATTTTTAAAAAATGCATAACCAATTTTTTCAACTTTAATTGTTAGAAATAATATAATCCGACAATTCCTGCACTTCCAAATGATTCTGTTTAACCCAACAAACAAGAAAATAAAATAAAACTTGAATGTTCCGGATTGAAGATTTATTGAATTTTCCCCCGCTAATTTTACTTCACTGTAGTAGGTACAGACGTTTTTGTCGTCACATCTGTTATACCCTATTAAAACTATTTACATAGTAACCATTCCAAAAACATTATTTTATTGAACTGTTATACTGAAATCAGTTGACACATAAAGCACAGTACATTAGTTTAATTTTTCTTACACATGATAAATTTCCGAGGTTTTGTCATTTCTAAAGATTGTTTATATGCGGAAGACACGTGGCAAAGACGGAAGAAGAGAGAGAGAAGGACGGAGATAGTGGGAGGGGATGTTGTAACGCGACACGTGTTTCGTTGAACGTGACTTCCCTTTGAAAGAGCTTAGATTTAGTAAAAAGGCGTTTACTTTTCTTGGCCTACTTCCACAAAGGACGAACGTTTATTAGAGCTTTTCTCGTGCCAAAATTGTAATAACTTTGGAGTTAATTTAACTAATTAATTATGAATGATTAATTAGACTTAATAGTACGTTACGGATGGGTTGTACGTTTACTTAAATCCAAGTTGTAATTTAGTTTGGATTGTAGTGAAAGCTCGTAAAATGTGTTTTATGGCTGGGACAGGACGTTTTAAGTAATTAACAATTTTACTGTTTTTAAATTGGAAATTATAATTATGAAACGTAAAACATTGTTATGAGATTGTTTTAACAAATTTATAAAATAGAAATAGTAGACTAGTAATAATAGCTCTTTTATGAAAACGTTGATATACAGAACTATGGAATCTGCAGGTATCTTATCCCCACTGAAGTAATTTGTTTCTTTGTATACAGAGTGTCCCGAAGCTCACTTGAATTTGTTAGGAATTAGGATTAAAAAAAAATATTCTAATAAGTTTACAAAATAACTGTTAGCACCAGTTAAATCTTCAATATCAAACTTGTGGTAGTTATTGGGAAATAATTTAAAAGGGGTCGCAACTGCTTAGCTTGCAGGACATTGACATGGCATGGATAGTCATAGTTGATATCTTAAGTATTTTTTTTTGTTTAGGATTTAGAAGTAATATTGTTTTGGTTTTTCTTTCCTGTTGTTGTGTATTTTAATTTAAAGTGATGTTCATGGCTGATTTCGAAAATAATTTATTTGGTAAAGACAATCCTTTATTTAAAAATATAATTTATTGGTACCGTTATGTTGACGATGTTTTGTGTTTGTTTAGTAGCACTAATAGACAGTTAGACTCTCTCCTTAAAACCATAAATTCTGTAAATAACAACATTCAGTTCACTATGGAAGTGGGTAACAATAACAGCATTAATTTCTTGGACCTTAAAATTAATACCAGTGATAGCTATCATAAATTTAAAATTTTCAGAAAACCTACTTATACAGATACAGTTATACCTGCTGATTCTAACCATCCTATCAGCCATAAACATGCTGCTTTTCACAGCATGGTACATAGACTTATTAGTATACCTCTTTCACCTAATGACTTTTATGATGAACTGAATGTCGTTAAACAAATTGCTGTTAATAATAAGTATGAGGTTAGTTTAATAGATAATATTTTAAGAAAAAAGTTAAAGCGTAGAGCTGAAAATTTAGTCTACTCTTCCCATAACGAGAACATTGAAATAGTTAGATATTGTAAATTATCTTATATCAACCGAACTAGTTATAAAATCAGTAACCTTATTTCAACTAAATGTAATCGTAAAGTTGCCTTATTGTACAAAAAATCTAGGGAAAATGTTGGTTAATAATAAAGATAAAAAAGAAATGTTAGAAAATAGTGGAGTTTATAAAATATCGTGTCAAGATTGTGACTCTGAGTACATAGGTCAAACAGGTAGATCTATAAAAGTTAGAATTAAAGAACATGTAAATAGCTGGAAACATGGCTATAGAAACTCTAACTTTGCTAACCACCTTTTGGACTCGGGTCATAGTTTTGATCCGAAATTGAATGTTAAACTCTTACATATAGAAAATAAAAGCAATAGATTAAATAATTTAGAATGTTTAGAAATAAATAGATCTATTTCACTTAGGCCTATTCTCAACTTAAATGACCAAATTGTATTAAATTCGTCACCTCTTCTAAAACCCATCCGTACCATAGTTCATTAACCTTATCTACCTGCTAGGTCATCCCCCTACCTTTCCCGATTTCTCTATTGTGTTTCAGTTTCCTGTACTTATGTTTAAATAGTTGTCTATACCTGTAAATTATCAGTTGCCCGACGATGCCGCAAGGCGAAACAATTGTAGCTCATTTATACTATTAAATATTTGAAACTTTAAGCTTTTGCTTTATTTTATCCTTGAATATGGAGTTTCAACAAGAAATATCTGCTATTACATTAAAGTTTATTATGTCATATGTCAATTTATTTGTTTTGTTTCAGTTTGTTGTTAAAGAAAGCTTTATTTTTTATCTTATCTCTTTTTCTCAATGTAAATCATGTTTTGTTTATCTAAATGTAATAAAAGGAATGGAAAATAAATAGTTGTATTAGAAACGTTGAAAAGGACGAGAAAACGCTGCTGGTCACCATAGAGAGTGGCCCAGAGACGAATTTGCAAAAAGGGACTCACTATCACTTTATAGACATTCGTATTCTTTGTTGAGAAGGTGAGCTGATTGATGTATTTGGAAAACAAAAATTAATAAATTCAATAAATTGTCATCTCTCTGGATAGAAGATTAAAAGGTCTAATTAGGACTGATTATGTTTTTTTTTTTGAATTTGAATAATTAAATATTAGAAAGGGTTATAAAATGTCAAACTGTTATAGAATGATAAACTCAGAATTGTTTGATGACCTAAAGAAATTGTAAAATAATAGGGAAATAAATAATAAATCAGCTTATTATTGATCTGTTTTTGTTTATCCAATGAACCTGAAGAAATTAATTATAGGAAACAACTATTCCTAATAAATTACTTTGTAAAATGGACCCTTAGCTAAAAATAAGACGAAATATCCAATTAATACAGGTCCGAAAACGGTTCGTTTGCCATTTAAAACTTTATATCTTTGTACATAGAAAACATATTCAGTTTAAATTTTGTATACACATTCGCCATGTAACATTTTATCAATATACAAAAAACCAGAACGTTCTCTTGTATCATAAGAATCACTAGAGCACTGTGGTGAATATACAATAAAGGAAAGGATTAACCCCAAAACCACAACAAAAAACACTAACAACCCAAAAACTCTGAGGTTGAGTGTTTGTTTAATACTCAACCTCTAAGGAAGGTAACTATGTTATTGAAATGTACATCAGGTAGAATAAACACAACTATACAGTTTTTGTGTTGTTAGTGTTTTTTGTTGTGGTTTTGGGGTTAATCCTTTCCTTTGTTCTCTTGTATATTTTTAAAATGGCGACAGTTTAAAATTTTAATGTTAAATATCTGTAAAACTGTCAACTTTACAAACAATTTACAAGAAACAAAAATGTTTACTTTTTTAATGATAAATAATTGATGTTTAAGTTTTTCAGTACATTAAAGGATAACCGAGTTATCGGTAAGACTAAAAATCTAATTTCTTGTTAATCTTCTACAAGAAATTTTATAAAAGCGTGATGACAGATTTTTAGTTTTTAAAACTTGTAACTCACGAATCAATATATTTAGAGAGATGGCGAACAATACGTTTTGTTTGATTCCAGTGTGCTTACAAAAGAGATAAATTTGATCAATATCGTTTGAACCTATTCTGAGAAAATCGCAATTTAATGTGTTATAAAAAGGTTCGAAATGTGGTGAAACATGCCTACGTAACAAATTTGGTTAAAATTGTTCATCGCTTCGTGGCTATAGAGCACTCACCGTACATACGACAGACAGACAATGGATGATAGAGAGACAGACGCAAGACATCCTACCAAACTCCCATTTTTTGGACCTCAAAATTTGACATCGATATTTTATCCCATCGAAAGTAAAACGTACTTTATACTGAAATAGTTGATAATAGTTTATGATTTCTATGAATCATAGAACGTAGATTTTTTTCAAAATTTGACGTTGCACACACGTGCAATTAAAAGTATGATTGCTATAAGGAAGGTCTTACGTGCTACAAACCATTTTCTAGGCACTGTTGTGCTCTGTTAACCATATCGAAGCCCTCATCAAGTGATGAGATATATGGAAAACACACAAACACACGCGCACACACACACACACACACTCACACACCCCACACACACGCATGCGCGCGCACACACACGCGCACACACACGCGCACACACACGCGCATTACCCCCCCCCCCCAACACACATCAATTGTAATTAAAAATGGATTTATAACAATTTATCAGTTAGTAAGTTAATTTGCTGTTATGGTTTATTTAAATAATGATATTAGAGAAGGTCGGATTGGTACTTACAACTTCCTGAGAAGTTCATGGGGTACTTTATGGCGTAGTAACGATCCACACTGAGAGCAACCAGGACGTATGTTGAGGAGTAAGTAACCACAGCCTGTAAAATTACAAATTCATCTTTAAAACCTGTATTTAGCATAACAAAACTATTGAATAATTGTTGGAATTTTTCATGTATGGATAAAGCAATTGCATGAGTTTTTATTGTCCTTAAACTTAGGTTTTTGTATAAAAAAACTTTAACACAAGATCTCACAAAAATTACATTTTTTTAAATCAAATGCGTTTCAACGACAAAGTCGTCATCCTCAGTAGTACATGAGCTACAATAACAAAATTATAGTTCGATTAAATAATTACAATTTTTGTGAGATCTTGTGTACGAGTTTTTTTTCCTTTTTATCTAATATTATCTTATAATTCAAGCTCAATATTTATTTATATTTGGTTGTTGTGGTTTACAAGTAACGTTTTGAATCGAACCATTTGATTTCAACGATTTATATATTTATTTTTTAAAGTAAAACTTCCTTTGACGCGGTTTTTTCTAAGGAGTGAACGTAAGTGAACCGTCACGCTCGGGTCGGTGACGGATGAATCGTCTAAACTCGGCTCCGGTCGTCGTCAGCATAACTGTCCCACAATAAGGTAATCCTTCCAATGTTATTGTATATAATCAGTCTGTATTTAAAGTGTTTACAATTTGTGTTACCTTTTACTAATAGTGAAAATTTTATTTCAATTAGTATAAATAAGTTGATAATGATATTAATACATTTCTCGCAGAAATAAATAATACGCACAATAGTTTACTACTTATAAGTAGTTGGTTATTTTTTTAAATTAAAACTTTCATGCACACCTATCCCGTTTCCGTTTTCATTTACTGCCTAATAAATTATTCTGATTATTTGCCTTTCTCTTTATTAAATCTAATTCTCCAGTTTCTGTTTGCAATTACTGTACAATAAATTACTCTGATAAATTTCCTTTCTCTCTATTAGATCTAATTCTATAGTTTCCGTTTACATTTACTGCCTAATAAATTATTCTGATTATTTTCCTTTCTCTTTATTAAATTTAATTCTCCAGTTTCTGTTTGCAATTACTGTACAATAAATTACTCTGATAAATTTCCTTTCTCTCTATTAGATCTAATTCTATAGTTTCCGTTTACATTTACTCCCTAATAAATTATTCTGATTATTTTCCTTTCTCTTTATTAAATTTAATACTCCAGTTTCTGTTTGCATTTACTGTACAATAAATTATTCTGATTATTTTCCTTTCTCTTTATTAAATCTAATTCTCCAGTTTCTGTTTGCATTTACTGTACAATAAATTATTCTGATAAATTTCCTTCCTCTCTATTAGATCTAATTCTCGAGTTTCCGTTTTCATTTACTGCCTAATAAATTATTCTGATTATTTTCCTTTCTCTTTATTAAATTTAATTCTCCAGTTTCTGTTTGCATTTACTGTACAATAAATTATTCTGATAAATTTCCTTCCTCTCTATTATATCTAATTTTCGAGTTTCCGTTTTCATTTACTGCCTAATAAATTATTCTGATTATTTTCCTTTCTCTTTATTAAATTTAATTCTCCAGTTTCTGTTTGCATTTACTGTACAATAAATTATTCTGATAAATTTCCTTTCTCTCTCTATTAGATCTAATTCTCGAGTTTCCGTTTTCATTTACTGCCTAATAAATTATTCTGATTATTTTCCTTTCTCTTTATTAAATTTAATTCTCCAGTTTCTGTTTGCATTTACTGTACAATAAATTATTCTGATAAATTTCCTTCCTCTCTATTATATCTAATTTTCGAGTTTCCGTTTTCATTTACTGCCTAATAAATTATTCTGATTATTTTCCTTTCTCTTTATTAAATTTAATTCTCCAGTTTCTGTTTGCATTTACTGTACAATAAATTATTCTGATAAATTTCCTTCCTCTCTATTATATCTAATTTTCGAGTTTCCGTTTTCATTTACTGCCTAATAAATTATTCTGATTATTTTCCTTTCTCTTTATTAAATTTAATTCTCCAGTTTCTGTTTGCATTTACTGTACAATAAATTATTCTGATAAATTTCCTTTCTCTCTCTATTAGATCTAATTCTCGAGTTTCCGTTTTCATTTACTGCCTAATAAATTATTCTGATTATTTTCCTTTCTCTTTTATAAATTTAATTCTCCAGTTTCTGTTTGCATTTACTGCCTAATAAATTATTCTGATTATTTTCCTTTCTCTTTATTAAATTTAATTCTCCAGTTTCTGTTTGCATTTACTGTACAATAAATTATTCTGATAAATTTCCTTCCTCTCTATTAGATCTAATTCTCGAGTTTCCGTTTTCATTTACTGCCTAATAAATTATTCTGATTATTTTCCTTTCTCTTTATTAAATTTAATTCTCCAGTTTCTGTTTGCATTTACTGTACAATAAATTATTCTGATAAATTTCCTTCCTCTCTATTAGATCTAATTCTCGAGTTTCCGTTTTCATTTACTGCCTAATAATTTATTCTGATTATTTTCCTTTCTCTTTATTAAATTTAATTCTCCAGTTTCTGTTTGCATTTACTGTACAATAAATTATTCTGATAAATTTCCTTCCTCTCTATTATATCTAATTTTCGAGTTTCCGTTTTCATTTACTGCCTAATAAATTATTCTGATTATTTTCCTTTCTCTTTATTAAATTTAATTCTCCAGTTTCTGTTTGCATTTACTGTACAATAAATTATTCTGATAAATTTCCTTTCTCTCTCTATTAGATCTAATTCTCGAGTTTCCGTTTTCATTTACTGCCTAATAAATTATTCTGATTATTTTCCTTTCTCTTTATTAAATTTAATTCTCCAGTTTCTGTTTGCATTTACTGTACAATAAATTATTCTGATAAATTTCCTTTCTCTCTCTATTAGATCTAATTCTCGAGTTTCCGTTTTCATTTACTGCCTAATAAATTATTCTGATTATTTTCCTTTCTCTTTATTAAATTTAATTCTCCAGTTTCTGTTTGCATTTACTGTACAATAAATTATTCTGATAAATTTCCTTCCTCTCTATTATATCTAATTTTCGAGTTTCCGTTTTCATTTACTGCCTAATAAATTATTCTGATTATTTTCCTTTCTCTTTATTAAATTTAATTCTCCAGTTTCTGTTTGCATTTACTGCCTAATAAATTATTCTGATTATTTTCCTTTCTCTTTTATAAATTTAATTCTCGAGTTTCCGTTTTCATTTACTGCCTAATAAATTATTCTGATTATTTTCCTTTCTCTTTATTAAATTTAATTCTCCAGTTTCTGTTTGCATTTACTGTACAATAAATTATTCTGATAAATTTCCTTCCTCTCTATTAGATCTGATTCTCGAGTTTCCGTTTTCATTTAATGCCTAATAAATTATTCTGATTATTTTCCTTTCTCTTTATTAAATTTAATTCTCCAGTTTCTGTTTGCATTTACTGTACAATAAATTATTCTGATTATTTTCCTTTCTCTTTATTAAATTTAATTCTCCAGTTTCTGTTTGCATTTACTGTACAATAAATTATTCTGATAAATTTCCTTCCTCTCTATTACATCTAATTCTCGAGTTTCCGTTTTCATTTACTGCCTAATAAATTATTCTGATTATTTTCCTTTCTCTTTATTAAATTTAATTCTCCAGTTTCTGTTTGCATTTACTGTACAATAAATTATTCTGATTATTTTCCTTTCTCTTTATTAAATTTAATTCTCCAGTTTCTGTTTGCATTTACTGTACAATAAATTATTCTGATAAATTTCCTTCCTCTCTATTAGATCTAATTCTCGAGTTTCCGTCTTCATTTACTGCCTAATAAATTATTCTGATTATTTTCCTTTCTCTTTATTAAATTTAATACTCCAGTTTCTGTTTGCATTTACTGCCTAATAAATTATTCTGATTATTTTCCTTTCGCTTTATTAAATTTAATTCTCCAGTTTCTGTTTGAACTTACTGTACAATAAATTATTCTGATAAATTTCCTTTCTCTCTCTATTAGATCTAATTCTCGAGTTTCCGTTTTCATTTACTGCCTAATAAATTATTCTGATTATTTTCCTTTCTCTTTATTAAATTTAATACTCCAGTTTCTGTTTGCATTTACTGTACAATAAATTATTCTGATTATTTTCCTTTCTCTTTATTAAATTTAATTCTCCAGTTTCTGTTTGCATTTACTGCCTAATAAATTATTCTGATTATTTTCCTTTCGCTTTATTAAATTTAATTCTCCAGTTTCTGTTTGAACTTACTGTACAATAAATTATTCTGATAAATTTCCTTTCTCTCTCTATTAGATCTAATTCTCGAGTTTCCGTTTTCATTTACTGCCTAATAAATTATTCTGATTATTTTCCTTTCTCTTTATTAAATTTAATTCTCCAGTTTCTGTTTTCATTTACTGCCTAATAAATTATTCTGATTATTTTCCTTTCTCTTTATTAAATTTAATTCTCCAGTTTCTGTTTGCATTTACTGTACAATAAATTATTCTGATAAATTTCCTTCCTCTCTATTATATCTAATTTTCGAGTTTCCGTTTTCATTTACTGCCTAATAAATTATTCTGATTATTTTCCTTTCTCTTTATTAAATTTAATTCTCCAGTTTCTGTTTGCATTTACTGTACAATAAATTATTCTGATAAATTTCCTTTCTCTCTCTATTAGATCTAATTCTCGAGTTTCCGTTTTCATTTACTGCCTAATAAATTATTCTGATTATTTTCCTTTCTCTTTATTAAATTTAATTCTCCAGTTTCTGTTTGCATTTACTGTACAATAAATTATTCTGATAAATTTCCTTCCTCTCTATTATATCTAATTTTCGAGTTTCCGTTTTCATTTACTGCCTAATAAATTATTCTGATTATTTTCCTTTCTCTTTATTAAATTTAATTCTCCAGTTTCTGTTTGCATTTACTGTACAATAAATTATTCTGATAAATTTCCTTCCTCTCTATTATATCTAATTTTCGAGTTTCCGTTTTCATTTACTGCCTAATAAATTATTCTGATTATTTTCCTTTCTCTTTATTAAATTTAATTCTCCAGTTTCTGTTTGCATTTACTGTACAATAAATTATTCTGATAAATTTCCTTTCTCTCTCTATTAGATCTAATTCTCGAGTTTCCGTTTTCATTTACTGCCTAATAAATTATTCTGATTATTTTCCTTTCTCTTTTATAAATTTAATTCTCCAGTTTCTGTTTGCATTTACTGCCTAATAAATTATTCTGATTATTTTCCTTTCTCTTTATTAAATTTAATTCTCCAGTTTCTGTTTGCATTTACTGTACAATAAATTATTCTGATAAATTTCCTTCCTCTCTATTAGATCTAATTCTCGAGTTTCCGTTTTCATTTACTGCCTAATAAATTATTCTGATTATTTTCCTTTCTCTTTATTAAATTTAATTCTCCAGTTTCTGTTTGCATTTACTGTACAATAAATTATTCTGATAAATTTCCTTCCTCTCTATTAGATCTAATTCTCGAGTTTCCGTTTTCATTTACTGCCTAATAATTTATTCTGATTATTTTCCTTTCTCTTTATTAAATTTAATTCTCCAGTTTCTGTTTGCATTTACTGTACAATAAATTATTCTGATAAATTTCCTTCCTCTCTATTATATCTAATTTTCGAGTTTCCGTTTTCATTTACTGCCTAATAAATTATTCTGATTATTTTCCTTTCTCTTTATTAAATTTAATTCTCCAGTTTCTGTTTGCATTTACTGTACAATAAATTATTCTGATAAATTTCCTTTCTCTCTCTATTAGATCTAATTCTCGAGTTTCCGTTTTCATTTACTGCCTAATAAATTATTCTGATTATTTTCCTTTCTCTTTATTAAATTTAATTCTCCAGTTTCTGTTTGCATTTACTGTACAATAAATTATTCTGATAAATTTCCTTTCTCTCTCTATTAGATCTAATTCTCGAGTTTCCGTTTTCATTTACTGCCTAATAAATTATTCTGATTATTTTCCTTTCTCTTTATTAAATTTAATTCTCCAGTTTCTGTTTGCATTTACTGTACAATAAATTATTCTGATAAATTTCCTTCCTCTCTATTATATCTAATTTTCGAGTTTCCGTTTTCATTTACTGCCTAATAAATTATTCTGATTATTTTCCTTTCTCTTTATTAAATTTAATTCTCCAGTTTCTGTTTGCATTTACTGCCTAATAAATTATTCTGATTATTTTCCTTTCTCTTTTATAAATTTAATTCTCGAGTTTCCGTTTTCATTTACTGCCTAATAAATTATTCTGATTATTTTCCTTTCTCTTTATTAAATTTAATTCTCCAGTTTCTGTTTGCATTTACTGTACAATAAATTATTCTGATAAATTTCCTTCCTCTCTATTAGATCTGATTCTCGAGTTTCCGTTTTCATTTAATGCCTAATAAATTATTCTGATTATTTTCCTTTCTCTTTATTAAATTTAATTCTCCAGTTTCTGTTTGCATTTACTGTACAATAAATTATTCTGATTATTTTCCTTTCTCTTTATTAAATTTAATTCTCCAGTTTCTGTTTGCATTTACTGTACAATAAATTATTCTGATAAATTTCCTTCCTCTCTATTACATCTAATTCTCGAGTTTCCGTTTTCATTTACTGCCTAATAAATTATTCTGATTATTTTCCTTTCTCTTTATTAAATTTAATTCTCCAGTTTCTGTTTGCATTTACTGTACAATAAATTATTCTGATTATTTTCCTTTCTCTTTATTAAATTTAATTCTCCAGTTTCTGTTTGCATTTACTGTACAATAAATTATTCTGATAAATTTCCTTCCTCTCTATTAGATCTAATTCTCGAGTTTCCGTCTTCATTTACTGCCTAATAAATTATTCTGATTATTTTCCTTTCTCTTTATTAAATTTAATACTCCAGTTTCTGTTTGCATTTACTGCCTAATAAATTATTCTGATTATTTTCCTTTCGCTTTATTAAATTTAATTCTCCAGTTTCTGTTTGAACTTACTGTACAATAAATTATTCTGATAAATTTCCTTTCTCTCTCTATTAGATCTAATTCTCGAGTTTCCGTTTTCATTTACTGCCTAATAAATTATTCTGATTATTTTCCTTTCTCTTTATTAAATTTAATACTCCAGTTTCTGTTTGCATTTACTGTACAATAAATTATTCTGATTATTTTCCTTTCTCTTTATTAAATTTAATTCTCCAGTTTCTGTTTGCATTTACTGCCTAATAAATTATTCTGATTATTTTCCTTTCGCTTTATTAAATTTAATTCTCCAGTTTCTGTTTGAACTTACTGTACAATAAATTATTCTGATAAATTTCCTTTCTCTCTCTATTAGATCTAATTCTCGAGTTTCCGTTTTCATTTACTGCCTAATAAATTATTCTGATTATTTTCCTTTCTCTTTATTAAATTTAATTCTCCAGTTTCTGTTTTCATTTACTGCCTAATAAATTATTCTGATTATTTTCCTTTCTCTTTATTAAATTTAATTCTCCAGTTTCTGTTTTCATTTACTCCCTAATAAATTATTCTGATTATTTTCCTTTCTCTTTATTAAATTTAATTCTCCAGTTTCTGTTTGCATTTACTGTACAATAAATTATTCTGATAAATTTCCTTCCTCTCTATTAGATCTAATTCTCGAGTTTCCGTTTTCATTTACTGCCTAATAAATTATTCTGATTATTTTCCTTTCTCTTTTATAAATTTAATTCTCGAGTTTCCGTTTTCATTTACTGCCTAATAAATTATTCTGATTATTTTCCTTTCGCTTTATTAAATTTAATTCTCCAGTTTCTGTTTGCATTTACTGTACAATAAATTATTCTGATAAATTTCCTTCCTCTCTATTAGATCTAATTCTCGAGTTTCCGTTTTCATTTACTGCCTAATAAATTATTCTGATTATTTTCCTTTCGCTTTATTAAATTTAATTCTCCAGTTTCTGTTTGAATTTACTGTACAATAAATTATTCTGATAAATTTCCTTTCTCTCTCTATTAGATCTAATTCTCGAGTTTCCGTTTTCATTTACTGCCTAATAAATTATTCTGATTATTTTCCTTTCGCTTTATTAAATCTAATTCTCCAGTTTCTGTTTGCATTTACTGTACAATAAATTATTCTGATAAATTTCCTTCCTCTCTATTAGATCTAATTCTCGAGTTTCCGTTTTCATTTACTCCCTAATAAATTATTCTGATTATTTTCCTTTCGCTTTATTAAATCTAATTCTCCAGTTTCTGTTTGCATTTACTGTACAATAAATTATTCTGATAAATTTCCTTCCTCTCTATTAGATCTAATTCTCGAGTTTCCGTTTTCATTTACTCCCTAATAAATTATTCTGATTATTTTCCTTTCGCTTTATTAAATTTAATTCTCCAGTTTCTGTTTGCATTTACTGTACAATAAATTATTCTGATAAATTTCCTTCCTCTCTATTAGATCTAATTCTCGAGTTTCCGTTTTCATTTACTCCCTAATAAATTATTCTGATTATTTTCCTTTCGCTTTATTAAATCTAATTCTCCAGTTTCTGTTTGCATTTACTGTACAATAAATTATTCTGATTATTTTCCTTTCTCTCTATTAGATCTAATTCTCGATTTTCCGTTTTCATTTACTGCCTAATAAATTATTCTGATTATTTTCCTTTCTCTTTATTAAATCTAATTCTCCAGTTTCTGTTTGCATTTACTGTACAATAAATTATTCTGATTATTTTCCTTTCTCTCTATTAGATCTAATTCTCGATTTTCCGTTTTCATTTACTGCCTAATAAATTATTCTGATTATTTTCCTTTCTCTTTATTAAATGTAATTCTCCATTTTCTGTTTTCAATTACTGCCCATAATATATACTAATTATTTTCCTTTCCCTCTATTAGACCTTATGCTCCAGTTTCTGTTTTCACTTACTGCCCAATATATTATTCTGATTATTCTCCTTTCAAAGGTTCCTAATTTATTGCCGCTATTGAATGAAATACCATTGTTAGCAACCAAACATTAACACAAGTCTCATGATAGTCTTATGGTAGTTTTTGAAAGCAATCCGGATTTTACCAGTTTTACGCTGGCGTAGCCTCTGTTTCCAGTCATTAGTCTTCTTTGAATATCTTCAATACGAAACCAAATATAAAACTTATACATTTCCAATATAAACAAGTAAAAATAAATAATAAACTTTATTTTGAAGTTTACAGCGGAAAGCAAGGTTTACACAATTTAAAAACTAAAAACAAATTATGTCTAATCGTTGATATTACTCAACTTTTTGTTGCATGGCTGTCATAGTTTTATTACGAGTTCAATGCCTAAACCTTGCGTGTTTGTCAGCAATAATGTAACCGGAAATCAAACATAAAAATGTAATCTAGGGGTAGCAGTTGATGTAAATATGTCTGTATTTTAGATGTACTGTGCGTCAGAATTGTGACATTTTAGTTTCTGATGTATAGAAGATGAAAAACAAAGAAGATTATGTACATAAATAAATGAAAAAGGCAAAATAAAACCGTGGAATCCAAACTGATCTGACAGCAACTAAATAAAAATGAACCAAAACTTATCGTCACTGAAAATATCAGTTCTGTAGTTGTCAAACAAAAATCAAGGTCATCTTCTTTAAAAAAATAAAATTATGATATATTCAGAGCCTAAATTATCTAAGCTTGTGTCAACTCACAAACTGGCATTTTTTTGAGAATAGCAGAAGATTTGTTTTGGTTCATAGATGCTACAATTGAGAAATTTTGATCGAAAACAATGATTTCCCGAGATGTAGCAAAAACATGCACATGTTTGATTAAAATTGATCCTTATTTTGAGCTGTAGTGCAGATCCTTGTTGTAAACATCGTGCAGAAGATCTCATTAAAAAAAAATCGTATTTGGACTCAGGAGACCTTATAACGTATATATCCGCAAAAATCTCGACGTTGACAGTAAAAATTGTAGGTTATGATATTGTTACACCCTCTTAATTAAAAACAAAACAAACCATTCTACAAGTATTTACACGTGAGGCACGCTCACGAAAATTTTAGTCAATTTTCTCTAAGCGTACACAAATAAAATTGCCTTGCAATATTTTGTAAATTAATAATTCCAATTGTTGAGAAAAAGCGATGATTTATTTATTTATTTATTTATTTATTTTTTACTAAATCTTCTTATATGTTTCAACGTTCTATGGTTGTGTAGGGTTAAACTAAAATATATAATACCTGTATTTGGACGAAGCGAAGATAGACTTGACTACTAAAAACGTGCTCTCCTCTTTCCTTTGAAGTCTAAATTACCTTATTCCCCTTAGACCAATAATCACTCTATGTAACAAGCTCTTCATGAGTTAATTATACTAAACTGATTTAGAGGACATACATTTAATTATAAAAAGTAGCTGCACACAACCGCGAAAGTAATCAAAGTGGTATAAAATTAGCAGCCTATTAACACACGCCTCTCGACATATAAATACAGCTACCACGGTGCGACCTTCCCGACAGCAACGGGAACGCCATTTTCCGAAAATTTACCCCAACAGAATTTAGAGAACACCACTAAATAACTAAATCTTTTATAGGTGGGGGGGAGGGACTCGACGCAAGTGGTATCGAAGTGTTCCGCGGCTTGTGATACAGGTCTGAGTATTTATCTCATACGTCATAGTCCTTTCGATCCGATCAGCTGATCCACAGCCTCCTAAATATCACACAACCGATAATTCCAATTACAATTAAGATTGAAATTCGAACCGCAACCATAATACAATGTTGAGTGACTGTTCATTAGATGCGTCACAATGTTATGTAAGACTGTGCGCATTCCTCGATATCATTAGGTTTCAATTAAATTTCATTAAATATTAAACATCTTAGTGAAATACGTTCTTAATTTGATCATAATCTGTACAATTTTGACTCTTTTTAAATCAAAAAATGTAACAAAGTGAATTAATTATCACCCCGATAATGTGCGATTAAAATAATCAAGACTTTTGAGGTCTATTGAATTCGGATAAGTTAGGTTAGGTTAGAGTTGCTTGTTATAATGTTTGTCGTCTGTACAATACTCTACAGTTCAAATGCGTAGACTGGTACCTTACTTTTATATATGCTAATTTTAGCCATATATCCGGAATTTTAAATCTTTTAGAAACTAAAAAATTCTGACAAGCAAAACACAAAATTGGCGAAAACAATTTAAATTAAATTTTGCTCAAGTTAGGGACACACACAAAAAAAAAAAAAAATCGTATTGGTTGCTATCTCTTCTAAAATGCCGTATCGTAAGTTATCGGTAAAAAAACCAAAACATTCGGAGCAATTATAAAAATAGGCCATGTCTCAAAATCGTCTTTACCGATTTAATTCATATTATACTGAACGTGATTTACCCAGAGAACTTGTTTAGAGATATTAAGAAGCAAGTTTAGCTCCTATTTAAATATATATAAACTTGTTTTTTTAAGACTACATCTATGACCGACAATTTTTGATGTTGAATAATAGTTTTGATTAGTTTTTATTTGGTTTTGGAGTTTGTTTAGTGATTTATTTTTTTATCGTTTATTTGACGAACATTTCTGTACAATTAAAATTATGAAACAAAACTTGTATTAGTTTGTTTCAGAAAAATCAAATCGGTAAAAAATCGATTGAGAAAGTCAGTTTAAAATTTTAAAATAAATTCAAAGTAAATCTTTGTCTACTAATCCCTATATACTTAATAATAATCACGCTGGACACACAATCTGAAGTGTAATATTTAATTAAATACAGAAATCATCAGTTATGTTGAACGCCTCATTAATTTTTCATTTCCTGTCCCGTAATGTTTGGACGCCGCTGACGTTACTTTAAATAACTTTCTCAAGAAATAAACGATTTTGGAACAGTTAAAAATAAATCACACAGGACCATCTGTAACACCCACAATGTTGTCAGTGTACCATTACAATAGTCAAACATTTTTTTCTTTTCAATATTATTGAGATTTTAAATATGGCAGTTTATATATATATATATATATATATATATATATATATATATATGGTTTTCCTTCCAGTTACGACTCATTACTTTAGAAACAGTCAATATAATGGTTTGCCTTAAAAACCATAACTTTTTTAAAATTATGATACGTTCATTGAACTGATTTCAAATTGAATAAACATTGCACAAACTTTTTAACTTTAGAACTATACTTTCAGTCTACGCCGATTCGTTTAAGTTAGCTGCATTAAAATTATTAAATTCCCCCCCTTCCCTTTATATTCTATCTCTTCCTTTGCGATTTATTCTCTCTTTTCGTCCTCTGTGATATATGTTTCTATAATAAACAATATTCTGCTTTGGGTTTCAAAAAATTACCATTTTATACTTCGGGTTACATTTTCTCTCTCTTTTTTCTCGTTTCTATTAAATGTATGGTCTGGATTGGTGAGTCCAGATCCCAACAGGGTTTAAATAATTATCTCCTTTCGCTCCTCATCGCGTCCATTTGTTGGTAATGTTGTTCTTCTGACCTCGTGGCTTCTATCATCCTATCGCCTGGACGAGTCTCCGTATATTTTTCCTACCCTTCCAACTTTGCGCAGGGGTTTTGGGCGGGACTCTTCAGCTAATGGGAGTGATTGAGACGCGGTCTGACAAACAGTCACTGGGTCTCGTATTGTTGTTGCAGTCTTAATTGGAATTTTAATTGTAATCGGGATTACCGGTCGCATTGTCTAGGAGGCTCAGGTGATCAGCTGCTAACGTAGAAAAGCTTATGACGTAGGAGACGTTACCGACATCTGGACTGGATTGGTATCTTGAACCCTAAATTTAAGTTAGGTTTCAATGCTGATTGTATAAAAACATTTGGTATAGATTCAAAATCACATAATCTCAAAATGGTGATTTTGGGCATTTGCCTTTTCAAAAATGACTGTGAGAAATTGGGCTCAAGTTTGACTTATATCATCTTACAATTTAAGTGCAATATTTATTTATAACAATCTATTAATTTATTATATAACATATATATAATTTACACATATCACTTACCTGGGAAAATCGTACCACTTTACAGGCGATATTTCCTGCGTTCCAAGCAATTGTACTTCTCCAGACGATATCTGTCAGTACACTCAGAACCCCGACTAAGAGATCTAGGATATGAAACAAACCATAAATAATGTTAGTCATGATCGTGAATATCAGTCTTGATTTTATAGTAAATATGGTACAATTTGATAGGTGGGTGTACATGATATGAACTACCAACTGTATTTTATTTGGTAGTAAAGGTTAAAATCCTCGTGGTCAATTACTTTTAAAAAAAATAAGAATTGAAGATAAAATAAAAACACCTAACCTAACCCTACCTTAGCTAACCTAACCTAACCTAACCTAACCCTTGAATACTCTAGTCTCGTCAGGGTCGTTAGAGAAGAGGAGTTAGGCAAGACTTTGTAAGAAAGATGAAAGA